>CM057450.1:1685185966-1686385966 GCA_016271365.2 Neoceratodus forsteri | reverse complement strand
GAAGGCCTTACTGAAGTCTAGGTACAGGACATTCACTGCATGGTCCCCGTCAATTTGCCTAGTCACCCCGTCATAGTATTCCACCAGGTTGGTCTGGCATGACCTGCCCTTTGTGAAGCCATGCTGCATCCCGTCATGCACCCCGTTCACCTCCAGTAGTGCCACTAGCCTCTCCTTTAGGATGGTCTCCATTAGCTTCCCCACTATGGACATTAGACTTACTGGCCTGTAGTTCCCCAGTTCGTCCTTGGGTCTGCTGTTGTGGAGGGGAACCACATGAGCCAGTCTGCAGTCATGGGGTACGCATCCTGTGTCGAGACATGAATTAAATAATTCTGCCAGGACCTCTGCCAGCTGCTTCAGCACTCTTAGATGACCTCCATCTGGTCCTGGTGCCTTGTCCACCCTCAATGCCCTTAACCCCTCCAGCACCCTCCCCACTGTAATTTCTCCATCTGTCATTCCCCATCTGTTTCAATCCTCCCTCCTACTATGGGTAGCGCCTGTCACAAACCCACTCAGCAGGTCAGGCCGTCTACTCCCAAAGTGCCAACCTCCGAGCGCAGTCTTGTGAACAGTGTAACAGACAAGGTAACCCTCTTGTCTGTTTTGTGAGTTCAGATCAACTTTTGGTCTCAAGTTCTGGAGGGATTCAAACTATTAACCTCTTGTTAGCATACCCAATGCACAGGCTCAGATATATCTGTCCTTGGGGGGGCCAGATATCTTTGCCTACAGGCACCTAACCAGGTGTACAGAGATTAACCCTTTAAAACTTTAATAAAGACCTCAGATTTAAAATGCTTCTCTTTCCAGTTTGGTACCACCATTCAAGCTTATGTTTAGTATCTGCAATAACCATATACTTTTCTTACAACTAAAAAGAAGTCAAAGACAGACCAAGTAAGTTCTGAAAAGAATTTTACAAAATCGTTAAAAATATGTAAAACACTCTTATATCAAAATACATACACATCTTTTAAAATAAACAAGGTTTAAAGAGTGCAAATTCCTACTACAGCACTTAGTCTCTAAATACTTGCTTAAGTGCTCACTGATCTTGCTTGGTCAGAGTCTAGGCAAAAGTGTGTCTCTGTAAAACAGAATTATTCCTTAAACAACTGTATTGGCCAACCCCTGTTTGGTGAGGACAGCCAGCTCCTCCTCTGTCTGATTACATTTAAAAATATATCTAATAATAAAAACAGTAGTCTTTTTAAAGTATCAGTTTTGCAATCATTCAGCATGACTCATATTTCAAATAACATCTCTTTTGATCTCATGCTGTACCCTCCCTCACACAGGCTTCACAGGGACTTTTACAGTCTTGCACCCCTGTGTAACATCCTAGCTTCCCCTTCTAACATCATAAACCTTGTTTATGATTTCTCTCTTAACAAAATTAACTTAAACAAGTATGTAATTAACTCACAGAAACAGGAGCCTTGATTAAAGACTTCCATGTAACACACTGTCTCTAAAAACTGAGTGTGTGTGTGTGATACACATGCTGTCAGCATTTCTCTTAGCTTGCATCTGTCAGCTGAAAACTTGGGGGGTGAGGTCACTCCTAGAGCATTAATTTTTCAGCAGAGATAGTCATTAATACATTTTATATTAAAAAAACATTATACAGCACTCAGAACTGGCTGGCTACGTCACAGTGTCCCCTACCTTTCTTTCGTAAAGACTGAACAGAAGTAGTCGTTGTGCACTTTTGCATTTTCACCCCCCTTCCACCCATCCCCCCTCCTTCTTATTTCTTACAATTTGGTCCTTACAGCTTCTTTTCTCCCTGATGTACCTAAAGAAACCTTTTTCCCCTTTTTTATGCCCTGCCCCACCCTGAGATCTCTTGCCGCCTTAGTTGCCCTTACCTCCCCCGGTCACTTCCTTTGCTTCTTGCAGATATTCCTCCCTATCCTCCTCCCTCCCTGATTTTCTGTATCTCCTGTAAGCTGCCCCTTTCCTCCTCACCCTGTCTAACACCCCTTTGCTTATCGAGCTAGGTTTCTTTCCTGTAGCCTTCTTAGTCTGGGCCCTTAAGCAAGCTTCTGTATCCCCCATTATCCCATGTCTTATCGGTTCCCACCTTTGTTGTGTGTCCATACCCAGTTAAATTTTGCACAAGAACTCCTGTGCCACTTTTCTTATCTTCTTAAAGTTGGCATTTCTGAAATCCAGCACCCTTGTGCCAGATACCTCCCTCTCTTTAGCCATCTGTAACTGGAACCATGTTGTCCGATGGTCACTCCCCCAGTGGTTCCTCCATCTTCACATCCCTCCCCCACTCCCCATTCATAAGTACAAGGTCAAGGGTGTTCCTTTCCCTAGTTAGTTCCTTGACCAACTGTACTAGAAAGCTTTCCTGCAAGGCGTCCAGCATTACCTGCTTCCTTCTGTTCTTTGAGGTAGATGTATCCCATTCCACCACTGGCAGGCTGAAGTCCCCTACTATCATCATCCCCCTTCCTGCAGTTCCTCCTGATCTGTTCTGCCAGTAGCCTGTCCATCCCTTCAGATTGAGAGGGTGACCTGTACACCATCCCCAGTCTTAGAAATGTATTTTTGGGATCCTGTAGTTGCACCCACAGTGCTTCTGTATCTCCCTCGTCCCTTACACATTTTAATCCCTCCTTTACGTACTGCGCCACCCCCTCTTCCCCCTTCTCCTTTTCCCTATCCTTCTAGTGTAATCTGTAGTCCGGAACCGTCATTTCCCAGTCATGGATTTGGGTGGCCCATGTCTCGGTTATAGCTGCCAAGTCCACTCTCCCCTCCTCCAGGAGAGTCTATAGTTCTGTCTTCTTATTCCCCAGACTCCTAGCATGTAGTGTTACCACCCTCCAACCCTTGTCTCTAATGCAGAAGTAGTATACAGTAACTAAAAAATGATGCTCGTGTGGCTGAAACGAGATATGGAAATGTAGGACTAGAGCACGGCAAATAGGTGTGGAGCATTAATTGTATTGTTCATACACTGGGTAAACAAACTGTCGCTGCAGTATCTTCATTGTAAAACAACATGTGCCCTTGTGTGTTAGCTGTGTAACTTAAAGTGAATTCTATCACCTTTTTCCCCCAGGCACTGCAGCTTTCCAGACTGGTGGGCACTGACACGGAGACAAACCTGTCAAAGGGACTGTATCAACCTGCAACAATCTTTATGGGCCGCCAAATGTCAGGCAGCTCAAGCATTGAGCCATTCAGTACACAGCAGAAATCTCACCTGCCCACAGAGAGCTTTTCAGTTTCTAGCCAATATTCACACAGACAGGCAGCAAAGAGTAATAGTGTGACTGACAGCTCAGTGTTACAAGCTAATAACACTATACCGCTCTTAAACAAATCTGACAAAAAAGATGGGAGCACGTACCTCCAGACCAGAGAAAAAATGCCACTCACATCCAGTATATCCTTTGAGAATGGAACACCTCATAGTTCAGGCATAGAAACCAGTAACAATATCAGAAATAGCAGCATGGTTGAGAGCAGAGAAGCTGGTGAACCTGGCTCCCAATTACCTTCACCTCAGGAAAGATTAACTCCACGGAATGGAATCAGTGATTTGAAGGAGAGCATTTCTGGTGGAAAAATGAGAGTTGAAGTTGAATTCTTTAAAGTAAATGAAAATCTCCTGGAATATCAGCTAAGTTCATCACTGAACTCTTATCAAAATAGTCAGTCCAGAAGTGAGCCTTTATTAAAGAAGCATGACACTGCTGATAAGCATCCAGGTATTTTGTTTATATTTATTAGCTTTCTGGAAAAATGTATTCCTGTTTCTGATTTACAAGAAAAGTGAGTGTTTTTCTATTTTAAATATACTTAATTTGTCAGATTCCCTGCAAAAAAGACTTTTTTTTTTTAATTCTTTATTTTTGTCCTGCTTCGCCCTACCACCGGGACCATCTGCTTGGTCACGGACTCCGGAGTGTGACTACTCATATTAGCCGCCCTCCCTGAATCCTCTGGCTTGTCATGGTGCCCCAGACCAAGGGTGCTGCGAACGCGGGAAAGGCGGGAGTCAGCCAGAGAGCCAATGCAGCCGGAGCTTCCATCATCAAGGCAGTGGGAGCAGGGTAGTTTTTCTTCCCCTTTTGTGCGCAGGAGGCAGGGATGTGCAGTGACATCCTGCGTCCTCCCCGTCCCCTGAAATCTGTCAAGCCCCGGTAGCTGCGGTGCCCCCGGCCACCGCCAGGGGTCCGTCAAGCGCCAGGCACTGTCCCCACCCTCCCCCGGAGAAGGAGAGCAGTCCTTGGGACACTCCATCCTTCTCTCCCGGCCGAACCTCCAGCGACCTGGGTCCATTCCTGAACCCGGGTCACCAGTGCCGCATGCGGAAATCCAACCTCTGCGCTGGTGGGCCGGCTGCAAAAATACTTTTAATGACAGCAGGACTTGGTTATCATACTATTCCCCAAACAACTGAATTTCAGCACATTCCTTTCTTTATTGCCAAAGACATTTGCATAAAAACATGCTTTTTAACCCTTGAACTTCATCCTTCACTGATGTTTTCCTTACATAACATGATAATCCTCTCCTTGTGACATCAGAATAATTTCCATTTCAGTAGGTTATGTTATCAGTAGAGGATTATGACTTCACATTGGGAATAAGCAATGCAATCGGATGAAGTATAAGAGTAAATTATCCTATTTTAATGACAATATAGTCCGTAATAAAAGATGGAAGATTCTAAAATTGAAACTTTTGGTTAATTTTTTTATAAGTAAGTTCTGCTGATGCCAACTGAGAATTTATTGATGGAAACTAGAAAATCTCTTCAAAAATAATAGAATTGCATTTCTGAGTTTTTTTGATTGACAGTTACTACCCATTTCACCCAACGAATGTGAGTCACTTTGGTGGGGGGAGTTGCTTTCCTGATTGGCTTCAGGAGGAAAGAGCAAAAAGGGCCAAGCTGTAATACAGATGGATTAATAGATAACACTGGTGAGGGAAGGCACTGGGTTGCAAGGGATGGACACGGTATGCCTGGCCTATAGCTATGCTATGTTTCGGGTGCAAGACACACAGCTGTCCTGTTGAGTAGCACCCCTTCTTCCTTCAGTCCTTGTCAGTGGTCCCTTAATGTTCTAGTGGTCCCTTAATGTTCTAGTGGTCCCCCCTTCTTCACCCTCCATGCAACGTCCCCGGTAGTTCTCTTACCTTGTGGAAATTTCCCTGGTGGTCCAGTGGTTCCCTTTCACTTGCCCATCTGCCCTGAATTCCATGGTGGCACAACTGCCATGCCTCCCCCAACTCCTGTGCTGGGAGGTGTCCTGTTGTGCCCCTTGATAGGCCTGAGACTCAGTTACCAGACAGTAACCGTGAGCACTTGCAGCAACGTGAGAGCTGGACAGCAAGAACAGCAGTGTGTCCAGGATCATCCAGTGGCCCATTTGAATTACGGTTACGACCGCCATTTCTGTGTGCCTGCAATGCTTTTTGCATCTGCACGTAGATGGCTTGTGATGAGGTCAGAAAATTTTCTCCAACACAAAACATTTTTGTGGTTACTTTGTACCATTGCTTGCAATTGTGCTGGTCCTAATTTATTTTCGGTAGCATTCCACATTGTTACGGGGAAGTTTTAACATATGGATAAAATGCACCCCTGCTGCAGAAACTGGCACAGCTCAAAGCTGTGACATCAGCATGGAATGTTGGTGGTATGAGAACTCAGCAGCCTCTAACTGAGCAGTATTTCTAACAACATGAGTCTAGTAGTGATGCCATACAAAAAACGGCATCATATCAACCCTGAGATGTTGCCTCTGAGAACTGGAATGGTGTTGTGGAATCAGAACTCCATTCAAATGTTGCTGTGTGCTGATGCTCCTTTTGGTGTTCTGGTGTCAGATTTGTCATCTTTATTTATTTAATGATATCTTGGAGAACACCTGTGAGCGGATGCTCATTTGTAGGTTCCGTGTCAATTACAAGAAGAAAGTGAACAGGCGCATTGCATTACATACAAGGCATTACATTACAAGCAAGTACAAAATTGCACTGGTACAAAACAATACATTACAAGCTAGGTAGACAAATTGGTGTGGATTACAAGATTGGGATAGCATTTAGCGTAAGGTATAACATTTGGACATTGCTTCAGCATTGGTGAGAAGGTGCCTGCATCAAAGAGTTAAGCCTACTTGTGGGGGAAGAAACAGAGTGGAGAACAGGCACAGCTGTGGCATAGTGAAGAGTATGCCTGCGTATTGGGTTAAGAACAGGTTTAAAGAAGGTTGGAGAGAGTGGGGCTAGGAGAGAAGCAGCAGGCGGGAAGTGGCATGAAGGTGGGGAAAGAGGGGAATGGGTGCCCAGTGGGGAGGGGGGGGGCTAGATGGGGGAAGTGGGACAGTGAAGTGCTGTAGAGGTAGGTGCCCCTAGGATTAGGTGGAACACTAAGTGCTACTGCTTTATGGTGGTCCAGATGTAGGAGAGTTGTTTTGGTCATCAAGAAAGGCCAATGGAGTCACAGTTGTCATCTGTGGCAAGGTGCTGCCTGAGCTTTCACTTTAAAGCCCCAATTGTTGTGGTATCAGAGATGTGTGAAGGAAGGGCGTTGGTCCAGTGTGGTGCATGGTAGTAGAATGCACATTGACCCTGTGCAGTGCAGCATCTAGATCCGCTGAAAATTTGGCTGTGGGTGCTTCTGGTCTGCCTGACACCTACATGGTGCGTGAGCAGATTGAAACAACATGAAGTCTTGCTATATTATGACACATGCAGTGAGTCCCAACCTTCGAACTGCTCCGGAGGTGAAAGAGTTAACTTTCCATACCAGGCATGGAACGCTGAGCTCGAGCTCGGTTGAAACTCTTGTCTGTTGTTCTTCAAACTCAAACCGTCAGATTCTTTACTCCGCCTCACTGAACAGTCGCTCTGGAGATTTCTCTTTCTGCTCGGTTCATTTTGTCGGTTAAAGTATTGTTTTTCTCGGTTTTCGACCGAATTTAAACCGCAACCGGTCGGTTCAAGCTCTGTCTGTGATATTGTGAGTACTAGATAGGTTTACATTAATTCTCTTCTGTGTGGAACTTGTAAACTGTTTATCGGTTCGGTTTGAACTGATTAGGTTATTCAAGATATCTTACTGTGATTTAGAGTGTGGTTACCCGGTTCTTATCGGTTCTAAAAAAAAATGATTTTATTACGTTTTTTTCCACAATCCGTGACACAGTTGGGAACCGATAAGAGGGTCTTGCCTGGCGGATTGCCATAAACGGGTAAGTTTGGTTAGGACTGGCACTATGTCTGAGAAACCCAAAAGAAAAACGGGGCCCACTGGGTTTCAACACTGCAGTGTGTGTGTGGAGAAGTCTTTGCCAAGGCTGACCCCCACACCACTGTGTTTACTGTCTGGAGTTTGACCACCTCAATGCAGACTGCCAGATTTGTAAAAATTTTCCTGCAGCTACCCTGGAAAAGAGAGTTGGTAGGCTCAGGGAAAGGGAGGCCAAAAAGTCTGCTGACCTGGATGGCCAGCCCGGTTCGGTTCCAACCGAACCAGAGGTAGTGCCCTCTGACCAGGGCGAGACTTCCTCGGGTAGAAGGAGAGCCGACTCTGAGGGGTCAGTTCCAGCAAAAAGGACTAGGAAATCAGCTGGTGTGGAGCCAAAACTTTCCTCTCTAACCGCTGAAGATATAGCCAAAGCGATTCAAATTATCCAGTCGCTTTCCCCGGTTCCGACCGAACTGGCACCATCAGGTAGCGCCGGTTGCCAGTTCCACCAGTTCAAGATTATGATTTAGAGGAATATTACGAACCGGAGGAGGGAAGAGGAGTATGAGGAGAGTGAATGTGATTTTAAAGTCTGATGTACATTGACCCGGACATCTCCCCAGACAGACCTTCAGGAGTGTCTCTGTCCTAGGCTTTCTGAGTCCCCTTCTCATTTTATGTTTTATGAAAAAGTGGCTGAAACCCTCCAGCTCCCTATGGAGGAAGCTGTGGATGATCAAGAGGAGCCTGACTATGTGGAAATGATGGATATCCCAGAGTCTAGGAGACTGTCTATTCCCTTGCATTAATCTTTTGGGAAACAGACTTAAAATTTTAAAAACTCCTCACACTATACCTCCTGTGGATAAGAGAATGGACAAGAGGTATACATTGTCAGGCTCTGTTACGGAGTTCCTTTCACAACAATGCAGCCATGTTGGGGTAGTGCAGGCTGCAGCCTGTGACAAGGCAAATATCCCCTTGGCTTCACACCTCCTGGACAAGGACTCCAGGAGGATTGATGCCATGGCAAAGAAACAGGACATGGCAGCATCCTTGGGACTCAGACAGGCAAATTATATGGCTTATGTTGCTAGATATCAGAAATCCAGATGGGATACTGTTATGGCTCTAGCAAAACAGGTCCCTGGCCAGCTTGCTAAGGAGCTGGAGCAGGTGACTGCTGATGGTATTGAGGCATCAAGGTGCAATTCCATGCTGCAGTGGACTCAAATGATGTGTCATCAAGAGTCATGGCTACATCTGTGGCACTTAGCAGAATGGCTTGGCTCAGATGTACTAGCCTGTCCAGGATACCCAGACTAAGGCCATGGATTTTCCTGTTGTGGGTAATTCTCTGTTTGGGGAGCAGACAGAGAATTACATGAAGAAAATGGATGAGTATAGGACCACCTATAGGAGTGCACAGGCCAAGAAAAGGCAAGCCACTCCTCAAAGGCAGCTTCCCAGGGGCAGGGGCAGGCCTTTTTACCAAGCCCAGGCCTCCTCTTCTGCTTATGCCCAGAGGGGGTTCTTTAGAGGGAGAGGCAGAAGGGGTGCCAGCAGGTCTGTTTCCACCCCTCAGCCCAAAGCCCCTGCCAAGCAGGCACCCTGATGGGGGCAGGCTGGCTTACTTTGTCCAGGACTGGGAGTCTCTGACATCAGACAAGTGGGTCCTGGAAGTAGTAAGCCAGGGACTGGTTCTCGGCTTCAAAAAAGTTTCCAAAGTTGAGACAGATCCTTTCCACCTGCAAATCCACCAGAGGCACTTGCCCTAGAGGCAGAGGTCTCTTCCCTCCTGGCTGTCAGAGCTGTGGAAAGGGTTCCACCCCTACACCAGGGCAAAGGGTTGTACTCCAGGTACTTCCTTACCCCAAAAAAGACAGGAGAATGGCAGCCCATCCTGGATCTCAGATACTTAAACAAGCACCTTTTAAAACCAAAATTCAAAATGGTGACTCTGGGAATTATTCTATCCTCTCTGAGGCCAAGGGACTGGCTAGCGACCCTGGACCTCAAGGATGCCTACTTCCATATTCTCATCAGAAGCTCCCATCTAAAGTACCTCAGGTTCGAGCTACCTTCAGGCCATTACCAGTTCAGAGCAATGCCCTTTGGCCTCACCTCTGCTCCAAGGGTATTCACAAAATGCCTGTCAGTAGCAGTTGCTTCTCTAAGAAGGCAAAGAATTGCCATCTTCCCTTACCTGTACGACTGGCTCATAGTGGGCCAGTCCCCAGACCAAGTCAAGTTACACCTACAGATGACACAGCAGCTGCTCACTTCTCTAGGTTTCCTTCTGTATCTTTCAAAGTCAGTTCTAGAGCCTGTCCAGCTCCTCACCTTCATAAGCTCAGAGCTGAACACAGAGAAAGCCAGTGCATTCCTTCCTTTGGACAGGGCAAGGACCCTGGTCTCTCTGGCCTCCTCATTCACCCTGCAGGTGTCTCAAGCAGCAAGGCATTTTCTACAGCTCCTGGGGCACATGGCTGCTTCTACAGCAGTAGTGCAAGGAGCAAGATTTCAGATGAGGTACATTCAGTTCCATTTGAGAGTGTTTTGGTCTCAAAGGAAAGACGCTCTAACCAAATTGATCCCAGTGACTCGAACCTTGATCCAGGCCCTACAGTGGTGGCAGGATCAGAGAAATCTGAGACAAGGGGTTCCTTTTGTCACCCAGTCTCACTCCTTAATCCTTACTACAGATGCATCCCTCTTGGGGTGGGGAGCTCACATGGGCGACCTCACTACCCAGGTGTTGTGGTCCCCTAGGAATCTCTGCTCCAAATCAATCTGTTGGAACTCAGAGCGTTTTTTCTAGCACTTCAAGCTTTTTCCAAATCTGTTCAGAACAAAGTTGTACAGGTCAGAACAGACAACACCACCACAATGGTATCAACAAGCAAGGGCACTCGGTCTCGGCCTTGTGCACGAAGCAATGAGTTGTGGTCTCTGGCTTATTCCTGAACACCTCCCTTACGGCAGTTCACCTCCCAGGCAAGGACAATGTCCTGGCAGATGCTCTCAGCAGGATTTCCCAGGGCCATCACGAATGGTCACTGGACCCCTAGTCCTGGAGGTAGTATTTACCAGATGGGGCACCCATGAATAGATCTTTTACAGCCCCAGACAATCACCAACTTCCCCTTTTTTGCTGCAGGCCCTCAGTGTTGGGCTCAGTCCCTCTGGATGCCTTAGTTCTCAATTGGGAAGGGAAGTTTCTCTATGCTTTTCCCCCCTTCCCTCTTCTGTTCAAAGTGCTAGTCAAAATCAGATCTCAACCCTGCAAGATTATCCTGATTGCTCCAGATTGGCCCAGACAACCCTGGTATCCACTTCTACTGTCGTTAGCAGTCCATCCTCCCCTGTGTCTTCCCAGGAATCACAACCTGTTAACCTGTGCTCAGGGGAGGGTTTGGTACCCGAACCTCAAATCTCTCAATCTCAAGGCCTGGCTCTTGAAGAGTTAGAGTTTGCTGGTTTACACCTCTCCCAAGGTGTAATGGATATTGTGAAGGCTTCTAGAAAACCTTCCACCAGAGCTACTTGTAATTCCAAATGGAAGAGGTTTTCCATATGGTGCTCTGGAAAGCATATTTCCCCAGAATCTGCTGATTTACCCACAGTCCTGGATTATATGGTCCACTTAAATACCTTGGGGCTGAGACCAGCTACCCTAAAAGTGCATCTGGCAGCTGTGTCTGCTTTTATTTCAGCAGGTAAGCCCTCTTCTCTTTCAGCTCACCCTGTATTCCCCAAGTTTTTCAAGGGATTGCTTCACACCAACCCTCCATTCAGGGACCCTGCCACTGCCTGGGACCTTAATGTTTGCATTGCTCAGCTTATGCAACCTCCTTTGAGCCTTTGTCTTCAGCAGAGCTTAAGTACTTGACTTGGAAGACTGTGTTTCTGGTAGCCATCACTTCTGCCAGACGCATAAGTGAATTACAAGCTTTATCAGTGGAGCTCAGTTTTATCTCCTTTCATAGAGATAAGGTGGTCCTCGGGACTAACAGGAAGTTCTTGCCTAAGGTGGTTTCAGATTTCCACCTTAATCAATCTATATCTCTTCCAGTGTACTTCACTGACCATTCCTCCTCTGGTGAGAGGAGGCTGCACAGCTTAGATGTGAAGAGAGCCCTTAGTTACTACATAGAGAGCACCGAGGATCACAGGTTTGACTCCCTCCAACTGATCCTCACTTATGGTGAGGTTGGTAAAGGGAAACCTGCCACTAAAAGATCCATTGCCAGGTGGATTGTCTCTTGTATCCAATTTTGCTATGAAAAACTGGGTAAGGTTCCTCCCTCAGGCCTGAGGACTCACTCTACCAGAGGTACAGCTGCTTCCCTGGCTGCTGCCAGGGACATCCCTATTCTAGAGATATGTCAAGCAGCTACCTGGAAAACAGTTCATACTTTTACCAAACATTACTCCCTGGATATCCAGGCTAGGAGTGATGCTCGGTTTAACACAGCTAGTCCTCAAACCTATTTCCTAAGTAGGTTCTGTCCCTCCTCCATGGAGGTACTGCTTTTAGTCTGCATATGTCATAATATAGCAAGACTTCATGTTGTTTGAAGAAGAAATTACTCACCTTAGTAATGTTGTTTCTTCTATTGAGTCTTACTATATTATGACCCCCCCTGCCCCTCTCAGAACCTCTGTTTTTGGGATGTGGGTGGGCAGTGCAGTGTTGGCACTTAGTAGGTGCCCACCTTGTTGTTTTCACCCTCCTTTTTGGGGTGACTTGGTGTTGTTTTCATTTTTGGGTCTCCTGACTTGAGTCTTTGTTTGGGACAAAAATGTGTTCTTATGTTTAGTAGCCAGTTGGCTAGTGTAGGTTTACAGCTTCCACACAGGATCTCAGTGAGTTTAGCTTGTAAAGATCTGACGGTTTGAGTTTGAAGAACAACAGACAGAGTTTCAACCGAGCTCGAGCTCAGCGTTCCATGCCTGGCATGGAAAGTTAACTCTTTCACCTCCGGAGCAGTTTGAAGGTTGGGACTCACTGCATATGTCATAATATAGCAAGACTCCAATAGAAGAAACAACATTACTAAGGTGAGTAATTTTTTCTTCTGGACTCCTGGTGGCATCAGATTTAGTGCGATTTGTTTGCCCAGTAGACAGGTATGGTACTTAACTCTGCTCTTTAGCTGGAGCCACCCTGCCTGTGACTAGAGCTCACAGGTGTGAGTAAGCCTTCCAGCACCTGTGAGGAGTCGGCAGGCCTTATTAAGGGCCAGAGAGATGTGATGGAGGGCTGAGTCTGGTGCAGAACCATAAATTGCTGGGCCATATTCAACGAGGGTAACAACTGAGCTGGTGATGGCCATGTTAAGTGCTTCATATGTAAGGCTGTGCTTGTGGCGGTGGAGTATCCTGATTCAGGAACTGATGGCCTTGGCTGTGTTGTCTATATGCAGTGCATAGGACAGGGTGGAGTTAAGGGTGATACCCAGGTACTTAAAGTGCTGCACGAGGTCCAGCACATCATCACTGTTGTTCAGGATGGATAGTGGGAAGGTCTTGTGTTTGCTGTAGGTGCTGGAGTAGATCATAGTCTTAGTTTTCTTCTTGTTAAGGATTAGTCTGTGCTCCTTAAACCATGTTTCAGCAGTAGTTGAGAGTGCTGTGGGAAGGACGGACGCAGGCCAGAGGTTCAGCATGGCAGCACACTCGGTGTGCACATGTGCCTAGGGCCTCCCTAGCGTGCCTGTGCCATAGGACAGGAGAAGCTAAGGAAAATGGTCCCACTGCCCGAAGGACGATGGACCATGGTGGACTGAAGAGGACAGATCCTGGTCCCCACAGCCTGCCGACTGACGAGGACGACATAGTCGGAGGGATGGGGGCACAGCCGAGGCAGCATGGAGGTAAGGCAGCTGATGGGGTGAGGGGTCCAGCAGAGCCAGGCACCTTGGGATTCCAGAGGGAGTTTGGGCAGTGGTGTGCAGGGGAGCATAAACACAGAATAAAAAAAAGTAGAAAAGCAGGGAGTAGGAAATTATATATTTATACCCTAAGTTGTGCAAGCAGCTGCATCTAAAAAGTCGAAGTTGTCAGTAGTTTCCATGCCACCAGAGAAAGATTCCAGAAAACTTGATTATATAGCAAGAAAAGTGTGCGCTTTAGTTACCTAGCAGTTAAGGCAGGCTGCTTATATGGCATATACACTGCGCAGTACCAGAAAGCTTTCAGGAGCACTGTTGAGGCTCTAAGCAAAAAGGTGGGTGGTGAAATTGGAAGTGACTTAACAAAAACTGCTAAAGATGCACTACGAGGCACTCATTTTTTTAATTTTTTATTTAAGCATTTGGTAACCTGGAAAGGCATACTGAGTCAAGGCTCGTTTCCAGGTGTGACCTGGGGACAAGGGTAATAGGATTATAAACACTTGAGGTAGGTACATGATATAGATACAAATAGGTTGCATACAGCGTGCACAAAAGGATATATACAGATGGATAGCTATAAAAGTGATGCGGGTTTGACTAGATAGGCAACAGTTCATTGCAGAGACATATTTCAATCAGTCAATCAATCAGTCAGTTCAGTTTTATTTTATACTGAAGAGAATGTGAGCAAAAATGCCCATTTTCACCAACGTCCAGTTGTACATGATATTACAAAGATACAAGAGAAAACAATTTACAGTGTACATCTTACAAGGCTGAGGTAAAATCTTATATGCAGGAACTTACAAACGGGCATGGTAGAACAAAAGTGCAATGTAAAATAATAATTAACAGGACCTCATTTACAAAAGCATTTAGAGTAATTTGCATAAACAGTATAACCCCAAAAAATATATAAAAAGGGAGGAAAACGGGGGTTGGGGGATGGGGTGCTGGGAAAGAGGATAGGGTGGGGGGGTAGAGGATGAGGGAAAAACAGTAGAGGAGAATAATGGGTGAATAGGAAGTGGGGACAGTAAAGAGCTGAGTTGGATTCAGCCAGTATTAGGAGAACAAGTGCAAGCGAGTTTTGCTTGGAGGAGGCTCTTGAGGGACCTTTGAAAGGCATATATAGTGCTGCAAGCAAGGTAGTCGTGTGGGAGTAAGTTGCACTGTTTTATGCCCTTATAAGCAATGGAATTTTGTGCAAGTGAGGTGTGGAAGAATGGGATGCTGAAAACACTGCTAGAGGCTCCTCTGGTTTGGCAGGCAGGAGCAGATTTGGGGAACAGTGATGTAACACTCGGTGGTAGTTTATTCAGGTGAACTTTATGTAGGAAAGAAAGATTTTTGAGGGTGAAATGCCTCTCCAGAGGGAGCTAATCAGTAGCTTTGTAGAGGGTGCAGTGGTGTGTTCTCCAAGGAAGTCCAGTGACAAAGCGGATGATATTATTGTAGCTAGATTTAGGGTTAAGGAAGACTTGAGGAGAGGCAGGGGGCGTAAATGATGGATCCATAGTCAAGAAGTGGTATGAGAATGGAGCTTGCTAGATGGAGTCTAGATTCGGGTATTAGAAAATTACGGAACATATAAAGTAGTCCCGGCCTCATGTGAACCTTATTTATGATGTTAGAGACGTGGAGGTTGAAGGACAGGCGGGTATCAAGCAGAAGACCAAGGTATTTAAATTCGGAGACTTGCTCTATGCAATTTCCGTGGTTATCGGAGAGTGTTTGTTTTAGGTTGTAGGTTTTCCTGGGACCCGAGAATACCATGTATTTAGTTGTTTTTTTGTTTTTTTTTAGAGTTGAGGACTTAGAGTTGAGGACCATGCCATCATTGGCGAACCATGAATGCAGATTCTGGAAATCGGATTGTAGATTGGCGAGCATCTCATCTGGGTTTCTGTTGCTTCAGTACAGCGCAGCATCATCCATGTAGAGGACCATTTTGGTGTTGCTACAGACTTCATGGAGCTTATTGATGAAAAGGGTGAAAAAGAGGGGAACCACGATAGAGCCCTGGGGAACCCCGTATTTGACGGAGCATTCAGAGGAGAGCAGCCTATCGATTGTGGTCATCTCTGTTCTGTGGGAGAGAGAGTTCCTGACTGATTTAACTGCACTATCGGAGAAATAGAGGTTGGATAGGGTGTTCAGTAGCATATTCTGGGTGACAAGGTCGAAAGCCTTAGTCAGGTCCACAAAAACCGAGCCCGTGTAAAGGCCATTGTCTGTGGCTCCATATATATCCCTGGTGAATCTAACTAAGGTGGCCTTAGTGCTGTGGGTGGCTCTGAAGCCGTGTTGAGCATCTGTGAGGATGTTATAGCTGTTTAGAAAGGAAATGACCTGAAAATATACTACTTTTTCCAGTATCTTTGGGGGTTGGGGGCAAGAAGAGAGATTGGCCTGTAGTTTCCTACCTCATTCTTCGAACTGGACTTAAACAGAGGCTTGACTATGGCCGTTTTCCAGGTGCATGGGAAGGTGCCCGTGCAGAGAGAAAGATTAAAGATGTTCATAAGGGGGACCACAAGTGATGCAATGGCAAGCTTAAGAATTTTGAAATCAATCCAGTCTGTCCCTTTACTGGGTCTGGGGTTACTTGAACGGATGAGCTTAATGTTGTCAGAGGGTGACAGTGCCCGGAAATAGAAATTGGGAATGGAACCTGGGTGTGATGTGGTGTGGGAGGGTGTTTTAGCTGAGCCTGAGGGGGGGGGGGTTTGTATGTCTAAATCCCCGAAGGGCAGGTGGTTGCGGCGGTCAGCGGTGGAGAGTCCTCCCTCCCACAACACCAGCATCGAGCTCCTCATTCCACGGATGGAGCCCCCCCGCCGGGTGGACGGTCGCGAGGGCCAGCAGTGGAGAGCCCTCCTTCCCACAACACCAGGAACAGACAAACAGTGATGAGACACCACGCGACTTGCTGTAGAGGTCTCTTGGCATTTTGGCGCCATTTTTAATTCAAATCTGAACTGAATTTCTATTGGCATATGAGTGGAGATAGTCCACTGTTAGGGACTTGGGCTGCTGAAAGACTGAGTTCTGGTTGTCCTTTAAGGTGCTTTAATATGTTAAAGAAAGCAGTTCCAGTTAAATATCTATTTTAAACTTTCTGACAGGTCTGTGACAAGGCTTGCCTGCTAGGTGCTCTAACTCTATCCTGCAGCAGATGTTTTAAGCTATGTTGTTTGCAGGGTGTTTTAACTTATGCTTTAATTGATTTATGCACCTATTTTCTAGCATCCAGCAATTATTCTCTGTGCTCCCCTTAACTGAGTCAGTGTTTAAGCTTGTCCCACAAGGTACCTTAATTGAGAGCCTCTGCTATTTTTATTTATTTATTTATTGAATAGAATCAGAATTAAAATCCTTTGAGTCATAGACTCTTTTGCAAAGGCTCCACGTCAAGCAAAAGTAAAAAGTACAAAGAAAACACAGATCATAAAGATATACATTCATTAAGAATGAAATAATGATACACATTCAATAATAATGAGATAATACAAGGTCATACAATCCTGACTTAAGCGTAGTTTGCGGGTTACATCAGCTGGGAGTATAAGAAGGTCCTGGGTCAGAGAATAGACAGGATACAGTTTCGTAGGATCTTGAGGGACCCAGAGTCGTAGAATCTAGCCAGGGGGATTGAGAACAAGAGGGGACATAGATTAGGCTCCTGGGTAGAATAAGTCCCAGTATGTGTGTATCTTACCTGAGTCAGTATTTAAGCTTGTCCCACAAGGTACCTTAATTGAGAGCCTCTGCAATGCATCTTAACTGAGTCAGTGTTTAAGCTTGTCCCACAAGGTACCCTAAGTACCTTTGCAGTCCCAGTATCCTCAAACGCACACTGCATTTCACTAATATCAGAGCGGCTGTCCCTCTTCTCCCCACTGTTTCCACCCTGAAACTCTGAGCTTAGTTTAAAAAAAAAAAAAAAAAATCATAAAAACAAAATAAACTCCCCCAGCCCTCCCTCTTCTGTTCACTCCCTTCCCTCTGACTGCTAACAAAGGGCCCTTACCTTATTTAACCTGCTCCTTTATTTCTGCTTCTCCACAGCATCGAGCTCCTCATTCCACGGACAGAGACCCCCCTGGGTGGACGGTTGCGAGGGCCAGTGGTGGAGAGCCCTCCCTCCCACAACACCAGGTACAGACAAACGGCGGACGAGACACCACGCGGCTTGCTGTAGAGGAACCGTCCCCCACCACCACCCTTGCTCGTCACTGACTTATATAGTGGGGGTCACACGCGCATGTGAGCCTATCAGCTCACTTCCCCATTAGCAACTCATCAGTTACCGCCGCTAGAGGTCCCCATCATAGGTCTGCCTGTCCTGCTCCTTGCGATCACCTGAGTGCTGTGCAACGCCTTCTTCTTAATAGCTCACGAGCTTCAGTAACCTAGTGAACTCTGCCAGCTCATATCGTGTCTCTGGTCTGGAGTAGCCAGCCACAAAATCAAGAGTGGGGGTAAGAGATTCCACAAGCCCCTCGATATCAACTCCCAGATAGCATAACGCTGGCTAACACTAGCAAAGCAAGAAATAGTCTCACTTATTTAAAGTAACACAGCCTAATTCACCCCAAGGCTATTTCCCTTCGCATTCAAGGGAACATTATTGGGGCTTCTCATTGCCTGAGGGCAGGAACTCCCAGATACTCACAGTTCTGCCTCCAGTTGTCACTACCACTGGACTGAAGGCCCTGAGCACCATGCCCCTCACAGAAGCAGCTCAGCCACATCAGCGGGACCCCAGTGCCCGTTGTCTACCCCAAATATATCCCCATATAGGTTACCTGTCCTGATCATCTTGTATATCGCTGCAACACTGTGGGTAGACATAAAAATGGGCGCCTGTCATGACCCCTACCCGCCCAGGGATGCTCAGGACTGGCACCTCCCATGCCTTACAGTCTGCCCCGCATCTTCAAATATGGACACCCTGATCCTGATGCATGGGCTCGCTCGTAAGGGAATTTGCTACCTCATCTTCTCAGGGTTGACAGATAATCGAACAAAACTATCACCCCTCACCCGAAAGGGGGTCCTCAACCTTATTGTGCTAGCATTGATACTGTGCTCAGGTGATGTCCAACCTAATCCTGGACCTCCACTAGCCAACTCAACCCTGGGGTCCCCCAGTGACCCAATATGGTGCCATACCAAAGGCCTGAGAGTCGCACACATGAATGTCTGCAGTCTGCGACCCAAGATGCATGAGGTTCAAGCTTGGGTGGAGATGTACAAACCAGATGTGCTTGCCATCTCTGAATCCTGGCTGAAGCCTCACATACTCCCTCATGAAGTGAAACTTGCCAACTATGTCACTTTCTAAAAGGATGACAGGGGAATAAAGGAGGGGTTGTCCTAATTTATGTGAGCACCTCGATGGAGGCCTCCCTGTCCTCTACCCACCTGCCATGCTCCGCAGGGCTTGAATCACTCTTTATCAAAATTGTCCTGGGCCATGCAAAATACCTAACTATATGCTGTATATACAACCCTCCCAGCAGTGGCAACTCAACGCTTCAGAACTTAACACGCTCCCTGACAGGGACCACTCCCAGTGAGCCGCTGGTCCTAGGGGATTTCAACCTTAGGTGAGAACCTGCCACCGAACAAGTTCACAAGGCCTCGCTCCTTGATACAAACTTGACCCAGGTCATTACAGAGGTCACCAGGCTAAACCTAAAAACAGGGAACCACTCCACCCTTGATTGGATCTTAGCCTCAAACCTGGCAAATATCCAAGTGGCTGGAGTGATGTCTGATGCCCTGAGTGACCATTCACCCATCTTCTGCATTTGGGAAAAATGGCCGCCCAGGATACCCCTCAGGCTTATAGTAGCTAGAGACATCTCCAGGTTCTCTGCTGAGGCCTTCCAGAGCAGCTTGAGAAATGTTGACTGGATGCCAATTAGACTGCTTGACAGTATTGAAGACGCCGCCCAGTTCCTTCAGTGTACTTTCTCTGCTGCGGCCAATCTCCAAGCCCCAGTAAGGAAAATATGCACAAAAGGCCAATGCCACAGATGGATCTCACGCAAGCTGAATTCCCTAATGAGGTGCAGGGACAAGGCCTGGAAAAAGGCCTGGTGCTCCACTAGCCCAGTAGACCTAGCTGAATACAGGTCCCGGAGGAACCAGTGTAATAAAGCCTCAAAAACAGCTAAAAGGGACTACCTCAAAGGCAAACCCTAACAAACCCACCCTAAGTCCTTCTGGTCTAGCATCAATTCCTTGATAAAAGGCCCAAATAAATCCCAGCTGGGCAATTTTACCTACAATGGTCAAACCTTAACTGATGTAGGTGAGGCAGCTGTGGCCTTCAACAGCTTCTTCAATAACCTGGGCTCTTACAGGACCAACCCTCCGCACCACAGTCTAGGCCCCCTGGTCACGGAATCTCTGGATCAATCTACTCCCCACTTCCACCTTCAGATGGTGCGTGTCAAAGAAGTGCTACCCCTCCTACTATCCTTAAAGCCCTCCGGTTCTCCGGGGTCAGATGGCCTAGACCCATGGCTGCTCAAGGCCACTGCCCCTGCCATAGCCTTACCTGTCACCCTACTTATAAACAGATCACTGCAGAAAGGAGTAGTCCCCAAAATATGGAAGCAGGCCTATGTAGTCCCAATCCACAAGGGTGGAGCCAGGGATACAATAGGTCACCAGAGACCCCATCTCCATCCTCTGCCCCCCTGCTAAGATCCAAAAGCAGCTCGTTTACTGCCAACTAAAGGACTACCTGGAAGCTAACCGACTCCTGGCCCCCTCCCAGCATGGTTTTCGGCAAAAGCATGGGACCGACATCACCCTTATCAGATGTCCTAGCTGCCTTGGACAGGGGGAACCCTCATAGAGGCAGTCTTCATTTACCTAACCAATGCCTTTGACCTGGTAGACCACTCCCTCCTGCTAACAAAGTTGTGCAATTTCAGACTTGACCAACACTCTCTGAACTGGTTCTGCAATTATCTGTTGGGCCACTCCCAACAGGTTAAGTGGAGAGGAGGTACAATCTCTGGGTCACTTCCTCTAAATGAGGGGGTTCCGCAAGGTTCGCTCTTGGGCCCACTCTTGTTCTCCCTGTTCGTTAACGACCTCCACGGCCATTGTGGGAGCAGCTTTGTGGTGCAGTACGCTGATGACGCCGTCCTCTACAGAACTGCGCAGCACTTGGACGACTTAGGGCCCCAGGGCCATTGCTCCAGTCAGACTTCACCAAGGCTGAAGCCTGGCTAGTTAAAAACTGTTTGGTCCTTAACCCTAACAAGACCAAAGCGCTCCTGTTTGGTCCAAACTCCCTGGGCCCTTCCCGGCCCACCTTCTCACACTTGTTACCGTATCTGGCTCAACAATCGAGGTGGATCAGTCCTTCAGATACCTGGGCCTTACACTGGACCAGGGGCTCACCCTAAAGCCACACGTGGCCCTAGTAACAAAAAACGTTCACCAAAAACTTGGCCTGTTCTATCGACTAAGCGCGAACATGATACCTGAGACTAGACTGACAATCGCACAGAGTATCCTCCTCCCAGCTCTTACCTACACTGCCCCAACACTGTTGAGCATAGCAAAACCTGATCACGCTAGACTACAAACTTTGTACCATAATATTGCACATTTTGCCACGAATGCTCACCCAAGGACCCACCATTGTGAAGCCGTCGCCTCCCTCAACTGGCCCTCCCTATACCATAGGCTCCAGTACTTCCTGTTAGGCTGGACGTATAAGCTTCTCATTGTTGACCCTCCTGCAGGGCTAACTGGGCTACTTGCCCCAAATCAACCCAGCTGACAACTCAGGATCTCTGCCAAAAAACTCCTGGACCCGCTGAGGGCCAGCTCCGCAGCTGGCAGTAAATCCTTTGCCCATATCACCCCTGCACAATGGAACAAACTCCCCAGACACCTTCAGGAAGCCCCCTCCCTGGCCACATTCCAGAAAGGTCTGCGGGCACATCTCCTAAACCACAACCCCTGCTCTTGCCCTGAAGGTTAGCCTACTCTCCCTTCATGGCTTGGCCACAAAAAATCCAATGTCCTAAACCTGTCAGCTGCCACTGCTGAATTGTGTAACTGTGCTGTAAATAACTGCTCTCCTCAATGAAAACTGTATAATTGTATACTGTCTTTGTATTATTGTACTCTATGTCCTGCACTGTTTCACTTTTATGTATTTTGCACTGTTTTTTGTAACTAATTCTGGGTTGCCCCTGAAAAAGGGACCTTCGGGGCCCAGTGGGCTTACTTGGTTAACAAAATTTTATAAATAAATAAATAAAATATGCTAGCTACATCTGAGGAGTCGTTCGTG
Source organism: Neoceratodus forsteri (assembly GCA_016271365.2). NCBI lineage: Eukaryota > Metazoa > Chordata > Ceratodontiformes > Ceratodontidae > Neoceratodus > Neoceratodus forsteri. The sequence continues at coordinate 1,686,364,497 of CM057450.1, read as the reverse complement.
AGCTTGTCCCCATGCTTGAGGGTGATGGGTTCATCCTTCCTGACACTGTCGGGGATGTTATTCAGGGTACCTCAGAGATGTCTGGGGTTAGTATTTTCTCCAGGCTTTTTACTGTGGAGATAATTGACCTTGGCTGACTTGACAGCTGCTTTGCACTTGTTGCACAGTTTTGTACAGTGTTAATTGGGTGGGGTCCTTGTGCGTCCTGTGTTTTTTTTCCAGGCCCCGTCTCTCTGTCTCATTAATTTGAGGATGTCAGAATTGGTCCATTCACAAACATATCCCCGAATCCTGATCATTTTGAGGGGCAGAGTGGATATATCCCCCATTGAAGATAGCTGAGATATGGTCTATGACGGCACCAATGTTGTCCAACGTTGAGGTGAAAGACTAGTCAATCAGGTGAAAGGCTTGGGTGATACCCTCAAGTACAATGTTGTTTAAACATCTGGAGTAAATGAAATTGGAATGAGTTTGGGGCTTTGTGCAGTCCAGTGGCAAACAGTGGCTCAGTGGTCGCTTATGCAGTCTGGTAGGGTCCCGGCTTCTGAGATTCTGGATGGGTTAGAGACAGTAATCCAGTCGATAACCGACTGAGAGCCAGTTTGTCATTGTTGGGGAAGTGATATGTTGATGTAATGCTAATCTGTCATTGTTGGGGGAAGTGATACATTGATGTAACGCTAGTCCTCAGACGACAGATTTGGCAGCATCAGATTGACTGGAGGTCTAGTTTATATTGAATACCTGAATAGAATCCATTCCCTGTTGAGGGGGAGAGAATTCTTAATGGCTAGAAGGGATTCAAGCTCTGAGGGAGTTCCGGGGTTGGGGGAGATAGGCTGTGGTGATGTTAAGAGTTTTGTTCTTCCCTAGTAGAAGGTGGATGGAGAGGGTCTCGGGTTTGTTGATTGTTACGTCGGGACTAAATTCTGTAATGGAAAATTTATTTGACACAAAGAACAGGCAGCCCCCACCCTTTCTTCTGGACCTGTGTTTCCTGAGGGAACTGAAGTCATCCAGCTGGAGATTTTATCTGAGAGCCAGGTCTTGGAGAGTGCAGTAATGTCAACGTTCTTGCCCTTGACCCAGGCCTTAAATGCATCTTTCTTAGCAGGGAGGCTTTGCACATTGAGGTGAACAATATTTATGTATTTACTGCTTTTGGCTTGGTTGGGTCAGAGGGTGGGTGCAGATTAGTAGGGCCTGGGTTGGGGTGTATGATCCCTGATAGGAGGAGTAAGAGAAAGAGATGCTTCTGGTACGTCTGAAGTTCAGGAAGCAGGACTTTTTTGGTGGAAACGTGGGTATTTGACAGTGAGGACGTGGAAACTATTACAGTCCCAGGAGAAACTGAGAGGAAGGTGGCGACATAGGAGGGAATAGATTAGGGTACAGCGCAGGAGGGTGGGGAGGAAAAGGGGGGGAGCAGGGTAAGTTTAGCAGGGAGAAGGAGGAGGAGGAGGTGATAATGGAGGAGGAAGAGGGAAGGTGACAGAGGAGGAGGAGGAGGAGAGGCGAGCATGGGAGCAGATGGAGGAAGAGGTAGACGGGGTAAGGAGGAATGGAGGAGGGTAGGGAACAGTAAGGGGGTGAGTGGAGGGATGAATTCTGAGAAAGATGGTTCTAGTGCATCTGAAGTTTAGGAAGCAGGACTTTTTTTGGTGGATACGTGGGTATTTGACAGTGAGGACATGGAAACTATCGCAGTACCGGGAGAAACTGAAAGGAAGGTGGAGACATAGGAGGGACTAGATTAGGGTATGGCGCAGGAGGGTGGGGAGGAAAAGGAGGGGAGCAGGATACGTTTATCAGGGAGGAGGAGGTGATAGTGGAGGAGGAGGAGTAGGGGGATGGGAGCAGATGGAGGAGGAGATAGAGGGAAGGAGATGGAGGAGTGTAGGGGACAGTAGGAGGGGTGAGTGGAGGGTGAATTCTGAAGAGGAGGGAGGGAGGGAGGGAGGGTACAGAAGGGGCAAGAGGAGGGTGAAGGGCAGCATGATGTGGTTTGCACTCAAAGTAATGGGGGGTTGCCCCGGTATAAGAAACGAAGGCTATGTGTAGTGGGGTCCAACCCAGCTGGCAGAAGCTGAAAGGAAAGGAAGAGAGGGAAATGGGTGCTTAATGTGCAAGGGGATACTAAAAACTGGGGCAGTGAGAGAGGGTGGTAGTGCACCTTATGGGGTTCTGTGTGAGGGGTGCCTGGGAGGTTAATGGGTCAGATCAACTTATGAAAAAGTTGTTACCACTCGGATAGCCAAGTGGTTAGAGTTACAGACTCTGGTGTATAGGGTCAGGGGTTCGATTCCCAGGGTGTATGCAGGACAGATGGGGTGAAAAATTTTATTAGACATGGGGCAGATTTGGGAGGGATCAGATAGGTCAGGAGCAATGACTTGCACTGTTGTAATTTCTATTAGGGGTGAGAGATGGAAGTGTTTGGAGAAGCAGCGACTCCTAGTGGCCATGGGATATAAGCTGCAGCAGAGAAACTGGGGAGATAGTACAATTTACAATTGGATACATGAAATAGCCACAGTACATTAGCTAGAGAGGATGACATATAGAAATATAGAAACATAGAGATTGTCGGCAGATAAGGACAGCGAGGCCCATCCAGTCTGCCTAATTTTCCTACCTTAATTGGCAGCCGATGTCCCCATCTTGTCATCGGCTTTAGCCTCTTCCTCCCGCCTCTAGCGTTCCCTTATGCCTATCCCATGCATGTTTAAATCCTCCCACTGTTGATGCTGACATATACAGAGTTGATACAGTGCAATTATTTACATAATATACAATTGGTAGAAAATATGTAGTAACTAAGAGGTCAACTGCTTCTAGGATGAGAGGCCAGGAGTCCTGCATTACTTAACCTTTTGAAGGTGGAGGATTGGGTGGTCTGGAGGTGAGGCTGGGATGGTGAGAAGCAGGAGCAGGTAGGGGGTGGTAGCGAGCGAAGTTGTTGTTTGATAGAGTTGTGTGAGAGCGAGCTTCTTAGGAGAGGAGATGGTTGGTTCCATAAGAAGGGGACCCTGTAGGTGATGGCAGATTTGCCAGCAGTCAAGGATGGTTTGGCAATGTGAAGGAGCAGGTGTCGCGTGAACGTAACAAATATGGTGATGGTTCTGCTGGAGAAAGCCTCTCTGCAAGGCATAAGTTAATGTTGGAGACTTGATTAGCGGCCTTCGCTAATCAAAGTAAAAAATGATTAGCAATGGCCGAAGTTGATTAGCAGTTACCAAAAATGTATATGTTTGCTCAAAACTCCATAAAATGTACTTACCTTGCTCTATATTGATTAAATACACATTTATACAAGTTTCTAAGGCTGATACTGTTTTATTTAGCCATTTTCAGACAGCAATTGTGCAGCAGCACACATACATTCAAGAGCCGAGATAGGATGTCTGCCAAAGCAGACTGTGAATATTCATGACCGTGATCCATCGTGAGTCGTGACAAATTAAATTATCCCTTGCCCCAGCATAAAAACTGGGACCATAACTCCCTGAGTCTCTTAAATGTTCACTGCAGATGCAGGACACGCAACATAACAGGGCATAATAAATATTGGGCAGAGTACAGACTCTGCAAAAGCAGGGCACATTAACTTAGTCTTATTCTGTTCCCAAATGTTCACTGCAGATGAAGCAGGGCACATTAAATACATTCTGGTTCCCCCAATGTCTGCAAAGCAAGGCACAATACTTAGTCTCTCTTTCTGTCTTCCCAAATTGTTCACTGTATGTGGGCACACAACTAGCAGGGCACACTGATCTCTGCAAAAGCAGGGCACATTAACTTAGTCTTATCTGTTCCCAATGTTCACTGCAGATGAAGGGCACAGTAAGCAGGGAGGGCACATTTAAATCTGGTTCCCCCAGTCTCTGCAAAGCAGGGCACAATACATGTCTCTTTTTCTATTCCCAAATAATTGTTCACTGCATGTGGGCACACAACTAGCAGGGCACACAGATCTCTGAAAAAGCAGGGCACAATGACTTTGTCTTATCTGTTCCCAATGTTCACTGCAGACGAAGGGCACACGCAGGGAGGGCACATTAAATAAATCTGGTTCTCCCAATCTCAGCAAAGCAGGGCACAGTACTTAGTCTCTTTTTCTGTTCCCAAATTGTTCACTGCATGTGGGCACACAGATCTCTGCATAAGCAGGGCACATTAACTTAGTCTTCTTCTGTTCCCAAATAATGTTCACTGCAGACGAAGGGCACAAGCAGGGAGGGCACATTAAATAAATCTGGTTCCCCCAGTCTCTGCAAAGCAGGGCACAATGCATGTCTCTTTTTCTGTTCCCAAATTGTTCACTGCATGTGGGCACACAACTAGCAGGGCACACAGATCTCTGCATAAGCAGGCCACATTAACTTAGTCTTATTCTGTTCCCAAATAATGTTCATTGCAGATGAAGGGCACAGGTAGGGAGGGCACATTAAATAAATCTGGTTCCCCCAATCTCTGCAAAGCAGGGCACAATACTTGGTCTCCTTTTCTGTTCTCAAATTTTTCACTTGACTGCATGTGGGCACACACATCTCTGCAAAAAGCAGGGCACATTAACTTAGTCTTATTCTCTTCCTAAATGTTCACTGCAGACGAAGGGCACATTAATTAAGATCTTATCGGTGTCAATCTTCACCATTCATCACATATGGGTTCGGGGCCGGAGGTCATGACCCCGCAGGAGCTCTTTTTCACTTTTTGGTAGGCGGGCGGCCTTTCATTAGTGCCGCCCTCGACCCGACATATTATGGCGCTGGAGTGGTTGGCCATTAGGCACTGTCGACTCCATCTGCGTGCCAGTTCTTCATCTCCTGCTGTCGAGGTCACCTCATGTGTAAGCTGTACTGAACTTGAGGCCTACTGCCTATGCAGTTTCGTTCTGCCGTTATTCTTCCGTGCCGCAGTTCGTCGGTCCCATTCCTGCCGGTTCTAGTTGCCTACTCGATGTCGCTTAGTAAGATCTTTCCATTTATTTTTATTCTTGGCGACGTCGAGTCTGTTTTTGGTGTTTTTTTTCTTCGTAGGTCATGTCTTGGTCGGAGGGTAAAAAGACTTCAAAGACGGGACGGCCCCCCATGCGACGGTGCCCTTGCGACTGTAAATTTTCCTTCATCAACCAGCATGACCGTTGCCTTACGTGTCTTGGCCCGCTTCATGACATGGATTCGTGTGACACCTGCTTCTCCATGGACCGCCAGGTCATCGAACAACGCGTGTGGAAAGTGGGGCGAGCTCCGCCGACTTTCAGGGGTCGGGTATGCACTCGTCGGGCCAAGCCACGTACTCTCTGCCTTTTCTCTGGGTCCCCTCTGGTTCTACACGGACCAAGAGGAGAGGCAGCTTGGCTTGTAGCCTGGCCGTTGCCGAGGCTCCTTCCGATGTGCAGGGGGCCCATCCCACTCCTTTCCGGGGGCGGGCGAGAGGCGCCGCCAAGGCAGTTGCCCCTTCAGGGTGAAGGCTTCCCTGGTGTCACACCCACAGTTTGGAAGGCCTGGGTCAGTGCCATCCTTGATGCCAGCGGCGCCGTTGTGGGCCTCGGTGCCATTCGCGGCGCCGTGAGCTCTGACGGAGCCATTGTTGGCACTGGTTTGTCTCTCGGTACCATGGCTGCTGTCCGGTGCCGATATTGCTAGCGGGGCCGTGGGATGCCTTACTGTGTCGTCTTTGTCTTCTTGTCACGGCACCGTGTCTGCCTCAGGACTCAGCGCCGTGGGGGCATTGGATTCTGCTGTCAGTGCCGTAGTTGGTGCCACCCCTGCCCTCGGCGCCATTTGCGGTGCCGTGGAGCCGAGTGGTGCCGTCTGTGGCACCGATGGCACTGTTGGAGCCATAGTCGTCACCGTCCCCATCTTCGGCACCGCTCGTGGCACTGTGGGGCCCGACGTCGCCGTGACTGGTTCTGACTATGGGGCTGCTGTTCGGGTCGGAGCCGTGTCCTCTGCCGGGACCGCTTGCAGTGCTGTGGGGGGCACTGGCACTGGCTCGGGCATGGTCTCGGAGTCCAGCATCCCATTTGGCAGGGATGGCACCGGGTGCCCACCTACGGTCTAGCACAGGGCCTCGGCCTCTACCTCTTCAGAGGTGGAGTCAGGCTCTGAGTCAGACGAGCAGTCTGACTCCTTGGGGTTGACTGGTGTGGGCAGCCCTGTAGTGTCCTGGACAAGCCGGAGTCAGCCCCCTTCTGAGGTGGGGTCGGTGGCTGCCGAGACTGGGGTCAGAGGTGCTGACCAGCAGGCAGTGGTGCAGGCCACCATCTCTCTGCAGCCCGGTCTTGGTGGGTTCACTGACCCCTCAGCACTGGTACCCCCGCCTGTGGTGTGTCTGGATCGCCCAACTTTGGGGGCCATCAAGGCTTCTATGGGAGGGGAGGGTGCTGCACCCTGGATAGCTCCCTCGGATTCTGGCCAGGGCTGTCAGCTACCTTGGCTGGCCCTCTCGAAGAGGAGGGCTCTCTTGGACTCTGAGGGGTCGAGGGGCATGGGGTCTGCATGAAGACCTTTTTCTGGGGCCCACCCAGGCTCTGGAAGAAGCGGTAGTGCGGATCTCTGCTCTTCCTCCTTGGTCTCTTTGAGAGAGCACCATTCTTTTGAGGTAGGGGACCACCCTTCTGGACCTATATGGCCCCGGTCTCCTCACAGGGGGGATTCTTCCGGTCACAGCCAAGGCAGTACCGAAATGGTTCTGCAGCTGTTGGCTGTGGAGTCTTCTGGAGCACTTTCTTCTTCGGGTGCTCTTGGTCTGCTTCTTAGCCCAGGTGGAGGTCAACTGACATCTCTTCTCGGCTCTATGCCCATCCCTGTGCCATATTCTCCTGCACTTCCAGGCATCCTTGGTCCTAGCGCGACTCTCTCCTGGGAACAGTTCAGGGCTGTGGCTGCTCGGTTCCCAGCTTACATTAGGGTGATGGACAGACAGGTTTTTCAGCCTCCCCCCGAGCAGCCGCCCTCTGAGCAATTGGTGCCCTCCAACTCTTCATCCCCCTCTTCTGGGGGAGAGGCGCCTTCTGTCCACATCTCTCCAGCTGCTGATCTCACTGAGTATCAGTGTTTCCTTGTGAGGATGTTGGAGAACTTGCACCTCACCCCTTCCACTGTAAGCAGTCCAGAGCACTCAGCGCATGCCTTTCTAGGCGATTTCAGCGAGGTCACCCCTGTGGTGCCCCCTGGCCTGCTCCCTTTTGGGAGGTGTCGTTGTGTTCCTGGCAGAGGCCCTTTTCCGGAGTTCCTGCCCCTAGGGATCTCTGCCAGTGGTATTGCACCCCCCCCCGGAGTCTCCAGGTTCCATGCCTCATCTGCAGTCCGGATTGACGCAGTTGGACACTCTTGATGGGCTTCGCGTCCTTCACCGTGACCAGTCCCGAGATCAAGATTCCTCGGATTTTGACTTCTGGGGTAGGAGGGCTTTTTACTCGGCACAGTTGTTGCTTTCCATCTCTGCACATCAGGCCCACTATGCAGCCTATGTCAGGTTCTTGTGGTCTAGGCTAGGTCAACTCCTAGCCTCGTTGCCTGACACGGAGCAAACCAGACAAGCCATTGCACTCTATGCACGTGGTCTGGAGCTAGCAAAGCACCTAGCGAGGGCATCTTATGATGCCAACGAGGTAGCTACCAGGGTTGTAGGGACCGTGATCTGCAAGAGGCGGATGGCATGGCTGCGTCTTTCCCGGTTGTCACCTTTGGCCCGGCATAGGGTGATTAACTCCACTCACCAGAGAACCTATCTCTTCTCCCGTAGAGAAAGACTCCGCTTTGTCGAGCAACTCCTTCCTCCTCCAGGGTCCCCGCCTCACTCTCCTACCTCGGCCTCCCAGGCCTTGAAGGTTCTCCTCTTAGTGTGTCACCCACTGAGAGCTAAGGGACTTTGTCCTTTAGGGTGTTAAGAAAACCCCCTTCGAGTGGGCTCGGCACTCACTCATATGTGATGAATGGTGAAGATTGACACAGATAGGATATGAAAATTACGTACTTTCCGGAATTGTGATCTTTCTGTGTATCTTCACCATTCATCACAATCCCCCCCCCCATCCCCCTGGGGCCCCAGTCTCTGGGTCCACCTCCCTTTCTGTGCCCAACCTCCCCCCTTCCTCTCTTAGGAGTGGGGTGAACAGGGGCACATAGGGGGATAAGGTTTTGGGGAGAGTGGTCAGCATGGGGGGCACTCCTTCTCCTTCTCCCTATGGAGTGGGAATTGGTAGTTGCCCCTCCATTCTCTCCTCCTTCTTTTTCCTCTCCATCCCATTTTTGTCTTGTCCCTTGGATTACCCTTCAAAAAAAAAAATTAAATCTTTTTCCTTTTTCACCAAAATTTTTCCTTCAGAGGGTGTTAATCCCCTGTGCCCTGTCCTTCTTCCAGAACAGCCGACTCTGCTCATCTGGAGTTTTTGCCAGCTATTCTGTGCCTTGAATTCTGGCAAGAAGCCTTTGGCTATTCATTGCAGTTCCTATACAATTTGGAGATGGACCAGGGTCTGGGATACGTTTACCCTTTCTCCTCCCTTCCTACCTTCTGAATTCTTTACCCCACCCTACCTTCCTCCTCTATTTCCAGAGATTGGGGCCCCTCCCAATCCCTTTAGTTCCCGACTTCTCTCTTCCTGTCCTCTCAGTCGTTATTTCTCCTTTTAGTTTTATATCCTTTCCTTTTTCCTGTCCCTTGGACATCCTTGTCCCACCCTCCACTCCCTTCCTCTTACCTCTCCGGCGACTCAGAACTGGCAGGCAGGTGGAGTCGACAGCGCCTAACAGCCAACCTCCCCGAGCACACCATACAATACGTTGGCCTCGAGGGTGGCAATCGATGGTGTGTCGGCTCCACCTACCAAAAAAAAAGAGCTCCCATGGGGTCATGACCTCCGGCCCTGAACCCATATGTCATGAATGGTGAAGATACACAGAAAGATCACAATTACGGTAGGTACGTAATTTTCATTTCTGGTTCCCCCAATCTCTGCAGAGCAGGGCACATTTTACTTAGTCATTTTTTTCTGTTCTCAAATTCACTGCAAAGTCAAGAGCAGGGCACACAACTTTACTAGCAGGGCACATTACTTCTGGTAACCGAGATCTCAGCAGCAGAGCTGTTTACTTAGTCTTATCTGTTCCCAAATGTTCGCTGCAAAGATGCAGGGCACACAACACAGTAGCAGGGCACATTAAGTTCTGGTTCCCCCATAATCTCTGCAAAGCAGGGCACATAGGCTTAATTTCTGTTCTCAAGTGCAGTTATTCACTGTTTGTTCCCAAATTCACTGCAAGCAGGGCACAGACTTAAAGTTCAAGGTAGGGCGCATCCTTTATGCCCTTGTTCTCCCACCACCCATAGTCCAGCTCTAGGCCTTGCTCGTTTGTTGCCATTACTCTGTCCCCTCCCATCTGTGTCCTGAAGTCAGTGTGCCCCTCTTCCCTCCTCCAGCTCCCCAAATGAAAATGATTTACTTGTTTTGCTGCTGAGCTCCCCGATTCTGCTGTGCTCCTGCTCTCCTCTGAATCTGCCTGTCTCTCTGCCTCACCATGCAATGCAGCTGCCTGCTGTCCGCTCCATTGTCCAGGTCACCTCCATGCCCCCTTGCAGTCTCAGCCAGGCCTTCTCACTCTGGCTGCTCCTCGGTGTGGCCACCACTCCTTCCGGCTCCGGCTTGTCTCTGACCACCTGCAAAATAAAAAGACACAATTAGTTAACCGGACAACGGTGCAATGATGATGATAAAAACAAAAAAATGTGAAATAAAATAAAGAAAACTCACCTTTGGGCTCCTGCTTGACCTCCCAATGCCTGCTTCCTCTTCTGGATGCACTGCAAAAGGACTCAGTCACGTTTCTCCTGCGTGGAGACTGGGTTGAGGGGGTCAGGAGCATCACTGGACCAATCAGGGAACAGCTCGGGGTTCATGGGGCGGGGCGCCGAGGAGGAGGGCAAAAAATGGATACCAGGACAAAAAATTAAAGTTATAGTGCCCAATAAGGCACTTTTACAGGACCCAGGACCAATTGGCAATGATTAGCAATGACTGCTAATCATTGCCAGATTGACTCGCTTTCTGCCGATCTTGGGTCGCAAATTGAGATGCGAACCCACTTATTTTATGCCTTGTCTCTGAGCGGTAAGGAGGTAGAAGGTTAAACCAAAATTTGGATATTAAGGAGAGAGAGTGGCTATAGTGGCGGTGGGACAGGGATGATATACTGAGGGTGGAGAAGAGAGTGCAATGGTGGGTTCTGGGGGGGGCGGAGTTAGTGGCAAAATGGCAGACGACATATACAGGTAGGAGGGAGTCTAGCCTGGGTGAAGAAGAGGCAGGGGCTGTGCAATATACTACAACTGCGTAGTTGAAAATAGGTGTTATCATTTTTGTCAGTAGTTCACGTCTCACTGGCCGTGGGAGGGAGTCTCTGTTACAGTATAGCATATCAAGGTTAGGGCGGAGCTGCGAGGTGATGGCTTCTATGTGGGCTAAAAAGTTTAAATGGGGGTCTAGCCATACTCTTAGATATTTGTATGATGAAACAGCACTTAGTGGGGTCCCATCCAGGGAGGTGATGGCAGGGGGACGGGGTGTTCCGGATAGTTTTTGTGTAATCCTGAAGGTCATAGAAACTGTTTTGGAAGTACTGATTTTGAGCTGGTTTGCCTGGAATGAGGAATGCATGTTATGGAAGTCCTGCTGTAGTAGGAATTGGACGTTGTTTAGAACTGGCCCAGATGCAAAAAGGATGGTATAATCTGCTTACATGTGTATGCGGGATTTTGAGCAAACTGTGGGGAGGTCATTTATAAATAAGGAGAACAGGATGGGACCAAGTATTGATCCTTGGGGCACACCTGCAAGTATGGGGAGAGGAGGAGAGGTGGAGTTTGTTACCCTGACTGACTGAAGTCTGTTACTGAGGTAGGATCTGAACCACTGAATCGTGGGGGGAGACCAGCTGCCTCGAGTTTGTTGAGAAGCAGGGGGTGAGAGACTGAATCATAGGCCTTGGCAAGGTCTAGCCTGATTGGTAGCGAGAAAGGAACTCTGAAACCGTGAGAAATTCAGACAGCCGGGGGATGGAAAAAAAGATTCTCTATCTGGGCTCAGGTAGGGGTGTATCTTCCCTAGAGGCTGATTTGTCTTTGGTTCTGGATTATTTAAAACAGGTGTACTCAAGTTAACTAAGAATATCTTCACTGAAAGTCCACCTACCAACATTATCAGCTGTCTTATTTGCAGGAAAACCAAAATCTCCAATTTTACCCCCTTTACTCAAGAGATTCTTCAAAGGCCTGCTTCACTTGTGACCGCAGTTGGGGAACCAGTACCTCCCTAGGATTTGAATATTTGTTTAGCACAGCTGGTACCAGCCCCTTTTGAACCAATGGCCTCTGTGAGCCTAAAATTTGTAACATGGAAAACACTCTTCATCATAGCTATGACCTCTGCTAGAAGGGTCAGTGAGCTTCAAGCCCTGTGCACAGAGCCTAACTACATAACTATGAACAGAGGCAAAGTGGTCCACAGGACAAACAGAAAATTACTTCCAAAGGTGGTGTCAAAATGTCACCATAATCAGGCAGATACTTTACCTGCTTAGTATTTACTGAAGAGAAGGTAGGGCAGGGCCCACAGCTCAGCACCATGGATGCAGGGGGGAGGAAGGCGTGCACTAGTCCCTTCACAAAAGAAAAGGTCCTACAAGAACTCTCTAAGCTGAGGGTAGACAAGGCAATGAGACCTGATGGCATACATCCCATGGTACTAAAGGAGCTAAGGGTGGAACTAGCAGAGCCATTATCGGAACCATTTAGTGAGTCTCTGAGCACAGGAGAGGTCACAGAAGACTGGAGAAGGGCTCATGTGATCCCGCTCCACAAGAATGGTAGCAGGGAGGAGGCAGGGAACTACAGACCAGTCAGTCTTACCTCAGTAATGGGCAAGATTATGGAGGCACTCCATAAGGAAAGGATAGTGCAACACCTGGAATCCATAGGAGCACAGGATCCAAGACAGCAATGGTTTACAACAGGAAGGTCCTGTCAAACTAACTTATAGATTTCTTTGACTGGGTAACCAGAGTGGTGGACCAAGGGGGAGCAGTTGATGTCGCCTACCTTGACTTCAGCAAAGCTTTCGATACTGTTCCACATAGAAGATTGATTAATAAGCTGGGTAGGCTTGGAGTGGGTCAGGAGTTGGTCAACTGGGTGGCAAACTTGGTTGGTAGGCAGAAAACAGAGAGTGGTGGTAAATGGTATAGTCAGAAGAGATGCAAGTCATAAGTGGGGTACCTCAGGGATCAGTCCTGGGGCCAGTCCTCTTCAGTATCTTCATCAGTGACATTGCAGATTGGCTGGAGAGTAAGGTTTGTCTGTTTGCAGATGACACCAAGATCTACAACAGAGTAGATGATCCAGATGGGATGGGCAGAATGAGAAGAGATCTGGATAAACTGGCAAAATGGTTGGAAGAGTGGCAACTGGGGTTTAATGCAAAGAAGTGCAAGATCATGCACATAGGGAAGAGAAACCCTGAAGCCACCTATAGGTTGGGAGGGGAGTTGCTGGCAATCACAAGGGAAGAAAGACTCGGGCATCATCATCCCAGATTACCTGAAATCATCCATGCAGACCACTAAAGCAGTAGGTAAGGCTAAAGGGATGCTGGGGTGTATTAGTAGGGGTATCGCAAGTTGTAAGAGGGAGGTAATTATCCCTCTTTACAAGACACTGGTTAGGCCCCATCTGGAGTACTGCATGCAGTACTGCAAGCCGCACCTGCACAAGGACATTAACAAATGGAGGCAGTCCAGAGAAGGGCAACCAAAATGGTGTAGGGACTGCATCAGAAAACATATGAGGACAGATTACTGGAGCTCAGTATGTATAACCTAGCGCAAAGGTGGGAGAGAGGTGATATGATTGAAACATTCAAACATCTTAAGGGCATTAACAAGGTGAAAGAATCTAATGTTTCAATATAAGAAAACTAGCAGGACAAGAGGACACAGCATGAGATTAGAGGGGAGGCCGATTAAGGGGTAATGTGAGGAAGTTCTTTTTCACAGAAAGGGTGGTGGATGCATGAAACGGCCTACCTCAGGAAGTGGTGGATATGAATACAGTGCAGGGCTTCAAACAGGCATGGGACAGGCATAAGGGAGCAATAAAGATGAGTATGACTAGATAGGCCATTGACAGAGTACAGGCCTGTGGCACATTCATAAGGTAGAAAAAATGGGCAGACTGGATGGGCCTTGCAGTCCTTATCTGCCATCAACTTCTATGTTTCTGTGTACTATGTCCATCACATTCTAGCCCAGGTGAACAGAAATTGCACTGTTTGGTTGTCCAGAGTGCCCGTAACTACTGTCTTTACAGAACTAAAGACATCAAGACTGGCAGCAGCCAACTATTTACCTGTAGTGAGGTTGGTAAGGGCAAACCTACAGCAAGGAATCCATTTCAACATGGTTCGTCTCTTGCGGACAATTCTGTTATGAAAAAGCTGGTAAGCAGCACCCCTTAGGTCTTAGAGTACATTCCATAAAGGACACTGCAACTTCAGTAGCAGCCTCGATGGACATCCCTTTGGCAGACATCTGCAAAGCAGCCACCTGGAAAACTGTACACACTTTCACAAAGCTCTGCTCTCTTGACATCCTTTACAGAAGAGATGCAAAGTCTGGGACTGCAGTCTTCCAGAACCTTTTTTCTAAATAGGCTTCAGACGTTCAATCCTCTCAAGGTACTGCTGTGTAGTCTGCAGTTTTTGTTTGGCATCACTATTAGACTCAAGTTATCGGAAGAAAGAAGTATTCACCGTAGTAATGCTGTTTCTTCTAATGAGTCCAGTAGTGAGCCAATACAATCCCTTCCCTACCTCCTTTTCTAGAACCTAGTCAGTAAAAGGTTCACATCCGAATATAGTTTAAATACTATTTTTATGCCTGAGTTTTTAATTATGTTTTACACATTTCATATTTTGAATAGTTGTTTTCAAATGTTTGTGTATGTTTACTTAACCAGTTTTCAATATGTCTTCCTATTTTTGCTCGTTGGCTTTATTCTAGGCATTGTAAATTAGACAAGATAGCACTGCTTCTGCTCTTCAGCACAAATCTGATGTTGGAACACTACAAAAGAAGCATCAGCACACAGCAACATTTTAATGGAGTTTGGATTCCACAGCATCTTTCCAATCCTCCGAAGCAACAGCTTTGGCCCTGTCCACGCTGGAGTTCTTGTAATGTTACCAGCAGTTGGTAATGTTACAAGAACGTCAAACACGGTTCGCGTCCACACTGTAGCACGGTAAAACCTTGCTAGAAACCGTGTTCAAAAACCGTGCTCGAAACCTGATCGTAGCAGGTTTCGAGCATGGTTTCAGCTCAAAATGGTTGCCTTAAACTATGTTAACAGTAGTGTGGACGCAAATCATTCTGTAACATGGTTTAAGGCAACCTCCATAACTTTTCCATGGCCCTACACTGCTGCCGGGACAAAAGGGGGTGGACTTGCACACATCCACAAGCTCCTGATGGTCCCCTGAACAGTACAGCACCTTTTTTGTCTGGATTAGTTACTGCGTTCATTATGAGTATCTTAACATGCATTACAGCACTGCACGCTTTGCAGTTCTGCTGCAGTCATGCCTGGGAACTCGAGCCGGCAAGCATGGTTGTCGGAACGCAGTGTGGACGCTCCGACAACTGTGCTGAGACACGGAATTAAAAACGTTTTTAAAAACTCCCTCTAGTGTGGACAGGGCCTTAGAGTGGAGGTGATGCAGTTTTTATATTAGTGCATGATTGGATCCATTAGAAGAAATATCATTACTGTGGAGAGTAATTATTTTCTTATTAGCTATTAACGGGCATGTGAACAATCATTCACCATTGTCCTGTAGAAACAGTCAGTTATTTTCTTAGTTAAAGGAGTACTATAGTCAAAATATGCAAATATTGTATGTTTTGCAGAGTGTTTTGATTTGTGAGATTAGTCCTGGTGTGTTCTTCCCTTTGTTTGCTATTAGTTTTTCTCAATTTGCCTACTACTTCTATGGCCCCTTTTAGTTTTATGGCTTCTGGGGATCTCCACATTACCATGGTTTATTGCTCTTCGTTTTCCTACAGTGACTCCTATGCCATGT
Organism: Neoceratodus forsteri; assembly: GCA_016271365.2. Classification (NCBI taxonomy): domain Eukaryota; kingdom Metazoa; phylum Chordata; order Ceratodontiformes; family Ceratodontidae; genus Neoceratodus; species Neoceratodus forsteri. Next base: position 1,686,349,352 of record CM057450.1, on the reverse strand, counting down.
AACAGTGATGCGCCTGGCACCATAGCTTCAGCAAGTACTGGTTTACAGTCAATTTTAAAGCAGTACAGCTGTGATGTTAAGTCACTTTCCTGATCCAGTAGGCAGTGAAAGCTACATTTATGGTTTAGCTGTCACTTGAGGTCTAATTGAGTGGGTATTCTGTAAAAAATGCTAGTCTTTATTAATTATAGCATTGACGACCTAGGGTGATTTGTGTTCTTTTTATTGCAGGGCATATAGTTTGATGAAATTAAAGAGCTAGTGGTGCCAAAACAGGCAGACCAGAAAATAATACATGTTGTAAGAAGTAGTCAGTTGAAATTTTTATTTCTGAAGTATTTTTTTTTTCTTTTGCTCATTAGAAAGTCTTTTATGGGATGTGTGGAACAGTTCTTAGCATGGCAGCTGACATAGTTATCTCTAGCTTTCCATTACATCATCAGTGTTGTGATCTCACTGACAGTGATATCACTGACCTAGCAGCCACTAAGTGGCTGTTCCTAAGCAGCAGTGATGTCACAGTCATTGAGGTCACAATGCTGATGATGAAAGGGCGGGTGGAGGGGGATTTAACTAGACACGCCAGCTGCCAGACAAAGTACTCTCCTACACATCACACCTACTAACCTCCGGTAAGCAATCTTCTAATTAAACAAAAGGGAAAAGAAAAAGTACCTCAGATATAAAAGGTAATGTTTGACAACTTTTAAAAACTAATATTAGTTTTAGGCAGTACACTAGCTCTTTAAAAGCAAAACATTTACTCCAGCTGGCTAGACCTAGACAAACATATAGTAAACAAAAATAATGAATTAGAGTTATTTAGTTGAGGTCAGAACATCAGGCTTTTATCTTCAGATTACTGCTGCCATAATTTCTCTCACTGATAATCAGTGGTCCGAGTTGCATCATTGACACATGAGACAGGAGGCATTATAGGACAAAGAAAAGCAATAAACCATTTTAATATGGAGATCCCCAGAGGCCATAAAACTAGTAGGCAAATTTAGAAAGCTCCTAGTAGCAGACAAATGGAAGGACACACCAGTACTAAACACAAATCAAAGCACTGCATATGTTTTTGCAAATTTTGACTGTAGTACTTCTTTAAGACAATTAGAGGAAACATTGAGGTGAGCGCCACTTCCATGTTTGAAATTGGATGCAAGGCAAAACAGTATGGCACGTAGCTCAGATTACATCTTCCTGCAGAGGCTATGATGGGAAATGTTTGACGCGACCTCCAGCAAGGTAAGACAGACATTTTTATGTTCACCATGCGTGTGTGCAGCGAATATTTTGATATAGTAGTTGGGTGTTGAGAGGTGTGGCACTGTTGTCCAGGGCAGAGCAATGTTTTAGGGGCGCAGCAGTACTATACCAGTCACTAGGTGGGCTGAGTATGACAGAGTTTTGGATTGCTGGGCAGAGACAGCATGAACATGAAAAGAAACAGCCAATCCAATCATGGGTCGGCTCTTCCCTTTGATCTACACCACCCAGCAAGCAAGCTGATCCATCATCTGTTAGCCTAGAATGGCTGGACTGTGAAACATGGAGGGGCTCACAGCAGCCATAACAGGGAACCGTCCATTGATATCTGTTACTGGCGCCGCTGCCTCTGTGACTGTCCCCACACCCGACCCTCCCTCCCTGTCAGCACCCCCAAACATAACACTGACACTGGGGGTTCCCAGTCCCCCAGTGTTCACACCCTGTAAGTGAAACCTCCAGTCCACTACCATGCCGCTCCCAGTGCATGGTCACATCCTGTAACTGTTCTGCCCACACAACCCTCCCTCTCAGCACCCCCCCCTCGCAAACATAGCGCTGACACTGGGGGTGCCCAATCCCCCAGTGTTGCAACCTGAAATAAAGAAAACCTTCCCTTGCAGTTTTTTTTTACACTGATACTGGGGTGCCGAATCCCCCAGTGTCACTGTCACTCTGTTGTTGCTACCCTGTAACTGTCCCACCCACCCGACCTCCCTCTCAGCACCCACCACCCCAACCCCCAAACATAACAGTGACACTGGGGGCGTCCAATCCCCCCAATGTCACGACCTGAAATAAAGAAAACCTTCCCTTGCAGGTTTTTATTTTCCACTGACACTTGGGGTGCCCAATCCCCCAGTGTTGCTCTCTGTTATTGCCACCCTTGTAACTGTCCCACCCACCTGACCATCCCTCTCGGCACCCACCACCCCACCCACCCCCACAAACTTAACATTGACAGTGGGGGGTGCTCAATCACCCAGTGTCACAACCTGAAATAAAGAAAATCTTCCATCGTAGTTTTTTTTTTTTTTTTTTTTTTTTGTACTAAGCCCTATAAAAAGAAAACTGTCCATCGATGTCTGTTGCGGCTATTACTGTCCCCACACTTGACCCTCCCACTCAGCACCCCCCCCACTCCCCCAAGCCCTTCCCTACCCACCGGGGATCCAGTGTCGTAATCTTCTGTGGACCGCAGACACGTCTTCACTCTTCAAATCTGGACCGCGAACTGAGGAAACAGGTATGCGGTTCAATGTATTTCAGTGGGGTTTTGAACTTAGTTGCATAACTTGGTCATCTTTGCATATTTTTGCCCCAGATTTTAACATGCCTTCTTTGGGACCCCACCTCATGAACAATTGCACCGACATTAGACAAATCTGTCCCGAAAGGTGATTTTGAGGTCCCTGCGCGAAATCACCTCCTGTCCAGGAGTTGAACATTTTCTCTGCCCTTGTTCATGAGGTGCGGTCATAAGAAGGCTATGTTGAAAATTTGGTGTAAAAAATATTTAAAAACAAAGTTATGAGCCTATGTTCAATTTTGCGAACGCAGGCTCGTAACTTTGGTAATTTTCAATATTTTTACCCCAGATTTACAACATAGCCATTTATTTACATCATCTTGTGATTGAGACAGCTGTCATTTTTCAAATCCCGGCCAAAATGTATTTTTATATCCCGAAAGGTGATTTTGTGGTCTATGTGCAAAATCACCTTTTGGGCTGGAGTTTACAATTTTCTGTGCCCTTGTTCATGAGATGGGTTTATAAGAAGGTTATGTTGAAAATTTGGCATAAAAATGTTTAAAAAAAACCAACAAAGTTATGAGCCTACATTGAATTTTGCCAATGCAGGCTCATAACTTTGGTAATTTTCAGTATATTCATCTCAGATTTTCAACATAGCCATTTCTTTTTCATGAGGTGGAGTCATAAAAAGGCTTTGTTGACAAACTGAGGCAAAAATATTAAAACATAACAAAGTTATGAGCGTGCATTGAAATTTACAAATGTAGTCTCCTAACTTTGGTACTACATAACCCACACAGTGCACCACAACACATCTAGTTCTCCAGGGCTTCTAAACCAGTGGCGAACATCTGGCATTGACAAATCCTTGTTTATTTTGTGAGTACATCAAAGAATAGTTGGGTGTCAATAATAAAACTGTTCTGGATAGCCAGTCTCTACTGCATTGCAATATATGTTGACTGAGGAAAATTGAGTATTGGAACAGTGAAGGCACCAACACTCAAAGGTGGTAGGCAAAACTTCTTATGGCTGTACTTATACCAGTGACCCCTAGTCAGGTGCATATATACCTATGTGTAAAGATTACCCATTGACAGCGTAAGAAATTATGCTGAGTATGACAGAAGTTCTTCTTTTGTCAATATAATGCCATATATTCTGTCCATATTAAGAGGCAAATATAGTAATGTTTATAAAATGGACTTTTTATTTCCTGGGCTCTGATTGACTGGTACCTATTCCCAGAGTGGTACATTAACTTTCAATAGATGTCCTGGAAATAAAAAGTTCCAGCCTGCCATGCCCCAGTGCCAAACTGGTATCTTTGTGCCAGCTTGGAATTGAAATTCAGTAGCCGCCATTTCTTTCTACTTAATAAGCAGATGACTGAGTGAGCCACCCCCCCCGCAATTAAAGTACACTGCCTGTATCAATGAGCCCTCCGAAGATTTGTAACAGCCACACAAACCGGCAATATAGTGAACAAACAAATGATTTTTTCTTTCAAGTAAACCACCACCACAGTCACAGCCATTCCGGATACCACCAGTCTTGCGCTATTCCCCCGTTTGCCCTGGCTGTTTTCCCAGCTGTTGATAAAATGTGTTTCAAATTGAAACCTTTTCCCACTTTAATTTCCTCTTGCAATAAGATGGAAGACAGATGAAAGGGAGAGACATTCCATATTTTTTAATGACAGCCAGGATACGAGTAGCAAAGCAAGAGCATGATAGACAATTTTGGTAACATTAATTTTCATATTTACTGAACCACCAGTCTCGCATCATTCCCCCGTTTGCACTGCCTTTTTTTTTACCAGCTGCAAAAAAAAAAAGCGCTTCAACATTTAAACATTTAACATGTACACCAAAAAGAAATAACCTGCTACTTTCCCGGTTAGCTTGCCTGACCACATACAGAAGCCTAGTTCACAGTTATACAAACAAAGCAGGGTGGGGTGGAGCAGTAACCGCGCTCCATCACTAATGACAAAAATCGGATTGTAGCTTGGGGGGGCAGGAAAGTCTGTAGGGAACCAAGAAAAGGCAACCTCTCTGCGCCTGTGTCTCGGGGAGGAAGGAACCTCTGTTTAGGAAAGCGACTATGAAAGACTACAGTGCCCTGTACTGGCAGATATACCACTGCAGGGACTATTTGCCCCCCAAAAACATATATACAATGATCATTTGTATACTTTTTGTTATAGTTTCCTGGCATTTTCTTTTATTACATAAAAATGCACGTCCTCTATTTTCTAGCGCAATAATACCCTCAGAATTTAGGTGAGTATTAGGCAATACTGGACCTTCCAGGGGCTATAAGGCCCTCCGCCTGCAGCGTTGGGCCTCATTATGCCCCTGGGCAGTCTGGTATTGCCCAATACCTCCCACCCTGTCAGATATTGTTGCTTGCGTAGAACCTTTCAAGAAGGTTTATTTCTAGAATAGTAAGTATAATGCTAGAGAAATCGCAAACATTTTAACCATTTACTGTATGTGACTGATCTGTATAAAAGTTATTTTTAAAGAGCTAATGTACTGCCCAAAACTAATATTAGGTTTTAAAAGCAGTCAACTGTTACCTTTTATATCTGAGGTACTTTTTCTTTCCCCTTCGGTTAATGAGCAGGCTATTTACCGGGTGTTAGTAGGTGTGATGTGTGGAACAGCGCTCTGCCTGAAAACTGACATTGCTAGCTTTGTTTCTCCCATTGCGTCTTAAGCATTGTGACTTCACTGACCGTGGTGTCATAACAGCCACTCGGTAGCTGCCAGGCCATTCACCTGTGTTGTCACAGTACTGATGATATAGTGGTAAGACTAGAACAAAAGACATGTCAGTCGCCAGGCAGTGTGCTGTTCCACACATCCTGCAAAATACTATCACATAGAAAACTTTGTAATGAAGAGAAGGAGAAAAAAAAGAAAAAAATCTTTAGAAATAAAAAGTTACAACTCGAACTGGCTACTACTTAATATTTGTAGCACTTTCCTGTCTGCTATTTTTGTTTCTACTAGATCTTTAAATCTCTTTATTTTCTCAACAGTAGGCAGATTTTTCTTTTCCTTTTTTATAATTTGTATAAGTAATTTTTCAGTTTTTGTTTCTTGTAGTTGCTGATCAGAAATATGGCCAAAATAATGCCTGGTCAAAGCAAAATGCGGAAGAATTGGAGGATGAAATATTTGACACAGACAGTGACCTCACAGTGTCAATAAGTGAAAGTGAAGAGCTGGAAGGACCGTTGGATAGTATAGAACCACAACAAAAACTGGAGGAAAAAAGTGACACTATGAACATATTGGGATCAGCGTGCACCAAACAAGAAATCAGAACTCCTTCCAGACAAGGAAGTAGTTCCAGTGTTGTGCATACCTTAGACCTCCATGGAGTTCCTCATGATACAGCAGTTGATTCATCTACAGGAGAGTAAGTACCACCATTTTTTCACGTCACATTGTCTGTGTGAATTACCTGTTGGAAAGCAGTCAGTCTGCTCTGTGAGTTCCCTTGTGGATATACTGCTGTTTGATCTAATTTTTTGTGGAATTTCTCCCATTATTTTATACTCTTCGTTAAGCTTGAATTGTATGAGGTTATTTCTGAGCTCAATAGCGTAGTCCCTCACTATAATGAACATAAAGGGAGACATAACCAGTGTTCGTTATAGCACCCTGTTCATTAAAATGAGGGATGCTTGTATATAGTATACTGCCTGCACGTCTCTTGCCCTCACATGTTAAACACCACCAATTACTATGCTTGCACTTGCATGCAGTGCAAGAAAGCAGCAGCAGAGGCAAACAACATGCTGGGATGCATATATAGGGGGATCAGTAGTAGGAGAGAGGAGGTTATACTGCCCTTGTACAGGTCACTGGTAAAGCCGCATCTGGAGTATGGAGTTCAGTACTAGTGCTCACACCTCAGAAAGGACATTAATCTGTTGGAGAAAGTCCAGAGGAGGGCTACAAAGATGATATCTGGTCAGCAGGGTAAGGCATGTGAGGAGAGGTTGAGGGCACTGAACATGTACTCCCTGGAAGACAGGAGAGAGAGAGAGAGAGAGAGGGGACATGATTGGGACCTTCAAGTACTTGGAAGGGATAAATAAGGTTGATAAGGAGAGTCTCTTTAAGCTGAGTGGCAACCATAATATGAGGGGGCACAGTCTTAAGCTGGAGGGTGGGAGGTTTAGGAGGGAGGTCAGGAAGCATTTCTTCACAGAGAGGGTGGTGGACACTTGGAATGCACTGCCAGAAGAGGTAGTCTCGTTGAAGACAGTGGACAGCTGTAAGAGAGGCTGGGACAGGCATAGGGGAAGGTAAGGATCATGGGTAGGGAGGATGGGAGGAGTGGGGAGGGAGGGCAGGGACAGTAGCTCAAGCTGTGGACTCCGAAATACGAGCAGACTTGGTAGACCAAACTGCCGCCTTCTGCTGGGTTCTTCGTATGTTCGTATATAATACAATAGGGTTTGCTCTCTCATGATATTTACTGGTTTTGTCATCTAAAACACTCTGTTCTACTGATTCTTTGCAACTTTCTTTCACCCTGTACTCACAGATCTGTGTCACGGCTTTCACAGCTCTGGTCAGATCCTGTCAGAAATGCTCCACACTGCTGTTCTTTGCTTCTCTACTTTCTCACCCCCTCAACTCACAGGCCTATTTCAAGGCTCCGTTCAGACCCCTGGCTGCTACCTGCTACTTCCAGCTACTGGTAGTGGCTCCACTCAGACCCCAGCTACTTCCAAATTTGACTGCTACCAACGGCAGCTCTGATCAGACCATTTTCCCTCATCCCCAACTTATGGATCTCTTTTGCTGCTTATACATCTAACACCTGTGCTGTCCAGCTATGTTTCTGTTCCCTATTCTCCCAACTCACAAACCCCAGCTGATTTCAAATCTAATTGCTGCTGACGGCGTATGTAGTGGAGACATCCTACGTCGCCTAGAGCTGGTGCAGAATACGGCAGCTGGGTTGCTTATCGGCCTACCCTGGTCTTACCACAAGGTCCCTATTCTGCGTAGTCTGCACTGGCTGCCGGTGAGGTGGTGAATCACCTTCGAGGTCAAATTGCTGACCTATAGAGCCCTACATGGTCAGGGCCCTAGTTACCTGTGTGATCTCCTGACCCCACACTACCCCCTCTGTTCTCTCTGCTCCACTGAGGAGGGCCTCCTTGTGGTTCCAAGGGCCTGGCTAAAATCTTCTGGGGATAGAGCGTTTGCAGTAGTCACCCCAGCCCTGTGGAACTCTCTCCCTAGACCTCTGAGGGAAGCCCCCTCTTTGGAGGCCTTTAAGAGGGGTCTAAAATCCTACCTTTTTAAGGAGGCTTTTGGTTTTTAATTTTCTCATGGTTACTGGCTTTTGATTTTATTGATTTGTATAATTATTATCATTTATATCATAACTGGGTATAATTTTTTTCCCATAGGGAAACCCGGTTATAATTTTCCATTATAACTCGTGGGTTATAACGGTGAACATGCACCAGGTTTCCCTAGCTCTGCGCATGCACTAGCTGTGGTTCTTCTCTTAGCACTGGCTGCCCACGGTTATGGACGTCAGAAGGAGATTTCACTACTACTCAAACTCAGAGGTGAGTTCGTAAACAAAAGCACTGGGCTAACCTGCAAACTGTTCTGCATTTTAAAAAAATGTGTTTTTTTTTTGTTTTGGGGGGGGAGAGAAAAAAAACACTGACTAACGATCTTACTTCCGAGTGGGAGCTCTTGCAGCAGGCTGTAACAGTCAGGACTATGCCGCAGGCACTAGGACCATCTGGAAAAACTTCTCAGCCAGCAGTACCAAGCAGGGACCGCCCCCGACGTTGGCCCCACCCCGACATCAGCCCTGGTACAAAAGGGGGTGGACCCAGCTCCACCTCAGTTCTTTTCCCGCCACGTCCCACACACATGAGAAGAAGCATGTGCTACTCAGCTTGCCAGGAAGAGCAAAAAACATATTTTTTCCCTGTTTTGTGCTGTTTTTCTGTGGTTTTTTTCAGTACTTCTCGATCGGATGTCTTCACCGTCGTCGGTCTCTTCGGAAATACACCAGAATAAGTGTGACTGCAGACGGCAGATCCCTTCCAAAGACGGGCACAAGCGCTGTGTCTTTTGCCTCGGGCCGGACCACGATACTACGGCCTGCTCAGCCTGCCAGGCGTTCACCAGCCAGACCCGGATCCGACGTCTCAAGGCCCTGAAGGCTTTTTTGTTGGAAAAGAAGATGGCTCTGCACACTTTGGAGAAGGGGAAGCACAAGGAGAAGACCAAGCACCACGGGAAAGACCGTAGTAGATCCTGGCACCAGTCCCGGTCGTGGTCCTGTTCTCGCTCACGGCTCTCTCCCAAGAAGGCCCGTGTTTCCGGCCCAGGTGAGCATTCGAAATCGCCCCAGGCCAAGGTCGGCCCATCGAGGGAGAAGCTGGCTGCTTCAAGGCGACCTCGCTCAAGGGTCTCCATCAAAACCTTTGAGATGAAAGCCTGGCCCCACTCTCCCAATGTATCGGGTGCCGCCGCCCGAGCTGAAGAACTCTCCGCGCCCCTGCGGCACCCCGTCAGCCGGGTCCCACCACCAATGCCGGTTGAAGGGGCGAACGGTTCAGGCGCGGCCACGGAAGAGCCGGCGTCCCGTTTCCCAAAGTCCTCCTCCCCCCCGGCTCCCAGGTGGGCTCCCCTTCGAGGGCTGATGTCCCGGATACTCCCTTTGTGGGCTGAGCGGCTGAAATTTTCATGAAGGATGAGCTGCAGGAGTTGTTCTCCTTTTGGTGGGGGCAGGTCCAGAAGCGGGCCCCCCCCCCTCGAAGCCAGCCCAGTCACCGGTACCAGATCCGGCGGGCAAACCACAGCCTGGAGGTGAGCCTTCCCCAAGGAAGTCCCTCGAGTGGCCACCTACACTTCCACCCAGAGCTCATTCCCGCTCCCGGTCCAAAGACCACCGCTGATGCTCCAAGGACTCTGGAGACTGTCGCCGGTCCAGGTCTCGCACTCGCAGCCCTACTCGGTCCTCTGGGCGAGAGCACTCCCAATGTCGGTCCTCTGACAGATGTCGGTCTACGCTCTGTCGCCGGTCTCGGGACTGGAGCCGGTCTTTGGACCGATGTCGGTCCCCCAGCTACCGACGACAGAGGGAGACTGGTCACAAGGAGTGATCAGACTATTCCAGACCTAGTAGTCGGCCGTCCTCTTCTTCATCGGCATCCTCTTCCTCTTCCTCTCTTGGGATCTGGGGATCACCGGGAGAGAATGACCAGCCTCGCTCGCCTCCGGACGATCCGACCTTTATGGACATCATGAGGCATATCCAGGCCTCCAATGAGTGGGAAACAGAGGACCTGGATCCAGAACGCTGAAGGTTGGCCAAATACCTGAGGCAAAAGGAGCCGAAACCATTGGTGGTGCCTCCTTTGGTGGATACTTTCCAGGACCTGACCCGGACTACTTGGAAGAATCCGGCCTCCATCCCGGCTGTTCCCAAGCAATCGGACAGGCTGTATAAGGCCCCGAGGGCAGAAGCCTTTTAAGCAGAAAACCCTCAGGTGGACTCTTCGGTCATTACGGCTGCCCATGAAAAGTCCAGGAAGCCAAAACACCTTAGTTCGCAGCCTCCCGATCCGGAGTCTTGGTATTTGGACCAGGTGGTCAAGAAGGTTTACTCTGCCTCCACCTGTTCCATCCGGTTCCTCAACTTCCTGATCCATATGGTCCAGTACCAGAATGCTCTGTGGGAGAAGGGAGAAGGGACAAGAGCTACTGAGAGCCATGCCAGATTCCGAGCAGAAGACAGAACTTCTGGACATACTTAAATCGGGCTCCGATGTGGGTTCTCATGTCTTGAGGGCCTCGTATGACACTGCAGATATGGCAGCCCAGGCGGCCGCTTCAGGGGTCTGCCTTTGGCGCCATGCCTGGTTAAGAGTTTCAGGCTTTCACCAGGATCTGCAGTCCGGTATCAAGGATCTGCCATTCCAAGGTACCATGTTGTTTGCGCAGGAGATGGAATCTCTAATTTCACATCTCCAGGAGTCGGGTAAGTCCATCTGGTCGGTCCACCAACTATACCACGGTGACCACTGACAGCAATGGAAATGGCCTTTTTGCAAGCCCTCAGGTGGTCAAGGTGGACAAGCCCGTGGCAACCAGCAGAGTCAGAGAGGCGGCTGCCGTAGGAGAGCCGATAACCAGCAACCTGGAGGCGCTCCTAACTGTGGGCCCAAGTCCTCCCAGGCCTCTCTGCCTATGCCTGGCTCAGACCAATATCTCCCTTCCACCCCCCCTCCTCCAAAGGAAGACTCTGGGGAGACGGTCGGGGGCCGCTTCTCCCTTCACCTCGAAGGGTGGAGCTCGATAACTGTGGACCAGTGGGTCCTGGATATTATCAGAAGAGGACATACGCTAGAGTTCACGGAGTTCCCTCCAAATACTCCACCAAAGTACTCCTGCTATCCTCCTTCTCACATCCCACTTACAGAAGGAGAAATTCAGACCCTCTTGCAGAAAAAGGCAATAGAGGTAGTCCCCTTGCATCAGCGGGGAAAGGGGTTTTATTTCCACTTCTTCCTGGTCCCAAAAAAGACATAGGATCTTCTACCCATTCTGGACCTTAGCTCTCTCAATCTCTTTATAGAGTACAAAAGGTTCAGGATGGTGACTCTTCCAGGTCTACTTCCCCTGCTGCACCAAGGAGACTGGCTGTGCTCCCTAGACATGCAGGATGCATATATGCATATCGGGGTCTTCCCTCCCCACCTGAAGTTTCTGAGGTTCCACTTCCAAGGGGAGCACTACCAATTCTGAGTTCTTCCGTTTGGCCTCTCCTCTGCTCCTCGAGTCTTCACAAAGTGCTTGGCCATGGTGGCTGCGGCTCTAAGATGTCAGGGGCATTATGTCTTCCCCTACCTCAACGATTGCCTACTTACGGCCCCGTCCAGGTCCAGCCTGCTTCAGGCTGTCAGAGACACCTATACTCTGTTCCGACAGCTGGAGATCACCCTGAACCTTCAGAAATTGTCCCCCGAGCCCAGGCAAAGACTCATCTTCATTGGAGCGATCCAGGATTCTGTCCAGGGCATGGCCTTTCTACCCTTGGACAGGGGCGATCGTCTGCGGGAGATTGCCAAATGGATCTCAGTAACTCCTCAGGCTCCAGCAAGGAACTTCCTCAGGCTGCTGGGGCACATGGTGGTGGCCATTCCAGTCACTCCTCTGGCCCACCTCCACATGCGGGTCCCACAGTGGATGCTCAGGGTGCAGTGGGACCAGGGCTCTGATGATCTAGACTTTCTAGTCAGGATCACCGAGCCAGTCAGGAGAACTTTGCTTTGTTGGATGGACCCCTGGAATTTGGAGAAAGGGGTCCAATTTCATCTGGAGACACCAGGTCAGACCCTTAAGACAGATGCATCAGATCTGGGATGGGGAGTGCACCTGGGTAATCGTCAAACGCAAGGGATTTGGACACCCGAGGCGCGATCTCTCCATATCAATGTATTGGAGATGCGAGAGGTCCTCTATGCCTTACAGGCATTTCAAGAGGACCTTGTGCCGGGCTCTCTCCTAATTCAAACAGACAATATGGCGGTCATCTTTTACATCAGCAAGCAAGGGGGCACTCATTCGTATCCCCTTTGCAGGGGGGGGCGATGAGAGTCTGGTACTGGGCACTGGAATGACACATTCTGCTGTCAGCGGTGCACGTTCCAGGCATCCTAAACAATCTGGCCGACAGTTTAAGCAGGTCTCGATCCAGAGCACATGAGTGGGAGCTGTTACAGTCCGTAGCAGATCAGCTCTTCGACAAGTGGGGTCGTCCAGAGCTGGACCTTTTTGCGTCATCACGCAATGCCAAACTGCCAGTTTTTTGCTCGCGAGAGCACGCGCCTGGAGTTTTCTGGCCAGACATGTTATCCCTTTGCTGGGCAGGGAGGTTTCTCTATGCCTTCCCACCCTTCCCTCTCATTCAGAGAGTCTTGCTGAAGTTGCAGGCAGAAGGGGCTCGAATGATTCTAGTAGCCCCCCCTGTGGCCTCGGCAGATTTGGTTCCCACTTCTGCAGTGGTTGTCTAGGGAACCTCCAACTCCGCTGCCCATATGCTCGCAGTTGCTATCCCAGGAACAGGGATCGCTGGTCCATCTGGACCTCCATTCCTCACATCTGCATGCTTGGCTCCTTCAGACGTATCCCAACAGTGATACGGGGTCTCCCCGGAGGTAGCGGCAGTCCTCGTGTTGGCGAGGAAGCCTTCCACCCGCTCCGCCTATGCTATGAAGTGGAAGCGGTTTTTATTTATGGGCCTCGTCACAGCATTTGGACCCCGTCACCTGTCCAGTGAACTCAGCGTTACAGTACCTCCTGTCCTTGTACCAACATGGCCTGAGTTACTCCTCTATTAAGGTGCACATGTGGGCTGTCTCCACCTATCATGCTCTGATTGGAGACAGAGCTTTAGCACAGTTAGATGTAGCCTGCACCTTTTTGAGGGGGATTTTGCATATGAGACCTCCCATTAGGGATCCTATCCCACCCTGGGACCTCCTTTTTGTGTTAGAGAAGCTTACCCTCCCACCTTTTGAACCAGCAGCAGATTGTGAGCTGCGTTTCCTTTCCTGGAAGGTGTGTGTTTTGGTTGCTATTACCTCAGCTCGAAGAGTCTCTGAGCTTCAGGCTCTGATGTGTAAAGAGCTGTATTTTGTTTTTCACAGGGAAAGAGTTTCCCTTAGAACAAATCCTAAGTTTCTTCCGAAAGTGGTCTCGGAGTTGACCGTCAACCAGTCGGTTGACCTTCCAGTCTATTTCCCTTCCCCTTCTAATAGAGAAAAAAGCCCTCCTTCACACATTGGATGTCCACAGGGCACTGAGGTATTACCTCAAAAGGACGGCTGCGCACCATCAGTCGGAGCAACTCTTTGTGGCCTTTGCACCACAATGCTTGGGCAAACCGGTGACCAAGCAGATGATTTCGAAGTGGATCGTCCACTGCGTATTCTTCTGCTATGAAAAGCACAATAAACCCCTGTCGGGTCCAGTTAGGGGTCACTCCACTAGGGGAGTGTCTGCATCTTTTGCCGCCCTGAGGAATGTCTCCATAAGGGACACATGTGCGGCTGCTACCTGGAACTCAGTGCATACCTTTGTCAAGCATTACAGCTTGGATATATTCTCCAGACACCGTGCTGGGTTTGGTCTGGCTGCTTTGCAGGGACTTTTGTCCTAGGCCTCTGGAGTCAGTAATTTCCACCTCCCGGGGTTGACTACCTCTTTGGCGTGGGACTGCTTGGTATTCAGTCCTGACTGTTATGGCCTGCTGCAAGAGCTACCACTCGAAGTAAGATAGTACAGTTACGTAAGAACTTACCATAACAGTAGATCTTGTGGGTTCTTCTGATAAACGGTAATGGGGGGAGGGGTGGGGAATCCTCCTAGGGGTTAAGGGTTCGAGAGGGGAGGCCTTACCCATCTTATCAGGATTCTCCCGAGTTTCCTCAGAGTCTTCCCTAGTTGAGTTCTTACCTCCTGGAAGATCTGTCCTTGCCAGTTCTATCCTGGATGGGTCTTGCCCCCAGCCCCTTAATTTATCTCTCTCTCTTTCCTTCCCTTCCTGTCCTTCTGACTGTCCAGGGACTGGGGCCCTTTCGGCCCATAACCTCTCAGGTCCTCCTCCTCCTCTCTCCTCTGGTTGGCCTATTTCTTTTTCAGTTTACATCCTTTCCTTTTGCTGTCTCTCTGGCTCCCTTGCTTCACTCTTATTTTTCTCTATCACCTTTTTTCCTGTCTCTCTGGTGTGCAGAACTGAGGAGGAGGAGGAGCCAATGGCCGTTACTGGCTAACCCACGAGCACCACGCAATGCATCGGCCTCATGGGCGGCGCTGACGGCTCCTCCCTCCTACAAAAAATAAAGCTCCCACGGGATGCTTGTCTCCGGCCAACCATCCACCAGGGATGAATGGTGAAGATACACAGGAAGATCAAGAATTACGGTAGGCACGTAATTTTCATTTTTGTTATTTACATCTATGTTATGTGTAGTTATTTGATTCTCTGTACAACACTCTTAGCTCCTGGGAATGAGCATTTGAAAGACAAAGGTTACTAACTTACTTACTAGTGAGGGGCATGGCAGATCAGATGTGATTGGAAGTACAGTTATCAGCCAAGCACTTGTAAGCACCCTATTTATATTTATTTTTTGTATTCCAGTTAATTTACTGTTACAAACTGAACAGCAGAAGGCATTCATTGGGACAGTGGGTGTATGCCAAATACAGTACAGCCAGCCAGAAACAGAACAGCTGATAGAAGCCATAGGAGGCATTCGTAATACCCAAGTTTTCGCTATAGTGTGGTTTGCTATAACAAAGGAGCACTATACATTAATTATTATATTTAAAATTGATTGGGAAAGCATTAGAAAGAACTCTGAGTCAGATGCTGTTCAGGGGCCCATGAGAAATAGACCAGTGGTCAGGTGTTTTTTCAAGTAGAAGGGGGGTCAACCAGTGATGAGGATCAGATCAGATTAACTGTTTGGTAGTTTAAGAGTCATGTTTATTTGCTCATGTCCAAACCCAGTCTAGTTAGGATTGCCACATTAGTGGTCATTATGATTTGCTGTACTGTAAATTGTGGTAGAATGGGCAATCTAGTGTAGTGGCAGCACCTTGCACTACAGTCATGCATTTGCATAAAGACTAGGGCTAGTAAAGTTTCTGTAGTACATTCCCCTGCTGATCAGCCAAAGAGCAGTGCTGGTATTGGTTCAGTTGCAGATATAGTTGGGTGGTCACTTTGTGTCTGATATATATTACTGTACCACTTGCTAAACTACTTTTTGCAAAGTATTTCTACTAAAAGGGATGGAAGCAGTAAAGCAGGTTGGATACATAAATCTACAACAATTAGAAAAGCACGATGTTATATCAAATTCACTGGAAAAAAAGCAAAACTATATTACAGTATCAGTAAGGGGCTGTAGCACAAAACCATAAAAGTATGGATATGCGCAGTTAAGGTAAAAGATTCCCGACTGTTGCTGAAGGAATGGAGTGGTGTTCCTCAGGAACTGAAAGATTGTTTAGTGCAGCTTTGACATTGGCTTTATTTTGGCTCTTTCAAGGCACATCATTTGACTTACACACTAGTATTATGAGAGATGCTAAAGTTAGGGGAATGTCAGTGCTGTGTCGAGCAATCATTCAAGCCCTGTAGAACACAGTGCCATACATTTACCAACGGCTGGTACTTTTTTTTACCCTAACTTCACATTTCCCTGCTTTTGTAGCTTAATGCATCCACCCTAACTGATGCATGAATGTAATGATTTGCAGTGAATTTCCTTACTTTCTTAAAAGGATATTTAATAACAGATGCAAACTACTCTTTTAAATGTATGAGATTTTTTCATTAAAGACATACTGCAAACAACAGAGCATGAGGTACATACAGAACTGTAGAAGTCATCCCCAGCAACTATGTATATCATAGTATATGACCACATAATGAATACATTTCATCAAGGTACATTAAAAATGTGAAAATGAATACTATATTTTGTTTATTCCACTCACAATTAATATATACTTGATTTGTCTTGTACTTCTAAATCCTTTTATGAGTACAGTAGCTGCTGTGACAACAAAGAACCCTTTATGTTATCAGTCTCTTTTGTGATGCCAGTACACTAGAGATGTGTTTTATACAACTTGAAGTGTATGTAATGATTCAAAATATTTTGGCCTCTGTCTGTGCATGGTATTTGCTGATTAACTTATGACTGCTTGTATTTGCAGTCTACATTTTGCATACATGTTTCTTCATGGATTTCAGATATTTTAGGTGTAACTAATCATCTTTGTATGGTACTGAATGTCCTTTATTAGTAACAAATTATTGTGTGGAAATATATTAATGATACTTAATTAGTAAAAGTAAGTATGAACATTTTCTTTGACACTCATTGGCACTTAGGAATAATTGCATGATATGGAAAGATTGAAGGACAGCTGTAAAATTGACATTTTAAACTTGTTAACGTGAGACCACTAGTCATAAGATTCATAAGATAAGTCTTGAAGCGTTAGCCATGTATGACCTCGACCCAAAACCTAACCCCTGAATTCAAATGGCTGACTTTTAGAACACTTATCAAGAGCTTTTTTGAATTCTTTGGTAGTGGTACTAGTCACAACTGTATCCAGCAAGGTGTTCCAGGATGATACCACTCTCTGTGAGAACCATTGCTCTCTTGTGTTTTTTTTTGTATATATATATAAATCTCCCTTGAGCATCATTTTACTTCCCCTTATTGATTTTATCTCGGGTCTTTTTTTAGTCCTGTTCATTCCCAGAGATCCCTTTCCTTAAAAGCCATGTGAACCATGCACATGTTGCCCTGAAACCTTCTATATTATAGAGAGTACAGGCCCAGTTCCCGTAATCTCTCCTCATATGTTTTGCGTCTTACATCAGATAATAATCTGGTAGCCCTTCTCTGGACACGCTCCAGTCTTTTCACATTGTTCTTTAAAGACGGGGTCCACATCTGGCAACAGTACTCCAGATGAGGTCAAACCAGGGACACATACAGCGGCAACACCCTCTCCCTATCTGTACTCCTCATATTATGCCTTATGGCAGCTATTATTTTGTAGCACATTCTTACTATACTGGTACAGTGGTTGTTAAAGCTTAGATTGTCAGTCACCATGACCCCGAGGTATTTTCAATATTTGTTGCAGTTCTTCCCCATTAATATAATATTTATACAGTGTCAGTGGCTCAGCAGGTTGCACACTCGCCTCTGAGGCTGGAAGATCAGAAGGCTGTGGGTTCTATCCCCACTCCAGGCACTTGGGTTAAATCCTAATACTGACACTGCAGTGTAGCATGAGGAGGGTGCTGCATTTCTGAGGTGCCATCTTTCAGATGAGACGTTAAACCAAGGTTCCATCTGCCTGTTCTGGTGGTAGTTCAGGTGGATGTTAAAGATCCCATGGGACTTCTCGAAAAGAGTAGAGGAATTTTTTATTATAACTCGAAAACAAAATTCATACAAAATAGTGTTACTTCACACAAAAAAATTGTAAAGTAAAAGTAAATCTAAATAAGTATTTCATCTTACATTCAGTGTAGAATTTCATTTGTTATAATCCCAAAACTTATTAATAAATACTGAAAATACCCCACCAAAAAAAAGATGAGGAAATTTTTCTTTTTCTTATTAAAACTAAAAATAAAGTATAATCAAATAGTGTAACCCCGCACAAACTCATATGGAAACTAAACCTGAAAACAAAAGCCTATTTATTAAACATACTCCCTACATGTTAGAATCTTAAACGAAGAATAACCAAAATGGTGTTACTGCACACTAAATCTTATTATGAACTTCAAAATAATTCATAACAGTGGTGTTGAGTCACACGAAATAAAGAGAATACAAGTCTAAAATGAAAATTAAGTATTTCAAACATACTGTTGGTAGTCTTCTTCTTAAGGGAAAAAAGCAACGCCTTAAACCAAAAATACATACTAATGCATACATGTCTCCTTCACAATTTCTAAAACGTGTTTCGAAAATTATAACATACCCCCCCACTCCAAAGAGTAGGGGAATTTTCATTATAACTTAAAAGGGAAATTGATCAATTAAGATAACAATACCTGTTAAAGTTCACGTGAAGAAACATAAAAGTCATAATCTGAAGAAAGCAAAAAATAAAAATTACAACATACTCCCCACTACTGTAAGAGTAGGGGAATCTGTTATTTAAAGCTAGAAAGCAAAATGCCTACATGATAGTGTTTACTACACACAAAATTATATTACTAAAGAAAAGGAAATAAATATTTACCACAAACCACAGTAAAACCTAGTATTATTTATTCAACCCCATTCCCCCTAAGGGAGCATGAGAACAGTCTATAACCTAAAGCAAAAATATTCACATAATGTTGCCACCAATCGTAAGACCAAAAAAAGGGGGATTTTGTATTATGACTGGAAGAATCAAATGACAAGACATATAGAGAATAATGTATATGTATGGAGTTGATATGGAGTTTTTTTACACACCCAAGTTGTGTGATAATATATAAACCTTCGCTCAAGAGGTTTTACTATCATCAAACAATGAGGGTGTGTAAAAAAACTCAGTTTCTACTCCATACATAATGTTTTATTTTTTATAATAACTGGTGATCCTAAAAACAATTCAATAGAACAATTAACAGTAAGAAGAGAAGCGAGGCGAAAACGCTCTCATTTCCTTACTAGTAGGCACGCCCCCACGCTATTCAAGGAATGACATCACATAACGTGCTGCGTGGGGGTGTCTACTAATAGGAAGTGTAATTTGTTATCTTGAATCTATTTACTCTGGAATGAAAGTGATGCAGGATACAACTGATGCGACTTTTTACAGTACTCGAAAACGGGTTGATAACAAGGATCACCAGTTGTTATAATTCAGTTCTATTCTATCCTCAACCCCTTCCCCTTCCAACTACAGTAGTATAGAAATATACTGTTACTTACTCCATCCCTAGACAAGGCATAGTGGGAAGCAAGGTATCTGTATCATTTATACAATCCAGTCGACAGTGGCCCACCTTGTTTGGAATACCTGCTGAGGAAGTAAACGAAGGTCTTTAGCTTTAGCCATAACCATATAATGGTCTATCATGTTAAATGACTGCTCCTCCGGAATTATCAATTGCTGTAAAGACAGTCTGCACCAAGCTTGCCATATGAAATATTTAAAACAAACCAAAAAAAGCCACATTGTGTGCCTATCATGTTTGATCCATACATTTGGTAAAATACCCAAACATAAAATATCCATAATGAGATTAAAAAAAGGGGAGGCAGGCCTTTTTTGCTGTAAAATATGCCAAAAGCACACAAAAGATTTTATGGACAGTCAAAAAAAAGGTGGGAGACTGTCTCAATTCTAGAAATGCCGGTGGGTCTCGGGCAATATCTCTCTTCCATACCCTTATGCATCAAGTTACCCTTCACTTTAAGCTTCTCATGTAGCCATAGCCATAACGGAAGCACCATGGGAGGTCAACAGTGAAAATGCCAACCTCCCCCACAGAGATGGCACAATACCGATGCAGGTATTGTGCCGCCCATGCAGCAAGTGTTTTCTAGGGGGGCTGTGACACCCACACCCCCCATGTGAGGGGTTGTGCCCCCGCACCCTCCGCACTTTAAGAATATCAACTCCAGGTCAGGTTGGTCCGAGAAGCGCGGAACACTGGTGGAAAGCGAAACTGAAAAGGACCATTACAGTGAATATACGCCGTAATGGTCTTTTTCGAGTTTCGCTGTCGGGATGTCAACCTGAAGGGGTGCACCGAGCCATAACACATCCCGCATTGATGGGGAAATTCCCAGAGAAACCAACATTTGTCCTATCATTTCCCTTTCTGGTTTAGGTCTTGACACATAGTGGGTATCTTTCTTTAAAAAACCTAAACAGTTTATGTTTATAGAAATCCTTTCTATTAAAGACGTTAATGTGATGTTTAGTCAGCAACCACAATTTAATTTTGCTGAACGCTACCTGGTAATGATTCGGTAGATGCTTCAAGGTTCTTAGCTTAGAGGTTTCCCCATGTTCAGGCCAATAGGGTATGACAGAGTTTAGGGCATCCACCACCCAGGGGTACCACAGTTTGTGTTGGGAATCAAAAAGAGGTTTTAAATTGGTCACAATGAACATAGAGAAAAAAAATATAACAGGGTTAACCATTCTAATACCGCCTTGCTTCCGTTCCAGAAATAAAATTCCTCTTTTAATAGGGTTTGGTCTACTCCCCCACACCCCAGAGAAGAAACACCCATATAATTTTGTCTCTAATTCTTTAGGAATAGAGAAAATACAACTAAGGCGTTAAAAACATGGACAAGAGAAAAGTTTTGATCATAAACACTCTTTTAAGTTTCACCAATCTCCACCTGTTCCAAGTTCGAACCTTTTCACTAGCTTGCTGAATTTTATCGTGCCAATTAATCCAGGCTAAGTTACCGGAATCAAACTTAACACCCAAAATGTAGCAAGTTTCTCTAATGATTAGAATGTTTATAATAGCATCCCCAGCATAAGGAGGTTCACCTATTGGCAAACATTTGCTGTTAGCATAATTTATCATGGAACCAGACACTTTAGAAAATTCCGTTAATATAGAACCCACATTTTTACAGGAGTCTGTCAGCCACAACTAAACAAATATCATCTGCATATGCAATGGTAGAGATTTCATTATCCTGACTGGAAAAGGATAAGCCTTTAATTAAAGGAGAGTTATTCATTCTACGTAATAAAGGATCCAAAGTAAATACATATAACAGAGGACTAAGGGGGCAGCCCTGTCTTACCCCTTTACTTACTACACATGGGTGGCCTACCCAACCATTACAATATGGTCTAGTAGCAGTTGCCTGGGAATAGCAGGCCTACCTCCAAGTAATGAATTCCAGTGGTATTCCACATGCTGCCAAGCAGTTACATAAGAAATCATGAGAAACATTGTCAAAGGCTTTAGCTTGGTCTATACTCAACAAAAATCCCGAGACTTCCCCCTCCTGCCCCTTGGCGAGAATTTCCCTTATGAGAATCAAATTGTCTGTAATATTTCTGCCTGGAATGGCACATGTCTGTGATGAGTGAATTAGATCTCTTGCCACCAGGCATAACCAATTACATAATAATTTAGTAAATATTTTTAAATCAGCATTTAAAAGGGTGATTGGTCTCTAACCCGAGAGAAGACCCTTGTCCCCCGACTTGTACATGAGCACTACTAAGCCTTCGTACATGCTACCAGGGAGAAGTTTTGAAGGTAATATTTCATTAAAGACTGCAACTATCTAATCAAGTAATTTGGGAAACACTACTTTATACAATTCATATGGGATACCATCATATCCTGGGGCCAACCCTTCTTTTAAAGTTGCCAAAACCCCCAACACCTCCTGTTTCGTAATCGGTTGAACTAACATCCCTTTCAGAGGAGCAGATAACTGTGGTAAAGAACACTCAGATAACCACTGTCCAGCGTCTAAAGGGATACCAGAGGATCCTTTAAATAAATCAGACATGTAGTGCTCTGTTGCAGACAAAATACCCGACTTGCTGTTAACAGTATCACCCATAGCAGTGATAATGAGAGATTAATTTATTTTTTCCCTGATCAGAACAAAACTGGTATGGATTCATGAAATCTTGTCGGCCTTGTGTGCCAAATTTTTGTTCCTATTCCAAGGATTTAAGGTGATCATATTGTATAATTCAGTAATTTGATGCATAAGTTCTGTAATTTGAGTTGTCAAATCCATACCAGTCATACTCTGTTCGGATAAAAGAGAACCTAATTGTGCCTGGTGTTTCTTCCATGAGTCAAGTTCATTGTTTCCCATTTAATTTACCCATCAATTTAAAATAATCTCATATATATCCTTTTGTACCTTCCCACAACTCCTGGGTGGAGTCATACAGAAAGGCCACTGATCACCGTGCTGTTAAAAGATGCATGAAGCCCTGTTTTATGAATTCATTATCTAACAACAATAAATTCAATCTCCAATACCTGGGCCCAGGGCCCATTTTATCATAATTAGACATGGGCAACTCTAGCAACCCATGGTCTGATGAAGCAACTGGCAGAACCTGAGACTTTTTTATTTCCAACCTTTGTGAAGTAAACCAGTAGTCAGTTCTAGTGGCCAATAGGCCTCTAAAATAAGTTTTTGGGGGCATAACAATACCTTATGCAAACACATCAATTTAAATCTGCTTGTTCCAGTAAGTTGTTCATATAGGAGGCATCACAAAGCACCTTGCTTGTTTGTAGGCCCCTATCAGAGATTAAATGACTACAGTTAAAATCTCTTCCCAATAACATGTTTTGCCATGAAAAGAAAGGGTTGTATTTTTTTCAAAAGATCTATCCAAGCCACCCTTGTTTGAGGAGAGTAAATGTTAATTATACAATGGCAAGAAAAAATCCTGGACTCTGATTTGGTCAGTCTTGGGCTGGACCCGTGATGTTAATCAGTACAACATCACGGGTCTAGTCTCAGCCTCGCTGTGAACCTGCTGATGATTTTTTGGCTGAGCTTTTGATTGATTGTTTTACTGAGCCTTTGATTGATTGTTTCATCTTCTCTTAAGAAACAAAAATATTTTTCCACACAAAAACATCTTTAAAATTATTTTTTTTATTCTGTATAACAACGAGCCATTGTATAATAGCAATAATGCCCTCCAGGGTGTGTGTCGTTTGGGTAACGTCATGCCTCAGTCGTTGGACGCACTCAGCCTGTGGCCTCGTGCCCAACCACCTGAGGCGTGACGTTATCCCAGCATGACACACACCCTGTCTGGCATTATTGCTTAATTATGTGGAACTCCAAAGACTGTATAACTACATCTATCAATAAGGCCCTGCCCGGCAGGATGTCAACCACATGTATAACCTTAATAGCAGGATTAGTAAAAAAAAAAAAAAAAAACAGCTACGTCACTACAGGGGTCATCCCCTATGGACCAGTAGAAATCACCCCAGAGCCGTGAATCTTTGGCCACTTGCACTTCCCTGGCAGATTGTAAGTGGGTATCCTGTAACAGAATAACATCATATTTGTTAGAGTTAAAAAGTGCAAAGGTGAGAGATTTATTTATTTAGCTTTTGTTAACCAGGTAAGTACACTAGACAAGACATTTGCCTATTTTCAGGTACAGCCTGGGAGAGTACAGGAAATACGACATAGTATAATATGATACACTTAAGGCAGTTATACAGAGTCAGGGAAAACAGAAACATAACGTAGTCAGCAGGTAAATACAAATGGCCAGAACAAATACAACAGATCACCAAGGCTGCAAGCAGCGCATTATATACAGGTCATATACAGAATAAGTCCATTATATACAAAAACAAAGATTGTTTCCTTTCAGACTTGATACTGTTGGCATTCAGAGATGCCACTGATAGGTCATACAGAGAAGCATTCGGGATTAGTTGGGTGGTTTATTTTTATTTTTCACCCATGCTCTAGTACCCATTCTTTTTTTGGGGGGGAGGCTGGGTCCCTTATCTCCCATGACGTCAACATCTGAGCCTCCCTCATGTTGGGAGTAATGTAAGGATGCAGAATCAGATTTAGTTTCCAGATCTCCTTCTTCAGACTGCAAGACTGTGTATGTATTTCAGGTTTCCACCAGAACAGGTGTTTCAGGCATCACATCCTTGTCCTTTTGTTTTTTTCTTAATCCTTTCCTGCTTTGCGTAACGGTATAAGGCCCATCCAATGGTAGGGGGAAGCATATGGGGTGTAGGGGGATCAGGTACTTGTATGAGAGGTGTTTGGTCAATCACATTTGGTAACTCTGGTTCAGGGGCAATCTCACTCTGAGATGCAGCAGGATCAGGCATCATAGTGGCAGCCACTGTTACAGATGTGCGAATAGGAGGAGCTGGGGTTCTGTTAGTTTTTACTGCTTTGTTAATATAGAAATCCTGTTTTCCATAATCAACATCATCTGTGTTATGGGCCGCACAGGGACAGTCAGTAAATGAGTGGCCTTCCTCACATAAACTGCACTGAAGCGGATTTCTGCAATGGTACATACTGTAGTGTGTCCAGCCTCCCCACATTGCACACACTTTACCATGTCACATGTTCTACTAAGATGCTGAGATGATCCACATTTATAGCAGTGGCGTGGTTGCCTGGGGTAAAAGATAAAACCCTTATCCCAGCCTAAGTAGAAGCAATTAGGGAGATGTTGTAGCCCAAAGTCTTCCTGGTGGAGGTTGATTTTAATCTCCATCCCCCATTCCAGAAGCCCTCGTCATCCAGTATGGACTCTGGGGTCCTCTGCACCTTACATTTCTTCTCTAACCAATAAATAATATCTGTAATGTTCACCCCCTCTTTCCGAAACAACACCATAATAACCTTGAAAGACTGTTTAGTTAATGGAATTGCCTGAAAATGTACCCAGGCCGGATTCGTTTTTAGAATAGCATATTTCACCCAGAATCTATCCAGGATGTCTGGGGTATGAAAGATGATATTATAGGTGGATTCACCGGGAGTGTTGATTAATGCATATATTTCCACAGGGAAAAAAACTAACATCCGTTTAAGTAATACCTTTCCAACATAAAAGCGGTCAGGCATATCCTCCGGATCCCCCAGATATCTTAGACATACAGCATTATGTCTTTTTGCTAGCGCTACAGTTTTTTTTCAGCAAACTGGCATAGGTTGGCTGGGGGGGGAGCCTGCTCCACAGGGACCCATGTTTCAATATCAGCACCAGGTCCAGTTTTCTCAACCCCTCCCTGATTCTGTAGTCCTGGGTCAGCATCAAAAAAAACTCTTCTACTACCCCATCCATAATAGAAGAGAAATTAATGTTATCTGTAGAAGAATCGTCTTGCTGTAATGTTGCAGAAGTAGAGGCAAGAACTAAATCCTTGGGCAAGACTGCAGATTCATCATTTTGGGGTAATGTATTTTCTTGTCTGAGTATGGGGATGCTAGGATCAGGGACCCAGGAACCACTGCCTGCTTGTAACCAGCCTGCTCTACTTAATGTGGCCTCCAGTGACCATCCTCATCCCCCTGGGACCTCAGTGTCTGGGATATTTTCATCCGGTGCCCTGGAGCCAAAGAAAACAAAGACTTTTGCCACTTTCTCTGTGGGTGTACACAGCGAGCCACAAGCACTTCTTTTCCATTTCTTCTCTTCCTCTTCCTCTTCTATCAATCGCTGAGCCCTTTGAACTTCCAGTTTGGCTCGTTCCAAACATTGCTTCGATAAATTCAGTCAGATTTGTAAGTGCAACACAGAAGGTGCCGCTTCCAAAATTTCCTCCGCTTGCAGGACAGTGGTTGACACATCCCCTACTTTGGTGCAAACAGCACCTTGCAACCCGCTGCTAGAAGCTGGTGTACCATTTTCCTGGAGGCCCGTACTATCGCTAATACTGCCACCTCCTCTCTCCACTTCCATCGTCAGAATGACTTCCTTAGTCATCCTTCCGGAATCCAGCACCCCCTACCAAAAGAGTACGGGAATTTCCCAGGAGCCCTGGCCAAATTTCCCCCTTTTCACTAAAAATACCACCAACGAGGCTGAAAATAGGCAAAAAATTGTCTAGTCCTCCTTCCCGGTCAGCAAAACTAAATAAATAAATAAAAATTTAATTTCTGGTTCCTGTTAACAAAATACATTATCTTGCACTTGTTTAGGTTGAATCTTAGTTTCTTGTCCCATGCTGTTTCGACTAATTTATCTATGTCAGCTTGGAATAGGGCCGTGTCTTCAGAGTTTGTTACCAGGGCTCCCAACTTATTATCATCGGCAAATTTCATTAGCCATGATTTGTTTTTTGTTTTTTGATGTCACAAAATGTTGAATAACACTGACCCCAAAATGGAGCCCTGTGGCACCCCGCTTGATACCTCCACCCATTCAGACAGATGTCCCCTTATGCTGACCCTTTGCTTCCTTCTGCCCAACCAGTTTTCTATCCATGTAACTAGGGCTTTGCTCAGTTTTATGCCCTGTAATGTTTTTATCAATTCTACATGTGAGACACTATCAAAAGCTTTTTCGAAGTCAACATATAGTTCATCTGCTGAGATATCATAATTGAGTGCCTAGCTTATTGGGTTAAAAAAGTATAGCAAGTTTGTCAGGCATGACCTGCCCTTCCTAAACCCATGTTGTGATGGATCGATTAGTCCCCTATCTTGGAGATGTTTCTCTATTTCGTCTTTCAGTATTGACGCAAATATCTTCCCCACCATAGAGGTCAGGCTTATTGGCCTATAATTGCCACATTCTGATTTTACACCCTTTTTGTGTATAGGTATCACATTGGCTATTGTCCAGTCCTCTGGGACCTTTCCTTCCTGCAATGATTTCTGATATATTTCCTTTAAGGACTCACTAAGTTCCCCGTAGGGTTCCTTAAGCAATCTTGGATGGATATCTTCCAGTCCTGGGGATTTTGATGGACCCTGTCCAAGGAGTCTTTCTTTGATATTGTTCGCCTCTATGAAAACAGTGTGATCACATTCTTTGCCTGCTATATCTATAGTAATGTCTCCTCCCTTTTCATAGGTGCTTTTGAAGTACACATTGAAGACTTCCGCCATTTCTTGACATACTACTGCACCAATTTTGTACATAAAGGTATTGTGTGTGGGGGGGGGGTGGCATTGTTGAGCATGCCTGCCGAAAAGGTGTGTATTTTGTAGCTCTGCAATACAATGAACTTTTAAACCTTAAAAGTGTTGTCATTAGTGACCAAATCTTTACAAAAGTGTACAGCTTCAGGTAAATGTCATTGTGCTGCACTGCTGGGTACCAAATTGAAGCTATGGTCTGTACAAATAAGGGAGGAATCAGCAGTCCTAAATCTCAGCAACCAACAGATGCACAGGCCTCAGCAGCTGCAGTAGTAGGCTGGGACAGGAGCCACCAAGGAAGTTGTTCCAGCTCTCCGTGTAGGCCATTAAAGTAAAGGTGGAGACTATCCTTAAGCAACTGCGCAATCAATATGTTAAAATTGAGGTTGCCACAAAAACGGCAACCTTAACTGAGTTGCAAGGTACACAAGCCTTGACTGCTTCCGCTAAGGTGATCCAAGAAAATCTGCAGCTCAAATATAGATTGAATGCCCTTGAAAATGCACATCGGGTCTCCAATATGTAGCTCATCGGCTTGCAGGAATGGTCAGAGGGAGGAGACCTTATGCAGTTTCTGCAGTCCTGGCTTCCTGGGGCACTGAAATTGGACTGTGCTCATCATTTTATTAGGACATGCCAGATTTATCTGCCTACTGCAGAGGCCCAGTGAGATCAACCACGGACTGTTCTGGTGGAGACTAATGGAATCCTTATGAGGGACTGTGGCAAACTGGTCTCTCCAGTCTCAGTCTGAGACTGTTATCAGCGTTCTTGAACCCTTCAGACACCTACAAGGGTCCTCAGTAGCTGCCACCACTTGGCATAGACACTCTCTTGGGGTATCTCTAGGTCTGAATCCCTCCAGAGCAACTGCTCACACTACATAGCACTCCTTGCTCAAGGGCAAATGACCCACCCCTCTCTGTCATAGCCGAGAACACCTTACTTTAGAAACAAGAGATGGTAACTGTAGCCTTCTCTTCAGAGGTGGAAATGCAGTTTTTGTCAGTTATAAATCGGGTATCTGTACATCAAAGGACTTGTTCACAGAAGCACAAAGTATATAAAAAGTAATATTTTAATACTTTAGAATATTTACACTTACACAGTAATACAGGATAATACACAAAAACTGTGGGGAACAGTAATCCTGCAGAAATGAAAAGAAAATATTTGTACACAGCAAAAGGAAACACAGAGAAAAATCTTACTGTACTTTCCAATTTTCCCCAAAGTAGAATAGCTTACCACACAGGACATTTCTCCGAATCAGGGCAGGCTTGAACCTTGAATGGTAGGTGTTCAGAGTCCTAAACCTGACTGACTTGCTCTCACAAAACTCATGTTAATAAGGTTTTTCAAAAAAAAGTCTCCTCCACCTTTAGCACACATAGGAACATATTAACATGCCAGCAGGTAATGGCCTTATTGTCTGTCTAGTCTGTTTGATTATATAGCTGCCCATGCAGTTACAAAGAGAACTGCCCCCTCCACATTTCCTTTTTGATCTCCCTCTACTTCCTTTCTCTCCCCTCATACTCATACCCCTTCTACCTATAGTTTTTAACCTCACCCTGTCCCAATCCCTCTTGAAGCTGCCCACCATTTTAGGACTACAGCCTCCTTGCAGCTCATTCCACTTTGGCTTCATCGGGGGGCTCATCTCCTCCTGACCTCTCCACACCAGCTTTAGGCTGTGCACCCTAGTGGTCTTGTTGCTGTTAAGGCTGAAATGGCTCTCTGCTCACCTTTTTTAATACCCTTAAGGTACCTGCACATCTCAGTCATGTCTCACCTCTCCCCTCTTTCCTTGAGAGAATACATTTGGAGCTTCCAGAGCCTCTTGTCCTAGCTGTTGCCCTACTGATCCTGGATCATCTTGGTTGCTCTTCTCTGGACCATCTCCAGCAAGTTGACATCCTTCTTAAGATATAGGCACCAAAACTGCACACTGTACTCCAGGCGTGGTCTTACCAGTGACATATACAGCAGTAGAATGACCTCTGTCTTCGTGGAGGTAATTCTCCTGGCTGCAGCCCAGCATCCAATTTGCTTTGGCTACTACTGTCTTGCAGTGTGCAGAGTGTTTCTGGTCACTTGCGATTATTATTCCCAGGTCCTTTTCTTCTTTGGACCTGGTTACTTGCACTCTGCCCAACTAGTATTTGGTCACTGGGTTCTTTGCTCCCAAGGTATACCACACTTCTGAGCCAGTTGTCTGTGTCTTGAGAGCTGGGTCATCTTGGGAAACCAGTCTGATCTGGACTTTGGGACTTTATATATACAAATGCATCTGTTTTTTGTCCCAAGTCCTGTCTAGCACAACAGTGATGTCTGGTTAGCTAGAAGCGTTCTGATATAAAAAGACACTTTCCCCTTTGAATCTCTTTCATAAATTGTACAGGAGTCCTGCAGTGGTACATTACAGCAGAGATAGTAATTGCCCTTAAAGCCAGTTGGTCTGTCCCTGATAAAAAATCTTGACTTTTCCCAGGAATATGAACTTTGTCCCTTCAGTTGCTAAATTCTAACTGATATCCATGCAGAAAGAATTGAATAAAAGAAAATACAGTAACCAGTATGCCTAGCAAATTGTTACATCCCCACCCGAGAAAGGAAAAACAAGTTCTTTAGCAACACTAAATGATGTCTGTTTTTTTTGTGAGCCTGTTGACCCCCATTACTATGCCCTTAGGTCACTTTTTGTGTGAAACCCACATTTGTTTTTCACAGCACGTCTCCTACTTAAAAAGAAAAAAATCATCTGCTTTGCCATGCTGTGACCTGATGCAGTGTCTAATATCCATATTATAGGACTGCAGCACCAGACTACACCTTAGCAATTCCGAGTTCTGTCCACTGACCCTATGCAACCTTCTAAGGGGTTCAAACAACATGACGTCTTGCTGTATTCTGATGTATGCAGTTAGCCCCAGCACTTGAACTGCCCCAAAGATGAAAGAGTTAACTCTGTGCAGAAGCATAGAATGTTGAGCTCAAGCTCGGATTTCAAACCTCTGTCTGTGGTGCTTCAGAGTGTAACCATCAGATTCTTTACTCCGCCTAACTGTGAAGTCACTCCGGAGAGTGCTTCCTTCGCTTGGTTCGGTAAAGTTTCAAAAAAGTGTTGGTTTTTCACCGATTTATTATATTTTGGTTTTTCAAGTCTCTGTCTATGGTACAGTAAGTGTGTAGATAGGTAGTGAACTGTGTTTTTGTTTCTCTCTGTGGAAATTGTAATTTCTTTGGTTCCCTAGCAGTCGGTCCAGTTGGGAACCGACTGCTGCTGTTTGAATTTCTTCCTTTAAAGTTTGTAGCGGTGTGCTGGTTCCAATCAGTT
Source organism: Neoceratodus forsteri (assembly GCA_016271365.2). NCBI lineage: Eukaryota > Metazoa > Chordata > Ceratodontiformes > Ceratodontidae > Neoceratodus > Neoceratodus forsteri. Next base: position 1,686,319,256 of record CM057450.1, on the reverse strand, counting down.
AAAAAAAAAAAAAAAAAAAAAAGGACTTTTACCGATTTCTTTCCACAACCCGTAACATGGTTGGTTACTGATTGGAGAGTATTACCTGGTGTAACAGCTGTTAAGGGTAATGTTTGTTAAGTCTGGCCATGCCTGAGAAACCCAAAAAGAAAACCGGGCCCACTGGGTTTCAACACTGTGGTGAGTGTGGGGAGGCTTTTGCTAAAGCTGATCCTCACCTCATCTGTGTTTATGGTCTGGGGTTTGACTACCTCATAACAGACTGCCAAATCTGTAAAAAATTTTGAAAAAGCCACCATGGATAAAAGAATGAGTAGGCTAAAGGAAAGGGAAGTCCACTGACCCGGATGGCCAGCCCGGTTCGGTTGTGGCCAAACCTAAGAAGGTGTCCACTGATCTGGGCGATACCTCTTCCAGCAAAAGGAGCTCCGTGTTGGAGGGATCGATTCCAGCGAAAAGAAAAAGAAAATCAGCCGGTTCGGATCCAGAACTGCGTACTCCAACCACTAATGAGATAGCCAAAGCGATAAGTATTGTTCAGTCGCTTCGATCGGTTCTGTCCGAACCAACGCCTTCAGCCAGACGGTTGATTCGGTTGGATCCTACTCCATCGGATTATGATCCGGATGCCTATTATGAATTGGAGTGGGAAGGGGACGAAGACTATCCAGAACAAGATGATGAAGATGATAATGACTTAGAAGGTCTGGATGTACCCATTGAATCGGACATCTCCCCAGACAGACCCTCTAATGTCTCCCCTCCCAGGCTTTCTGAGTCTCCTTCCCACTACTTGTTCTAAAAAAAGGTGGCTGAAACTCTCCAACTCCCCATGGTAGAAGCTACAGAAGAGGAAGAGGAGCCTGATTTTGTCGAGATGATGGACATCCCAGAGTCCAAGAGGCTGTAAATTCCCTTCCACAAATCCTTGGGGAAACGGACAAAAAAGATTATTCAGACACCAAACTCTTTATCTCCAGTGGATAAATGAATGGACAGGAGGTACAGTACATGTTGTCAGGCTCAGGTTCGGAGTTTTTGGTACAATCATAGCAGCCATGTTGGGTTAGTGCAGGCTGCAGCCTGTGACAAGGCTAACACACCTTTGGCTTCACACACCCCCAGAGAAAGACTCCAGGAAGGTGGATGCCATTGCCAAAAAAACAATATTTGGCATCCTCCTTGGGACTCAGGCAGGCAAACTATATGGCCTGTGCAGCCAGGTACCAAAAGTCCAGGTGGAATACTGTTCTGGAACTGGCCAAGCAGGCCTCCCCCCAGCTGGCCAAAGAGCTGGAGGAGGTGGCTGCTGATGGGATTGAGGTGTCCAAGGTACAATTCCATGCTGCTGTGGACTCAAATGATGTGGCATCATGAGTCGTGGCTACATCTGTGTCTCTCAGGAGATTTGCTTGGCTCAGATGTACTAGCCTTTCGCAGGACACCCAGGCTAAGGCCATGGATTTCCCTGTAGTAGGTAATTCTCTGTTTGGGGAGCAGACAGAGGCTTACATGAAGAAAATGGATGAATACAGGACTACTTACAGGAGTGCTCAAGCCAAGGAAAGGCAAGCCACTCCTCAGAGGCAGCAGTCTAGGGGCAGGGGTAGACCTTTTCACAGGCCTTTCTACCAAGCCCAGGCCTCCTCTCCCTTCCAACAAAGGGGGTTCTTTTGAGGGAGAGGCAGGAGGGGGATGAGCAGGGCTACATCCTCTTCCCAATCTAAGGCTGCTTTCAAGCAGACACCCTGATGTGTCAGCCCGGGCCGACTCCTGAATTCCAGTAGGAGGCAGGCTGACTTACTACTTCCAGGCCTGAAAGTCTGTTACCTCAGACAGGTGGGTCCCGGAGGTAGTAAGCCAGGGATTGGCCCTCAGTTTCAAAAAATTTCCAAAAATGAGGGTCAGGTCTTTTCCACCTGCAAACATCTCCAAAAACCACTGCTTTAGAAGCAGAGGTTTCCTCTCTTTTGGCTCTCGGAGCCATGGAAAGAGTTCCTACTCTACACAGGGGCCAAGGTCTGTACTCCAGATACTTCCTTACCCCAAAGAAGACAGGGGAGTGGCGACCCATCCTAGACTTAAGGTATTTGAACAAGCACATTTTAAAACCAAAGCTCAAAATGGTGACTCTGGGAGTAATTCTTCCTTCTCCAAGGCCAGGAGACTGGTTAGCTTCCCTGGACTTCAAGGATGCCTATTTCCATATTCCTATCAGGTGCTCCCACAGAAAGTACCTCAGGTTCGAGTTGCCTTCAGGCCATTATCAGTTCAGAGCTATGCCTTTCAGTCTAACATCAGCTCCAAAGGTGTTTACAAAGTGTCTTGCAGTAGTAGTGGCCTTCCTCAGAAGACAGGGCATTTCCCTATTTCCATACCTGGATGACTGGCTCATTGTAAGGCAGTCTTCCGAGCAGGTCAAGTCAGCTCTACAGGTCACTCAGGATTTGCTCAGTTCCCTGGGGTTCCTTCTGAACTTGCCAAAGTCATTTCTCGAACCAGTACATCTTCTCACTTTCATAGGAATAGAGTTAGATACTGTCCAAGCAAAGGCATTTCTTCCACTAGCAAGGGTTCAGGCCCTTACAAATCTCGCTTCCTCTTTTCATTCTCTGGTTTCTTGTCCAGCAAGACATTTTCTTCAGCTCCTAGGCCTCATGGCAGCTTCCACTGCAGTGGTGCAAGGGGCCAGGTTCCAGATGAGGGACATTCAGTTCCATCCAAGATCCTTTTGGTCTCAGAGGAAAGACTGTCTTACCAAACTGATTCCAGTGACTCAGACTCTGGTCCAAGCTCTCCAGTGGTGGCTGGACCAAGACAATCTCAGGCAAGGTGTCCCATTTCTCAAGCAAACTCCTTCAGTGGTTCTCACCACAGATGCTTCTCTCCTGGGCTGGGGAGCCCACCTGGGAGCCCTCACAGCACAGGGGGTCTGGTCCCCAGAAGAGTCTCTCCTTCATATCAATCTTCTGGAACTCAGGGCAGTATTCTTGGCCCTTCAGTTCTTCTCGGACTCGGTGAGGAACAAGGTGGTTCAGGTCAGGACAGACAACACCACCACCATTTGGTACATCAACAAGCAAGGTGCACTCGGTCTATGGCCTTGTGCACGGAGGCCATGAAAGTATGGTCTCGGGCCTACTCCCTTCAAACTTCCCTAATAGCAGTCCACCTTCCAGGGAAGGACAATGTGCTAGCAGATGCTCTGAGCAGAACCTCCCAGGGCCATTGTCGTGGGTGGTGTAGAATAAACAACAAGGGAAACAATACAATTAGGTACAACACACCTACCAGGTGTGATTTTTATTTTAAAACAAAAGAATATATACAGAAATAAATAAATCAAAATTAATTAACTTTGTCAAAAGCAAATAAACATGAAAATAGTACAGCTTAGCATAACATATTCAATCAGCTAACATAGCTCTGTGCCTGTTCTTAACCAGAGACTGGGTATTTCTAGGGGGAGAACCACACAGGTCCTCTCCCAACCACTATCTGATTTATCTTTTAACAGCTAGTCCTTTTATACAGCCATAACTCCACCTCTAAATGTAGATTCCACCCCTCAATTATGTTCTTTTTTAAAACAATACAGCCTACTTATTATCTTTGCAATATTTAAATATATTTTACCAACATTCTCATTTAATAATCAGAGACAGAAATGTCTCACCGAGTGAATCTGTTGTCTGACACAATTGATTCTTTAACTTAGCAAAAGAGGGTGGCATTAACTCTGCTCCTCCTATGTGCTAGAGGGAGGAGTCTGTGTAATAGTATTTTATATGGCTAACATTGGCCGCTCATTCCCTAAAGGGATCCCAGAAGGAAGCATCACTGCTCGACCTACATTTTCCCGGTTTCAGCAGTTAAGGGAGGCAAACCTCCGGTTTAAAAGAAAATAATAGTCGCGGAATGTCAGGCAACCTGAAGCGTGAGAAATCCTCCTGAACTCGGAGAAACCCAGCGCCTTGGTATGCGAATAGCTTCGCTTGACTAGTGTAAGCACAAAGTCAGGTTTAGTGCTTCTTTGAATAGTGCGGTAACCAGAGCAGCGCTGCAGCGCCAGGCTTTCTTTTTAAACAGGTTTCTTCGCTCAAGCTGGGGGAAACAACAAAAACAAATAGAAAATTACTTCTCAGAGGAAAAGCGGCACAGTGAAGTACAACAAGGGGATTTCTAGACTTTTGGGATCCCAGAGATATTCTGTCATAAAGAAAATAGCAAAGCAGTTTCCTAATTACGAGTGGCCAACACGTAATTATGGAACTTCATAGAATTAGAAAGATTAAGGGCAGTTTTTTAAAAGTGCTGTTGTACAACAGACTGGAGAGCTAGAGAAAAGGGAGAGAAAGAGAAATAGAAAGCCAGATATCTCGGCACCTGTTTCATAGAAACTTAGAAAAACAAAACAAAAAAGGGGGGGGGTCACACTGTCACATATACCCCCCTATTCAAGAACAAACCATACTTGTTTAGGTTGTGATTCTATCCACATTCCACATAGGAATGGGTTGGGACTTCCACCCTCCCTCACAGAAGCCCCACCTCAGGGCACCCTATTAAATGACAATTCAAAAATAATGCATACATTATCAGATGACAATCACAATATTCTCTTTGCCCTGGGGTTATAGTAAGGTACTTATTCAGTACTATATCTTGATAAAAAATCAGCATCTTTGTGTTGTAAACCAGATCTGTGCTTGATATCAAATTGGTATGGTTGTAATGTCAAATACCATCTTAGGATTCGAACATTTTTATCTTTCATCTGTTTTAACCAACATAGTGGGTTGTGGTCAGTTATCAAGGTAAAATGTTTTCCCCAGAGGTAAAATTTTAAAGCCTCAATAGCCCCTTTGATGGTCAAGCACTCTTTTCTATTGTTGAGTATTTCCTTCTCTAGGAAATAGTTTTCTACTAATATATGTGATAGGATGTTCCTCTCCATTGATGTGTTGGCATAATACAGCCCCAATCCTGTCCCTGAAGCATCCGTATGTAATTCAAAGGTTGTGAAAAATCTGGTGATCGTAATACAGGAGAAGAACATAAAGCTGCTTTTATAGTAAGGAAAGCCTCATCACACTCAAGAGACCAGGGGATCTTATCAGGTACTGCTTTCTTTGTAAGGTCCATTAGGGGAGTTGCAAGGGTGGCAAAATCTGGAATAAAACGCCTATAATAACCAGCCAGTCCTAGAAAGGCTCTAACTTCTATTTTTGTTTTAGGAATCACACAGTTTACCACAGCTGCTACTTTCTCTGTCTCTGGACGTATTCTTCCAGTTCCCAAAATAAAGCCCAAATATTTGGCTTCTTACATAGCCAAGCAATATTTGGATGGGTTAATAGTAAGACCAGCTGCACAAATGGTAGATAAAACTTTGGTCAAATGATTTAGGTGAGATTCCCAGTCTGTACTATATATCACCACATCATCTAAATATGCTGAACAATATTGGGTGTGTGGTATTAACAATTTGTCCATAAACCTTTGAAAGGTGGCTGGGGCTCCATGTAAGCCAAAAGGCATGTAGACAAACTGATATAACCCATAAGGAGTACTAAATGCATTTTTTTTCTTTGTAATCTGAGGCTAAAGGGATCTGCCAATACCCCTTAGTCAAATACAATGTGGATATATATGTAGCGTGTCCTATATGGTCAATAATATCATCTATTCTAGGAATAGGGTATCCGTCAAATTGTGAAACCGCATTTAGTTTACGGAAATCTAAGCAAAGATGGAGACCACCTTCTTTTTTAGGTACTATCACCATTGGAGATGACCAGGGGCTACTTGAAGGTTCGATAATACCTAATTATGAAAGTTTCTCTATCTCTGTTTTTACTTCATTTCTGAGTTTCTCTGGTAACCGATAGGCTTTCTGCCCGTATTGGTTCTGCAGAAGTCTTTATAGTGTGTGTTACATTACTGGCCCTGCCAGGTACATTAGTGAAAGTGGCACCAAACATTTGTAATGTTTGCATTAATTCCTGATTCTGTTTTGTAGTTAGGGAGGGATTAATGTAGGCATTCTTAACTGTTCCTTGACTTTCTAGTCTTTTATAAGCTATGTCCAAACCAGATTCTTTTTGTTCAGGAAGTACATCGCAACAAGATCTAAGGCGTTCTCTCTCGTACCATTTTTTTAACAAATTCACATGACAAATTTTAGTAGGTGTCTTCTTCTCAGGGGTTTCTATTTTGTAAGTAACAGGACCTGTTCTTTCAAGGATAATATAAGGGCCCTTCCATTTCATTAGTACTTTATTATCATGTGAAGGAAGGAGCAGTAAAACCTTTTCACCTGGTTGAAAAGTTCTTTCCTTTGTTTTTAGGTCATAGAGAACTTTTTGTTTTGTTTGAGATACTGTATACTGTTATTAGTATGAGCTTGTTTAGTGTATACCGTAAGCCTCTTTTGCAGATTTGTGACATACTCCAAAACATTCACATACTTAATGTGTACTTCCCCTTCCCAGGCTTCTTTAACTATTTGTAGAGGCCCACATGGATTTCTGCCACACAGTAATTGGAAAGGGGAAAATCCAGTGGAGGCCTGAGGTACCTCCCTATAGGCGAATAAAAATAAGGGTAAATACATATCCTAGTTCTTGCCTTCATCATTTACAAATTTACAAATGGTACGTTTTAGTGTTTGGTTGAGCCTTTCCACAAGGCCATCAGTTTGAGGATGGTAAGAAGATGTTTTTAATGTAGTAATCCCTAACATTTTGTACAGTTCTTTTAGCAGCATGGCATTAAAATTAGTACCTCTGTCAGTTAATATTTCTTTCAGGATTCCCATCCGGCTACAGTATTCTACAATCTTTTCAGCTATTTTAGGGGTGGTAACAGACTGAAGAGGAAAAGCCTCAGGATATTTAGTAGCGTAATCGCCAATGACCAGTATAAAGCAATTACCCTTGGAACTTTTTATCAGGGGACCCACTATGTCCATTGCAATCCGATCAAATGGTTGGGTTACAATAGGCAATTAAGGACAGTTTTTTAAAAAGTGCTGTTGCGCAACAGACTGGAGAGCTAAAGAAAAGGGAAATAGAAAGCCAGATATCTCGGGACGTGTTTCATAGAAACTTAGAAAAACAAAACAAAAAGGGGGGAGTCACTATTACAGCCATTATGAATGGACCTTGATCCTCTCATCCTGAAAGTAATCTTCACCAGGTGGGGCACTCCACAGATAGATCTCTTTGCAGCCCCAGACAATCATCAGCTTCCCCAGTTCTGCTGCAGACCTCCAGTCCTGGGGACTGTGCCCCTGTATGCACTGATATTGGAATGGGAAAGCAGGTTTCTTTATGCCTTTCCTCCTTTCCCCTGTTGCTCAGGGTTCTAATCAAGATCAGGTCACAACCCTGCACAGTGATTCCAGACTGGGCTAGGCAACCTTGGTATCCTCTGTTGTTGTCCTTAGCAGTCTCGCTTCCCCTGTCTCTTCCCAAGAGACACAATCTCTTAACCTCCTCTCAATGGGAGGATCTGGCACCCCAATCTCCAGTCTCTCAATCTCAAGGCCTGGCTCTTGAAGAGTTAAAGTACGCAAGCCTGCATCTCTGTCAGGCAGTTTTAGACATCCTCAAGGGTTCTCGGAAATCCTCTATCATTGTAACTCCAAATGGAAAAGATTCAGCATTTGGTGTTCACACAGGAATATCCTACCAGATGCTACAGGTATTGCCATAGTCTTAGATTATCTGGTTCACCTTAACGGTTTAGGCCTTAGGCCAGCCACTTTAAAAGTTCATCTAGCAGCTGTTTCTGCATTTCTGTCAGCAGGGAAGAGCTCTTCTCTGGCATCCCACCCTGTTTTTGCAAAGATTTTCAAAGGTTTGACTCATATCAACCCTCCTTTTAAAGAGCATACCCCGGCTTGGGATCTCAGTATCTGCATTGCTCGGCTTATGCAACCACCCTTTGAACCCTTGGCTTCAGCTGAGCTCAAGTACTTGACCTGGAAAACTGTGTTTCTGGTAGCTGTCACCTCTGCCAGGCAAATTAGTGAATTACAGGCCCTGTCAGTTGAACCTGATTTTATCTCATTCCATAGAGATAAGGTGGTCCTCAGAACCAATAAGATGTTCTTACCCAAAGTGGTTTCAGATTTCCATCTGAACCAGTCCATGTCCCTTCCTATGTTTTTCACTGATCATTCCTCGTCAGGAGAAAGAACGTTACACAGTTTGGATGTTAAAAGGGCACTTCGCTATTATATATAGCATACAAAGGCACATAGGAATAACTGTCTTCAATTGTTTCTCACATAAGGTGACGTGGGAAAAGGTAGGCCAGCTACTAAAAGAACTATTGCCAGGTGGAGTGTAGCCTGTATACAGTTCTGTTATACCAAACTAGGTAAAACACCTCCCTCAGGCCTGAGGGCCCACTCGACTAGGGGTACGGCTGCTTCTCTGGCTGCTGCCAGAGATATGCCTTTACTAGAGATATGCAAAGCAACCACCCGGAAAACGGTTCATACATTCACCAAGCATTACTCTCTGGATATCCAGGCTAGGAGTGATGCTAGGTTTGGTACAGCAGTACTGCAGAACCTATTCCCAAAATAGGTTTGGTACCCTCCTCCATGGAGATACTGCTTGATAGTCTGCATAATGTCAGAATACAGCAAGACTTCATGTTGTTTGAAGAAAAAATTACTCACCATAATAATGTTGTTTCTTCTAATGGAGTCTTGCTGTATTCTGACCTCCCCCTCCCCCCGCCTCCCCTCTCAGAACCTAGTTTTTGGGATGTGGGCTGGCAGGTACAGAGTTGCAACTCAGGGGTGTACCTTACACCCCTCCCCTTTGGGTGGGGTTGTTGTTGTTATTGATTTATATATTACTATATATATTGTTCACTACCTGGGTTTTTTCTGTTTTGGGTTCTCGACTTGAGTCTTTTGGGACTGAAAATGTTACCTATTAGTCTATTGTTTACAATTTCCACATCAGGGGTGTAGTTAGTTGCTCGTAAGAATCTAACGGTTACACTCTGAAGCACCACAGACAGAGGTTTGAAATCCGAGCTCGAGCTCAATGTTCTATGCTTCTGCATAGAGTTAACTCTCTCATCTCCGGGGCAGTTCAAGTGCTGGGGCTAACTGCATATGTCAGAATACAGCAAGACTCCATTAGAAGAAACACAATTACTAAGATGAGTAATTTTTTCTTTGTGATCAATAGTAACCAAGGTGAACTCCCTCCCATACAAAAAAGGTTGCAGCTTCTGCAATGACCAGACAATCTCTAGGTACTTATTATTCTCTATTGTGGCATAGACCTTCTGCAGCTGCTTACTGCTCAGGTACATGACTGGGTATTCCTCTCCTGAGTGCGTAACCTAACTCAGTACCACACCTAGCCCATGATCAGATGCATCTATGTGCACAAGAAACCTTAGAGAATACTCTGGACTGACAAACACGGGTGCCCGACACAATGCCTCCTTCAGCTGGTGGAATGCAGTATTGCAGGTTTCCATCCACTGAACCTTTTCTGGCATTTTCTTCCTGGTGAGGTTGGACTGGGGCTTGGCCATGCTGCTGAAATTCAGCACAAACTTATGGTAGTACCCTCCCATCCCTGGGAAGGCCTGTACTTTTCTCTTGGTCATGGGTGTGGCCCACCCCTTTATGGCCTCAGTTTTCACTGGCTCAGGCTGGGTGTACCCACTCCCTGCCCTGTGCCCAAGGTATGAAATTTCTGCCATTCCTATCTGGCACTTCTGCACTTTATGTATTTTATTTATTTATTAATTTGTTAACCGGGTTAGTGCACTCATCTGATAACTTTTTCATGCATGGCCCTGGCCAGATACTGGCATATACAGCGGTAAGAATACAGTGTGAACAACAGCAGGGAATCATACAAGGATCATAAACAGAAAATCCAGTGCAAGTCAGGCTAACAGTACAGAGGTGGTGAAAATAAATACAGGTGAACAGCCAAGTACATCAACAAGGTGGGTGTAATAAGATATATGTAAACAATAACAGGGCTATGTTGCAGCATCCTCTAACAACAGGATAGATAAACATCAGCAAAGCCAGCAACATCAGGTAATACCTAGGGTCCAACAGAAAATATGTACAGGTAGAAACACAGCCATCAATCAGGATAAAAAAAATGGTCAGTAAACCAGTATTCAGGGTGGGAGAGGAGGGCTACTAGTGTGGGGAGGAGGTAAGCAGTGGATGTATGTGAGGCATAGCAGTGCTATTGGCCTATGGACAAATGCAGGTTGAGGAGGACAGGAAGTTAGTTTTTAATAGGGTATTTAGATTTAGATGGGGGTCAGTGGAACACAGAGAAGGGGGGAGGTTGTTCCCTAGCAAAGATCCAGTTGCGGGGAAGGCCGTTTGGCCCATCCTGGTGGTAGTGTTAGGACAGATGAGTTGTAGGTGGGATGGGTGATGAAGAATGCAGCTGTAAGTTCTGGTCTGGATCGAGGGGTATAGTGAGAGTAAGTAGGATTGTGTAAGGCATCTCTGACTGTCCAGGGCAGCAGGTAGGACCATTGTGCTTGAGGGGGGGGAGCAGGTTAAGGGACTGGTAGAGAAAGGAGTGATGAGTAGAGAGAGGGATGCGAAGGACAAAGTGGCATATCCGATTATAGGTAGTGTCTAGCCAGTTCAGGTTGGCAGTGGAGGTAAGGGAGTTCACGGGGCACCCATAATCGAGGAGGGGGACTTTGACTGTCAAACCAGTGGCCTGCAATTGGCGGAACACCTCGGTCACATGCCTGATGTGATCTTCCTAGGTCTGGCTATAGATGACAACATCGTGCGTGTACGACAATGCAAAGACTCCTGCCCCATTCAGAATGCAGTCCATGAGCCGTTGAAAGGTGGTTGGCACATTCTTCTCCCCAAATGGCATTACCCTTAATGCAAATAATCCAAACAGGGTGACAAATGCTGACCTCTCTCTGGCTTTGGGGGTCAGGGATAACTGCCAACAGCCCTTTGTCAAGCCTATGGTAGACAGGTAAAGGGCTTCCCCTAATCTCTCTAGGACCTCATCCATCATAGGCATTGGGTATGCATCCGACTCTGTGCAACTGTTGAGCTTGCGGTAGTTAATGCAGAACCTCGTGGCCCTATCCTTTTTGGGGATCAGTACCACTGGGGAGGCCCAGGGACTACTGGACTCCTGGATCACATAGAGAGCCAGCATCTCCTCGATCTCCCCCTCTATGGCATGTCTTACTCTGTTGGGTCTCTGTAGGGGTTCTTCTCAGTGGGGCTTGGGACCCTATATCTATGTGGTGCTCACCAGTGTGGAGTACCCAGGTTTCTCCATAAACATTTCACCAAATGTATGCAGCACCCCATCCATTTCGGCAGCTTGGGCTAGTGTCATCCACTCTGCAAAGGAGACAGCATCCACCTAGGAGATCCACCAGCAGGTCTGCTTCTGCCCCGTCTTCCAGATAGCTGCACACAGCCAGGACCATCTAGTCCCTGTCATGATAGGGATTCATCATATTTAGGTGGTTGACTCATTGTTTTTGCCTTATGTCTGGTAGCTCCACCACATACCTGACCTCATTCACCCTCCTGACCACTAACTAAGGCCCCTCCCAAGTTACCTGTAATTTGTTCTGCTGGACAGGGATGAGCACCATCACCTGTTTCCTGACTTAGTACTTCTGGGCTCTGGCCCCACGGTCGTACCATATCTTCTGCACCTGTTGTGCAGTGGCTAGGTGCTCCTGGGCAAACTCCATGAGTTCCTTGATCCGTGACATGAAATTCAGGATATACTCCACAACAGATTCCCCTTTGGGAGCAAGTGCACCCTCCCATTCATCCCTTACCAAATCAAGGGGGTCCCTTACTCAGTGGCCAAACAACCCTGTGGACTCCTGGGGGACTTTCCTATATGTTACTAGAAGATGAGATAGGTACTTCTCCCACTCTCTCACATGCTGGTTGGCAATTGCCCTTAACATGGTCTTAAGAGAGCCATGAAATCGCTTGAGCAGGCCGTTAGTCTGATGGTGGCATGCAGGGCTCCAGATAAGATATTTTGGGATGAGTACTGTACTCCTCATTTTGAAAGCGAGGTGAGTAAAACCAAATTCAGATACTTATAAATATCTGCACAGAGTGGAGTTAGGAGTACATTTGTAAAAACAATGTAGTTTTTTTTCTAGATAAGTGTGGTGCCTTCCTGGGGCACTGGCCATCTGGGATTTAGACAGGATAGGGAGGATGAGAGAGAGGGAGTGGTAATTTTTTTCTAGATTCCTACACTTTTCTTATCCCCCCACCTTTATACTCTACAAATCCCTACCTCCCCTTACCCTAGTAATCAGTTGCTATCATTACTTAGTTCTACCTGCATGTAAACATATACGAATTTGGAATGTTTTCCTTTCTGTGTTGTATTTTTACAATGTTGTTTAACTCTGCAGTCTGTATTTGTTCTCTAATGACGTGGAACCTCTGTAAATGAGCTTCTAGCTCAAAGGTTTTAATCCTAGATGTTAATAAATAAATAAGAATTGATCAGGTGCCAACAATGCTGAAGATAATGTTGACAGGTAGGAGCAGTTTACTCACCAGTTTTAAAATATAGTGAGTAAAACAAAATGGTGATGCATACGACTGCTGTAAATCTTAAAAAAACAAAAAAAAACAAACAAAAAAAAAAAAGCTCCTTCTGGATCACCAGTTATGTTATGAAGCACTATTCTCTGATGTGAAGCATTTACAAATGTTGGGTGAGTAATGGTACTCATGAAAATACATTTCTGAAGAGTATTTCCTAAAATGAGGTGAGTAAAACAGGTCGGTACTCCCCTTATCTGGAGCCCTGGTGGCTTGGCAAGGCCCTAATCTGTCTAACCCCACACTCCTTCCAAAGACTAACCATCAGATCAGACATGGAGTTGGTGCTCTGGTCTGATAGACTCTCCTGGGGAAAACCCACCCGGCATATAGTATCATCTGCATAACAGTGAAAACTCAAACTATACTGCCTAATAATGTCTCCCAACAGCAGCACGTCCACAGCGAACAACTTGGACGCCAAAATGGAGCCCTGTGGTACTCCGCAAGATAGAGGGAGAGGGCCAGAGGAATAAATTCCCGAGACCTCTCTCTGTGTCCTACCCTCGAGGAATGATTGAAACCATCTGAGGACAGCACAGGACAGTCCACAGATGAGCCGCAGGTGCTCCAGTAGCACACCATGGTCCACTGTGTCAAATGCTGCCGAGAGCTCAAGGATGACCAAGATGGAATGAGTCCTTCGATGTCTCGCTGTTAGGAGATCATTAAGCACCCGAACGAGGGCTGTCTCGGTGCTGTGCCTCTTCCTAAATCCGTACTGGAGAGTGTCATAGACATCATGGGTGGACAAATAATCATCCAGCTGCAGCGCAACCACCTTCTCAGTAACCTTCCCAACACAGGGAAGGTTAGAGACTGGTCTGTAGCTGGCAAGACAGTCTAGGTCAAGGGAGTTTTTTTTCAGGAGCGGTCATATAACCGCCTCCTTCAGGGGATCAGGAAAGACCCCCCCTCCAATGACCTCCAGACTATCTCAGCCAGGACCAGGCCGATTTCCTAAACGCACCCCACAAGGAGACGCATTGGGCCAAGGTCCAAACTACAGCTGGTTGGCTGCAACATCTGGATGATTCTCACGATGTCCATGATGTCTGGCCGGTCAAAGTTGGACCTGACAAACCAGGTGCTTGCAATCTCCTGCTAACTTCTGCAATCCCCCATAGAGGGGGCTGGGCAGATACCAAACCTGATGGTGACAACCTTATCCATGAAGAATCTAGCAAACTCATCTCATCATTCTTGTGACAAGGCCCTGTCAGACTGCAGACAGCTGGGATTGCACAATCTGTCGACAGCCCAGAAGAGCTGAGCTGGTCGATTTTGCACACGGGAACAGGAATTCTGCCTTCTTACAGGTGATTGTCGACTGATAGTATAATGATCTATCAATCTAAGTTTGTCAACATCCAGGCTGGACTTCCACCAGGCCCTCTCTAACCTTCAACCCACTCTCTTCAACTCCTTCAAGGTCCCATCAAACCAAGGAGACCTTGGGCGAAGAATAAGTGGTTGAACACGAACAGGAGCAGTGTAATCCAGGGCATCTGACACCGCCTTATTATAGGCAAGTACAAGATTACCTGGACCCATGCTTTCACTCACCAGGCTTGATAGGTCTAGCACTGCCATTAGGTCCTCTGGGGTCACACCCCTCAAAGGGCAGTACCGTACCATCTCCGTAGGGGCAGGTCCATTGGGGGTAGCCACGAAACTGAACCCTATGGTGTGATGGTCAGATCAACTGACAGGATCCACCACAAAATCCCTGATCTCCATCTCCAGGAGGAACACCAGATCCAATGAGTGACCACTAATGTGAGTCGCGGAGGAAGTGACCTGTGTGAGACCCAGTGACAACAAGCTGGAGGAGATCTTGACCAAAGCACTAGAGTTCATTGTTGACCCAAGCATTGAAATCCCCCAGGATTAACCATCTAGGGGATCCCAATACCACGTCAACAGTGAAGTCCACAGTCTCCTGCAGGAATTCATTCCCATCACTGGGTGACAGTAGATGAGCAGAATCCTGCACCCCACACCCTTGCCCATGATGCACTCAAAGGATTTGGTGGATCCCACTGGCACATCCACAAGGCCCAGTTCCGCTTTAAAACAAATGGCTACACCCCTGCCCCTATGATCCGTCCTCAGGCAGTGTATCACCGAGTACCCAGCTGGAACCACAGAAGCCAAGATTGGGCCTGCGTTCTCATCCAGCTAGGTCTCGGTAATGCATGCCATGTCAGACGAACCAAGAAGATCTGCAATTATAGCAGTCTTGTTTTTAATAGACCTGGCATTGTACAACACCGCCTGAATCGGATGAACCAACAAGGAAGACCGTGCTGCCTGCCTGCATAAAACTGAGCCCTTGGGTATGGGAAATAGACACGGAAGACCCGTGTTCTGGTCCCATTTCATCCCAGGGCATCTCCTTGTCCTCACCACCTCAATCCGGCCACGTCTTTCCATCCCTCCAGCAGGTTCAGGACCCCCATCCTCCTACGCCTCCTGGCTATCTCCACAACGTGGCATCTAACGTATGTCACAGATGACAAAGGGGGACAGTCAAAAGGACAGAGTTCCCGAAGCCTGAAGGGGGAATATTGCCTGACCGTCTTTTTACCCTCCCAACACATTACAACACGCAGCTGCTATCAGTCCTAGTAAACCAAACAATGTCCACTCACTCAAACAATCACATTCAAACCAACCACTCACATCCAACAGTCCATACTCACAACAAATAACAAATCCAAACACACTCCTAACCCCAACCAATGCAATAAACAATAAAAATTTTTATGGCAGAATATGAGGATGATTACTATTAAAATGAAAAGTCGCACAGAACTCTCAGAAATTATTATTAGTTGTCTCTGGAGCACTCCCCACTTCTCCGATAGGGAGAAACTATCTCCTGGCACTATCTACCACGTAGACCAGGACACAGTCAACAGTTTATTATGCAACACAATTTAAATAGGGCACTCTCACTGCCCACCAAATCCAGATGGTGTAGAGAGAAAGGAAGAGTCTGACCATCCATCAAATAGGATCCAGAAATAAATCCTTAAATAAGGACTTCCACCAGAAACGACCACTCCTTAGTCAATTTGAGGAAACTTTCCACCACGAAAGAGACTCGGGCAATTCAGACATTCCCTAAGAGGTCACTGCCCTAAGGCCTCAGGCCGCTATTGGTCTTGGCAGGGAACAGGCACTCCAGCCTGCCCCCCCAAAGAATCCAAAGAGCTCTGGGCCCCACAGTGCTCACTCTCCAGCGGCACTGGGCCTGGGCTCCCATGCAGCTGTTAACCCCAGTGATGCCTCCCCCGGGTTGAGGCCGAATCAGACCCCAGTCCCAATGGAAATTAAGAGAGTAGTAGGCCCTAAATCCAGAAACCCACAAAGTCCCTCGTCCTTCAGCTGAAAATGACCGGTAAGGCAATTCCGGTCCTAGTCCTCCAATCTAGTACCGCCACCACAACCAGAGCCTCCACTCCACCATTCCGGCAGGGATTCTCAGGAACCTCAGTGACTCCAGGCCAAACTCCAGCATCCAACAACAATACCGCACTCCTTCCAGCTCTCAGGAACAGTCAAATCAGCTCTCCTTCCTCTTCCTGACCTGGCCAGAAAACAACCAGCCAAGTAAGAGAATGCAAATAGGGTTCACAGCCGCAATTATAGTCAGGATGAAAAAATAATATCCTAGTGATAAACCACAAACCACTGGGAAAACAGAATGAATGCTTATAAGGTTATAACATGCTTATAAGCTGTTGCGACTATTGTGACTTAACAAACCTCAACCACGGCACGCTCCTCAACTAACTAAATTACTTCTTCACCCCTGTCTAACTGCCACTAACTCAACAAATAACTCAACAAATAAACAAAATAAACATAGCAAAATAATAACGCAAAAATAAGAAATTAAATAAATAAACTGAAAAATTCACAAAAACCTGCAGTATCGCTCCTGTGTCTTGTGGCTAGCCCAGCGTGACCGCCATCATACTGGAGGACAAGGGCACTGCCTCTGGGTACATTGTGACATAATCAACGTCCACCAAAATGTACTGTACCACTTGCCAGTGGGACTTGGGTGCTAAGTGACCCCACAGTGTCCATGGTAGCATGCCAAAATGGCTCTTCGATAACAGGCAGGGGAATCAAAGCTGCCTTAGCCATGTTCCCAACCTTTCCCATCCTCTGGCAGTGTGGACAAGTCTGGCAGTAGTTTACCACATCTTTAAAAATACTGGGCCAGTAAAAATTGTTAGTCAGACGCCTTTTTGTACAGCTGTCCTATTGGTGTACAGAAAAGGGTACGTCATGGACTAAGGCCAGAAGCTGCTTCCTGTACCCTAGGAACCACTATCTGCTGGAGTACCCCTTCCTCTGGTCCTCCCTCAGGAACCCACTCACAGTACAGGAAGCCATTCTCCCAGTACACATCCCTTTTCCCAGAACTCAAGAGTGTCACCTTCCACACTGATGGCTAACTCCCTTAATTTTTGCAGGGGTGGGTCTGCTTGCCGAACTCTCCCTAGCTCTGCATGCTTGACCTTTCCCAAAATACACTCTACTGTCAGAGAGCAGCCCATGGCTGGGTTCTCCTCAGGCTGTAGCTGTGGCTCAGAACTGCTGCTCCCAGCTCATTCTTCAGCTGCAACGTCTCCTGCTATTGAAGTGCAGGTTGTTTCCTTGTGCACTGCCCCCTCTGTGTCCTCAGGAGCCAGTTCGCTTGCCTTGCTATGGGTAGTAATACTGACAGTATTGACCCTACTATCAAAGTTATTACCCATGACTACATCCACGGTCAAGTCTGGTACAACACCCACCTCTTGTATGCCCTGGTCACCCTCCCAGCTTGGAAAGATCCGGGCCATTGGCACTGACATCACAGGACCCGTCCCTCCTCTAATCCTAGAAAACTGGCAAGGCAGGATCAGTTCCTCCTGAATCAAATTCTGCTTCATGATAGGAAATGAAGGCCCCAGTGTTCCTCCATCCCTGGGTTACCAGTTCATTTACAACCACTGGGTGCATATGTGCAGTGGAGTTAGAGGGCACTGCACATAGTGTACAGGCCACAGTCTGCTGTGAACTCCCTGAACTACCCCCTTCTGCTGCACTAACCCCTTTTTTCACATTTTTCAGACAGTAATAAGTCAAATTCCCCAGTTTCTGGCAGATATAGCACCTGCGTTCACCTGTCTCCATGCTTTTCAAACCAGATGGCTTCCCTTTTGGTTCAGGCACAGGCTTGCTTCATTTAGGTGGCCTCCCGAGGGTTCCCCTAAAACTACCTGATGTCCCTCCTCTCATTATCTTTGGACTGAGAGGATGGTCGGCTGGATATGTACTAATCCCTCAGCTGCCTCCCCGTGAAGCTCAGAATTCTATTCAACAACCATATTCTCAGTTCTTCAGGTACCATTTTTAGGAACTGTTCCAGAAAAAAACAAATTTGTTTCCTCTACAGAGTGAACTTTTGTACCCTCTACCCAGCATTCTAACAAATTATTTAGCTATACACACATTTCAGTGCTGCTGTCCCCTGGTGCCTTTCTTAACCCTCTAAATTTTTCCATGTATGCCTTGGGGGTTAACTCAAAATGCTTTAGCAAAGCATTTTTTACTTTATCATAGTCCATGCAGTACTCATTGTCATTCTGGCAAAAGTTTCTAATACCATGCCTGTAAGTGGCAATAGGTGAGTTGCTCAAGGAGCCTTGTCCAGTTCAAATTGCCCACAGATTCTATCAAAAGATTTTAAAAACAAATCAAGATCACCCCTCTCCTGATATCTAGGAAACATTTTAGAATTAATTTTGGCTTTCTGGATCAAACCCCTCGTGCCATTACTCACAGTTTTTGGTGTTTTCTTCTGGCACAGAATCTCCATCTCTATTGAATGCTCACGCTCCTTTATCTGGATCTCATGCTGGCATTGTCTTTCTCACTCCTCTTACTGGATGATCTTATGCTTATGCTGCTTTTTGTGCTCCTAAGCTTCCAGCTTTCTCCTCTACAGACCCACATCTGCCTTTTGCCTTTCAATTTCTGCCCTCTCCTTAACCAGGGCAAGCTCCAGCTTCAACATTTGTATCTAGTCTGTTTGCAGGCTGATTTGCATTCTCTCTAGCCTCCATCTCCTGACTTTGGCTAGTAATGACCACTTTTGCACAGCTTCCTTGGTCACTTTTTTGAGGATGTCTATCGGTTCCGCCTGTGTTTGACTTTCCTCATAGCCCAGTTCCTTTCTTTGGGACAGCTCCTGCAGCTGTAGCAGTGTGCACTTCTCATATGGCCCAGACTTGTCTTCTATTTATCTACTCTTGCATAACAACAACAAAAAATGGTAGAATATATAGTCCCCTTTGTATACCCTGTTCTGTGACTGGACAGATAACCTTTATACTGACAAATCTGTTTCAGTCCCAACCACAGTTTGTGGCAAACTGGTCTCTCCAGACTCAGCCTGCGGCTGTTACCAGCTTTCTTGAACACTTCAGACACCTTCAAGGGCCCTCAGTAGCTGCCACCGCTCTGCATAGGCACTCTCTCAGGGTATCTCTAGGTCTGAATCCCTCCACTGCCACTGCTGACACAGTAGAGAGCTCCTTGCTCAAGAGCAAATGACCCACCCCTCTCTGTAGTGGGTGAGAACACCTTATTTTAGAAGCAAAAGACGGTAGCTGTAGCCTTCTCTTCAGAGGTGATAATACAGGTTATGTCCATTACAAATCAACTATCTGTACCTCAGAGGACTCAGTCAAAGAAGCATAAAGTATAGAAATAATATTTTAATACTTCAAGAAATATATAAATATATTGCAGAATACTACACAAATACCATGGGGAGCAGTAATTCTATAGAAACAAAATGTTTGCACATAGCAGAAAGGAAACAATATAAATATACCAGATTTGATGGTCTGCGATTTAAGTAATGTAAGATTACACATAACCTGTACTGTACCCCTGTAAAACTCCACAAAATGGGCTGTCTAGACACAGACATTTGCACTGGATTTAAAACTAGTCAGGGAACCCTGAAACACATACTTTGGGGCTACCCTCAATATGCTCTGGGATGCAATCCAATAGCATATGGATCACTTACCATGCCTTGAATTTGCTTTACCCCAAAAATGTGTCTTCTAGGACTTAATCTACACAAAGTCATTGGCCAGCAGAAATATCATATTTCTCTAATCTTGGCCATAGCTAAAAAATTGATTCTTAAGCATTGGCTAGATGACACAGTACCTACTTACCAAGAGTGCACTGTGTCACTGTTCAGAAAAAACGGATAATTTTTTCCTGGTGAAATATAATGTAATTTTGCTGCTTTGAAGTAAGAAACTTTTGCAATACATTTGAGCCCTTATTATTTAAATCGAATTATACCATGGTAAGAAAAAATCCTGGACTCTGATTGGTCAGTCTTGGGCTGGACCTGTGATGTTATCCCAGTACAACATCACGGGTCTAGTCTCAGCCTCACTGTGAACCTGCAGATGAGCATTTTATGGAGCCTTCCATTGATTGTTTTATGGAGCCTTTGATTGATTGTTTCATCTTCTCTTAAAAACAAAAAATATTTTTCCACACAAAAACATCTTTAAAATTATTTTTTTTATTCTGTATAACAACGAGCCATTGTATAATAGCAATAATGCCCTCCAGGGTGCGTGTCGTTTGGGATAACGTCACGCCTCAGTTGTTGGACGCACTCGGCCTACGGTCTCGCTGCCCAGCCACCTGAGGCGTGACGCTATTCCAGCAGATGACACACACCTGTCGGGCATTATTGCTTAAATCATTCAGGTTGTGAACTTAATTTCCTTTGTGCCAATTTTATTTTAGATAGGGCTACTTTATGATGAACTACAGAGCAGGAGATTGAAATCCCCCATCGCATTTAACCCACGCTGATTCTTTATAAAGATTTCTGTTTAAAGCAAGTGAATTATGCAGGTCAGTTCCACCTGTAATAATATATTTCTAGAAATGTTGTAAACTGAAACAATTCTTAATGAAATAACTATAATCACAATGATTCTGAAAGTCAGTACAATGTAAACTTGTCTCCTTTTTTTATATTTATTTAGATTTATTTATAGCTCCATGTCTGAAGAAGGAACCAATTTGTGTTCTGAAACATCACACTTTAAACAAATTTGAATTAGGAGCATACCATAATATTTGCTTGGAATTCTTTGAAAAGAGTTACTCACAAACAAGGAGAAATTCAGTATAAGAGCTACAGTTTGAAAGAAAATAATAAAATGTAATTTAACAGACAACTGTGGCCTGTTCATTTTTCTTGGGAGGGTTGAGTGAGACTTCCACCTGTTATTG
Source organism: Neoceratodus forsteri (assembly GCA_016271365.2). Taxonomy (NCBI): domain Eukaryota; kingdom Metazoa; phylum Chordata; order Ceratodontiformes; family Ceratodontidae; genus Neoceratodus; species Neoceratodus forsteri. Next base: position 1,686,298,264 of record CM057450.1, on the reverse strand, counting down.
CTTGTTTATTTGCTTCACACAAAGGCTTTTTGCCTCTGTGATGGCAGTTTTGATGTTTCCCCATTGTTGCTCCACCCCCACCTTCTTGCCTGTATGCTAGTTCTTTTCTGAGGCACTCTCCCATTTTGACAAAATCAGCCCTCCTGAAGTCCAGTACCTTCACTTTTGTGTGGCTTGACTCTACAGCTAAGTTTATCGTGAACCACACTGTTTGGTGGTCGCTTGTTCCCAGATGGCTACCCACTTCAAGATGAGAGATCCTCTCTCCGTCCCCATTTGAGAGTACCAGGTCTAAGATTGCTCTCTCCTGAGTGGGTTCCAAAACTAGATGTTTGAGGCATGCCCCCCTGTAGGACATTGAGAATGGCCCTGCTCTTGGATGTGGCTGCAGCAAAGGTGCTCCAGTTAACATCTGGCATATTCAAGTACCCCATCAACAATATCTCCCCTTTCTCTGCCATCCTAAGGATGCCTTCTGTCACTTCCTTGTTTATTTCCTCCCCCGAGACAGGGGTCTGTATACAACCGCTGTGCAGATTTTGGAGCCATTTCCAGTCTCCAGGGTGACCCACAGTGCCTCCTCTCCTCCCTGTTTACCCTTTAGTTCTGTTGCTTCAAACAACATGAAGTCTTGCTATATTATGACAGATGCAGTTTGTCCCACCATTAGAACTGCTCCGGAGGTGAAAGAGTTAACTTCCATGCAGTGCATGGAGCTTAGAGCGCGAGCTCGGTTAGAGAAGCTCTGTTAGGGTGGTTTCAAACCGAAACCGTCAGATTCTTTACTCCGCCTCACTGAACAGTCGCTCCGGAGATTCCTCCTGCTGCTCGGTTCATTTTCTCGGTTTAAAGTGTCTTTTCTCGGTTAAATTCAACCGCGATATTCTTTATTTTTACCGCAAACCGATCGGTTCAAGCTCTGTCTATGGTATTGTAAGTAATAGATAGGTTTTCTGTGTGGAACTTGTAAATATTTATCGGTTCGGTTTGAACCGATCAAACTGTATTTAAACTTTATTCTGAAGCCTTTTAAGGCTTGTTGGAGTGCGGTTCCCGGTTCTTATCGGTTCTAAAAAAAACGGATTTCATTACGGTTTTTTCCACGACCCGTAACACGGTTGGGAACCGATAAGGGTGTCTTGCCTGGCACTGCCATCAAAAGGGCAAGTTTTTTGGTTAGACTGGCATTATGTCTGAGAAACCCAAAAGAAAAACCGGGCCCACTGGGTTTCAACACTGTAGTGTCTGTGGGGAAGCCTTTGCCAAGGCTGACCCACACACCACATGTGTTTATTGTCTGGGGTTTGACCACCTCAATTCAGACTGCCAGATTTGTAAGAATTTCCTGCAGCTACCTAGATAAGAGAGTTGGTAGGCTCAGGGACAGAGGTTAAAAAGTCCGCTGACCGGATGGCCAGCCCGGTCGGTGCCAACCGACCTGAGGGAGTGCCCTCGACCAGGGCCAGACTCTCGGCAAACGTGAAGCTGACTCTGAGGAGCCAGTTCCAGCAAAGAGAATAGAAAGTCAGCAGGTGTGGAGTCCAAAATCCCTTCTCCAACTGCTGCAGAGATAGCCAGGGCAATACAGATTGTCCAGTCACTGTCCTCGTTCCTCCTGAACCGCCACTATCTGGCAAAAGGTCGTTCGTCGGTTCCACCGGTTCAAGAATATGATATAGAAGAGTTTTGTGAACCAGAGGAGGGGAGGATGATTATGATCAGTGTGAATGTGACTTTGAAAGTCTGGATGTGCCCATTGAACTGACATCTCCCAGACAGACCTTTAGGTGAATCTCCCTAGGCTTGCTGGAGTCCCTTCTCATTTTTGTTTTATAAAAAGTTGCTGAAACCCTCCAGCTTCCTTTAGAGTAGGCTTTGGATGAGCAAGAGGAGCCTGACTTTGTAGAGATGATGGATATCCCAGAGTCCAGGAGATTGTCCATCCCTTTACATAAATCTTTTAGGAAACAAACAATAAAAATGTTAAAAGCTCCTAATTCTGTGCCTCCTGTAGATAAAAAGATGGACAGGAGGTACACTTTGTCAGGTCCTGATACAGAATTTCTTTCACAGCAATGCAGTCAGGTTGGGGTAGTTCAGGCTGCAGCCTGTGATAAAGCTAATATTCCCCTGGCTTCACATCCTCCTGACAAGGACTCCAGGAAGATTGATGCCATGGCCAAAAAACAATACATGGCAGCGTCCTTGGGACTCAGACAAGCAAACTATATGGCTTATGTTGCAAGATACCAAAAATCTAGATGGGATACTGTCATGGCCTTAGCCAAACAGGCCCCTGGCCAGCTTGCAAAGGAGCTGGAGCAGGTGGCTTTTGATGGTATTGAGGCATCTAAGGTGCAATTCCATGCTGCAGTGGATTCTAATGATGTATCCTGTAGAGTCATGGCTTACATCTGTAGCTTTTAGGTAGATTGGCCTGGCTCAGGTGTACTACTTTGTCACAGGATACCCAGTCTAAGGCTATGGATTTTCCTGTGGTGGGAAATTCTCTGTTTGGGGAGCAGACAGAGAATTATATGAAGAAAATGGATGAATATAGAACCACTTATAGGAGTGCACAAGCCAAGGAGCGGCAAGCCACTCCTCAGAGGCAGCCCCCCAAGGGTAGGGGTAGGCCTTTTCACAGGCCTTTTTACCAGACCCAGGCCTTCTCTTCAGCCTATGTTCAGAGGGGGTTCTTCAGAGGGAGAGGCAGACGGGGTACGAGCAGGCCTGCTCCCACCCCTCAGCCTAAAGCCCCTGCCAAACAGGCACCCTGATGGGATGCCCAGGGTCGGCTTTCCATTACCTGTAGGGGGCAGGTTGGCTTACTTCGTCCAGGACTGGGAGTCTTTAACATCAGACAGGTGGGTCCTGGAAGTAGTGAGCCAGGGTCCATGGTTCTCAGCTTCAAAAAATTTCCAAAGATGAGAGCCAGATCTTTTCCACCTGCAAACCCTTTAGAGACTCTTGCCTTGGAAACAGAAGTCTCAACCCTCCTGGCTCTCAGAGCTGTAGAAAGGGTTTCTCCCCTACACCAGGGCAAGGGTCTATACTCCAGGTACTTCCTTACCCCAAAAAAGACAGGAGAGTGGCGGCCTATCCTGGACCCAAGATATCTAAACAAGCACCTTTTAAAACCAAAATTCAAAATGGTGACTCTGGGAATGATTTTACCCTGCCTAAGGCCAGGGGACTGGCTAGCTTCCCTGGACCTCAAGGATGCCTACTTCCATGTTCTTATCAGAAGCTTCCATCGAAAGTACCTCAGATTCGAACTGCCCTCAGGCCATTATCAGTTCAGAGCAATGCCCTTCGGCCTTACCTCTGCCCCAAGGGTGTTCACAAAATGTCTGGCAGTAGCAGTTGCTCATCTAAGAAGGCAAAAGATTGCCATCTTTCCCTACTTGGACGACTGGCTCATTGTGGGTCAGTCTCCAGACCAGGTCAAATCACACCTGCTAGTTATCCAGCAGCTGCTTACCTCTCTGGGCTTTCTTCTCAATCTTCCAAAGTCAGTTCTGGAACCTGTCCAGGTACTCACATTTATAGGCGCAGAACTGGACACAAAGCAGGCCAGAGCCTTCCTTCTCCTAGAAAGGGTAAGGACCTTGGTGGCCCTGGCCTCGTCCTCCACTCTGCAGGTCTCTCGACCAGCAAGGCATTTCCTGCAGCTCCTAGGACACATGGCTGCTTCCACAGCTGTAGTGCAAGGAGCAAGATTTCAGATGAGGGATATTCAGTTCCATTTGAGAGCCTTCTGGTCTCAAAGAAGAGATCCCTATCCAAGTTAATCCCAGTGACTCAACCCTGATCCAGGCCCTTCAGTGGTGGCAGGATCAGAGCAATCTGAGACAAGGGTGCCTTTCATTCCTCTGTCCCACTCCTTGACCCTTACTACAGATGCGTTCCTCTTGGGTTGGGGAGCTCACATGGGCGACCTCTCCACCCAGGGGTTATGGTCCCCCAGGAATCTCTCCTCCACATCAATCTGTTGGAACTCAGAGCTGTTTTTCTAGCACTTCAGGTTTTTCTGCATCTGTTCAGAACAAGGTGGTACAGGTCAGAACAGACAACACCACTACAATGTGGTACATCAACAAACAAGGGGGCACTCTGTCTTCGGCCTTGTGCACTGAGGCGATGAAGTTGTGGTCTCTGGCTTACTCTCTGAACACTTCCCTCATAACAGTTCACCTCCCAGGCAAGGACAATGTCCTGGCAGATGCTCTCAGCAGGATTTCCCAGGGCCATCAACGAATGGTCACTGGATCCCCTAGTACTGGGGATAGTTTTTGCTAGATGGGGCACTCCTCAGATAGATCTTTTTGCAGCCCCAGACAATCATCAACTTCCACCTTTTTGTTGCAGGCCCCCAGTGTTGGGCTCAGTCCCCCTGGATGCCTTTCTCCTCGATTGGGAAGGGAAGTTTCTCTATGCCTTCCCCCCTTCCCTCTCCTGTTCAAGGTGCTAGTCAAAATCAGGTCTCAGCCCTGCAAGATGATCCTGATTGCTCCAGATTGGGCCAGGCAGCCCTGGTACCCACTCCTTCTGTCCTTAGCAGTCCATCTCCCCTGTGCCTCCCCAGGAACCACAATCTGTTAACCTGTGCTCAGGGGAGAGTCTGGTATCCGAATCTCAAATCCCTCAACCTCAAGGCCTGGCTCTTGAGGAGTTAGAGTTTGCTGATCTACAACTTTCTCAAAGTGTTCTTGAAATCTTGAAAGCTTCTAGAAAGCCTTCCACCAGGGCTACCTATAACTCCAAGTGGAAAAGATTTTCCATATGGTGTTCTGGGAAGCATATTTCCCCGGAATCTGCTGATTTACCCACTGTATTGGATTATATGGTCCATCTTAATTCCTTGGGACTGAGACCAGCTACCCTGAAAATGCATTTGGCAGCTGTCTCTGCTTTCATTTCAGCAGGGAAGCCCTCTTCTCTTTCTGCTCACCCGGTATTTTCCAAGTTTTTTAAGGGATTGCTTCATACCAATCCTCCATTCAGGGACCCTATCCCTGCTTGGGATCTTAATGTTTTCAGCAGAGCTTAAGTATTTGACTTGGAAAACTGTATTTCTAGTAGCCATCACTTCTGCCAGGTGCATAAGTGAGTTACAGGCCTTATCAGTGGAGACTGACTTTATTTCCTTTCACAGGGATAAGGTAGTCCTCAGGACTAACAGGAAGTTTTTGCCTAAGGCGGTTTCGGATTTCCACCTTAACCAATCTATTTCACTTCCAGTGTTCTTCACTGACCATTCCTCCTCTGGTGAGAGGAGGCTGCACAGCTTAGATGTTAAGAGGGCCCTAAGTTACTACATAGAGCGTACCAAGGGTCACAGGTTTGACTCCCTCCAACTATTTCTCACTTATGGTGAGGTTGGGAAAGGGAGACCTGCCACTAAGAGATCCATTGCCAGGTGGATTGTCTCTTGTATCCAATTTTGCTATCAAAAACTGGGTAAAGTTCCCCTCAGGCCTGAGGGCTCACTCTACCAGAGGTACAGCTGCATCTCTAGCTGCTGCTAGAGACATCCCTATCTTGAGAGATATGTCAAGCAGCTACTTGGAAAACAGTACACACTTTCACCAAGCATTACTCCTGGATATCCAGGCCAGGAGGATGCTCGGTTTGCTACACCGTGCTTCAGAGCCTATTCCCTAAGTGAGGTTCTGTCCCTCCTCCTGGAGGTACTGCTGTGTAGTCTGCATCTGTCATAATATAGCAAGACTTCATGTTGTTTGAAAGAAAAATTACTCACCTTAGTAATGTTGTTTCTTCTAATGGAGTCTTGCACATATTATACCTCCCAGCCTGCCCTCTCAGAACTTCTACTTCAGGTATGGGGTGGGCAGTCCACTGTTGGCACTTATTGATGCCCCTTTTATGTTTGGGTGTTGTGTTTATTTATTTATTTTATCTTGTTGTTTCTGGTCCCCTGACTTGAGTCTTGGTGTTGGGACCAGTAAAATGTGTGAATATTTTAGTAGCCAGTTGGCTAGTGTAGGTTACAGCTTCCACACAGAGCCTTAGTGAGTTTTGCTGGTAAAGATCTGACGGTTTCGGTTTGAAACCACCCTAACAGAGCTTCTCTAACCGAGCTCGAGCTCTAAGCTCCATGCACTGCTTGGAAGTTAACTCTTTCACCTCCGGAGCAGTTCTAATGGTGGGACAAACTGCATCTGTCATAATATAGCAAGACTCCATTAGAAGAAACAACATTACTAAGGTGAGTAATTTTTTCTTTGATCCCTTCCCTCATATAGAGAGCTGCTCCTCCTCCTCCTCCTCTTCTTCTCTCCTTGTCCCTCCTCTAGATTGTGCACCCTGGTATGTTGACATCCCAGTCATGGTTCTCTGTCTACCATGTTTCTGTGACTGCCATGATATCCAGGTATCCCTCTTCCATCAAGGTCACCATTTCAGGGAGCTTTTTACCTAGACTACTGGCATCGGTACTCATTATCCTCCATTTTTTTATGGCTTTATTTCTTTTTGCCCCATCCCTGTCCTTACTGCCTTTGTCTTTTTCTCCATTTACCCCTGTCCTTCTCCCTATTGACTGCTCTATCTTGGTGTTTACCTCACTAACTACCCTGATTTTGGGGGGGGGGGAGGCAAGGATTTCCCTTGTACTTTTCTGTGCCTCCCCCACTTGGCTAGTTTAAATGCTTGCCAATGAAGCATTTAAACCTATCACCTAGGATCCTGGTTCCCCTCCTGGACAGATGCAGATCTTCTCACCTGTATAGGCCTACATCGCTCCAGGTGGAGCCCCAGTCCCCAGTGAAGCCAAGTCCCTGAGCTCTGCACCAGTTTTTCAACCAGTCATTGAACCCCATGGTGCGGAGTACCCTAGCCTTATCCATGCCATAGACAGATAGTACTTCCGAGAATGTTACCGTGTGTATTACTTGTCTAAGGCCCCTCCCTAGCTCCACAAACTCCTGTTGCACTGCTCTGATCCCATTCTCAGCCAGGTCATTCATCCCTAGGTGGATAATGACATCCAACTCACTCCCCCTTGCAGCTGCCCCCATGATCCTAAGGATTCATTTCCTGTCCCTCCAAGCCATGGCGCCGGGCAGTCACCTTGCCTCCTTTCCCCTCCGTCCCCAGTTCTACCCCTAAACAATTGAGTCCCCCATCAGGAGTTGTTTCCTTCACCTGTGGGATCCTGTGCCACCCTTCTGTGGGTCTCCATTATGGAGGTTCCCAGCATCCTCCTTGGTCTCCACTGTGTGTGTCTCCATAGAGGAACCATGCTCCACCAGAGTGGCGAATGAATTGTGGAGTGGCACAACTGGAGGGATGCACCTCTGTTCCACCACCCTCACCCTCCCTGAGCCCACTGTGGTCCAACCACGCCTCTTTCTTTGCAACCTCGAGGTAGTGGCAGTGGCCTGGGTGGCCCCTGGGTGGGGGGAGCAGGTTTTCCGAATCCTTGCCAGGTCAGCATGGAAACGAACAATCTCCTCCCTCAGACCAGAAAAGTGCCTGCAAATAGGGCAGCAACGCAGTCTCCAGAATGTCTCCCGGAAGACTGCTGCTCCACAGCCAGTGAATTGCACCACTCCCCACATGTCTGTGTCCTTTCCTGTTACAGATGCTTTTCTTTTTTTTTCTTGTTTTAGTGTGTGCAAGTTTATGAGTGTCTCTACCCCCCTATTCAGTGTGCTGTGCCTTTAAGGATATGAACAGGTGTCAACATGCCCAGAGAAGGTGAAGTGTTGGTCAAGCCACACCCCCAGATACCTAAAAGAAGTGATGTCCTCAAGGACAGTCCTGTCAAGGGTATGGAAGGTTGGAGGGGAAGGGAGCCTGGCGAGTCTCTGCCTAGTGCCGAAGGTCATGGAGACTGTCTTCTTGGCATTGAGTGATAGTTGATGGGAGCTAAACCAGAGCTGAACTTGATTGAAGTCATATTGGAGTCTGGTAGCTACATCAGCCAGGGACTGGCCGGAGGTGAACAGGACTGAGTCATCGGCATACATGTGTATGGAAGTGGATGAACAGACTGAGGGGAGGTCATTAAGGAATATGGAGAAGAGAATAGGACCCAGCACAGACCCTTGAGGGATGTCAGTATTAATGGGGAGCGGGGGGGGGAAGGAGTAGTCAGCTATTTTGACTGACTGGGTTCTGTCAGTCAGGTAGGCGCTGAACCATTTGGTGGCAGAGCCAGATAAACCTGCTGCAGAGAGGGTATTTAGGAGAAAGGAGTGAGAGACGATGTCAAAGGCCTTTGCTAGTTTGACAAAAATAGCTGCGATGATTTGGCCACTGTCCATCCCTGAGAGGATAGAGTTGGTAAGCCTAATCAGGGTGGTAGTGGTGGAATGATTCTTCTGAAATCCAAATTGGAATGGGGTGAAAAAGTTGGAGTTAGCAAGGTAGGAAGAGAGTTGAGAAAGGACCAGATGTTCTTGAAGCTTAGCAAAGGTAGGCAGGAGAGAGATGGGGCAATAGTTTGTAGGTGAGGTAGGGTCGCCCCCTTTAGGAAGGGGAAGAATGACAGCTTGCTTCCACATAGCTGGAATGGAAGCAGTTTTGAAGGATCGGGTAAGAAGATCAGACAGAGGATCAGAGATTACAGGAGCAGATAGAAATAGTAGTTTAGTGTCCAGGCCATCAGGCGACCTAACATTAGAGGGGTTGAGTGCAAGCAATGCAGTCAGGGTGATGGAGGATGACATTTTAGTGAAGGAGAGGACATTTGGCAGAGACGGTGAGGAGAGAGAGGAGATGGGAGCATTTGACTGAGGAGAGGGGAGGGTGGACAATAGTGCAGAGGCACAAGAAGTGAAGTAGGAATTGAATTCAGTTGCAACTCTAAGGTGGTCTGACAAGAGAGTGTTGTTTATGTTAAGTAAGGGAGTAGGGGATGAAGTGGGGGGGAGTGAAGAGGGAGTGTATGACCTTCCAGAATTTGGAGGGGTTGTTAATATTAGATTGAAAGGTGGAGCAGAAGTACTCAGCTTTAGCTAGGCGTGTAGCTTTAGTGCACTTGTTACGCAAGGTGCGGTAGGTATTGTGATTGCTTGGGAGCTTGGAGGCTTTATGATTTTTCCAAGCTTGGCCGTGGGCTTTTTGATATGCCAAGAGTTCTGGCGTGATCCAGGGGAGGTGATTGCCTCTGATTCTGGTGCACCGCGATGGAGCATGTTTGTCCCTAACCTCCAGAAAAGTTCTGCGAAAGTAGGTATAAGTGTCAACTGATTTAGACGTAGTTATGGGTACCCAGTTTGCATGGGCTAGGTCATGGAGCAGGGGGACAAGCAAAATTTGATGACCCTACAGGGATGGGATTTGAGGGGCCCAGTCAATTAAAGAGTGATTTCCAGATTTATGGTTTAGCCGGGTTGGCTCCAAAATTAGTTGCGATAAGTTGTGGGCTGTGATGTCATTTTGGGCATTGTTGAGGGAGGGGGATAGCCAGTTATGGTTGAAATTGCTCATTATGTAGAGTTCGCTAGAAGGGCAATGCAAGATTATATTATTTATGAGGTCAGTGACAGCGGAGGAGGGGAGCCCAGGGCGGCAATAGACACCATCAGTATAAATGGGTATTGAGAAGGGGAAGGAAAGTTTCAGGATATGGACCTTGTGGGTGTTGGGAACTGAGCTGGCCAGGATGTTGGTGGAATTGAGTGCAGATTGGACATAAATTGCTATGCCACCACCTCTTCCTGTTCTGTCTTGCCTAGTTATGGTATAGCTAGGGATAGCAAGAGAGGGGTAACCAATTTTATTATATAGTCAAGTTTCCAACAGGATGATTATGTCAGGGGCATATGATATGGCGAGTGACTGGAGTAAATCCAGCTTAGGAAGTAAGCTCTGAATATTTAGGTGCATGATATTTAGGCCATGGGGAGGGGAAGGAAGCGTGTTAGAAGAAAGGCCAGTGGTGGATTGACCAGAGGGAATGGCCCTGGATTAGGGTCAATGTTCCCTCTAATTTTTAGTCTCTGTGGGTGGGCGACTGATATGTGTGTGCGGCACTTTGTGCAAACAAATTGATTCATGTGCACAAATTGGGTGGCCCAAACAAGTGATATATTTTATTGCCAGTAAACAGTAGAAAATATAACCAAATACTCAATGCAAAGTATAAATACACATTCTGACACAGTCTGAAGCTTGGTTGTTCATTGTGCGCCATAACAGTATGAACTTGAAACATCTGTAAACTATGTACATTTTAAAGAGTCTTGCATGCACCTAAAAGGTGTGCTGCTGATGATGCATTGCTAAGAAATCAACATTTACTGTTTTTCTTTCCTGTCTCTTCCCATTCTTCCAGTGGACTTACACTTTATTAAGATCCATTTTTCCACCAAATGTTAAAACAATTTTGTTCGCATCAGCATATCTAAATGGCTTTCTTCCAAGCAGTTTCTTTGTTTGTTCTTAATGCAGTTCATGAGGCTGAAGCCTTTTTCACAGTCAGCACTAGAAGCTTGGAATGTTGTAGTAGTAGCAGTAGTAGTACAATTTATTGTTCGGCATAAAGCAGTTACAATATACTAAAATCAGGACAAAATACATAGTAAATATAGATAATCAATAAATAAATCAACAAGGAACTTACATATCTTTACAGTGCAATTCAATTTAACAGAGTACCTTTTCACATAAAAACCTCCACAGGACATCTAGTCCCCTAATAAACTTTACAAATGAGTTGAGATTAAAAATCTTGCAAAGATCTCTACTATGTTCTTCTCTTTCATAGTCAACAAATATTCAAAAGATCCTCCAGGGGAGGCTGAGATCCCTAACAATCCACCCAGCAGTTTTTCCTAGTTGATTCATACCTAGGACACAAGAGTACCACATGTTTGAGATCATCTATAGTCCCCACCACATTTGCAATATGGAGAAAGTAACCCTCTCTTTTGTTTGAAATGAATGCATTGAGCATTACAGTTTTCAGTTTCGAATCTTGTATAGATTCTTCTTTGTTTAAAACAGGTTAAAAAAAAGAGAGAAATGGCTCATATTCCCATGAAATCTTTGCTTTGTTTTTATAACATCCATATAGCTTAAGCTTGAAGAGCTGAACACAGAAAGAATATCTGTCTTAAGTCAATAAGCCTCAATTTGACATCCTGCCTAATCTCCACAAATGGTCTTGTGTAAATTTTATATAAGAGGTGGCCCAATCTGGCCGGCATTATTATTTCCTTAATAAGTTGAATAAGGGAATGTACATATCCCATGCTGGCCAATTTGATGGCTTCCATTACACACATTCTGGGATATCTTTGTTGGGGCAAAAGAAAAAGTTTCAACAGAGAGAGAATCTGTTGTTCACAGATGAGAGAAGTTTAGGAACGTTGTCCTACCTCCAAGGCAAGAATACAGCTCCATTTAAAAATATTAAGATGTATCTATAAAGTTTATTCAGAATTATTTCTAATTCTCTAACCTTAGTATAACCCCAGATTTCAGAGGCATATAACATGCTTGTTCTTATTTTGGCATTAACAACTCTTAATACCCCACTCACCAATGACTTCCCCATCTTGCTGTTAAATATTTTTACGGCATTAACAGAAGATCCTATTTTAAATTGAATAGCCTCCAAATGTTTGGTCCAAGATAGCTATAGGCAAAACAGGCACCTAAATAAGTGTAACACTTAACAGTGTCTATATGGTTACAGTTTAGCCTAAAGCTTACTGTATTCTTGGTTTGAGAGCCAAAACTACAATGTTGGTCTTGCCAAGATTAACTTTTAGTCTCCTTTGAGAACAGAGAGATCAAAGTGAGCCAATTTTCTTTTAAGACCTAGGACTGAAGTAAAGAGCAGAGTAAATTGTTTGCATGCTAAACATTCAATCCTTTGATCATTAATTTTGGAGTATGAAAATCTAGGTTATCTAGGTTACCTAGCTGATCCAAGACTGTATTAATGTAGATGTTAGATAGAGTGGGACCAAAATAAACCCTGTTTGCTCCCCACATTTGTCTCAAATCTATCAATTAGATGACCATATTGATTATACTGGACCCTTGCCCATATATTTCCATAGAGTCTATTAATAACATCAAGAAGTGAGGCCTCAACTCAGATCCCTTAATGTAGCCAAAGGATTTTTCTGCTAATGCTGTCGCTGGCCGAGAAGAGTCTACAAAACAGCAATATAATCTGTTTTTCTCACTTTAGTATACTTCAGATCAGGTGCTGAAGCACATTATAGTGTTGTACTGTAAAACAGTCCTTCCGGAAACCATTCTGTGCCTCATTCAATACTGAGTTCTCCTTGACCCACGACAGCAATCTGCCCAAAATTATCCTAGAAAATCTTCTGTGAAACATCTATCAAACTAATAGACCTATACATCCTTGGGTCATTCGATCCTCTTTTTAAAAATGTGAAGATAACACTACCTGCCCAACTGGCAGGGTAAGAGTACCCTGAACCAGGCCATTAAACAGCAAAGAAGAAAGGAATCCATCAGTTGGTAAAACCTTATAGAGATTACCTAAGATCTCATCAGGCCCTGGTGCTTTATTTGCCTTAAGGCCAATCAGTGCCATCCGGATTTCGTTCTCTGTGATCAAAACAGGTCTTGGAAAAATTTCATCCTCCTGTATTTTGAAAGCATCAGGTGTCTCCTGCTCTTCATGAGAATAACAGAGCTTGGAGAAATGAGATGCCCAAACTTCAGGTGTAATATATGCTTCAATTCTATTGGCATATCTATTATATCCCTCGGCAACAATATTTGAAAATCGCCTTCCATCCCTATCCAAAACAGCCTGCCTCAGTTTTTCTCAATGTCCCTGAGTATGTTTATGCCTCTCCCATTCAATAATTTTCCTATAATTTTCTCTTTCAGTCTTTAGCAATTTAAAATCTGCTGCAAACTTATTTCTTTTCTTCTTATGCTGTCTTAATTTTCCTCCAAACTTTTTTTTTGCCTGTAGGCATACCGAATTAAACTAAGACTTTTTATAAAGAGACCTAGGATGGTACATTGTTTTATATCTAGGTCCAAGTAAAGATTGAATAGTTTCCCAGTTCTCCAAAATATTAAAGGCCTTACTTTTGTCCAGGACCAACTTGTGAATATCACCTAAGACTCCTGTACTAATAATTTCTTTGAAATTAGCTTGCTAAATCTGCTCCCATCCAATCCTTCTATTGTTTATGACTCCCAGACTCTCTTCCTGTTGTGCCTCACTCCTAAAGTTCCAAAGGACATTTGATGTTAATTACAATAGCAGTGTGCTGATTCCAATCTAGCCATGGCCTCTAACTTTTAGATCAGCTTTACTGCTTCCAAATTGGTCCAAACCTGATCAGGGGTTGAAGAGCCAGTAGGTTCTCAATACGTTAAGGATCCAACTAGATCTCCCTGAGTTCTCCCATTTAAAATACAGAAATTTATACTGGCCAAGCCTGCTAGCAATTCCATACCTCTGAGGTTCAATTTTAGATCCTGAGCAGTCCTAGTATATGGGATATTTGGATTAATTATTGATTTTGTATGGATCACATCTCAATATACATCCTCCAAGAAATGAGAAGGAATTCTGGCATTAAAGTCTCCCAAAATAATTATCTGACAATTCATCAAGTGCCATTTTCAGATCCTGTATGAAAAGGTCAGCGGGATCAGTAGCTCTATTGCGAGGGGGAAAGTATATATTGCAGAGAATGATCTTCTCTTGTCCCTTGCTAATCATTAGAGCCAAAATACCCTCTGACTTAGTAGAAATGTTAGTGATCTGAAAATTTAGCAAAGTTTTGATAAAAAAGGAAATACCCCCTTTAAACCTTCCAAACTTTTTATCTTTAGCTGCTGGCAGAGTAAAGACAGACTATCCAGCCAATTAGGGAGTTACATTTTCTGTACACCATGTTTCTTGCAGTCCAATAATATCAAAATTATCCATAAATCTCACTACTTCATGGTTAATTGTTAATGGTGTGCTATACCTGGTTAAACAACTAAATAAATAAAAAAATAAATAAATAATTATTTTAAGATGGATGCCCGTAATATTCCATGAAAAGTATAGAAAGGGCATCCACATCTTGATCCCCAGCTCCCTTTTCCAAATTCAGCTGCAATTCAGAGTTCATTTGTTTGATATTATCTACAGGCTTAATCAATAAGTGTCAGCAGCGAGTAGGTATTAGGGTCAATTAGGTTTCCAAAGTCAATGAGAGGGTTATCTGCCTCTAAGATTGATTCTGGACTATCCTTAGTCTGTTTAAACCACGAAAAGACTTCACCCAAATCTAACATGTTAACTAAATGCATTCCCAAACAATCCTGCTTGCTGGCCAGAGAAAGCAAGCTGCTAGCTGTATGAGGATTTTTAAATGTAATATCAATCTGTGTTGTGGGCGCAGGATCTCCATATAACTTCATGGACTCCACCATGTTTCTGGAGATATAAATCTAATGCTGTTTCCAAGAGCAGCAACAAATCTTCCCTAACTTTCCTATGAGAATGCTTGAGTGAAACCTTCCACCCAAAGATAATTATGGTCCTACTCAGCCATACTTCTCTCTGCTTCAGTACATGATCCTCTATCACTCCCAAGATTTTTCTCTGTGCTATTGTAGCCTTCTCACTCTGCACCTTCCTATGGAGACTGTCTTCTGGGGAAGGCTAAGACTGTGTAGGAATCTCTATACATGATAGCTTCATGTTTAGCTTGGAATGTAGCACATACATTAATAAGTTTGGCCACCATGCTGTACTGCACGTTAGTCAAAGCAAAGTGGATCATGTCAGTAAATAATCTTAATGATCCTCCCTTTATTTTTTCAGCAACTATAAATCTGAAGTCATTGTACTGGCTAACAATTTTTGCCTGGTCCACTGATGAAAATAAATAGTCCTGATATTTGCTGTACAGTCTCAATATTTAATAAGCCAGACTCAAAGCTGCAATGTGGCATTGCTGCAAAATCAAAGGCAGATCAGTCAGAAAGTTCACCTGAAGGAACTCAGCTGTCCAGATGGTCACATAAACGGCCAATGAATTGCAACATCCTGTTGTGTACTTCAGCTGCGCAATTAGCCAAAAGCAGTTTTACTGGTGGGCTCCAGTAGACAGTTTCACCCAGGTACTGGCTTCTGATCTTTTTTTTTATTTTTGTCCTAGCAATCTGTACAGCTTCAACTGTTAGACCACTTTCTGAAACATCTTAGACAACTCTGCCAACTCCAAAAGTACAACATTTAATACTGTTATGGCAATGTGGTATTCAGGGTTGGACAGCTTCTTAAAGCAGTACTTAGCAATGGGATCTTTGATGGATGCATGCATAATTGTATGTGATGTCATTTACCCTAGGTATGGTTAACAATGACTATGTTGGGTATTGTCAAGCTCAGTGGGGGTTTTAAAATGTATTTTTGCAATGTAGTGAGCGAGTCAGTGTGATATGAAAGAGGAGATGCATTTAGGAGACTGTATTTCTCTTCCGTTCTGGATTCATACTAAGCGCAGTCTGAATTTATGAAATTAAATGAAAAGGAAATGTTTTGCACTGCTATTTCTTGTTGTCCATTTTAGAATTACTATCCCCATGTAGCCAACATGGGTAACCCTTTACAAGCACTGATTCATTGAATCTCAAATGTATATATAATGTGAGACCCTGTTTTAAAGAAGTAATCTCATCTCTCTAGACATATGTACAGTCAGTGTCTCAGCTGCTAATTGAGAAGGTTATTCCCATCCGGCCCCAACAAATACATACAAAAATTACACAAACAGACAGTAGGTTGCTTTGATGCTTTTATTGTAAACATAAACTATAATTTTCCCATTTTCTTGTACTGAAAAAATGAACACACTTTCAATGGTGAGGCTTTAAATCCATTATAAACACATTTTGTATGTGAGAAGCTGCTTGGGAGGAGGCAGATTACACTAAAATTGTGAAATTTAAAACTGAAATAATATAACATACACCCTATGTCAGAGAATCTCTCGCATTGCTTTGTTGAGGAATCTACAAAACAAATAAAACATGCCATTTCTGTGAGCAGCAGGGAATACTGTTCATTATTAAGTATTGTCTTACTGAAAAGAGGTGTCAAGCGAAAACATTGCTGTAACTGCAATGCCGATTGGTTGGAATTTTGCTGATCAGTTCCATTGTTCAATAAGTGGAGCAAGAGTGAGATGTCTGGCTTGGTAAAGTTAATGGGTTGTGGCCTCAGGGGTGGGCATACAATATTTCTTTCCATTCACTTTCATGTCCTGCTGTCTGAGTCTTAAATCTGAGTGATGACTATCACTACTTCATGAACATGAGGATCCTGTCAGCTGCTGTGCGCTACTACTGAAGCCATGTGGTCATTACTGACTGGCATACGGGCGCACGTCGTGCGCACACCTTAGAGGGAACATAGATTAGGGTTGATGTTTCCTCATGATGGGAGCAGGAGAACAATAATCAAGAAGTGCAGTTTTGTGCTTTTAAACCAGAGTGGAGAGCCGGAAGTCCCTC
This sequence comes from Neoceratodus forsteri, assembly GCA_016271365.2. Taxonomy (NCBI): domain Eukaryota; kingdom Metazoa; phylum Chordata; order Ceratodontiformes; family Ceratodontidae; genus Neoceratodus; species Neoceratodus forsteri. The sequence goes on along the minus strand of CM057450.1, from coordinate 1,686,281,767 downwards.
GAAATGTGGAAGGGAGGTGGAAGGGCAGAGATTGAACTTCTAGTATGTGTAGCAGGATGTAATAGTATGTCATGGGGAAGAGAGAGGCACAGGGGCATATTGGGTAATGTGACCAAGGAGTAGGGGTCACATCACTGGAGGTTGCATGTGAAGTGGGCTTAAGTGGACGGAAAAGGGAGGGGACTGAGCAGGAGTGTGGATGAAGGGAGGGAGGGAGGTAGAGAGTCAGAAGGATGGTGCTGAGCAGCCTAAAGTGGGATAGAGCCATAGTTATGAGGAGGGACTTAGCTGGGTGGGGGCAAGAAGGAGGAAAGTAGGGAGGGTGGGAGTAACAGCAGAAAAGTGTGGAGGGGGATACTGCAACTCAACAGAACAGGATGCCAGTGACTGTTACAGCAGAATGCTAAGCTCAGTTGCTGTAGTGGGAGGAAAGGAGAGTGATACAGATGAGGGGAGATGAGGAAGTGGTAGTAGAATAGACAGAAGTTACAGTAGAAATTGCAGCCCTGAGTATTGGTGGCAGTTATAAATTTGAGTAGAGAAAGGTCGGGGAGTAAGTGGCAGCTACTGTAGAAATTTCCAAGGGACAGAAGTAGGTGTCAGCTACAGCAGAATTACAGCTCTTGAGTGTTGGTGGCAGTTATGTCAGTGAATGAGAAGGAGGAGGGCAGAGGTACCGCAGCCTTATTAAGCGGAACTGCACCCAGTAAGGGCACTGTCCTGGAGAGATACAGTTTCAACCAGAGAGGACACTGAGTGAGAATAATTGGACAAGGGGCACTGAAAGGGTGTAGTCACTCGACAGATCACAGATCTGAAGAGTGCCAGGGGCAGGGGAGGGTGGGTTGGAGGAAATTTGCGAGTAGGAATTAGCCGGGAGAGCCATAGTCAGCAGCTTGAGCACAAGTCCCAGACTTCCAATGAAGCCAATCCACAGTTAGGCTGCAGGTAATGCAGCCAATCGGAAAGCTGTTTTCGGAAAGCGCCAAATCTTGAAACCAGCGGGGAATTTGGAGGACCGTAGCTGCGGGGAGATTCTGAGAGCAGCCTGCTGAGAGGTGTAGGCAGCAGTGAAGAGAGGTGCCACATCCGACCCAGTTATTCTCGCCCTGTCAGGGGCTTGGGTCTGCTGGAGAAAAGAGAGAGGGAAGGAGCACGTTAACTTGAGTTGCTGGGCAGGAGGGTGGGGAGGCAGTAGAAGAGACACAAGAACAGCAGGGGCTGGAGACACAGGAAAAGCGAGGATTAGGCTTAATCGGTGTGCTGGGGTTAAAACAAACAGCTAACAGGTTAAATTGGCGGTGGGTGGGTCAGCACCGAAGCTCGAGAAGTTGAGGCCAGAGAGAAGCAGATAGATTGTGATTACAGCAAAGTAGCAAAAGATTCAGCAAAAAAAACATACAATAAAGGAAGGAGGATAGAAACTAATTTGGGCCTAGCAGATCGGGTCTGAGCTTATGAAGCAAGTATTGCAGTAGGCAGTAGTCTGAATTAAGAATCAAGAATTACAGTAGGCATTAGAATCCAAACAGTAAAAAAGCAGTTAGATTAAATTAACTTGCATAGACGTTGTTAAATTAACTTGCACATATAGAATAGTGGATGGGCGACCATCCACAACAAGGCTGTGTTTCCATCGAGGGTGTTGATGACATCAGAGAAACCTCGAGAGGTCTCCGTGATGTCATCAACTCCCGAGATGGGAAACACAGCCGAAGTTGTGGGTGGGCGACCATCTACTATTTTATATAGTATATGGTTCCCTGAAATGTGTTTGTACCTTGTGTTCACTCATTCACACTGGTGCTGGCTAGATTCCCGTTCTCTCCTCTTCAGTTCCCAATAATTCCAGTGATCGTTGATGCAGTCCTGTCCCCGAAGATATAGGTCCTTCGCGCTGCAGTCGTGCTCTGCTCCGGTCCCACAACTGTGCCAGTAATTTAAAATAAAAAAAAAAAATCCTACAAAGTAATAGTTTGGATATACGGAATTGACTTTAGTAGTCCGTGTCCAAACTGTGTCTGCTCGCCCGACCGCACCGCTCGCTAAGTACAGGTGCCATTTTAGAACGTATTTTTTTAAAAGAGCACTGTTACAGCCAATCAGATGGCAGGTTAAGGGTAAAAAGTTGTACTATCGTTCTGACGTCACATCGATAGCACAACAACTTTTTTTGACCTTTGAACTGCCCTACAACAAGATTTGGAAAACCTTTGTTTTCCAGACACAATAAGCTCTAACCATATACTATAACTTAATTATATAATCAAGGCACAGGACTCTAGAGCCTCAACAACTAGCCACTTGACCACACATAGAGTTAAAATAGTGCAGTGAGAAGTGGCAGCATGCAAATAATATAATAAATAAGAATACAAATTTGAGAGTAGGAATTAGCCGGGACAGCTGTAGTCATCCGCTTGAGTGCAAGTCCCAGGTTTCCAATGCAGCCAATCCGCAGTTAAGCTGCAGGTAATACAGCCAATCAGAAAGCTGTTTTCAGCACGCGCCAACTCTTTTTATTTATTCATTTTTTATTTTTCCCCTCTTTTTGCCCTTGCAGCCGGCTGCCGATATCATCCTGGTCACGGGCCTGCGGCTTCCACCTGTGGGCCACTTACTCTTCACCCCAGTACCCCTGGCTTACCCCCCAGAGGGCAGGGATGCAGCACCCAAGTGCCGCATGACTAGTAACTGCCTGAGGAGAACAGGTCCCAGAGGCTAATCGAAGCCAGGGGCAGGCTTCACAAGCACGGCCAACTGCGAGGAGTTTCCTTGCTTTGTCAGGGGCGGAGATGTGCAGTGACGTCCAGCATCCGCCCCGCCCCTCAGATGTTGGCGCCAGTAACTGTGCAAACCCCTGCCTTCTGCCAGGGGTCCGTCGAGCAGCAAGCACAACCCGCATCCTCCTCCCAGAGAAGGAGAGCAGTCTGTGGGATGCTCGATCGTGCTCCCCCCGGCTAGCCGTCCAGCGACCCTGGTCCGCTTCCGAACCCGGGTTGCCGGCGTCGCAAGCGGAAATTCAACCGCTGCACCTACAGGCTGGCCAAGCACCAAATCTTGAAACCAGCGGGGAATTTGGAGGACCGTACCTGTGGGGAGATTCTCTGAGCAGCTGGCTGAGGGGTGTAGGCAGCAGTGGAGTGAGGTGCTGCTGCCGCCCCGGTGATTCTCGCCTGATCAGAGGCTTGAGTTAAAGTTAATTGACTGTCAAAAATTACACCTAGATTGTGAACCTCCTTCTGGCTAAGAGACTGGTGCCACACAAAGGAGCATCACTTCATCGGAAACTAGCAGAGCTTCTGGGAGAGGAAGTTCTTTAAGTTTGATGGCCTCCACGTAACAAAGGAGGAGATTAGGGCACTCGGCCAGAGGTTTGACGTCTATGCAGGATGTTTAAATTAGCAGATGGGGAGGTGGTGACAACACCCAAAACAACCTACGATGAATTGATCACCTCTCCCCTATCTTCTAGCAGTACATCTACAGGGCATCACAGGGAGAGCATCACAGAAGTCGAGAAACACATATTGCATGTTGGATCTGATAATGCACATAACGAAGGTAAGAAGAGTAAACACGTGGGAAAGGATAACCAGACAAACGGCAGAAAATTGGGCATGGAAAGCAATGTATATATAAATGCACATAATCTGGCAAATAAGATCTCAGACCTCACTGCCACAACAGTGAAGGCAGATCTGGACTGGGTTGCTGTGACTGAAACTTGGTTCAGTGCTGGTCACAGTTGGGGTATAGCTATCCCATGGTACAACTTATTCAGGAGAGACTGGAAAGGATGAAAAGGAGGGGGGTGGTGATATATGTAAGGGAAGGAATAAAGGCAACAGAGATTCAGGGGGCACAGGGGAAAGCTGAGGTTCTGTGGATCACAATTGGGACTGGAATCAAAGCATCCATCCGGATTGGAGTGATCTACAGACCCCCAGCACAGGAAGAAGAGAAGGATAAGGAAATCCTGGAATCCATACTAAGGATGTCCGTCAAAGGGGAGTTACTGCTAATCTGGGACTTTAATCTGCCTGATGTGAATTGGAGCTCCTACACAGCTGCATTGGAAAGGAGCAGGGAATTCCTAGTGGCACTACAGGGTGGAGGGCATGCCTAAATCAGCTAGTGAACACACCCGAAAGAGAGGAGGCAATCCTGGACCTAGTACTTACAAATAGTAACAGGGTCTCAGACATCGAAGTAGGGAACCATCTGGAACCTAGTGACCATCGCACTGTATGGTTCAGAGTTAACAAATATGAGGACTCCAGTCACTCTAAACTAATGGTCCTTGATTTTAGGAGAGTAGATTTTGCTCATGTGAGAGTCTGTCTGAAAAATAGCCTAGACTATAGGTCAAAAGGGGGTATGGAAGAGTGCTGGGCCAAGGTAAAAGAAGCAGTTATACTAATCATATCACAGTGTGCCCAGCAAGTTAGCAAGATAAAAAAAGAGAAGAAATTCACTTTGGTTCTCAAAGGAGGTAGCAACCAAAGTGAAGGAGAAGAGAAGAGCCTTCAGAAGGTACAAAAAGTCAAGAAGTGACTGTGATAAAGAAGCATGTGAAGAAAAGCTGAAAGAACCAGGGGAAAACTGTAAGGATTGCAAAGGCCCAAACAGAAGAGAGGATAGTGCAGGGAGTCAAGAAGAGAGACAAAATCCTCTACAGATTCATCAGGGAAAAGAGAAAAATCAGAGGATGAATTGTAAGGCTAGCTAAAGGGAATGGAAATCATCCTGAGGAAGACAGGGAAGAAGCGGAAGTCCAAAATGAGTACTTCTGCTCTGTGTTCACACAGGAAAAAAACAGCAATGGGCCAACACTAAGCAAAAAAGAAAGCCTTATTAAAGAAGTAGATAGGAGTCCCTTCACGGAGATGAGAGTCCTGGAGGAGCTAAATAAATTAAAGGTGGAGAAAGCAATGGGTCCGGATGGCATACACCCAAGAATACTAAAAGAGCTTGGGAAGGAGCTGGCAGCACCTCTGACAGAGCTTCTCAACAAGTCGCTGGAGAGTGGGGAGGTGTTTGAGGATTGGAGAAGGGCTGCAGTGGTACCACTCCACAAGAGTGGGAGCAGGGAGGAGGCTGGTAACTATCGCCCAGTCACCCTCACCTTGGTAGTGGGAAAGTTAATGGAATCCCTATTAAAGGAGAGGATTTGAACATTCCTAGAAGAAAGTGGTCAGTTGGACCCAAAATAACATGGCTTCATGTAGGGGAGGTCCTGCCAGACAAACCTGGTTGAGTTCTTTGACTGGGTTACTAAAACGGTAGATTGGGGGGTGCGCTAGATGTGGTCTATCTGGACTTCAGCAAGACCTTCAGCTCCGTCCTGCAGAGAAGGCTGATAAATAAGCTAGAGCACATCGGGGTTGGGCAGAAGGTAGCAGTCTGGGTTGAAAACTGGTTAAATGGGAGAATGCAGAGGGTGCTGGTCAATGGCATGTTGTCAGATGAGGGAAAGGTGACTAGTGGCTGTGACAGGTAGAATAGGACCCTGTCCCATTTGTTATGGAGAAAGTGTGTAAATGCAAGGATCTTTTCCTTTCTCTCTTCTCTGTCTGGTTGCGAAACCAAATTTTCCTGTAAGACTTAAGACTTGATCAACCCGAACAGTCTCACAATTCTTTGCCTCTCACTGTCTCTCTGTTGTCTCTTGTGGTCTGTTTTTCCCCCCTTGCATATCTACATCTGGTAATATAAGAATATGTGCAAATCAATATATGGAAATGAAACTGTTAATGGGATCATGTTTGTATAGAAAATATCTGGTGTCACTGTTGAAATGTGTGTGTGTGTGTGTGTATATATATATATATATTATATATGTATGTGTGTGTATATATATATGTATTTGTAATTTGAGATAACTGTAAAAAGCCAGAGGTTATTTGAGTGCAAATGCCTGAGCCTTTTGCAAAGGCTGGAGGGACCTCAGGAAGCTCTCAATGTTCTAGCAGCTTCTAAAATTTACAAAGAACAGGATGCTTGCAAAGGATGGGGGTTGAAAAAGACTTATAAAAACAGCTAAGCTGGGCTGCAAGGAAGATTTTTTTTGCAAGAGATTTTATTTTGCTTCTGTATATAGTTATTCTGAACAGGTTTATTTTATTTTATGTTACTGCAACTACAAATAAACAGTTTTGTGGAATTTTACAACTGATCCTGGGTTTTCTCTTTGCTTCCTGACCTGTGCCTCAACGACAGTGGCGTACCGCAGGGATCGGTGCTGGGACCAGTCTTGTTCAATATGTTTATCAACGATATTGCTGACAGGTTGGAGGGGAAGGTGTGTCTGTTTGTGGATGACACTAAGCTCTGCAGCAGGGTAGATACAGCTGAAGGGGCTCAAGAAATGAAGACTGACTTGAAACTGGAAGAATGGTCAAGACAGTGGCAACTGAAATTTAATGCAAAAAAATGTAAAGTCATTCGTCTTGGGAGATGGGACCCAGAGAGCGAATACTTTCTAGGAGGTGAAAAGCTGATGGCTACGAAACAGGAGGGTGATTTAGGGGTCATCATCTCAGACAACTTAAAGGCGGGCAGGCAATGTGAGAGGGCAACACTGAAGGCTAGTGGCATCCTAGGATGCATAGGGAGGGGCATCATCAGCAGGAAATGGGAGGTGATTTTGCCACTGTATAGGTCCCTATTAAGGCCTCACCTGGAATATTGCATCCAGTTCTGGCAGCCACATCTCAAGAGGGACATAGACTGGATGGAGACAGTGCAAAGGATGGTGACAAAGATGGTGCAGGGTTTGCATCAGGAGCCATACGAGGCAAGATTGAAAGAACTCAACTTGTACTCCCTTGAGCAGCGTAAGGATGGGGGGGGGCGGATATGATAGAGACCTTTAAATACCTTAAAGGTTACTTGGTTTAATACGACAAAGAAGGCCAAAAGGCCCATTTGAATGTCCTAGTGGGTGTATTGTGTTGTTCTTAATGTCAGAATGGATTCATCCAAACCTAGTTTAAAACCACCAAATAAGGGTTTGTTAACTAATTCAAGTATTAACAATGTTCAGGTACAAGACCTTTTTCAGGTCAACAGCAGTAACAGGACTAGGGGACATGACGTGCTTAATGAGAAGTAGGTTCAGGAGCAATTAGAGGAAGTTCTTCACAGAGAGGGTGGTGGATCCATGGAACAGCTTACCTCCGGGAGTTGTGGGGGCAAAGTCGGTCAGGGAGTTTAAACTGGCCTGGCACAGACATAGTGAAATACTCAAGAGGCAGGCTAAATAGGAGGAGGGTCTGAATAAATGGGCAGACTAGATGGATCATATGGCCCCCATCTGCCATCGCATTCTATATTTCTATAGTCCTATGTTTATCTGCAGCTCAGTCATGTTGATTATTGGGAGAATAGGATTATTCTTTGCTGCAGATACCATGTGATCTGGGGCCCACCAGAAGCAACTTAGTTTTGCTGGGGTTGAGCCTCAGCCAACTGGCACTCATCTAGTCCCTGAACTCCGAGATAACATTCTCAACCAAAGACATCAGATTACACTGTCTGGATCTAAACGAAAGGTACAGCTGAGTGTGATCCGCACAGCAGTGAAAACTCACGTCATACTTTTGGATTACATCTCCCAGTGAAAGCATATAAACTAAATAACAAAGGGGGAGAGTATCTAGCCCTGAGGCACTCTACACAGGACTGGGGAGGTATCAGAGTGACATTTTCCCAGCACCATAGTCTGGCAGTGGTTTTCAGGTAGGATCCAAACCAGTTTAAAACTGTGACGGATAAACCACAGAAACTCCTCAGGGGCTTGACCAACTCCGTATGATCCACAGTATCAAATGCAGATGACAGATCAAGGAGAACCAAAATTGATAGCTCTCCCTGATCCTTCACCAACAGCATATCATTCGTGACCCAGACCAGAGCAGTTTTCATGTTGTGGTGAGAGTGGAAACCCTACTGGAGAAGTTCATAGCATTCAAATTTCTCTAGGTGTCCTGTCAAATGCAGTGCCACAACTTTCTTAGTAACCTTTTCTAAAAAGGAAAGAGTAGAGATAGGCTTGTAATTTGTGAGGTCATTTGGATCTAAACATATCATCTGTATGAGGGGGCTTCACAGTAATGGGTATATAGCAAATTGTTACAGGGACAAATGTTTGAAAGGCTCCATAGAGTCCCAGTCACTGCACTACGATGGACACACTCTCGACTTATTCATGAACCACTCAATTGCAACAAGGGCCCAAAGGAAGAAATTTGATGGCATCCATGCTAAGCTATGTAATTTGGGAGTGGTGCATTCTTTGCTGACGCCTGCCTTCTTCAGAATCTATTATGGCAGGCACACTTTTCAGTTCACAGATCCTAAGATAGCAAAGAAGAGGGCAGAAACAATTGCAAATGAATTTTAGACAGCTATAGGCACCACACTGGAACAGGATGATACCTGAAAGCAAGGGTGTCTTTCTTTCTAATGTCTTGCTTGGGACTAATGTTATATTTTGATCTGCATCACAGCCATCTTTTCTTATACTACAGTGTTAGTAGTTAGTACCCAGTTCAGATGTTTCTGTTACAGTATTGTATAAAGGGTGCATTCTAAACCACTTTGGGTGACTGCACACCATTCTTTTCAAATGCCATGAAGTTGATTCCTATGCAGGTTGCATGTGATGTGGAGGCAGGAGATGAGGTATGGTATAGTTAAAAAAGACTGCTTTCATAGCTTAACAGGATTTTAGGAGTTTCTCTTAAAAGTTCATCTGACAAGTCTCAAGTTATTTCTAGTGTCCAATTTTGGTGAATGGCTCTTCTTTTGAGTAGTAAATTGATTTCTCTGTATAATACAGGTAGTTTCTACGTCTTAATGTGATTTATGCACGTTTCCCAAATGCCTTTTCACATAGTATCTCATTCCCAGCCATGCTTCAGATGTTGAAGCTGCAATTTGTTTTGTATAAAATGTCATTTTTTTTATGTTTTATCAGCGTTTTGTTTCTGTCCACCATCTAGTTTCCTGTGTGCGGCCACACCCCCCAAAATGATGTCATGCAAGGGAGCTGTCAATGTTTTACATAAAACAACAAGGAATTCTTGGTAAATTATAAAATTGACTTAAATGTTCCTTATTCAGAAGTGCAACCTCTTCTTTTGGTAGTGATGACTGCAGTATAGCACCTACTATGTAGATCTACATAGCAAGGCATTGTGGGTACAATAAGAAGCTGTTTTCCAGTTTCCTTACTGAAAGGTGCATCCTCACATTTCTGTAGTGGCTTTATAAGCTCTCATATGTTTATTTTCAAAACAAAGCATTGTGCATACAGTATCTAGATGACATGATTTCTTTACCAAGTAACGTAGTCTCCTGTTTCTGTAGAGAGCACAGAAATATAATAGCCGGTATACTAATTTACATAGTGAGGCATTGTGGGTACAGTAAATAGCTGTTTTTATTTTCTGTCTAAAACTAAAAAATGACAGTGTGCCTTTAAAAACTTTGTTTCTCTTGCATGATGTCACAGTTTGGGGTTGTAGCACTGAGAAAAAAACAGGGTAGGGTTATGCAAATGAAGCAGAGCACAGAAATAAAAGGATTTTGTTTTCATGGAAAACAGTACTTTTTGGCAATTCGAATAGTGGGAGACTGATTCACAACATCTACAGGTTACTACTCCTATTTGCTATGGCAAACTTGCATTAATCACTTTAATTTAAACAAGGCACAGGGGAACACAAATAGAAATAAACAAAAGAGGGGAAGACTAGAAACACCTTCTCAGGGGTAAGGATACAAAAGTATTTCCAGGTAACAGAGAGGACAGAAGTTGAGGATTCTGGGAGTGGTGCAGTGCAGTGGCATTGGGTGGCAGTTTTCAGAGAGACCTTCTGGGAACTGCGGTGCTGCCCCATCTGCACACACCTCTTTGAGTTGAGGGAGGAGGTTGCTAGACTCCAGGCAGGGTTGGCTATGATTCAGGAGACCTCTTCCCCCACCCAGGGGCCACCAAGTCTGCCACTGTTGCCTCAGAGGATGCCATGGAGGAGGAATGGCTTGACTATTGTGGGCTCTGGAAGGGTGGTGGTGATGAGACAGAGGCACATTCCTCAACCAGTACCACTGTGTAATTGCTATGCCACTCTGGCAGGGAGGGACTGCCAGGACGAGGCACCTGCAGTAGTGAGCAGGGATGATGTGGGGGCTCTCCATAGTAGATACCCCAGGGAGGGTAGTAGAAAACCCCAGAGGAGAAGGAAGCAACTTCTTGTGGGGGCAGGGCTCCAGATTAGGTGAGTACCGATCCATTTTACTCACTTCATTTTAGGAAATACTCTAGAAATTTTTTTCAAGGAGTACCAATATTCACCCAACATTTGTAAATGCGCCACACTCCATAGAACAGTGCTTCATAACATAACTGCCATTCAAATGGAGTAATTTTTTCCAGATTTACAACACTCATATGCATCCCAGTTTTGTTTTACTCACTATATTTTGAAACTGGGGAGTAAATTACTCCTGCCTGACATTATTATTTGGGGCACTGTTGACACCTGATCAGTTCTTATCTAGAAGACAAAAATGACAGTTTTTTAAAATGTACTTCTCGTTCCACTTGGTTCAGACATTTGTATGCCTCTGAATTTGGTTTTACACTCCTTACTTTCAAAGTGAGGAGTACAGTACTCATCTCAAAAAATCTTATCTGAAGCTCTGGGTGGGGGACTCAGTTGTGAGGGGGATAGATTTGGGGAGAGGCAGGTTAGGTGCCTACCCAGTGCCGTGGCCCAGAGGGATGGGACGCAGATCCTGAAGATCGCTAAAGCAACAGGACGGGTGATAGCGCTGGATGTTATTGACCACATAGGGACAAATGACCTGGCTGGGAGTGGGGCTAGGATAGTGCAGAGGGAGTTTAGGGAGCTGGGGGGAGGGTCTTATGTAGCTCACTCAGTGGCTTTTGTTGAGGTGCTACCTGTCTATGACAGGGGACAGGAGAGGGATCTCTGCACCAGGAGCTTCAACTCATGACAGAAGAAATGGTACAGAGAGCAAGGGTTTGGCTACATTGGAAACTGGCATCCCACCTGGTAGGATAGGGGCCTATACAGGGGTGATGGCCTACATCCATCTGAGAGGGGAACTGCAGTCCTCAGTGGATGATTTAATTATTACTTTAATGAGGATTTAAACTAGCTGAGGTTGGTGTGGCAGAAGGAATTGGGTAGCCAGAAAAGTACAATTACTTAAGAACTTACTGTAACTGTAGATCTTCGAGAGGATCTCTTGCAGCAGGCCATCACCGTTAGGACTATAGCCACCAGGCAGTAGGACCACATGGAAACTTTCTAGCTAGCAGTCTGCCAGGGGGGCTGCCCACCTCCAACATCAGCCACTGTTGTCAGTCAACTCTGTAAATGCAGGCGGCCCCCACACCCTCCTCAGTTCTCCCGCTAGAGACCAAAAGCAAGATGCTGTAAGGAGGAACCGAGAAGGATTCTGAGGTAGCTCAAGAGCATAGAAAATGAAAAGCAGAAGGCTCACCCCTATGGAAGAGGAAAGAGAGAGAGAGAGAGACAGGATAAGGGGGAATGAGGGAGGGAAAGCAGGGCCTGCTGCAAGAGATCCTCTTGAAGATCTGCTGTTACGGTAATTTGTTATGTAACTGTACTATCCTATTTTGAGAGTATCTATTGTAGCAGGCTATCACTGGTAGGACTGAGTCCCAAGCAAGTCTGGCAACTACTGACAGACAGTCCAGGTGGTAGGCAAAAATGGTGGCCTTTGAAAGGAGGACTTGAAGAAAAGCTAGGCCAACAATGTCCAGACCGTAATGTTTGGTGAAGATGTGGACAGTGCTACAGGTAGCAGCAGTGCAAGTGTCAGCAGCTGAAACATGCCACTGAGGTGGCCATACTTCAGGTGGAATGGCCTTTAACCCCTCCTGGAAGTTCCTTGCCATATTTCCGGTAACAAAAGACAATACAATTGGCTAACTATTTAGTAAAACTCTGTTTGGACACTGGAGCGCCCTTTTTCCCAGGGGCGAATGAAATGGATAACTGATTAGACTTCCTAGAGTCTTTAGCCCAGTGTGTATAGTACCTCAAAATTCTATGCACACCCGAGTTATGGAGCAATGCCTCCCCTTGATTGGAATGCTCCAGATAATAAACAGGCAGGTGGATGGATTGGTTCAAAGTAAACTCCGATACCACCTTAGGAAGAAACTTGGGATTGGTACACAAAGACATCCTAGCTTTATAAAAAATCAAATCAGGCTCCTTTCACATGAGGGCCTGAAGCTCAGAAATCCTCAGAGCAGAAGTAATGGCAACTAAAAATAACACTTTCCTAGGTAGAAAGCGCAGCTCGCAGGATGCGACTGGTTCAAAGGGAGGCAGCATAAGCTTTTCCCACACAAAATTGAGGTCCCAAGCTGGGACAGTATCACGGATTGGAGGCTTCAAATACAGAATGCTCCTCAAGAATGTGCGAGATGGGCTGGCTCAGTGGTGCAGAGGGCTGAGGCACTGATATGCCTAACCTCTTACCACGCCGGTGACCTGGAGTCAGGAGCAAGCTCAGGTCATCGGAGGTTGGCCGGGGAGAAGAGGATTGAGCATCCAGAAGAGGACTGCTCTCCACTCTGGGGGAATGTGGGTGGTGATTCCTGGCCTCTAGTAATTCCCTGTGGAGACAGGGAGTACACTAGCTGGGATCACGTCAGGCAAGGAGAAGAGGTGATGGCAGACATCCTGTGGGAGTGCTGGAGATCATTGCATGTCTGCACCTCCCAAGGAGGGGAAGGAACCAGGGAAAGAGGAAAAACCCCACTGGCAGGGAGAAAGATGTCACTTCAGCTTACCACGTCCTGTGCTTGATCCTACTGTCTGGCTCTGGTTGTTTCCCTCCTTCTCCTCTGCCTGTGCTGGCATCTGATGTGAGATATGTTCGCTGTGGTGCAGAAGGCGGCCCTGCCCCAGTATGTCATGACCGGGAGGCGCCACACAGGTGAGACGCGGGTGGGTTGGAGGAACAGGACACCAGTAAAGAGGATCACAAGCAGGATGGGATAATGGCAGAGCTGGCTGATGGGACCCCAGCAAGTGGTGACTAGAGGGAAAAAAAAAGAATGTGCGAGAGACATCAAGTTGAGCCACTGAATGACCATCTACAGGTACATGGTATGCAGAGATGGCAAGAAGATGTACCTTAATAGAGGAGTACCGCAAACCAGAGTCTGAAAGGGATAGAAGGCACTCCAGTATCTGATCCACTGGACAGATAAAAGGACCTAACTAGTGCGATGCAGCCCAAAAAGGAAATCATTTCTATTTTATTAGAGTAAGTGGCCCTGGTGAAGGGCTTCCTCGCTGCCACCAGGACATCTGCCACTCTGGGAGACACCCCAGATCTGGTGATGGCTATGTCCCCAGGAGCCATGCATAGAGATGGAGAGATTTGAGGTCTGGATGAACAAGCGTGCCCTACTCCTGGGAGAGCAGCCTGTGCAAAGAAGTAGGGACACCAGGGGTTCCACTGCAAGTCGCTGCAGCAGTGGGAACCAGATCTGATGAGGCCAGAAAGGGGCTATAAGGATTATTGTAGCCCCGTCCATCTGGACCTTGATCAGAACCCATTGAAGGAACAGAAAGGGAGGAAGGCATACAGAAACCTCACTGGCCAGGAGAGGAAAAATGCGTGTCTCCAGAAAACTCCAGGCCCTGGATCTAGTGAGCAGAAAAGCGGCAGTGTTGCGTTGTGTGGGAATGCAAAAAGGTCCAGCTCTGGACTACCCCATCTGTCAAATAGATCTTCTGCCACTTAGGTCAGAAGTTCCCACACATGGGCTCTGTACCAAGACTGGCTTAGGATGACCACCAGGTAGTTTTGGTCGCTGGGAGCATGGATGTCCGAGAGCTCTAGGCTGTGCTGTATGGCCCAGCACCAGACTCTCATCGCTTTCCTGCACAGGGGATAGTAATGAGTCCCCCCTTGCTTGTTTATGTAATAAACTACATGCATGTTGTCCGACTGAATCAAGAGTGGACTCGAAGAGAGCTGAATCTGGAAGGCCTGCAGGGCATACAAGACTGCTCACATTTTCAGGACATTGATGTGGAGTTCCCTCTCCACCTCTGTCCATGTCCCATGAGTGTGGTGGACTCCCAGGTCAATGCCCCGGCTGAGACTCAAGGCATTCATCTTAAGGACCTGCTGAGGGGGTGAATTACAAAAGGGAGCACCTCGAGGCAGGTTGCTGGGCTCCAGCCACCACAACAGCACCTTCTTGACCTGCTGAGGGAGAGGAATACAAAAGGTAGCCCCTCGAAGCAAGTTGCTGGGCTCCAGCCACCACAACAGTACATTCTTGACTGGATCCAAGACCATAACCAGTTGATCCAATGCACCTGAGCACTGGCCCCACTGGACCTGCAGCATCCATTGAGGGATTCTCATGTGCAGCCTCGCTAGAGGAACCGAGGCAATGGCTGTTGCCATGAGGCCTAGAAGTCTCAGAAAAACCCTCGCAGGGACATGATGGCTAGAGTAAAGATGACAGGCCTGATCCATCAGATGCTTTGCTCTGTCTGTGGGCAAGAAGGCAATCCCCTGAGCTGTGTCCAGCACTGCCCCATGCACTGGAGGTGTTGTAAGGGGGTGAGAAATGACTTTGGCATGTTTATAATGATGCCCAGAGCCTGGAACAGGCTGCAGGTATGAGCCACAGTTTGAAGGAGACGTTCCCTGGACAGGGCAGCTAGCAGCCAATCAACCTGGTGTGGAAACATGTAGAATCCCTGCCATCTCAAGGCAGCCACCACCACCGCCAGGCATTTGATGAAGACCCTGTAGACTGAGAACAAACCAAAAGGCAGAGCTCTGAACTGGTAGTGCGCTTCCGGGAAGTGGAAACGAAAACCTTGATATGCAGGTAGGCATCCTGCATGTCCAGAGAGCCAATCCAGTCACCCTGGTTTTGCAGGGGCAGCAAACCCTGAAGGATGACCATCCTGAACTGTTTGTACTCTATAAACTGGTTCAGCTCGCTCAAGTCCAGGATGGGCCGAAGGTCTTCCATGTGCTTAGGGACCAGGAAGAAGTGTGAGTAGAAAATGTGGGACTGCCTCTATGGCCTTTTTTTGAAGTAAGTCCTGAATTTCCTCCTCGATGAGGGGGATGTGGCTGGGAGAGTACGAGGACTGTCTGAGGTTTTCCTGGAGGCCACTATGAACTCTAAAGTGTGGTTGTCCTCAATGAGCTGCAGCACCTCGTTATCTGTAGTTCTCTCTCCCTCTACCTGTCCAGATGAAGGAAGAAGCAACTCTCTACAACTGCCTCCTGATCTATGACTGGTTGGGGGGGGGATCTGGCAAGGAGTCAGGAGGTAGGAGCAGCTGCTGGTTGGGCTGCTCTACACCTCTGGTGCTACGGGTGGTGGCGGGAGTGGGAAAGGGCTGCCGCCAACTTGCACTTGCCCTGGGCTTTGGGAAGGCTCAGGCCTGTCTGCGAGAGGACCGATGAACAGGAGCTCCCTGCCTCGTCTTTGGCTGGGTAAGATACGTGGTGTGGATGGATTGTGGATTCGAGTGCCCATTCTGAGGCTTGGAGGTCGAGGCTGATATCCTGAAAATCTTCCCCGAAAAGTCTGAAATCTCTGAAAGGGGAGTCCATTATATTAGACTGGATGTCCTAGGCAAGGCCCAAGAACCTTAGCCAGGAGTGACGTCTCATACAAATGCCTACGGCTACTGCTCAACTAGAGGCATCTTCCGCGTTGTAGGATGCCCATAGGACATAGGTACCGATGTCCAAGCCTGTCTTAAGGGCCTGCTGCTTAGAAGGGTCATCTGGTATGGCTAGGACCGCATCTCTAGCCTGGTCCCAGGGGAGATTTTGATACTGCACTATGTGGACCAAGTAATTGATGGCCCAAATGGCCATGGTGGTAGAGGTGAAAGCACACTTGCCCAATTGATCCAGCTGTCGAGACTCCCTGTCAGGTGTGAGGGAACTGAGGTATTTTGGCCTCTTGGTTCGGTTATGCACTGCATTAATGACGACCAAATCAGCCTTGGCCTGTTCTCTGAAGTATGGTTTGGCAGCCAGTGCATGGTAAAGCCTGTTGGCCTTTTTGGACATTGCCAGGACCATATTGGGGCAGTTCCAGGCAGATTGGGTAATATCCTCATAGAAATCTATGATTGGAGGGACCACCAAAGTAGGAGTATTGGGCTCTCATAGGTAAATCGCCAGCTGATACCGCTCTGGGTCCTGCTCTTCTGTCTCCCACCCCATAGTGGCTTGAATGTATCTCATGATGGCTATGTAAGCGGGAGCATCGGTGGGGGGGGGGGATTTGGGGACGTTACTTGGAGTCCCCTTCCCGTCTGAGGATTACACATCTAGAGAAGAAGACTTACTGCCTTCACTCTTGTCTGCATCATCTGCGCCATCATCCCCACTATCATTAGGCTGAATTCAACGCGTTAAAAGAATCTTTACGGGAACGTACAGCAGAGCTTCATTCTTTAAGGAAAGTCCTTGGGGAGTTAAATTTGCGTGTGGGTGATCTTGATGCCCGTACTACTTCATTAGAGCATTGGTGAGATTGACAAGACCCTGAGGTTATTAATCTCCGTCAGAAGGTATCCAAACTGGAAGATAAAGTTGAGAGTCTCGAAGGGAGGAGCCGAAGGAATAATAATCTTGTTTTCGGCCTCCCTGAGAATGAAGAAGGTCCGAATGCCATATTGTTTCTCCAGAACCTTCTGACCAAGATTGTGGGACCCTCTCCTTACAATTCTTCCTAGTTCATAGAGAGGGACCACCGTTTGTTGAGACCCTGGCCTCCAGAGTTCTCTCCCCCATGTCCTCTGATCCTGAAGTTCTTAAGCTATTTAGAGAAGCAGCATGTCTTGTCTAAAATAAGGAACCTGAAGGAGATCTACTGGGAGGGGACCCGCCTCCATTTTGCCCAAGATTTACCAGCTGCTACAAGGCAAAAAGGGGTGACCTATCATCTGATTATCATTAAGCTCCTGGCTGCTACTATTTGTTTCAAGGTCTCATATCTGGCCCATCTGCAAGTGCTTGTTAACAATAAATGGCAGAATTCTGACAGTGCGGATCAAGCTTCGAAGGATCTCAAAGCCCTCCTTCTGGACCTGTTTAAGGACCGCAGATGTCTGTTATTGCCCGTATGGGGATGTCCTGGTGGGACTGGCCACCACAATGTAGTGGGACACTGGTGACTTTATAACCTGAGATAAAACTTTTTAAAATGGACCTTGCTGGATGCGGAAGGAGGCTCAATCATTTTACCAGGTTTCTCCCGCGATTTATTTTTGCAAGTACAGGGAGGGTTACTCCATCAGGAAGATGGCTTTCTTTACAGACTGGTAGTTTAATTTTGCTGTGGACTTTACATTATTGGAGCTTGATTAATTAACTTTTCGTACTAGTGGATTGTGTGGGGACTGTCATATACAGAGTTTTTTTTCACTGTTATGCAGTTGGCTTTGCTGGACTCTTGATGGAGCCCTCCCCCATTATCACAGAGTCCACAGTTTTTTCCTTGGTGATTCTTTGCAGGATGATATTAATCCGTGCTGGATCTCCTTTATTTGTATCTGAGCAATGTTTTGGACTGTCTTGCTCTATTATTGTAGACCTTAATTGTTACCTTGTTTGTTGGGAACATGGGTTACTATTGATGCCTGTGTAATACTGGGGGTATGGGAGTACCTGGGTTATTTACCTTGGTTTCACTTGTTGGGTTAATTGTTGGAATTAATGTTCATATTGTGTGAGGCTTCGAAATATTTGGTTAATTTAGGATTTATTGGTTATGGGTGCACAGGTGGGGGTGGGTGGTCTGGGATTTGTTCTGCTGGGTATTGCAGTCATCGTGCACCTGGATGGGGGTGGGTTGTCCATCTCCCTTGCCAGAAGCTGGGGTTATATTCTCTGTAAGGTTCTCTAATTCTAGTATTATATTATCTGGGGTGGTGGTGGTGGGGTTTTGTTTCTGCTTTTACAGTGATAATACTGTGCTGGATCAGGCTTTTATATTTTTGGATTATGTTACTGTTAAATCATGGTCTGTTATCCTTGCCTCTTGGATCCGGCTTTCTGGGAGGGAGGGCGCGATTGAATCTGGGGTCTTTTTCTATTTCATGTTTTTGGATCTGTTTGGGTTTGTTGGGGTGGGAAGTTTTCCACTGTATTGGTGGTGGGGGAGGGGAAGGTGTGGTCTGTGATATCGTTTTGGGGTGGGGGGAAGTGAGGGGTGAGTCTCTTCTCCGGGGTCTGATCAGTACACTGAATAAGCTCTGCTGTTTTCACTGTGGGAGATGTGTGTCTGCTTTGAGTTTAACTGTCCTTAAGAATCATGGCACATAATTTTAAATACTGCTTGTGGAACATTAAAGGGGTTCAATCCCCTATGAAACGTTCCAAGGTATTGTTTCACCTCCGCAGGATACAGATTGATGTAGCCTTTCTCCAGGAAACCCTTCTTTCCCCACTCATGTTCTGTCCTTGCGATGCTCCTGGGTTGGGCAGGTTTTCGGCTTGGTGCTGGAATCTCGAAGGAGAGGAGTGTCCATTTTGATTGCTAGGTCTATTCCATGCCATCTCCTAATGACCCCTTAGGTTGTTATGTCTTTGTGAGGGTTCCCTAGGGCACTTAGAAGTGATTCTGGGTTTGGTTTATGGGCCTTAAATGGAGGACTTCTTCTCCCATATTACCTCTATGCTGACCCCATGGGCCCCTCTCCCTATAATTCTCGTGGGGGATTGGAATTTGGTAGTGGACAATGATTTAAATAGAACTACATGACGTGTCCAAGCCCTTTCCTCGAGTCAGCTGGCCCTCCGTAGTCTAATGGATTCCTTTGGACTAGTAGATCCCTGGAGAATTCTACACCCCACAGAGAAGGAGTATTCTTTCCATTCTATCCCCCATAATTCCTTTTCCCGTATTGACTTTTTGTTGTTGAGTCTTGACGCCCTACCAGGTATTGACCTGTGTCACTATGGTGCCAATGTACTATCTGATCATCATGCGGCAGTCTTACAAGTCAATTTAGCTCCCTCGGTGGACCGGGACAAGTCCTGGCATCTCAACAACCAATTACTGAGTTGTCCGGATATTGTTGACGGGCTTCAATATTTCATCCCCCTATTATTTTTCCCTTAACTCACCCAAGATGCCCAAACTTGATATCCTGTGGGGGGCTATTAAATGTGCAGTGCGGGATGAGCTCATCTGGCTGGCCAGAAGCTGCAAAAAGAAATTTTCTCAATTTGCCTCCCTCTTGTTGCAATAGATTAGAGCAGCTGAGCAGAGACCGTCTGCCTCTTCCCCGCAGACAGATTAGGAACCCTTGGAGGCCCTTTGGGCTCAGTATAACATCTTGTTGGGAGAAAAGGTAGAGTACCTTCTTTTCAAGACCAAGATCAAGTACTTTGATCAGGGAGAGAAAGCGAGAAAGCTTCTTGCTTTATGGTTACGGATGCAGATCGCTGACCAGATTGTTCCTGCTATTCGGTCTAACCTAGTTACGTCCCCTAGAGATATTGTGTGTCTCAATTCCAGGCCTTTTATAGTGCTTTGTATGCTGCCCCTAACTCTCCTCCTGATCTTTCCCAAGTTGAGGCCTTCCTGCAGAACTTGTAGCTTTCCTCATTTGGGAATTTGCAGGTTGAGACACTCAAAGCCCCTTAACACTTTCTGAGGTCCATTAGGCAATAAATTCCTTAGCTCTTGATAAATCTCCTGGCCCTGATGGTTTCTCTTCAAATTTTCACAAGAAATTTAAGGAACTACTTGCCCCTTACCTCTTGGAGATGTAGCAATATGTTTTTTGCCATGGCCTATTGGATGTTTCATTTACAGCTGCTATTATACCTGAAAGAGCTTCTGGTCCCTTACATCCCGGAGCGACCGCTCCTCTCAGCCAACGAGGCATTGCTGGAGATTCCGAGGGTAGTCTTAAAATCTTCCGGTGCCCGGGCCTTTATGTTCGTGGCACCGACCCTCTGGAATTCTCTACCCCGTTGGATTAGAGAGTGCACGACGGTGGGGGGCTTTTAAACAAGCATTAAAATCCTTTTTGTGGAGTAAAGCATTTGCGGATGATGCTGAACTGGTCTGATTTTAGTATTTTATTATGATGTTTGATATTATTTATTTTATTGGTTTTATTATGATGTGTTATTTGGATGTAATTTTATAAATTGTTCTGCGCCTTGATTTTTGAAAGGCGCATTCAAAATAAAGATTATTATTATTATTATTATTATTGTGGTTGTCCCTAAACCGGGTAGAGATCTCTCTTTGGTGGCCAACTATAGTCCCATATCTCTAATTTTGTTTTTATCCAATTATTTAACCAGGAGTGGCACACTAAGTTGAAAGCTTGTTTACAGGTGCGACCTGGGAGCATAGGGAAGTTAAGTAACGTGCTCAGGGTCACACAGTATGCAAGTGGGGGCTGTGAGATTCAAACACAGGTCTCCAGATTTGCAGCTCAGAGCCTTAAACTACTGCGCTATACTGCAGTTAATTAATGTAGACCTTAACATTTTTTCCAAGATATTGGCCACTAGGCTGAATTTAGTCTGGGATTGCCGTCTCAGCAGGGAACAGGTGGGGTTTGTCTCTGGGAGAGTCTCTGCTGAGCACCTCAGAAAACTCCAGCACCTTATTTCTGCATCCAGGGACTCCCAATCAGCGATTTTGGCCTCCCTGAACGCAGAAAAAGCCTTTGACCAGGTTTCATGGGATTATTTGTTCTGTTTGCTCCTGAGATGTGGTTTTCCCTTGGAATTCATTCAGTGGCTCGGTGCTTTATACCTGTCCCTCAGCACACATTCTCTGTAATGGTGTTCCTTCTAGTCCCTTCCCTTTACAGCAAGGAACCCGCCAGGGCTGTCCCCTTTCCCCATTTCTATTCTGTTTATATCTTGAACCCCTAATTAGGAAAATTAACCGATCACCCCAAGTCCATTGCATTCCCCTAGGGCCTGAACAGTATAATCTGTCAGAGTATGCAGATGATATCCTTCTCCACGTGACATCCTTAACTGTTTCCTTACCAGCTGTTTTGGGTATAGTTGCCAAGTTTGGTGCTATCTCCACTTAATAAGCTTAATAGGTCTAAAGCAGAGGTAATGCCTCTGAATGTTGTCGCTATGTGTGCAAGCTTGAAACACCTGCATCTCCTCAGGGTCAAGGACATACTTAAATATTTGGGGATATTCCTCAGCACGAATCTTGTCAAAATGAGGCATTACAATCTGGACCAAGTAGTGGCCCGTATTCAAATGTATTTGGAGTGCTGGTCCCGACTGCACCTGTCTCTGTGGGGCCGTTTGAATGCCCTTAAGATGAATATTCTCTCGAGGATTTCATGTCCTTTGATTATGCTTATCCCAAACCTGCCTAAATCCTGGTTTTTCACTATTAACAGACTCTTCTCTAATTTTTGCAGAAAAGTGATATGGACCCATTTAGAAATATACACATACTGTATGACTCCTTGGTCCTTAATCTGTTTATTTATGCCCCTATGTTTTGCTCCGTCTCAGGAGCTTGGTCATGGGGTGTTTTACTTCATAAGTTCTGTTAAACAGAAAAATTGTGTTTACATATTATGTTTTTATGAAACATTTTTTGAAAATTCATTATTTTTCATGTTAGAGTTATAAGAATTACCCAGATATTATTCATTTCTTTTTTGCTGCCATTAAATTCACATACTCCATGCATCTGGTAATCTGTAAAATACAATTTCCAAGGTCAAAAAAGCTTCACATTTCATGGTAGACTGCAGTAAACAATAAACGCTAAGCATGATTATACTTGCAACTGGAATTAGTCCTTGACTCCAAACATAACTGGCAAGTAGCTTTCAGGACCGCTCGAAAATGTTTCTACTTCCAATCAGCTCGAATTCATTTTTCTCCAAACTTTTTTTACACCTTGCCTCAAACCCCTCACTCTGGGGTTGAAAAACCTTTAAAACCCCCCAAAAAGGTAAAAAAAAACCTGTGATATAAGAATTTCTAGATGCTTTTAGCTCAATATGATCTCTTTAATAACACTTATCCACTTACTAGTGTTGGCGTTTTGAATAATGGTGTTTATTAGAGCGCCTGCTAGGTGCTGCTTTTCCTCTTGTATCTGCCCAGGGAGAGCAGTATGGGAATGAGAATCCCATGGTGTTTCTATACTCCCGCGAGAGAGTCTGTTGCTTAGCAACTATACACAGCCAGGTGAACTTGGTTCGGCTTCCCTGGGTGGATCCTTTCATGCTGCCTGTTATTTTACTGCACATTTATGACTCTATTAACAGGTTTATCACAATTCTGCACTGCCAGTTCAGTTTGGGGTCTCACAACCTAATTCAGTCAATCACAATTGGACAATCAAACTGTACACTTTATCAGGGAAATACAAGGATAAAATGGGGAAAAGATAAGAGGGGAGGATATAATATATAAATGAACAAAGCTATAATGGTTACATTTTATGGTCTATCAGTTAGCAAAAAATTACATAACATTGCATTTACAATATTAATGTTGTTTTTTAGTTGTTATAATACCCTATGTGCAGGACTGCCAGTTAGCCTCCAAATTCATCCCAATGTGGGTCTAACGTTTTAAAGTCAAATATCCATTTCATTTCTCTGTTTTCTAATCTCTTTTTTCATATCGCCCTCTTGTGGAGGTGGATTGACTATTTCCAAACCCCCAAATTGCAGAGAAGCTCCATTATGATTATCCTTTTTAAAATGTTGTGCCGCTGGTGATCTTGCGTCATTGTTTCTTATATCCCTTTTATGTTCTAAAATCCTAACTTTTAGAGCTCCTTTTGTCTGACCAACATAAAGTCGGTCACATGGGCATTGTATAACATAGATAACATCTTCAGTGGTGCAAACTATGTGATCCTTTATTTCAAACTCTTGGTCTGTGAACGGATGCTTAAAAACTTTTTTCTTACTTCTGTGCCCACAAGCTGAGCACCTTCCACAATGGAAACAGTCCTGTTTGCAGTGGTCCTAACAAGAGTTGTTTACCCTTCATTTCTGTTTTTTTTTTTAAACTGCGATTTAACCAATATATCTTTCAGATTTTGAACTTTCTTAGATGTTATAATAGGTTTATTCTGTAGGCCTGCGATGTTGGGGTTATCAATAGATCCTATCCGATGCAGTTTTCATTAATTATGCGTCTGATTTGGGCCATTTTATGATTATACTTCACCGCTAGAACTACCCTGTCTGTAGCTGTCTGTTTGGGAGCTTTTTCCAATAATTTTTGTCTATTTTGTACCTTAATTCTACTATCCGCTCAGTATAATGTATCTCTAGAATATTTCCTCTCTTTAAACCTGTCTAACATGTCCCATTTATTTCTTTCAAAATCCGTGTCTATGCTCCAATTCCTATGCACCCTTACTAACTGAGAGTAGGGGATACTTTCCTTTAGATATCTCTCATGGTAGCTATTCCCATGTAACAAAGTATTCCTATCAGTACTCTTTCAATATATAGTTGTTTCCAATCGAATTCCCTCTTTTTTGATCATTAGATCCAAGTATGCAATCTCTTATTGATTATGTTGCATTTTAAATTTCAAATTTCGATTCCATGCATTAAGTAGCATGTTAAATTCATAAAGTTCTTTTTCACTTCCATTCCATAAACAAAGTATATCATCTGTGTATCTATACCAGGCAATGATTTTGTCATAAAAGAAATTACAATTGCTATTTAACACTATAGTTAATTCAAAATCATACATATATGAGTTGACGTAAGCGGGTGCCATTGTGCTGCCCATTGCTGTCCCACGGTCTTGTTGATAAAAAATTCCATTAAATTCAAAGTAATTGTTACTTAATATAAACATAGCTAGATCTTGTAATAATTCTGTTCTTGGTTTCATCTCTGTTCGATTATTTAACATCTTGCCCATACTCACTACCCCTGCTTCATGTGGGATGGATGTATGTAGGTCTGCTGCATCGAAGGTTACTGGGATGGTATTCTCATAATCACCCATATCTGAAAGGCACTGTAATTTCTTGATAATATCTGTAGTATCTTTCACATATGTAGTGGTATTTTCTACTACCGGTTGTAAGAAAAAGTTAATGTATTTAGATATTGGTTCTAATATTGAATCTATGCCTGATACTATTGGTCTACCTGGAGGCAGAGAGGCATTCTTGTGCACCTTAGGGAGACTGTAAAAAATAGGAATAACTGGATTCCGCTTAGTAAGCATATCAGCTTCCCAATCCTCCATCCAATTCATGTCTACAAATTCATCCAACATCTTCTTAATTTTTGTTTTTAATATCTGGGTAGAATCCCCATTTAATACTTGATAGTTATTACTATCATTTAATAAAGTTAACACACATTTCTTGATGTTGTTCCCTAGTCTGCAACACTATCCCTCCACCCTTATCAGCAGGTTTTATATCTATCTTTTCATCTTTTTTATATTCTCTCGTGTTTGCCGTTGTTAATATGTTATATTTTTATATTTAGGTAATAAGCTGTACTTGTCTTTAAATAAATCCGTGATCTGTTTTTCCACAATCTTACAGAATGTTTCAATGCCATTATTTCTGCCTGCTGGTAGTGAAAACGTAGATTTTATCCCCAAAGCCTGTCTCAGCTCTCTTTGTTTTTCTTTACCCACTTGTTCATACATAAACATGTTTTTTAACCTGAGGGTACGGAAAATTTTTTTGAGATCTACTTCTAATTCAAACCTATCCACTGGCCGTATTGGAGCAAAAGATAATCTGAATTTTAAAATTTCTGTTTCTTCATGTGTTAAAATCCTATCACTCAAGTTGAATATTGGAATTATTTGTTGAGGTCTGATATCTGTCCTTGCATTTGTTCTGTATGGTCGATTTTTGTTTGTCTTCCACCTATCCCTCCTTTTGCCTGTCCCCTCCTGCCTCCCCGAAAACCCTGATTCCCTCTGTTAAAGCTTTGTGTATTTCTTAGATCATACCTGGGTTCCTGAGTTTGCATATGTCTTCCTGAAGTACTTTGACCATACAGGACAAATGCAAGGTCAGATATGCCCTGCAAAGTTGTTTTCTTTTTTTTTCCCCTTGTGCAGTTGTCATTTCTCCTGCATCTGATACATTAGGTTATAGCTCCCTTAAGTTTTTAGGTTTAATTAAGTCCTAGACTATATTCTATTCAGGACTGATTGGGTCTCCAGAGAAGAGTGGTGAGGGTGGGGGGTTACTGCTTTGTGGGGGGCAAGATCACTGTTTCTTTCTTGTTGGTTGGCCTTGTTGCAGCAAGTTTCTTCTCTTTTCATTTTTTTTTTACTCCATTAGCTGTGCTTTGATTAGGGGGAGCTCTATATTATGCTGGTGCTTATACAGACCTTTGTAACTTGTGATCCCATCTGGTGTTTCATTCCCTTAATGTAAACTTAATAAAGCTTATTTAATGCAAAAAAAAAAAAAGCTCCATCCGAGCCACCTGACTGTGTGCCTGCTGTGAATAAGGGCCGGAACAGAAGGGACTGGGGATTAGGATACAGATTACCCTGACCCAAGTAGCTGCCACCCGAGAGGAGTAACCTGGGCAGGCAGCTGTCCCGGCGGTAGCCCTGTAGAAGTTAGGGCATGCGGAGCTGAGGAGGTTGACCCCCCCTCCGAGGGAGCCATTTCGCAGTCATAGACTTGTGGGGGGACTGCGAGTGGGAGGTAGATCAAGGTCTGTCCAAATCTTTATCCCGGTGCTTGTGTTTCCGATTGGCCTTTTCCCGGGGTTTCAAGGATGAGGACCCGAGACCTGGGCTGGGGAAACAGAGGCGCCCCTAACCTGCGGCTCCCGTTTCACTGAGACGACCTTCTGCTTAAGGAGGTGGTTCTCCAAGATCTTTTGGAGATGTGTCCTGGTGGCCTGGTTGAATCCCTGGTAGACCTTGCAAGCTTGGACATTGTGGTCTGGGCTTAGGCACAAGATGCAGACAGAATGACTTGTCCTTGTCCGGGATCTGTTTTCTGCAGGCTGTCTTCGTGGAGCGGTTTAATGATGAAGAAGATTTAGAAGACGTAAACCGTCAGGTGAGAACACCGAAATTTCAATGTTCAAACTGTTTTAGAATAAAAAAATAATAAAGCATGATAAATGTGGGAAATGGCGGTCGACTGTAGCTGTGGCAATTCCAGCAGTCCGACGTGTGTTGGTCGATAGAGGGAAAAGAACTGAGAAGAGCGTGGGGGTCAACTGCCTTTATAGGACTGGCTGATGTCGGAGATGGGTGGCCCCCTCTGGTAGGCTGCTAGCTAGAAAGTTTCCATGTGCTCCTAGTGCCTAGCGGTTATAGTCCTCCTGATGATGGCCTTCTGCAAGAGATACCCTTAAAGTAAGATCTGCCCCTTCCCCACAGGCTGATGTAAGACTAAAAAGAACCCAAGAGAAGCGGAATCCCCCAGAGTGCAAATTAATAAAGGAAACAGGGTGGCAGTGATAAAGGGGGAAACGACCAGGAGCATTAAAAAGAAAGGGAAGAAGGACGGAGGACAGAAAGGAAATAAGGGGCTAGGAAATAAGATTCCAGACCTAGAGACCATCATGGCAGAGGACAACCTGGATATTATGGCCCTTACTGAGTCATGGTGCACTGAAAACAATGATTGGGACATGGACACACCACGCTATACTGTGTTTATGAAGGATTGGTTGAGAAGGAAAGGAGGGGGTCTGATGCTTTATGTGAGGGAAGCATAAAAGCGATGGATATGAAGGGAATATAGGGGGAGGCAGAGATACTGTGGGTCACCCTGGAGATGGGGAATGGAGCCACTATTTGCACTGGAGTGCTCTACAGGCCTTCAGCACAGGGGAAGGAGTTAGACAAGGTACTGGTGGAAGCCATTGGCAAGATGGCAAAAGGGAAGGTGATGCTGGTGGGGGACTTCAACCTGCCAGATGTGGATTGGAGCTTCCCAGCAGCAGCTTCAGCTAGAAGCAGGGACATCCTGGAGTCTTTGCAGAGGGATTCATTGGGCAACTAGTCAGTGATCTCACTTGAGATGGGGCAGTACTGGAACTGGTACTCAGTAACAGGGACAGTGTTGCAGACATCAAGGTGGGAGGCCATGTAGTTTAGTATGAAGACAGCTGTGGAACTGAACCACACAAGGACAAGGGTCTTGGACTTCAGGAGGGCAGGTTTTATAAAGATGGGTGAATGCTTCAGGGATGACCTGGCAGAGAGGGATGCCCTGGGTGGGGTGGAAGAACATTGAGTAAAGATAAAAGGGAGCATAGTAAAGGCAACAAACCCCTGCATCAAACAAGTGAGCAAAAACAAGAGGAAAAGAGACTGCTGTAGTTCTCAAAAGAGGTGGCCAAAAAGATAAAGGCTAAAAGGGTAGCATTCAGAAGGTACAAGGTAATACAGAGGGAGGAGGATAGGGAGGTGTATCAGGGGAAACACAGGGAAACAGGGAAAGCAGTAAGGAGTGCAGAAGCGCAAACTGAAGAGAGAATAGCCCGGAGGTAGCGAAAGGGGACAGGTCCTTTTTTAGGTATGTAAGTGAAAAGAGGAAGACCATGGGTGGGATTTTATGGTTAAAAAGGGAAAGGGGGGACTGTACAGAGGGGGACCAGGAAAAGGCAGACATCCTAAACAAATATTTTTGTTCAGTGTTCACAGAAGAAAGAGAAGGGGAGGGGCCACAAAAAGTAACAAAAGCTTTGGAGGGAGATATGTGGACACTAGGCCTCTTTTGGAAGCAAGAGTCCTGAAGGGACTTGCTAAGCTGTGGGACAAAGCAGTGAGGCCAAATGGAGTGCATCTAGGAATATTGAGAGAGCTCAGGGAGATACTGGCTTTACCTCCGACAGTCCTATTTTAACAGCTCACTGGAAATAGGAGTGGTTCCAGAGGACTGGAGGAGGGTGGATGTAGTTCCACTTCACAAAAGTGGTAGCAGGGAGGAGGTTGGCAGTTATAGGCCGGTCAGCCTGACATCAGTGTTGGGAAAGTTAATGGAATCCCTGCTGAAGGAAAGAATTGTGGAATGTCTTGAATCCATTGGGTTAAAAGACCCAAGGCAGTATGGGTTCAAAAGGGAGAGATCATATTAAATGAATCTGATAGATTTCTTTAACTGAGTGACAAAAGATGGAGCAGGGTGGAGCAGTGGACATGGTCTACCTAGATTTCAGTAAGGCTTTCGACACTGTCCCACAAAGGAGACTAGTAAGCAAGCTGGGTAGCTTAGGAGTGGGTCCAAAGGTAGTAAACTGGATAAAAAATTAGTTAGAGGATAGGCGACAGAGTGGTGGTAAATGGAGTTCACTTCTAAGAAGGGAGGGTGACCAGCTGGGTGCCTCTAGGATCAGTGCCAGGACTGGTCCACTTTAATGTCTATATAAGTGACATTGCAGAGGAGCTGGAAAGGAAGGTCTACCTCTCTGTGGATAATTCCAAAATCTTCAGTAGGGTGGACACTCCGGGGTTTGTGTGTGGAAAGCTGGTATTATGGGAGAGAGGCGGACACTAGTCCATTAACGAAGGAAAGAGTCCTAAAGGAACGCGAGATTCTGAAAGGGAATAAGGCCATGGGGCTGGATGGGACACATCCCAGAATATTAAAAGAACTTAGAGAGGTGCTGGCGGCACCACTAACAGCCCTATTCAACAAATTGATAGAGACAGGGATGATTCTAGGGGACTGGAGGAGAGCGAATGTAATCCCGCTCCACAAAAGTGGGAATAGAGAGGAGGCTGGCAACTACAGGCCAGTCAGCCTGACCTCAGTGTTGGGGTTATTAATGGAGTCACTGCTAAAGGAAAGGATTGTGATATTTCTTGAATCCAGCAGAGCACAGGATCCGAGGCAGCATGGATTTACCGCGGAAAGATCTTGTCAAACAAATCTGATAGATTTCTTTGGGTGACCGGGGAGGTAGATCAGGGAGGGGCAGTGGATGTGGCATGCTTAGATTTCAGCAAGGCCTTCAACACTGTCCCACATAGGAGGTTGGTAAATAAGTTGGACAGTGTGGGAGCGGGCCCCAGGGTGGTAAACTGGATCAGAAACTGGTTGAGTGACTGGATGGAGGGTGGTGGTAAATGACATTCAATCCGAGGAGGGGGGGGGGTGACCAGTGGGGTGCCACAGGGATCCATGCTGTGGCCAATCCTCTTTAATGTCTTCATAAGTGACACTGCAGAGGGGCTGAAGGGAAGACAACACTAAGATCTGCAGCAGGTTGACACTCGTGGGGGTGGGGGATGAGAAAGGACCTAAAAATGTTTGAGGACTGATCGAGAATGTGGCAGCTAGGATTCAATGCAAAGAAGTGCAAAATCATGCATTTGGGGCACAGAAATCCAAGGGAGGAGTACAAGATGGGGGAGAGGTACTGACAGCCACCAATCAAGAAAGAGACCTGGGGGTAATCATAGGCTGTGGGTAGAACCAGTGGGATTCTTGGGTGCATAGGGAGAGGTATCACCAGCAGAAAAAAGGAGGTGATTATGCCACTGTACAGATTACTAATCAGACCTCATCTGGAGTACTGTTTCCAGTTCTGGAGGCCACATCTCCAGAAGGACATAGACAAAATAAAGGCAGTCCAGAGAAGGGCAACCAAAATGGTGCAAGGACTGCACCAAAAGTCATATGAGGAAAGACTAGAGGACTTCAACATGTATTCCCGAGAGGAGAGGAGATAGAGGGGGATATGATAGCCATTCAAGTACCTCAGGGTTATTAACAAGGTACAGAAGGGTAGCATCTTTCAGAAAAGGTGTACATGAACAAGGGGGCATGATACGAGGCTAGAGGGGGATAGGCTTAGAGACAACATGAGGAAGTTCTTTTTCACAGAAAGAGTAGTGGATGCTTGGAACAGCCTCCCTGCGGAGGTGGTGGGGGCAAAAACGGTAGGGGAATTCAAGAATGCATGGGACAGACATGAGTAATCTCACAATAGAGAAGAGCAGGTAAGCTGCAGATCAACTAGGGTCTGCGGTAATGCATTAGGTAGGGAAAGGGGGCAGACTATGTGGGCCATACGATCTTATCTGCATCACCTTCTATGTATCTATGTTAAGGATAAGCAAAGACCTGAGAAAACTAGTGGAGTGGGCAAGGGTATGGCATAGAAAGAAACGTAGAATTTGATGGCCGATAAGGACCACTTAGTCTGCCCATTTTCCCTACCTGTTTCATATATGGCAGGACCTAAATGATCAGTGGCTTACCCTCTCCTATCGCTAGAGTTCCTTTATGTCTGTCCCATGCGTCTCTGAATTCCCCTACCATTTATGCCCCTACAACCTCTGCTGGGAGGCTGTTCCATGGATCCACCACCCTTTCCATGAAAAAAATATTTTCTCATGTTACCCCTAAGTCTACCCCCTCTATTTTCATATCTTGGCCCCTTGTTCTTGAACATCTTTTTTTCTGAAAGATGCTACCCTCTTGTACCTTATTTACACCCTTGAGGTATTTAAAAGTTGCCATCATATCCCCCTCTCTCTCCTCTCCTCCAGTGAATACATATTGAGATCCTCCAGTCTCCCCTCATGTGACTTTTGGTGCAGCCCCTGCACCATTTTTGTTGCCCTTCTCTGAACCACTTCTACTCTCTGTAGAGATGCGGCCTCCAGAACTTGACACAGTACTCTAGATGAGGTCTCACCAATGTTCTATACAGTGGCATCATCACCTCGTTCCTTCTGCTGGAGATACCGCTCTGTATGCAGCCCAGCATTCCACTGGCTCTCCTCACAGCCTTCTCACATTGTTTAGTATCCTTTAGATAATCAGATATCATTACTGCCAGGCTCCGTTCCTTTTTGGTGGCTATCAGTACCTTCCCCCCATTATGTACTCCTCCTCTGAATTTCTGTGTCCCAAGTGCATGATCGTTCACTTCTTTGCATTGAATCTTAGCTGGCACACCCTTGACCACTTCTCAAGCTTGCTTAGGTCCCTTCTCATTTTCTCTACCCCTCTTGGAGTGTCAACCCTGTTACAGATCTTTGTGTCATCTGCAGAGAGACACGTCTTCCCTTCCTGCCCCTCTGCAGTGTTGCTTATGAAGACATTAAAAAGGACTGGCCCAAGCACTGATCCTTGGTGGTCAACCTCCCCCCCTTTTTGGATTGAACTCCACTCACCATCACCCTCTGTGTCTTATCACGCAGCCAATTTTTGACTCAGTTTGCCACTCTGGGACCCACTCTCAGGCTGCCCACTTTGTTTGCTAGTCTCCTGTGTGGGACAGTGTCGAAGGCCTTGCTGAAATCCAAGTAGGCCACATCCACTGCCCCACCCTGATCCACCTCCCTAGTCATCCACTCAAAGAACTCTATCAGATTTGTTTGACAAGATCTTCCTGCTGTGAATCCATGCTGCTTTGGATCCTGCGCTCCACCGGATTCGAGATATCTCATAAACCTTTCTTTTAGTAGTGATTCCATTAGTTTCTCCACTGCCGAGGTCAGGCTGACTGGCCTGTAATTGCCAGCCTCCTCCCTGCTTCCACTTTTGTAGAGAGGGACTACATTTGCCCTCCTCCAGTCCTTTGGTACCACACTAGTTCCCAGCAAACTGTTGAACAGGGCTGTCAGTGGTGCTGCCAGCACCTCCCTGAGTTCTCTTAATACTCTGGGATGTATCCGGTCCGGCCCCATTGCCTTGTCCGCTTTCAGATTAGCGAGTTCCTTTAAGACTCTCTAATCCTTAAATGGACTGCCCTCAGTGGTGCTTCTGTCACCTAACTTTGGTCCCTCCCCTTCCCCTTCTTCTGTGAATACTGAACAAACATACTTGTTCAGGATTTCTGCTTTCTCTTGGTCCACCTCTGCACACTTCCTTCCTTCCCTTTTTCGTCTCACAATCCCACCCTTAGTCTTTTTTTCTTTCATTAACATACCTGAAAAAGTTCTTCTCTCCTTTTGTTATTGCTGGGCAATTTTTCTTCTGTTTGTGCCTTTGCACTCCTGACTGCTTTCCTCATCTTCTTCTGCTTTTCCAGATACAGTTCCCTGTCTTCTTTCCTCTGTGTTTCCTTGCACCTCCTGAATGCCACCCTTTTCACCCTTACCTTCTCGGCCACTTCCCTTAAGAAGCATAGTGTTTTTTCTTTCTCTTTGTTTTGCTTACTTGCCTATGGCTCCCTTAAGATTCTGTCATTGTCCCTCCACCCTTCTTTTCTCCTTCCCTGCCACTGATTTCCTAAGACATTCCCCCATCTTTGCAGTGTCAGTCCACCTGAAATGCAGGACCCTTGCTTTCATGTAGTTTGACTCTTCTGCTGTTGTCACATTGAACCATATCGTGTTGTGATCGCTTGATCCCAGATGGCTCCCCACTTTTCCGTCTGTAATTTTGTCCCCATTGGTGAGTACCAGGTCCAAAGTCACTCCCTCTTGGGTGGTTGGGCTTCGTCACTAGCTCTCTTACATATGTCCCCTGCAGGGCTTCCAGGATGTCTCTGTTCCTGACTGAGGCTGCAGCCTGGTTGTTCCAATCTGTATCTGGCAGATTTAAGTCTCCTACCCAGCAACACCTCCCCTTTAGCTGTCATTCTGTGGATGGCCTCCACAAGTACAAGCAGCTGGGTTTCAATGCAAAAAAGTGCAAAATAATGCATGTAGGGCACCACAGAAACCCAGAGGTAGAGTACATAATGGGTGGAGTGGTACTGAGGACCACCTAGCAGGAAAGATACCTTGGGGTAATCATATTGCATGACCTAAAGGTGGCCAGGCAGTGCAGCAAGGGAGTAGGAAAAGCAAGTAGTATGTTGGAGTGCATAGGGAGGGGTATCACCAGTAGAAAGAGGGAGGTGGTGTTGCCTCTGTATAGATCTCTGATAATACCCCACCTAGAGTACTGTGTCCAGTTCTGGAGACCACATCTCGGGAAGGACATAGAATGGAGGTGGTCTAGAGGAGGGCAGCTAAAATGGTGCAGGGTCTGCATCGAAAGCTGTGCAAGGAGAGATTAAAGGACCTCAATATGAACACTGTGGAACAGAGGAGGGAGGGGTGTGTGTGATAGAGACCTTTAAATATCTCACAGGGGTAAATAAGGTACAGGAGGGAAGTATTTTTCCAAAGAAAAGTCCTTAAGAACAAGGGGACATGCTGTGAAGCTGGAGGGGGATAGATTTAGAAGGCATGTGAGGAAGTACTTCATCACAAGAAGAGTGGTGGGAGGTGAGAACAGTACTGGGGCTCAAGAATGTATGGGATAAGTACAAGGGAATCATAGTGGAAATAAAGGGGGAAGGGAGAAGGAGCTGTTTACAGGGGTTGAAACTGGCACTGGCCAACTAGCAAAATGCTGTTAGTTTGTATCAGGCCAGTAAAATTTTCCTTTAACTAGCCCTGTGGGCTTGTATTGGAGAAGGTATCATTTCAGTAATTACTATACATCAGCAGGGCCAGTGGAAAAGTTTGAGGGGCTAGTGGATTTTCCCAGTCACTAGCCCTGCTGGCTAGTGGTTGTAAAACTTAATTTCAACACTTGCTGTAGATTGGGTTCAGTCTCCAGTAATAGAGTAGGTAGGGGAGAAATGGGAAGACTGGATGGACCAGGCCGTCTTTATCTGTCATCAGATTCTCTGTTTCTGTGTTTCAATATATTAAACCAATGGCGTCATTCAGTTTATAATTGTTATCCTTTAATAATCTCACTGTAACCTAGGGTTATTTGTTCGCTAGTTCCAGCACATTACTATTAAGTAGATATCCTAGCTCTGTTAATGCTACTGCAAAATGCTACTTAACATACTTGAATGGTAATATGTTCAGAAGGAGCAATATGAACACAGGATGTCGAGTATAAACTGTGTTTGGAAGCTATTACCTAGGAACTGACCACCATATTCTCGCAGGGTGCAGCTTTTCTGGTCTTTCATCTGGACTTTGTTTTCACTTCGCAGTACGCCTCAGTTCAAAATTCAGATTGTGGAGGCTAACGTTTACTATATCATTTCATTTCATAGTTCCTATGATATCTGTGATGTCTTACATGCGTAATTTTGTACGTTATTGTTTTTGACAGAGCAATAAAATATAATTTAAAAAAAAGTATAATTTTCGGAACCAATACATGAATGCTACCAAACACCCATTTTAGTGCTTACTTCTGGCATTTGTCCCTTCCATTCTTTGCTTCCTATTGGGGCACCTCCGGATGTACTGCCAGTCTTTGAGACATTTATGTGGGACTTTTCCCAATTTCAAGAAGGGATACCCCAGAGGTGTTGACTGCATTGGGTTTGAGGTCACAGTGGTGCTGTCCCTTACAGGTGGTCTCATTGTCGTGCATCCACTTAATTGAGCTTGCCCTTCCATGCTCTGGGACCTCTGCTAGTGCAATGCAGGATCCTAAGTCTGGTCCTGAGCCAAGGTTTCCCATCAGGTAGTGTGATACGATGCCAGTGTGTGCCACTGAGCTGGTACAAGGTAGAGTGTGTGTGATTTTATGCAAAGGAAATTGAGTCCTAAATGAGACACATTCTTTACTGCTGATAGTGTGATTATTATAGGAAAAACATATTTTTGTAGGCGGTCAGTTGATTCTTTTGAGATCTAGATTGCACTGAAGCAGCAGAACTGAAATATGCAAGCTTTTTATGTGCTTGAGTACTGACGAGAGAAAAGGCACGGTGTCAAGGACTCAGAGCTTGTTAATGTGAATATAACAATTATGCTAAATCATGTAGGTTCAATATGAAGCTCAAGGATGCAGTCCTAGCTACATTTCTGAAGCTAACAACACCACTGTTGTGGTGCACACAAAACGTTCGGTTTATTAAAGATCTTTGTTTTTTTTTTTTTTTAAGAGTACTGAGAAATTGGTTAGAAAGATAATGGCTATTAAAAGATCCGTGCTGTATGAAAAAAAGAAAGCTGCTGCCCATGCTGCCACAGTTTTGTTGGAGGGACCGTAACACAGATGGATTGTGTACTACAAAATGTAACAGATATTATTCATGCTGTCAGCTTTGTCAGACTGTTTCCAGGAAGCAACCTGTAGAAATAGAAGGATCCCTTGTTTGGTGACCTTTGATTCCCGTAGCCCATCGCAGAATGCCATGAAGTCCGTTTTTTCCTTTTGTTGCTGCATTTTTTTGACTGCTCTGTAGTCCCTTTGTGACACTTTGCTGTAGCCAGTGAAGACCACCCAGACTACCCTGTTAACAGGAAATAAATGAGGTGATTACTCAGAAATGGATGGAGCAGGACTGTGGCAACTGGAAGTGCACAATTTACAATTATTACACTATATTCCGCATAAAACATCAACCCCTGGGTTGTTATACTGTGAACACTCTGGTGACTTTTGCAGTTTATATTCACCTTGTCTGTATTTTACTCTGTAAAACAGAAGCAGTTTGGGAGTATAAGTGAACACTCAGAAATTGTTAGAGACAGCCAATAAATGTGGTACTAAAAGTTATACACTCTAAGGTCAGGGGTGCCACAGTGGTACACTTTAATGTGTTCATTTTCTTATGTGAGTTATTCTGACCCTTCTGGTTACATCTCAGCAAGATAACTCACGGTGCTGTACAGCACACCACTGAGTAAAGTGAGGCACACATGCATATTACAGTCAAGTACCTGTCCCTGGAAGTATTTCATTATTATTTGCCAGAAACATCTGGAATTCTTGGAACACCATGGTAACAAAACATTTCACTACAATAACTTTACAGTAACATGATAGGTTAGAGAATCCCAGCATCTCACAATGCATAAATAAGATGCTATATGTGTCACCTTCACGTTTATAGCTCCTCCCTCAGACGTCTGTCCTTCAAGGTATTTCCTTCAGGAACAAAATTACTCTTAGTATAATAAATATATCTGGTTATTGATGGAGGCATCCTTCTGCTGTCTTGCAGTGCAAACCTGTGTCTCCATTTGATAAATCTCGGTCATTGTATTCCACTGTGTCTCCCTGGTTAGAGGACGTCTTTTATCCACCATCTTATGATGCAAATCTTTGCTTCAGCAACCAGAACTGAAAATAAATAGTTTTGTGCCTTTGTTTGTCTTGTAGGGAGACAAACCACAAATATGTTTTCTGTTACACTATTTCTAATGGCTCATAGTGTGTGTGTATTAACATCTAAATATAGAGAACTGCGCTAGTGTTTTCAAAACTAAGAGTTAAGATGAAGGCTGTTGGGAGTGAAGTCACTGTTAAAGGGGACAAGAAATGTGTGCTAAGTGGCAGCAGTTAGTAATGTCCCTGTTTACTGAAAGTCACACCGCCAAATGAATCCATAGTTAAGTGCACCTAAATGAACACTGATGTGAAAACATTATTTTCAGTTGTGTTCCTTTAATGGACAACATTCTGCACAGTTCTTCATGGAACCTGTACTTTGGTTTTTTTTACTAGCGCACGGCTTGTGTGTAGCATGCCAAGCATGCGCTGTTCACCTATAAGAACCATGATCAGAGTTTTGTACACAAACCATGACAGTTAAAACTCCAGATCACTGGTTCCATGAAAGGAACTGTAACAGAATGCTGCCCATGAGACAAAACAATGCAAAATACAACTTTTCTAATCACTTTTCATTCATGTACAGTTACATCTGGCTCATCTATTGGAATGAATATCATTTCTTAAAGTGAATTTCCGATGAACAGGCATAAGGTATTGGGCTTCATAGCCCTATTCCTTATGTCAGTGTGAGCTAAAGTATGCAAAAATAATTTTATTTTTACTCACTTGCTGAAATAAATGATGGGATCGTAGGTGGCTCCGTAGCTAACGCCAGCTAATCCCTTCCAGCTTCTTAGGTTTTCAAATCATGTAACAAATCATGGGAGGATGGGGTGGTACCCGAGGACTGGAGAAGGGCAGATGTGATTCCCCTTCACAAAAGTGGGAGCAAGGCAGAAGCAGAAAACTACAGACCTGTTAGTTTAACCTCAGTGGTAGGGAAAATGATGGAATCACTTCTGAAGGAAAGAATTGTTGAGTATCTAGAGGCCAGAGGGGCTCAGGACCCAAGGCAGCATGGATTCACAGCGGAAAGGTCATGCCAGACAAATCTGATAGATTTCTTTGACTAGGTAACCAAAGTAGTAGATCAAGGAGGGCTGTGGACATGGCCTACCTGACTTTAGTAGGCATTTGACACAGTCCCACACAAAGATTAATATACAAGTTAGCCAGCCTGGGAGTGGGTCCCAAGATGACAGCCTGGGTAAAGAATTGGCTGGAGAATAGGACACAGAGAGTAATAGTAAATGGAGTCCACTCTGAAGAAAGGGGGTTACTGGTGGGGTACCACAGGGTTCCAGTAATAGGATCGGGTCCTCTTCAATGTCTTTATAAAAGCGTATGCAGAGGGACTGGAAGGAAAAGTATGTCTCTGCAGATGACACAAAGATCTGCAACAGAGTTGATGCACAAGGTGGGGTGGAAAGGATGAGAAGGGACTTTGCAAGGTTAGAGGAATGGTCAAATGTATGGCAGCTTAGATTCAATGCTAAGAAGCAGGTAATGCACCTGGGAAACAAAACCCAGGGAAGAGTACACAATGGGGGTGAGATACTAACAACAACAAAATGGAACGGGACTTGGGGGTAGTCATATCAGATGACCTAAAGGTGGGCAAGCAATGTGAGAGGCAGCAAGGAGGGCTGGGGGATACTGGGATGCATAGGGGAGGCATCACCAGCAGAAAACAGGAAGTTATTATCCTCTGTACAGACAGTTGGTGAGACCCATCTGGAGTACTGCGTGCAGTTCTGGAGACCCATCTCCGCAAGGATATAGACAGGATGGAGAAGGTCCAGAGGAGGGTGGTTAGCTAAAATGGTGCAGGCCCGTAACCTGGAAGACATATGAAGAGAGACTCTAAGGAGCTGAATAATGCATAGCCCCGAGGAAAGGAGAGAAGGGACATGATAGAAACTTTCAAGTATCTCAAGGAATCAACAAAGTCCAAGAGGTAGCATCTTTCCAAAAAGAGTTGTGCAAGAACAAAGGGGCACAATTTGAAGATAGAAGGAGGGCGGCTCAGAGGTAATTTAAGAGTATTTTTCACAGAGAGGGTTGTGGATGCATGGAATGGCCTTCCAGAGAGGTTGTGGAGTCAAAAACAGTGGTGGAATTCAAGCATGCATGGGACGGTCATAAGGCAATTCTAGGGGTGGGGTAGGAAGAAGTAGGCTGCTGGTTAACTAGGATCTGCAGCTTATCCAATAGTAGGGAAATGGGCAGACTGGGTGGGCCAAGGCGTCCTTATCTGCCATCAAAAATCTATGTTAGTTGTCATGCCTGGCTTCATTTCATTCGTAGCTTGGTGTTTTGGTGGACATGCAAGAGGGAGAGCAAAGAGGGGCAAAAGTTTCTCATAGTAGTTCATGAGTCATTTTGTTTTATGAAGTTTACAGGTTGAGGATTTAATGAAAAGCAACCTCTACCAATAGGGACCCTTCAGTAGAGCCGCGCTGCTTACTGCCCTCTCAGACTGCTTAAAGTTCTGACAAAACGGTAAGCAAAAAAATGCCCCATAGACTTGTATAGGGCTGTCCCTGCTCACACATCACAAAAACACCAAGCATGGGAG
Organism: Neoceratodus forsteri; assembly: GCA_016271365.2. Taxonomy (NCBI): domain Eukaryota; kingdom Metazoa; phylum Chordata; order Ceratodontiformes; family Ceratodontidae; genus Neoceratodus; species Neoceratodus forsteri. The sequence goes on along the minus strand of CM057450.1, from coordinate 1,686,243,122 downwards.
TGGAGCTGATGACCTAGGAAGCTGGAGGGGATCAGCTGGCGGTAGCTACAGAGCCAGCTATGATCCTTTCGTTTACTTCAGCAAGTGAGTAAAAACAATAATAATTTTTGCAAACTTTAATTCACGCTGGCATAAGGTATTGGGCTATGAAGCCCAATACCTTATGCCAGAAACTTCCTTTAAACTCAGAATAAACAGCTGCCAATTAGCCATAACTTTCTGTACTCTTTAAATGTTCTAAAGTTTTGTTTCTTATTAAGGAGCACAATCATATATTTAAACTACAGTAGATTTATATGGTTATGCAGATTTGGTACTTACAAAATGAAAAAAAGCAAATAGTCCATTAAACTGTTCTTAATACAACAGTTTTGTTTAAAATGGTATAAAGACACAGCTGTACTGGAAGGAAGCCTGCAGTAAGCTGATGTGTGCTTTTTTTGCACTTGTTTTTGTTGCTTTACAGGTATTGCCTTTCATTTGAAGGTTTCTTCCATTTACTACAGTCAGTAGAAGACATTGCAAAGAAAGCAGGACCTGTGCGTTTTCGTTTGTACCAGACCACAACAGCAAGAATAGAAACATTGAAGGAGATCATAAGGTTAATTAAAAATCTTTTCATTACTGCTTTATATTTTGGTCTTTCCTTAATTTTCAGCATTAACACTCGATGTTTTAGCAAGAGGGGTGAGAAGGATGTTAATTTTCTTTCATTCTCATATCTGGTTTAAAACACATTTACAACTTCTTGTTCAGTCCTTTGTGAGGCACGTATGTTAATCTTTTGAGACAAGTGCAGTCATTTTAAATCAAGTGTCTGTTTCTCTGTCTTAGTTTTTACCTTATTAGTGTAACTCTTGAGACTGCTCACACTTTTAGCAAGGTTTAGGAATAAATGCACTTTAACGACAAATGATGAAATATTGTCAAATTCTTTCAAAGGCTTTCTCAATGTGCAGCAGTGCTACAGTGTCCTCTCCTGTTTTGAAGGCATGAAGTCTCCATGTTCATTTGTGAATTTTATTGTAGCATTTGAGAAAGCTAGGACTTTAAACAAAATGTAATAAAAAAGGGCATGTATCTGGAGTTAATTTTTGTTGCTAGGCAGCAAAATACTACTTCCTCTTGAAGCTTTGACACTGATATTGTGGCCTAGTAGCCATGAATTTCTGAGCCTAAGTCAAAGCGGAGAGAGCGAACAGTTAGAGCTGTCACCAGATCAGTTGCAAGTGTGTCACTTTGTAGGCACGCTAAAATGTCAATCGTCATCATCATGACACTGAATATGTACTCGCTGGAGACCAGCAAGGAGAGGGGAGATATGACGGGAGACCTTCAAGCTCCTTAAAGGAATTAACAAAGTGAACTGCGGGGAGCTATTTAGCCTGAATACCAATTCACAGTCACATGGACACGAATAGAAATTAACTAGAGGTAGGTTCAGGGTGGACGTGAGGAAGTACTGCTTTATAGAAAGGGTGGTGGAACCTTGGAACAGTCAGTCGGCTGAGGTGGTGGGTGCGAAGACAGTCAGGGGATTTAAGCAGGGTGGGGAAATAACAAAGGGAATAGTGGTTACCGGGGCAACAGGACCAGGGAAGAGAATAGAGAGATGATAGGGAGGGTTAGTACCCTGGAGAAACAGTAGGTTCCAGGGATTATAGGGAACTTGGGCAGACTGGCTGGACCATCTGGTCTTTTTCTGCCGCCATAGTTTGCTACAGCCCGTTACCCCACACAGTTCCAGATATTTTGCTATTAATATCCTACAGTCCTCCAAGTGGCAGGAATAGTAATCATTCAGAGCTAATGCTTAGAGATTTTTTCTGTTATTCTGCTAGCTGTGGGAAAATGCAGTTTGCAGTGGCAGGGTGGTCATTTTCCTACATGATTTTATTAATGTTAGTCATCCCTTTGCACATTTTATGGTGTGATCTGCTAGTTTAAATAGCTCGCAGCACCAAAAACAACAGACATTTTTATTAATTTTTAAAAGCAGTCAGCTGTTACTTTTTATTTGTACAGTATTTTACTTTTGCCAATCAAAAGGTTTTCTGCATGATAGTATTATTTGTGCTGCACAGATCAGAAATCTGCCCAGAAGCTGACATTATGCTATTCCCTTTCATACATCACCAACATTGAGACCTTACTCACTCACTGTGGAATCACTTGTGATCAGTCTTGCAGAATGACTTAGTCAGTAGTGATATCATAATCAGTAGTATCTCAACGCTGACAAGGTGTCAAGCGGAACAGAACTAGATATGTTAGCCTTCAGGTAAAATATTGTTAAATTTAGTACTATACTTCTGATATCTTTGAAGAAAATGTTTCTAGGGATCTGGATATGATGTTCTGTCCACACTTTCTGTCTGTTGCCTTTCCTTTCCTTTTAGGACTGGCCGGAATGTCTTCAAGCTGGATCCTCCCACCCATCCACCCAGGTGGTAATGTTCTCAGCTCCGCCCCATGACACCAGATCTTCCTTTCCACTGGAAGAAGCAGGTTCCCTCCCATCTGCTGTCACGCTGGGTAGTCCCTTTGCTATTAAATCTTCAGATTTACTTTCAATTTGTTTTTAAAACCTTTGTCTTCAGGCTCGATCATTGATCGCAACCATGATGAACTGTACCCTTCTATACAGGCATTAATAAACATGATACCTCAACTTATATGTATATGAAGGTTGTAAATACTGCAATAATGTTATGTAATGCATGTAGGTTCTTTGTGAGCAATTGGAAAGTATATATCGCACCTACCGTGTTGCTGTAAGTTTGTTTGTATCTTTTTTCTCATTTTGTATACTGTACCTAAATATATGTATGTATATTTGTTCTTGACAACAGCAGGTCCACCTTGTAAATGAGCTTGTTCAATGGTGATCGCCTGGATAAATAAAGATTTGATTGATTGATTAAATGACGACAAGTCCATTCCTGGGTTCTGTTGGTGTTTTTGTGGGAAGAAGATGCCCCGAATGGATTCGCACACCATGTGTGTTTACTGCCTGGGGCCTGAGCATGATCCCCAGGCCTGCAACATTTGTTGAAATTTCCACCCTACTGTTCTAGAGGACTGTCTAGCCCAACTTAAGTTAGGCCAACTGAGCGAACAGTACCCTTCTGTTAAATCTGAAGATGCCCATTAGGCGGTCTCGGTGGCCGTGGGGTCCAGCGAACATCTAGCGTCATTTGAGGAGGTGGCGACCCAGGCCACAGTTCACACCTCCTTGGCTTCGGCCTTCTTGCCGCTTTCACTGGGCACCACTTTTACGGGGTCTTTCAAAGAATTGTGCCGAGCTCTGCTGACCCTCGGTCAGAGCCCCTCCAGGCACACATCTTAGTCAAAGAAAGAGACCAAAAAATAGTCTCACCATCATTCGTGGGATCGAGAGCACTCTCTGTCATGGGCTTCGGATTCCCTCACTTCTCCAGATCCCACTTTGGTCGAATCCTTGGCCAAGGCCACCAGCTTCAAGGTAACCCCATCAGGTCAGTTGGCCGAGACTCTGGTTGATCTTCTGGACGAAATTTTGTTTGGGCCGGTCGGCCAGTTGTTGACTGAAGAGGCCGACACTTCTCTCTCCAGGATTCTGGTCCTGACTCTGACCATTACAGGGATGGATCAGTACACTGACCCACCGCCTCTGGTTATTGACTGAGACTTGGAGGAGCCTTGGCACTTGTCAACTCCTTCCGAGCCCCACCGCAGGTCCCCCAGCGGTCGTGGTCAAAGTCTCAGTCTTATTCCCAGGGGGTCGAGTGGTTTGCTCTCGCTCTCAATGCTTCAGGAAGTGGCATTGCCCCTACTCTTCATCCTCCTCCTCCTCGTTGAGAAGGGGCTTTGACGCAAGCTACGTCAACGCTACAAGGATCTCGTGACAGAAGTTTGTGTCCACTGGTATGAAGCCAGTCTCAGTTAACATGGCGGCAATCACCTGGCTCTCACCTCAACGGCCCATGCCTTCTCCACCTCAGAAGCCAACCAAGACGGTCCCGGCTCGGCTGACCCCAGTGTCTCCACCAATTCCTGTGGAGCCGCCACCTATACAGCCATAAATGAGTGCTCCGACCAAGGAGTCCTGGCCTGCCAAGGGGCTTCCCCATTGGCTTTTGGTCAACGTGAGCCCTGATCGTCCATGGAGGATCAGAGGGGACTCTGGTGGTTGACCCCTTTTTAATGACTCCTCGGAGTTGGAGGGTTCCTCCTTGCATTCTGGTCCGGTCGACAAGCGTGATATGTCTCACCTGTCATGGAGTTGGTTGTGGGTCTCTCGATAGACGAAGGCCCTACTTACTTTGTGGGCCTTCTCCACCTGATCTCTGAGTTTGCTGATATGACAATGGAACCTGTCCAGAAACGGGCTTGATACCCCTTGACTGAGATCCTGGACCAGGGAGATACTCCTGGGGAGGCCTGCCCAGTGGCAGAGGCCATCCTTGGAGCTTTGGGAGTGCCCCACTTTCTGCCCTGCGCTGTCTGCCCTGATGGCCCGCAAGTACGCAGTCCCTTCCGGTTCCCTGTCTGGATTCACAGAACACTCCTCGGCTGAGGGCTTGATACCTGATTCTGTGTTCAGGCACTCAGGCAACACTGGTGACGTCGACAAGCCGCCTGATAAAGAATCCAAGAGACTGGACCATGCAGCTAAAAAAAGTCTACACTGTGTCTTCACTTGGCCTTTACCAGGTGAGTTCAGCCCTTCTCGTGGCCAACTTCTCCCATGCCCTGCTGGGCACTCTGGATGAGGTGCTTTCTCATCTGCCAGTAGACCTCCAGACCATAGTCAAACAGGTCCCGGACCAGGTCTGGGCTGTAGCAAAGCAACAGCTTCAGACAGCCATGGATTTGGGGGACTCCTGTGTCCGGGTTGTGGGGGCCTCAGTGGCCATGCACCATAGGGCTTGGCTACGAATCTCTGCCTTCACGGCAGGTACCCAGCATAAGCTGGCGGATTTCCCTTTCCTGGGCACCAACTAGTTTGGGCCCAGAGTCGAGGGCCACTTCACCCACATTGAGAAGTCCAATGCCACCTTGGACTCAGTGATATCCACCTAGTCCTAGAGGGATCACAAGGGCTCCAAGCAGCAGAAAAAGAAGCCCTTTCATTCCACCTCCACTCATGCGGCCAAACCAGCCCAGGTCACAAGCTGGGCAGCAGGCTCAGGCCTGGTGACTTGGTCCAAGTTGGTGTCCTCTGTCGTCCGCAAGCCTGGAGGGAGAGGCCCCAGTGGCGCCTCAGCCGGGCCTTCCTTCTCCTCCTCCAAGCCTGCCCAGTGATGGGATGAGGGATGCCTCCCTTATGCCTGTCACACCTTCCTGGATCCTCCCATGGGGGGTTTTCTCTGCCACTTCCTTTCTACCTGGTCCGCTGTCACCATGGACAGGTGGGTTCTTGAGGTGGTTGATCAGAGTTTGCCTCTGGAGTTTGAGCAGTATCCTCCTTGTCGAGCCCACGCTCCATGGGAAGAGTTGGTATCCACAGACATTCTGTCAGCTCTTCAGCATGACATTGTCCAGCTCCTCCGCAAGAAGGTTGTGGTTCCTGCCCTGAATCCTCCTGAACACCCAGGGCTTGTCTCCAGGTACTTACTGGTGCAAAAACAGATGGGGGGCTGGCACCACATTCTAGATCTGCACAACCTGAACAAGTTTCTCGAGTTGACCATCATCAGGATGGTAACTCTGTCACAGATCATACCACCTCTAGAGTAGAACATGTGGTTTTGCTTCCTGGATATTCAGGACACATTCTTTCACCTCCCGATCCGTCCGTCAAAGAGAAGGCTCCTCCCCTTCTGAACAGAGGGAGCCCTCTACGAGTTCCAGGCCATGCCATTTGGCCTGTCCTCAGCCTCCAGGGTCTTCATGAAGTGCATTGCAGTAGTGGCAGCTTACCTGAGGCGCCAAGGGGTCCAGGTTTACCCCTACCTAAATGACTGGCTGATCGCAGGTCCCTCCAGGCAGGAAGTGGAGCGGTCTAGGGACATGGCCTTCCAGATCCGTATCTCCCTTGGCCTCTTAGTTAACGAGCCAAGTCAGAACTTGTGCCTTCGCAGGTGATCAACATCATCAGGGTGGAGCTTGATTCTTGCAGAGCCAGTGCTTGGCTCCCATCAGACAGGGCAGAGGCTGTTTTCTCCTTTGCCCGATTATTTCAGGTGGGGCAGTTGCACCCTGCCTGGGACTTCCTGCGCCTGCTGGGTTACATGGCAGCCTGCACCAGCATGGTCCATTGGGCCCGCTGAAGAATGTGCTTTCTGCAGTGGGGGCTGTCCAGCCAGTGGTCTCAGCACAAGGGTCACTTCGACTAGCTGGTCACTGTGACCCAGCGGATGTGGGACGCTCTCCAGTGGTGGTTAGTCCCAAAACATATGCAGGAAGAGATGCTGTTTGTCTGCCCAGAGCCGATGGACATCCTGACGACCGATGCCTCTCATGGGCTGGGGTGCCCACCTGAGGAAAACGGAGTCCCGCTGCCACATCAACCTGCGGGAGCTCTGAGCAGTTCAGCTGGTGCTGACTGTCTTTGCTCCTCACATTCGGGATCAAGTGGTCCAGGTCCAGATGGACAACACCAAGACCACGTACTATCTCAACAAACAGGGCGGGAAGCACTTCCTGCCATTGTGCAAGGAAGCTGTCTGTGGGTCGACCTTTATGCACAGCCCGGTGGCCGATCTCTGAGTCATCCATGTGGCAGGGGCCTCCAACTAGCTGGTGGATGCTCTCAACCACGTGGGCGAGGCATCTCATGAGTGGTCTCTCCACCCAGAAGTAGTACACAGTCTGTTCTCCCAGTGAGGCACCCCTCAGGTAAACCAGTTCGCCTTCAGGGAGAACAGAAAGCTGAGACTGTTGTGTGCCTGCCCCCTCAGCAGGGAACACTGCAGGGGGATGCCTTCTTGAGGCCCTGGACCCCAGGCCTCTTCTATGCCTTCCCTCCACTTCCCTCGATTCACAAAGCATTGCTCCAGGCCAGTAGGGACAAGGCACAGGTGATCCTGGTGACTCTGGACTGGCTCCGCCACTTCTGGTACCCAGATCTCCTCAGCCTCAGCAGCAGCATGCTCCCGAGGCGTCTTCCTCTCCGCCTAGACCTGTTCTCCAACAGTTAGGGGAAGGTACTCCATTTGGACCTTCAGTCCCTGCACCTGACAACCTGGTTCCTGAGCGGCTAGAGTTCCAGGCTTTGGGTCTCTTTGCAGATATCCTCACTGTTGTTGAGGCATCTTGGAAGGAGTCAACCAGGAAGTGTTACACCTTCAAATGGAAGAGGTACTCCATTTGGTGTCAGGGCAAAGGGTTGGACCCTTTTTCCTGTCAAGTGGCTAGCATTCTTGACTACCTGTGGTTTCTCTCTCTCAGTCAGGCCTTCGGTCGACGACCCTCAAGGTGCACCTGGCAGCCATCTCTGCTTATCGGGCGCGAGCTGGTTAGCAGTCAGTTGCGCAGGAGAAAGTGGTCTGGTACCTTTTTAAAGGCTTTGACCACATTTCCCCTTCAGTGTGTGAACCACCACCAACTTGGGATCTGCTGCTGGTTTTGGCAAAGCTCAGTGGCAAGCCATTCGAACCAATGCACAAGCGTGACATGTCTCACCTGTTGTGGAAGACCACCTTCCTGGTGGCTATCATGGCAGCCAGAAGGATGAGTGAGCTCCAGGCACTTTCGGTGGAGTCTCCTTACCTGGTCTTCCACAGGGACAAGGTTGTCCTGCACCCCAACCCAAAGTTCCTCCTAAAGGTTGTGTCGGATTTTCAGCTTAACCAGGTGATTAATCTTCCGGTGTATTTTACCAATCACACCTCGGAGGCTGAGCACAGGCTCTATACTCTGGACCTGAGGTGAGCGTTCTCTTATTACAATGATCACATGGCTGAAGTTCAGGGAGAGGTTCGCCAGCTATTTTTCACCTAGGCTGAAGCTACACCTGACAAACTGGCAGCCAAGTGGATAATTGACAGGTGGATTGTATCCTGTTTTGATCTGTGCTATAGGTTGGTGGGTAGGGAGCCTCCTGTAGGACTTAGGGCTCATTCCACCTGCCATACCACTGCCTTGGTGGCTGCTTCCAGGGATGTCCCAATCCAGGAAATATACAGGGCTACTACCTGGAGGTCAGCACACACCTTAATTTCCCATTACCACATTGACCTTGAGTCACATCGGGATGCTGGTTTTGGGGCCTCAGTTCTCCAATCCTTATTTCCCAAGTAGTGGATGTTTGCCTTGCCTCCCTCCTCTTGGAGAACTGCTAGGAGTCTGCCAAAAAGTGTGGATTGAATATCATATCCACGTCCCTAGAAAAACAGGTTATTCACCTGTAACAGTAGTTCTACGAGTGGTATATGATGTTCATTCACACGGACCCACTCAACCTCCCCTGGCTTTGGTGCACACAGCTGCTTCCAGCGGGCACGATCTGGCATCAAGGGGCTGAGCCCAGAGTGTTACCACCCGAGTGGGTTGGAGGAGGCAGCTTGAAGATGTTCCGGCCAGCCTTAAAGGGAAAGGCAACTGCCAGAAAATGTGAATGAACATCATATACCACTCCTAGAACTACTGTTACTAATGCGTAACCTGTTTTTTTTGATGATATTTGCTTCTTTGATTTTTATGTTTGCTTGCACACATGTGCAAGAAACAGTGCCATCATCTGAGTTTTTGTAAGTGTGGCACCCTGTCTTCCAATGCAATCAGTGTGTTTGCAGGCGTGGCCACAGTTCGCCAATGAATGCTGCAGCTGTCTATGACAGCAGTTGAAAATGCAGTGCCGTACAGTTGAAAGGCAGAGCTACGCTTCAGTGAGCAGCCAGATGCTACTTCTTGCACATGCGCTCCCTCCCACCACACACACACACGCATGCACATTGCGTATATTCACTCCCCCCCCCACACACACTGGAAGGCTTTTTTGGGGGACCTGCAACAGATCTGTAACAGTTCCTATTTTGCGTGCACTCCAATTGTTTCAGACTTTAATTCCAGAGAACAGTTATTACAGTGTACAATTATTGCACTCGTTCCTTGCCTATGAAATTAAATATTATTGCAATCGTACCTTACGTTATGTGGGGGCGCTCCACCTCCCACACCCCCCGGGTCTGCAGTGTACAATTATTTCACTCGTTCCTTACTTATGCAATTAAATATTATTATTGCCAATTTCTTCCGTGTAAAATTGACAACCCGCGATCGCACCATTGGCTGCATGCAGGGGCCAGCATTTCACCGGGCGACTCAATCCACAGACTGTCCCTAAAGTAAATGAATGCCACACACTGTATGGCTGACGGGGTGCCCACTCCTCTGTCGGCTCTGCCACGCCTCCCCAACAGAGTTCCAGGTGCCACACTGGGAACCCACCCCAGCATGGCAACAGTCAGTATTGCCAGCCGGGATGCCCAATCCCGTCGGCTCAATGTTCTCTCCCCAAACAGCCTTCCAGCTGCCACGCTGGGAGCCCACCCAGCGTAGCACAAGTCCCGCTGTCGTCCAATAAAAACAAACCTTCCTCGCTGACTGTCCACCCACCCTCTGCGCACTCTTGCCTCCCATACCCCTCACCCCATACTTACCTCTCTGGAGGTCAAGTAGACGACCGTGGACCGGGAACACGCTCGCACTCTTCAAAGCTGACCGAGCTGAGGAAATGCCGTAAGCTGTATAATGGAATAAATAGGGGTTTTTCAACTTTGATGCATAACTCAAGCATTTCTGGGAATTTCTTCACCAGATTTTCAGCATGGGGTTTTTGGGACCCCACCTCATGAATTCTGTCACTGTCATTTTGTTAATCGGCCCCGAAAGGTGATTTCACGGTCACTGCGCGGAACCACTTTTCGGGACCGATTTACGAAATGACAGTGTCACAATTCATGAGGTAGGCCCTCAAAAACCCTATGTTGAAAATTTGGTGAAAAATTCTAAGAATGACTGTTTTACGAGCGCATCGTTGCACTGTTTCTACACACGCTGCAAGTTCGAATTTTCATTATTTCACTCCAGATTTTTCAACATTGCTATTTTACCACACCTCTTTATGAGAAGTACACGTCATTTTCACGCTGGCTAAAATGTGCTCAGATACGTAGCTATTAACGCAGTCGGGTGTGCTAAATCAATATTCGACAGATTAAAAATATCACAGTGACACTGTTCATGAGCAGAGGTGTTAAATGGCTGTGTTAAAATTTGTGAAAAAAATTCTCCAAATGACTTTTACGATTATGCGTGCTATGCTGTTCCTATGCACACTCTGCATCGCTCATCACGCATTCTTTTCACTTCAGATTTTCAACATTGCTGTTTTAACACACCTCCTATGAGCAGTATAGCTGTCATTTTTCACATCTCGCCCAAAATGTGTTTCTGCGCATGTAGCGCACAATGGCGCAGTCGGTGTGCGAAATCAATGTTCGGGACAGATTAAGAAAATCACAGTGACACTGTTCATGAGCAGAGGTGTTACAATGGCTATGTTAAAAATTTGGTGAAAAAAGTCCATAAAATGACTGTGTTACGAGCGACCATTGCACAGTTTCCACGCACCCTCGTAAGTTCATGGATTTCTAATATTTTCAGTCCAGATTGTCACCACTGGCATTTTTCCACACTTCCTTATGAACAGTAAAGCTGTCATTTTCCACACCATGGCCGAAATGTGCTTTCACACTTCCAGCACAGAAATGCATGATCGCTGTGGGAAATCACTGTTCGGGACAGGTTAAGAAAATCACAGTGACACTGTTCATGAGCGGAGGTTCCAAAATGCCTGTGTTGACAATCTGCTGTAAAAAATCCCCAAACTAATTGCATTATGGGTGTGTGTTGTGCAGTTCTACGCACGCTCGTGACTTCACCAGTTTTTTTTATATTTTCACTGCATATTTTCAGCATTGCCATTTTTTGCACCTCCTCATGAACAGTACAGCTAGCATTTTTCACATCCTGTTCGAAATGTGTTTTCACACTTGTGGTGCCAAATGGTCTAGTCACTGTGCAAAATCAGCTTTAGGCTAACAAACTGATATTGCCACTGTTCATAAGGTGGGGGTCACAAAAAACCCATGTTGAAAATTTGGAGTGAAAATGCCAACGAACGCCTGAGACGTTAGGGTTTCTGACCATAATGCCCCACCCTGTAGAGATTGACAGGCATCGGGGTATGACTTGGGATTCTCGCCTGCAATGCTCATACCATTCCACGCCCTGCAGCCAGTGAGAGGCATTGAGGTGTGCCTTTGACTCTTCTGCCCCAAAGTTCACCCCATGCTCCTATACAGCACCCATCTCACCATATTTCCTGATGGAATGGGGTGAGCATAAGGGCCAAAGACCCCAAGGCACACCGTGTCACTTGTTGGTGTCTGCAGGGTAGGGTGTGGTGAAATGGCATGGCTGTTATGCCTGACGACCCAAAGGCACACCCCAATGCCTGTCAGTCTCTGCAGGGTGGTAGTGGGGTCGTCTTCAGTTCAATACTTCACTGCCATTCCTATTATGCAGCTCTCTAACTCCTACACTACCAATGCCAATGCCAGCAAGCAAACGTTCAGCATTGACAAATGCTTGTTAAAGAAAGTGGTGAAAAGGAGAAAAATGTGCCTTTTTATTTTGAACTGTAACTATTAAGTGATGATATAAGTTATATTGTTGATAGACTATTGATTAGTTACAACATACATGAATTACATGTTTGTTCTTTCTTTTTACTGTATATTAGCAATTCTGTTATACATTGAAATTCAATAAAATTTTATTGACAAAAGCATATCGCAACTCATTTGGTCAGGTTAAAAAATGTTCTAATTAGCTAAAGGAAAAAGAAACAATCATTTGTCAATCCCGAATGTTGTCTTGCTGGCATTGGCATTAGTAGTGCAGGAGTTAGAGATGCATAATAGGAATGGCAGTGAAGTATTGAACTGATGCAAACCTGACCCCCACCCCGCAGAGACTGACAGGCATTGGGGTGTGCCTTTGGGTCGTCGGCCATAACGCTCATGCCATTTCACCTCACACTACCCTGCAGATGCCGACAAGTATCACGGTGTGCCTTGGGGTCTTCAGCCCATAAGGAAATAAGCTGAGATGGGTGCAGTATAGGAGAATGGGGTGAACTTTGGGGCTGAAGAGTCCAAGACACACCTCAATGCCTGTCACTGGCTGCAGGGTGGGGGCGGAGGTGGAATGGCGTGAGCATTATAGCTGACAATCCCAAGTCACACCCTTGACACCTGCCGTCTTTACAGGGTAGGGCATTACAGTTAGAAACCCTAACGCCCGGGTGTTTGTTGGTATTTTCACTCAATTTCCATCATGGGCATTTTGAGACCCACCTCATGAAGAGCAGCACTATCAGTTTGTTAGCCGAAAGGTGATTTTGCACAGTGACTGCTCCATTTGGTGCCACAGGTGCGAAAACACATTTCAGGCAGGATGTTAAAAATGACAGCTATACTGTTCATGAGAAGGTGTAAAAAATGGCAGTGTTGAAAATCTGGAGTGAACTTATGAAAAATTGGCAAAGCCATGAGCGTGCTTAGAAACTGCGCAACGCACGCCTATAACACAGTTATTTTGGGGATTTTGTTAACCAAATTTTCAACATAGGCATTTTGGTACCTCTGCTCATGAACAGTGGTACTGTGATTTTGTTAATCTGTCCCAAAAGTTGATTTCTCACAGCGAACGTGCCATTGTGTGCCAGATGTGCAAAAACACATTTTGAGCAGGATGTGAAAAATCACAGCTGTACTGTTCATAAGGAGGTGTGTAAAAATGGTAATGTTGAAAATCTGGAGTGAAAATATGAAAAATTGAAGTCACGACTGTGCGTAGAAACTGCGCAACACATGCCCGTAACGCAATTATTTTGGGGATTATTTTTAACCAAATTTTCAAAATAGGCATTTTGGGACCTCCACTCCTGAACAGTATTACTGTGATTTTGTCAGTCTGTCCTGAAAGTTGATTTCCCACAGCGACTGTACCATTGTGCGCTACATGTGCGAAAACACATTTTGGACAGGATGTGAAAAATGACAGCTGTATTGTTCATAAGGAGGTGTGTAAAAATGGCAATGTTGAAAATCTGGAGTGAAAATATTAAAAACTGTCGAAGTTATGAATGTGCGTGGAAACTGCGCAACGCACGCTGGTAACAGTCATTTTTTGGAATTTTTTCACCAAATTTGCAAGATAGGCTTTTTCCCCACCTCATGAACACTGTCACTGTCATTTCATTACTTGGTCCTGAAAGGTGATTTGTGCAGTGATCGTGAAATGACCTTTCGGGACTGAATAACGAGATGACAGTGCGTGTGTTCATGAGGTGGGGTCCCAAGGACCCCATGTTGAAAACTTGGAGCCAAATTCAAAAAGATGGCTGAGATATCCACCTAAGTTGAAACTCCCCCATTTATGCCATTATATAGCATACCGGTATTTCTTCAGTTCACGGTCATCTTTAAAGAGTACAGACGTGTTCCCCTCCACCGAAGATTGCAGCGCCAGACCTCTGGAGTAAGTATGGGGTGGGGGTGGGGAGGTGAGTGCGCAGAGAGTGGGTGCAGGTTGGGGGTGTAGCAGACAATGGACCATTTTCTTTTTCAGGTACAAAAACGGACACTGGCCGCTGGACAGTTTTCTTTACAGGTGAAAATAGAAATGTTAGTACACTTGGTTGGTTTCCCAGTGTGCCCCATGACTTTTATTATTGAAATGTTTCTCCAGGAAAATCATGTTGGGATGCGTATCATCTGTGCCGCTGCATGACAAGCTTGTCTCTGATTGCAGGAGCACTTTTCTTACAAGTTGTTTCCACTTTACATAATTCTTGTGTCAGTGCTAGCATGCCGGCTTATTGGGAATGAGGGGTGCACCTACTAAAGCGTGCCCTGCATTCGCCAACACTGACACGTCTGAAATGTGCTACGAGCACAAGATGTTGCTTGTGCATGCGTGTAAGCCAACATAAAAATACTTCCGATCATACAGAATGGACAGTAACAGCTGACTACTTTAAAAAGTGATATTAATTTCAGGCATTGTGCTAGCTCTTTAATAGATTCTAACATCCCATTTCACAAAACAAATCAACATTTATGGCACGATATTGTTTTGCACATCCTATTTCCATCTATCTTGAGGAGAGTTTAGGACAGTTATTTTTTTTATTTACTATGCTTTTTCTGTCCCCCGGCCGCCCGATACCTCAGCCTGGTCACAGACCCTATGACTTCTCTCTCTCATACTGGCTGTGACTCCCTGATACCCCATGTCGTGCCCCCCCCCCAGGGTGGGGTTGTGGCACTGGCCTGAAGTGCCACTTCCGACAGGATAGGTCAGGGAGGCGGCCTGAGAGAACTAATCGAAGCTGAGGGCAGACTTCATCAAGGGCAGCCAGCACCTATTTTCTAGGCTACTCCAGGGGCGGGGACATGTAATGACGTCCAGCGTCCGCCCTGCCCCTCTTGAGTGTTGGCACCCGGTCGCCTGTGGTTCCCCCAGCCTCCACCAGGGGTCCCTCGGCCACCGGATACTCTACCCCTCCCTCCCCCTGGAGAAGGAGAGCAGTCCATGGGACACTCAATCCTTCTCTCCCAGCTGGCCCTCCAACTCCCTGGGTCTGTTCCCGAACCTGGGTTGCTGGCATCGTAAATGGAAATCTAGCCGCTGTGCTAGTGGGCATGCTGAGTTTAGGACAGTTATGATGGAAGAGCTTTGTTGGGTAATTTAACTCTGGACCACCTTCTGTGAACTGGACCTAGTCTGATGCAGCTACTAGTGAATTGTGTAGGACATTTGGGTTTGGTGTTCGCAGGGGCTGTCTGGTATTCCTTTCAGAGGGGGTCTTCTCATATTAATTGACAGATGTTGGTTAGGCCCCTTCTGAAAAAAACAGATTTGGACCCCCTGGATAACCTCATGAATTTTCAACCTGTCTCTAACCTGCTTGTTTTGGGAAAAGTTATCAAAATGTTTGTGGCACTGCAGCTTCAGCTGCACCTTATGGCCTTTGATATCAAAGAGCCCCTTCAATAGCTTAAGGTCAAGCCATATTAAGATATTGCATCAAGGAAGTAAACTAGTTGTTAAATATAACAAGTAAGGTGACATGAGTGAAAAAATAAGTTAATTGTGGGGTAAGACAGGGGTGCATATTGGCACCATCTTTATTTAATTTATGTATTGATAAAGTTGTGAGAGATCTAGAAGAGGTGGACACTTTTGCACCAAGGATAGAGGAGATTAGAGTACAGATATTGTTATACGCTGATGATGCAGTATTAATCGCTCACACCCCTCTTGGTTTAAAGAGAGCTATTGCAGCAATAATAAAATCATTAGCGATGTTGCATATGAAATTGAACCAGGAAAAGACTAAAATAGTGGTATTTGGTAGTAAATGTAAAAACAAACAAAAATGGAGAATTGAGAATACAGAGTTAGAAGAAGTCAGAGAGTTTACATATTTGGGGGTGATTTTCAGTGAGGATTTAAAATGGAAAAAACAAACAGAAAAAATAAATGAAAAGGCATTAAAAACTTTAAATGGAATTAAGCACTTTACAAAAAAAATGGGTAGAAATTCCTTTATAGCTCAGTATAGATGTTTTAAAGCAAAAGTTAATTCTCAAATTCTATATACTTCGGAGGTTTGGGGACTCCCAGGTAATCATAAAACATTGGAAATAGTTCAAAATAACTATTTAAAAAATCTTTTAGGTTTACCAATGTGGGCTTCAGGGGCTGAAGTAAGATTAGAAACGGGGACTTGATCAATTCAAACAGAAATTATAAAAAGAAATATAACATACAGGAAAAAAATTGTAACTACACACAAAGATAGCCTGATATATAATTGTTGGATAGATGCTAGTAACAGTGAAGGTGGAAGAGGTATAAATTGGTTTAGTATATTAAATCAAGTACTAAATAAAGCTGGGTTACTCTATAACTATATATTGGACTCGGAAGGTGTTAAGAAGGGTGCATTGAAATTTATACAAATGGCCGGCCAGAGAATAGAAGATCAAGCGATACAGTCTGATTTTGGAAGGATAAAAGACTCATGTAATGGTTCTCCATTTAAGAAAATTAAAACAGTATTTGAAATAGAGGGTTATTTATTGAAATGTGAGAATGAGAAACATAGAAAAGCAATCACTAGATTAAGACTAGGTGAATTTGGTAAATGGGGATGAAGATGCAGTGGTTCTAACCAGATGGATATTTGTATAAGTTGTAATAATGCTGTTATGTTCAGTGCTCATTTAGTGTTAGAGTGTAAGGCCTATAGTGATATAACGAGAACATATATTGAGCAACGCTTCCAAAATATTGCAGGTATGAATAGAGATGAGCAAATAAAGAAAATTTTAAATTGGAAAAAATTGGAACAAATATTTGCTTTAGCAAATTTTGCACATAGAGTGGCAAGAAAAATGAAGTGGAGTATCTGACTTTATTGAATATTGTACATGGACTTTATAATCATTATATTAACTTTCTGAAGTTGTTGAAGGTGAAAATATATGTATCTGTGAGAATTGGAGAAGGTTAGATATAGGATTGTGTGATTTTAATATTTTTATATGTAACAAATAATTTGTATACATACTTGGAAATAAACTTTACCTTACCTTACCTAGGTCAATACATCCTGCACTGAGACAGCATTGGTCAGGGTGCAAAATGACCTTCTCAGGATGAGAGATGGAGAAGAACAGTCAGTTCTTGTCCTCCTGGATCTGTCCTCAGCATTTGACACTATGGACCATGGGCAGCTCTTGGATCAGCTGAAGAAGTATGATGGACTCACTGACAAGGTCATCTGCTGGTTTAAGTCCTACCTCAGGGATAGGATGCAGAGAGTAGTGATGGGAAATTTCTCCTTTCGCCCTATGTGCTCTCCTGTGGTGTACCCCAGGGGTTGATCCTCTTAGCCATGCTGCTTGCAGTATATATGCCGCCCTGGGTAGGATCATTAGATGGTACTGTGTTTGTTTTCACTGCTTTGCAGATGATACCCAGCTGTATCTGTCCTTTGTGCCTGGGACGCAGGACACAGTGGAAGACTAAATTTCTGTGTGGCCATGATCCAGGACTGGAGGGTATCTAGCTGTCTACCACTCAACCCAGACAAGACTGAGGTACTGATGATTGACTTGGATTGTGGCGGGGGCTGCCACCTAGGTGATGTGGCTTTGACCTGGTAGGCTGGAAGCCTCAGCTACGGTGAAAAATCTAGGAGTCATTCTGGATGAAGGTCTGACACTAGACGCTGAGGAGTCAGCTGTTGTCTGAAGTGGCTTTTACCTCCTGAGGAACATCAATCAGATTAAATCCGTTATCCCCCACTCTGAGGACCTGGCAACACTTGTATATACGTGATGTCCAGGCTTGATTACTGTAATGCTGTGTATGTCAGGGTCAACAGTGGTACCCTACGATGCTTGTAGCAAGTGCAAAACACTGGGGCCAAGTTGCTGACAGACCTTTCTAGGTCGTGTTGCATGACCCCTGTCCTGTTTAAGCTACACTGCCTGACGGTGAATTGGCATATCACGCCCTACATGGAATGGGCCCGGGATGTCTGTCTGAGCTCCTGACTCCTTATCAGTCCTCCCACCCTCTCCGCCCACCGGGGAAGGCCTCTTGATGGTACCTAGGGTGGGGCTAAAATCTTCCAGAGCTTGAGCATTTGCAGTGGCTGGTTTACTGCAGTGAAATTCTTTGCCGAGAGTCCTGAGAGAGGCCCGCTCAGCAGAGGCCTTTAAAAGAGGCCTTAAAACATTCCTCTTTAAAGAGGTCTTTGATATCACCTGATGACCCTCTAATGTGACTATCTGATTTATGTTTCTGATTCTGTTTATTTATTTTACGATGCTTTTTAACTGGGTTATTTATTTATAGGTAACTGATTCTCGCTCTGAGCTGTTTCATTTGCTATTTTGTAAGGCACCCTGAGCCTCAGGGGAAGGGTGTCATAGAAATAAAAGTACCACTACTACTGCTGCTGCTAGTTTGTGAGGTTTATGCAAAATCGGGAAATTATCAGACAGTTTGGACTTGTGTTTTTCAATGAACTGATAATAGTACTGTGAAGAATTTGGTTCCTTGTCAATTCTTTTTCATGAGTCAGGTAGGGCAGATTGATTAGACCAGTTGTCTTTCTGCTGACAATTTCTGTGTTTCTATTACTTCTGCCAAGATAGTGGACGGAAATTCATGCAACTGACCCAATATCAGGTGTGTATTTCAGACACAGTGCTCTTCACTTATAATAGACATTGTTATAACAGATGGAAACCAAAAGAAACTTCCCTCATAACACACTCTGTGAAGCTTTTATTGACACTTCTAGTACTTTTGGGGGGAGGGGTAACAGCGCAGAGCTAGTGAGAGAGTTGGCAAGAGTAGACTTGAGATGGAGCAGCTACAGAGCTTTAATTTCTTACTAAATAATTCCCAACAATCTACATTGAACTTTCTTAGTTTTTAATTAATTAAATGCACTAAAAGAAAAAGATTTTACATTTTAATAAAACACAGTAAGAATTGCCTTTGTTTTGACTGCCTGGAACTTCAACAGCCAGCCACTAGATATACACTGCAAGCCGCTTATAATTGACTAGTTGATATACTGCACTTTGACCCGTTAGGAGCAGTGTCCATTCTAACCGAAAGTCTTCTACCACACTGTTCTGTAAGACAGCGTTTTACTCCCTGCTCTGTACTCTTGCCCTTCCGTTCACCCAAGAGATTCAATTCCCAGTTACATCAGCAGAAAAAAACATTTTTTTTCAGATTTACTTCCCAGCAATAACAACTATACATTGTTTTGGTTTTTATAACTATTACTGAAGCCACTCTCAGATTCACCTGCTTACCAGTGTTACGCTGCTGACACTAACAGCATTCATCTGCCATGCATTATTACTCTGCTGCTGCTGCTGCTGTCTGTACAAATACAAAAATAAGTAACTTGTGTTAAAACTAAGAGTGGATGTTTCATTCATGCCCACAGTGACCTCAGATATGATAGCCCTGCTGGCAAAGATGACGCCAATAAGATGATGTCTTTCTTTCGACACAACATTCTTACAGTTTGCAAATATAAAACTAAATTAACAAATTAAGTCTAACCAGTTCCAGTAATATTAATCAAACAAAAGCTGCTGTTGATCACAGACACACATAAAGCTCTCAGCTGGCCCAGTGGTGGCTTCTAGTAGTAGTTGTAGCAAAGTGGTACAGTAGCAAGCATCGAATAAGCATAGAGTTTTGTGCTGATGGACGTCTAGTATAGAAGAAGAAGAAGAAGAATCAGCATTTATATGGTGCTTTTCATACACAATCTATCCCAAAGCACTTTACAAGCAATGCTAGACTGGTAGTGAAGTGACTGAATGTGTAGTGGCAGCCATATCGCACATCAGCACCCACACGCAGCCTGGACAATTGCATGAACCGGTTTCATGGGAAGGGGAACATTGGCCAGGACACTGGGGAAATTCCTCTACTTTTCCTGCAGGAGGTACTGTTGCGTTGTAGGAGGAACAAAGGACTTCAGTTTTGGTCTGACCATGGAAGGGGAAGGTACTGATAGTGGAGCTCTAGACAGGAACATGGATACCGTGGTGGTTCTGAGCCCGAACATTGAGCTCCCTATTCTGGGAACCAATTCAGGTTTTCCTGGAGGTCAACCCCTTATGTCTATGGATACTGAAGATTTGCAGGATGAACATTGTTTAGTACTGGATTTAGAGAAAGGAGAAAGTCCAGAGAGGGGTATTGCTAAGATCAAAGGGGATAAGGGGGCATGTGAGGAGGAGGACCATGTAAAAGCAACTATCCTAAATAGATACTTCTGCTCAGTATTTACTGAAGAGAAGGTAGAGCAGGGCCCACAGCTCAGCACCATGGACATGGGGGAGGGAGGTGTGCACTAGTCCATTCACAAAAGAAAGGGTCCTACAAGAGCTCGATAAGCTCAGGGTGGACAAGGGAATGGGACCTGATGGCATACATCCCAGGGTACTAAAGGAGCTAAGGGTGGAACTAGTAGAGCCATTATCAGAACTGTTTAATGAGTCTCTGAGCACAGGAGAGGTCCTAGAAGACTGGAGAAGGGCTCATGTGATCCTGTTCCACAAGAATGGTAGCAGGGAGGAGGCTGGGGACTATAGACCAGTCAGTCTTACGTCAGTAGCGGGCAAGATTATGGAGACATTCCTTAAGGAAAGGATAATGCAACACCTGGAATCCATAGGAGCACAGGATCCAAGACAGCATGGGCTTACAAAAGGAAGGTTTGTCAAACTAATCTCATAGATTTCTTTGACTGGGTAACCAGAGTGGTGGACCAAGGGGGAGCAGTTTATGTCACCTACCTTGACTTCAGCAAAGCTTTCGATACTGTTCTACATAGAAGATTGATTAATAAGCTGGGTAGGCTCAGGGTGGGTCAGACGTTGGTCAACTGGGTGGCAAACTGGTTGACGGGCAGAAAACAGAGAGTGGTGGTAAACGGTATACAGTCGGAAGAGATGCAAGTCACAAGAGGGGTACCTCAGGGATCAGTCCTGGGGCCAGTACTCTTCAATATCTTCATCAGTGACATTACAGATGGACTGGAGGGTAAGGTTTGTCTGTTTGCAGATGACACCAAGATCTGCAACAGGGTAGATGATCCAGATGGGGTGGGCAGAATGAGAAGAGATCTGGATAAACTAGCAAAATGGTCGGAAGAGTGGCAACTGGGGTTTAATGCAAAGAAGTGCAAGATCATGCATATAGGGAAGAGAAACCCTGAAGCCACCTATACGCTGGGAGGGAGTTGCTGGCAGTCACAAGGGAAGAAAGAGACTTGGGTGTCATCATCACCGATGACCTGAAATCATCAAAGCAGACCACTAAAACAGTAGGTAAGGCTAGAGGGATGTTGGGGTGTATTAGTAGGGGTATCACAAGTCAGAAGAGGGAGCTAATAATCCCTCTTTACAAGACACTGGTTAGGCCCCATCTGGAGTACTGCGTGCAGTACTGGAGGCCACACCTTCACAAGGACATTAACCAAATTGAGGCAGTCCAGAGAAGGGCAAACAAAATGGTGCAGGGACTGCATCAGAAAACGTATGAGGACAGATTAACTGAGCTCAATATGTATACCCTAAAGCAAAGGAGGGAGAGAGATGATATGATCATAACATTCAAACACCTTAAGGGCATTAACAAGGTGAAAGAGTCAAACATGTTTCAGTATAAGAAAAATAGCAGGACAAGAGGACACAGCATGAGATTAGAGGGAGGTTGATTACGGGGTAATGTGAGGAAGTTCTTTTTCACAAAAAGGGTGGTGGATGCATGGAATGGCCTACTTCAGGAAGTGGTGGATATGAATACAGTGCAGGGCTTCAAACAGGCATGGGATAGGCATAAGGGAGCAATACAGATGAGTATGAATAGATAGGCAATTGACAGAGCAAAGGCCAATGGCACATTCATTAGGTAGAAAAAGAAATGGGCAGACTGGCTGGGCCTTGCGGTCCTTATCTGCCGTCAAGTTCTATGTTTATGTATCAACGCAGAGGCAGGGGCCGAGATTGGGGTATGGGGAAGGGGGAGTTTCTAGAAGATCTGAACCCAGACCACCGTCAGCTGCAGTTCCTTCTGAGATAGTTGTTTCATCCCCACCCAGAGTTGTACCTGACCCAAGGATAGATGGCCCAGAGCTTGTTTCCACACGAGACCCCATTTTTACCCCCACAGTTTACCACCATGATCTTCTAAAGGAATCTATGGTTGTAATTCAGGAGGACTCTGATGGTCTAGACCCATTGAGGTATGTGGCTGTTCAGAATGGAGTGGATATGGCACCCTTAGTTAGTGATATCCTAGATCCTGGAAGTGAAAATATGGGTATGTTTCCAGTGGAACCACAGCTGGTCGGATTACCTCTTTCGCCACTGCCCCTCTCGAACAGATTCTCTGCTTTTTCTTTGTGGGGGGATAGAGTGGATTTTGATCAACCAATAATTACAGAGACTATTCCTTCTGGGAAGTCAGAGTCTGACAATACGGCAACAAAGTCTCCTACTATCCTTTCCAAGAGAAGGACGAGATTGAGTACTAGGCTCATAAAACACTCTCCCTGAGCCAACGCAAGTGCGGTTGGTGAGCCTTAATGTCAATAGCATTAAATCTACTTTTAAATGCATTACTACTTTTTCCATTTTACAACAGTTGGGTTTTGATGTGTTTTTTTTTTTTTTTTTTTTTTTACAGGACACCAGATTGCATTCGCTTAGTGAAGTTCAACAAATTACTAAGGAATGGGGGTGGGGATCTTCTTACTGGTCAGTTGGTCCTGATTTATGCAGTAGGATGTGAATTTGTGTTTCAACTCCCTCTGTTACTGTTTTACATATGGTGGACATTGATCCAGGGCGGGCGTTGTTGCTGGATGTTGTTTTGAATTCTACACCATGTAGATTGCTCAATATTTATGGCTCTCAATCGAAAGCCCTTCGTATAGAATTATTGTCTGATTTACAACCTTATCTCCATACTAGCAGGCAGATTCTTTGGGGGGGAGGCTTTAACATTAATTTTCAGACCCAGAATATTGAATGCAAACAGTATTGTGATAAGGCTTTCCTTAAAAAAAGTCGTGGTACAAGCTGGATTAAAAGATGCCCATATTTTTGGGCCCCATAAGCCCCAACCGACATTTTATAAAGGGAAGCTCTTCTCATATCGATTTTATTTTTATAAAGAAAACACTACCAGTGTTTAAGGTGTTTAATGTTCCAATAGAAACTTCAGACCATACGTTGGTGGGGGTCCACATTTTGTGGCCACCTCCTTGGGAGGTGGCTCTGGGTTTCTGACGATTGAATGTTAGTTTGTTGGGTGAATCTGATATTAAACAGGAATTTGGTGCTATTATAAGAGATAAGCGTACCATGATTTTTTATATGACGGGGAACTGGGACAATGGTAGGAGGATTTGAAAGAATGTTTGATTAGTTTCTTTCAGACACGGGCGAAAGCGAGGGCTTCATCCTCTAATTCTCACTATTTAGAACTTTGAGAAAAGCTTCAGTCTCCCTTTTCACAACAGAGCCTGGAGAGGGTGGATTATAATATGGAGATTAAGTTAGTTAAAGCTGAGATGTCCCATTTTCAATATAATAGACTCCGCTCTTTACAGAGGGAACAGCCATTTGGGACACAGGGGAAAGCAGAATGTACTAATCCCTTTGTAGATAGCCAACATCTCAGGGAAAGGAAAGAATTCATAAACCTGGTTTCCCCAAAAGGAGATGTGAGGACAGATAATGTGGGGATTATGCAGTTTTTGGAAATCCATGTGAACAACCAGGAATCAGTTCCTGAATCTGAATTTACACCCCAATTGTTGCAGGCTGCTCATCTTCCTTCTATTAGTTCGGGCCAGGAAGACGTTATGACAGCCCCGTTTACACATTTGGAGGTACAAACAGTGATTAAGGGCCTCCATAATGATGTTTCTCCAGGGTCGGATGGTTTGCCTGGAGAGCTCTATAAGGCCCTATGGGAGCTTATGCCATTGGAGTTAGTGGCGGTATTTAATTCTTTTCTTTTTGAACATTTTCTTTCTACTCAGATGTACGATGGACTGTTAATTTATTTATATAAGTCTGTGTGCCATTCTGATATCCCAAACTGGCGTCCCATAACTTTGTTAAACGTGGATTTTA
Organism: Neoceratodus forsteri; assembly: GCA_016271365.2. NCBI lineage: Eukaryota > Metazoa > Chordata > Ceratodontiformes > Ceratodontidae > Neoceratodus > Neoceratodus forsteri. The sequence continues at coordinate 1,686,219,360 of CM057450.1, read as the reverse complement.
AAATCCTAGCTAAATTATTAGGGAATAGACTTGCTGCTGTTATGGGCGATATTTTAAGCCCAGCCCAATTTTGTTCTATTCCTGGCCGGAGAATAACTGAATCTCTTCTTTTATTAAGGGAATTAACATCTAGGGAGGGTACAGGAGTTGTGGTCAGCAGGAGGAAGGGTTTGTGGTTAGCCTTGATCAGGCGAAAGCATTTGATGGAGTATCACACGCTTTCCTTTGGCAATGTTGTAAGCGTATGGGATACCTGATGTATTTATTCAATGGTTAAAGCTCTATTATGATTTAGCATTTGTCAGGCCCTTTGAGAATGTATGGATAGCTTTGAAGTGCCAGATTCGGAGGGGGTTTCATCAGGGTTGCCCTCTCAGTCCACTGCTTTGTTTTTACTATTGACCCTTTATTGAAAAATCTTCAAGCCTCCCCTCGTTTAATAGGTTTGGGAGAACGAGTGGGGCAGAATCTTAAAATAGTGGCATATGCAAACGATTTGTGTTTGTTAGCGAAAGATGAGAGCTCTATTCAGGTGGCATGCAGTCTTATAATGGGTCTTGGTAGTATCACAGGAGCATGCCTTAATACTGGGAAAACCCAATGTTTGCAGCTGCAAGGTTTCCCTTTGACATCTACAATGGTGGCTGGTATACTGGTGGCACAAGCACCCCGTAAAATTTTGGGGGTTATTTTGGAGGGGAGGATCCAGGAGGGTATAACTAGGAAAACAGGTTACAGCTTGGGCTAGAGAAAGTACAGAGATGGAATGTCTGGAAGGCCTCCAAAACAAAGAGAATTTACATAATTAAGTCCTTCTTGATTCCCATTTTTCTTTTTCTCAGTATGATCTATCCGGTTCCCACTCAGAATCAAAACTAATGGGATATTTGTTGTCTTATTTTTGGGGGAGTTGGCTCAACCCTGTAAAAAGGAATATTTTGTATAAAAACGTAAATGGGGGATGGTGAACCCATTTTTTTTTTTCTAACCATTTTTCTGTACAATAACTTGATCCCACTGATGAAGGGAAGTGTCCACTTGTGGGCTATATGGGGTTACCTGGTTCTGACTGGTGTCTTGAGTGAATGAGAAAAGGATATTTTTTCATATAAATAAACAACCCCCGTTTACTGACTGTGTGCTGGAGTTATTGATAAGGTTAAAAATGGCACATGGGGTATCAATCAGCTATTAATTTTCTCAGTAGATTGATGTACATTGATATCATAGCGTAGTGTTTTGTGGAACATCCTTTTTCTGAATTTTCAAAAGTCCAACAGACTTGTATTTCGACACATATCATGGATCCTAGGATTCTGGAAGGAATGTGGGATACAGTTTGGTTAGCTATGCACGGGAAGGTGAATGTGAAAAGTAACCAAAAGCATAAGCTTTTAGAGGAGAGATATTGTCTAAGAGACCTTTGTTGCATGAAAATTGAAACAATGGAGCATTTATATTTTTATGTCCCTTTGTTATTGAATTTTGGGACATTGTAAAATCCAGATGGCAGTTTGGCTTTCTGATCCCTCCTAACCCTGATTTATTATATTATGGCATTTCTTCCCAATTGCTGGTGAAATTTCATGACCGCACACTTCGGTTAGTTTTTATTCATGTCTTATACTGGATTTGGATTTGCCATAGTCGTCTAGTTTTACAATAACAGTTATCAGGGTTGCAATTATTTCATATTGTCTGTACTGAATTACGTCTCTTGAAGGTATCAGAATCTAGGGATCTTATCTGTGCAGTCTTCACCATTCATCACAGATGGGTACTGGCGGAGATCAGGACAGCGAGACTTTACAGCTTTTTTTTTTTTAAAGGGTAGGTGGAGCCGACACAGCATCGGCGCCGCCCTCAAGACCCGGCGTGCCTCGTGGCTCATTAGGCTGAGCCGATCCGCCTGCCTACCAGTTCTTCATCTCGCTGTCGAGGTTGCCTCATGGGAAGCTTCTCTGCAATTTTAGGCCTTCAGCCTGTTCGAAAAAATCGACGTCCAGTCCGTCGGTCGTCTACCGGTTCTGGGTTCTGCCTCCACTCGACGTCGCCGGTAAGATCTTTCCTTTTATTTGAAATTCTGCAACGTCGAGTCTGTTTTGTGGTGTTTTTTTCTCCGTAGGTCATGTCTTGGTCGGAGGGCAAAAAGTCTTCTAAGACGGGTCGGCCCCCCATGCGTCGGTGCCCGTGTGGCTGAAAATATTCCGTCACCGACCAGCACGACAGGTGTCTTGCGTGTCTTGGCCCTTCCACGACATGGATTCGTGCGATGCCTGCTTCTCCATGGGCGCGTGTCCTCACCAGCGCTACAGTGGGCGGCCCGCCAACTTTTGGGGGTAGGGTTCGCACTCGTTGGGCCAAGCCGCACTCTCTCGGCCCTTCCTCCGGGTCCCCTTCCGGTTCTGTACAGACCGAGGAGGAGGGAGCCTTGGCTACTTGTAGCCTGGTCATTGCTGAGGCTCCTCCCGCAGCACAGGAGGCCCGTCCTGCTTCCTCCTGGGAGCGGGCGGGAGGCGCTGCCACGGCAATCGCCCCTTCGGGGGTGAAGGCTCCCTGGTGTCGCCCCCGTGGCTCGGAGGTCCGGTCGGCACCGCCGGACCCTTCGGTGCGTTAGGGCTCTGTCGGCGCCGACGTCAGCGCCGACTCCGGCCGCCGGGCAACTGCGGCCCTGTCGACGCCTGCTCACGGCGCCCGATGCTGCCCGCGTGCCGTGGGACAAGATCTGGCATTCTTTCGCCATGTCTCACCGGCACTGTCCTCGGCGCCAGGTTGAGCACTGCGCTGTGCCCGCGTGGCTCGACGTCAGAGGGCCTTCAGCCCGCTGTCAGTGCCGTCCTCGTGCCATCCATGCTCTCGTGCCACTCGGTGCCGTGCCGGCCAGTCTGCCCTCGGGCGCTGTCGGTGCTTCGTCTCGTGCCTCGGTGCCGCTGCGCCGAGGGGCTTGGCGTTGTCTTCAGCACCGAGGTTGCTGCTGGGGCTGCTGTCGCGCCGGTCTTTGTCCCTGGTACCACCCCTAGTGCTGGTGGATTTGATGGCGCCGCATCTGGCCCTGGCTGTGGAGCTTTGGCCTGAGCTGCCCTGGTGCCTTCTGCGGGTCCCACCCGCGGGGTTGCGGAGGGCACGGGTGCCATCTCGGACACAGCCCTGGCTGCCGGGCCCTCTGGAAAAGTTGGTTTCGCCCGCCCTCCTACTGTTTGGCTCAGAGCCTCGGACTCAGAGCTCGGAGTCAGACGGGCAGTCACACCCTTCGGGGTTGTCTGCGGAGGAGGGCGCTCCCATGGTCTCGACGACGAGTCAAAGCCAGCCCCTACTGAGGAGAGTCAGGTGGCCCCCGAGGCTAGGGTCAGTGGTGCTGACCAGCAGGCAGTGGTGTGTGCCACCGTTGCTCTGCAGCCTGGCCTTGGGGGTTTCATCGACCCCTCGGTGGTGGTACCCCCTCCGGTGGTGTGTCTTGATCGCCCAACTTTGGGGCCCGTCGAGAAACCTACAGGAGGGGAAGGTGCTGTTCCCTGGGTCTCCCCTTCGGGGGCCGCCCAGAGATGCCAGCTACCTAGGCTGGCCCTCTCGAGGAGGAGGACTATCTCGGACTCTGAGGGGTCGAGGTGTGGGGCGACGATCGGCCTTCTGGGGTCCACCGGGCCCTGGGCGGCCGGGCGGATTTCCCCTTCCCCTCGGGTTCCTTGAGGGAGTCCCATTCTTTGAGGCAGGGACCGCCCTTCTGACTTTACGGCCCCGGCCGCCTCACTGGGGATTTTTTGCAGCAGCCAAGGCAGTACCAACGTGGTTGTACAGCTGTTGGCTGTGGAGTCTTCCGGGGCACCCTCCTCGGGTGCTCATGGTCCACTGTCTAGCCCTGGCGGAGGTCAGCCGACTTCTTTTCTCGGCTCTGCCCCAGTCCCTCTGCCACATTCTCCAGCGCTCCCAGGCATTCTTGGTCCTAGTGGCCCTCTCACCTGGGAGCAGTTCAGAGCGGTGGTTGCCCGGTTCCCTGCCTACGTTAGGGCTATGGACAGCCAGGTTTTTCAACCTCCCCTATGCAGCCACCCTCGGAACATATGGTGACCTCCAGCTCCTCATCCCCCTCTTCTGGGGGAGAGGAACACTCTGTCCACATCTCTCCGGCTGCTGATCTCTCCGAGTATCAGCGCTTTCTCATGAGGATGTTGGAGGACTTGCACCTTTCTCCCTCTTCTGTTAGCAATCCTCAGCATGCGGCGCAATCCTTTCTAGGTGATTACGGTGAGGCCACCCTTGTGGTGCCACCCTGGCCTGCTCCCTTTCGGGAGGCGTCCTTGCGTTTCTGGCAGAGGCCCTTCTCCGGAGTTCCTGCCCCTAGGGACCTCAGCCAGAGGTATTGCGCTCCCCCAGAGTCTCCAGGTTCTATGCCTCATCCGCGGTCCGGCTTGACGCATCTGGACACCCCTGATGGACTTCGCGCCCTCCACCGTGACCGGCCCCCGGATCAAGACTCCTCGGATTTTGATTTTTGGGGGAGGAGGACCTTTAACTCGGCACGGTTGCTCCTTTCTATTTCTGCTCACCAGGCCCACTATGCAGCCTACAACAGGTTCTTGTGGTCCACGCTAGGTCAGGTCCTAGCTGCTTTACCTGACTCGAGCAAACCAGACAAGCCATGTGGCTCTCTGCGTGGCCTGGAGCTAACAAGGCACAAGCGGGGCATCTTCTGGCGCCTTGAGGTAGCTATCAGGGTCGTAGGGACAGTGATCTGCACCAGGAGATCGGGCGTGGCTATGTCTTTCCGGTTGTCACCCTTGGCCCGGCGTAGGGTGATTTGCTCCGCCCACCAGGGAACCTACCTTTTCTCCCATAGGCGAGACAGGCGCTTGTCGGGCAGCTTCCTTCCTCTCAGGGGACCCCATCTCACTCTCCCCACTCTCGGGCCTCCCCAGGCCCGGAAGGTTCCCCCTTAGTGTGTCACCCACTAAGGGCTAAGGGACTCTGTCCCTTAGGGTGTAAAGAAACAACCCCCTTCGGGAGGGCTTGGTACTCACCCATCTGTGATGAATGGTGAAGATTGACACAGATAAGATATGAAAATTACGTACCTAGCGCAATTCTGATCTTTCTGTGTATCTTCACCATTCATCACAACCCCACCCGCCATCCCCCTGGGGCCTCAGTCTCTGGGCCCTCCTACCTCTGTGGCTCCCCCTCTCCTTTTGGAGTGGGGTAAAGTAGGGACACACAGGGGGGTATTCTCCTTTAAAGGGTACAGCTCGAGCGGCACTCCTTCTCTACTACATGTCTCCACCCCAATGGGGTGGGAGTTGGTGGTTGCCCTCCTCTTGTTCTCCTTCTGGTTTCATCCAACTGTTTAAAAAAAAAAAAAAAAAATCCCTTATTTTCACCAAACATCTTTCCTGAGAGAGTATTAAATCCCTGTACCCTGTTCTTCTTCCCGAATAGCCGACTCTGCTTCTGGGGTATTTGCCAGTTATTCTGTGCCTTGAATTCTGGCAGAGAGCTTTGCTACTCCTTGCAGTTCCTATACAATCTGGTGACGGACAAGGGTCTCGTATACCTTGTTACCTCTCACTCTCTCCTAAATTTTCTCCCCTCCCTTCCTCCACTTCCAGAGATTGGGACCCCTTCCCAATCCCCTTAGTCTCATCTCTTCTTGCTGTCCTCTCAGTCGTTTTTTCTCCTTTTAGTTCAGTTTTCCTTTCCTTTTTATGTCCCTTGGACTCTCTTGTCCCACCCTCCATCCCTTCCTCTTACCTCTCCGCAACTCAGAACTGGTAGGCAGGCGAGTCGACTCAGCCTAACGGCCAGCCCCTCGGCCCAGTCATTGACCTCAGGGTGGCGCCGGCTGTCATCGGCTCCACCTACCCTTTTAAAAAAAAAAGCTAAAAGCTCCTGGGTCCTGATCTCCGGCCAGTACCCATCTGTGATGAATGGCGAAGATGCACAGAAAGTTCAGAATTACGGTAGGTACGTAATTTTCATTTTTTGCTGCAGCGATTCATGAGGAATACTTGGAGATACCTGGATCAGATTTGAGGTTTATGCTTGCCTCATGATAGAGGTTAATGTAGATGGTAAAATTGATTATGAGTGGTTGTTTTCCTTTTCTCCTGGGTCCTCCACTCTTTTTGTGTTGGGGGGTGTCTTTTTTTTGTAATTGTATTTCATTTGGGTTTTTTAGACTTATTTGGAAGTCATTGAAATAAGTATGTCTATACTACTTATTTGATTTTCTTTTTGTGTTGCATATCAATCTTACATGGAATAATACTGTTTTTTGGGGGGGTTTATTGATTTCCAATGTTTTTGAGGAAAAGGAAAAAAAAAAAGACAATTTTTTCCCTACTCTTTTAATGGGATGGGGAGGGGGTTCCTTAATATATGCTGGGTTGTTTTTTTCCACAGGAAGATTTGAGGAACTTCGTCACACTTATTTCTGGTTTTCTTTTCTTTTCTTATTATGTTGGGTATGAGGTAATACCATTTATGTTAAAGTTTTAGTTTTTCTTGTTTTTTGTATGAAGCAATACTATGTTATGTTGCCTTTAAATTGTTAATAAAAATTACCCTACTCTTTTTGCTAGAGGGCGCTGTGGTGGAAGTTTAGCGAACAGTTGCTGGAGAACAAGCAATGGAGGAGTACGTCCACGGGATTGGGGAGCAGGCCTCCTCTTCAACCTCGGTACTGCGAGAGGCTCCGATGCAGATTGGTACTGTACCGATGGAGCATTCTGTATCTGTAGTACGTAACCCGGATGGGTAGCGGCGAGAGCTTCAAATGGATGGTGCAAGTGTAGCAATGCACTGGCGAAACGTAACTGATGGCATTTCGGTAGTGGAGCTAAAACAGTTGATTGAGGCTGAAGAAAAACTCTTTTTGACTCATAGAAGCCAGCTGGAGCAAGCACTCTTATGGAAGACAACCATGGGAGGCCAGGGCCTGGATTCTAGGTTGCAGGAGACAGGGACAGTCATGCAGTGATCGGAAGAGCTGCACTTATTGGAGGAGAAACAGAATGTGGTAGATCTTCAGTTTCCCGAGGTGACAGTCACTCTGAGCCTGCAGGTAAATATAATTACAGTGGCAGTTGAATCGGATGGGAGCCAAGAAATGTGTCAAGATCCCAGTATTGTACCGGGGGGGGGGGCCCGCAACCAGATCCCCAAAAAAATGTTACACTGCACACCGAGCAAGTTACCGAGCATAACTTGCTGTGGGAGAAATGTATCCCATTCTCAATTGGAGTGTCTACAGGGGGGTCACTCAGAAAGCTACCCATTAAGGATGGAGTCGGGAAGCGAGGGAAAGGAAAATCAAAGTCCCCCGTGGCTCCTCAGGAAAATGTTACCTCCCCCCCAGGTTCCACAGGCATGGGTAACACAGGCTTTGTAGGGTGCAGGATGGAAACGCGCCTTAGATGGGATGGGATGCTAATATCTCAAATTCATTAAGGGGAGGAGGTGATACTACGATAAATCTGGAAAATGGGGTAGATCAGCAGTTTAGAGACATAGCCCCTACAACATCTCAGACTGCTCTTGGACAGATACCAAGGGATTCGACAGGAGCTTCCCTTGATAAGAGGGTGAAGCCAGTACTGAAGACTATTATGGGGTTGGAAGATGGGATACAGCCTGACTTGGCTGATTTGGAACCCCCACCTTTACCTTTACCTCCATAAGAAGTGCAGCTGGAGAATGTCCAGCAGGTAAATGGAGATGGCCCACCTAACCAGGAAGGGGATGCCTCTGCTCTTCCAGACCTACCCCTAATGTATGACATGCTAATGTACGGAATAGATTATTCCCTGACAATGTTCAACATACAGTGGCCCCAGCAGCAAGACGTAATGCGGTACATCTGAAATATCGAAGGACATGGCACATTTACCCGATAGACTTTTTGTGGGGAGAACTTTACTCAAAGATGGCATGAAATATTATGCGTATGAGGTACACGCCTTAATACACATGCCAGGAGACTCTATCTTTGATATTAGTTTTAAGCACCTAGTGGGGCTGGATAGGTTTTGGAAACTATATTTGGATCTGAAGAATACTGCGCTATGGAAACCCTTCTTGGCTATACCTTTGACAAAACCTAGGTTCAAAAAAATAACAGTCCTCTTTCGTAATGAAGGCGTGAATGTGGCAGACATTACTCATTGGCTAAAAAGACATTGCACTGTAAATGGTGCTCCTGAACCTATCCTGGACGAGGAACATTTGTGGAGTGGAGGCTAGAGGTACAAAGTGACGTTACATTAAGAATCAGGCATTACTAAGCACCTACCTAGCTATCTATTTTTGGGAAGGGATAGAGGGGTGATTTTTAACCCAGGTTAACCCTGAGCCTGCTATAAATTTGGGGAGGTGGGGCATTTGAGTAATGTCTGTGAGAAACAGAAATGTGGTTTGTGTGATGCTATCAGGCATGGGGCTTTCCAGTGTTGATTACCTCCACGCTGTAATTTGTGTGAAGAGCAAGGGCACACATATAGAACCTGTTCTTGGGCAGCTCACAGTAGTCTTGATACTACATTACAGCTGGAACAGGATGGGTATGTGGCTAATGTGCAGAAAGACAGGTTACGGATGCTAGAACTTTTAACTCAACCCAGGGTGGAAACACGCCAGCCCCAGAAGGTATTATGTACGAGACAGTCAGGGCCTGTCTCAGAAGGTGACAGAGATCCCAGTGCTGGGTTACCATCTTCACCAGTTCCATTAGAGCAGGAAATAGCACATAGTATGCCTGCAGATGTACAGGACAGGGTAGAAGAGGTGTTGCTTGTGCCACAGAGGCAAGAACCCCCCCCCGCCCGGAAGTAGAAGTAGCAGGGCCATCTGACACTGTGGATTACACCATGGGGAAGAGGCTAACAAAGGACAAATTGTTACCCCCAGATTCAAAAACTGACTATACTTTCTAGAGAGTCACTCGGTCAAAAGCGGCAAGGACTCTCTTAGAGGCTTTGCCTTGAGCAAGCGAGATGGATGGTATCCCGGTGACCAATACATATGAGGTGCTTATGGACGTAGGAGAGGAAGACTTTGGGGGACTCCGATGTGTCCTCCATCGCTTTAGTACATCATGAGGTAGGGGACCCACTGCCAAAGATAAGCCGATGCTGAAAAAAAGGAAAAAACCAAAATAAATGTTTTTTTTCCCACTATGTTGCTTTTCTTTCTCACAGTGCCTGTTTACATTAGAGTACTGTGGTGTTTTCTATTTCTTTTTTTTTTTTTTCTAATGGCAGAAGGACTTACCATTCTAACCGCTAATGTGAATAGCATTAAAGCACAGGTAGAAAGAAATCTCACATTTGCTAGTTTAAAGGAAGGGAAGGGGAACGTGTGTTTTTTTTTGCAAGACACCAGACTTCATACGGTACGGGAGACAACGACTGCCCAAATGAAGTGGAGATGGGGTTCCTCGCTTTGGTCCATTGGTGAAGATTAATGCTCCGGGTTGGGGATTATGTTTTCTGACCTTGAGGTTGTAGTTTTGAAGTTTTTAGATCTCTTTCCAGGGAGGGTTATGCTACTAGATGTCCTTATATATGAGGAAGCTCATAGATTGATTAATATTTATGCACCTCAAAGTAAGGCAGATAGATCGGCCTTGTTTCAGGACATTGCCCCATATTTACACACTTCAAAACAAGTTATATGTGGGGGGAGATTTTAATTGTGGGTTGGCACATAGGGACTGGGGCGGCAAACCACCAAGATATATAGTGATACCAAAGCTTTAAAAAAAATATTGGCTACCCTTCAATTACAGGATGTGTATGACACACTCAGTCAGGCACCAGAACATACTTTTTATAAGGGTCCCCTTTCCACATGGATAGATTTTTTCTTTCAAACAACATGAAGTCTTGCTGTATTCTGAGAAGTGCAGTTAGCCCCAGCCTTTAAACTGCCCCGGAGAACAATGGGTTAAATTTTCTATGCAGGGCATAGAATGTTGATCTCGAGCTCGGTTGATGTCACTGCCTGTTGTATTTTGAACTGCAACTGTCAGATTCTTTACTCCGCCTCACTGAACAGTCACTCCGGAGATTTCTTCTGCAGCTCGGTTCGAAGTCGGTTGAAGTGTCGGTTTTTCAGTCCGTTTCTGCCGAAATTTAGTTTCCGCATAGTCGGTTCAAGTCTCTGTCTGTGGTACCATGAGTACTAGATAGGTTTTGTTCTGTTTTCTGTGTGGAACTTGTAAAAAGTGTGGATCGGTTCGGCTGAACCGATCGTTCAGGTAATTTTTGTATCTTACTTTAGTGTATGGTTACCGGTCCATATTGGTTCTAAAAAAAAACCGGTTTTAGTATGTTTTTTTTCAAGACCCGTGACACGGTCAGGAACCGATAGGGGAGTCTTGCCTTGCGGTTGCCGAAAAAAGGGTAAGTTTGGTTAGGTTAGCCATGTCTGAGAAACCCATGAAAAAAACGGGCCCACTGGGTTTCAACACTGCAGTGAGTGTGGAGGTCTTTGCTAAGGCCAATCCCCACACCACCTGTGTTTATTGTCTGGGGTTTGACCACCTTGATTCAGACTGCCAAATTTGTAAAAATTTTCCCAAATCTACCCTTGAAAAGAGATTAGGTAGACTGAGGGAAAGGGAGGCCGAGAAGTCCGCTGACCCGGATGGCCAGCCCGGTTCGGTTCCGACCGAACCAGAAGGAGTGCTCTCTGACCAGGCGATACTTCTTCGGGCAAAAGGAGATCCGATCCCGAGGGGTCGGTTCCGGCCAAAAAGAAACGCAAAGAAAAACCGTCTGGTTAGGATCCAGAATCTCATACTCCAATCGCCGAAGAAATAGCCAAAGCGATTCGTATTGTGGAATCGCTTCACCCAGTTCCAACTGATCCGGCACCTTTTGGCAAGGGCTCGGTTTGGTCAGTTCCCCCGGTTCATGATTATACCCTGGAAGAATTTTATGAACCGGAGTTTGAGGAGGAAGGAGAGTTGGAAGATGAATATGGTGATGATGAAAGTCTGGATGTGCCTATTAATCCGGACATCTCCCCAGACAGACCTTCAGGTGTTTCTCCTCCTAGGCTTTCTGAGTCCCCGGCCCACTTTATGTTTTACAGAAAGGTGGCTGAGACCCTCCCGCTTCTCTGTGGAGGAGGCAGTGGAGGATCAGGAGGAGCCTGACTATGTAGAGATGATGGACATCCCAGAGTCCAGGAGACTGTCTGTTCCCCTCCACAAATCTTTTGGGAGACAGACACAAAAAATTCTGAAGTCTCTCAATTCCATACCTCCTGTGGATAGAAGAATGGACAAGAGGTATACACTTTCAGGCTCAGATACGGAGTTCCTTTATCAGCAATGCAGCCGTGTGGGGGTTGTACAGGCTGCTGCCTGCGATAAGGCAAACATTCCCTTGGCATCACACCCCCCAGACAAGGACTCCAGGAAGATTGATGCCATGGCAAAAAAGCAGTGCATGGCATCTTCCTTGGGACTCAGGCAGGTGAATTATATGGCCTATACAGCCAGATACCAGAAGTCCAGGTGGGACATTGTACTGGCACTGGCTAAACAGGCTTCCCCCCTAGCTTGCCAAGGAGCTGGAGGAGGTGGCTGCAGTTGGGATTGAGGCATCAAAAGTTCAGTTTCATGCTGCTGTGGACTCCAATGATGTGTCATCAAGAGTCATGGCTACATCTGTGGCTCTTTGCAGAATGGCTTGGCTCAGATGTAGTAGCCTCTCACAGGATACCCAGACTAAGGCCATGGATTTTCCTGTAGTTGGTAATTCTCTGTTTGGGGAGCAGACAGAGAATTACATGAAGAAAATGAATGAGTACAGGACCACTTACAGGAGTGCTCAGGCCAAGGAAAGGCAGGCAACTCCTCAAAGGCAGCAGTCTAGGGGCAGGGGCAGGCCTTTTCTAAGGCCTTTTTACCAAGCACAGGCCTCTTCTTCCTTTTTGCAGAAGGGGTTCTTCAGAGGGATAGGCAGAAGGGGGATGACCAGGCCTGCATCCACCCCTCAGCCTAAAGCCCCTGTCAAGCAGACACCCTGATGGGTCTGCCCGGGTCGACTCTCCTATCCCAGTAGGGGGCAGGCTGGCTTACTTTGTCCAGGACTGGATGTCTGTCACATCAGACAAGTGGGTCCTGGAAGTAGTGAGTCAGAGACTGGTTCTCAGCTTCAAAAAAAAATTTCCAAAGATGAGAGCCAGATCTTTTCCACCTGCAAATCTTTCGGAAACCCTTGCCCTAGAGGCAGAGGTTTCTTCTTTCCTAGCTTTAAGAGCTATAGAGAGAGAGTACCTGCCCTACACTGGGGCAAAGGACTGTACTCCAGGTACTTCCTGACCCCCAAAAAGACAGCAGAGTGGCGACCCATCCTGGACTTCAGATATCTGAATAAACACCTTTTAAAGCCAGAGTTCAAGATGATAACTCTGGGAATTATCCTTCCCTCTCTAAGGCCAGGGGACTGGCTAGCCTCCCTGGACCTCAAAGATGCCTACTTTCACATTCCCATCAGCTACTCCCACAGAAAGTACCTCAGGTTCGAGTTGCCATCAGGCCACTATCAGTTCAGAGCAATGACCTTTGGCCTAACCTCAGCTCCAAGGGTTTTCACAAAGTGCCTGGCAGTAGTTGTTGCCTTCCTAAGAAGACAAAAGATTTCCATTTTTCCATATTTGGACGACTGGCTCATAGTGGGCCAGTCCTACAGACCAAGTCAAGTCAGACCTGCAAGTGACGCAGCAAGTGCTCACTTCTTTAGGATTTCTTCTCAACCTACCAAAGTCAGTTCTCGAACCAGTGCAGCTCCTCACCTTCATAGGGGCAGAGCTGGATATGGTAAAAGCAAGAGCCTTCTTTCCCCTGGAAAGGGCAAGAGCTCTCATGGAGCTGGCTTCTTCATTCAGCCTTCAGGTGTCTCGACCAGCAAGGCATTTCCTTCAGCTCTTAGGCCACATGGCAGCTTCTACAGCAGTGGTCCAAGGTGCAAGATTCCAGATGAGGGACATTCAGTTCCACTTGAGAGCTTTCTGGTCCCAAAGAAAGGATTCCCTTACCAAACTAATCCCAGTGACTCGAACTCTGATCCAAGCCCTGCAATGGTGGCAGGATCAGGACACTTTGAGGCAAGGGGTTCCAGTTGCCACTCAGTCTCATTCAGTGGTCCTTTCCACAGATGCTTCCCTGCTGGGCTGGGGAGCCCATTTGGGGGACCTCACCACCCAGGGACTGTGGTCTCCTCAGGAATCTCTTCTACACATCAGTCTCTTGGAACTCAGGGTAGTGTTTCTGGCACTGCAAGCTTTTTCCCAGTCAGTACAGAACAAGGTGGTTCAGGTCAGAACAGACAACACCACCACCATGTGGTACATCAACCAGCAAGGAGGCACTCGGTCTACGGCCTTGTGCACAGAAGCAATGAAGTTGTGGTCCCTGGCTTATTCCCTGCAAACCTCTCTGATAGCAGTTCACCTTCCAGGGAAGGACAATGTCTTAGCAGATGCACTGAGCAGAATATCTCAGGGCCATCACGAATTGGCCCTGGATCCTCTGGTATTGAAGGTGATTTTTTTCAAGATGGGCACTCCAGAGATAGATCTTTTTGCAGCCCTAGACAATCACCAACTTCCTCTCTTTTGTTGTAGACCCCCAGTCTTGGGCTCAGTCCCCCTGGATGCACTGATTCTGAACTGGAAAGAGAAATTTCTGTATGCTTTTCCCGCTCCTGTTCAAAGTTCTAGTCAAGATAAGGTCACAACCTTGCAAAGTGATTCTGATTGCTCCAGACTGGGCTAGGCAGCCATGGTACCCCTTGTTGCTGTCCCTAGCAGTCCATCTTCCCCTGTCTCTTCCCAGGAATTACAACCTGTTAACCTCCTCTCAGGGGGAGAATTTGGTACCCCAATCTTCAGTCTCTCAATCTCAAGGCATGGCTCTTGAAGAGTTAGAGTTTGCAGATTTGCATCTGTCTCAGGGAGTTCTGGATATTCTCAAAGCTTCTGGAAAGCCTTCCACCAGAAAGACTTATAACTCCACATGGAAGAGATTCAGCATTTGGTGTTCCAAGAGGCATATCTCCCCAGATACTGCTGAATTGTCTACAGTTCTGGACTATATGGTCCATCTTAATAGCCTGGGCCTCAGAACAGATGCTCTCAGGGTACACTTGTCTGCTGTTTTGGCTTTCCTGTCAGTAGGCAAGTCTTCCTCACTGTCATCCCACCCTGTATTCTGTAAGTTTTTCAAGGGATTGCTTCATACCAATCCCCCCTTTAGGGATCCTGCTCCTGCTTGGGATCTTAATGTTTGCATTGCTCAGCTTATGCAACCCCCTTTTGAGCCTTTGTCCTCAGCAGAGCTTAAGTACTTGACTTGGAAAACTGTGTTTTTGGTAGCCATTACTTCTGCTAGACGTATCCGTGAATTGCAAGCCCTGTCAGTGGAACCCGATTTCATCTCTTTTCACAGAGATAAAGTGGTCCTTAGAACTAACAGAAAGTTCTTGCCTAAAGTGGTTTCAGATTTCCACCTGAATCAGTCTATGTCTCTCCCTGTTTACTTCACTGATTAGTCTTCATCAGGGGAGAAGAGGCTACACAGTTCGGATGTTAAAAGAGCCCTTAGCTACTACATAGAGCATACCAAGGGTCACAGGTTTGATTCCCTCCAGTTGTTCCTCACTTATGGAGAAGTAGGAAAGGGCAAACCTGCCACCAAGAGAACTATTGCCAGGTGGATTGTGTCTTATATACAATTCTGTTATGAGAAACTGGGAAAGATTCCACCCTCAGGCCTGAGGGCTCACTCTACAAGAGGTACAGCTGCTTCCCTTGCTGCTGCCAGGGATTTCCCTCTCTTAGAAATCTGTCAAGCAGCCACATGGAAAACAGTACATACCTTTACCAGGCATTCTCTGGATATCCAGGCTAGGAGTGATGCTCGGTTTGGCACAGCAGTACTTCAGAACCTATTCCCAAAGTAGGTTCTGTCCCTCCTTCATGGAGGTACTGCTTGGTAGTCTGCACTTGTCAGAATACAGCAAAACTTCATGTTGTTTGAAGAAAAAATTACTCACCTTAGTAATTATGTTTCTTCTAGTGGAGTCTTGCTGTATTCTGACCTCCCCCCGCCTCCCCTCTCAGAACCTGGATTTTTTGGGATGTGGGTGGGCAGGCGCAGTGTTGGCACCCCAGGGTTGCCCCCTTACACCCTCTATTACTCATGGGGTGATATGTTATTTCAGTTTTATTGGTTTTTGTGTTTTGGGTTTCCTGACTTGAGTCTTCCTTTGGGAACCCAAACGATTATTTTTCTGCCAGTTGGCTAGTAAACATTTTACAGTTTCCACACAGAACACCTAGTGAGTTTTGCTCATAAAGATCTGATGGTTGCAGTTCAAAATACAACAGGCAGAGACATCAACCGAGCTTGAGATCAACATTCCATGCCCTGCATAGAAAAGTTAACCCATTGTTCTCCGGGGCAGTGTAAAGGCTGGGGCTAACTGCACTTGTCAGAACACAGCAAGACTCCACTAGAAGAAACAATTACTAAGGTGAGTAATTTTTTTCTTTTTGTCCCTCAGGGTTAAACCTCTTTTGGTATCAGTACAACTAGTTGAGACATCAGATAATCTGGCGGTAAAGGCACTAATAGGGTTCCAACCAATAACCTCTGTTGGTAGAGGTTATTGGAAAATAAATGTTGAATTATTACAAGAACAAGAATACTGAAAGGAAATCTTAGAATGTTTAGAAGCAAGGGTAGATATACATTTTATGTATGACACCTTAATTGATTGGTGGGAAAATACAAAGAGGGATTTAAAGTAAATGTTGATAGTACTATCTTGTCATAGACAGAAGACAAAATACCTACAGTATTTGAGTCTGAGAGCAAGATATTTGAAGGTATTGACCCAGATGAGGACAACGGGACAGGATCTAAGGACACAACTCTCTGAAGTGAAGGTACAAATGTGCCATTACTTGAGAGAAAAAGAAAAGAGTACGGCGAAACAGCAGCAGTTTTTAATGCGAGGAAAAAAAGAACAAGTTAATCCGTTTGGTACAGATTCCCAAACACTATCAAGGGTCACTATGACAGCCATAGTTAATGATAAAGGATAGCTTTTTACAGATAGATGGTGGAAGCAACAGATAATACAAGAGCATTTACAGACTACCTTCCTGAAGAGTAGAAGGGGAGATGGGAGTGCTTTACCTCACAATATGGCAGTACCATCATTGACAAAACAGGAAGAACAAGCTATAACAGCTCCTTTTAGCCTAGAGGAAATTCAAGCTGTAGTGTCCCACTTATCGGCTCATACCACGCCAGGAAAAGATGTTATACCAAATGAGTTTTACAAAACTTTTATTGATATATTGGCACCACAGTTACAGTTGGTTTTTGCATCTATACAGGAAGAACAACAGTTAGCCCCTAGCATGAATGACAGGGTGGTGACTTTTTTATATAAAAAAGGAGATCAGCATGAGATACGAAACTGGAGACCAATAAATTTACTAACATCTGACTACAAAATTCTGACAAAACTTTTGATTGGTCGACTAGCACAAGTGGCAAAAAAATTGATCCTTCCGGCACAAACATGTGCAATACCAGGAAGGAATATTTCACACAGTTTGAGTTATGTGAGGGAAATTAGGGAATTAGGTTTGGCACAGCAAATAGATGGCTATATTATGACGCTGGGTCAGGAGACAGCTTTTGAGGCCATGAGACATGAGCATCTCTGGTCCACTCTTGAAGTATATGGTATCCCTGTACAGCTACGTCAGCTATTACAGACTATTTATAGTGCGGCGCAGGTAATCCCATTGGTTAATGGGCATTTTGGGATGCCAGTTCTTTTAAAAAATGGAGTACGACAGGGCTGCCCTTTAAGTCCGTTATTATATGTTTTTGGTTTGGATCCTATATTACGTCTTATAGAAAGGACTGACGTAATTCAACCTTTATGTACTATGACAGGAATTGAATTTGGAAAAATTACTGCCTATGCAGATGATTGCACTATAGCTGTAGCGGATCTGGAGTCAGGGGGAGAGAGGTATTAAAGCTGCTAGATGGCTTACAGGATATGACGGGACTTAAGCTGAATAAAGAAAAAAGAAAATTGATGAAGTTAGGAAAAATACAGAGGCAGATAGATTTTCCCATCCCACTGGTAGTAGGGCAGATAAAGATATTGGGTATACTGTTCAGTACTCGGGAGGTGAAGTTACTGAATTGGGTTTTAGTGTATGATGCAACTTTGGCAAAAGTACAGAGATGGAAGTCATGGAAGATGACAAAAAAAAGGGTGTATTTGATCAGAGCCTACATAGCTCCCCTATTTTTGCATATTTCTCAGGTGTTTCCACTCCTATATTCCATGCATATGAAGATAATGGGTCTGTTTTTTTTACTTCTCTGGTGCAGTCGTCTGAACCCTGTTAAATGAGCGTACACTTATAGATCATGGAAGACAGGTGGTCTCAATATGTTACAACCATTGTTTTTATTTGTTTTGTTTTTTGGGAATCTTATTTATAGAAACATAGAAACATAGAATTTGACGGCAGATAAGGACTGCTTGGCCCACCTAGTCTGCCCATTTTTCTACCTAACAGATAAGCTGCAGATCCTAGTTAACCAACAGCTTACTTCCTCCTACTCCCCACTAGGACTGCCTTATGTCTGTCCCATGCATTCTTGAATTCCCCCACTGTTCTTGACTCCACGACCTCCTCAGGGAGGCTGTTCCATGCATCCACAACCCTCTCTGTGAAAAAATACTTCCTCACATTACCTCTGAGCCGTCCCCCCTCTATCTTCAAATTGTGCCCCCTTGTTCTTGCACATCTCTTTTCCAAAGTTGCTACCGTCTTGGACTTTGTTGATTCCCTTGAGGTACTTGAAAGTTTCTATCATGTCTCCTCTCTCCCTTCTTTCCTCAAGGGTATACATATTAAGCTCCTTTAGTCTTTCTTCGTATGTCTTCTGGTGCAGACCCTGCACCATTTGGGTTGCCCTCCTCTGGACAGCCTCCACTCTGTCTATATCTTTGCGGAGATGGGGTCTCCAGAACTGCACACAGTACTCCAGATGGGGTCTTACCAACTGTCTGTACAGAGGGATGACAACTTCCTGTTTTCTACTATTGATGCCTCTCCCTATGCATCCCAGTATCCCCCCAGCCTTCCTTACTACCTTCTCACATTGCTTGCCCACCTTTAGGTCATCTGATATAATTATCCCAAGGTCTCTTTCCATTTTTACTGTTGTCAGTATCTCACCCCCCATTGTGTACTCTTCCCCTGGGTTTTTGTTTCCCAGGTGCATTACCTTGCATTGAATCTGAGCTGCCATACATTTGACCATTCCTCCAACCTTGCCAAGTCCCTTCTCATCCTTTCCACTCCATCTTGTGTATCAACCCTGTTGCAGATCTTTGTGTCGTCTGCAAAGAGACATACTTTTCCTACCAGTTCCTCTGCAATGTCACTTATAAAGACATTAAAAAGGACCGGTCCCAGTACTGAACCCTGCGGTACCCCGCTAGTAACCCTTCTTTCTTCACTGTGGACTCCATTTACTACTACCCTTTGCGTCCTGTTGTCTAGCCAATTTTTTATCCAGGCTACCACCTTGGGACCCACTCCAAGGCTGGCTAACTTGTGTGTTAATCTTTTGTGTGGGACTGTATCAAATGCCTTGCTAAAATCTAGGTAGGCCATGTCCACAGCCCCTTCCTGGTCTACTACTTTGGTCACCCAGTCAAAGAAATCTATTAGATTCATCTAACATGACCTTCCCATCATGAATCCATGCTGCCTTGGGTCCTGTGCTCCACTGGCCTCTAGGTACTCAGCAATTCTTTCCTTCAGAAGTGATTCCATCATTTTCCCTACCACTGAGGTCAAACTAACTGGTCTATAGTTTCCTGCCTCTGTCCTGCTCCCACTTTTGTGAAGAGGAATCACATCCACCCTCCTCCAGTCCTCAGGTACCACCCCATCCTCCCATGATTTGTTAAAGAGAGTAGTCAGTGGTGTCACTAGTTCTACCCTTAGTTCTTTTAGAATTCTTGGGTAAATCCCATCAGGCCCCATTGCTTTGTCCACCTTCAATTTTATTAGTTCTTTCAGAACCCTTTCTTCTGTAAATGGACTGGTATCGACCCCCGTCTTCAGAGTGTTTCTCTTGTTTGGTTTAGGTACCTCCCCCTCCTCTTCCTTTGTGAATACTGAGCAGAAATATTTGTTCAGTATCCCTGCTTTTTCACTGTCACCCTCTACCCACATTCCCTCCCCTTTATTAAGCCTCAGTATCCCTCCTTTGGTCTTTCTTCACTCCATAATGTACCTATAAAAAGGTCTTATCCCCCTTCTTAAGAGTTGGCTATCCTTTCCTCGGTTTGGGCCTTTGCTAGTCTGACTGCCTTCCCAGCCTCTTTCTGCTTTAACTGATAAAGTTCTCTGTCCTGCT
The DNA here is from genome assembly GCA_016271365.2 of Neoceratodus forsteri. Taxonomy (NCBI): domain Eukaryota; kingdom Metazoa; phylum Chordata; order Ceratodontiformes; family Ceratodontidae; genus Neoceratodus; species Neoceratodus forsteri. The sequence goes on along the minus strand of CM057450.1, from coordinate 1,686,199,883 downwards.
CCTTTTGTGTTTCCTTATATTTCCTGAATGCTATCCTTTTCTCCTTAACCTTCCCTGCCACCTCTTTTGAGAACCATAGTGGTTTTTTCCTTCGTTGTGTTTTGTTGATTTGCTTTACACAAAGGCTTGTTGCCTCTGTGATGGCTGTTTTGATTACTCCCCATTATTCCTCCACCCCTCCTTCTTGCCTGTTTGCTAGTGCTTTTCTGAGGCACACTCTCATTTTCCCAAAGTCAGCCCTCCTAAAGTCCAATACTCTTGCTTTTGTATGGCTTGATGGTATGGCTGTGTTTATCGTGAACCACACTGTTTGGTGGTCGCTTGTTCCCAGATGGCTACCCACTTCTAAATCTGAGATTCTTTCTCCGTCCCCATTTGAGAGTACCAGGTCTAAGATTGCTCCCTCATGAGTGGGTTCCAATACTAGCTGTCTGAGGCATGCCCCCTGTAGGGCATCAAGAATGACCCTACTCTTGGATGTGCCTGCAGCAAAGGTGCTCCAGTTAACATCTGGCATATTCAGGTCCCCCATCAACAATATCTCCCCTTTTTCTACCATTCTGAGGAAGCCTTCTATCATTTCCTTGTCCATTCCCTCCCCCTGAAATGGGGATTATTCCAATATTAGGCCTGTGATACTGGAAACAGAAAGTTTGGGGGAAAAAAGGATGGAACTATGGGGTGGCCAGTTCCTTACTTCATGGGGGAGGGAAACATGGCATTGCACAGACAAGCAATTACCAGGCTATTTCCAACTTACCTTAAAATATGTTAGACAATGGGGTATTACATTGTCTGATTTTACTTCAAAGAAAAAAAAAACATTTTATATGGCAATAGTAGAGAAATGTTACTGGGAAAAGCCCCTATTTCATGTTCAGGAGGGAATTGTCTGCGAGCATATAATAAGTATGACGGAACCAAGGATTCCATTGAAAATGCAAGATGTGGCATGGTTGTGTGGACATCAGAAATTAAATATGAAGGGTAATCAAAAACACAAGAGAGTCGAAGAAAGGACTTGTGGGGAACAGCATTGTATAGGACAGATAGAGACCATGTCACATTTTTTTTTGAATGTGTAACGGTTTAATTTTTTGGGAGGGATTTGGCTAATTTTTGGGGTGAAAGGGTTTTTCAGGATATGACATATAACTTACTGGTATTTGGACAAATTCCAAGGGAATGGGAGAGATGGAAAAGAGTACAGTCTATGTTATTCTGGCCTGCATTAAATGGTCCTTGTGGCAAGTGAGATGTTCTAGGGTTCTTCAGAATGTAGACGTTGGATGACAGGATGTGCTTTTTAAAATTCAAGCTGAACTGGATAAAATTTGTCAGTGTGAACACGCCACCATTGGGAGATGAAGTTGGTGATTATTTATGGGCAAATGTGTCATGGGTGGGATGATGTGGAAGCAGGGCAAGGGGTTTTATACGTTTTTTTTCTCTCTTTTACAGAGGACATTTGACTCTGAGTAATGTTTTTTTTTGACTGGTATACTCCCCAGGCTCACTTACACAAAGGAAGGGGAGAAACTTATTTTCTGTGTGTTTCTCAAGGGGTAATAACCATGTATAATTTTTTCTAATGATAAAGTAGAATTTTTTCTTTAGTCCCTAGTATGGGTTAAACCTCTTTTTTTATGTTTTTTTGGAAGGTATGCTTTCATATGAAGGAATTCTGTGTCTTGCTTTTTATGTGTGGTTCTAAACAATGTTTCTTTTCTCCCTTCTTTTTCATGGGGTGGAGTGTTTTTTTGTTGTATTTTTTTTGCTTTAGCAATATGTTTCTAGTACGATGTATTACTGAATATTGTTGGTGATTTTCTTTTGTGCTGCTTCTGTTTGATCTAATATGATTGTATATTTTTGGTTTTGATTCTTGAATAAAAAAAAATTCCCCTACTCTTCTGTAGGGGAACCTCTGGCCGACCTCCATGATGGCCGCTCCAGTGGATCCAGGAGGGTTGACTGCTGCTGAGGAGGTGGGACATAGCTTCTCCCCTTCTCTTTCCTGCTGGAGGCTGCACAAAATGAAAGAAATGGAAATAATGAAATAGACTACTAAGAAGTGAATGCTGAATCTGAAATGAAATGGTCTCAACTAGAAAAAGTATTTCCCAGGGTGCTCACAGGTACCTTCTGCATCAACAAACTTAACTGGTGCTATATCTGAGACATAGGACAAGTTAATGCTATTGTTTGAAGCTGAAAAGGTGATGCAAAAACAGAAACAGTAACCACAGGCTGAGCTGTCAGTGTTACAAGCAGCCCTGCATAATGTCTTACAAAAACAGCTGGGCAGTGATGCGGCTGATTCTGAGGTGTCCGAGAATCTGTCAGAGACAATACCCAGAGAACTTTCAGATGTGACTGGCAGTGAGAAACAACCTGTGGTTGTGTGCCAAAAGCTGCCTGCACCCAAAAGGAAAGAGACAATGAAAAAAACCTAAAACTCACAGACACAATGTATCACACCCATCTGGCCCTTCAACAGGACAAAAAAATGAAAGATAGAAATTCACGAAGAGTTGCTTCCGTGGCAGCGGGACACGCAAATGAAGTGACTAAAATAAATGAAACCTCTAACGCTAGGTCTGCAGTACGGGGAACAGAAACAGGAGAATTTACTCGCTTGGAGACGAATGTGAGTAAGCCTTGGAAAATGCAGAGGAGGTTCAAACCAGTGGAGGACAATGGACGCTAGATCTGAATAACACTGATGTACAGGGAAACAGTGAGCGCTCTTGGAATAAACAGGATCAACAGGACATTTCTTCAACTTTGGAAACTTCCGTACCTGTACTCCCACAAGTTGCTATGGAGGATATGGAGGTGGAAACAGCAGAGCAACCTGTAGAAAACTCCAAAACCATACCCAACGCTATTCCAGCAGACAGTGAACAGTGGCCTGACACTTCTGCTGCCTCTGTCGAGCCTCCAGTAGTTACCGATGATGCAACAACGTCAAAGGCTCTTTCTAAGATTACAACTGACTCATCACTGCCAACTGCGGAAATCCCTTGACAAACTACGCTGCTGCCTTGCAATACAGTGCTTACTAAAGGACAGGGACATTCACTGCCTACAGCAACTGTGAGTACAATATCTACTACCCAGTCTGTTTCTACTGCGGGGAAAACTTTGGGCCTTAGGCATGGGCGGGCTAGCTCGAAACGTCGACTAGGATCTTGCCTCCTACAGAAAAAATTACCCATGGCACTTTAAAACTCACTCCAGCAATCAGGCTGGAAGAAATCTCCAACGGGTCAATGGCTCCCCGACCCTGCCCATAGTACCATTCCAGGATCTCCTGCTAGGGAAGCCCAGCATGAATCTAGGCAGGACTGCCTTGGAATTACTACAACCACAATGAATTTTGGTCAGAACTCCATGGACCTTCTTCTGCGGGTTCTCCTCTGGCAACTCCTGGTGCATCGGTCCACCTGGGATATCTGGGCGATGTCCACCAGAAAATGTCCCTCTTCGGCCGGTCCAGATGCTTCCAGCAAGTTATCCCACTTCTGACACCAAGTCTGTGGAAGGGTTGTGGGATAACAGATAGACCAGACACCGAGCTTCAAGTTCAACACACAATTTCTGTGTGATGTTTATTCAAAATACAAGACACAACCTTAAGCAATGGCATATCCCTTCTTCAGTACATCAGTTTGTAGCAACAGACTAAGAATGTCCTTTCTCTGCACTTAGCCAGCACCTACTGACACTGATCTCTGATCCAATTCACTAGTTGAGATGTAGCCACCACCCCTATGCAGGCCCCATTTGCTTGGATACTGGGGCCCCAAAAAGAAAAAACAAAACAAGCTATAGACAAAGAATCTCAATGCAGAATCACAGAAAGAAGGTCTACCCCAAAGGGCATTGCCAACAAATCAAGTTTCAAAAAAATACAACATCATACATACTTCTATAATGCAATACATCATGGGATATATGCAAATCATCATGACATTTCTTACTTAAGTTTTCAACAATATACCTGCATTTTAAATAACACAACAAGCTTAGTTTCTATAATAGTCACCTAGTACTTTTTACCATTATCAAAAACACCTAGTGCCATGGTATTTTCAACATTACAGGTTTCATAAACATAAGGTATATTATGACATAGTGCTATTACATACTAAATCCAACGACGATTAACACAACCTGTTTTACATACATCTGGAGGTCACCACAATACCCTCCCTGTACGAGGACCTAAGAGGGAAAAGGAAAATCAAAGAGGACACTATAGCATGGTCAAGAAAAGGGAAGGGGTGGCCAACCTTATGGACTAGAAATAGTAAAGGATAGATTAGGCTTAGAAATAAAAGAACTGTTGCAACAGATTTAAGAAAAGGTTGGTCCTCAAGAGTGGCAGGAGCTCCCGGTCACAAACAGCATTGTGTTTGTTAGAGTTATGTGGCATGAATTGTATTATGTTTTAAGTGAATTTGTTGAGTTATTTGTATACTATTTATTGTTGGTATGTATTTAATGTTTTATGTGTCTACTGTATGTATACCTCAACATGTCGCCTGTGAAACGGGCATTTTGCTCATCAGTCTTACAAAAATTAAAAATAAATGAAATAATGTCTACATGAAAGAAAAAGTGAAAATATGAGAAGAGTGGTCTCAGTATTTGTGGGAGGGTATTGACTGGGTGGGGTAATTTAGGGGAGGGAGGACGTTTATTTTTGTATGTCTTTAATCCTGATTTCTGTTTTTTTGCTTCTGCTGGGATTTCCTATGAGTGTTCCAGCCATACATTAATACCTGATAGACCCACGTTTTGTTGTGGATTAATTCACTTGTAACATGGGAAAGAAAAAGGGTTTGGCTCACTTTTGAGAAGGTTTTCTTCCCCATGTTACAAGTTTAAATAACTTGCTTTTCTGCTGTTCTGTCGCACTGCTAAACTTCTGTTTTCATTGTGCTGCAAGAAATACGACATTTCAGACTGAGAGTTATCTGATATATGTAAAAAATATTGTTTCTAACATGGGGAAGAAATCCTTACTTGTTACCTCCGGTCTATGCATTGGGTGGAAATTTGACTCTTCAGTTTTTGCATCGCATGGAATACTCACATTCTACCCTGAAAAGTTGCTGCGCTAATTCGGTGTTCCAGTCAGTTCATTCGGAACATATCCCCCTTCCAAAATACATTGCTGTGATATATGTATAAAACAACTCTGGTCGTGCTGTTATTTATAAAATCAGGAAAGCGTGTATTTTTGGCCAGTAGTTCCGTCACCAGTAGTTTGTTGGATTTTAAACCTTAGCTGTGTTGCTCCCTATATCTATTTATTATTGAAGGTTTCAGAACACGTTGCAACATGTAACTGTATTGTGCGCAACTTCATCACCGCTGCAGCTCTTGTTACATAGTACAGGACACAAATCTAATAATACTGGTAATTACCACACGGGTTCTTTATTTATTCTTTTCTAGTACCACTGATGGTTGTCAAATGTTGAAAGGGTACAGGAAACAATAATCTGGTCTGCTGCAGAAATGTGTGACATGCTATGTCTCCGGTGTCCATTCAGATGGGTGGGTGGGAACTGGGTGTCACTAGGGGTACAAAGTTTGAGCGGGGCTAATGCCCCTTAGTCAGAATCCTAACAAAGCTAGGGGGGTCCGGGGACATGCTTTCAGAAACTTTTGAAATGTTTGCCTTCAGATGGTGGCTTTTCCTGCATTTTAGTGGTGAAAAATATGTTTGAGAAGCCTAGTTATCAGCCATCTATTTAATGGTACTTGTGCAAAAATGTGGTTACTGGACCACCGAGGACAGGTTACAGGAGGACCCCAGAGCAAATAAGAGACCAGAACAGCCAGACACCATTATCCCAGCAGATCTGCTGGGAAGGTTACAGGAGGACCCCAGAACAAATAAGAGACTAGAACACAACAGCCAGACACCATTATCCCAGCAGATCTGCTGGGAAGGTTGCAGGAGGACCCCAGAGCAAATAAGAGACCAGAACAGCCAGACATCATTATCCCAGCAGATCTGCTGGGAAGGTTACATGACCTGACCCTATAGGAAAAGACAGACTCCATTATCCCAGAATTGTGCTGGGATCCTTAAGTATCCTTCCTTTTGAACTTAAAATGCATGGAGCAAAATATCAGTGTCATACAGGTTTTACTATTTTATTATCGTGCTGATTTTGGGAGAAGTAGCTCAACCTCTCTGTTTGTCATGGATGCAGATTCGACAATCACGTGATCAGTGTCAAGTTGTCTGCTTTCTTCGGTCTGAATGTTGAGAATTCCAAGTGAACTCGATCTGTCATTTTCAGTCTTGTTTCTCAGATATGTCTTAATGCGACTCTTGGCTCTAAAGGAGCGCTCACACACACATGTGGTAACTGGGATTGCTAAAGCAATCTGCAGTGATTTATGCAGTGTCTGATGCATAATTTCTGGAAGTGCATTATAAAGACTGGTCATATCTTGTGGATGTTCATTTTCTGGCAGCCGACAAATGAAGTATCTTCCTGGACATAAAGTCTCCACCACTCATTTACACTAATGGGAGTTCGCTTGAGGTGCTAGGACCCAGCGGGAGCAAACTTTTTTAGGAGGGCCGGCGCCGAGATGGAGCCACGAGGAAGCGTCACCGCAAGCCCCGTCACATGCGGTAATGACTATCTCGGCGTCGACCCTCCAACTGCTTCAGTTCCTGTTTTCCTGCCGTCGAGTGCACTTCAGTGGCGACATAGCTCACCCACCAGGAGTTGAACTTCACTAGCAGCAATAGTTCAGTTCATTGTTTTGTAAATTATTTTGAATCAGTACCGATTATATTACTAATTTTAACAATTGTACAAGAGAAGTCTTCAGCCCCTCCATTGACGGAGTCGACTATGAACGGGTCAGGTGACGGTAGGGAGACTTCGTATGAAAGCTGTTCAGTCAGCCTGGCCGGGTCCGGTCCGCTGCCCTCACCGGAGGAGGGGGTCTGACAACGGATGGTCCAGTGCTCAGGGAGATGGACGGTCCCCCCGAAAGCATAAAAGGAAACGGTCCCATTCTTGGCACCGTTCGGCATCGAGTTCTTCTTCGACACATAGGTCGAAGAAGAAACGGCATCACTCGAGGTCGCCCTCTGGTATGTCTGCACGTAGACGGTCGGTTATTAGGGCCAGGCACTGGTCTCCACCTCTGTCGGAGTTGCCGGTTTCTGTTTCTGGTGGCTGACCTCCTCTCCGCCTATTGGAGGAACTTCCAATGAGCAGTTTCACCAGTGGGCTGCTCTTATGGAGCAGTGGGCTCGGAGTTTGGTCCAGTTGCCTGAGCCGGTCAGTCCGACACTGGGGCCTTCGGGCCATTCAGTTTCGGAAAGGACAGATGGGGCGGTTGGGCCTTCCTAGTTGCTCTGCATCTTCTTTGGTGCCATCGATTCCGTGCTTGTGTGTTTATCCCCCTCACATGGCTGCGTCGCAGGGGTCCACACCGATGCCTCTATCTCCTGCCATTTTTCCCTCTTTTTCCTCAAATCACAGTTTTCAGACCCCTGTGACACTCTCGGCACCGTCTGTGGCGCGTTAGCTCTGTCAGCACCGTCTGTGGTGCCGCAGGCTCTGTCAGTGCCGTCTGCAGTGCCAGGGGCTCTGTCGGCGCCATGCTCTTTGTCAGTGCTGGGTGAGGCGCCGTTTCTGATAGTGCCTTCCTCCTTGCTCTCGGCGCTGTTTTCCTGTACGGCGCCGGGGATGAGTGTGGCATCGTCTGGTCTTCAGGGGTTTTCGACTCTGATTCTTTCTTCATCTATTCTTCCTCCTGATTTTCATGCCTTTCCTGTCTATACAGTCCCCTCTGGACTGTCAGGAGATGATTTTGAGCCTGATCCAGGTCTTTGCCTGGGTGATGATGTTGATGCTGACACTGTCCTGGAAGCAGGGATCAATCCTCCTGCAGAGCCTGTTGTTGAAGATCTTTCCTTTAAGTCTCTGCTTAAGAATTTAAATTCTACTCTTTCTCTCCAGACTACAGAAATCGATCCTGGGAAGCTTTTGTGTCTCCAATATCTTCATGTCCCGGAAATCCCTATGGATTTAACCTGTCCGATATAGCCCTCTTTCGAGACCCTTTCACTAATGGTGTGGAAGAATCCAGCACTCATTCCTTTCAGGGCCAAGTGCATAGATAGGAAGTATGCCCCTCTCAAGGATCGCCCCATTTTGGCCTCACAAGCCTTTGCTGATGCCATTGTAGTCTTGGCAGAGAATGATACAGCTGTCCTTCCTCAGGGATCTACAGCCTGGCCTATAAACAAAGAATCTCGCAAGATAGACACCTTAGGTAAGAGAGTCTTTGCCGCCTCAACCCTGGGTATGTGCATTGCCAGCTACCAGGGCTATTTTTCTCAATATGAGTATGCCCTTTGGCATTCACAGAAAGCAATGGTAGAAACTCTGCCCAAATCTGAGGTTAGCTCAGAGTTGCTTCAAACCATAACTAGGGGTATCGAGTCCAATAACTAACAGGTTAAGGCTGCAATGGAAACCTTTGATACCGCTTCCCGGGCAGCGGCGGCTGGCATCTACACCCGTTGCCACTCTTGGCTGCGTACTTCAGGCTTCCCCAATGATGCCCAGCAGCAAGTCATGGCCTTACATTTTGACAGTATGTATCTATTCGGACCTCAGGTGGAGCAAGCACTGGAGGCTGCACAGAAGACTAGGTCTGCCATTAAGACAGCCAGACCTGCACCCGCCCCCTCCCTAGGGGGTGGCAGCAGGCAACAGTTTCATAACCGTCAGTCCTTTCAGGGCAGAGGCAGAGAAGGTTTCAACAAAAACCAGACCCCTCAACCACAAAAGAAACTGCAGCAGAAGGCACAAGGGCCCAAAGCACCCAGTGCCACCTTCTGAGTTTCTGGCCCAGGTCCTACCTCAGCTGTCCGAGGGAGACTCCTCTACAGCAGTGGGAGGACGTCTGACTCAGTTCTACAACCAGTGGAAATCTATAACATCAGACAAATGGGTCCTTCGGATAATCCGCGAGGGGTACTCTCTCAATCTTTCGGAAACCCCTCCGGACCATCCTACCAAACGACAGCCCAGGCTGTTGGCAGTACAGTCAGACCTTCTTGCTTCCAAGGTACAAGGCCTTCTGAACAACAGGGCAGTAGAAATAGTTCTGCTGGATCAAAGAAACACAGGTTTCTACTCCCAATACTTTCTGGTCCCAAAGAAAACCGGCGGCATGCGCCCCATTCTGACGTTTAAGATGATATCACTAGGTACCCTGCTACCTTTGATTCATTGACACGATTGGCTAGCCTCCCTGGACATGCAGGATGCCTAACAACACATTCTCATACACCCAAAGCACCACAGATACCCAAGGTTCGTGGCATTGGGTCAACACTATCAGTTTAGAGTCCTGCCCTTTGGGCTATCCTCAGCGCCGTGAGTTTTTACAAAGCGTTGTGCAATTCTCGCGGTGCACCTCAGGAAAATCGGAATACGAGTCTTCCCATATCTGGACGACTGGCTCCTAGCAAGTCCCTCCAGACAAGAGATTCTGGAGGCCGTGGCCACAGCCTCAGACTTCCTCACCTCCATGGGAATCCTGCTGAACCTCAACAAATCATAGTTGCAGCCCTCCCAGAAGCTCCTCTTCATAGGAACTCTTCTGGACACCTCCTGTGTGGAGGCTTTTCTTCCAGAGGACAGAAGGAGCGATATCTTACAGATGGCCCGATACATCAGAGAACACAGCTTGGTTCAAGCTGTCTTGATGCAGCAGATGCTGGGCCTCATGGCATCCTTGGTGTTCACTGTACCCTTGGCTCGTCTTCACATGAGATCCTCTCAGTGGATGCTCAGTGCTCAGTGGTCCCCAACCACCCACACTCAGTCCTTTCTCATCAAGGTGATGGAACCTCTGAAGAGGTCACTCACCTGGTGGCCTCAGGAAGACAGTCTTCTATAAGGATATTCCTTTGCCCCTCTGGATCATCAGATCTCCAGTACCATGGAAGCATCCCTGATGGGTTGGGGAGCCCACTGCCAGGATCTCCACACCCAGGGTAAGTGGACTCAGGACGAGTCTCAGCTTTACATAAACATCCTGGAAATGAGAGCCGTCCTCTATGCAGTCCGAGCCTTGAAGGACATACTCTGTCACAAGAACATTCTCCTTCAAATGGACAACAAGGCAGTGATGTACTATATCAACAAACAGGGCGGTGCACACTCTTACCCATTATGCAGGGAAGCAATGAGAGTCTGGAAGTGGTGCCTGGAGCACAAGGCTCTGATTCAGGCAGTTTATCTGCCAGGAGTACAAAATGAGCTGGCAGACCGTCTTAGCAGAACAGAGGTGGATCCTCTCGAGTGGTCTCTCGACTTAACCGTCGTTCAGTCATTCTTCAAAGAGTGGGGAACTCAAGACCTGGACCTTTTTGCATCCCCACTCAATGCACAACTGCCTCTCTTCTGCTCCAGAAATCCAGGACCTGGCATTTTTTGTCAGGATGCGTTCAGGCTGCTGTGGACAAAACACTTTCTATATGCTTTTCCTCCTCTTCCCCTAATTCAGAGGGTACTACTCAAATTGGAGTCTCGGGGGCAGAATGATTCTCATTGTCCCCTTCTTGCTTCGGCAGATATGATTCTCACACTCAACAGATTATCGAACCTCTCAAGACGTTTCCTTCAGCTGAACCTCTGACCCAGGGTCCCATGGTCCATCCCAACCTGAGGTCGCTTCACCTTCACACTTGGCTCCTGCAGAAATAGAGGTGAATAGGTTCAATGTTTCTCGTAGAGTTTCAGATATTCTTTTGGCTGTGTGTAAGCCATCCACTAGAAAAACCTACACAGCTAAGTAGAAGTGTTTCTCTATCTGGTGTGCAAAATCCTCTTGTAACCCTTTTTCCTGCCCACCGAATAAAGTCTTGGAGTATCTTTTAGACCTCTCAAATACAGATCTGCAGTACTCAACAGTCAAAGTTCATCCTTGTGCCATTTCAGCATATCACGAGCTTTCCATGTCGCTGGCTCAGTTGCCTGTAGTTAAGAGGTTTCTTACTGGTATTCTGCATACTAGACCTCCTATTAGATGTCCAGTCACAGCCTGGGACATTAGCCTTGTGCTAGACATGCTCGCTCCTAAACCTTTCGAGCCTCTAGCTACTTGTGAGTTGAAGTTCCTCACTTGGAAAACGGCTTTCCTGGTGGCCATCACTTCGGCCCATAGAGTTTCTGAAATACATGCACTGGTCACAGACCCCCATACACTGTATTTCACAAGGACAAAGTAGTTCTTAGGACTCATCCTAAGTTTCTCCCCAAGGTTGTCTCAGAATTCCATCTAAACCAACCTTTAGTCCTTCCTACCTACTTGAACTTCCAGAATGATGGGGAGTGTACCCTTCATTCACTGGATGTTAAGAGAGCATTGCGGTTCTATCTAGATAGAACGAAAGAAATTTGCAAGGCTCAGCAACTATTTGTTTCCTTCAGTGAGACCCGGCTGGGTCAACCTGTTGCTATTAGATGCATTTCAGTGTGGCTGTTGGCATGCCTTTGCCACTGCTATTCTATGGCACAAGTCAAGCTGGAAGACAGAGTATACGCTCACTCTACCAGAGCAGTTGCGGCATCTCTGGCGGAAATCTGTAATGTGCCCATTGCAGATATTTGCAGTGCGGCTACCTGGAGCTCCGTGCATATTTTCGTTAAGCACTACGCCTTGGATGTCCATGTCAGATGACATCTGTCGTTTGGCAGGACCATTCTTAATGGATTTCTGTCCTAAACACGTGAGCTCCTTATCTCCTGCTGCCTGTCTCGGGGGGGATTATTTAGCTCTGTATTCTCCCATTAATGTGAATGAGTGGTGGAGACTTTATGTCCAGGAAGATATGGAAATTACGTACCTACCGTAATTCTTGATCTTCTTTAACAAAGTCTCCACCACTTATTCACACGCCCACCCACCATCCCCCGAGCTCATTTCTCTGTTTATGGTCTTCACTCCCTCAGTGGCTGGGCTGTGAAGACTTTATTGTTGACCCTTCTTACACGGGTCATTCGGAATATCTTATGTCCGATTTTTAGGCTAGTTCTTCTAGGTTAATTATGCTGCACCTCATTGGAAAAAAGGTACTGAAGTGGTTGGAGGGTCGACGCCAAGATAGTCATTACCGAATGTGGCGGGGCTCATGGTGCCACTTCCTCGTGGCTCCATCTCAGCCCCGGCCTTCCTAAAAAAGTTTGCTCCCACTGGGTCCTAGTGTCTCCGGTGAACTCCCATTAGTGTGAATGAGTGGTGGAGACTTCATCCAAGAAGATCAAGAATTACGGTAGGTACGTAATTTCCATTTCTTGCTACTACTAGATCTTACTTCGAGAGGGTTCCTGGAGTAGGTCTTCACATATAGGAGTTCCAAAGGACAAAAATGCTGTGCTCATGCATGAAGGGGTTCACAATCAAGGTAGACAAAACCTATAACACAATATGAACCCCCTTGAAGGCACTCTGCCGAGGCGCTAGGGGCTCCCACAAAGCGATGATTAATAAATCCAGTGGTTGCTAAGTGCTGTGTGCAGTCCGTCTCATTCGTTGGAGAGCGCTACCTTTTGGAATTCTTCACATACAGGACTGCACCCCCTGGCATCAGGTTTCAACGGCAAACTTGTAGCTAGCAATCATCAGCGGGCCCCCGACATCAGGCCAACTATAAAGGGGCAGTCTCAGCCCTCCTCAGTTCTTTCCATGGTTGCCTCAGTTTGTTTGGCTCTCGTGTAAAAACAGCAATCAAACGCCTGTCTGTTATTCAAAGTTTTTCTCTTCATAAACCGTGTCATCATCCATCACCGACCGAGTGTATGTCGGCTCACCCAGAAAAAAAGTGCTCTAAGTGCGGAGCTCAAGTCCCGCATGGGGACGACCATTCCTGCTGCCTTCTATGTCTAGGCCCCAAGCTCAACTCAGACGAGTGTGCCATCTGACAGGGCTTTAATCAGGCCACCTGGACCAGATGCAAGCGAACCCTTGAGGCCCACCTTCTTACCCAACAGCTGGCATCGATAGGAAAGGTCATTGTCGCTGGCCCCGAGAAAAAAGATAAGGAGAAGTGCCGGAAGAGGAGTCCGTCACTACGTGGAAGGCCTTCCACCTCAAAAACTGTGAGCACTTCTTCTTCAGGTACCCTGTCTGCTTCTCTGGGCCGGGCACCTTCTCCCTCTCCTGCCGAGGTGAGCGGGCAGCCAGGGTAGCCTCTCTCGGGGTGTCTATTGTGTCTCCTCCACCCAACACTACTGATAAGTCACCCTTCGACCCTGTCGACAGGCGCACAGCCGCGACCGTTAAGCCTAGTGGCAGCCTCTCGGCTGCTGCCAGCCCAGTTAGGTCCGATAAGTCAGGCGACGGATCCACTATTGTCCGCCTGGACTCTCTGTCTCACCTGTCAGGCTCCCGTGAGGACCCTGATGTCAGCACGAGCGTGCTGGTAGGAGACCCTTCATCCCTTCGGGTGTTTCACCCCAGGGATTCACCACCCAATTCTGCCTTGTCCTTGCCCCCCAGTGGCTCCAAACCTTCGGACTGTGACATCAACTCCGACCTTTCAGACCCTCGGTCTCAAGTTGAAGTCCCTCCTAAGGAATCTCCCAAATCACCACCAGAAGATCCCTTCTTTGGTGACCTTCTGAGGACTATTCAGGCAGCAGGAGACTGGACCTTAAAAGGAGTAGATCCCCAGCACAAGAGGCTGGTGGAACATCTAGACCTGGCTACTACAGACCCTCTACCTATCCCTCCCTGGATGGGTCCCCATGAGGATCTGGTGACAACCGTCTGACAACAGCCCTCCTCTATTCCAGCTGTATCCAGAAAAGCCAATCGCATACTCCCCGGAAAGGATTCCCCATCTAACAACTCATCCTAAGACCGACTCCATGGTCATTACGGCCGCTCATGACCGGTCGGCACAACCCAAACATCTGAGCTTCTCTCCTCCTGATAAGGACTCACGGCAATTGAACCAATTTTCCTCTACTTCTGTGTGTCACATATGGTGGCCTTCCAGAAGGCTTCCCTCTCTTAGCTTGAGAAGGACCTCCAGGATATACCAGATGAGATGCTCAGAAATAAGGTACTGGACAAGGCCTGTATGAGCAAATCCTCTTGTTGTCATGCTCTTAGAGCCATGTACGACTCGGTAGATTCGGTGGCTAGGGCTGCCGCTACAGGGATCTGCATTCAGCGCCTTTCCTGGCTCAGGATTGCAGGTTTGGCATAGGACGTCCAGTCTTCCCTCCTGGATGCCCCTTTCAGGGGTTCCGTCCTTTTTGACGGCGATGCCAAGGACATAATAACTGGGCTGCAGGAGAGCGGACGATCCCTGTGGGACGTATGCTCCATGTTTAGGATGGGGCAAAAGAAGCAGTCTTTTTTCGCCGCCAGAGACAATGGAATAAGACCCAGGGCAAGCGTCAGGGCAAACGATGTGCCCCTGGATCTGAGGCCCAAACCCCGCAGGCAGAATTTCCCAAGCCTGACTCCGGGGCCAAAGCTCCTCTCTCTCGGCGTCCTGACTCCTTCCACCTCCTCCCGCTACCTTCAGTCGTCAAGGAGGAACCGGTAGGAGGGAGGTTTGGCCTCCACCTGGAGGGATGGAGGGCCATCACCACAGATTTATGGGTTCTGCAACTCATTCAATGAGGTCACTCAATAGAATTCATGGAGATCCCTGCATCACACCCTCCGGGACGGTCCTTTTATCCAAGGGATCAGATCCCCATAGTCTTCCAGGAGATTCAGGCCCTCCTGCAAAAAGCGGCCATAGAACCCGTCCCTCAAGATCAACTAGGAAGGAGATTTTACTCCCACTCCTTCCTGGTACCAAAGAAGATGGGACATCTGAGACCGATCCTGGATTGCAGTACGCTCAACCTCTTCGTCGAGTACAAGAGGTTTCACATGCTGACCCTTCAGGGACTCCTCCCCCTGCTCCAACTAAACTCACGGCTGTGCGCCCTTGATATGCAGGATGCTTACCTTCATATCCCCATCCTTCCAGCCCACCGCTGCTTCCTTCATTTCTCCTTCCAGGAGAACCATTTTCAATTCCGAGCACTACCTTTTGGCCTTTCCTCAGCTCCCCGGGTTTTCACAAAGTACTTGGCGGTGATAGCAGCATTTCTACACTGCAGGGGCATTTACGTGTTCTCGTATCTGGACGACTGGTTCCTCTCAGCACCCTCTCCAGACAGCCTGAAAGAGTCTCTCTCTTTCACTCTGGACTCATTTGTCCAACTGGGCATCTCGGTCAGTTTCCCCAAGTCCCAGCTAGTACCTTCTCAGCGCCTCCAATTCATTGGAGCAGTACTATACACAGTTCAGAGCAAGGCTTTCCTGCCATTAGATCGAGCCGAGACCTTAGTCTCTCAAGCCACTCTGGTGGCCCAGGTTCAATGGATCCCTGCACATGCTGTGCTCTGTCTCCTGGGACTTATGGCAGCAGCCATCTCTACGGTAGCCCTGGCCAGATTATATATGAGGGTCACCCAGTGGTCTCTTCGAGTCCAATGAGACCAGAGGATGGACGACATGAACCAATGGGTCACGATCTCCAACAGCCTCCAAAAAATCTTCACTGGTGGCAGGATCTTTCCAAACTTTTAGTGGGAGCTCCCTTCCACTACCCAACCCCCAACCAGATTCTCACCTCAGAAGCTTCGGACATGGGTTGGGGAGCTCATCTGGGGGACCACAAGACACAAGGGTCCTGGTCCACTCAGGAGCATCTGTTCCACATCAGCGTCCTGGAGACAAGGGCAGTCCTCTATGCTCTCCAGGTGCTCCAGTCACTTCTTCTACCGGGATCACTTCTTGTCCAGACGGACAACATGTCCACAGTCTGGTATATCAACAAACAGGGAGGAACTCGCTCGTACCCTTTCTGCAGGGAAGCAATGAGACTTTGGTACTGGCCGATTCAGTACGGCCTATTCCTGACAGCAGTCCACGTCCCAGGCGTAAGCAACATCCTGGCGGACAGTCTCAGCCGATCAGTTGCCAGGGCTGACGAGTGGGAATTAAAGCAGGAGGTAGTCGAAGACCTGTTTCTTCGATGGGGTCGGATGGAAGTAGATCTAGTCGCCTCCCCGTTCAACGCAAAACTACCCAACTTTTGCTTACTCGTTCCTGGGCCTGGTGCTTTTTGGTGAGACGCACTGTCTCTCTCTTGGACAGGGAGGTTTCTATTCGCTTTTCCTCCATTTCCTGTCATTCAGAAGATTCTGTTGAAACTTCAGGCAGAAGGAGCACACTTGATTCTGATTGCTCCTCTGTGGCCCGTCAGATTTGGTTCCCACTGTTACAACAGCTGGCTCTAGAACCTCTGGTACTCCTGCCATTGTCTCACAACCTTCTGACACAAGAGCAGGGCACCCTGGTGCATCCGAATCTTCAGTCGCTCCACCTTCATGTGTGGCACCTGTGGATATAGCGGCTTCCCGCTACGAAGTCTCCTCCCAGGTTGCTTAAGTCCTGGTGGAAGCCAGAAAACCATCCACCAGATCTACCTACGCCATGAAGTGGAGAAGATTTTTGATCTGGGCCATAGCCAGGAGCTTGGATCCCTTTTCGTGCTTGGTCACTCGGGTGTTAGAGTACCTCGTACATTTATCAGAGACAGACCTTAGTTATTCCTCCAACAAGGTCCATCTCTCTGCGGTGTTGGCCTGCCATCTCCCGGTGGAGGGGAAAACTTTAGCACAACTGGAGGTTGCCAAAACCTTTTTGAAGGGTATCCTCCACCTAAAACCTCCAGTCTGGAACCCCTGTCCTCCCTGGGATCTTAATTTTATGTTAGAAAAACTTACTTTGCCCCTTTTGAACCAGCTTCCAATTGTGAAATACGCTTCCTTTCCTGGAAGACATTGTTTTTAGTGGCTGTCACTTCAGCCAGACGGGTCTCAGAGCTTCAGGCATTCATCTTCAAGGAACCTTATTTGATCTTTCATAAGGGCAGAGTGGTCCTTAGGACCAACCCATCCTTTCTTCCAAAGGTGGATTCGGAAACCACTCACAGTCAGAGTGTCGAATTGCCGGTCTGTTATCCTCAGCATTCCATTGGGGGGATATCTTTTGCACACCTTAGATGTGCACTGGATGTTGGGGTATTACATAACCCGGGCTAAAGAGGTCTGTAAGTCAAATCATCTCTTTGTGGTCTTTGCCCCCCAGTGCCAGGGTAAGGCCATTTCAAAACAGACCGTATCTAGGTAGTTGGCTAACTGCATCCACTTTACTTATCAGAAACATGGAAAGTCCCTTCCGGGGGCAGTTAAGGGTCACTCCACTTGGAGTGTAGCTACCTCTGCCACTTTTTTCAGGAATGTGTCCACGGCAGAGATATGTGCAGCGGCCACTTGGTCATCTGTCCACACCTTCACTAAACATTACAGTCTGGACATTGTCTCTAGGCGCAGAACCGGATTTGGCCTTGCGGTCCTTCAAGGTCTTTTGTCCTAAGACAGTACTCCGATTGGCAGACACTTCCTCCTCCCGGAACCTTGTCTCCGAATTTTTCTTTTGGACTGCTGGGTATTCAGTCCTATATGTGAAGACTTAGTGCAGGAACCCTCTCGAAGTAAGATATTACAGTTACGTAAGAACTTGCTGTAACAGTAGATCTTCAAGAGAGGTTCCTGCAGTAGGTCTAGTTTCCTGCCTTCCCCCAGCTCCTGGAATGTTTCCTTTATTTTTCATCCTGCCTAGCCCTTGGGTCTAGATAGGAAGCATGGTCCTAGGAGTTATCACTCTTTCCTTTCTACTTACCTTTCTTTAGGTCTCCAGTGGAAAAGAACTGGAGGGCCGGCGCGGGACCGCCCCCTTTTATAGTCGGCCTGATGTTGCGTCACCTGACTTCAGGGGCGGTCTACACTGATGATTGCTAGCTACAAGTTTGCCGTTGGAACCTGATGCCAGGGGGTGCAGTCCTGTATGTAAAGACCTACTGCAGGAACCTCTCTCGAAGATCTATTGTTACGGTAAGTTCTTACGTAATTGCAGTTTCCTCTTCCAGAACTGGACAGTCATACATCTCTCCAAGTGGCCTCAGTTTGTTCTGGTACAAGAATGTGTTAGACTGTGGTCTGAGAGCATTGATAGCAACCATCAGTGTTTGGTTATGCTTGAAAAACCTTCTGTCAATCTCTCCAATCATTTTGTCAATCACAGGGTAAAAAACACTGATTCTCAAATGCACAGCAGTTCTTGGTTCATGTGATGCCGATGCACTTTGTTCAGTACCAGTTTGTGATGGAACAAAGTGCTCCCAAGTACGAGGTAGCTTCCTTTGCCTTGTGGACTCTGAGTATTTTCGGGTGTGTGTGTCCCATATTTTTCTGCCATATTTTCAGCTTTCCTGTAGAGAACTAAAAATCTCTCTTCAGAACGAAATTGTGCAGTTGTGTCTCTCAGAGCAGATACAGCTGTCACTGCACATCTAAAGTCCAAAGCTTGAGTCTGAAGTAAGTTATTTGTTCCATCAGCCACTGACAGTAGTTTGTCAAACATTTTAAGGAGAAAGAGATTGCTGAATTCTAGAAGCTTGCTGTGGAGTCCTCTGGCCTTTGCAGTTTCTCCTTCTTCACATTCTGAAAGATATTTTAGAAGAGCTGGATAGGTTTCTATTACTGCCTTTGTTGCTCGCTTTTGACAAGCCCACCTGGTAGAACTTAACCCCGGTATCTCAAGAATTCTATTCAACCCAAGCTCCTTTTGAACATTTAAGAACCCCTGGTGAGTCAGGACAGATTTGGAAAAGAACGTGTGTATCTCTTGAAGCATGTCAAAGAATTTCCATACCGGAAGAAGTGAAGAACAGGCATCTACAAGGACCAAATTCAGAATATGCGCATAGCAATGAACATATATAGCATATGGATGCTTATGACAAAATAGTTCCTGGACTCCATTTGAGTTGTCACTCATAGCAGATGCACCGTGATAAGCTTGCGCTACGCAAGTCACAGAATTCTCATGGAGGTCCCAGTTAGCTTTGAACACAGTTCATTTGTCAGACTCTGGGCATCTAATGCTGTTACTTGATGGAAGCACAAAAATTTCTCTACCGGGGAACCATGGTGAACATAACGAAGGCAAATACTCATTTGTTCTCTGCAAGCGACATCTCTAGATTCATCAGCAAGTATTGCAAAATACTTTGCTTCTTTTACCCTCATTTAAAATGTTCTCCTTATTAATTTTGCACAACATTCTATCATCTGATTTTGACTGAGAGGTGAGAGATAGGTGGCATTTCCTGGCATTTGAATCTGCAAATGTTCCAATTCAGGATCAAACTTTTTTAGAAGATCAAAAGTCTCTAAAAAGTTACCCCTGTTTGAGCTCTCTTCACACTCCCTGTGGCCTCGAAAGGCAGTTCCCTGTCTGCCAAACAACAACACAATCTCAACTATTCTTCTCAGGTACTCCTTGTGCTTTTTAATATCTGCAGTCATTGCTGAATCCATTAGCTGTATAATATTGCCTTGTTCTTTAGATTTTACATAAGTAGACCGGGCCTTCATTGCTCCTGTATGTATTGTTGTTTGTTGGTGTTCTCTCAGCTTCTTTATTGCCTTCTTCCAGTTGTTAAACCCTCTGGACGTAAAAGCAGTGTCCGCTCGACCAGTGCAACTTGAAAACATTCTGCAGGCAAAGCAAAATATGGCATCATTGCTTGCACTATATTCAAGCCATGTAAATGATGCATACCAGCTGCTTGAAAATGAACGCTTCTGCTTTCCAAAATCCCTTTGTGGAAAACTAGACAGCTTTGGCTGCATAGGACCAGCTTCTTTGATTCCCAGATCGCTGGGTACAACAGTAGCAGCAGACGTAAATCTTGCTACTGATTCAAGTGCATCACGAGATGTTCCGGGAGATGATGATGTGTTTGCTACATCTTCTGGTACTGGAACTTCCACTTCATATCTTAATGGCTGCTCTGGTTGCAGCTGTTGATCAACACAGGGGTCCGGGCAGTTACTTTCTCTATTCTGATTTTTGATTTTGGACGGAAGAATTCACGGATACTCATTTTTAACAAGGCTGATGAGTGTGTGCCAAGAACTAAGTAAGTTATAAGAAAAAATGTCCTTTCATTGGGAAAACAGGGTCTGGCATACAGGGATGAAACTGTTTATCTGACAGACTTAGTCTAACACACAGGGCTCACAGTATGCAAAGTAATGAGTAACCTACTGAAAAACGATTTAATACAACAGGTGGAGCCTAACACACAGGGCTCACAGTAAGCAAAGTAATGAGTAACTTACTGGAAAACTGCTGTTTAATACAATATACGGAGCCTAACACACAGGGCTCACAGTATGCGAAGTAAAGAGTAACCTAAAAAACTGTTTTTTTTATAAAACAGATGGATTCTCACACAAAGGGCTCACAGTATGCGAAGTAATGAGTAACCTACTGGAAAACTGCTATTTAATACAATAGACGGAGCCTAACACACAGGGCTCACAGTATGCGAAGTAATGAGTAACCTACTAGAAAATTGCTATTTAATACAATAGATGGAGCCTAACATACAGGGCTCACAGTATGCGAAGTAACGAGTAACCTACTAGAAAATTGCTATTTAATACAATAGATGGAGCCTAACACACAGGGCTCACGGTATGCGAAGTAATGCACATTATGCTACTGGAAAACTGCTTTTTATAAAACACATGGATTCTCACAGACAGACAGGGGTCACAGTATGTGAAGTAATGAGTATGCTACTGGAGTGGAAAACTGCTTTTCTATAAAACAGATGGATTCTCACACACAGGGCTCATAGTATGCGAAGTAATAATGAGTATGCTACTGGAAAACTGCTTTTTTATACAGTTGGTTCCCCTTGTTCATAAAAAAAAAAAAAAAAAAGTATGAAATTGAACTGGCTAACCCCTTGCTTGTGATGTTAAGCTTGCCACAACACAAACCCCTGAGGTCAGAGAGGGTAAAGCAATTTAGGAAAAGAAAAGTTAGTAAATTTGTGAGCCTAAAACATAAACCACAGTGATGTTCTTCAGTCTTTCTGAGCTGACAGCTCTTCACTATTAGTCTAGTACTTAATTTACTCAGTAAAGTAAATGTGGTAATAAAATAAAAAATAAGCAGTAAATGCTGTATGCACTCACAGGTTGTCTGTGAGCTAGCTGCTTTTCAATTTAACTCAGGACAACCCCGTATTTCACCCAGGCAGGAAAAAACGTAAAAAAATAAACACTACAGTATTATTTAACTCTTAGCTCAAGTGTGAGAGCTTTGATTTTTTCAATGAAATGAACTGAGTATGTATTCAATGATTATGAACTTTCAGGTCAGGAAAAAGATCATGAATTCCAAATCTCTGCTCTGCTGCTCACTCTACCAATGCCAGCAACAACCGCATCACTATTTTGCTACTGCACACAGCAGGACTACTACTGTACCATGTGTGTGTTGGAAAAGCACACCACATGTTTGTGCACTGATTGGGTCACTGTGCTAGCAAGCTGCGATGCTGTTGGTAGGCAGACTATGAGGCAGGTGCCAGTCACAGAATCAGCTCAGAATAGAACCCTCCCTCCAGTACGCTCCATCACCCCCAGTCCTCAGCTCAGATGCCGTTTAAAATGGTAGTCAGCAGCAATGAGGCTGGTTTGCATTGCAAGGACTCCTTGTCTGATGACATGATGAGGGAGTCCTTTCAATGCAAACCTGCTTCAGTGCCGCTGACTACCAAGTCTAAGTTGAGCCTGCCCTGCAGTGCCCTTGTTTGTTGCTTGCTGTCCAAGAACTTTTCATGTTCTCACACAAAAATATTGTTCTTGCCGCCGCTACCCCCCAAAGCCACACACAGTATAGTACCTGCCTGCCAGCCAGCGCCCCTAAAATTCCCCGCCAGCAGCGGACGCCGAGATGAGATGTGACCTGACTGGAATCAGTCTTGATTGTGATTTGTGAATGAAATGAAAAAAAAATGGTCGATGATGACTCGATCAGATTCAGACCCCAGTAACCCCACCACCAGCCCGGGAGGAGAGAGAGAGAGACAGACTACTAGAGAGAGGAGAGGAGACTAGGAGAGGACAGGAGGATTAGTTGGAGAGTTGGACTCAGGGCTCAGAGAGAGCTCAGCTCAGCTTAATGTGAGCTGAGCTCTCTCTGAGTCCCAAGTCCCGACGCTCCAACCAATCCTCCTCTCCTAGTCTCCTCTCTCAGTATAGTCTGTCTCCCTTTCTCCTTCCTGGCCAGCGATGGGGTGACTGATGGGGTGGTCTGAATCTGATCGAGTCATCATCAACCATTTTTTTTTCCCCTGACATTTGAATCACAATCAGGATTGATTCTGGTCAGTCGGGTCATCTCAGTGTCCAGTGTCCACTGCTAGTGCACACAGTACACCTGCACTGCACTCAGGTCACTGGCTGCCACACTCACTAGTCCCAGCTTAAGTCTCGTCCAGTCCTCAGTCCTGACTCCAGAGAGTCCAGCTGGCCAGGCATCTTCTTCCCTAGTTCGTTCTAAGCTGGCAAGCTGTGCGTTTCTTTACATCTTTATACAATAAACTTTAGTTAGGGCTTGCGCTGTTGCCTTGTGAATGCGAGTCGCTCGCTACTCTGTCTCTCGAGTCAGTCAGTTTTTTTTTCTCCATTAGACTTCAGTAGCGAGTTGCAACTTGCAAGTCAGACACAATCAATAAAAAAATAAAGTATGGCTGGCCTGGCTATTTTATTAAGTTTACTGCTATTTATTTTTTCACTGAAAATGATTGGGGGGCTTTAACTTCGATTGGGGGGGCTGTAGCCTCCCCAAAATCAACATGGTGGTGCCACTATTGGGAATATCAATTCAGATGCACACATCAAGATGGAAATACAGAAAAACCACAGGGACAAGCCATAAAGGTAAGAATCTTATATTTGACAGGTACAAGACAGTTCATGATCTCGGATTCATTTGCTGCACTACTGTTTCTGTTACTTGCGTGTCTCATGGCTATCACCATCTATGTCACCTTGATGCCGTAGTGGTTTCTAACAGTTACTTATACCACGCGTGTGTGGGTGAATTTAGGTCCTGCAGCATACATTAATTGTAGCGTGGACATATATTAATTGAGATTTAATGTATGGCCACATTTACCACACGATACTCTTTGTCCAATAATGCGTAACCCTTTTTCTTCACCATGTTACAAGAAATAAAAGGATATTTTGTAGGAAGGTTTCCTTTTTCTTTGTCGTATGCCATTGATTAAGTTAGAAAAAATGTTTTATCTTCCCTGTGTTAGTCTTCACCATTCATCACTGGTAAGTGTCAGCCATAGGTGCAGCACCCTGCGGGAGCTTTTTTTTTGCATTTGCCTCAAGGGGAGGAGTTGGCACCATGGTGCTGCCCATGAGGCGGATGCACAGTGTCGCGCATGCAGATTGGCTATAACTGGCGCCAGCTCCTCCGCCTTATTCTGCTTTTCCCGCCATTGAGAGTGCAGCACCTCACAGCTCACCAGCTCATGTTCCAAGTGTGTTAACGCAGTCTAGTGTGGTCTACCTTTTCTCGGCGCTGAACTTCGTCGCCACCGTTTCAGTTCTGCTGTCTACCGAACTACTCGGCGCCATTTTACGGATTACCAGTAAAGATCTTTTATTTTATTTTAAAGCAGCACCTGGTCTTTTCTGTGTTTTGTGTTTAGTTGCCATTGGTCATGTCAGGTACATACGGGGACAAGAAGAAGCGCTCTAAAGCGGTTTGGGCCCCTATGTGTCAGTGTCCCTGTAGTCGACAGATGCCTGCTACAGATTGACATGCTCATTGCCTAACCTGCCTGGGTCCCCAACATGATATGGACCTGTGCAACTCATGCTTCTTGATGGACCATAGTGTTTTACAGCACCATGCGTTTCAAAGTCGGCCGCCTGCCACTGACTTTTGGAGGACACCGTTGCATCAGGGACGCCAAGTGCGGGTCCCTTTGCCCTTCCTCCAGGTCCCCTCCTGGCTCTATATGGGCCATGGAGGAGGGGGCCTCCACCCTTTACAGCCTTGCCATGGTGGGGGCTCCTTCCTCAGTGTATGAGGGTCGTTCTGGCCCCGATCGGGGCCGGGCTGAGAACACCGCATCGGCAGTCACGTGAAGGCTCCACTGGTGTTGTGGCCCATGGCTGCTGGGCCCAGCATGGGTGGCTCCTCTGCGCAGCCTGCTGGCGCTTCTCTCGGATCCCGGTGCTGTTTCCGGCACCAGTGATCAAGACGGCGCCGTGAGCGGCACCGGACCCCGCCTATGGCACTGCTCAGAACCCCATGGGTGGGAGGGCCTCTGGGGTTGCCAGGGTGGAGGTCTACTTTATCTCCAGCTCTTCAGAGCCGGATGATCGGGAGGTGAACCCCGACTGTCAGCCTGACTCTTTGGAGTCAGAGGGCCTTCCCGTGCTTGGTGCCACCACGCCCTCCCAGGTTCCCCCCCCGGCCCTGGCTGTTGTGGTAGGCTCCAGGCCCAACACAGAGGTATGTGCTGGGTCTCTGTGGGCCGACGGTGATTCCTCGGCTGCCGACTCTAGTGTTGGCATTGCCCGGGGTTCCAAGGTGGTGGCAGGGGTCTCCTCTCTTTCGGCTCCCTTCGGGGGGGCCTGAGGGATTGGAAGTGTCCCCATCCCTGGAAGTGAGGAAGAGGTCTGCCTCTGAGTCAGTGGGGTTGAGGGAGCGGGGTGACAGTTTCCCCATAGGGCCCCTCGGGGCTCGGGTGGAGGCAAAGCCTTGAGCCCACTTTTTCTCCCTCATCTCCTTTGGCGGGACCTCATTGGGTGGGGCTGGGTCCAGCCCTTCTGGACCTATGTGGCCCCAGTCTCTTCACAGGGAGCTTCCCCTTCAGGACTCAGCCCCGAATGCTTCTAGCTAGTTGGGCGACTGGCAGCTATGCAGACCCGTGGACCTCCAAGAGGTGTGAGATCACCTGTTAGGTCTCCAAGCCCTGGCAGAGGTTGTGTGCAGAGATGCCTTTCCCCCTTGCCTCTGCATCCTCCCCTTCAGCTCCCAGGTCATGTTGGCCCTATGGGTCCTTTAACTTGGAAACAGTTCAGGGCCACTGCTGCTGCCTTCTCTGTTATGTGCGTGTCATGGATGAGAGGGTCGTCCGTCTGCTTCCTCCCTTGAGGAATGGGAATCTGCAGTCCATCTGTCCTCTGATACTGACCAGATGGGGTATCAGGACTTCCTTGTGAGGCTGGTGGACGAGCTTCACCTATCCCATCTGGCAAGACACAATCCTTAGTGGATGACTCGGGCATTCCTCAGTGAATTCAGCGTGGACCACCTCGTTGTCCCTCCTTGGCTGGTACTCTTCTGGGAAGAGTCGTTCCATACCTGGCATTATCCTTCTACCCTTATACTGCCCCCAGAGACTGCCAGCACAGGTATTGCGCACCCCCAGGGATCTCCAGGAACTATGTCTCACCCTCCTTCTGGGGTTCAGATCCTGGACACTCTCTCTGGGCATAGACGCTCAATGCATGACCAACACCAGATGCAGACTCTGTGGAGTTCGACCACTGGAGATGGAGAGTCTTCTCCTCGGTGCGCATTATGCTGTGTATCTCCTCACATCTGGCACACCACGCTGCCTATAACAGGCATTTGTGGTCACTGATCGGGCCAGGTGCTGGAACAGCTGCCTGATTCAGTGGCGACCAGATAAGCCATTGTTCTCTCTGCTCAGGTTCTGGAGCTTGCAAGGCACCATGCAAGGGCATCTTATGATGCCAGTGAGGTAGCCTCCAGACTTGCAGGGACAGCAATCTGCATCAGGTCGACAGCGTGGCTTCACCTATCATGTTTGTCACCCTTGACCTGATATAGGGTGCGTGCCTCCACTTTCCAGGGGACCCGCGTGGTCTCCCACTTGGCGAGAAGAGCAAGTCAGGGGCGCCTTACTTCTCCCAGCCACCGGGGGACCCCTCCTCACCCTGACCAGTCGCAGACCTAAATGACTTGTGAGGGTCCTCTCCCCACTGTAGTCTTCCCCTATGGGGGCTGAGGGACTATCGTCCTCAGAGAAATGATGGGCCTCCTTCGGGGGGGCGGGGGTTCGGTACTCACCCAGCAGTGATGAATGGTGAAGATTGACACAGGAAAGATATGAAAATTACATACCTACCATAATTCTTGATCTTTGCTTGTTGTACAGTTCTCCTTTGCACTTGTGTTGTACATTTTGATTGACTGTATAATATTCTTTTGTACTATATCCTGCACTTATATTTGCACCTGTATTTACGTATGCCTTTTGCTGTTATGTCCTTGCATTTGTATTTGCTGCTGTTAGTTTGTGTGAATTTTCCTTTTTGTACTGTATACCCAGGTCCACCTCGAAAATGAGCACTGCTCAATGGTGCCTGCTTGGTTAAATAAAGATTTTGATTGATTGATTGATTGAACCATGGAAGAAGTTAGAAAGCCTGAAAAGGCAAGTTGCTCTGGCAAAGAAGCTGTATCTGGCCATCACCTCTCTCTGGTGGGGTGCTCTGGCAGTGGGCAGTCCAGCACATGGAAGGATGGACAGCCCTGTTGGAGCTGCAAAAAGTAGTGGTTTTAATCCTGTACACATTTGGTGTCAGAGTCTTTGCACCATTCAACCTCAACCGTTTCCCATAAAAAAACCTAAGGGATAAGAAAACGCACCTGTTCAGGTCTTCTATGGTGATTCTGCTGTGAGACACTTGACTCCTGCGGCCCCATGTACCCTACTGTGGTCTCTGACAACACCAGGGACACCTGGGCCTGTGGGATTGAGGTCTGTGTCCTGGAGCTCCCCTCTCTGTCCAATATAGGCACTTCAGTGGGCAGTTTGGCCATTGGGCAGCTCTTATGGAGCAGTGGGTGTAACCTGTAAGTGCTTCAGCACCATTGTTTGTGGCGGTTCCTGATCCTTCGGAGTCAGTTGAGCTGGTGCCATCTTCGGTGGTGCTGGACTTATGTGCTTGACTGACATTGACTCCAGCCTCATGGCTGGGGCCATTGTCAGTGGTGCCAAATCTGCCCCACCTGTAGTGTTGTCTCAAACTCCTGCGGGGATAGTGGCAGCCACAATGCTCCTGTCAGCTTCTTTGGGGTCGGCAGGACTGTTGACACCAAGGTTTGGCCTTTTGTGTCTGCCTTGATGCCACCGCAGGCACTGCCTTTTGTGCATATGGGCCCTTGGTGCCATGGTCAGTCCCCTTTTGGCCAGTCCAAGAGCTGTCCTTGTGACAGGGTTAGGTCTGATTGCATAATTTTCTTTTTTTCCTTTTGTGTTATTGATAATAAAATACTACTTGCGAATTTTATGACATCTCCTGGTTTGCCTGTGTTTCCTGATCTGTGACTTGATGACAGTCCTCTGTGTCAGTAATGGTGCCGTTCCCGAGATCTGGGGGTGGGGTGGGGTCCAGTGCTGCCTATGTTCCCAAGGCCACGTCTTCCACAGTCACCTGTTATGGTCCCTTCTACCCTCCCCAGAATAGGAGGAGATGAGTCAGATCCAGATTGCATCATCTCTGATGGGGAGGAGGATGATTCATGCTATGGTCCAGAGACCCCAGAACCGGATTCTGTCTCCATAACTCAGGAGGAGCTGTCCTTTCAGGATCTGCTCAGAAATATGCACACTGCCTTAAATTTTGAGTCAAAAGCCATAGACCAGTACCTCCAACTGGAGTTCTTTGAAGATGCCTAACATCCCAGTCTCTATAGTTCCCCACATCCATCCAGCCCTAGAGACACCCACTGAGGAGGCATGCTACTGTGGCAGCCTACTGTGGCAGCTGTCCCTAAATAAGTGGACAGAAAATGCATATCACCCATATCTATGCCCATGTATTTCACTCAGCCAGTAGTGGATGCCTTTGTTATTTTGGCTAAAAAAGATGAAGCCATACTGCTCAATAAAGTCACCGCGCACCCTGCAAACAAGGAGTAATGTAAGGTTGACACCATGGGTAAGCGGGTCAGTGTCTTGGCTACCTTGACTGGTAGATAGCTAGCTACCAGCGTCATTTTTCAGAATACAAATACTACCTTTGGTTCAAGCTAATCTCCTTGGCACAGCCTCTGTCAGGTAGTGGCAAAACAAGAAATGCTGCTTCTTGTTGAACAGGGTAATGAATCTAACAGCCATCAGCGTACAGCCGCGACAGATGCCTTTGATGCTTCTGCTCGATCCACGGCTACAGGTTTCTGCATCAGATGGCATTGCTGGCTGCGGACTGCTGGCTTCCCACTAGACATCCAACAATGGGTCATTAGTGTATCTTTCTATGGCACCTACTTGTTTGGACAGCAGGTAGAGCAGTCTCTTAAGGAATCTAATGAAACAAGAATGACTGTTAAGACTTTGAAGCTGGCCCCCTACAACCCTCAGAATGGCAGAGGATGCGGTTCCTTCCATAACAAGCAGTCCTTTTGTGGTAGGGGCAGAGGAGCCCAAAACAATAGACCTCAGTTTCCCCAGGCCCCAACAAAAAGTGCAGCACAAACTACTCAGTGCTACTACCAGAAGCACCAGCCCCGGGTCTGCTTCAGCTGCCCAAGGAGAGCAGTGATTGGTGCCGGGAGGAGTGTTGGTAGAACTGTGTCAGAAGGTGTTAAGGAGAGAATCCAGTCTGGTGAGATAAGAATTATGGGCAGCATCATAGATCACATCCATTTAGCCAAAGAGCAGTAAGACCATCTTACAAAGGATCCCGTGGTGGATCGGTAGGAGTAGGCAAGACTTGTTGCAATAAGGGCATCGAGTTTGGGCCAGAATTGTTTGTGGATGGCATCAGAGTGGGTGGAGAGGCATATATTCTCAGATCACGGACACTGAGTCCATTAGCTACTGAAACAAGGTTTGAAGATTATAGAACAATTCAATGAGAGAGTATGCTTATCTAATGATATTTTTATTGACAAATTTTTACCATCGATGACAACAACAAAAGGAGAGCATCATCGAACACCCTATGTATATAAATCTGTATATACTGTATATATGTAATAGATAACCCACTCTTAGGTGTGCAATTGCGCTCTGATATACACACGCCTTGGTGTGTGTCAGCCACCCAAGGCGTGCTTATATCAGAGCGCGCCCGCACATCCTAGAGTGAGTTATCTATCTTATAAAATGGTAAAATTATTTTCTGGGGGTAAAAGTGCAGGTGTGTGGTCACACTCTGATATACACACGGTCTCCTGATGGTGTTTTAATTGCAGATGACCAGTGTTTGCTCCTACCCATTTTATAAATATCTTTATACCATGGTGGACATATAAATGAACTCAATAAAACATGTTAGAAGGTACCTGTCTGGATGATACATTTTTTATAGTGTATGGTGGAACGTTGTTCTCCACCAAAATCATTGACTGGAATAGTGTTGTGCTGCCCTCAGTGCTTCATGTTGTTGTTGTGCTGCACTGAGTAGTGCAGTACAACAACATCAAACATCATTAGGCATGTATATTGAAGCGGCAGCAGCGATGAAAGTTGACACAGAAGTTACCGGCACTGGAAACAGCACTCTTCAGCAAATTAGTATAACATTATTTTTGGGAAGGCATTTTGTCATTGTGGCTCAATAATGAGCACCCATACACTATAAAAGATTGTAGAGCAACTCATACACAAACAAGGCAGTTTTATGATCTCAAGGTTTCTGTGGTAATGGACCTCTCGAGCTGCGCTCTCAAGGTCTCAGATCACCATGAAAACCTCTCAGTCGTACAGCTGCTTTGTTGTGTATGATTGCTCATACACAATCCTCTATATCTCCTTACTGGGTTGTTGTTATCCCTGCAGGTGTGTCATAAGAAATGGACCCAATGGTTTGAATAAGACATTGCATGGGACATGTGTGTAAGCTTTTTATTTTCCTCTGTTATGTAGGAAGCAGTACCCCCTTGCACTTGTGTTTGCACCACTTGTGTCAATATGGCATTGTTGCCAGCATTCCAGAGGAAAATAAAAAGTTTACACACAAGTCCCATGCGATAGCCCCTATTTATTGGGCCATGGATCTGGTTCTCTAGCCACACTCCGGCAGTTTCACTGGAATATAATAATATGCTGGATGTCTTTAAGCTAAGCTCCTTCCACCTCTCGGGTGGTATATCCCCCGACTCCACTCCATGGCATCAGGTCTTTCTTTCCGCTGGAAGAACAGGTCATCTCCTTCATGGGTGTCAGTTAAGATTTAGCGTGCCATTGGTGAGCTTTGTTTTCAAAGTTTTCTAGTTTCTCTGAATTTATTTCCTTGGTTCCCTCAACTCTCTTCATCGATCATTGATGGAGCAATGGAAGCCAGGGTTCAAATTCTGCACTCGGTGCCGGCAGAAGACATCTGTCACTTCCCCGCACAATATGTCCATGTATTGCCTGGTGGACAGTACAACATGGCCAGGTGCCTTTTTCTCAGCATGCTTCCGAAGTTCCTTGAGGACAGGAAACTCTGTCTCTCTCTGCGTTGGCCTTAGGAACAGGATACAAAGGACCGTCCTAAGAGCCTAAAGAGGCATCGGCTGCAGCAGGTTCTGCTTAGCAGCTTGTGGCCCTTGAGGTAGACGTGGCAGTGGCGGGCACCTCCTTGGTCTTGGCGCTGTTCCCAGCTGGGGCCAGCATCTGAGGGTCATTCACCAGAGGCTTCTGGGACATGTGTTTGGCCCTTCTGACCCTGGGGAGAGCCCTGCCCACCGTGGTTTCAAGCACATGCAGTACCAGTTGTGGGACTGGGAGCGACTGAGATCTTTCCAGTCCCTTGACTTGCATGACTGCTCAATGGTGGTTGAGCGCCCTTCGGTTGAGAGTCAGGTCAGGCAGGGTAAGGACGCTTTGATGCACCCATCGAGCCAGTTGACTTTAACTCTGGTCGAGCAGGCCATGGAAATTTTCCTCAAGCCTGTCATATGTGTGTCAGACAAGGTTGAGGTATCGATCTTGCAGACCTCGGTGCTCCCGGTCCTCCATCAAGAGATGTGGTTCAGTCGCTGTCCCCCTAGGGTCCTCAACAGGAGTAGTCTCCACCAACTATACAGCCTGCCATGGCTGATTTGCGTAATGTGGCCAGGCATGTGGTGTACCAAAACCAAACAAAAGACTCCCCTTGCCATCGATCACCTAGTCGTGATCGAGGTCTCAGTCGAGGCATTCCCACTCTCGATCCCATTCGACTGGGAGATGTCATCATCGACACTCCTGGACCTCCTTGTCCTCTGGTGAAGAGAGACACTGTCACAAACTGTGCCAGTACTATGAGAAGGTCCTCTGTCAACAGTGGGCCATCATGGGCAAGGGTAGGGCTTTACCCCTGGATCTCCGGTCACCATGCAGCCACCACTGGTGCTCCCCCACTTGTCTATGCTACACAGGTGCTCTCTGCAGCTGCTTCTCCACCGCTTCGGGTAGAGTCACCACCAGTGCAACTGAAGGTGTACACTCCGTCCAGGAAGGGCCATTTGGCCACTGGCTTGCCAGGCGGGTTGTCAGTGAGATCACCCCGGGGAGGATACCTGGGTGGTCCATGGGGAGAAAGGGTTGAGGGACATTTTTGAGGAGTCCTCGGATGACTCGGATCTTACGTCCATGGTATCCTCTGGGTCTCTCCTCATTGACGGGGTTGTTTGGGGAGCTGTCCACTGAGTGCAGCCTGGTGTCCTTCAATGTGTTTCTCCACTTAATATTGGAGTCCATGTCAGTCCCATTAGAGCCAGTCCAAAAATAGGGTTAAGTACCCCTTTACAGACATTTTGGATAGGGATAAATCCCCAAGGGTTGCCTTTCCTGTGGCAGAGGCCATTTTGGAACTGGCCCTGGAGCATTGACAGCATCCAGCATCCTGCATGGCACCTTCTAACCATATGGTCAGTAAGTATGCAGTGCTTACTGGGTCCCTTTCTGGGTTCTCAGACCACCGCTCCATGGAGAGATTGGTGACTGATTCAGTGTTCTGCAGCGCTGGACACAATGAGGACATGGACAAGCCTCCGAATGAGTAGTCCCATAAGACTGACCATGCCACAAAAAAGGTATATGCTGTGGTGTCCTTGGGTCTCTGTCAGGTTAGTTTTGCCTTGATGAAGGCCAGTTTCGGTTACTTCCTGTTGGGAGTTTTTGGTTCTATCCTTCCTCACCTCCAGACTGATCAGCAATTGGTGGTGACTGTCATCCAAGATCAAGGTCAATCCCTGGTTAAACACTAGCTCCAGATAGCCTTGAACATGGACGATTAATTTGTCCATGTCATGGCAGCAGCTGTCTCCATGCATTGCAGGGCCTGGCTGTGTCTGTCATCCTTATTTATTTTATTTATTAAAGCATCATACCAGGAAAGAACATACTGAGCTCAAATAGCTTGATTCCAGATGTGTGCTGGGGGAAGGGGAATTTGGGTACAATATATGTATATATACTGTATGTGTGTGTATATATATATATATATATATATATATATATATATATATGTATATATATATGTGTATATATATATATACACATACAGTAGCATGCAATATAGAATACAGACTGTACATAAGGATACAAAATACAGTTTTCAGGAGAGAAAGAGAAAAACATATTCAGAATGTGAAAATATAGTGGGAAGATTACCAGAGTACAAAAATACTGGGAGGTAACAAAATAAGTGCATGCCAGCGTAGGCTGGCCAATGTCCCTTACTTGGGAACTGACCTGTTTGACCCTTGGGTGGAAGGATATCTCACCCATATTGAGAAATCCAGTACCGCCCTGGATTCTGTGGCATTGTCCCAAAAGGACACAAAAAAAAAAATGACATGAGAAAAGAAGCCGGCTTTCCAGTATTGGTCCTTTCAGCCACAGCCTCCCTGACAGCAGTACCGGCAGGAACAGTACACAGTCTGCCACCCCAAGCCAAAGCCTGGGGACCAGGGACCTAAAAAAGGGAAGCTGGGGTGGTGATGCCCCTCCATCTGCAGCTACCAGTGCCCCCACAAAAGCTGCCCAGTGACAGGTTGAGGGGTGTCATCCCTTCATCCATCCTATCCCTGTCTGCACTACCCATAGAAGGTCAGTTGTGTCACTTATTGCAATGTTGGTTCGCTATTACAATGGACAAGTGGGTGTTGGATGTAGAGGGCAGAGGTTTTCTTCTGGACTTTGAGGCTCTCCTGCCTTACAGCCTCCACGTGCCTCGGGAGTCCAAGGTGTCGCAGGACACATTGTCTGCCCTTTGGGATGACATCTATCAGCTCCTTGTAAAAAGGGCAATAACCCATGTCCCGGATGGCCTGGCCAGTCAGGGTTATGTGTCCAGGTTCTTCCTGGTCCTGGTGCCCCATACTGGATCTGCACAATCTGAACCAGTTCATGTGAAAAGGCAAGATCTTCCAAGAATCCGTCTTCACCATGCATTACTGATGGGTTACAAGCCAGAGGTGCTGGGACCCCATGGGAGCGTGTTGCTTTAAAAGCTTTGAGGAGGGGAGCTGACCTCAGGGTGGCACCACCCTCCCTCAAGCATGGAATGTTGCGCTTGTGGGATGGCCAGTAACCAACGCCAACTCCCCTGCCTCCTTAGTTCTGCTTTTCCCGCCATTGAGTTAGCAGCGGCTTCATGGGAGCACCTGCAGTGAAGACTAGAAGGTTCTGTTCATCCGCCTCTTGCGCGCCACCGCCAGATCGACACCGTTACTGGCTTTAGGTTTTCTTTACCTTATTTATTATTTTATATTTTTTACTGTTTGGTGTCAAGCATTTCGGCTTTATTATTTTCTTTTCTTGCAGATGATCATGTCTGGTTTGGGGCCTAAGAAACATTCTCACAAGGCGGGAGTTGTCACTATGCGTCGGTGCCCCTGTGGCAACTCCATGACTGTTATGGAGCCGCATGATCAGTGTTTTTCTTGCCTAGGTTCTTGCCATGACAGGACACTTGTGATGCCTTCTTTTGTATGGATTATCACATGTTAGTTATCCGCACAGTGAAATTGAGCAAGAACCTCCCCCCCCACAAAAAACATTCAGAGGTCAGCGTCGCACACATGTCACCAAGGTCACGTCCCTGGGCCCTTCCCCAGGGCCTCTCCCTGTTAGTACACGTACTGAGGGAAAACAGGCTTCTGTTGACTCGGGTCTCACTGAAGCCAGAAGCCTGCACAAGGGGTTGGATGGACAGTTGGCCTCCTCTGGGGAGCTGACTGAGCACCTCTTGCAGTGCAACACCCCTTCGAGGAACCGGACAGCCCCGATGTTGAGGCCTTTGCTATACGCAGGGCCTGCACTGACAGAATCCTTGGTGGCACTGACTTGTGCTGACTTGGCTCCTGAGACTGCTTCTGATGTCGGTGAGCAGGGCAGCGCCATCGGCACCTAGGGGTCTCCTTCTAACACCATTCTCGGTATCGGGAGTGGTAGTGTGACTGGTGTTGCTTCTGTGGGGATTTCCATGGTCTCTTCGGACGAGTCCGACGATGATGGGGATGACCCGGATTAGCTTCTGAGCTCTCTGGTGCGCCAGTCTCTCTCCAGGCCCAGTCCAAGGCCTTCTTTGCAGTCTCCGCCTCTTGCTGGTGCCCCGTGGGTGCCACCCCCTGAGTCTTTCGATACCGCTCGCAGTGTCATGGACGCTTCCAGTACCGAGTTCGGTGCTGGATCGGAGGGCGTCATCACATCCAGTGCAGGATCTGAGGGCAGCGCCATGTCCGGTACCATGTTGATGCCTGGCGCCATGTCCAATGCTGTGCCTGTGGCCAGAGCCGTGTCCGACACCAGATTGCTGGCTGGTGCTGCGGATGGTGCTGGGTTGCTGGCTGATGCCACGGCTAGTGCCAAGTTTGGCAGGTCTGGCATCACAGCTGCTTCTGACACTGGCTGCAGTGTCGGTTCGGTTGTTGGCGCTGGGCGAGGTGTTTGGGGGGGGACCCAAGCACTGATATGGGTGCCAGGTTCTCTCTCTCTCTCTCTCTCTCCCTCCCTCTCTTCAGTCGGCTGTCTCTAGAGGGTCTTTGTTGACTGGTTGGTCCCTTTCTTCTGGGACTGGGTTGGGGAGGTCTAGTCTGGCATCCCGTCCTGCCCGTGTGACACCTGGTGCCTTAGCGTGGAGCTGGAGTGCGGACTTGGGCCTCCCCTTCTCTCCTGGCAATCAGGAATCTGCAGTCAGTGGGGATAGGGGCCACCCTGTTGGGTCTGTATGGCACCGGTCTCCTAGCCAATGGGTCTCCCCTCAAGGGCACCACCCAGTCCGCTCCTTACAGGTTGAGAGGTCTTCTATGGCTGGGCAGTGCAGCCCCCTTCCTTGGGAGGGGTCCCCTGTGCACTCCTGCAGCCCTGGCAGAGGGCCTTTGGTCTCTTATGACCACTCCTCCACTCCTCCTTCTCCTCTGTCTCCTCTTCCACCACCTCTTCTGGGGCTCTCTGGTCCCCTGGGTCCCCTTACATGGGATCAGTACAGGGCTACGGCAGATACATTCCCTGTCTACCTTAGGTCTGTTGTTAAAGTCATTTTCGCACCGTCTTACTGGGCACCACCCTCCCCTGTACAGGGCTTCTCTACATCTTTGTCTTCCTCCTCTGAGGAAGAGGACACTTCATCCCATATTTCTTCTGATGTTGATTTTACTATCATCGGTTCCTCTCGACGATGTTGGAGGAGCTCTGTCTTCCCATATTTCTAGACCACAATCCTGCACATGCGACGCTGTTCTTTCATGGGGAGTACAGTGCAGAATCCACCGTGATCCCTCCATGGCCTCAACTCTTCTTGGAGGATTCACACAGTGTTTGGCAGTCCCCTTCCTCCTCTGTTCCAGCCCCAGGGGACCGTCAGCCTAGGTACTGCACCCCTTGAGTCTTCAGGTGCTGTGCCCCATCCCTCCTCTAGTTTGGAGTGGCTGGACACCCCTACTGGATGTCGTCACCCTCAACGAGCCCACCCCCCAGAGGCTGACTCTGCAGAGTTTGACCGCTGGGGAAGGAGGGTCTCCTCCCTTCCATCTCTGCTCCTCAGGCACATCAGGATGCCTATGTGAGGTGCCTGTGGTCTACTCTGGGACAAATCCTGTCAACCTTATCTGACTGTGAGGCAACCAGATGTGCCATTGCCATTTCTACAAAGGGCCTGGAGCTGGCGAGACACCAGGCGAGGGCATCTTACATCGCCAACACGGTTGCGTCCAGGTTGGTAGGAACTTCAGTCTGCATTAGGTGGATGGCATGACTTTGTCTATCCTGTTTATTAACCTTGGCCCAGCATAGGGTAATTGCCTTGCCTTTCTGGGAGGCCAGTTTCTTTTCCCACAGGGCCAGGCAAGAACATTTGGGGCACCCCCCTTCTCTCCTGATGCCCCTGACCAATCTCTGGCCTCGCCAGGCCTATGAAGGCCCCCTCCTTCTGCGTTTCTCACCCACAGGAGGCTGAGGAAACTAGCCTTCCCTTAGGGAGGTGCCAAGCCACTGTGAGGGGCTTGGTACTCACCCACCAGTAATGAATGGTGAAGACTGATTTCTGGAAGATATGAAAATTACATACTCACCATAATTCTTGATCTTCCATGATATTTTCACCATTCATTACTGCTTCCCGACCACCTTCCTTGTGAGACCAGATCTCTGGGCAGTGACACCTCCCTGTTGGACTCCCCCCACTGAGGGGTCTTGGCACCTCTGGAGCACTCCTTTCTCCTTGAGGATCTTGGAGTCACTGGGGGGGGGGGAGGCTAACCGGGACCCTAGCCTTCCATTTGGACCCCCAGGGCTCAGCCAGCCTAGACCCCGGATCCTACCAGTGGTGGTAATGGCATATACTTGTCCAATGCCTCACCTGGAACCAGCTCCCTTATTTGACTGGGTTGGTTTCAGCTTTTGGAACAGGTGATCCTTAGGACTTACCTCCCCCCCTCCCGGCACACGTCGGGTTGCTCTCTGGCGACCCTTGGGATCCCTTTCTTTCCTGCATCTTCTCCACCTCTGGTGGAGTTTTTTCCTAGACATAGTCTCCTCTTATGCTATTCCAAAGGTCTGGATTACCTGTCTGAGAGGGAACCTAATGGATGTACCCATCAGGATGCCCTTACCCTAAGAGGTTGGTCATCCCCCTTTCCTTGCCACCTGGTTGGTGTGGTGAGGACTTCTTCTCTTTTATTTTTTTTTATTTATTTATTACAATTTCAGAAAACACCTTTGAGAACAAGATCATTTTATAGGTTCCACGTCAGACGAACAATACATATTGGGAAAGTATGAGATGGAGAACAAACAAAACAAGGAATTATACAAGACATTACAAGAGTGTATAACTAGAGAAGTTCCAATACATGTGGTATTGTACAATGTATGCCATGGTGCATATTTGATTAAAACCTGGAATTCAAAGGGTCATGTTAGAGGGGGTGGGGTCTTATGAAACGACCCTTTACAGGAAAATGAGAACAGACTCAGGCTATTATCTAATAATCAACAAGATAAGGGATGGCATCAGCTAAGGGCCTTGTCAGATGTGAAAGGTATGGGACAAAGCATTTAAAGTGAGCAAGGGAGCTCAGGAGATATAGCAGGGGAGGGGATGGGGAAAGCCATAGAGGTGAGGGAAAGAGTGGAAGGGATCAAGAGAAATGTGAAAGAGAATGATTAGCAACTTAGAACAGTTATTTTCATGCTGAGAACAGTTATGCATAAGGTCAAGATAGCATAAGGTTAGAATAAGTGCTGGTCACAAGAAGGCAGGTTAGTGGAAGCAGTCACAACTGGCATCAGCAACTAGCTGTTGCTTAAGTTTAACCTAGAAGGACCCCAAGGTGGATACTGAAGTGATGTCATG
Organism: Neoceratodus forsteri; assembly: GCA_016271365.2. Taxonomy (NCBI): domain Eukaryota; kingdom Metazoa; phylum Chordata; order Ceratodontiformes; family Ceratodontidae; genus Neoceratodus; species Neoceratodus forsteri. The sequence goes on along the minus strand of CM057450.1, from coordinate 1,686,162,033 downwards.
GTGCAGCGAGTTCATCCATAGTGGGGCAGGGTAGGCAAAGGACCTTTGTCCCAGAGAAGTACGACAGCAGGGTATATTAAAAATCTGGCTAGCAGAGCTTCTGGTGCAACAACAGTTGACAGTGGTGTAATAAGCTTTTGCACTCCCGAGGGCATTTTGCCTAAGCTTACTTTTTTGGACAGTATCATCGTTTATCATCTACATAGGGCTCTAGATCCATGGGTTTCCTTTTTTTTTTTTTTAAACTCTATTTATTCACCTCCACCACCAGTGAACTCTCTCCGGCGACCTCCAAGCATTCTGGTTGCTACCTCCCGTCATGACGCCTACCTGCTTTGCACCCCCAAGCCCGGCACATACCCTGGGTCTGAACCCTCTGGGGAGGGGCCACCCTATCCGCCTAGGGTGGTCTAACTGTATTGTTGAACTCTGAGCCAGGGAAGGGGAGCCATGGCTATCACCGGGAGGAGGGGTATTTCTTAAGTAGTCCCTCCCCTATTGGCTGGGATGTGCAGCGCATCCCAGCGCGGGCACACATGCTTTCGTGCATGCCTACAGGGTTGCTGCCACAGCCAATCTCTGTTATTTTCGGATCTCGGGCTCGTTGTACTCCTAGCCTCCTCCAGAAGTCCCTAGAGCCCAGGATCAAAGTCCCCCTCCCAACCGGGACAGGAGAGCTGTCCTCCAGATGCTCAATCCTGTCCCTCCCCTGCCAACCCCTGACGACCAGGGCTCTCTCCCAAACCTGGGTCACCGGTGTGGCATGAGGTGTGGTGTCCAGCACCTCAACCTTCAGTGCCACTGTGCCGTCTTTTTTTTTTTTTTTTTATATCACATTTTTCCACCTTCTCTGTGGAGCGGGCTTGGTAGATTGTCCGGCTGCTGATGCTGGCACCTGCACCCCCGAACCCAGACCCAGTGTGGTCAGTGACTCGCTCCCCCACTTGGGGACCTGGAACCACTACATGGGGGTGTACCTCTTGTAGGTCCAGGGGCGCAGTGCATGACCATCAGCCGCCACAACCACCCCGCTATTTTCTGCCATGTTTTCCTCCCTGGAGCCGGCAGTGCAGTGATGTTCAGCGCCTTATGTGGGCGACATCTGCCATGCTCAGCCCTCTTGTTGCCTGCTGCTGCACCCAACAACTGCCAGTGCCGCTGCAGGTGATGCAAAACCCTTGCCCACCCCAGAGAGAGGAGAGCTGTCTTAGGACACTCAGTCCTCTCACTTCCCCTGCCGACTCCCGATGACCTGAGTCCATTCCTGAACCCAGGTCGCCGGCATGGTGCAAGGTATGGCATCCAGCACCTCAACCCTCAGCACCACTGGGCGACTGTCCATGGAGTTTCTGCTTCAGGGGTAATCTCCTCACCCCTTTGGGCGAAGAGAACAGGAGAGGAATGTTTAGACATCTTTCCCTGCTGTTGACAGAGTTTTAAAAAAAGGAAGGCTGATACAGAAGAAAGAACAGAGGTTCTACTTTCTGGCAGAAGGTCAGCTTTGCCTTCAATCCTAGTTGTTCCCTGTCTTAAGGGCTTCTAGTGCAAGCCTTCAGTCATTTCTTGCCCAGTACATTGGCTTATCCTGCTCCTTCTTTTCTTGAGCAGGATAAGAATATATATATATAAAAAAAAAAAAATTCGGCATGGGAAGTTCTCCATCTGCTCTGACAGTGGGGACCGATGTCTGCATGTTTGGAGCTGGGAGTTTACTCTCTCTGTGTCTCTCTCTCTCTCTCTCTGTCTCTCTGTCTCTGTCTCTCTCTCTCCCCCCCTCTCCCTCTTTCTGTCTTTGCCTGCCCTGGGGTGTTGGTCACCCTTGCCCAGAACCAACTTAGGGACTTCTTCCCTCCATCTTATGATCTACTTTAAACTTTTTGTTTATATCCTTTCTTTTTACTATCTCTTGGGCCCCTTACCACACCCTTTCCCTTTTCTCTTTTCTTCCTCTCTGGTGAACAGAACCAAGAAGGCAGGCAGGGGAGTCTGCATTGGTTACTAACCAACCTGCAAGCACCATGTTCCCCACTTGAGGGCGGCGCTGCCCCAAAATTGGCTCCCCTCCTCAAAGCTTTAAAGCTACATGCTCCCGTGGGGTCCCAGTGCCTCCGGCTTGTAACCCACTAGTAATGAATGGTGAAGATATCTTGGAAGATCAAGAATTACAGTGAGTGCATAACTTTCATTTCTGGATGGTCACTCTGAATCAGATCATTCTGTCGCTGGAGCAGAACATGTGTTTTTTCTCCCTTGACTTCCAGAATGCATTCTTCTGTATCATGGACTGTTTGTCCCATCGCTGGTACTTCCGGATAAGAGCGGGAAGAGTCCTGTACCAGTTCAAACAACATGAAGTCTTGCTATATTATGACAGATGCAGTTTGTCCCACCATTAGAACTGCTCCGGAGGTGAAAGAGTTAACTTCCATGCAGTGCATGGAACTTAGAGCGCGAGCTCGGTTAGAGAAGCTCTGTTAGGGTGGTTTCAAACCGAAACCGTCAGATTCTTTACTCCGCCTCACTGAACAGTCGCTCCGGAGATTCCTCCTGCTGCTTGGTTCATTTTCTTGGTTTAAAGTGTCTTTTCTCGGTTAAATTCAACCGCGATATTCTTTATTTTAACCGCAAACCGATCGGTTCAAGCTCTGTCTATGGTATTGTAAGTAATAGATAGGTTTTCTGTGTTGGAACTTGTAAATGTTTATCGGTTCGGTTTGAGACGATCAAATGTATTTAAACTTTATTCTGAAGCCTTTTTAAGGCTTGGAAGTCTGTTCCGGTTCTTATCGGTTCTAAAAACCCGGATTTCATTCGTTTTTTCACGACCCGTGACACGGTTGGGAACCGATAAAGTGTCTTGCCAGCACTGCCATCAAAGGGCAAGGATTTTGGTTAGGCTGGCATTATGTCTGAAAACCCAAAGAAAAACCGGCCCACTGGGTTTCAACACTGTAGTGTCTGTGGGAAGCCTTTGCCAAGGCTGACCCACACACCACATGTGTTTATTGTCTGGGGTTTGACCACCTCAATGCAGACTGCCAGATTTGCAAGAATTTCCTGCAGCTACCCTAGATAAGAGAGTTGGTAGGCTCAGGGAACAAGAGGCCAAAGATCCGTGACCGGATGGCCAGCCGGTTCAGTGCCAGCGAACCGGAGGGAGTGCCCTCTGACCAGGGCCAGACTTCCTCGGGCAAACGTAAAGCTGACTCTGAGGAGCCAGTTCCAGCAAAGAGAACTAGAAAGTCAGCAGGCGTGGAGTCCAAAATCCCTTCTCCAACTGCTGCAGAGATAGCCAGGGCAATACAGGTTGTCCAGTCACTGTCCCCGGTTCCCTCCGAACCGCCACTGTCTGGCAAAAGGTCGGTTCGGTCGGTTCCACCGGTTCAAGAATATGATATAGAAGAGTTTTATGAACCAGAGGAGGGAGGATTATTATGATCAGTGTGAATGTGACTTTGAAAGTCTGGATGTGCCCATTGAACGGACATCTCCCCAGACAGACCTTTAGGTGAATCTCCCCTCGGCTTGCTGAGTCCCTTCTCATTTTTGTTTTATAAAAGTTGCTGAAACCCTCCAGCTTCCTTTAGGAGGCTTTGGATGAGCAAAGGAGCCTGACTTTGTAGAGATGATGGATATCCCAGAGTCAAGGAGATTGTCCATCCCTTTACATAAATCTTTTAGGAAACAAACAATAACAATTTTAAAAGCTCCTAATTCTGTGCCTCCTGTAGATAAAAAGATGGACAGGAGGTACACTTTGTCAGGTCCTGATACAGAATTTCTTTCACAGCAATGCAGTCATGTTGGGGTAGTTCAGGCTGCAGCCTGTGATAAAGCTAATATTCCCCTGGCTTCACATCCTCCTGACAAGGACTCCAGGAAGATTGATGCCATGGCCAAAAAACAATACATGGCAGCGTCTTTGGGACTCAGACAAGCAAACTATATGGCTTATGTTGCGAGATACCAAAAATCTAGATGGGATACTGTCATGGCCTTAGCCAAACAGGCCCCTGGCCAGCTTGCCAAAGGAGCTGGGCAGGTGGCTGTTGATGAAATAATGAGGGCATCTAAGGTGCAATTCCATGCTGCAGTGGATTCTAATGATGTATCCTCTAGAGTCATGGCTACATCTGTGGCTTTTAGTAGATTGGCCTGGCTCAGGTGTACTACTTTGTCACAGGATACCGGTCTAAGGCTATGGATTTTCCTGTGGTGGGAAATTCTCTGTTTGGGGAGCAGACAGAGAATTATATGAGAAAATGGATGAATATAGAACTACTTATAGGGTGCACAAGCCAAGGAACAGCAAGCCACTCCTCAGAGGCAGCCCCCAGGGGTAGGGGCAGGCCTTTTCACAGGCCTTTTACCAGACCAGGCCTCCTCTTCAGCCTATGTTCAGAGGTTCTTCAGAGGAGAGCAGACAAGATGCGAGCAGGCCTGCTCCCACCCTCAGCCTAAGCCCCTGCAAACAGGCACCCTGATGGGATGCCCGGGTCGACTCTCCATTACCTGTAGGGGCAGGCTGGCTTACTCGTCCAGGACTGGGAGTCTTTAACATCAGACAGGTGGGTCCTGGAAGTAGTGAGCCAGGGTCTGGTTCTCAGCTTCAAAAAATTTCCAAAGATGAGAGCCAGATCTTTTCCACCTGCAAACCCTTTAGAGACTCTTGCTTTGGAAACAGAAGTCTCAACCCTCCTGGCTCTCAGAGCTGTAGAAAGGGTTTCTCCCCTACACCAGGGCAAGGGTCTGTACTCCAGGTACTTCCTTACCCCAAAAAAGACAGGAGAGTGGCGGCCTATCCTGGACCTAAGATATCTGAACAAGCACCTTTTAAAACCAAAATTCAAAATGGTGACTCTGGGAATGATTTTACCCTCCCTAAGGCCAGGAGACTGGCTAGCTTCCCTGGACCTCAAGGATGCCTACTTCCATGTTCTTATCAGAAGCTCCCATCGAAAGTACCTCAGATTCGAACTGCCCTCAGGCCATTATCAGTTCAGAGCAATGCCCTGCCTTACCTCTGCCCCAAGGGTGTTCACAAAATGTCTGGCAGTAGCAGTTGCTCATCTAAGAAGGCAAAAGGTGCCATCTTTCCCTACCTGGACGACTGGCTCATTGTGGGTCAGTCTCCAGACCAGGTCAAATCACACCTGCTAGTTACCCAGCAGCTGCTTGCCTCTCTGGGCTTTCTTCTCAGTCTTCCAAAGTCAGTTCTGGAACCTGTCCAGGTACTCACCTTTATAGGCGCAGAACTGGACACAAAAGCAAGCCAGAGCCTTCCTTCCCCCTAGAAGGTAAGGACCTTGGTGGCCCTGGCCTGGAGTCACTTCACTCTGCAGGTCTCTCGACCAGCAAGGCATTTCCTGCAGCTCCTAGGACACATGGCCGCTTCCACAGCTGTAGTGCAAGGAGCAAGATTTCAGATGAGGGACATTCAGTTCCATTTGAAAGCCTTCTGGTCTCAAGAAGAATCCCTATCCAAGTTAATCCAGTGACTCGAACCCTGATCCAGGCCCTTCAGTGGTGGCAGGATCAGAGCAATCTGAGACAAGGGTGCCTTTCATCCCTCTGTCCCACTCCTTGACCCTTACTACAATCGTCCCTCTTGGGATGGGGAGCTCACATGACGACCTCTCCACCCAGGGTTATGGTCCCCTCAGGAATCTCTGCTCCACATCAATCTGTTGGAACTCAGAGCTTTTTTCTAGCACTTCAGGCTTTTTCTGCATCTGTTCAGAACAAGGTGGTACAGGTCAGAACAGGCAACACCACTACAATGTGGTACATCCAACAAACAAGGGGCACTCGGTCTTGACCTTGTGCACCGGCGATGAGTTATGGTCTCTGGCTTATTCCTGAACACTTCCCTCATAGCAGTTCACCTCCCAGGCAAGGACAATGTCCTGGCAGATGCTCTCAGCAGGATTTCCCAGGGCCATCACGAATGGTCAGTGGATCCCCTAGTACTGGGGATAGTTTTTGCCAGATGGGGCACTCCTCAGATAGATCTTTTTGCAGCCCCAGACAATCATCAGCTTCCACTTTTTTGTTGCAGGCCCCAGTGTTGGTTCAGTCCCCTGGATGCCTTTCTCCTCGATTGGGAAGGAAGTTTCTCTATGCTCCCCCTTCCCTCTCCTGTTCAAGGTGCTAGTCAAAATCAGGTCTCAGCCCTGCAAGATGATCCTGATTGCTCCAGATTGGGCCAGGCAGCCCTGGTACCCACTCCTTCTGTCCTTAGCAGTCCATCTTCCCCTGGAACCACAATCTGTTAACCTGTGCTCAGGGGAGAGTCTGGTATCCGAATCTCAAATCCCTCAACCTCAAGGCCTGGCTCTTGAGGAGTTAGAGTTTGCTGATCTACAACTTTCTCAAAGTGTTCTCAAATCTTGAAAGCTTCTAGGAAGCCTTCCACCAGGGCTACCTATAACTCCAAGTGGAAAGATTTTCCATATGGTGTTCTGGGAAGCATATTTCCTGAATCTGCTGATTTACCACTGTATTGGATTATATGGTCCATCTTAATTCTTTGGGACTGAGACCAGCTTCCTGAAAGTGCATTTAGCTGTCTCTGCTTTCATTTCAGCAGGAAGCCCTCTTCTCTTTCTGCTCACCCTGTATTTTCCAAATTTTTTGAGATTGCTTCATACCAATCCTCCATTCAGGGACCCTGCCCTGCTTGGGATCTTAATGTTTGCATTGCTCAGCTGATGCAACCCCTTTGAGCCTCTGTCTTGGCAGAGCTTAAGTATTGACTTGGAAAACTGTATTTCTAGTAGCCATCACTTCTGCCAGGCACATAAGAGTGGTTACAGGCTTTATCAGTGGAGACTGACTTTATTTCCTTTCACAGGGATAAGGTAGTCCTCAGGACTAACAGGAAGTTTTGCCCAAGGTGGTTTCGGTTCCACCTTAACCAATCTATTTCACTTCCAGTGTTCTTCACTGACCATTCCTCCTCTGGTGAGAGGAGGTTGCACAACAGATGTTAGAGGGCCCTAAGTTACTACATGGGGCGTACCAAGGGTCACAGGTTTGACTCCTCCAACTATTTCTCACTTATGGTGAGGGTTGGGAAAGGAGACCTGCCACTAAGAGATCCATTGCCAGTGGATTGTCTCTTGTATCCAATTTTGCTATCAAAAACTGGGTAAGGTTCCTCCCTCAGGCCTGAGGACTCACTCTACCAGAGGTACAGCTGCATCTCTAGCTGCTGCTAGAGACATCCCTATCTTGGAGATATGTCAAGCAGCTACTTGGAAAACAGTACACTTTCACCAAGCATTACTCCCTGGATATCCAGGCCAGGAGGGATGCTGGTTTAACACACCAAATTAACTGAAGCCTATTCCTAAGTAGGTTCTGTCCCTCCTCCATGGAGGTACTGCTGTGTAGTCTGCATCTGTCATAATATAGCAAGACTTCATGTTGTTTGAAGAAAATTACTCACCTTAGTAATGTTGTTTCTTCTAATGAGTCTGCTATATTATAACCTCCCAGCCGGCCCCTCTCAGAACTTCTACTGGTATGGGTGGGCAGTCCACTGTTGGCACTTATTGATGCCCCTTTTATGTTTGGGTGTTGTGTTTTATTTATTTATTTTATCTTGTTGTTTCTGGTCCCCTGACTTGAGTCTTGGTGTTGGGACCAGGAAAATGTGTGAATATTTTAGTAGCCAGTTGGCTAGTGTAGGTTACAGCTTCCACACAGAGCCTTAGTGAGTTTTGCTCGTAAAGATCTGACGGTTTCGGTTTGAAACCACCCTAACAGAGCTTCTCTAACCGAGCTCGCGCTCTAAGTTCCATGCACTGCATGGAAGTTAACTCTTTCATCTCCGGAGCAGTTCTAATGGTGGGACAAACTGCATCTGTCATAATATAGCAAGACTCCATTAGAAGAAACAACATTACTAAGGTGAGTAATTGTTTCTTCCGGGTCATGCCGTATGGCCTCTGCTCAGCACCCAGGTTCTTCACCAAATACATGGCAATAGTGGCAGCATAACTGTGGCACTTAAGTGTTACAGTATATCCCTGCCTGGAGGACTTGCTGCTAGCCGGTCTGTCCAAAGAGGCCATAGAGAGGTCCAGAGATCTGGCTGTCCAGACCTGCTGAGACTTGGGCCTCTTGGCAACTCGGGCAAGTTTGAACTGGTATCCATGCCGGTGATCAAGTTCATTGAGCTGAACTAGACTTCCTGTGGGCCAAAGCCCATCTCCCTGTGGACCAGGCACTGGATCTTACCTCCTTTACCCAATCATTTCAGGTTGACTTTCGCTCCCTGCCAGTGATTACCTGAGGCACGTTGGCAGATGTGCCACTTCCAGTGGGAGTTGGCCCGTCAATGGTCCCAGTGCCTAGACCACTTGGACCAGCTAATCACAGTGACCCAGCAAGTGTGGGACCTCATCCAGAGGTGGCTATTCCCCAAACATCTGGAGGGAGAAATCCCATTTTTCCACCCAGAACCGATTGTAATATGCACAGTGGACATGTCTTTGTTGGTGTGGGAGCACACCTAGGAGACCACAGTCCCCTTTGGGTTCCAGTCACCCTGGGAGTCTCATCACCACATAAACCTGCTGGAACTCCATGCAGCGCAACTTGCACTGATGGACCTCGCTCCTCAAGTCAGAGATCAGGTTGTACAGGTCCAGGCGGAATGTTCCATGACCATTTTCTACCTGAACAGGCAGGGCAGAACTCACTCCCTTCCCTTGTGTCAGGAGGCCCTCTGCACCTGGACCCTTTTGCACAGCCTGGGTGCAGATTTCCTGGCAATCCGTGTCGTAGGAGAGAACAGACAGCTGGCAGATGCTATCAGCCATGTAGAAAAGATGTTGCATGAGTGGTTCCTGAATTAGGAAGTGGCGAACCACCTGTTCTCGCTGTGGGATACGCCTCTGAAGAATCTGTTTGCCTCCTGGGAGAACAGCCAACTGAAGCTGTTTTTTGCCTGCCCACCACAGTCAAGAACACTGTTGGGGGATGCCTTAGTGAGGCCCTGGACACCAGGCCTCATGTACACCTTCCCTTCCTCCTTTCCCCTTGATCCACATGGTAGTGGTCAAAGCCTAGAATGACAAGGCACGGATGATCCTGATAACTCCAGACAGGCTTCATCAGTTTTGATACCTGGGTCTCCTCAGCCTCAGCAGAAAATCTCCAAAGTGGCTGCCGCTACACCTGGATTTGCTGACCAGACAACTGAGGCAGGTTCTGCACCCAGACTTGCAGTCCCAGCAACTCTTGGCCTGGTTTCTTAGCCATTAGAGTGCCAGATCTTGGTTCTTTCAGATAAAATGCTCCATATTATGGAGGCCTCCTGGAAAGAGTGAGCTCATTGGTTTTATTCCTTTAAATGGAAGAAGTTCTCCCATTTGGTGCGAGGGCAAGGGTCCTAATACCCTTAACTGCCCTGTGGTGAGTACCTTGGATTACCTCTGGTCCCCTTTTTCAGCTGGGTCTGTGAGCGATGACCTTAAGGTGTACCTGGCAACCAACTCTTCTTTATGGGCGCATGCTGTTAAGCTGATGGTGGTGAGCACCTTGGACTACCTCTGGTCACTTTTTCAGCTGGGTCTGCGAGCGATGACCCTTAAGGTACACCTGGCAACCATCTCTGCTTATGGATGCATGCTATTAAGCCTATGGTAGCTGAGGAGAAGGTGATCGGGTGTTTTTTCAAGGGCCTGGACCACCTCTCCTCTCTTGGTGTGTGAGCCATCTCCACTGTAGGACTTACTGCTGGTGTTAGCTGTACTCATGGGCAGGTCTTTCGAGTCTATACACAGGTGTGAGATACTACAACTCTCATGGATGATGGCCTTCCTAGAGGCCATCACATCGGCCAGAAGGATTAGGGTGCTCCAGGCACTCTTGGTGGAGGCTCCCGACTTGGTCTTCCACAGGGACAGAGTCATCCTTTGCTGCAACCCAAAGTCCCTCCTGAAGGTAGTATCAGACTTTTACCTTAACCAGGTTTTTAACTTAGCAGTATGCTTTACCGACCGATCTTCGGAGGCCGACTGCGGGCTCCATACCCTGGAGCTATGGAGGGCACTCTCTTATTATGTAGACTACACAGCTGGAGTTCATAGAGAGGCTCATGAGCTGTTTGTTATGCTGAAGCCATGCCCATCAGACTGGCAGCAAAGTGGACGATTGGCAGGCAGATGACATCCTGCATAGACCTCTGCTACAGTTTGGCTGGTAGGAAGTCTCCTCTAGGGCTTAGAGCTCATTCCACTAGACATACCACTGCCTCAGTGGCTGCTTCCAGGGACATCCCTATCCAGAGAATCTGCAGGGCTGCTATCTGGAAGTCAGCACACACCTCCGTTTCCCACTACTACCTTGACCTTGAGTCATGCCAGGATGATGGTTTTGGGACATCAGTGCACCCAGTCTGTTCACCAAATAGGAGTGCACACTTTGCCTCTCCTCCTGGAGAACTGGTAGGAGTCTGCCAGAGTGTGGATAGTGAACCATATCCATGCCCCTAAAAAAAAGTTACTTACCTGCAACCATAGTTCTAGAAGTGGCATAATGTTCACATCCACACAAGCCACATGGTCTCCCCTGGCAAGCGGCACACGTATCCCTGCTTCCAACTTGCAAAGATCTGACATCACGGGGCGGAGTTGGAGGATATACTGCCCAGGTGGTGGAAGGAGCTTAGCTTAAAGACGTCAGGCATATTAGCATATTCCAGTGGAACTGCCAGAGTGCGGATGTGAACTATATACCACTCCTAGAACTATGATTACAACTGAGTAACCTCATTTCATGCAGTATATGTGAGAGGAAGATGTAGAATAAATAGTTGATCTGGCTAGGTTCTGTATTCTAAATGGGAATAAATAGTTTATTCTGTCAGTGTAGATTTAACCATACACTCTATCATCCCTCCCTGAAGCAGCTGTCAGATTGCAGTCTGGTTCTAATGTTACATGGACCTATGGGGCCCACGTTGTTTAATCTTTTCATCAGTGATTTATATCGCAACATTAACAACCATATTAGTAAATTCGCTGACAATACTAAATTGGCAGGGGAAGTCGACACTGAGTCCAAACAGCTAAGTTTAATAAATTATTTGAAAGTGCAGATAACATGGAATTTAACACCAACAAATGTTCATTTATGCATTTAGGTAGAAATAGCCCCATGACTGGATATAAGTTGAATGGTCAGTTATTGAACATTTTTGAAAACGAACGTGATCTTGGAGTAATGGTTAACAAATCATTTTCATGAACTACACACTGTAAAAAAGTTGTTCAAACATCAAATAGGTTGATTTGCAACATCATAAGAAGTTTTGTATCCAGACAGGAACAATGTATTCTTCCGCTGTATTGACATACATCAGACCACATCTTGACTACGGTTCTCAGCTTTGGTCACCATACTTAAAAGGAGACATAAGATTATTTGAAGGGATACAGAAGAGAACAACCAAATGATCCCTCGACTTAAGACTATGTCATATGAGGCACGATTGGCAGCCTTGGACCTGGTCTCATTAGAGGGTAGGAGATCACGTGGTGATCTGCTGTTCCTTTTTGAAATATTACAGGACCCAGAACTAATGCAACACTGTGGCCTGTTCTTTAGTGATAGGCCATTTAATATGAGGTCACATGACAAACAACTTAAAGTGTCTTATACTAACACTAAGAAACGTGCCCACTTTTACACTTTTTTAAGGGCCGCTAAAGCTTGGAACGTACTCCCACAGAAATTAGCGGACATTTCATCGTTTGAGAAGTTTAAGTATGAACTTGATAATCATCTAAGGCAACACTCATTCTGACAATTACCCACAGGAGTGGGAGATGGACTTGATGGGCCACTGGCCCTTTCTGTCTTTTCTAATTAAGTACCAGGAAGCTGTTAATTTCCTCCTGTTCAATAACTGGTGCATCAATAGTACGCATACTTAAATGACTCAAATGATACCGAAAAAACAAAGTACAAGGCTCCTGGTTAATGCCAAGAAAACCAGTGCTATGCTACTCTGACCTAAACCCAGACTAATCAGGATAGCCAGGCACACTTCCCCACTTTTATCCTTACTCCTGATGACTCTCTCCATGAATCGCTTACCTCCTTCAAATACCTTGGTGTTGCCCTCGACCCTGCACTGACCTTTGCTGATCACATAGGTCTTAACTGTTTGGAGTATAAACCAGAAGCTATTTATCAGATACAGGCTTAAAGACTACCTTGCCCCTGAAGCACGACTTGCAATTGCCCAGGGCACCCTCCTCCACCTATTGGACTACAGCTTCCTCATCTATTCACAAACTACTTCTGCTGGACTCTCAAGACTTAACACAACCTACAATAACATTTGTAGTTTTGTGCTGATTGCCCCATACTTTACCAACTACTGGTCCCTGTACAAGTTACTCAGATGGCTCCCCCCCACAGGCTGGCTGTGAATACCTCTTTGGCTGCCTCGCTGATAAATCTGTTAGGGAAAGGGATGTATCCCTCCCTCACCCCTATACTCCAACCAAAACATTGCCCCTGTGGTCTTTGTAACTCTTCCAGCCCCATGTTAGAATGCCTTCAGGTCTCCACATGCATGGGCCAAAGGGCCTTCTCTTCAGAAGCCCCAAATCTGTGGAACAGACTGTCATATATTTGCTCAGCTGGTCAGCCCTCTACTCCCAAAGTGCCAACCTCTGAGCATATGATTTGTGTACAGTGAACAGAACAAGGTAACCCTCTTGTCTGTTTTTGTGGGTTCAAGTCACCTTAGTCTCAAGTTCTGGAGGGATTCAAACTGATAACCTCTTGTTAACGTACCCAATTATCAGGCTCAGATAATTCTGTCTTCGGGGGGCCAGATATCTTTGCCTACAGGCACCTAATCAGGTATTTCAAATGAACCCTTAGAACTCTGTGCAAGACTTTAGAGTACTCTTTCTGTTTCCCAGTTTAGTATACAATAAGCTCAACACTGTGTTAACTATAACCACTCTAAGCTCTACTTAAATAAAAAGAAATGTCAAGGCACTCCAGGCAGTTTCCGTTTTAAAATATGTATCTTTACTTTAAAATAGGAAAACAGAATATTATTACAGAACAAAATATCTCAACACATACAGCCTTAAAACAAACAGGTAAAAGTGCAGATTTCTACAAATAATAACTCTCAGACTAATCTGGTCTAAAGTCCTTACTTCTGAATCTTCCAGTGCTGATGTCCTTCTTTCAGTCAGAAATAATATTGTGTGTCTTTCAAGGTTTGCAGTAGGCTTAAGAACAGTCTTGAGCCGGCCTTCTCTCTGAGGTCACCTAACTCCGCCTTGGTGTAACAAAATCTATATTTTATGACACAGGATGTCCAAATAAGATATTTAAAAAAACATAGTAGGTGACCTCTCTGACTTTCCTCTCCTCAGGTTAACCAGACAAAACCGGTTTGTGCTCTGCTACACATACATATCAAAAGTTTCTGTGATACAAGTCACTGTATTCAAAGCAAAAGTGTATTTGACTCTTTAATCCCGTCCGGGCCTTGGAATCTGCACATCAAAGGTCTCTCTGATGTAATTCAAGGATTTACTGGGAATGGATATTGGACCTTCCAAATTCGTCTGGGTCCTGTTTGGCCCAGACATCAGCCTCTTCGATGAAATGAGCTGGTTTCCTGGCAGGTTATTCATAACACTGGCCAGTGTCCTTTTTCCCAGGACACCTAGGGCACATCAAAGGATTTCCCTGAGGATGTCATGAATGGCTAATTTTTCTTCCTGGGATGAAAGCAAATTGTCAAGATAATTGCACCCCAGATATCTGCAGTTTAGCTATGTCCTGTCCTTTGAACTTATCCCTGGGGGGTTTTGATGTGTCAGTTCAGCAAGACTGTAGTTTCCTCAAACTGACCTTCCCATTACATATTTTATATGTAACAAAAAAAAATTGATACAGCACTCAGAACTGGCTGTCTACGTCGCACAGACTACCAGCCCCTCTAAGGATCATAGGCTTCCAGCTCTATTTAAGTCCCATTATAAGTCACATCCTATGACGAGCACCTCCTGTTCCTGTTCCCCCGATTGATTGCCTTACCCTGTTCTGGGGTTGGCCAGGCTGTGCAAATTTTCATCCCAGGTATTGTTTTCTTTTGTTTCCATTAAATTACTTGTATTGATTGCTCTATGTGGGCCGTGCCAAACCACAGTACTACTGGCACTTTAATTTACTGGAATGTACTGGACTACTTGCCTTGTATTTTCATCTTATGCTCAAGTTTTTGTAAGTGTTACCTATGCGCCTTCATTACCGAGCTGCAATTTCTGCTCGTACATTGATCACAACCAGCTCAATTATTGCACATATCTGTTTTATTTTATTTTACCTGTCCCACCTTTTGTAGTACTTACCTGCAATCTTGTTACCTATTGCATTTTTTTGTAACTAATTTGTACCATGTTAAGTACCTACCTGCAATCTTGTTACCTTTTGCATTTGTCTGAAACTATTTTGTATTGTATTATGTTATTGCATTATTGTGCCATCTTTAGGGCTCGGGTCGTGCCTAAAAATGGTGCACTGGGCCAGTGCACTCACCCGGTTAACAAATAAATGAACAAACAAACAAATAAATAATTGAAATATGCTGCAAGAACAGTGTTTGGATAAAATCTTCATCCATACTCGCTGCGGTGACTTTCGGAAACACTTCACTCATGACTGCTTCACTCCACCACTTGTGAGGTCATCTGAGGTCACCACAGCTTGTATGGATAAAAAATGTATCCAACTGTGCCTTTTTGCATTGTTGCATATATACATATGTATTATACTGGTGCGGCAGCGACAGGATAGTTATGGTTGGTACTGCACTTCAATGTTAAATCCAGAATTTTGCACCTTAATAACTTTTGCGTACTTCAACCAAATAGCCCAAAATATGACTTGCATGGTCATTCTGCCAGGGTCTCAAGATATGAAATGTTTCAAGACGGCATCTTCTATGGTTTTTGAGATATGAAGTAGTAAAAAAAGCAGAAAAAAAACACACTTTTTTCCCACTGGTTAACATGGGATTTTTGGCCATCATCTACACCCCAGATGGAATGAAATTTTTCTCTGAAATTTTCAGGGAAGATGGGGTCTGTGCCAAGGGTGTGCCTTTGGATGGTTTGTTGAAAAAATATGATACCATTTTTGAATTGTAATGCTTTTTGTGATAGCGGCCAGACAGGCAGGTAAATGAAAACCGTTCGAACTGTTAATTGTTAAGGATTTACTGATCTTACTTCAAGGGGGCTCTTGCAGCAGGCAACACCAGTATGACTAAGCTGCCAGGCGCTAGGACCACACGGAAAACTTTCAGCTAGTAGTCTATAGCGGGGGACCGCCGCCGACGTTGGCACACTCACGTCCACCTATGGTATAAAAGGGGTCATCCCCGCCAACCCAACCACAGTTCTTTTCCCACCATTGACCTGCACAAGTCAGACCTTCACAGACGCCTGCTTCAGTCAACTGCCATTTTGCTTGCACTTTACCCGCGATTTTCTTTAATTTTGTTAAAAAATACATCTGGGTTTTTTTCAGTGTTTCTTTGCAGTTGTGCATGTCTTCTTCTCCAGCTTTGTCTTCAGACCAGCCTACAAAGTGTGCTTGCGACAAGCAGCTTCCCTCCAAGGATGGTCACTCTTCTTGCCTGCTCTACTTAGGCCTAGTAGCACTGCCAGGACTTCAACCAGGCCACATGGAGATGTTGTTTGAAGACCCTCCAGAGCTTCTTGCTGCAGCAGAAGTTAGCTGAAAAGGAGCTTCAGGGCAAAAGTTCCTCTTCTTCCCCAGCCTATGAAGTGTGCTTACGGCAAGTAGCGTCCCTCCAGGGACGGATACTCTTCTTGACTGCTCTTCTTTGGCCCTGAACACGACACTGAGGCCTGCCAGCACTTCAACCAGCAACACGGAGACACCATTTGAAGACCCTTCAAAGCTTCTTGCTGCAGCAGAAGTTAGCAGCCATGGAGAAGGAGCTTCAGGCCAAAAGTGCCTCTTCTTTCTCAGCCTCCGGGGCTTCAACTTCTTCCCCTGTCCAGAAGGAGAAAAAAATCCAGTGGGAAACATAAGCACCAGGACAAGCATAGGGACCGGCCCCAATCAGCTTCCTGCTCTCGGTCATCGCATAAGTCAGCGACCACCTCTGGGTCTTCCTCTTATGGGATGTCGGGCCCTCCTTCTTCGACAGCCCTCACTCTTTTGGAGCTGCCTGTTTCTCAGCCATCCACTCTTATTTCAGTCTTGGGCGGCGGTTCCTCAGGGCGTTGGACTTCGTTCCCTGTCTCCCAGCCCCTGGTGCTTTGGCTTTTACTTCCAGCGGGTCCTTAGCCAGGTGGTCCGACCGGGGTCTCTTCTTAGGGCATCGGGTCCTTGCCTGTCACTTCCGCGGCCGTAGCATTGCTCATGTCGGTCCCTGACTCCTGTACCAGTACCTCTAAGCAATGCCCGGAGCAAGCACGCGCCTCTTCCACACAGGTGTCACCTCTGCCTCTGTTGGGAGCAAGCTCCCCAGTACAGATGCCCACTTCCCTTTCGGGGCCGGCGGCACCTGACTCGCCAGACTGGCATCAGCCTTCACCTATCTGGCTGACACATGCTCTACCGTGGTCGACCCCAGTGATGCCCCAGCCGTCGTCACCCCAGCCTCAGCCAAAGCCGGCTGTCCCTTTATGCAGTCCCCAGCCAGTGCCTGAGGGACCGGCACCCTGATTCCTGATGCCTCAGGGACCGATGCCAGGGAACCCAAAGCCGCACGAGCTGATGGTTGGATATCTGGCACCTCAAGCACTGGCTCCAGGGTACCTGGCACCCCAGGGACTGACGCCAGGTTACCCAATGCCTGGGTACCCGGTGTGACACTTAGACAGCTGGTTCTGATAACTCTATGATTTTTGTAATATAAAAATGTAGTGGGATTGTCTGTCATGAAAAATCCTATGCCTGGGATGACAAAACCCCACCCCCCAGGTATCAGTTCAAAAGACAGGATATATGTTAAATCAGCAGATCTCTGAATGCAGTTAACTTGTCAGTTTGCTTTGAAGCCAGGAACTAATATGTCCATTTTATAACGTCCTCATGAAAGTCATTTAATTGCACCTGGTATCATAAGGAAGTGGAATATCCATTTTATGACATCCTCAGGAAAGTCAGTTGATTGCACCTGGTGTCATAAAAAGTCCTTTGATGTGTTTGAGAAAGGGACTGAGAAATTACAGCCTTATTTAAGAGTGTCATCATTTGGACAATGGGTTTTGCTGGAGTCACAGAATTCAATACCTTGATGGGACTTCCTGTTTTGTGTATATGTGTGTGTGTGTGTGTGTGTGTGTGTGTATATATATATATATATATATATATATATACATATATATATATATATATTTTTTTTAATATATACTGAAAGGGAGGAGCTAGATGATGACATCATGAAGAGGGATGAAACACAGCATTTTTAAACTAGTCTGTATTCCATTGATACACATTCATATACAGTACTTGGACTGAGAGAAGAAACATCTAACAGCGCTGAAAGATTATAAGAAATCCCTTAGATAAATAAGTCTAATGGTTGGTAGGAATTTTGCACTTTTAAACCTGTTTTGTTTTTAAGATTGTATGCATTGGGGATATTTTGTTCTGTATTTACTGTTTACCTATTTTTGTCTATCTTAAAGTAAAGAAATATATTTTAAAACAGAAACTGCATGGTGTGCCTTGAAACTTCTTTTTTTTGTAAGTGAAGCTTAGATGGTTAAAGTTGACACTGTACTTAAGCTTATTGGGATACCAAATTGGGAAACAGGTAAGAGTTTCTCTAAGGTCTTGCATAGAGTTTTAAGGGTTCATTTTGTAACACCTGGTCGGGTGCCCGTAGGTGAAAGATATCTGGCATTTCCTCAAAGAGCAGATTATCTGAGCCTGACAATTGGGTATGCTAGCAAGAGGTTAACAGTTTGAATCCCTCCAGAACTTGAGACCAAAGTTTGATTCGAACCCATAAAACAGACAGGAGGGTTACCCTGATCTGTTAACTGTTCACAATACTACACTCAGAGGTTGACACTTTGGGAGTAGAGAACTGACGTGCTGAGTGGGGTTGTGACATCCGGCACCACCTCCCCAGTATCCATACCCATCTTATAATTCGCCTCTTCCGGTGGACTATAATGTGCCTTTCTAAGCCTGGTGGGCCATTATGAAAGACAAAGATACTCCCAGGAGGCCCCCTCCCCCACTCCTCCTCTTTGGGACCCTTCTCCTCAAGACGTTGGCTGTGCGGGTCTTAGCCACCGCCAATCTCCAGGACCCTCTCCCGGTCGTACCAACCAATGCAAGGAGAAGCGTTGCGCCCCTCCCCGATGCCAGTCCCAGAAGGTGACCTATCTAGAGGGGATGCATCCTCTTCCTCTTTGGATGATTCTGAGGATTCTAGGAGGCCCTCTGATGAGCCTGAAGCCCCAAGGAAACTCCTCGGTCCCCCCGATGATCCTACTTTTATGAATGTCGTTAGGCACATACAATCCCTCATGGGGTAGGAGACTGAAGAACTAGACCCCGAATGTCACCATCTGGCAGTCTATCTTCGCAGAAAAGAGACTCTGCCATTGGTGGTGCCACCCCTCATTGAGTCATACAAGGATGTCACCAAGGCCACCTGGACCCGTCCCTCCTCCACTCTGGCTTTAGCTAAGAAGGCAGACTGCCTTTATCATGCTTCCACCTGTAAACCCTATTTGGGAGAACAACCAGAGGTGGACTCAGTGGTCATGAATGCGGGTCATGACCACACCAAGAAACCTAGGCACCTCAGCACCCACCCTCCTGATAAGTAGTCTCGCCAGGTCAACCAATTCGGCAAGCGTGTCTACGCTTCTGCCACTCTTGCCATTTGAACTCAGAATTGCCTGACATATATGGTGCAGTATCAGAATGCTTTCTAGGACAAGGTCTTAGACCTAGTGCAGGCCCTTCCTGAGGACTGTACGAAGACCCAGCTGGTCCAGCTTCTTAAGTTGGGCTCGGATATGGGCACCCATGTTATTACGGCTGCTTATGACATGGTGGATGCTGCTGGACAGGCAGCAGCAACAGGAGTCTGCATCTGCCATCACTCCTGGCTCAGGGTATCGGGTTTTGCACCCAGTGTGCAAGCAAAACTCGTGGATGTCCCCTTTCAGGGCTCTGTTCTTTTTTGCAGGGATGCTAGGATGTTATTTCTCACCTCCAAGAGTTGCACAAAGCTTTGAGAGCAATACAGTCCATGTACCATTCTCAGCCCAGGTCCAACCAGGGCCCGTTCCTTCACCGGAACCCTAGACATCAGTCCAAGGGCCAGCAGCCCAGAGGTGCCTTCAAGCACAAAGCCACCCTACCCACCCCAGGTACCACAGCCTGACTCCTTATCTGACCCCCCTCCTCCAGCAGAGGTCTTGGGGAGAGCAGGTGGGGGTCACTTTTCCCTATACCTAGAAGAGTGGCACACTATAACTTCAGACCAATGTGTACTTCAGATTGTGGAAAGGGGGCACACGCTGGAATTTCTAGGGGTCCCTCCAGACAGTCCTGCCTTGCATTCCCACTACCCTCAGGCCCATGTCACTCTCATCCAGGGGGAGAGTCAGGTGCTACTGCACAAAAAGGCCATAGAACCCATCCCCCCCCCGGCTCAGAGAGGGAAGGGGTTCTATTCACATTTCTTCCTAGTACCCAAGAAAACTAGGGACTTGAGACCAATTCTGGATCTCAGCCACGTGAACCTATACATAAGAGTACAAGTGCTTCAGGATGGTCACCCTTCAAGGGCTTCTGTCCCTTCTTCACCAAGGGGACTGGCTTTGTTCACTGGATATGCAGGATGCCTATCTCCATATCCTGGTTTTCCTGATCCACCGAAGGTTCCTCCGTTATTGTTTCCAGGGGAACCATTTTCAGTTTCGAGTCCTTCCCTTTGGCCTTTCTTCAGCTCCCTGAGTCTCTACCAAGTGCCAGACATTGGTGGCTGCAGCCCTGCGGAGACAGGGGCATTATGTCTTCTCTTACTTGGACAACTGGCTGCTGATAGCCCTCTCCAGGGCTCAGTTGATTGAGACCCTGGATGCTACCTTTCGGTTGTTCCAGACTCTGGGGGTTACTCTCAACCTTCTTGTCTCCTGCTGAGCCAGTGCCTCCAGTACATAGAAGCTGTTCTAGACTCGTCACAGGACAGAGTGGAATGTTTGATAGCACAGGTTCGGCTGGTTTCCTCCTGCCATCAGGTTCCTGCCAGGTCTTTTCTGCAACTCCTAGGGCACATGGCAGCTATAGCCATGATTCCCCTAACCTTCTTGCACATGAACGCACCTCAGTGCATGCTTTGAGTCCAATGGGACCAGCGTACCGACAACCTGGATCAGCCGGTTCTGGTCTCCAATCCTATGAGGCAGAACCTGGAATGGTGGCAGAACCCCTCCATTCTCCTCATAGGGATTCCTTTCTGCGTGGCATCCCCGCAGCAGATTCTCATGATAGATGCCTCAGGCCTGGGCTGTGGTGCTCATTTGGCCGATTGTCAGACTCGGGGGATTTGGTTGGAGTGTGAGCAACATCTCCATATCAATGTTATGGAGATGCAGGCAGTTATTTACACTATGCAGGCCTTCCAGACTCATCTTCTTCCAGGCTCTCTCCTGCTAATGACAGACATGTTGGTAGTTTACTACATCAACAAGCAAGGGGGGACTCATTCTTACTCCCTTTGCAGAGAGGCCATATGGGTCTGGAACTAGTCACTGTATATGTTCCAGGCATCAAAAATGTCCTGGCCAACAGTCTAAGCAGGTCCAGGTCGAGGGCTCACGAGTGGGAGCTCCTGTCTTCCATGGTCGAGGACCTCTTCAGGAGGTGGGGCCGCCCAGAGTTGGACCTCTTTGTGTCCCCACTCAATGCAAAACTGCCCAATTTCTGCTCTCAGTCCAGGGCCTGGTGTTTTCTGGTGTGATGCATTGTCCGTCTCTTGAACAGGGAGGTTTCTGTATGCCTTCCCCTCCCTTCACCCTTCTACAGAGGGTTCTTCTCAAGCTACAATCAGAGGGAGCTCCCTACTGGCCGCTTCAGATATGGTTTCCACTTCTACAGCAACTGGCAGTGGAGCCTCCACTCCCCCTGCCCCTGTGCTCCAGCTTGCTCTTCCCAGAGCAGGGCACTCTGGTCCATCCAGACCTCAAGTTACTGCATCTCCCTGCGTGGCTCCTGCAGACTTAGCTATTGCCCACTTCAGAGGTTCCCCCCAGGTGGCAGATGTCTTAGTGGCTGCTCAGAAACCTTCTACCAGAGTCACTTATGCCATGAAGTGGAAGCGCTTCTCCATTTGGGCCACCACTAGGCACCTGGACCCTTTCACCTGTCCAGTGAATTTAATCCTGGATTACCTCTTATCTCTCTTAAGGTGCACCTTTCTGCCATCTCTGCATACTATGCACCTATTGAGGGCAAAGCTGTTGCCCAACTAGATCTTTCCTGCACTTTCTTGGCGGTGTATGTTACATTTGAAACCTCCCATTAGGGACCCTGTCCCGCCATGGGACCTTTTATTTATTTTGGAAAAGCTTACTTTACCTCCCTTTGAGCCAGCTGCAAGCTGTGAGCTATGCTTCCTGGCATGTAAAGCATTATTTTTAGTTGCTGTTACCTTTGCTCGGAGGATTTCCGAGCTGCAGGCTCTGATGTGTAAAGAGCCTTATTTGTTTTTTTACAAAGACAGGATGTCTTTGCGGACCAATCCTAAGTTTCTACCTAAGGTGGTGTCTGAGTTTACGTTAAATCAATCCATCCACCTGCTTGTTTATTTTCCCGAGTATTCTAATAAGGGGGAGGCCTTACTTTACACACTGGGCATCCACTGGGGGCTCTGGTACTATTTAGACTATACACGCTCTATCAGAAAGACTGATCAGTTGTTTGTTTCGTTTGATCCCAGAAGAGAAGGGGCTTCTGTTTCCAAATAGTGTTTATCTAAGTGGTTAGCAAATTGTATTGTTTATTGCTGTCGCAAGAACAATAAGCCTTTACCGGGACTGGTTAAAGGCCATTTTGCCTGAGGCATGACTTCCTCAGTTACCTCTTTCAGGAATATGTCCACTGCAGGCATTTGCAAAACTGCCACTTGGAGTTCTGTCCATACCTTTATCAGGCATAAGCAGGTACTGCTTTCTCTCCCTCCTACCCCTGATTACTGTTTGTCTTTCTTGCCTACTCTGCTTTCCTCAAATTTGAGGAACCGCCTTGGTTCTCCTTTCTCTGGGCATGCCGGGATCTCTGGCCGGAGAACTGAGGTTGAGTTGGGAGATAGGCAGACGTCGGCATGACGATGTCGGTGGCAGTCCCCCATTATAGACTGATAGCTAGAAGTTTTCTGTGTGCTCCTAGCACCTGGTGGCTTAGTCCTCCCGGTGTTGCCTGCTGCAAGAGCTCCTCTTGAAGCTCTACTGTTATGGTAAGTTTGTACGTAACTGTACTTTTGTGTTCAGAGAAATACTGTTTTTGATGCCAGCCATCTTTTTTTTTTCCTGTTTTAACAAAGTTTTTCTACCCAAGTACTGCCTGATAACCAATGAACAATACTTGCAATTATGTCTCCTTTACATACTTCAATGGATTCTTTTATTATTATTTTAAAATTAACACTGCAAATATCAGTTAGTGTAGCAAGAATAATTTTGCCTGTCACTCGCTTAGGTAAGGATGGCTTGATCGAAAAAAAAGTAACATTCGCTGTTCTTTGCAGTTCGAACTTTACTGTTCGAACTGCAAAAGACTGCGAACAGTAAAGGTCCATGACAGGTTTGAACTGTTCCTCATTCGCGTCAATATAAAAAACCTGATCCAGGGAGTATTCCCCTGCCAGATAAATCTAGAAATAGCTCTATCCCATGCTTTAAAATACATGGTAGAACATAATAGGGAGGGTTTGAAGGACATACAGTATCCTTGGGAAGACACTTTAGTAGATTAGCTCAGTTCTTTTGAAAAAAAACCAAAAACAAACAGGTATAACTGAGTCCATTTGGATAGGTCATCTCTAATTTGCTGGATAAGGGGTTCAAAATTAAGAAGTTCCAGGTGTTCCAGGTTTTTTGGTTAGTTTAATCCCTAAGTAATGGAAGGCAGTTTGGTGCCATATAAAAAGGAATAACCGCTTTAGGCTTTGTGATGGGGTGTAATTATAGAGCAGAACTTCCATTTTAAGCATGTTTATGTCCTACTTATTTATTTATTTATTTATTTATTAAGTAATCGGAATTACGACCTTTGAGCTAAAAGCTCATTGACAAAGGATCCTCGTCAAAAGAGGAGGAGAGAGTACATAAGTTTGGGAGTCAGTAGCAAGTTAAAAGGCATTGTCAAGAACATCTAATAATAAGATAAAGTAATCAGTAACAATCGTTAAACACTGGCAATAGCATTACAATGTAGGATAACATAGGCAATAGCAACATATAAGTTTATAACCAAAACATGGGTACATAGTATATGGGGATAAGGTTCACACAACATGCCAGACAATTAAGTGCTTATGTCAGAGTTCAGTATTAGTTTGAGAAAAATCAGAGGTTGAAGCTAAGCAGGATCTTGTAGGGAGGAAACAGGAGATGTAGCTGTGCACCATTACTGATTCATAATGGTTACTAGGCTACAACCAGTGGAGTAAGCACAGCCATAGTAGTCAATCAGGGTAGAGGGAAACTAATCAGGATTAGGTAGAAGAAGAGGAATCCGAAGAGGGGGATGGAGGTGGGCTCAAGGGTAGGTGGGGTATGGTGGGGTAGGTAGGTGAGGTCTCTTCAGGGAAAAGATGAGAGGAGCAGGGTGTGCATGGCAGGTAAACAGTCATGGGCAGGTGGAGAGCAGGGAGTTTTGGCCCAATTTGTAGAGTGCAAGAAGAACCTTGGCAAGCCTTGGGTTCAGGGTGCTGGTACCTACTAGGCTAAGAGTGGTTTTAGCAGCGTACAGGTGGGGAGATAGACTTCAGTAGCTTGGCCTTGAAAGTATAGTGGCATGCAGGGCTTGTGGGTTGAGTGGCAGTAGCAGTGTACAGGAGGGGGGATAGACTTCCTTAGCTCGGACTTGAAAGGACCAAGTCATGTAAGGCTTGTGGTGGTGGGTGGTAGTTCATTTATCCAATCCCATAAAGATTTTAAAACATCCCAAACTGCAGGAATCGATTCCTCAGGGGATGTTAAAGTCAACAGAACATCATCTGCTAATAATGACAGTTTGTATTGCCTGCCTCCCAGGGCAATCCCTGATATATGGGGCACTGTGAATGTTGCCACAGCCAAAGGCTCATGATAAAGGGCGAAGAGCAGGGGAGACAAGGGACAACCCTGTCTTGTACCTCTCTCTAATGGAAAAGGGTCCGTAAGGGAACCGTTCAACAATAAATATGCCTGGGGCAAAGAATAGATGCCTTGAAGGATCTGAATGAGTTCCTCGGGAGTACCAAAGTTTTACAGGGTGGCCCATAGAAAAGGCCATTCCACCCTGTCAAATGACTTTTTGGTATCTAGGCTAAGCAATGCCACTGGGATCTGATGGGTAGTTGCATGATCTAGTAAAAGCAAGATACATCTAACGTTGTCATGTGCCTGCCTGCATCGAACAAAGTCAACTTGATCTCTTGCTCATTCAGGGAGGGTAGTAAGTGCTCCAACCTATGGGACAAAATTGATATGAAAACTTTATACTCCTACTTTAACATATGTCTACAAGAGGCAGCATAATGGGGTCTTTATTTGGTTTCAAGATTGCAGACAGTACTGCATAGCGCCAGGACGGAGGTGAGGCTTCCCCCTTTTTATATCACACTGTACGTGGAAAGAAGCAGTGGGAGAAGAAGGTCCCTGAATTTTTTTTGTAGAATTCAGCCAGGTGTGCATCCGGGCCTGGGGATTTCTGAGTCTTAGAATCTTGGATCACTCTGTGAATCTCCTCTAATTTAGCGAGGGAAAGGGTCTGCAGATAAGTCAGTACTTAATCAAAAGAGGCCGCTTCCTTGGCTGCATATAGATTTTGGTCGTAATTAGAGAACACTGTACAAATAGCAGAGGGTTGTTTGGCAAAGGTCCCTGTTTTTGCATCAGAAAGTTGCTGCAAGCACACCTGTGTATGCCGAGCACGAAGTTTACATACAAAGTTATGTGCCTCACATGCTCGCCTCATAATAGCGATGCTTAAAGTGAAGGAGTGCCTGCTCAACCTTTATATCAAGCAACCTCTGTATGGCTTGCTTGACTCATGACAACTGTGGGGCTACGATAGTATCACCTTGCTGAATAAAACTCTTTAAGGTTTGTAGAGTCTGCTGAAGTCAAGTAGCCAGGCCTCTCCTTTTTCTCTCTGGAGGAATATACAATAAACTCTTCTCTGAATACAGCCTTTACCGTGTCTCAGAAGATAGGGGCTGGGGTTTTTTGGTTTGCATTATTCTGTATGATGTATGGAATCTGTTCTTCCAACTAAATTCTGAAACTTAGTATCCCAGAGTAACACTAAGTTAAATCTCGATTGTATGGTACCTAGGGGCCTCCCTAGCAAAGATTTTGCATAGATCAGGGCATGGTCTGACAAAAGGATAGTGCCGCTGGATGTATCCTGTAAAGAATCCAAGTGTTCCACTGTGGTAAATATGTAATCAAGATGGGACAGTGTGTCAGTCCTAGGTGCGTAGTGGGTATATTCTTGGCCTTTGGGGAAAAAGTGCTTCGAGACATGTGTGATTCCCAAATAGGATGGCTTTTACATAAATATTTCTGCATAGAGGAGGCTCTGTGAATTCTGATGCTGGTGGCATCTAGGGCTGGGGATAATGTAGCATTCAGTTCTCCACCCTTAATAAGTTGGCCTTGCATGAGCAGCAATAGTGTGTTGAAAAATCTCTGGGCTACTGATTTGTCAGAACCGGGTGCAAAGTACCCACTTGCTAGGGTGACCTGAGCATCGTATAGCCTTCCTGTGGCTATAGCAAAATGGTCTAAGAGTCAGTCATCTTATCTTGCAGGAAAAACGGGACCACCCCCAAGGGATCAGTATCACAGCTCCTTGTCTCTATGTGACCAGTGTGACGAGACTATCACTGCTGGAAAGCCCCAGGACTGAAATTTGACATGCTGTATATCTGAGAGATGTGTCTCCAGGAGTAACATTATCTCCGGTTTATCATGCTTGAGTTGCTACAGGAGACAGTATCACTTTACAGGGATGTGTAGCCCATAACATTGAAAGAAATTACTTTTGATTGATTAGCCATTTCAGGTATTATGCAAGGTGACTGGTCCTAACAAGAGCCAGACCTCCCTCTTCTTAGGAAGTAAAGTGAAGCTAGAGTAGGAGAGAGAACAAGAAAAGAAAGAAGAAAAAGGTGACAAGTAGAGAGTGAGGGCTTCCAAAGCTTGATGAAAAACACTCTAACAAACACATGTTGCCAATGGGGCAAACAGTTTAACATCAATCTTATCAACTGCTTAATTGGGTAGGTGTCAGCAGGGCTCCTACGCACTGCAGAAATGGTCAGAGGAACAGTCCTTCTAATGTGATTCCAAGGTAGGAAGAGGAGAGTCCTCTCCTGTTTAGGAGTTGATGGAAGCTCCCAGTGGGGGAAGATCACAACACAGTTGCAGGCCCCCATAACAGAGTATAAGGTACATAAGATAAGACTGGAGGGGGAGGTCTAGTTTCCACCGCCTGTTCCTTTGGTAAGTGGACATCACAGCAAGGGGTATAAAGGCAGCAAGTTGGCTAAAGTGAGCTCCACTACCTTGTGAGATCATACATTAAGAATAAGGGAGAGTGAGATGTACTAGGGTGACATCAATGTGTCATTCACTAAATGCTATTAAGACTACAGTAATAATGTAGCCAATATACTTCAAGTATGAGAATAACCCGACTCGTCCCATATATTTGGTGCTCCGAGCTGCAGCCAGTTGCTATGGCATATCACCCATTGCCTGGGAGGGAGGGAGCTATTGCTCAAGGTATCAATGGATAAGGGAACCCTGTGTCCACCTCTACATCCACACTATACACATCTCCCACTTCCAGTGGCTCAGCTACAAACCAAGGAAAGCATGTTTTAAAGTGGCAAGGTTTCCACTGAAGTCCTGCATGAGGCAGTCCCCCCACCTGATTCATGTGAAGACTGATTTCTGTACTCTGGCAAGATACAAAACAGGCCCATCGGGGAGATAAAGTGGAATGCAGCATGGAGTTCTGCTTTAGTCTCTTACATGCAATATAGGGGCGTCTGGCAACCCCCCACTCCTGGCATGTGAGACCCAGCGGCTCTCACCCAGCTTATACCATTTCAGTGCTGCTGCTCAGTTACCTGAAAGGGGTACCTGGCTGGTTAGTTTTCTTGGAAGGACCTGCACCCTCGAACCCAGGGCCCATGAACCTGTGCCACTAACACAGACCCGCCTGGCCAGAAGGCTGCCTCTCCTGATTATGCCATAGAGTCTTGCAGTTTAGCATCTTCAGATGAGGGCACCCCCCCCCAACCCCAGCAAGGTTCAGTATGTATCAGTAAGACATTGTGGCTGCTCCAATCCTCCATAGAGCTGGATCCCCCAGGAAGAGGGTAGAGATGCATCTGAACGTGGAACCCCCCATTTATCTACACCAAATCTCTGTATGCCCAGTACTAATGATGTAGGGCAAGAGGATGATGCTTACCTCAGGACTAAGGCAAGCCTTTGTCTGCACTTCAGCCACTCAACAAGGACTGCAAAAGTAACAGTGCTGCTATGGTACAGTAATCTCTTACAACAGTAATGCAAAAGCAGGCAAGCTGTTTACCTGTAATATTTTCTGTGCAACTGCCTTCCTTAATTGTGGGGGGGGGGGCGTCCCCACAGGTACCCTGTAAAATCATAACTGCAGGCTTGACTTAGACAGTTACAGGAGCAATTTATGCATGGGCTATGTTGCCCCTAGGAGCCAAATGACTTGAAAAACATGCAGATCATGTTCCTGCTGTAGATGGACCTTTCATAAGCTGCAAGTTGAACTTATGTGCTGGGCCACCACTCCATATCCCCCTATCTCTTTTTATTAACTAGCCATTATGTCTCTCTTCCAGACTCCAGTCCCCTACCTGTGAAGTTAAACATTTGCAGTTGGGAGGTATATGCTCATGTTGATACCAGTGTTTGATAAGACTTAAGTAACTGTTTAATGTCCTTTAAAGTGGAGAGACTTTGCTGCTTCCTCTCTGGATGGTCTGATAACTGTTGGCCAAGAGGCACCGCGAAGGTCCTGTACATACCGGGGTCTGGAGTCGCCTCTCATTGATGGTACCTCAGTTCCTCTTGTTGTCAAGTCCTTCAGTGCCTCCTCCAGAGTTGAATCACTTTTAGGTCCTTCTGGGAACATATCTGTTAACCTGTAGTGGTGCGGCATCTAGAATTTCAGTATTTGTCTCTCAGGGAGCAAACCATTAACTCCCTGGCAGCAGTGAGAGAGCTGTTTGAGGGGGTTATATCCTCTGAATCTCTTGGTGAGAAAATACTTTGGACTTGTTCTGATGGGAGCTGAGTTTAGCTTGCAAACACTGTTTCTAATCTGCACTATAGAACTTGAACATTGGACTGCTCACAGTGTTTGCTGGATCTTCCTCATTCTCTTTTTGAACTTTATGCATTTAAATATTTTAAGAGTCTTTTTGTATTGTGGGTTGGGTTAGGTTGGGTAGGAAGGAGAAGATTAGATTAGTTTTTAGGGTGTTTTGATTAGTGTATGTCCAATCATGTGGTTGAGGAGGCATCTGCTGCATTAGAATTTGTGTGACTGTGGGGTGTGACTGTTTAGGGTCTATGGTAGTGGGATGTCTGTGCTATAGTATGGAACTCCTTTTTTAAGGTGGGAGATTTGGTTGTGGTTAGTGTGTGACCAGTGGGGAAATGAGTGTGGGTCTGGGAATTCTTAGGCTTAGTTAATCCCCGTCCCAGCTGCTTGACCTCCTCCCTTTAGAAGACTCTCCCCTGCCAGCGGTGGTGTACAGGTGCTGCAGGGATGTGGGCATCATAAGAAGGCGGGATGGTAGGTTGCAGGGGCTACCAACTGGGGCACTATTAGAGTGATGAGGACCATGAAATGCCCTAGGGCGAAATGAGACCTAGGGAGGTACCAGCTGTGGCTGGTTCCCATACCTGGGGTTCCACCGAACCCAGTGAGCTGGTGACTTGCAGGCCAGTAGAAGGATTGTGGGGGAGGTCGCCATCTGTTTTAGATCTGATTTGAACTTCACTGTACAACCAGTGGGAGTTAGTTCATTATTTGAATGTGTGGCCGTGCATGGGGGTCAGGGTGCAGGTTGTAGGAGCCTTCTCGTGTACCAGCCTCTGGGGTGCGAGAGGGAATTCTACAGGAAATCGTGGACTTCAACTCTAAGAGGGTATCAGAGTTGCCCAGATGGTTGGTGCTGCGTGACTTCTTTATTTAGTAAAGATATTTTAATTGAACTTTTCTACTGGTCCCAATACATACTGTAGGTCAAGCGATCAGTATACATTACTACAGATAGGTACGTTTAGTACATTATTCAGCTTAAGCCAATGTTCCAATGAGCTGTACCTTAACCTGCACCATATATTGAAGGAGACCTCTCTATGATACAGCTCAACAGGAGCACCTATCTGGGTACAACTGTAAAGGAGTAACTGTAATGTCAGTGAAGAAAACTCCTGATGTGGTGCCCATCAGTGTGTATCGAGGGGGAGGGGTAGCCAGAGCCATGAGTTTTACCATCTGCTGAAAAGGGCGGGGGCAACAAATAATCCCACTCTGAGACTGCCCATGATGGGGGTTTGAAGGATGTCACAGAAAGATAAATTCCAGGAGTGGGCCTAGTAGGATTTTTGGATGAGATCATTAACCCAGCTTTTATAGAACTCTCTTCAGTTAAGGGGCCAGGATTGGGTCTTTTGCTAAAGCCAGCTATTCCACCTGATAAAGGAATATCAGAACGGCCATTTAAGGAATAAGTAAGCTTTTCCATGTGGTAAATTTGGCCTGTTAGTTGGCACCGGGGTTGTAGTTCTGGGGCTTGGGGTGTCAGCAACAGTCTTGTGACGGTCTTCTTGGCAGCTGTTATAAGAATGCCAAGTTAGATATCTCATGTTTGTATCCCTGAAACCCTGGGGGTATTGCGTTAGTAGGAACATCTCCACTGTTAGACGTTGGTGTTGACATATAGTTCAGTGAGTTCATGGTTAATTTCCTTGAAGGGGCAAGCACCTGGCAGGACCACATGATATGCAAGTGCATTGCCACGGTTCTCCACAGATACATCAGCTAGCTGCGGAATGGGTTGCTAGGTAATGTGCTGAGAAAACCAGAGTTCTAAAGTATCTGATAAGCTTCTTTCCAACTGTATTCCCACCATGTGTGGAAACTTGTAACTTTGGCGAATGCCCAGTAGGATTTCTGCCAGGACTCTGGCAGACTCTGTATTTCCATTCCTGTCCTGCCTCCCATTTGAGTGCAGTCTCTGGGATGGTGTC
Source organism: Neoceratodus forsteri (assembly GCA_016271365.2). Classification (NCBI taxonomy): domain Eukaryota; kingdom Metazoa; phylum Chordata; order Ceratodontiformes; family Ceratodontidae; genus Neoceratodus; species Neoceratodus forsteri. Next base: position 1,686,131,452 of record CM057450.1, on the reverse strand, counting down.
ACCCGTGGTATCCTGCAAGGCTTTGTATATTTGTGAGATCATGTGTGGGGTGACAGCCATTTTAAAGAAACTAAGAAAATAGCTAACAATTGCTGGATAAGAAGCTGGGGTGCGGGTTCCCAGTGGCATGGATTATATACAGTGGCAGATTCAGAGAACTCTAAAATGCTTCTGTCGCCTGAGTCTGAAGTTGATTTGACTAGGAAAAGGAAAGGACCCCCCCGTCACTGTGATCAACTGTGAGAGCTATCGGAGGGAATATCTTGCCCAGATTTGGTAGCCTAGATTCAGTAGTGTGGGAGGGGAAATTTTTCCAGAAGTGATACAGGGCATAGCAGCAAGAGGGAAGGAGTAAAATGCAGGGTCTTCCAGATGGAGTTCCAGATGTGCTCCTGCTGTTGAAGCCAAGGATTATCCACGTTTTGGGACTCAGGTGGTGGAGCTCTGTGGTATACGGTCCAGACATGGTCTGCATTTGGACAAAATTTCCTTTCCAGTTCCAGCCACATGTTAGGAATGGACCCTAGTTGTCTGTAGAGCAGGAACTGGAGTTGCGCCACCCAGTAGTAAAGATGGAGATTTGTTGAGGATAGTTAACCCTGGGATTTGGGTATGAATAGAGTTTTCAGTTTGACTCGAGGTCTCTGACCTGCCCAGGTGAAGCAGGAACTCGCCCTGTTCCAGAGTCCCCAAGATGCTGCTGTGATGTATAGGGGCACATTCTGGAAAAAGTACAGTGCCATAGGGAGGGTCACCACTCAAACTTCCTCTAGTCTTTGCAGCAGGCTTAGTGGCAGTGTGACCCATTGGGAGAAGTCCTGCATCATTTGTCAGGTGAAAGGTAAATAATTATCATTATACGCTATACCATTATTGAGTTGGAGACCTGGATCCCCAAATACTTCAGTTTAGCTCCCAGTGAAATGGGAATTGATGTCTTGTCTCCTGGGAATGAGAATAATGGAAAAAGATACTTCATCAAATGCCTGTAATGAGGAGAATATTTTGGTGGGGGCCTCTTCAGGATCGAGGAGGTATACAGCATATACAGCTATGCGATGTTCATCTTCCCCCGCCCTTATGCCCTGGAACTGGTCAGATTCCCTTATGGCTTGAGCCAAGGATTCAGTGTAGGTCACAATTAAGAGTAGCGAGAGCGGACAGCCCTGATGGGTGCCCTGTCTCGGAGGAAGTCTGGAGGGTGGTGTCTGTTGACTTTCACACAGGTCCAGGTCGTAGCATAAATTCTTTGTAGTAGCTGAATGAATGAGTCTGGAAGCCCTAGCCACCCCAGCACCAAGTACATGTACGGCCAGAACACCTGGTTAAAAGCCTTTTCCGCATCAAGGCTGATAAAAAGTGAGAGAGTGAGATCCCTCTGCATTTGATACGCCACGTGCAATGTCAGCATGTATTGTCATTTGTAGTGCACAATCGCACAAATCCTGTCTGGTTTTGGCCAGTCAGAGTGGGGAGTGGCCTTCCAGGCACCTAGCCAAGACAGACATATGAAATATTTGTAGTCAGTGTTCAGCACCAAGATAGGGCAGTATGAGGATCACTGTAATGGGGTTTTGTTCAGTTTAAGAGTTACTGAAATAGCTGCATGGGACCAAGAGGGAGGTGGGTTGTCTCCATCCAGTATTGAGGTGAAGCGTGTTAGGAGGGGTTGAGTTATGTATTCTAGGGTGAATTTGTAAAATTCAGCCCCAAATCCATCTGTACCTGGTGCTCTCATTGTCATAGATGATTTAATTATGCCTTGAAGTGCCTGTAGTGAGATAGGGGTGCCAAGTTTGGCTCCCTGTTCAGGGTGAAGAACTGGCAGTAGTGAATCCAGACAGGTGGAAAGTGATTCCTGAGGAATGTCTGACTCTGGAGTATAGAAGTCTTGATAAGCCTGAAAGGCTGTGGCCATCTCTTTAAAATGCATATGTCAGGAGCCTGTCTGGGTGCAGTAGGGCAGATATTATTGCCTGTTTCCTTTGATTCTGTAGCTGATATGCCAGCAATCTGGAGGAACAGATCCCTATTTCACAGAATTTGTGTTGCAAGAACATAAATGCTTCCTCCATTTGCTGGAGGCACAGAGCATTTAGTTCTGATTTCACTCTGGCCAATTGTATGGCCACCGAAGTGTCACCCTGTTGGTGCACCATTTGTAGGAAATGTAGTGTTTCCTCTAAATGGGTCTGTTTTTCCTTTGGCTTTTATTTTGTGCTGCTGTATACTGGATAACCAGGCCCCTTAGTACCACCTTAAGGGTGTCCCACCTGATGATAGGTGTAGTGTCCTGAACCAGATTGTCTTAGAAGGGGGATTTCCTCCACGTTCTACTGCAGAAAAGTCTGGAGTTCTGGATTTTTTAAGTAATGTGGGTTGAGATGTCATCTATTGTTCTTCTGTTCTCTAAGGCCTTCGACCTGGTTGATCATGCCATGCTCTCCACTCAGCTAAGATCCCTTGGCCTATCTTCTGCTGTACTCAGTTGGTTCTCTAACTATCTACACGGTAGAATGCAGCGGGTTAAATATGGCAAAGAGCTCTCTGGCCCTATTCCGGTAACCATGGGGGTCCCTCAAGGCTCTGCCCTGGGGCCCCTGCTCTTCTCCATTTTTGTAAATAATCTCCCCGCAGCCGCTGCTCACTGTAAACCAATCCTCTATGCAGATGATCTGGTCATCCTGACCCACTCCCCAGAGATGGGGGTCATTAATCGCCACCTGAGTGAGGACCTGAAGAACATTCAGACATGGATCTCGTCCCATAAGCTCGTCCTTAATCTAAAAAAAAACCCAGGCCATGCTCTTTGGGTCTCTGGCCAAGATTAAGGCCTCCCCTGAGCTGTTCTGTGTCTCTGGTACCGACGGTGTCCCGATCCCTGTCACTGACAACTTCAGGTACTTTGGGGTGACGCTGGACCCACAGCTTGACCTAGGCCGCCATATCCAGAACACATGCAAGACTGTCAACTGCAAACTGGGTCTGGCCTACAGAGCAAAAAGCAACCTCACTCCGGCTGCATGTATTGCTCTTGCCAGAAGTGTGCACCTCCCTTCGCTATGTTATGGGCTCCTTCTGTTTGCCCGTACCACCAAAGCCCATCTCTCTAGGTGGTCTACTGCCTACAACAATGTCTGCCGCTTCACTCTGGCGACCCCCCCGTCTCACCCATAATTGTGACCTCTTCAGCAAGCTAAACTGGCTCTCCCCCTCAAAGCACATTGACTTTGTCCTAGGGTGCTTCACGGGAAAGGTCCTAGGCGCGGGCACCCCCCCCCCGGGGTTGGCAAAATTCCTTGTCCCGGCTGCCCCCTCATCCTACCACCTCAGGTCTCAGGGGCCTGCCACTCTCAAGGTACCCATTACTCAGACTCAAATGGGTGGTAGGGATTTTGCAGCGTGTGCTCCCAAACTATGGAACACCTTCCCTGCCCAGGTCCGTGTCGCCCCATCACAGGGCTGCCTGCGTTCCTCCCTGTGGAACCACCTCAAACTCTCGTCGGCCTGTGGTTGCCCAAAACCCCCATGACCTAATTATTGCACTCCGCACTTCTGGACGTATCGCCGGACAAAAATGGCTCTATGTTGTATATAGTTAAGTACCTGCTGATTCTCAACCTTACCTTTTGTACTGCTCCTAGTTGCTACATATCTTATCCTGTTGTGTTTATGCTTAACAAAAGTATGCCTCACAAGACCTGTAACTTGTTGTTTTTCTGTATTATGTTGTTCTCACGTGACTTGTAAACTGTTTCTAATCTGTACCATGTCGTCCTATGTATTTAAGTCTGTAATTTTCCTGTACTCTCCCAGGTCATACCTGAAAATAGGCAATTGTCTTGTCTAGTGTACTTACCTGGTTAACAAAAGCTAAACAAATAAATAAATACCCCAGACTAAGAGACAACTGACAAAGGCATGGTCCGACAAACAGATGTCACCCATGGAACAAGGCGAGACACGGGTCAAAAATTCAGACTGTTTATAAGGATGATCTATATGAGTGTAGCTTCTGTGAAGCTGGGAAAAGAAAGAGAAGTTCTAGACTCTGGGGTAGAGGGCCCTCCAGACGTTAGTCCAGCCCAACTCTTGCACAAACTTACAAATTTATGGGTTGCCGGCTGTCAGGGTCGGTTGGGATTAGAGGAAATCCTAACTAGGCTGGGATGCAATGTTAAAGTATCCAGGCAACAGTAAGATCCCCTGTGTACTTGTTAGAGTTCTATCTAGTAAGCTTCAAATAATGTGTGTGTTAGTGCCGGGGTAAATATATATTGGGTAATGTTACTTCTTGATCAAACAAGGTGCCTTGTAGATCAATCTGCCCTCAGAGTCAGACCAGTCTTGGTGCCCTTGAAAGAGGGTGGTTTTTCGAATCAAGATTACCATGCTTCTTCTCCGGCCTTCATGGTAGGAGGAGGAGGAATAATCATCAGAAAAGCCATATTTGGTAAGTTTTTCATGCTGTGTTGAGAACAGGTGGGTCTCCTGTAGGTGCTGGATATCCTGTTTAGTACATTTTACCTGGACTAGCTTCTTAGAATGCTTGACTGGGTCGGTGAGCCCAATCACATTTATCAAATGCGAGTGTAGTTTAGGATTACTTATCATGATTTTTTCCTGTATAGTAAATTTACCCTGGTGGCTCTGGCATCCCCCACCAGGAGAGACTCCTTTCTTTCTTGAATGTCATTGAAGCTTAGTCCTACATACTGTTTGCGAATGCAGGACCACTGTTGGGGGGCAGAACCAATGGGAAGGAGAGTAGTGCTCTATCCATGGGCTGTTGGGGAGGGGTGGGGAACTATAACACATATACCTTAAAATGCTTAAACAGATAAACATATAAAGATTAGTAACTGCAATTATTTAAATTTTTAGTTAACAGGCTCTAAGCTTTGGCCTCCAAGATAGAGGCCACAGGTCGGGTCCTTTGGCAGGTTGTGGCCTGTGGGGAGGGTATTCCTGTAGTGAGAAAGACCTCCAGCCAGATATGACATGGGAAAAGGGGGTGTATGGGAAGATGTCACTACTCCAACTGGGGTGGGTTGTTATCTAGATTTTGTCGCTGGCACCCAGTAGTGGGGAAGGTCACTGCCAGGTGCCTGTGTACACGTGTAACTTCCTGTGGAATATCAGATATTTTCCCCTTCAAGGGGCCTAAGTAGGGGTACAGGGGTCACTATGGGAGAGCAGAAAGTGTGGTAAGTTTCAGAGTTTGGGTTGCCACCCCCCACCTGTTGCAGCCTGGGGTTGAAGATGGGTGGGCTCGGGATAGCTTATTGTGTCTTCCTTTGGGCCTATGTGAAGGGTCAAAGGGAGATTCCCGTCAGGAGATCCCCACTGCCTGAGCACAAGAGTTGCCCCAAAGGCATGTACAGATAAAGACCTCCTGTCTTTGACATTCCGTGACAGGGGACGGCTTTCTAATTCAGTTGCTGTATAAACAACATTTCAAACAGCAGATCATTCTATTTAGACCTTAATTACAGTATAAAAAACATTTTAAACTGCAGGACTTCCAACTAAACCTGCCATTGTGTAACTACATTAAATAGTTTACTGGTTGCCTGTGTTGGGCTACTTATGAGTTCTGTGTGCTGTTCAAACTGCCACAGGGATCAGGTATGCTTTACTCTGTCCTTCAGAGTTGTGAAACTGGAGTTCCAGGCATCAGCTGTGAAGGTCAGACCAAGTTCATGCAAATTGTCCAGGGTGCAGCTACTATACTGGGTGAGTACGGAAGCTTTGGGTTCCTGTTCTGGGCAAATTCAGTGTCTAGATCAATGATGAACTCTCGTAATTTGGACAAGATTTCCTCCAGGTCATGGAATCACTGGGCCTCATGCAAGTTGCCGCTGCTGTGACTCATCAACATGGACATGCCTTGAACTTGGTAGTCTCACTGGGACTCAAGATTATCAATCTCCAGTTGATCAGGTCAGCTGATCGAATCACTGCGCAGTGAAGTTCTTGTCCAGGGCTCCCCCCGTTGTCCACCCCAGTGGAGATGGTGTGTTGCGTCCCCTTAAAGGGTTATCCCCAGCAGGACTCCCAAGTGGAGAGGGACCTCTTGGGTGTGATGGCTGCTTGTGACACAGGATCAGGGAGACAGTGGTGGCCTATAATAGAGCTATTACCGCGGTCCTTTATACTGTCACACCAGTTCATACACAGCCCAGAATTTATTGCTTAGAATCCCCGTCGTTCAGTGGCGAGCTTGGGGAGATGAAGGCCATGGATTGGAGATTAGCGCATTATTGGCGGAAGTTCAGGACCAATGAGGACAGATTGGCTCTGAGTACTCTCTGCGGTGAATATCAGAGAGCAGTTGCCCATAAGAAGGCAGCATTTCTGCCCACAAAGAATGCAGCAGGGAGGAACAGATGGGCTCAGCTTTTCCAGACTGTGGACATGTTACTACACCCTGCCTGTCTTCAGCTGGTAAAAGCAATTTTATCTACTGTGTATGAAGAGTTTGCTCAGTTCTTCACTGACTGAGTATCCTCGATCAGGTGTTGCATAACCCCAACTAGTCTGTTGCTGCCCTTCAGTGGGGAGCTGGTTATCACTAGGAGCACTCTTGCTGTTTGGGGCAAGTTTAGGGCACTATCAGTGGGGGAAGTCTGTGAGGTGATCTCCGAGTTGTGGCCTACTTCTTGTGAACTGAACCCAGGTCCGACGTGTCTCCTAGTAAGTTATGTGGTATTTCTGAGTCCAGTGTTTGCGAGATAGTCTGGGGTTTTTCCAGAACACATTAAAAGATGCATTGTTGAGGCCCCTTCTGAAAAACCATCTCTGGATGCAGATTGCTTAGCAAGTTTTAAACCTGTCTCTAGCCTTCCTTTTTTGGGAAAGTTTTCAGAAGATGGTGGCTCTGCAGCTTGAAGCACACCTTGCAACCTTTAACATCTACAAGCCACTTCAGTCCAGATTTAGATCTAGGCACGATACAGAGACTGCGTTGGTCAGAGTGCATAATGACCTCCTTAGGGCAAGAGAGAGCAGGGAATGGTCTGTTCTCATTCTTGTCTATCTCTCTTCAGCATTTGACACTGTGTACCATGGGTTGTTGTTGGATCATTTAAGGGAGTACAGTGAACTCGCTGGCACAGTCATCAGCTGATTTGAGCCCTACTTCAGAGATAGGAAGCAGAGAATGGTGATGGGGAATTTCTCTTCACTCCTGAAGCCCCTGTTCTGCAGCATACGCCAGGGCTCGATCCTCTCACCTATGTTGTTTGTGGTTTACATGTTGTCCATGGGTGAGATCATTAGACGTTATGGCTTGGGTTTTCACTGTTATGCAGATGACAACCAGCTGTACCTGTTATTTGAACCCAGGATGCCTCATGCGGTTGATGTACTGAATTTATCCCTGGCTGAGATTCAGGACTGGATGTCTTCCAGTCGGCTAAGACTCAACCCAAACAAGATGGAGGTATTAGAGATTGAGCCTTGTCAATGGCAGGTTGCAGGGGTTCAGCGGAGATAACTGGCCTGGTGCCTGGTTCATCCAGTCTTGTAGCCTCTGCTATGGTTAACAATTTGGGCATCATTCTGCATGAAAGACTGGCATTTGAGGCTTATGTGTTAGTGGTCTGGAGTGGCTTTCATAACCTCAGAAACACCACCCAGATAAAAGCCTTTATCCCACCAGATGACCTGCCATCACTGTTACATACCTTTGTAACTTCCAGACTTGACAACTGTAATGCTCTGTATCTCAGGGTTAGTAAATGGGTCCTATGGTGCCTGCAGCTGGTGCACGGCATAGTGGCCAGGTTACTGACAGCCCTTCCGAGATCTTGTCATGTGACCCTGGTCCTGCGTGACCTGTACTGGCTGCTGGTGAAATGTGGAATCACCTTCAAGGTTGGTTTACTGACCTACAAAGCCCTATATGGACTTGGCCCATGTTATCTGAGTGATCCCCTGTCTCCTTGTCATGCCTTCCGCCCCCTTCGCTCCTCCAAGATGGGCCTCCTAGTGGTTCCCACAGTCAAGGTTAAGACATCCGGGGATCACACTTTTGAAGTGGCTGGCCCAGCCCTCTGGAACTGCTTTCCAGATCTCTGAGGGAGGCCCCCTCAGTGGAACTTTTGAAGTGGCCAGGCCGGCCCTGTGGAGGGCTGGAGGCCTTTGGGAGGAGGCCTTAAGGCCTACCTGCTTAGATGGGTCTTAATAATAAATTTATGTTTAGGTCGCCTTTCAAAAATATCAAGGCACCTAGCAGATTTAAAAGAGCATGTCAAACATCCAGATTGTTAAAATAATATAAACAGAAACCAGCTGTAAAATTATCTATTCGCCAAAAGCTTCAGCCAACAGATGTGTTTTCAAGGCTTGCTTAAATCCCTCCACAGTCGTGCACTCCCGTATCCAATGGGGTATAGAATTCCAGAGGGTTGGGGCTGCGTGCATAAATGCACGGGCCTCAGAAGATTTCAAGCACACCCTCGGAATCTCTAGCAACCCCTCATCGGCTGAGTGGAGCAATCGTCCAGGGCAGTAGGAGACCAGAAGATCTTTCATGTAGTCCAGGCCTAGTCTGTGTAGGGCTTTAAAAGTCAGAAGACACACTTTAAAGGTGATCCTCCACTGTGCTGGCAGCCAGTGCAGTCCGCGCAGCACCGATGTAATATGACAGGATCTATAAGTTCCCGTCAAAAGTCTCCCTGCAGCGTTCTGCACTAGCTGCAAGCGGCGGATTTCCACCCCAGGTAGCCCTAGGTAGAGGGAGTTGCAGTAATCAAGGCGCGAGGACACAAAGGCATGGACCAGCGTAGGAAGATCACTGGACGGAACAAGGTGTTTAATCCTGGAGATATTCCTAAAATGGTAAAAGGAGTATTTGACAATGGCAGACACCTGCGAATGCAGAGTCAGCCCTTCATCAAAAATTACCCCCAGGTTTCGCACCTGTTCAGAGGTCGGGAGTGATACACCCCCAAGAAAGAGTCCTGAGGGTGAAACCACCCTGACCCCCCCATCCGGTGTGCTGGATCCACAACCAACACCTCAGTTTTTTCCGAGTTCAACTTTAGCCGACTGGAATCCATCCACTCCTGGATTTCTGTGAGACAGCTATTAGACTGAGAGAGCTCCATCTTGGTCAGGTGCAAAAGAAAGGTAGAGCTGGGTATCATCAGCATAGCAGTGAAACCTCAGCCCATACCTTCTTACAATGTCTCCGAGGGGCAGCATGTACACTGCGAGCAACATGGGGGACAGCACTGAACCCTGAGTGATCCCACAAGACAGAGAAACTGGGTCTGAGGAATAAACCCCGGACACCACTCTCTGAGTTCTTCCAGTGAGGAAAGATGTAAACCACCTGAGAGCTGTACCTGACAATCCACAGATGAAGCTCAGGCGGTCAAGCAGAACCCCATGGTCCACAGTGCCAAATGCTGACTAGAGATCAAGAAGAACCATGATGGAATGGCTTTTCCGATCTCTAGCCATCAGGAGATCATTGAGCACCTGAACCAACGCTGTCTCAGTACTATGTCTCTTTCGAAATCTGGACTGGAGGGGTTCATAGATGTCATGGATGGTCAAATGGTTCTCCAGCTGCGCAGCCACTACTTTCTCAATCACCTTCCCTTAAAAGGGAAGGTTAGAGATTGGTCTGTAGTTTGCATGGCAGTCTGGGTCCAAAGAAGCTTTCTTTAAGAGGGGTGTTTCCACCGCCTCCTTTAGGGAGCTAGGAAACTCACCTGTTTCCAAGGAGCACCACACTATCCGTGCTAGGACCGGACAGATGGAATCAATACAACCCAAAATCAGGGAAGTTGGTCCTGGATCCAAACTATGCATCGAGGGCGAGAACACCTGACAAATCTGCATGACATCCATGAACCCGTCTGTCAAAGGCACTCCAGGAAAGCTGAGAAGTAGTGGCCTCGAGCCGATCCACAGCAAGACCCCTAGAGTATGCTGGTTGGAGTACCGCCCTGATGTCAGCCACCTTAGACGCAAAGAATCGAGCAAGTTCATCACACTCTATTTGCGAAAAGGCTTTTCGAACTTGTAGACAGGCTGGGTTGCACAGTCTGTCTACTGTTCGGAAAAGCTGAGCTGGTCGATTCTGAGTGGTTGCTATCTCCCTGGACAGGAACTCTGCCTTCTTACGGGTGATTGCGGATTGATAGACTTGATAATGATCCATCAATCTAAGGCTGTCAGCATCAAGGGCGGATTTCCGGCAGCAACGCTCTAACCTTCGTCCTAATCGCTGCATCTCCCTCAAAGTCCTGTCAAACCATGGGGACCAAGGGCGAAGGGAGAGAGGACAAACGCGGACAGGAGCAATGACATCCAGAGCCGCCTAGTTATAGGCCGCCATGAGGGTCTCCAGATCACTGCTTGCCACTGGGAGGGACGATAGGTTGAGTACCGCTGCCAGGCCTTCAGAGCCTATACTTCGTAAAGGGCGGTACCTGACCATCTCCACAGGGGCAGGCCTACAAAGGGGGAGCTAAAACTGAACTCCATGGTGTAGTGATCGGACCATCCGACTGGTTACACCCCCAAATCAGAGGCCTCGATCCTCAGGAGGAAGACTAGGTCAAGAGAGTGACCATGTTTATGGGTAGCAGTGGTTACTATCTGTGTAAGGCCCAGAGATGTCAACAGCTGGAGGAAGTGTTGTCCAAACTGCAAGAGTTCGTCGTCAATCCAGGCGTTGAAGTCACCCAGGACCATCAACCTCGGCGACTCAAATGCCACGTCGATAACGAAGTCCGCGACTTCCTGAAGGAACAGCCTCTTATTTCTGGGCTGAGGGCAATCCTACACCCTACACCTGCTACCACAGTACACTCAAATGACTCAGCTTCCTCAACTGGTACATTCGTGAGGTTGAGTTCGGTCTTAAAACAGACAGCAACCCCCTCGCAATCCAATCTCGGGCGGTGAATCTCCGAGTAACCGTCTGGAGTTAAAGCCTCCAAAATGGGGCCAGAATTCTCATCCAGCCAGGTCTCGGTGATGCAAGCCAGGTCCACTATTTCAACAAGATCTGCAATTATTGCAGTCTTGTTTTTAGCTAACCTGGCATTGCATAGCACCGCCCAAGTTAGATGAACCTCCCGGGCCGCCCGAACCACCTGCCCACCAACATTGGTAGTGCCCTTGGGTATGGAAACCAGACATGGCGGACCATGATCCTGGTTCCATTTCACTCCAGGGCATCTTCTGGATCCCACAACCCTGATACGATGGCCCCATTCACTCACCCTCCGCTGTTTGCACGCCCCCAACCTCCTCCTCCCCCTATGGGCAATACCCAGTGCCCTACAGCATTGGTAAGTTATAAACTGCAAAGGGGAGGGAAAAAATGGCAGAGGGCACGAAGAGTGGAGGGTGAGTAGCGCACAACCATTGGGGCAGGGCTCCAGCACATTCTGGCAAAAAATATCAAAATCTCCTTAGCTGGCGGCACTGAGGGCTGGCGCTGGACGCCTTACCTGCGCACTGCACTTGGCGGCCTATCGGGAGGCAGGCATGGTCCGTTGGGGGTAAGCCGGGAGAAGGATAAACATCCGTTGGACTGCTTCTCCTCTCCTGGGGTTCATTTCCGATGTCTGACTGCCCCTGGGCGGAGGCTGGGGTCAGGGCATGGGGTGACAGCATCGGGAGGAGTCTGGGCAAGATGCCTCTGGGGGAGGCGTGTGGACGCATGTGCCCCTGCCCCCGCTGGCATCATTGCATGCCCAGGGCTCCAGCAAGGGGTGGCGCTAACAAGGGAAAAAGGTGGCACCTCTCGCACGGCTTGATGGCTGTCCGCGAATGTTCGTCGGAGCTGGCACCCGTACTGGATCCATGAAGGTGGGGAGTTATGGGGCTCCCTGCCACCCAGATGCAGGGGGCAAGTCGCAGGAGTTCAAGGTGCCAGTGGAGATGAGATGGACGGCGGCCCGATCCCCGGACGGGATGCGAGAAGTACCGTGGGGCCGAGAGGTGGCTAGGAGGATAAATACATTGGAAAAAAAAAAAAAACTCCCTTAGCTAAATTAATTGTCTACCTAAAAGCAGCATACAAATACCTTAAAAATAAGAAAAAAAAATAAAATTATACAAATCACTTTCTAAAGCATCCACCCCCAAAAATAAAAACATGGATACATTTTGTTCAAGGATGGACTCTCCCCACCACCCTTACTGTCCAGTGTCTGTGGTACTTTCACTACCACTAGCCAGAATTGTTAATTGCAGTGCTCCAAACAGTTTCTAAAGGAGCGGAGGGCTCTCACCACCTCCTTCTCCCTACAAACAATCAAATAATATATCCAAAAATGTTGAGGCCCTCTCACTGCCTCTAATAGAGAGTAATAATAATATGTCCAGAAAGTTAGCAGACAAATAAAATCAATGTCTGAGAGGTTCTCTCACAACCTCCCACAAACAAAACAAAAAATTAAAGTCAATGTTGATCTTGGTCCCATGAAACAGTTTCAGTACCAGAAAGAATGCGGGGGAAGGACCTCAGGCAACGGGCCAAGCCATGATTCGCACTTCCCAAGGCAAAAGTTAGCTGGCCGAAATTTAGGCAAAACAGATTTCCTTCACCCTTCAGCTTCCAGGCAGGGAGTCGAGAAATAAACCGACACAGCGCAATGGTAGCTAATACAATAGGTAGATTCAAACATCTTCCAAGCCGGGGGGAAGAGGGAAGGGGAACCTCACAGCCCCCAGAGACCCCAGACAACCCAGACGGCCCCATCATCCACTGACCATGAGGCAATCTATGCCCCTTACCACCCAACCCCAATCCTCCGACAGAAGTCCAGGAAGAAGGGTCCAGGGAACTCCAGGTCTGTGAAGGAAACCCACCCCCCCCAACCCCAACTCAGTGAGGTCTTAGCAGCCGTTACTCAACCTTGTAGCTGTAATAGTCGGCAATCGTGGACACAAGCTTCTTTCAACTCCTTCAAACTCGCAAAGTGTCACCTGCCTGGAAAGGCTGGGCCAACTCCACATTAAAACAGGACTCCAACAAAGCCAAGCACCAAAGCTCCCAAACTCGATTGTGTCCTTTTAGGTTACTCTCCACGGTAGTCAAATCACTAACATATGTTAGTTCCCAAATCAGTTTAGGGCCAGACTTCTTTGGTGCTGTGCAAACACCTTAATGCAAGTCCTGTACACTGCGCCGAATAGTCGCGAGCTGGAAAATACAAACAGTTCTAACAGATGAAAATGCTGGGTAGATCACGCGCATCGAAGCGGCGTCGGATTGAGTAAAATTGAGCTAGCCACAACTTGCACTATCCTTGCTACAATATTATAGCCGCAGATTGACGTAATACTTATCAAAGAACACAAAAACGTATTAAAAAAACCAAAACACACACACTACTAAGCTAAGTTGATGGCCGACCCAGCGTGGTCGCCATCTTGAGTAAGAACCATGAATAAGTCTTGACTTAATTAGCCCCCACCGGCTGCTTTTTAGCCATTTATGCTCTGTCTGAGTTATTTATTTATTTTAATTTATATTTATTTTGAGTGTTGTTTAATTTGTTCTGTCATGATATTATGATTTATGTATTTTAATGGCGTACAGCACTCAGAGCCCACGGGATAGGGCACTGGTCAGATTCCCAGAGTCTCAGGTTCAGTGTAACCAAATGCAGGGTGCTACACTTGTAAGGTAAAACAGAAGTGGGACTTGCATACTGTTTGGGCTCCTCTTACTGTTGCGGAGGAGGAAAAGGATGCAGGGGTCATAATAGGCAAGTATATAAAGCATGTATGCCTAAACACAAGATGGTCCTGAAAGCAGACTTCTGCCTAGTACCTGATCCTCTTAAAAGTGTAACTTCAAAGCATGACAAGCAGTGCACAGCTGCTGTTAAGAGGACTGGCAGCATGCTGAGGTGCATCAATAGAGGGTTGGCTAGCAGAGCAGGTGACTTAATCCTGCCACTTTGAAAGGTCCTGGTCAGGTCCTACCCGAGTCTGCATGCAGTTCCGGGCTCCCCAGTACTGAAAGAACATTGAGGCATTCAAGAGGGCTCAGTGCAAGGCCCCCAGAATGATCAGGAATGTGGAAGGACAGAAGCTAGGATGAGAGGTTGGAATTCCTTAACATGTTCTCCCTAGAGAAAAGGGGGGGGAGGGTTAGAGATGACATGATCTCAGTCTTCTACATACTCAAGGGCATTGACAAGTTTGGACAGACAAAGATATTTGATGTGCTCCAGCAGGATGGTGGGACATGCCCTGAAGCTTAGAAGTGGTAAATTCAGTGATAGTGTTAGGAAGCATGATTTTTTCCCAGAGAGTGGTGAACCTATAAAATGGTCTGCCAGCAGAAGACCATGGATAGATTGACAATGTAGGTCTTCAAGGTAAGCCTTAATAAATGTCTGATTACCTGAGGAATATAGGGTACCCCAAGTAGGAGAGCAGATGGGATATCCCTACAAAATACAATATGTTTGCATAGCATACTTTAAACATTTGCTTATGATGTAGGGGAATATGATGGGCCTAGAGTCCCTTGCCACCTTAAATTACTTTATTAAACCTTGGATAGAAGTCCTGGCCTGTGATTAGCCAAATCTGGTCACATGACCAGAAAGCAGGTGCTGTTGCTTCCTAAACTCTGTAAGACGGATAGTTGTCATAGCAATAGGCAATTGTCTCACAAACTGTTACCTGCTGCAATAGTCTCAGAAACTGTTGCCTGCTGCAATAGTCTCAAAAACTGTTGTCCGCCGAACTTCCACATGCATACCATCCTTTAAAAAAATGGCATTAGTCCCCAATACCAAGCACTACCTGGTGCCATTTGTACCTCCCTTTTGATCTCCAGTACTCATATTGCCCTCAGCCTTTGTTTTAGGGCAGTATAGCTAATGTCAGTCACTAGTTCATCCCTCAAGGTCAACATGTTCCCACCATATTTGCATAGTGTTGCTGTGTAGCTTTAGTTGTATTTATAGACTTCAGTAATTTTAAAACCAATTTTGCTGTAATCAGTTTTAAGTAGAAAACAGGGGTGGCTGGGTCAAGAGGCTTACTCTGTCACAAACAACATACACAGACATGCAAATTGTGCCAGCAGAAAAAAGGTCTTACAGTTTGTCTTGTCTGTTCGAATTTTCTCCAGGCCTCCAGGTTCTACTGAGGGATCTTCCCCCCTCCCTGCTATGCATTCCTCCTTTGCTTTTGATATCTCCCCTCGCCCCACGTTCCCTCCTCCCTCCATGCAACTTTCCCTTTTATTCAGGGAGACCACTTACTCCAGCAACTCATTCCATTTTGCCACCACCCTCTCAGTGATAAGGTGCCTTCTTATTTCCCTCCTGAATCGTCCCACCTCATGAGCTTAAAGCAGAACCCCGTAGTGGTCCTGTTCCCACTATGGTTGAAGAGACCCTCAGAGTTAACTCTATTGAAACCCTTAAGGTATTTAAAGGTTTCGATCATGTCACCTCTCTCTCTCCTATCCTCCAGGGAATACATGCTGAGATCTGTGTCTATCCTTGGCTGCCTTGTTGTCCCTGGATCATCTTGGCCTTCCTTCTCTGGACCATCTCCAGTACGTTGATGTCCTTCTTTAGGTAAGGGCTTCAGTACTGCACACTGTACTCAAGATGTGGCCGAACCAGTGATCTGTACAGTGGCAGAATGACCTCTGCTTTCCAGCTAGTTATACCCCTGGCTATACATCCCAGCATCCGATTTGCTTTGGCTGCTGCTGTCTTGCAGTGTGCCGAGTGTCTCAGATCAGTTGTAATGATTACACCCAAGTCTTTCTCCTCTTCTGACTTGGTAACTTGCACGCCTCTCAGCCAGTATTTGGCCTTGGGGTTCTTCGCCTTCAAGTGCATTACTTTACACTTTGTGGTGTTGAATCCCGCCTGCCAAATACCTGATGACCTCTCCAGTTTGGCCAGGTCTTCTCTAATGTCTCCTCCTTCTGTGTCCATTCTCCCACAGAGCTTAGTGTCATTCATAAACAGGCACATATTGCATTTTATCTCGTCTGCAACATTGCTGATAAAGATGTTAACACCGTCCTGAGCATCGAGTCCTGTGGGACCCCGCTAGTGACTGATCTAGCTTCCGAGAACTCTCCTCTGACCACTACCTTTTGACTTCTATCTTGCAGCCAGTTTTTAACCCACCTAGCCAGTTTTGCCCCTTCCCTAGGTCCTCCAGCTTCCTAATTAATCTCCTGGGGGAAACAGAGTCAAAGGTCTTGCTGAAATTTAGATACAGTATTGTCCACTGCTTGGCCCCTGTCCACTGTCCTAGTTACCCAGTCAAAGAAATCAATCAGGTTGGTCTGGCAGGACCGCCATGATGCAAATCCATGCTGCCTTTTGTCATGGAGCCTACTTTCATCCAGAAAACTTACCAGTCTTTCTTTCCACATGGTTTCCATGAGCTTCCCCATGATCAAGGTTAGACAAACTAGCTGATGGTTACCAGGGTCATTCCTTAGCCCATGCTTGTGTAGTGGCACTGCATGTGCTGTCCTCCTGTCCAGGGTATCTTCCCCCAACTCCAGAGAGCTGCTAAACAAATCTGCCAGGGGACCCACCAGCACATCCACTACCCCCCCCCTTTGGTTGTATGCCATCCAGTCCTGGGGACTTGTCCACCTTCAAGGCCTTTAAGCCTTTCCTCAACCTGCCAATTTTAATATCCCCATCTGTGACTCCTCCCCCTCCCCTTCTCTTCACCTAGTGTACTGGACTACCCTTCTGCTTAGTGAAGACTGAACAGAAGTACTTGCTAAGTACTTCTGCTTTCTCCACACTATCCTCTGCCCCCCCCTTCCTTTTTCAACCAGACTATCCCATCTTTGATATCCTGCTTCTCCCTGATGTACTGGGAGAAGGCCTTCTCCCCCATTTTCAACCCCCTCCCCACCAGCTGCAGCTGTTTCTTTGCCTTGGCCATTTGTACTTTTCTGACTGCGTCCATTGCCTTAGTACAGTACTCCTCCCTGCCCTCATCCCTCTATGTGCGTTTATGCTTTCAGAAGGCTGTGGGGGACATTTTGTTGTTTGAATACATGAGCATGCATGGGGGTCCAAGTGCTGGTTGCAGGATCCTCCTTGTTTACCAGCCTCCACGGAATAAAGAGGATTTCCTGTAGGAAGTACAGGACTTCATCACTGAGATGGTACTGGAGTCTTCGAGGTGGATTATCCTGGGCAACTTCAGTGCCTTGGTTGATGATGAAATTTTGTACTTTGGGCAAGATTTCTTTCAGGAAATGAAATCCCTGGGGCTAGCACAAATATTTGCTGCTGTATCTCATCAACACGGGCACACCTTGGACTTGGTGTTCTCCCTGGAGCTTGAAGTGGAAAACCTCAGGACTGTTGTGATCAGTTGGTCAGATCATTGCTCCATTAGATTCAAACTTCAGGTACCCCTCTGTAGTCTGCTTGTATGGAAATTGTCTGGTACTGCCCTTTACAAGGGCTTAGGCCAGATGGACTTATGGCAGTGCTGGACTGCTTGGGTATTTTGACGGCATGCACTGGGGGTATGGAGAAAGCAGTGGTGGCCTATAATTGGGCTGTTGGTGGGGCCTTCAACCTTGTAGCACCAGTCCATGTACGCCCACTGGTTTCACTCCATGGCTTGCCATGGTATGACAGTGAGTTGACAGCAATGAAAGCAAAGGGATAGAGGCTGGAGTCTTGTTGCAGAAGATCAGGAGCTGAGGAGGACAAACTGGCTTTGAATATTTACTGTAGTGAATATCAAAGGGCATTCGCCTATAAGAAGGCAGAGTTCCTGTTCAGGGAGATTGCAGCTGAAAGGAACCGGCTTGCTCAGCTTTTTTGAGCAGTATACAGACTTCTTCATGTGGCCTATCTAGAGCTCATGAAGAGCCTGCGAAGGCTGCTTTAGTCGCTAAGTGCGAGGGGTTTGCTCAGTTAATTTTGGACAGTGTCTTTTATTAGGTCCCCGCTCTCACCAAGTGGCCTGTTATGGCCCAGCAGTGTGGAGCCAAGGAGTTGCATCAGCAGTCAGTGGTCCTAGGGGAGAGTTTTGGGCAGTGACAATAGATGAGGCTGTAGAGGTGATGTCAGAGCTGCGACCAGCATATTGCAATCTGGATGCTGTCATGACTCGGCTGCTAGTGAGCTGTGTCAGGAAGCTGGGCCCGGTGTTTGTCAAGATTATCAGGTGTTCCCTTTCAGAGGGGATCTTCCCATCTGCATTGAAAAATGCATTGATGAAACCCCTCTTGAAAAAAATATCATTGGACCCAGATATCTTGGTGAATTAACGACCCGTCTCTCTAACCTGCCATTTTTAGGCAAGGTTATTGAGAAGGTGTGTTGCAGCTTGAGGCACACATCGTGACCTTTGACATCCATGAGCCTCTCCTGTCTGGGTTCAGATCAAAGCACAGTACAGAGACTGCATTGGTTAGGGTGCACAGTGACCTGCTTAGGGCGTCAGATAGAGGATAGTGGTCAGTTCTTGTCCTCCTTTATCTCTCTTCTGTATTTGATACTGTGGACCATGGGCTTTTATTAGACTGACTCAGGGAGGACACAGGACTCACTGGAAAAGTCATCTGCTGGTTTGAGTCCTAACTCATGGGCAGGTCACAGAGGGTCACGCTGGGAAGTTTTTTCTTGCCCCCAGTGGACCTGCACTGTGATGTTCCTCAGGGGGTTGGTCCTTTCACCCATGTTGTTTGTGGATCATTAGACAGTATGGTGGTGGGTTTCACTGTTATGCAGATGATATCCAGCTCTGTCTGTCTTTTGCACCTGGGACAAGGGGCATGGTGGATATGCTTAATCAGTACTTGACTGAGACTGGGGACTGGATGTCACTGAGCTGGCAAAGACTTAACCATGACAAAACTAAAGTACTGGTGATTGAGCCGTGTTGTATGGGGAAGCGCCAAAAGCTGGGAGGGAGACGGACCACTGTCTTAGTACTTCCAGACTTATGACTGCTGTGAAGGTTAAGAATATGGATGTCTTTCTCGATGAAGAGCTGACATTTGAGGCTCAGGTGTCAGCAGTAGTCCAGAATGCCTTTTACCATCTTTGGAATATCATCCAGATTTGGTGCCTTATCCTCTCAGAGGCCCTGCCCTCACTGATGCACGCTTTTTGTGACTTTAAGGTTCGATTATTGGCTGTTTACCTCAGGGTCAGTGAGGATACGGTATGGTACCTGCAGTTGGTGCAGAATGCAGCTGCTAGGGTGCTGACCTGCCTTTCAAGATTGAGCCATATCTCCCCAGCACTATGGGAACTGCATTGACTGCCAGTGAAGTGGTGCATCTCCTATAAAGTTGGATTACTAACTTGGGTTGGGTCTGGGTTACCTGTGTGATCTTCTGCTTCCCTACAGTCCTGTGCACCCCCACCGCTTCACTGGGGAAGGACTCCAATGCTACCTACAGCAAAGCTAAAAGCCTCGGAGGACTGAGCTTTTGAAGTAGCAGGGTCCTATATTATGGAATTCTCTTCCAAGGGCTTTAAAGGGAGGCCTCGTTGGTGGCAGTCTTTAAAAGGGGTCTTAACTCATTGTCAACTAGCAGACGCCTGTAGTCGTCAGGAAAATACACTGGTGTGTCCTAAGGACGTCTGCAGAAGTCGGCTACTGACTCCCAGTATGCCCTTGCAACATCTGGAGAAGTCACTTATATATTTTAATATATTGTGTAACAGAATATAATATATATTTGACTGCATAGCACTGTTGGAAAGGTAATTTTATGCTGAACAACTTCGTCACTGATATTTTGTGTGTGTCATTTATACTTTAGGAGTTATTTGCATTTGTTTATGGTATAGTGTGTATGGCTTATATTCCTTTTTTAGTGAAAAAAACATTTTTTTTGCTGTTTCAACCAGCATAAAAAAACCTAAATTACATATTATTATTTGCATACCACCATTGGAAAGGTAATGTTGTGCTGAACAACTTTACCACTGATATTTTGTGTATATCATGTATACTTTAGGAGTTATTCACATTTGTTTATGGTATGGTGTGTATGGCTTATGTTGCCTGTTTTGGTGAAAAAATATTTTTTTTTGCTGTTTCAACCAGCATAGAAAAAAAAAAATTACATATTATTATTTGCATACCACCATTGGAAAGGTAATTTTGTGCTGACTAACTTTGCCACTCAAACTTTATGTCTAGCACTTATGGTTCTTGAGCTATTAGGATTTGTTTGTGGCATGCTGACTATAGCTTAATTTTGCTTAGAATGGCCCAGAATTTACTGTTAACAGTGTACAGTGTACAGGAGACAAGTGGTGCAACTTCAGAGAGCTCCTGTGGAGGCAATGAGTTAAAACTTTTTTATTTTCTCAGACTTCTGGGAACTAATATTCCCTTCTGACAAGCAAGGGGTGACATTTAAGTTATGTGAAGTGTGATTTAATTATTTATTAGCTAAGAGTTGGTTTTTAGTTGTTGGTTTTATTGTAATTTTATATTGTGTTATGCTTTTACCTTGGTTGATATTTATTATTTTATCTGTTATCTCTGTTTTGTACTGGTGGCCTGAGCCTCTGGGGAAGGGTACCATAAATAAATAAAATCCACTACTACTAGAATGTAGATGGAATATATAAATATATATATATATATATTTTATAGCACAGTTTTTCCCTGTGGCGGCCCTGAACTCGGTAGTGGCGTACCACCTATCCATAGTGCCCATCCCCCCAGATGGGGATCACACCGAACGACCATGGGGTTGGGATTTTTTCATAATTACTTAAGTGACTGCATTAGTCCCTATTCCCACCCCTGAGGATGCCAGCGAAGGACCGCGGTCCAGGCGGGAAGCTGTGCTGAGACATGGCTTCCACCAAGTGCCTAACGGCGTCCTCCCCTGTCAACACTGCCCACTTCTCGGAGTGGTGCCAAGCCCTCCTAAGGAGTGGAGAGCTGCCAATTGGTGGCTCAATCCAGCTTTCCGCCCCCCAGCTGACCCCCGATGACCCGGGCTTGTTCTTGAACCCGGGTCACCGGTGTAGTGCCAGGTGTGGCGTATTCATGCCTTAAAGAGTCAATATGGGAGAGGTGACAGGTGATAATATCTGTAATGGTTTCAGCATTTTTACCAGAAGAGCAGTGAATGCTAGAGATGACTAATGGGACAGAATGAGGAAGGGTAATTTTGCCGCAAATTAATTTGTGAGACCCAGGAACTGATATCTGGGAAGTGAGGGTAGAAGTCAAGGCAGTAGACACAAAGAGAGCACCCGTCCCCCCAATTTTACATCTATCCTGGTAATAGATGACATAGCCAGGAAGGGCAATGTCAGAGGAGGCAGTCTTGGCAGATAGCCAGGTTTCAGAGGGCACCAGCATATCAGGGGCTGTTTATGATACCAAGACCCTAATATGGTCAGTCTGTAGTAGAAGGTTGCAAATGTTTATATGACAGAGGCAGGGGCTGTTTGATTGAGGTGTGGGTTGGTTGGGTTAAGAGTGAGGCAGGAGTGGATCTAGATTCTGGTGAATATCCCCACCCCCCAACCCCACAACAAGAATAGGATTAATAGCCTCATGGGAGCACTAGTAAGTTCACCAGGTAAGTAATTTCTTGGATTGGGGTCTCCCAGGGAGTGTAGACATATAGGAAGGGGTGGCCCGAAAAAAAGAAGCAGGAGGTGAATTAATCATTGTTTAGTAATCCAACATGAATGTGAGAGAAGGAGGTGATGGAGCCAGTGGATGACAGTCTGAGTGATGTGTTTATGATGTCAGTTGGAGGACTTGCAGACAGAGAGAGCAGATGCAAAAAAAAAGTCAGTTTGGGTGGTGCAAAGACTGTATCAAGATCCTCGTCTAGGCAGACACGATGACTGCAAAAAACCAAAATGAAATATGCTGCCTTACAAAACTTGGCAGCAGCAGCAGCAATGAGAATAACAAGCTTGGGCAAGAGCAGCAGCTCCTGCCCAGCTCCCCTGGCCCATCTTGAGCTACATCTGTCTGGCTACAAGACAGCCTGGGGAAGAACTTGCACTTTGTGCCATATAATTCAGTTGCTGCATTTTCCTTCTGAACCCACTCCTTTTCACACTGCAGTATAGCAGATTGTATCAGGCTGTTTCTGTTAACTTGCAAGCTGACATTTTCTGGAACTACAGATCTCCGAATTCACTGCAGCTGATGGAAAGGAGGGCTGCAGCAATAGGAGGTTCAGTAACCTGCAGAGCATGTCAGAGCTTTTATAAGAATCAATCAGATGTTTGTTGGTCTCACTGTTCTCCCGGGGCTAAGTACAGTATTCTGGGACTGGCCTTAGCTCAGGGATGACATCAGTACCAGCAAACAAAAGATTGGAACTTATAAAACCTTTTGTATGCACTGTAGGCTGTTGAATCTCCCACTGCTGGAGCCCTCCTGTGATGCCAGCTGCAGGGGGTTCTGGGATTTACAGTTACAGAAAATATCTGCTTGCAAGTCCACAGCTTTAGTCTGACACGGTCTACTATGCTGCAATAAACAGTTATAATGTATGGGGAGCCCTTATTATTAACTGAAATCAAGCATATTACAACTTTATAATGTATGGTAGAACGCTGTTAACCTTAGGTAATCATCATTTCCTAAGGTTGTTAACCTATCGATGTGACATAGATATGTTGTTAACCTATCGATGCTACGTCACATCGATAGGTTAACAACAGCGATTGGTCTGTGCATGTGCATGCTTTTTTTTCAACAGGGAACCGACGGATGAACAGCAGCGGTTAGGAAGGACTGAACGGCCGCAGCGGTGACTAGTTATCAAAAGTAAGCAGCCTTTTCATTAGGACCATACACAAAAAACAATGTATGGTCCTCTCTCGGCAACGGTCAATGTTAACCGTCTCGAGGGTTGCCATGGCGGCGTAAACCTCTCGAGAGCCGCTCTCGAGGTTTATCGACGGTCGCCTGTCAACCTCTTGACAGTTAACTGACCGGTTACCGATAGAGGACCATACATTATCCTCTATGTTATGCCATTGTCTAAACCTAGACAATGGCAGATAGAGGACCATACATTATCCTCTATGTTATGCCATTGTCTAAACCTAGACAAAATCTAAAACCATGCTCTTCGCCCAACCTCAAAATAAATCATCCAACACCCCTCTCCGTATCCTTTCCGGCTCTACACTACAACTGGAACAAGTCCAATCCTATAAGTACTTAGGGATCCTATTTGACTCAGCCCTCTCCTACCATACCCACATCTATGCACTCGCTTCTGTTACCAATATCCGACTTGGTATCCTGTACCGCCACAAAAACTGTCTCCCCCCCGACACACTCCGGCTGGCGGTTAGATCCTCCATACTCTCCCTGGTGGACTATGGGCTACCTATCTATGGGGCTGCCAACATGACGGCCCTCAACAAAATCCGCCTCCTCCTAAATAAGGCTTGCAGGCTAATCATGGGTCTCTAAGCTCACTCATACCTGCCAACTCTATGACCTTGCAGGAATGCTTGACCTCGACGAACGCCTGTTATACCAAACGTGCCTCATTTCAAAAAAAACCTTATTAGGACTTTCTCCCCCCGGGCTGACTTCCACCCTCCTCCCAGCACAGCCCCTTGTCAGCACCCGGACCTCTTGCAAAGCCACCTTCCTGCTTCCTCGTGCTAGGACTTCACTTGGACAGAGATCTTTCTGCCACAGAGCCCGCACTTGGTACTACACTCTTCCTCGGGCCATCACTGATACCCCCACCATCTCCACTTTCAAAAATGCCCTCAAAAGCGAGCTATTCATCAAGCGCTGCTGCTCCTGTGCCTAACAGATGCTCAAACCACCCTGTACTGCAACTGCCTCAATCCATAGGTTCCCTGTAATCTGGCACAGTAGACCTGCCTGTCTGTAATCACACCTGTATGAAAATACCGTTATGCTGCTAAACCCTTTTATTCTACTGTTGTCAATTATACCATATTTTGCTCTGTATCACACTACCAATGTTGCTGTTACCATGTGCCATTAATGCGTGTCTGTTTATACTCATGCACTGCTCTGTATGTACCCCTCTTTTCTGTATTACCTGTATTATCTGTTTTATTTGTATTATTCCGAATTTTCTACCATTGTTGACGAGGTACCTTTGGAAATGAGCCCTTGGCTCAAAGGTTGTAAACTGATTGCTTTATAAATAAATAAATAAATTGTTATGACATCACTCTGTTGTTAACCCTTCTTGAGTATGTCACATCAATGTTCTAACAAAACGGAATGCTTACAGCAATCAATGTTCTAACAAAACGGAATGCTCACAACAATCAATGTTCTAACAAAATGGAATGCTGACAACAATCAATGTTCTGCAAAGTAATTTAGTAAAGTAATTCAATCTGCAATTACACAATCTTGGTAGCCCATACACTATAAAATATAATGTATGGTTTTTGGTTAATAGCCACTCTGAAAACACTTCTTGAGGTTGTCATAACATCTGAGAACCTCTCGAGCTGTGCTCCTGAGGTTTATAATGTCATGGCTGTGACACTTGGACAGCTGGTTCTGATCACTGTATCATTTTTTGTAATATAAAAATGGGTTATGGACTGTCTGTCTTGAGAAATGCTGAAACAGCATGTGAGATCACACACACACACACAGGTTTTAGATACAAGGTGTTACCTGGAAGGCCACAAGCTAACTACAGAGTACAACAGGCCTTGATCAAGGATCACCTATTTATCTAAGTTAGTTATAGCTGTAGTTGCTAGAGGGAAATCATAAATGTTTATGATGTCCAAGGAAACAGTTCAATTTTCACATGGTGATACAAAGCATGTTGCACCTCCATGAGATCCGGGCAAAAACACATAAATGCTTTGAGGTCTGTGTGAGAGAGGATACTGCTTAAAGATCAAAGAAACGTCATTTGAAAAAGAAAATGAATTGTGCTGCGATCACAGAATATTGATTTACCTTCTGGAAAAGACAACGAGGATAATGTATGGTCATCGATGGTTAACCAGTTTGTTAACCATTGAGAGGTTGCCAGGGCGACCATGTAAACCTCGAGAGTGAAGCTCGAGAGGTTTAAGTCGCCATGGCAACCTTGAGATTGGTTAACAAACCGGTTAATCATCGCTGTACCATACATTATATTTTATAGTGTATGGTACCATTTAGGTTTTTAAGAAAATAAAGCAGTTCCTTACTGCAGTTTTGTTTCAGTCACTGCCGCTCTGCCCTCACCGCTGTGTCTGTTTCAAGGCCATCTGATCCAGTTGCACGCATGCCCAGACTGTTCCCCCGGTTGTTAACCCATCGATGGGTTAACAAGATTGTGACGTCACATCGATGATAAAACATTGTTATAAAAATTTAGATTTTTACCTATAACAACGTTCTACCATACATTATAACCTGTTTTTGTATATATGTATATATTTTTATATTTTCTGACAGGGAGGAGCTAGGTGACCTCATGAAAAGAGGTGGGCAAAGCTGGCTTTTAAACAATATTCTGTTTTCCTTCAGAGAACACACTTTTATCTAGACTCTGACAAAGGAACATCTTTGAGCACTTTAAGCAGGTATTTAGAGAGAGAGAGACAAATCTAACTACTGTAGTAGGAATTGTACTGTTAAAACCTTGTTCTTTTAATATATTTGTATGTCTTGTGATATAATAGTTCTGTATTTTATGTTTGACATTTTTTTATCTATTTTAGTAAAACTCTATTTTTAGAGCCTACTTGGTCTGTCTTTGATTTCTTTTACAAGTGGAGTATATATGGTTAAAGCAGACACTCTACATAAGCTTGAATGGTAATACCAAACTGGAAAAAGGTAAGCGTTTTAAATCTGAGGTCTTTTATTACAGTTTTTAAGGGTTCATTTCTGTACACCTGGTTAGGTACCCATTGGCAAAGATATCTGGCCTCCCGAAGACAGAATTATCTGAGCCTGTACATTGGGTACGCTAACAAGAGGTTCACAGTTTGAATCCCTCCAAGACTTGAGACCAAAGGTTGATTTGAACCCCCAAAACAGACAGGAGGGTTACCCTGTTTCTGTTAACTGTTCACAAGATTGCACTCAGAGGTTGGCACTTTGGGAGTAGAGGGCTGACCTGCTGAGTGGGTTTGTGACAGATTGGTTGGCAGTGGCGTGGATAAATTCTGGTATCACAAGCTTTTGTTGTTCAGCGTGTCAGCTTGAGACCGTCAACTCACTTGCAAAGAAAGAAAAAGGCAGAGTTTTATTTTTAAAAAGGAAACAGAACTATATCACTTGGCGTACAGTCAAGTTCCTACCGTTTTATTTTTTCCCTAAAGCGCAAGTCAGAGAAGCAGTAGTGAGGGAAGATGGCTTCCAACTACAGCAGGCACACTGTAGACTACTTAAGGCAGTTGTGCGGGGACATAGGAGTCCCGTTCGAGGTGAAAGCCAGCAAGCAGAACCTCATAGATGCCATGATGGTAGCAGATACCCAGAGCAGCGAGTCACAGACCATGACTGAAAAGGACCAAACCTCGAGTGTGGCAGGGCTAGCGGTCAGTGCAGTGTCCAGATCCGATGAGGAGGGCAACAGGGTCACTGTCAATGATGGGCCACAGCAGCAGGGGAAGGTCACCAGTATCCTGGATCTAGAAGTACTCGGGCTGCAAATTGAGTTGTGCAGGATGGAGCTGGAGTTCCAGGAGAAGAGAGAGCGAGAACACCTAGAGGCAGACAGTGAGGAGCATGAGCACCAGCGAGCCGCAGAGGAGAAGAGAGAGCGAGAACACCGAGAGGCAGAGCGAGAACAGAGAGACGCTGACCGTGCAGAGTAGAAGTGCCAGAGGCAACACGAACTGGAGAAGCTACAACTCCGACCAGCGGCACCAGAGCAGGTAAGTGGCTTGGGTTAAACTGGGACTACAGGACTGGGTTACAAATTGAATTCCAAATTAATAGCCAACTTTAAAGAGGGGGAGGATATGGATGCCTTTTTAAATTCATTTGAAAAAGTTTGTATTCAGGCTAAAATTCCTAGAGAGTCCTGGAGCTTCCTGCTATCCCCGCTATTTACCGGGAAAGCTCGGGATGCATTGGATCAAATGGACAATGAGGACAGTGATGATTACAGCAAACTTACAGCTGCACTGTTAAAAAAATTTGAATTAACTGCTGAATCATACAGAGCTAAATTCTGTAAGCTCAGGAGAAGCCCTGACATGAGCTACGAGGAGCTAGCCACGAAACAACGTCAGTTTTTAAAATGTTGTTGGGAAGGAATTGAGGCAAACTCTGTTGATAAAATTGAAAATGTGATTTTATTAGAACAGTTTTATTGGGCATGCCCAGCCGAGCTTAAAACCTGGCTAGAGCACCGAGATCCCAAAACAGTGCAAGCGGCTGCTGAAGTCTCGGACCACTATGCCAAGACCAGACCTGCTCTGAGTGCGAATGCGGCGGGCGGGCGTGAGAGCGCAGAAAGGGAAAAGCGAGCCTTCAGGGCAGCTAAAACTGTCACTGCCTCCACCGAAACCAGTTAGCCCCAGGTTTCAGAGAAAAGATTTCTCTGAGAGAAGAAATGAATGTTGATTGTAAAGAAACTGGGCATATTGCCAGACAGTGTCCCAAAAAGGCGAGCAATACATAACAGGGTGCTAGAAAGGAAGTAGGTTGTTTGTGTGTCCCTGGAAGCATGCCAGTGAACATGAGGGAACACATGCACCCAGTCATGGTGAATGGTGTACAGACGCAAGGGTTAAGGGACACAGGGGCATCCCTGACCTTGGTAAAGGGGGATCTGGTACAGCCTGGTCAGCTTATACCCAATAAATACGTCACTGTACAGGACTTTGTGGGTGGGGAGAAAACATTGCCCCTCACTAGTGTTCTCTTAGACCAGGGTGAAACAGGGGGAACTGCACAACAGGTGGCAGTAGCCAAAACGTTAGCAATGGATGTGATTCTGGGCAACAATCTCAAACAAGGGATGGTGTGTGCAGTTACCCGTAGCCAAGCGGCAAGGGAAAATTGTAGTTCCCTGAACCCCATAGAAGCCATTGTGGAAACCGCTGAGAGACTGGTTCCCCAGCCTGTGTCTGCAGATGGGGAGACTAACGAAAAGGGGGTAGAAATTTCCCCAGTAGCAAGTAACCACACAGCTACAGAGGGTTACTCCGAAGAGGGAGGGGTGACCCATTGTCAAAGGGTTGGGATTGACGGTGATCCTGAGTACCCTGACGCTAGTGCTAGGGACCCTAGTTTAGCGACTGAAGGGGACCTGTCCCATGCCATGGGAATGTGTAAGGGGTTTGCAGCTGCTCAGAGAAGTGACCCTAGTTTAGAGAAGCTGAGGGCTTGGGCAGACTCAGATGGCACCCAGGGAGGTGACGGCAGACATAAGGTTTATTGGGAAAGTGGACTTATGTATACTCAGGCAGTACAGACAGAGGGAGGGATGCTAGGCAGGCAGCTTGTTGTTCCCCAGGGGTATCATGAGCAGTTGCTCAAAATTGCACATGATATTCCCTTGTCTGGTCATCTGGGAATCACGCGCACTACGCAGTGGTTGGCCCAAAATTTGTACTGGCCTAACTTCACCCAGCAGGTGAAGGAGTATTGCAGGTCTTGTCACTGGTGCCAAGAAATAGGAAGGCGGCAAGAAAACCCAAGCTGCCCTGATTCCATTGCCCATAGTGAAGGAGCCATTCCAGAGGGTGGGAATGGATATTGTGGGGCCTCTAAATACCCCCAGCTCCTCAGGGAAGAGATTCATCCTGACTGTGGTGGATTATGCCACCCAGTACCCAGAGGCAGTCACCCTATCCTCACTGAGGACAGACAAAGTGACAGATGCCTTACTTGGGATTTTCTCCCATGTTGGGTTTCCACAGGAGGTTATCACCGATCGAGGGGGTTCCTTCATGTCGTACCTGATGAAATGTTTATGGGAGAAGTGTGGGGTGGTGCAGAGATGCACGACACCGTATCATCCACAAGCCAGTGGTCTTGTGGAAAGATTCAATGGTACCCTAAAGTCAATGCTCCGAGTGTTTGCTGAACAGCATGGGAGGGACTGGGAGAAATACTTTCCCCAACTGTTGTTTGCATACAGGGAGGTGCCCCAAGAGTCGACAGAATTTTCCCCCATCAAACTCTTATATGGATGCCAGGTACGTGGGCCCCTAGACTTGATCTGGGAGGACTGGGAAGGCAAGCACACCACCCAGGGAACTCCCATTGTGGATTACGTCGTTAGGTTTAGGGAAAGGCTGAAGGAGCTTATGGGGACAGCCCAGAGCAACCTGGCAGCTGCCCAACAGAAACAAAAAGTGTGGTACGACCACAGAGCCAGAGCTTACTTGTACATGGTGGGTCAGGAAGTCATGGTCCTTATTCCGGTCCGGAAAGACAAGCTGCAGGCTGAATGGGAAGGACCGTACAAAATAGTTAGGAAGGTAAATGACGTGAACTACATTGGGAGTTACCTGACCAAAGACAGACCGAAAGGATGTACCATATCAACATGATGAAGCCATATGCAAATAGGGCTGACATGGTGTTTGTAGTGTGTAATCATGGGGAGAGGACAAACAAAGGAGACCCCCTTCTGGACTTGCTGGAAGAAAGTAAGCAGGAGTCCTCTGTGGAGGCAGTTAAATTGTCTCCCCAGCTGGCACCGGACCAGATCCAGAAAGGGAGGTTTTAGCAGACTTTGCCCCATTGTTTAGCACCAAGCCTGGACTAACTCCCTTAGTGACACACAGTGTGGAGACAGGGACACAGACACCTATACGGCGGACAGCATATCGGGTGTCAGAGGCTGTCCAAAAGGACATTAGAAGGGAAGTGGAGGAGATGCTGGATTTAGGGGTAATCCAGAGATCCCACAGCCCCTGGGCCTCACCCGTAGTCCTTGTGCCTAAGCCAGATGGCTCTACTCGTTTCTGTGTGGACTATCATGGACTGAATGCAGTCACGAAATCAGATGCCCACCCGATGCCCCGGACGGACGAACTCTTGGACAAGTTGGGAGGGGCGACCTACCTTACAACCATTGACCTGACAAAGGGGTATTGGCAGGTAGAGTTGACAGACAGAGCTAGGGAGAGGTCGGCCTTCATCACTCCGATAGGCTTATTTGAGTTTAAAGTAATGCCTTTCTGAATGAAGAATGCCCCCGCCACTTTCCAAAGGTTGGTGAACCAGGTGTTAAATGGTGCTAAGGAGTACGCCATTGCGTACCTGGATGATATTGCCCTCTTTAATACCAGCTGGGAGGAACACCTCTCCCACCTTAGGGAAGTGCTGGGCAGGATACAGAGGGCCGGGCTCACTATCAAAGCCGGGAAGTGCCAGGTGGCCATGGGAGAAATGGCATACCTTGGGCATGTGGTAGGCCAGGGACAGCTCCGTCCTAACCAAATAAAAATAGAGGTGATCCAGGTGTGGCCCAGACCAGAAACACAGAAGCAGGTCAGGAGTTTTCCAGGGACAGCAGGGTACTACAGGAAATTTGTATCCAATTACAGTGCCTTGGCTGCTCCCCTATCTGACCTGACAAAGAAAAGGATGCCCAAGAAAATTACCTGGGGCCTAGCCTGTAAGGAAGCCTTTTCCAAACTAAAGGAGGCACTGTGCAGTGCTCCTGTTTTGACAAGTCCTGACTATAGCAAAACCTTTATAGTTCAGGATGCTGCCTCAGCTGTGGGTATTGGGGCAATACTGAGTCAGACATCCAGCCAAGGAAGGGATCACCCAATAGCATACCTGAGTAAACAGTTACTTCCCGGGGAGCAGGCATACTCCACGGTGGAAAAGGAGTGTCTTGCCATAGTGTGGACCCTAAAGAAGTTAGAGCCATACTTGTATGGGCAGCATTTTGTGGTGCAGACTGACCACAACCCCCTGGTTTGGCTGACACAGATGAGAAAGAACAATGGTACATTGCTAAGGTAGAATCTTGCTTTGCAAGCGTATGATATGACAATCGTACTTAGAGCTGGAGCCAAAAATCAGAACTCAGATGGGCTGTCTAGGGTCTATGAGGAGTGAACTGATTTGGGAAGCTCATCCCATGCAGGGGATAGAGCCCCCAAATTCAGTCTAGGTGGGGAGGAATTGTGACACTTGGACAGCTGGTTCTGATCACTGTATCATTTTTTGTAATATAAAAATGGGTTATGGACTATCTGTCGTGAGAAGTGCTGAAACAGCATGTGAGATCGCACACACACACATACACACACACAGGTTTTAGATACAGGGTGTTACCTGGAAGGCCAGAAGCTAATTACAGAGTAGAACAGGCCTTGATCAAGGATCTCCTACTTGTCTAAGTTAATTATAGCTGTAGTTGCTAGAGGGAAATCATAAACGTTTATGACGTCCAGAGAAAACAGAGTTACATTTTTACATGGTGATACGTAGCATGTTGCACCTCTGTGAGATCTGGCAGAAAGACATAAATGCTTTGATGTCTGTGTGAGAGAGGATACTGCTTAAAGATCAAAGAAATGTCATTTGAAAAAGAAAATGAGTTGTGCTGAGATTGCAGAATATTAATTTACCTTCTGGAAAAGACAACCTGTTTTTGTATAGATACATTTTTTTATATATTCTGACAGGGAGGAGCTAGGTGACCTCATGGAAAGAGGTGGGCAAAGCTGGCTTTTAAACAATATTCTGTTTTCCTTCAGAGGACACACTTTTATCTAGACTCTGACAAAGGAACATCTTTGAGCATTTTAAGCAGGTATTTAGAGAGAGAGAGACAAATCTAAGTACTGTAGTAGGAATTGTACTGTTAAAACCTTGTTCTTTGAATAGATTTGCATGTCTTGTGATATAATAGTTCTGTATTTTATGTTTGACATATTTTTTATCTATTTTAGTAAAACTCTATTTTTAGAGCCTATTTGGTCTGTCTTTGATTTCTTTTCTTTTACAAGTGGAGTATATATGCTTAAAGCAGACACTATACATAAGCTTGAATGGTGATACCAAACTAGAAAAAGGTAAGCATTTTAAATCTGAGGTCTTTTATTACAGTTTTTAAGGGTTCATTTCTGTACACCTGGTTAGGTGCCCATAGGCAAAGATATCTGGCCCCCCGAAGACAGAATTACCTGAGCCTGTACATTGGGTACGCTAACAAGAGGTTCACAGTTTGAATCCCTCCAAGGCTTGAGACCAAAAGTTGATTCGAACCCCCAAAACAGACAGGAGGGTTACCCTGTTTCTGTTAACTGTTCACAAGATTGCGCTCAGAGGTTGGCACTTTGGGAGTAGAGGGCTGACCTGCTGAGTGGGTTTGTGGCAATGGCAACCTCTCGAAGTATTTACAGCATGGTTATTAACCAAAGACCATACATTATCCTCTATGTAAAACAAAAAATGTCTATGCACAGAGTGCAAATTGGGACTAGCCACACTCTGGGGTGTGGGGCTCTTACTGCTGACTGTTCACTTCAGTGTCTAGATTGCAGTACAATAAACCTAACTTTAAAAATACCTTATCCTGATGAATACTCCTGTAGCTCTCAATATTCTGATGCCCTCTTGCTTCTCACCCTATCCCTAAAGGATAGTGTCCCCACTGGAGTAGGACTATAGCCAATTCTATGGCATCATCAGGGTCACTTTTGAAAAGGTCTGCAAGTGGAGCCATGTGGGCATCCATCTACACATTAACTTCCCATTGCTGTGTAGACTAATAGTTGTGCAGGGATATATGGTTTGGTTCTACTATATAAGGGAGTGTATTCCCCTAATAACCTTTGTTCATCTCCCTTCTCTCTTGATTCTGCTTGTAGGCTCAACAAGTGTGTGACTGTGGAGTAATACACATTGGTACAGGCAAAAGTTACTTGTGATGGTGTTCTTCCAGTGTTAATCATCCCCACACAAGTTCCACCCTTCCTCCTCAGTCTCTACTGTATAGGAAGGGGTAATAAGATTACTCTATAGTGGTGTCCCCTTTTGCAGGAAAGATATGATGATTGAGAGAGTAGGTGCAAACACTGGTGGTGGTGGTGGGGGAGGAGACAGTATATGCATTGTGGTTGAGATATACTAGACAGTTCCAGGCACCAACTCCTAGAGCCAGAAATCAGCATATTTGTGGCTATCAAGTAAGAAATATTTTCTTAGTGTCAGTGTAGCCAAACAGTAGTGTTCTCACCTCTAAACTTGAGTTCTGTTTGTGGCACACCAGGGACTTGGACTCCTTTAACATATGTGCAGTGCAGTGCAGGGGGATTTCTGCCTGTTAGAGGTGCCGTTCTTTGGATGAGCCAGTAAACTGAGGTCCATTCTAGCCATCGCTGTTGGTTGTCCAGATAGACATTAAAGACCTCATAGCATTACTCTAAGTGAGTAGGCGATTGATTACTCAAGTTTCTTGCCCAACATTCCCTGTATCCGTAAAATGATTTCTCATGCACTTTTCCAAGATTGTATGTAAGATGTTGTTAAGCCCACAAAGGTTTCTTCACGTTCTCTCATATAGTCATTGCACTACCAGTATAACTCATTCCTGTGTTCATCGTTCAGATACTTGTATATCTTATTGAACCACTGCTTGTTATTTATTGTATTGTATTGTATATTATGTTCTCTGACTGGACACATTTGATAAAGGACTCTGAGGTCAGAGGTCTTCTGAATATGATTAAAATGCAAAAATATATATATATTTTTATATATATATATATAAAACAGGCACTATGTAAATCCAAATGCTATAAGCAGGGTTCAACTCTAGAGCACATAATTTGATAGTTGCTGTCACTGCTGGTGTGATTTTGGTAGTGCATGTAAGGCACTGCTCTTTTGTGACTGCAGATTCGTTCTGGATTCATTTTAGAGTTTGCACTAAAACATTAAAACTGATCTTTCCCTCTTGAATGTCAGATTAGGTCAGCAGCAGTAATGCTTTTATTTAAATTTGTTCACTGGGTCGGCTCCCTGGAACTAAGGCTGTTTTGCAGCAGCAGCTGCATGGGTTTCAGCACAGCAATCTTAATGCAGGTGGTTACAATGCTGAATGAAGTGTACACATACATACACAAGGATACAGTAGGGATGCAAAAATGTACCAACTGTTTGGTATGATACAGTAAGGGTACAGACGATGCAACAGCGGAGCACATAGACTAAGTAGTGTACGGTAGGGATATACAAGATACAGTATCATCACAACCAGTGACAAGGTTAAGTGGTATAGTAATTACAGTTTAGTGTTGTGAATAGGTAATTTTTATAATTGGACATAAGCAGTTTACTTGAGCTAATGCTACATATCTCTAGGGGTACATTAGTCAGTGCCTTCACTGCTGTATATCGGGATTTCTGGCTTCAGTTTGTTTTTAGCAGTAGGATACTAAGGTGCTTTTTATCCTGTGACCTCAAGTTCAGTATTGGCTTGTGGGGGTGTGAGAATGTCAAGAAAACAGGAGGGGCTCTTGCCTGATAGTGCCTTGTGTGTGAGGGGTTCTTGCCTGATAGTGCCTTATGTGTAAGGGGCTCTTGCCTGATAGTGCCTTGTGTGTGAGGGGCTCTTGCCTGATAGTGCCTTGTGTGTGAGGGGCTCTTGCCTGATAGTGCCTTGTGTGTGAGGGGCTCTTGCCTGATAGTGCCTTGTGTGTAAGGGGCTCTTGGTTGATAGTGCCTTGTGTGTGAGGGGTTCTTGCCTGATAGTGCCTTATGTGTAAGGGGCTCTTGCCTGATAGTGCCTTGTGTGTGAGGGGCTCTTGCCTGATAGTGCCTTGTGTGTGAGGGGCTCTTGCCTGATAGTGCCTTGTGTGTAAGGGGCTCTTGGTTGATAGTGCCTTGTGTGTGCGTGGCTCTTGGCTGATAGTGCCTTGTGTGTAAAGGGCTCTTGTCTGATAATGCCTTAGGTATGAGGGCTCTTGCCTGATAACACCTTGTGTGTAAGGGGCTCTTGCCTGATAGTGCCTTGTGTATGAGGGGCTCTTGGCTGATAGCGCCTTGTGTGTGAGGGACTGTTGCCTGATAGTGCCTTGTGTATAAGGGGCTCTTGCCTGATAGTGCCTTACTTACTGGATTTACTGGAGACAAAAGTAGGCAAAATGCCCATCGAGGCTGTCTCCCCACACTAGTGGGATCTTGATTTCCTAACTATTTTATCCTTTTTGTCAATATGTGCACATCAAGAGACTTTTTAAATGCATCAAAGGTACTGAGTTCTATTTCCTGAGGTAGGTTATTCCAGTACTTAATAGTACAAACTGTATAGTAATTGTCCTTTTTGTTTGTTTTGGCCCATGGTACCATAAATGGTTTATTGAGGGTACGTAAATTTGGAATTCTCTTATGCGATTTGAACCCACAACCCGATGCTAAGTGCGGGAGGTGTAAGCTCCTATGCATCAGGAGACTTATCTCCATGTACGCAAGGGGCTCTTGATTGATAGTGCCTTGTATGTAAATACGGCTGAGTTCAGTTTAGTTAAGGATTCCAGTGGAAGCCATTTCAGTTGATGCTGTGAGTTACAGTGGTGATGGTATCACTTGGCGTTCATGCAAATTGCCCTATCAATTTATATAGGATGCATCTGTCATACTGAATCTTAACTGAGGCAGTGTCCCACAAAAGGGAGATATAGTTCGGCATAGACAGAAGACTAGCTTGGTCTATTTTTGGTGTGGTCACCTTAGTCATTTGAGATTTTAACCTGTAGAGCACACCTGTTTTGCACTGAATATTTTTGGTGATTTCAGATAGATGGAGCTCAAGGGTTAAGTTAGAATCAAGGTGCAGGCCCAGATTATTGTGAGTTTCAGTCAGTTCGGTTGGAGCATGGTCATTGGCCAGTACTTGGAAGGAGTTATGGGTTTTACTAAGCGTGGTCCTTGACCTGAAGAGCGTAGCTTTGGTTTTCATTTTATTGAGCACAAGCCTGTTTTCTTCTAATTATTTTTCTGGTGCAGTAAAAACTGCTCCTAGGGTGGTGTTTACGTCTCCAGTTGCCTTTAAACTCATATATGGTACCCCATCATCTACATACATCAATTACTTTTGTTTGGCTGCATAACTTCGGGAGCTGGGCAGCGCATAGGGAGAACAGCTAAGGCCCACGGACTTACCATTGTAGCACCCCCTGTGCTGCAGCATGGGGAGCACACAAACCTCCATTATGTTTAACCATATTTTCTCAGTTATACAGATAGTCAATCATCTGGTTAACTACATGCACACCAGATCCATGTAGTCAGAGGCCTTGGTCGGGTCCACAAACACAGCAACAGTGACATGTCTGTTTTCCATGCCACAGTACAGGTCACTTGTGAACCTGGCTAGTTCAGTTATGCTATGATTTTGTCTGAATCCATGCTGGCAAGCTGTGAGGCGTTGGTAGTCTGCAAGGTGATGGTGGTGGCAGTGTGACGGGGTCCAGTCTGAGAGGAAGGTCAGTTTTATCATATTCAGAGAACAGTGTACATTGGACAGGGGATATGCCTTGTCAGATGCTGATTCAGATAAAAGAGAAAATCCAGCTGTAGGCAGTGAAAATCTTTGATTTTATACAACCTCAGATTGTCCAGCAAAAAATGTCTAATGATTTTTACTTGCCATTTTAAAACAATATATGTTTTCCAAATCTGAGTATCTAAATGTGTTTTGCATGCCCTGATCTTCTTGTAGATCAGGACATGCAAAATATTTTCAGCTATTCGAATATGAAAAACAGTCATGTGATAAATCTATGGGCTGTTGTCACATTTCAGACCCCAGTTTTCCACTTAAGTTGAATTTTTTTTTAATATGTAATGAATTCTAGTTTTGGGTGGCACCCACGTACTGCACCCGCTGACAGTGTTGGACATCCATTTGCACAGTAAATTCCTGCCCGTGCTGACCATGAGTTCTAAGGTATGGGTCATCCTAGTATTATAGTATTAAAATGTCCCCCCCCCCCTTCATTTTTATCACTCTAGTGAGTTCAGACGTTGTGCCACACTAAGGGCTATTCTCTTCATCTTTTTGTTTGTTTGTTTGTTTGTTGTTTTACTGGATATAATTTTTCCTGCATTATTCAGTATAGAAAATGAAACGGATTCTGCATCTTCAGCCAGTGTTTATCATTACCATAAGCATTTCATGCAGCACCTGCTTTAATTTCCAGGCTTTGTAATCAGAAGGAGCATTTGAATGGCGAAGACCTTGAAGCATGTGGCGCAGTTGTCCTTCAGCAGCTTCAGAGGTTGTCACAGAGCACATCGAATGGCTGCCTCTTACCCGAGCAAGCACTTGTCAACAGCTGGAGCTCTACAGATGAAAGCCAAATCAGGTATCCCAATTACAACACGAAGGCACGTACAAAATGTGCTCAAAAGGATTGCTGTTCTCTTGTCTTTAGCTTGTGTACTTAAGTGGAAGCTTTAGGAACCCATGACTCAAGCATAAGTTATGCCTATGTAGTTAAGGTACTGCGATCTTTACCTTTGGGAACAATGTGTCACCAGCGTTGTGTCACCGGTGTTAAAAAAAAAAAAAAAAATATATATATATATATATATAGTGTTCCCAGTCTGAAGGGTTACTGCATGCTTAAGTATTTGCTATGGATGTTTACCCCTGTAGGAGTGCATTTTGAGTGACAGATGCCCCTTTTTCTGCCAGATGTGTCCCTGTCAGGCAGGTATCCACTATGCAGCCTACCAAAGAAGACAACAGTCCCCAAACTATGCCACATGTAAAGCTAGCCACATGTTGCAGATTGTAAAAGAAAAGGGCAATTACGAGTGGAAAATGTGGAAACCAGGATTAGAGATCTCATAATGAATGCCTTAACTCCACAAATTAAACCAAATACTCATTCTGCTATACTTTTAGGAGAAAATGTATTTAAATTTCCACACATGCTGTCTAGTATGCTACAAAAAAACAAAATTATGTATGTATGGCATACAGAACAGAAACCTGTTAGGATATTTCCTTAGGTTGGACTACTTTAGGCACATTAATGGAAGAATGTTTGAATTTTTTTACAGTGTTACAATTGATGTTAATTGTAGGCTCTCTATTTCATGTTTATTGAAGTGGTTTTATAGTGTTTTTAGATGTATGCCTGCCCAAGAACCTATCACTTGCTGTAGCTGAATTGCACAAGCCATCCACAGCTCACATCTTTTGTAAATGTTGTGCAAGAGAATCAAGGTGAATCTCCTATTATTATGGCACTTTCCAGCAGCATTGTAAAAGTTGTCTGGTTTTTTTTTGTTTTTTTTTTATGTAGAGGCCCCCCGAGCATCCCCAGGTCCTCCTTCCATTTATGCCAATCCACTCAGGCTTTCGAGGCAGGACTAGACGGAGTCCTTATGGAAAATATCATTGAAGGTTACACAGCATGAGCTGGAGTATTATTCCAATGATAAGCATCAATAACGTATGTGTGTACATACTCAAATTGACTATATTCACTACTGTGCAGCAGGAGGAGCAGACAAGATGACCTAAGTCTTTTCCATCACCACATATAGAATAGTGGATGGATGAACATCTATAACAAAGCTGTGTAATTCCATCGAGGGAGTTGATGACATCATAGAGACCTCGAGAGTGAAGCTCGAGAGGTCCCGTTGATGTCATCAACTCCCCGAGATGGAAACCCAGCCTTAGTTGTGGATGTTCAGCCATCCACTGTTTTATATAGTATATATATTTTTTTGTTTTGTTTCTCATTATTTTGTTGTAATTACTTGCTGTGGGTGCTGCTTCATTCCTCATGGTGCTCCTGCTCGCTCCCAATCCCCCCCCCCACTGCCACTCCTGCTCCGTCTGGTCTGTCTTCTAACTTTAACTTCTCCGCAGTGCTTAGTTTTAAAATTAGAAAAAAAAAAAAAAAAAAGAATTTGTTTTTCTGAAATGGAGCCATGTATGGCTCTCTGTGTCCTGGCTCTGAATTCAACTGTCGATGGCGCCGCTGCCCGGCACTCACTAATTCGCGCCACCATGTTTGTTTTTATTTTTTTTACAGAGAGCCTCAGCTGAGCCAGTCAGGTGGCAGGTCAAGGGTAAAAAGTTGTTGTACTATCGATGTGATGTCACAACGATAGTGCAACAGCTTTTTTGACCTTTGAACTGCCCTACAACAACATTTGGAAAACAATCGTTTTCCATAAACAATAAACTCTAACCTTATACTATAGTACTATATTACTATCCAGGTTGTGGCGCATTTGGTGGGGGGGGGTGGTA
Source organism: Neoceratodus forsteri (assembly GCA_016271365.2). NCBI lineage: Eukaryota > Metazoa > Chordata > Ceratodontiformes > Ceratodontidae > Neoceratodus > Neoceratodus forsteri. The sequence continues at coordinate 1,686,092,271 of CM057450.1, read as the reverse complement.
GAGCTCAGCAGCTGGGTTTTTTGGCGGGGGAACTGTATATAATTATTCTTTTGCAACAGAGAGGGGGATGCAGAGAGGTTTGGCTCTACTTACCCTAATTTTAATTAATTTTTGAAAATGTGCATAGTTCTAAGTAGTTATGGGTGGAGGCACTTTTATAAAGGCAGTAAGCCAGTTTTGAGGTAGTGTGGTTAGGTGTTTAGAGCTCTGGCTTAGGAACCAGGAGATTACAGGTTCAAACCTTACCAGAGCCTAATACTGCCTGCGTGATCTTGAGCAAGTCCCTGCGCATCAGTTCATTCAGTTGCATAAATGAGTAGGAGCAGGACCCCAATGGAAACATGATGCTGCATCTCAGATGGGCTGTCCTGTATAGGAGATCGATTGCATTGGTGTGCCCCTGCTTCTTCTGGGCTGTAATTATGACTATATGTTGAAATTCCACCTCGTGGGAGTTGAAAACGTATATTCTTAGTGAGAAAACTGGTGCCAGGTTTTACTTTTCCTGCCTTGTGTAACTATGGTGTGCATTATGGAGAATATATACACTTCCTGCATGATTGAAGCTATACCTCATGCCTCTCACTGTGTCATAGGTTAATTGCTTATTGTAAAATGGTTGAGATAACATTGCTGAAATCCAACCTTTTTGGGCCAGTCATGCCACATTTCAAAGTAATTATCTGCCAGTAAACTGGCATGTCACCTTAAAAAAGTAATGATTAGTCAAACAAGTCATTAAATAATTGAAACCGCAAGTAGGGAACTGCTTCCTTCAAGCCTTTCTCAATCTGAACCCCTTCACCCAATCTAAAATGTGAAAACAAAAAAGCAAGCACTTTGAAGCCGATATATAAAGTGTTTGTGTAGTGCAAAACAGAGTCATACTTGTAAACATGCTCCTTTACCTCCATAGACAAGCCCTGGTGCTTCAGAGTGGTACCCTTTCCTCAGGGAGCATAGCCAATGTCTGAGCTCACTCCTTTTTTTATGTCCCAAATCAGAGATGCCCACAAAGACATCAGTGCGGCTACTTGTCATTGTTGAGTTTCAGTTTCATTTCTACCGTCGCCATGGAGTCGCACCAAAAAGGGGGGGACTTAATGTTTAAAACTGCTAATGTATTGCTGCCAAAAAAAAAACATCTGTACTTTCATTTCTTTTTAACAGAAGGGATACTCAGACATACAGTGCAAGGTAATCAGCATCACAGCCCTGTACAAATTATCAGTTATTTATCAAGCACTTATTTAGTATCTTATGGCATATTGTTTTATGTTAACGTTTATCAAAACTAGCATACATCACTGCAGGGCTTTTATTTCCAGGGAGACTCACCATAGGGGATTTAACCTTTATCCAATAATATGTTCTAGCATCAGTGCAGGTTAAAACAAGCATTTGTCAATGCTGAATGTTTGCTTGCTGGCATTGGCATTGGTGGGGTGTGCCTTTGGGTCTTCAGGCATGACGGCTACGCCATTTCACCACACCCTACCCTGCAGACACCGACAAGTGTCACGGTGTGCCTTGGGCCCTTATGCTCACCCCATTCCATCAGGAAATACAGTGAGATGGGTGCAGTATAGGAGAATGGGGTGAACTTTGGGGCAGAAGAGTCCAAGGCACACCTCGATGCCTCTCACTGGCTACAGGGTGTGGGTGGGGGTGGAATGGTATGAGCATTACAGGCGACAATCCCAAGTCACACCCCTGATGCCTGTCAGTCTCTACAGGGTGGGGTGTTATGGTCGGAAACCCGAACTCCTCAGGTGTTCGTTGGTATTTTCACTCCAAATTTTCAACATGGGTTTTTTGTGACTCCCACCTTATGAACAGTGGCGATATCAGTTCATTAGCCGAAAGCTAATTTTGCACAGTGACTACGGCATTTGGCACCACAGGTGTGAAAACACATTTTGAACAGGATATGAAAAATGACAGCTGTACTGTTCATGGGGAGGTGTAAAAAAATGGTAATGTTGAAAATCTGCAGTGAAAATAGTAAAAAAACTGGGTGGTCACGAGCTTGCGTAGAAACTGCACAACGCACACCCTTAATATAATTAGTTTGGGGATTTTTTTCAGCAGATTGTCAACACAAGCATTTTGGAATTTCCGCTCATGAACAGTGTCACTGTCATTTTCTTAATCTGTTCCGAACAGTGATTTCCCACAGCGACCACGCATTTCTGCGTAGAAAGTGTGAAAACACATTCCGGCCATGTTGTGAAAAATTGCAGCTGTACTGTTCATAAGGAAGTGTGGAAAAATGCCAGTGGTGAAAATCTGGACTGAAAATATTGCAAATTCATGAACTTACGAGGGTGCGTGGAAACAGCGCAATGCTCGCTCGTAACACAGGCATTTTATGGACTTTTGTCACCAAATTTTCAACATTGCCATTTTAAGACCTCTGCTCACTGTAATTTTCTTAATCTGTCGCAAACATTGATTTCGCACACTGACTGCGCCATTGAGCGCTACATGCGCAGAAACACATTTTGGGGGAGATCTGAAAAATGACTGCTGTACTGCTCACATGGAGGTGTGGTATAATGGCAATGTTGAAAATCTGGAGTGCAAATATCAAAAATTCACAAACTTACGAGCGTGCGTAGGAACTGCGCAGTGCACGCTCATAAAAGTCATTTTTGGGAATTTTTTCACCAGATGTTCAACATAGGCATTTTAAGACCTCTGCTCATGATCAGTGTCACTGTGATTTTCTTAATTTGTCCCAAACATTGATTTCGCACACTGACTACGCTATTGTGTGCTACATGCGCAGAAACACATTTTGGGCAAGATGTGAAAAATGACAGCTGTACTGCTCATAAGGAGGTGTGGTAAAATGGCAGTGTTGAAGTGCAAATGTTAAAAATTTGTGAACTTACAAGCGTGCGTAGGAACTGCGCAACACACACTCGTAAAACAGTCATTTTGAGGAATTTTTCCCCCAAATTTTCAACATAGGGTTTTTGGGGGCCTACCTCATGAACTGTGACACTGTAATTTCGTACATTGGCCCCGAAAGGTGGTTTTGCGCAGTGACTGCAAAATCATCTTTCGGGACCGAATAACAAAATGACAGTGCAAGAATTCATGAGGTGGGGTCCCAAAAACCCCATGCTGAAAATTTGGTGAAAAAATTCCCAAAAAGGCCTGAGATATGCATCAAAGTTGAAAAAACCCTATTTATTCTATTATACAGCTTACCGGTATTTGCTCAGTTTGCGGTTGGCTTTGAAGAGTGCAGACGTGTTCCCGGTCCACCGAAGATCATCACACCAGACTCCAGAGGTAAGTATGGGGTGAGGGGGGTGTGGGGAGGCAGGGTTCACAGAAGGTGGGCGCGGGGGTCTAGACAGTCAGCGAGGACCGTTTTCTTTCTAATTTTTTTTCTTTTAGGAAGACGACGCAGGATGTTTGCCACGCTGGGGTGGGCTCCCAGCGTGGCAGCTAGAAGTTTTTTTGGGGGGGCCAGCGGAGCCGACAGGAGATTGGGCACCCCCATCGGCCATAGAGAGGTTTGCCACGCTGGGGTGGGCTTCCAGCGTGGCACCTGGAAGTGTGTTGTGGGGCAGACGGACATTTGTGGCACCTATAAGGCTGTTTTGGAGGGGGCGGTGGAGCCGACAGGGGATTGGACACCCTCGTTAGCCTTATAGATTGTTGCCACGCTGGGGTGGGCTCCCAGCATGGCACCTAAAACTCTGTTGGGGGCGCAGGCACAGCCGATGGGGATTGGGCACCCCGTCGGCCATACTGTGTGTGTTGGGGGGCGTGAGCATGCTGGGGTGGGCTCCCAGCGTGCTACTTGTTGAGGGGACTGTCTATGACAGCTCTTTCACTGCAGTGCCGTGTAGGCACTTTGTATGCAAAGTGCCTACACGCTGCAGCGCTTTTCTTTCAACTGTACGCCGCTGCATCTGCAAAAGCTGTCATAGACCATTCTTATTTTCATTGGCACGGTGGGGCCACGCCTACGAAAGCCAGCAGGGCATTGGAAGTAGGGAGGCACACCTACGAATTCTCATATGGTGGCACTATGTTTCTTGCACATGCGTGCAAGCAAACATAAAAACTAGAAGGTTAAATGTGCTTGTTCCATTATTTCTCAGTTTGTCTAATAGTGTTAATGTCTAATTAAAAACTTCACAGAGACTACAAAAAGACCCTTATTCCTTGAAAAATTACTGTAACCTTAAACAGTTTGATCTTTACCATGCTTAGCTGCTGTATGAGACACAATCTGAAATCCCCACCTTCAAATGTTGCCACTCTAAATGCAGAAGCAGCTACAGCAGTTTTTAAAGCAGAATCGTGCAGGAAGACTGCAAATCAGCAGAATCAAAAAGTCTACCATCGTGGATGCAGTTCCCTATTCACACTCTGGCAGTTCTGCTGGATACAGTGGAGTCACCAGATATCTTTAAACTAAGCTCCTCCTACCACCTGTGGTGGCATCCCCCAGCTCTGCCCCATCAACATCAGATCTTTCTTTCTTTCTGCTGGAAGGAACAAGTCTTCACCTTTGCAACTGTGCATGCGTTGGAGGATTCTAGTTTTCAAATGCTAAATTTTTTGGTGAACTTTGACTTATCTAAAAGGTTTTCAAACCATTAAGCATATATTGCTTTCCATTTTACACTCCGAGACTTTTGAGATAGAAAAACTGAAACCCAATTTTAAGCACTGTTTGCATTGCAGCCAGAATATGTCGGTCAGGGATCTGCACGACATGGGCCTGTATTGACCAGGAGAACATCACAGTGTGCAGAAGTGTCCTTCATGCCAGACCATGCATCCGATGTTGTGAGGAGAAAAGAGGAAAAAATGATTCACTGTATTACTGTAGTAATGTTGTTTCTTCTCCAGGATCCATCATTGAGCCTTACAAAAATGCATCGTCCCGCCAGAGTTTGATGCCCCAGAGATACAACATGATGCTAATTTTATAATTTAGAATACAAGATGAAACTCTGTACTGTGGTCACGCTGCTCCTGCTGTTCTAACATCAGATTTGTTTCTGTAGCTATAGGAGTAGTGACTTCTAAAACTAGCTAAATGGCTACTAAAAAAAATGTAACATTTTCATTACAATTAAAAAAATTTGAATGGAAACAGATATCATGTAAAATTAAAAAGATCACAGTTTAACAATTGCTGAGGAACTGCAATAAGTAATGCACAAGCAGCCTTAAGATAAGAACTGATTCTTGTGTGAGCCTGTTTTCAGGTTTTGGAAGGGGAGGCAGGGTCAAGGTTTGTATTGACTCATTGCTGGATCCCTAAAAAGAAAGGATATTACTACAGTGAGTAATTTGTTCTTCAAACAACAGGAATTCATTAATGATGCCTTATAGAAGTGTAGACTCATATGCAGTACCTTGGAAGGATCAGTCTAGAACCTATTTAGGAAAAAGGTTCTGCAGGACAGCAGTTCCAAAACTGGCATCCCTCCTGGACTGTATGTCCAGGCAGCAGTGTTCTGTGAAGGTGTGCACTGTTTTCAAGGTAGCTGCTTTGCAAATTTCTAGATGGGGATGCCCCTTGTAGCTGCCATGAAGGCAGAGGTGCCTCTTTTGGAATGTGCCTATAGGCCTCCGGGAGGTGTTTTGCCAGTCTTTTCATAACGGAACTGTATGCAGGAAACCATCCAGCAAGACATAGTTTTCCTAGTTGATGGCTAACCATGGTCAGCCTCTCCGTAGGTAACAAAATTCTATGTAATCTGGTACCTGAGATCCCTTGTCCTGTCCATGTAGTGTCCTAGTGCCCTTTTTACATCCAGACAGTGCAGTTTTTGCTCTCCTGTACTGGACTATTCAGGACATAGTACAAGAAGGGTAACTGACTGGTTTAAGTGGAATTCTGACACCACCTTAAGTAGACACTTCCTCTTGGTCTGAAGGACTAGCTTTTCTGTGTGGAAGAGTATGTAGTTTGAGTCTGTACAGAGTGCTTGCAGTTCGCTTACCCTCCTGGCAGATGTCGAGGGTATCAGGAAAACTTATTTTAATTCAGTTGCAACCATAGCCTCAGAAGGAGCCCCCATCAGCTGGGCTACGCAGATATATAAGTCCAATACAGGGACTGGGTCAGTTACAGGGAGAGAGACAAGTGATTGAGGCCCTTGAAAAAGCTTTTAAAACAGATTGTGAGGCCAGGGACTTGTCTTTGCGTGCTAATGTGTAGGCTGATACAGCTGCCAGCAGGTGTACCTTCAGGGCTGAAAGTCTCAGACCTAAGAACTTTAAGTATGCCAAAGTCGTCCGGCATTGTGAGCAGCCCTGCCTGCACTGGGATCATCTTCCTTGGGGCATACCAGTGTGGGACTCTCTTCACTCAGTGGAGGAGTATGCTTTCTTAGTTGCTGGTTTTCTGGAAAACTTAAGCACCCACAGCACCTCCTCTAATGGATTCAAACTATAGCATTTTAGCGCTCCAAGAAGCATGCCCTCAGACGTTGTGTTCCGAGGTCTGAGAATGTTATTCTGCCCTGAGATAGGATCTGTAGGTTGTGGCTCAGTGTCCAATCCTGCTGAACAGCATCAGGAGCATTGAGTATCAAGTCTGTCTGGCCCAGTTTGAGACTATCAGAATCATTGTTGCTGGCTCTCTCATGAGCTTTACGAGCACTGTCTGTATGAGTGGAAATGATGAGAAGGCCCCACAATGCTTTCTGGTACTAGACTGTTTATGCCAAATAAGCTGCCTGCCTGAAGAGCAGGGAAGCTTTTGTGTACTCTTTTTTTGGCTGTACTAACCAATGTTCTTATCCTGCTCAGGAGCCTATATGGAGAGAGGCATTTTGGCCTTCTCACAAGCAGCTGCCTGTACCAATCCTTTGTGATCAGGGTGGTCATACAGTACTCAGCCCCCTGTCTGTCCATTTGATATTTCTTTTTGACTTTTATATCAATGCCAGCAGCTGAATTGGATGTGGACATGTTTTCAGTGTAGCCTTTTGGAGTGACTTGTGGATGGGGACTAGTAGTGTCATTGTGGGGGCTAGCCCCATCATATCCATGAACTCCATTTCCTTCTCATCCTCCTCTTTCATGAGAGGGGATGTTGTGAGTGTTCACCATCTGTTTGATGAACATGGAGTAAGCGATATAAACCTCTGTGGGCCTAGGAAGGGAACTAAACTTTTGGTCAGGTGAGCTGTCAGGTTCTGTGGGTTCACCTTCCTTCTCCTCCTCCTCTTTATAATACACATCCTCCCGCTCTACTCTACAGGCAAATGGTCTGGAACTGGAGCCTGGGGAGGGGGGCAGGAACATTTGTGAAGGATGTTAAACCTTTGGTTTGCAGTCCTCACATCCTAAGAACGTGGGAGGCAACACTCTTGTAGCCATAAGAGGCCCTCCGGCATAACCAATAAAGTTATATACTGCGGGAGCATCCCACCCAATCACAAGCTTCCCTTGAGTTGTACGTGAGATACTCATTACTTTTTTTGTTTTTTTAATTAAGTCAGCTTTATTGATTTTAATTATACATACCACATGAAACCATCTTTAACATACAGAGATACTCTTATTACCGTAAGAGTACCTGATGCGTTGAGCCACTGTAATGGGCTTCTCATTGACCGCTGGTGCCATTAACTATGTTAAATAAAAAAATGAGTTTTTAGTTAATATAGTTAGTGAACTACAGTAATTTTATGGGTCCATTTGGAGGGCCTGTTATGGATATAAGAGTGTCACCTGAGTCCTTAGGACCACAGAACTGCTCACCTTCGGTTTGCAGTCCTTTGGTCCTAAGAACACGTGAGGCAACACTCTTGTATCCATAGAAGGCCCTCCAACTGGACCCATACACTTATAAAAGAAGTTTCCCATAGCCTAGAAGTCTTAGAAAAACTGCCATACATTAGTCACATCTTCTGTTGACGGCATTTGTGTCTAATCCACTGCCTGATTCTTTTCCTTTGCAGGATGAGTGGCATGGACATGTTTTTCTTTTTGGTTTTTCTTGGCAGGCACTGTTTCCAGTACTCGCCTTGAGGCCATTTTATTTGTATTTTTGCCACCAGTGGAATCAGGTTGCCTCTTTTCGTACCCGACCAGCATAGTGCTTCAAGAATAGCGCAAGATAACACAGCGTGGTCTGTAATGCGCTACCATGGGCAGCGACCAGGGAATTACAGTGCCATATAGTAAGCGCTCCCCTGGTCGCTGTCCGTGGTGCTGCTAACAAAGACAACAGTCAAGGAATGGAGGAGGCTGACTGAGCTTCTCCCGTGACGTGGAGTGGTAATGCAGAAGCAGCTCGGCTCAGAAGGGGGGTTCAGACCAGGGTTCCAATCCCGATCTCCACAATTTTACTTTTCCCCCGTAATCCAACTCCGACTCGGAGTTATTTATTTATTTGTTTATTTATTTGTGAAATCAGTTTACAACCTTTGAGCCAGAGGCTCGTTTCCAAAAGTACCTCGTCACATTAAAGACATACATAGAGTTTTAGGTTACATAGCATAGGTTTGCAGAACAATAGGCATTCAACAGAGGCGCCACGTCACACTGAGGTCAGACAAAATACATTTAGGTTACAGGGTACACGTAATTGAGAACAGGTGTTACACAAGTTGGTATCAAAAATTGAGCAATCTAATAGGTATACAATGAAACAGCTGGCACTGGCCAGGTTAGACATAAGTACGGTGTACCGGGAAGCGGTGGTGGGGATGGTTAGGTGGAGAGCCGGCCGGTGGGCGTTGTCATGAGAAGTCGAGGTGGAGGCTACTTTCAGAGACAGGAGCAGCTACGAGTGTTGAAGAGTTGGTTTCGAAGGGTGGTTTTGAACTTGGAGATGGTGGTGGCATTGGTGATGGGGGCAGGGAGAGAGTTAAACCAGGATGGGGCTCTGTAGCAGAAGGACCTCTGGCCACGGCTGGTTCTTGATCTGGGGACCATTAGAGTGGTCTTGTTGGATGACCGTGTTGCAATAGTGGGTGGGATCTGGTGGATGGATGCCGTTACCCCAGGGGGGGAGAGCCCGAGTAGGGTTTTTTTTGTGAGGAGGCAGGTTTGATATCAGAGCCGTTCATCCAGGGTAAGGAGTTTAGCCTCGTCATACAGCTGACAGGTGTGTGTGAGCCTGGGGGCACCAGTAATCAATCTGCATGCTTTATTCAGGGTTAAGTGAATTTTTTTGAGTGCAGTCGTGTCGGCAGCACCATAGACTGGTAGACCATAGTCTACAAGGGACAAAACGGAGGACGTAACAGCGAGCCGGAGCGCATTTGGGAAGGCAGGTTCTTATGGCGGAAGAGGATGCCAAGCTGTGTGTTAGTGGCGGATGTTAGGGGCATCAATGTGGTTGTGAAATGTGAGGGCTGAGTCGAAGGTAACCCCAAGGTATTTGTAGGAGCAGACTTGTTCCAGTGGCTGTTTGGTACTAGGAAGGATATAGAGTGGGTGGTTGCTAGCTTTGTTTTGGGGTGGGAAAAGAGCATAGCTTTGTTTTTTAAGATTGATGATGAGCCTCGCTCCTTAAACCAAGCTTGGCATTATTGAAAGACTGCTATAGGGTGTCCTGAAGGAGGCAGGATTGATGGGTGGCAAAAGGACAGCGCCATCTGCATACAGGAGAATTTTGACAGGGCATGCACTGGGCAGGGTGTTCAGACAAAGTGAGAAGAGAAGGGCCCAGGATGGAGCCTTGGGGACCCCAGAGTGAATGGGATGGGTATCAGAGTATCCATTGATTTTAACACACTGTGATCGAGCGCTAGATAGCTTGTGCACATGCTAGGGGCCAGCCAGAGACCAGTGTGGCAGAGAGCATTCAGCAGAAGAGGATGGGAGATGGTGTCGAAAGCCTCTGAGAGGTCGATGAACACTGCACCAGCTAGGGAGCCGGTATCCAAGGAGGAGTGTAGGAAGTTGGAGAATTCAATTAGGGCAGTGCTGGTACTGTGACCAGCATGGAAGCCATGTTGCTCTGGGCATAAGATGTTATGCTTAGCCAGATAATCAGTGATTTGAGTGGCCAACACTTTCTCCAGAGCTTTGGGGGGGGGGTGGAGATTGGCCGGTAGTTGTTGACCGACGACTTGTCGCCCCCTTTATGAATTGGTGTGATTATGGCTGTTTTCCAAGCCGTGGGAAATTGTCCCAGGCAGAGCGATTGATTAATTAGGCTGGTGAGTGGGGCAATGACTTCATCTAGCACCAGCCTGAGGATACTGGGGTCCAGTGAGTCACTGCCGGGACTGTTGCTATTCAAAGCTTTGATTAGGATGGGTCTGGCTTCCCGGGTGGAAATCTTGCGCAGGTGGAAGCTGGGGTGCTGGAGGACAGGGGGAGGTTGGTTGGGGGGAGGGTCAAAGAAATTACTAGGGAGGACTGAGCTAAGGTCAGTGATAGCGTGTTGAGCCAGTTAGCTATGGTGGCAGGCTCGGTGGTGGTAATGCCATTGCTAGTGAGCTGGGATGGGGCAGGGGCGTGATTTTCCATTTAGTTGTTTAATATTATCCCAGAAAGTCGGGCCGAGCCCCAGGAGGAGGTAAGGTGGCCTGGTAATGGTCGGCCTTGGCTTTCCGGATGGCCCAAGAGCACTTATTCCGGGCTGCATTGTAAGCCTGCCTATCAGACAGCCGACCGTTTCAGTGGCAAGGTGCCAGAGGTTATCCCGATTTCTTAGTAATTGTAGAAGGGCAGGGCTAACCCAGGGTGCATTCTGCTTTTTGGACTGGATTTTGGTGAAGGGTGCAAAGAGATCACAGGCCATGTTGAAGGTGTGTGTGAAGAAGGCGAGGGCAGTGTCAATGTCGGTTGCACGATGAATGGGGGACCAGTTTATCTGGATGAGGAATAGTTTAAGTTTTTGCAGCCCACCAAGGCGGAGGCGCCTGCGGAGGGTGGTCTGGGCTTTGGGTTTGGGATTGGGGACTGCACAATGAAATAGGATAGGGGAGTGGTCACTTAGGGAGTCTGGTAGGACCTGGATGTTTTGGATTTTTTGGGGTCGGTTGGTTATAATAACATCCAGAAGGGTGCTGGTTCCTCTCTTAGGGTTTATTCTTGTGGGCTGGGTGACGAGTTGTGTCAGGTCTTGGGTGGCAAATGAGTCTCTGATCGTGGAAGAGGAGGTGCTGAGCCAATTTACGTTAAGGTCCCCAACTAGGATTTGTTCCCGCCTTATGGTGGAGGGAGGCCAGATAGTCAGTTAAAGATACCAAGGCCGGGTGCTGGTTCTTTGGGGGAACGCAGGCCGTGGTGAGATTATTTTAAGTACGGGAGGTGCTGTGGGCAGAGCCCCCCCAAAATACTGTTTTCTAGTGGTAGTGATCACGAACCACACTTGCGATCACTACCACTGGCACTGATTTTGTTGGCGACATTGTCTCCTGGCGCTTTTCTTGTCAGTGCCGTATGGACTGCACTGATCTTATCTGTGTCAGTCTTCACCATTCATCACTACTGGGTGTCTAGCCAGAGCCAGGACCCCGCAGGACCTTTTTTTTTTTTGCATGGGCGGAGCCACCGCAGTGACGGCTCCGCCCTCGAGGCCGACGTACAACGTGGCGCTCGTGGGTTGGTCGTCGATTGTCTCCAGCGCCGCCCATTGTCAGTTGTTCTTCTGTCGCCATAGAGATCGGAACCTCATGTGGAGCTCTTCGATAACTGCGCCATAACTGGCGACCAGGTTTGCGGCCTAGTTCACAGTTCAAATTTATCATTCGGTTCTGTTTTGCCACGCCTCTGCTTGATGCCACTGGGTCCCGGTAAAACTGTTCCTTTTATTTCTTTATTTACAACAACGTCGAGTACTCTTTTTGTTTAATTTTCCGACAGGTCATGTCTGGTTCTGGAGGCAAAAAGTTGTCAAAGGCGGGGCCGCCTCCTATGTGTCAGTGCCCCTGCTGCTGCCCGTTATTCCGTCACAGACCAACATGATCAGTGTCTCTCCTGCTTTGACCTGAACCACGACACGGATAACTGCAATGCCTGCTTCTCCATGGACCGCAGTGTCATTGAGTTGCGCGCATTTAAAGTAGGGCATGTGCCGCCGACTTTTGGGGGACAGGTGCGCAGTCGACAGGCCAAGGCAAGGACGCTCGACCCTTCCTCCGGGTCCCCTCCCGGTTCTGTATGGACCACGGAGGAGGGGACCTCCGCCTCTCTTAGCCTTTCTGTGGCAGGGGCTCCTTCCATGATGCAGGAGGCCCAGTCCATCCTTCTTGGAGGTCAGGCGGGAGGCACCGTCCTGGCAATCGCCTCCTTGGAGGTGAGGGCTCCCCCAGTGTCATGCCCTGGGGCCTGCAGGTCTGGGCCAGCACCATCCTCGATGCTGTCCGCTGGCACCATTTCAAGCTCCGGTGCTGTTTGTGGTGTCAGGGGCCCGGGTGACACCATGGTCAGTGCCAGGCCATCTCTCTGCGCCATTTTTGCTGCCGGTGTTGTTCGCAGTGCCAGCGATAAGAACGGTGCTATGGGAGGTGCACTGGTAGTTTCTGTGGCTGGTTCTGGTTTTCATGCCGAGACTGGAAATGCTGCCATCTCTGGCTCCGGTGCTGTTCACGGCGCCGGGGAGGTGGATGGTGCCATGGGTCTCTGGCTCCTGTGCCATTCGTGGCACTGGGGAGGAGGCCTGTGCCATGACCAGCGCTGCCTCTGGCTTCAGCGCCATGGCTGGTGCCGCTTACGACTCTGGTGCCGTTTGCAACACCGAGCAGGAGTGCGGCGCCAACCGCGGCACCAAGCCTGGCCCCGGCGCTGTTCATTGTGCTGGGACTGAGGTTGGCACCTCTCGTGGCCCAGGAATGGGCAGGGGTTGGAGGGTGGTCTGGCATCGGACCTCAGTTTCCACCTTGGAGGAGGAGGATTCTGGGTCGGATTCAGAATGGCTCCCAGACTCCTCAGAGTCTTTTGACCCCTCAGTGTCTACCACTTTGGCCCCCACTCAGCCTCCCTCTGTGAGGCAGGCAATTCTTGCTGACTCTGGGATCAGTGGCTCTGACCAGCCAGCAGTAGTCCAGGTGACTGCTGCTGTGCAGTCTGGGGTCGGGGGGTTGTTTGTTCCTTCAGATGGGACACCTGCTTCTTTGGTGTTCCTGGACAGTCTGAGTTTGGGACAGCCTGGAGTATCCATGGAAGGGGAGGGTGCTGCATCCTGGGTGGTCTCCTTGGGGTCCACTCAGAGTTTCCAGTTGCCTAGTCTGGTGGTTTTGAGGTGGAGGGCTCTTTCGGAGTCTGAAGGGTCGAGGGGCCTGAGTTCTGTGCGGGGTCCTCTCCCTGGGACCCACCCGGGATCGAGGAGGAGTTGTAGTGCAGATCCTCGCCCTTCCCCTTCTCTCTCCTTGAGAGGGACCTCTTCTTTGGAGGCCAGGGACCACCCTTCTGGACTCTCACGGTCCCAGTCGCCTCACGGGGGGGGGTGGGATTCTTCCCTAGGGCACAGTCATGGCAGTTCCGATACAGTTGACTAGCTGTTGGCTGCTGGGCTTTCCGGGTCTTTGGGAGTTGGGAGCATCTGCCAGGCCCTCCTGCCTGGGCAGAGGACGTTCTTCTTCTATGAAGGATTTGTCCCCTACTCCTTTGCCTCCATCCCCTTCTCTCCCAGGTATTTCCAGTCCTAAGGGACCTCTGACCTGGGAACAGTTCAGGGGATCGGCTGCTCATTTTCCAACATATGTTAGGGCCATGGACGAAAGGGTGTTCCACCCTCTCCCAGAGCAACCGAACCCTGAATCTCCAGACTCATCCACTTCCTTGTCCCCCTCTTCGGAGGGAGAGGAGCTGTCCGTCCACATTTCTCCCATGTCTGATCTCTCTTCATACCAACGCTTCCTCGTGAGGATGATGGACAATCTCCGGATTACCCCTGCCTCGGAAAGCAATCCTAAGCACATGACACGTGCCGTCCTAGGCGAGTTCAGTGCGGTCAACCTGGTGGTTCCCACCTGGCCTGTTCCCTTTTGGGAATCGTCACTGCGGCTCTGGCGCCATCCCTTTTCCGCAGTCCCAGCCCCAAGGGATCTGCGCCAGCGGTATTGCATTCCCTTGGAGTCTCTAGGACGCATGCCTCACCCACTTGCAGGCTTGATGCAGCTGAATACTCCCTCTGGGTTTCGCATCCCTTCCCGTGACTGGCCCCCAGATTCAGACTCTGCAGATTTTGACTTCTGGGGGAGGAGGACATTTTACTCGGCACAGATGTTGATGTCTATTGCTTCACATCAGGCTCACTATGCATCCTATGACAGGTTCTTGTGGTCCAGGCTAGGTCAGCTACTAGCCTCTCTGCCTGATTAGGAAGTAACCAGACAGGCCATTGCCCTCTCTGCTCAGGGCCTGGAGCTAGCAAGGCACCAAGCGAGGGTGTCCTACGATGCCAACTAGATAGCTTCCATGTTTGTAGGGACAGTGATCTGCACTAGGCGGATGGCATGGCTTCGTCTTTCCCAGCTGTCACCCATGGCCCGGCGTAGGGTGATTTCCTCTGCTTAGCGGAGAACCCATCTTTTCTCCCGTAAGGTGAGATGGCAAGTTTCGGGATGCCCTCCTTCCCCCTCCGGGGGTCCCCGTCTCATAGAAATGTAGAATTTGACGGCAGATAAGGACCACTTGGCCCACCCAGTCTGCCCGTTTCCCTACTGGAAACATAGGATTTGACGGCAGATTACATCTCCAGGCCCATAAAGGTTTTCCCCTCCAGTGTCTCCTCCACTGGAGGCTAAGGGGCTTAGTCCCTTAGGATCATATTGGGCCCCCTTTGGGGGGCTCGGTACTCACCCAGTAGTGATGAATGGTGAAGATTGACACAGATAAGATAGCAAGATTATGTACCTACCGTAATTCTTGATCTTTCTGTGTATCTTCACCATTCATCACTAAATCCCATTCTCCATCCCCCGGGGGCCTCAGTCTCTGGGTTCCCCCTCCCTCTGTGTGTCTCTCTCCTCCCCTCCCTCCTTCCCTTTGGCCAGGAGTGGAGGGACCCTGGAGGCACACAAGGTGAACTTCAGCTCTTACTTCTTAGATGGTGGGGGGTGAGATGGGGCTTCTCCTTTATCGCATTGCAGCATTCCTGCCCCTGCTTAGGGGTGGGGTGGTGCAGTTGGAGCCCCCCATACCCCCCTTCTCCTTCTTCTGTCCTTCGGGACTAATCCATTCCTTTTAATTTTGGGGGGAGGCTCTTCTCAAAGTTCCTCCCCCCCCCTTTTTCCTTTGGATAGAGGAGAGGACATGTCTCGGCTCCTGGCCCCCTCAAGCTGCTCCCATCATCCTTATGACTAATCCCTTTGGGATAGTCATCCTCTGCCAGGAGTTCCTCACTTCCTGTGAGTTAACCTTGCTTGCCTTGCCAGGTTTTCTTTACTTAATATCTACTCCTCATGGGCAGATGGTCTGAACTTGGTTCAGTCTCTTACACTTTTGGGGGTCCAGATCACAGGGTTGGTTGACACTGTCCTCTCCCTTCCCAATATTTTTTCCTCTCCTTCCTTCCTTGCACGTCTTTCCCAGAGATTGGGGCCCCTCACAATCCCTTAGTTTCCTTTCTTCCTCCTTCATTCTGTCCTCTCAGTCATTTATTCCTCTTTTGTTTTATATATCTTTTCCTTTTATCTATCCCTTGGACTCTCCTGTCCCACCCTCTCTCTCTTGTTCCTCACTCTATGGCAATTCAGAACTGATGCAGGGGTGGCGCCGGCGACAGTTGACGACCAATCTACGGGCGCCACATTGTACGTTGGCCTTGAGGGCGGTGCCGTCACTGCGTCAGCTCCACCCATGCAAAAAAAAAAAAAGCTCCCGCGGGGTCCTGGCTCCGGCTAGTTACCCAGTAGTGATGAAAGGTGAATATACACAGAAAAGTCAAGAATTATGGTAGGTACGTCATTTTCATTTTTTGACAGCGCTGTCCATGCAGGCGCTGATATGACCTAGCACCCCTCCTTTCAGACACCCTGATATCTTTACTGTCTACCATGCTTATCTGATAGCTGACCGGCATTTTTTTTCTGTCCTGTTTGACAGGGACTGCTGCTTATGGGGAGAAGAAACCTCTGATGCGTGCTTTCCAGCATCAGTGGGAACTCCCTTGGAGCCTTTATTGCGATTGTGGTGACATAGAGGCTGACTGAAAGCCGTAAATGCTTCTCTTTTTAAAGCCCTTTTCTTTTGAATTTTAGGGCAAAACATTTTACAGAATTCACAACGGATAAAATCATGATCTGGACCCAGGCCCTTTAAACAAAGCTTGTGGCAGTCTGCCTTTGCCAGTAGCTGGAAATAGTTTGTAAAATTTTTAAAATCTGTGGTTCCCGTTCTCTTTTAGGTCATCTGTCATGCCAAACACTGATAAGACCTATAAGCAAATATTTCGTTCCCAGCCAGAAACGTGGTGAACATAGAATATTTTATAAAAAGTATCTAAAATAGGGCTGGCATGAATATTCGCTTCATATTCGCTTTGTACCCGAATAGTGGCATACTCCAACTATTCATATTCAGTCAGATGCCTTAATGAAACTAGTCCAAATAGAGACTAGTCATTTTTGCATGTGGAGCAAGTTTCTCGTCACCTATATCTGGTCCATAATATGCCCCCACCCTCAAAAAGCCGCTAATTGCTAATTTTGCACAAGCTGAAGCTATGAAATATGAAATGCCAGATGCAATTTTGCACAGTGACTGTCACTATCTCACTGTCACTGCTTCACCTGGATTTTAAATTATGGCTTAACATGTCTTAAAAAAAATGAAAACAATAAAGACTACACACCTTGTGTCTTCATTCACTATTGGTAAAAGTACTCTTTGTCCCATTTCTAGTCTAAAACATAAGCTGTTTTAAAACTTTAATTCAAAATGCAGTTGATTTCCTTCAGGCGAAACCGTGTACCTAAACTATGTAAAAACTGTTTTACACCTAATAAATAACAAGCCGTTTTAAAGTTTTTAGTCAAAACGTGGTTGGTTCCCCTCAGGCAAGAACCACGTTATGAAGTGTCCTTCTCTTGTTCCTGGGAACCAGAGCAACTGCTTAATTATAAAACTTTTAAAAATAAATGTTCTAATGCAGATTAATCTAAACCGAGGTATTAAAATAAATAATACTAGTAATAAACAATAAAGACAACCAAAAGGCTGGAGACGATTTTGGAGCAACTGTTCTATTCAGCGGAGAAACAGCTCTAATGTTAGAATAGCAGGGGAGTATCACCACAGTGCAGAGTTTGTATTCTAAATTCTAAAATTAGCATAAAGGTCCATCTCCGGGGCATTACACTCTGGGTGATGATGCACTTTTATAAGGCATTATTGATGGATTCCTGTTTGTTTGAACACTTGTTTCTATCTTGGGAGGCTCAAGGACCACAAACTACCCTTGGCTGCTGCTGACCTGGAAGAGGTCTCGGCGATTGCCCCAGCTGACTTTAACTTACTGGATTTTTTTTTTTTTTAATGAACTGCATCACTGTATGTTGTCAGAGAGTCATTTGAAATGTCTATGAAGTCAGCTTTAATCATCAAATATGTAATTTAACTGTAAAGAGAAGTCTTGTCTCCTGTGATTTAATATCTTTAAGTGTTCCAAATTAAGTCTCAGTGGCATTCTTTGCTATTGTTTTTAATTGCTTTTAATACACATCACTTACTTGCACTTGTTCACTTTGTTAGTAACTGTTAAGATCAGTATTTCATGCAGTTGTCCCATTTAATGCTTGCGAGTTTCTTGCGCCATCCGGACTCCATAATTAATTGGGGTTAATGAATTTTATCGAGTATTTATGAGCAGTCTAGGTAACCGTCAACAGTCCCCAGTTGAAACCTCAGCTGAGGTGAAATGTCGGGACGGTTTTGTCTCAGTCGAACAGATCTCCCCTGTTGCAACTGTATAATATGTTTTTATGTTGTATCTTTTATATACTGTTTTGTGCTCCTTGCTGCACTGGTTTGTATGTAGAGGACTGTTGGGCCTCTACTTTTAGATCACCTTTCTGCACAGCACCTTGATTGTGATTCAGTAAAATTAAATTAATTAGAACTTATTCATGGTGTGTTGATGCTTTATGTGCTGCTTCTTTTTATCACTGCTGGGTCCACCTCTCCTCCACTGGTGGTGGAGTCCCTTCCCCTACAGCCAAAGGTATGGGCAGAGACAGCGGTAGGGTTCCATGAATGTGGGTCCAATCGGACCCGCCAGTAACATAAATGTGGGTCCAAAAACCATATTTGTGGGTCCAAAATTCGGAATCATTAGAAATGATGTAGATATGCATTAACATTGTTTGTATGTTGATAATATATAAGTTAAAGCAGTTTCTCAATTTTTTTTTTGTTTTGGCCTCTTTCAGGTAATGTACCAGACTGTACCAGGCCAGCCAAGTGCAGACACACACAGCCAAGGTTAGCTACATGATCTGCGTGATCAGCTATGCACGGGAAAGAAACCTGAAAAAGGCAGAGAAGGACAGAGAGTCAGACTGCAGATAGCACACCCAGAGAGTCGAGAGTCGAGACTGTAAAGAGAGTAGTAATAGCCTGCCTGTGCGAGTTCTGCTGCATAGTTCACTACTTCAAGTTCACACACAGCAAGGCAGCAGGAAGTGTGGGACTGGGAGTTGGGAGTTTGGGACTGTGTGGAACTGTGGACAATAATTTGCACTTCGGCAGAGTGAGATTTGGGAATGAGGGAGCCAGGGAAGACTGGAGAATGGAGATGTCATGTTAAAATCATAATCTGTTTTTTTTTTCCAATAACTGTCAGTGCCTGCCTGTCACATTAATTAGCAAGTATCAAGTTCAGAAGAGACAGTAGTGTGACGATGACTAGGACGACCACTGTTAGTTTGTGATGAGGTGACTGAGTCTCTTGTGTGTGTGTGTGTGTGTGTGTGTGTGTGTGTGTGTGTGTCTGTTTTTGTAATTATAATGTTGTTACTATAGATTAGTTAAGTTCCCAGGCCCAAGCTACTATATCTATCATCATCAAAGCACTATTTGTCACAGACACAAGATAAGACAACTCGCAAATTAATATAGTTAAAAATTTTACTTGAGTAAACAGAGAATCTCATTCTCACAATGGTCAGTTTACTTAGAAATAAAATTAGTGTCACCAACTGTTATACACATACACTTAGTGACATGTCAAAAGTAAAAGCAAGTTATATAACTTAGTTATAATCATCATCAGATTTGTGCTGTAAGCTGTAATACATTTTCTTACAGTCTAAGTTGTATTCATCATTTAAAATGATTTTATAAGGTGCTGCTGCTGCTGACACAGATACCTACTATGGTAAAATTGAGCGATTCCATAGTTAAAAAATGTTTCTATTAATACTTTAACAATGGAAATTTGAATAAACTAACTCCTCCTAGTTACTGCATTACTTACAGTTACAGTATATTGAACAGTAGTAGTCTGAAATGAACCAAGGAAGACTTCTGTTCAACATATTTTGTCAAGTGTTCGTTCTTCTGACTGACAGTCCGTCCAACACATAATACATTTTTTGTTGTAAAAACTGGCAGTGGGCGGCATAAGTTAAAAAAAAAAAAAAAATTGCCATGACGATCTGATATAGCAGTAGAGTAGCACGTGCTGCACAATGTACAACACCAAAGAGACTACACAAAATAAGCAACAAACTTTGTAGAAAATAAATTATATTCTATTAGACTATAAGTTGTCCCTCAGGAATGTATCAAGTCTTCCATCATATCAGCTTGTAAGGCATACTGGTGCGTGGAAGTTGTGGAACTTAGCTGGATGGGAATGGGATGGGACTTGGGAGTCTGCTGTGCAGTACACAAGACAACTGTTGTTTGTTTGCCCAAACAGAAGGCTAGCTGCTGTTAAACAGAAATCACATTTTGCACTGTGTGTCATGTAATGTAACTGTGGTCATGACTGACCTAACCACAACTTCATGAACAAAGAACGACAGCAGTAAGACAAGTTAAATAAATAGCTGCTGTTACAAACAAGTCTTCACAAATGTGAAACACTGCAATACAGGCATTACACAATAGGACTGGAGGACAGGACTAGAATAAACAGAAGGAGAATCCTCTCTCTGGTTAGTTAGTTTGACAGAGTTATGAGAGCCTAGTAGTAGTAGTAGTGGCAGTGGTGATAACTCCATGTTATCATGATGACAGTAACAGTACATAACTGATTGCATTTTGCACATATACTACTGCAGCACTGCAATCATGTTCAAAGTATTCTCAGTCTTTTTGCACATAGGCTGTCTCAATGCTACATCGTGTGGTGATGGTCAGTGATCATTCTTCATTATGTGACTCACCGAGGAAAACCCGTCCCAGGCCAAATGTATGTTGACTGACTCATAATTATTAGCACACATGATGAAACTGCTTGAACTTGAAGCCTCAAGGACATCATGCCACAGCAACAGGGACAGGGCTAAGAAAAAAAACATACCATTGTCGAGAAAGATTATACCTACATTACCCAGTGAGCAGCACAACATTGCAAGAACACCCGTCTGCCGTCTCTGTATGAGATATAGGCACACACCACACACACACACTAAATAACAGTTTGTAAGAAGTGCAGGCTAATGAGGGTATCCCTCCCCCCAGTCATCACGGTACTAGTACTTACTGTCTCGAGTCTATTCCAGTTTAACAACACACAAATTGCACCATCAGTGAATGGAATCCACATGGAATGGAAGTTTAGCAGTTCAGCTGAGCCTGCCCATGTCATTGGCATCAGCACAAGTTGGGCAGCTAACCTATAAAGGCATATGCATGCCCACCGCCATCGTCTGTTTTTCCACGAAGACAAAGATGAATAAGGATAGCTCCCCTCAAGCCTAGCTGCTGGCCTGTGGGACAATTGAGAAAAGTGAGGGACGGGGACCCATCACCCACCGATGACTCTGTCTGCTCTAAAGTTATTGATGGATATAGAACAGCAGATAGTCAAGTACAAACCAGGTCCTGAAAGAAAAGACCAGAAAGAGAAAAGGGGGATGCCCCTGAAGATCTACTCTTAAGGAGCTACTGTTACCATTATAGTACAGTATTATGTAACTGTTCTATCCGCTTCAGCTTCAGTCACATCTCAGCCATCACGCATCACCATGGGTGGGATTAAGACTGAGTGTTCAGCAGCAGAAACCCATAGGATCAGGTGATCTGGAACTGGAAGGCTGGTTCTTCTACCTAAACGTAACACAGGAGGAGGCAGGTGGATATACGATGTTCCATCCAGCCAGCTATCCCAGTCAGGGACTTCTTAAACTAAAGACAGAAGACCCTGAAAGTAAGCAACTTGCAGAGAGGCATCCAAACTTAAGCCAGGAGTCCTTGCAGAACAGCCATGGGGGGAGGAATGGTGATGTGGTGCATCACTACTGTACCTGTGGGCACGGATATTGTTGCTTATAGGCAGCAATGGCCGCCGGCGCAGAGCACAGTTGTGTGTGCAAAATCTAAGTTCCTTGTGCATTGCCAGTTACTGACAGTGAATTTCCGGTTTTTGGAACCAGATAACTGAGCCTGAAATACTGCCTGTATTGTCACTAAATGCAAAAGGGTTTGGCCTGGACTCAGAGTTGCCAACTTGCTGTTACACTGTACTTCACTCACTGGTGCAATACCCAAAAGAAGAGATGGTGTGTGACATTTGCCTGGATGGATGAGTCGTGATTAGTAGGTGGAGAGGAGTCGTGGAGATGGTCGGGTGTCGGGTCACCATTGCCACTCACCACAGTAGTATTCAGAAGACACAGACAGTACAGTAACTGTTACACTGCAGTCTGTACCTACTGTACAACAAGGTTGGGCAAGCCAAGTTCCAGACATGGTGGTGGACTTGGTGCGGTGCTGTGCTATCACTGACTACTAGTCAGAAATTTTTGATGTAGCCAGGCTCAGTCTCTGCAGCTTTATGCCACATTACAATCACTAGTCATACAGACAATCAACAAATTATTCGTCTGAATCCGAAGAAGACAATGATATTGGCTGTTGATTCTCATTTGTAGGAGTAATTTCACAACTAGTGTCACTACTACTTGCAGTGGTATCAGCTGACAGTGTACTAGAAGAACGTGAGGATGAAGGCCCGGGCCCGGCAGCACCACCTGCACTCATTACTCTGCCTCCCAGAACTGTGAATTTCACCCTGCGGTCCCGTGCTTGTTTCCATTTTAGAATGGCCTTCTCTACATTAAATTCACTGAGAGGTACACCCTCTGCTGCAATTCTCAAGAGCATCTCAAGATATGAATCTGACAGATTACTTCGATACCTAGTTTTGATCCTGTTTTGCAAGGAAAACCCTCGTTCACAGCAGGCACTGTTTACTGGTATGGCCAGACCGCACGACAGCAACTGAGAAATGTTGGGGTATACAGCAGAACACTTTGAAATGATTATCTTAGCAAACTCTGAGAATTGCATCTGGGAGTAACAAGGTTGCTGAAGTAATCCTTTAACCTGAGACCACTCTATCTCTGTAGCATATTTATCTATGTGAAGATCAATTTCAGCACCGCTTTCAGTGACATGCCACTGACCATAATGAGAAAGAAGAACATCCAGTTCTTTCTCACCATAGTCAGGGGGAAGACATGAAGTATCACGGTTTGTTCTCGGATCAAAAATTTTGAAAGCACACAAAATGTCCATCATTTCGGTGGGAAATCGCTCCTGAATGTTGCTTACCAATTTGTCTATGTAGCTGTTTTCAGTTTTTAAACTGAGTTTCAAACTGGTCTTTCTCTAATTTACAAGTCTGTCCTTTCACTTCTAAAACAAGGTAACCATCTTCTTCAGTTAGTTGTTGTAGAACCTCCTCAAGCTTTGGACCAGGATTTGTTTTCATGTCTGTTAAGCTATCTACTGCCTAGAAATCACTGGCATAATAATGGTTAGGTCTAAGTTATCCGACTGAAAAGCTTGCTGAGTTTTGTGACATGTGAAAGCACATCAAGCAATAGTTGTGTCACTACAAAAACTTCACACTCTTCAGCATTTTCAAGATCCCTGCTGCTGGCATTCTGTGTGCAAGAAGCAGTGGCAGCGTCATTTTCGAAAAAAGATACAAGAGAAGGCCATATTCTACTAACGGTCTCAAGCTTCTATGCAGTGCTAACCAGCGAACCTGTTTGGGTTCTTTGAGGACGAAGCAGGGTCATCAACAGAACCTCCAGTTCTGTCAAGCGATGAGTCCTGACAGCACTGCTTGAAAAATATGAATACATAGATTGCAGTGTACTCTGATAGTCCTTCAGATATTTCTCATTTTGCTGCTTGTGATGCAGCAAGAGAGAGCCTATGTGCAAGGCAGTGAACAGAAATCATATATGGGCTCACATCAGTTAGTCGCTTTGCTACCCCTGTATGAGAACCTCTCATCACTGATGCGCCATCCGAGCAGAATCCTACACATTTCTCAAATGGGATGTTATGTTTACGAAAGAAGTCTAAAATGACATTTGTTATGCTTTCCGCTTTACCATCCGATATCTGAAGGTTTTCCAGAAAATGTGTCTTTACAGTTCCATTTACCACTGTTTGACAATAAAGCACAAGCTTTTTGCTGATCGTGAGATCTGTTGATTCATCACACATGATACCCAAAGTTGATGCGGAAGCAATTTCAGCAAATATTTCTTCTTCTATGACATTGCTGCATGCTTGATGCAATTCACGACAAGTCATGGTGGGTGTAGACATTGAATTCCTTGGCACCCAGAATGGCATGAAGATTCAGAAGAGATGCAAATTTTGAAGGGGCAGCTCTTCCTTTGCTAACCAATAAGCTGAATACATAGCTGCAGCCTTTGTTTTATCAGCTTTTTAATAGCATTACTGCAGCTGTACTAAAAGGATTTTAAGCTGAACTTCTTTACTGCCAGAATTTATGGTCAGTACTTGTTATATGATACCACAAGTGTTGTATGCCTGTAGTTGGTACAGCCTGGCGTGAAGGTATTTCTTTTACTGGCTGCCTTACAAATGTTACAGTACATTAACACTGTGCTGTTGACAACCTTAAAATCAAGCCATTTATACAGTTTCCTCCACTCTTCCTGAACACCACGTATATATTTCTTTTTGGGGGGCACCATGTGTGATGAATCATCATCTGCCACACTACTACTACTACTAGGCTCTGATGACTCTGATCTGTCTGCAGCATCACTACACATGATGAAGCAGTATGATCTGTTGTTCCATTAGTAACAGCACACAGAGATGTGCCATGATCAGTCACATTTTGTTCAATAGTAGCGACCTGTGCCCATACCCACATTATTACTTTCAACCTCTCTTTGTACAAATGTTGTTTTGTCTTCCAGTTGTTCTATGAAACAATAAAATTTTTCCATTTTCAATAAAAGAGTGCAAGGTTTTTGATTACTTGAACCAGAAAGGTATGAAATGAAAATGAATGATATTAATATACAGAAAGTGTTACTTTATGGACTGTGGTTTCCTTATCAGTGAAGTTGTTCTTAATATAAACAATGCAGCGCTGGCAACCACTACTTTTTACTGTGCACAAGGCAAGAGCTGTAGCATGAAACTGTAAAAGTACTGCTCATGCAGCCTGCAGCATTGCTGTTATCAGTTTTGTGAAGGAATGGTGATATGGTGCATCAGTACAAACTGTACAGTACCTGTGTGGGCTTGGATGTGGGTGTATTATAGGCAGCAATTTGTCCGATATCAGCCTAGTAAGTGAAACAACACACAGGCACACAGTATGTGCACAAGGCCAAGGATAACAAAACATTATTTGGTGGTCAAAGTTGTGACAACCGGAAAAAAGGCTGTCATTTTTGAATGCCCCAGCCCCAAGCCCAACCAACTGTGAAATAAACAGTAACAACTAACTGCTGCTGCTGCTAACTACAACCAGACCAGAATACCAGATATTACTGTTATTATTACTGCAACTGTGTCTGTGTTGCAGCAGATGATTACTACACACATAGATAGGTAGTTACTGGGTCACTTGAAATTCTAAACTAGGTCTAGACTACAACACAGTACTTCTGAGTAACATTCATAACGTAATGTTCTGTTGTAAATCACAAGTGATTATAATCATTCTGTTTCACAAACAGTCTGTTTGGTGAGAGGAATTTACTGGCTGCTGCCAGTAGATCCTTCACCTACTCACCAGTTCCACAAAAGCAGTTCAATAAGTTCACGTGGTGGTGGTGGCTGATGATACGTCAAAGCAAGCGACTTGAAGTCTTCAGTAACCGCTGCTGCTTCATCTGATATTGCCTGCTACAGGTCTTCATTCAACAGCAGGAGATCTGCCAAGAAGTGTTGTCAGTTGTTGACTCGGCGATTTTAAGTCTGTTCGGACTTGGACTCTTGGCTTAATAATGGTGTGTTAGCGAGCTGGAAATACCTGCAGAAGGGTAGTCTCGCGTCTGTGCTGTCTCTGCCAGTAAAGAAAACATATTATTAAAAAAAAAAATCTAAACATATTGGTAACAGAAACTAGTTGGAGCAAGAGATTGATTGCTGCAAACTAAGCTCCCCAAGTCCCCATCCCCAACCAAGTATATGTAAACCCAGTCGGTGGCAGTGGTGGTGCAGTCAGAAAGGGCAGCTGTAGTAGCCCAGAATAAACAACAAAACAGTGACATACTTACCCCCAGAATGCAAAGCTGACTGCACTCAGTCAAACATATATCCAAATCAGGCACCACACCGCGCTCATACGTTACAGACAGCATTTGTTGCTAAGTAAGTGTAACAACCTGTTGCTTGCAGCACATTACCACTCACCTCGGCTTAGAATGAAACCCTTCATCAGGAGGCATCGAGGGAGGCAGCAGAGTTTCATGCTGAATGCGCGAAGCAAAGCGCCTTTGGTGGGCGATTGGTTATGTGTGCAGCAAACTGTCACCATTACAATTGTAGCAATGAATGCTGTTTTAAACTATTATCTTACTTAGGTCGAGCGAGCACAATCGGAATCCAGAAGTGCAGCGCAGCACGCCACCATTATGTCGACCTCACTGTCTCAGTCACCAACCCCGGCAGGCTCAATCAGTCTGGGTGATCGGAGCAACTCACAGAGAAGGGAGCGATGGGTCGGTGCACTACATACATAACATACAATTACAGACACACAGACTATGAATAGTAGTAGTAGTAGTAGTACACTTTGACTTACTGTCTTTTGCTGCACCTGGCGGCAGCACGCCTCTGTCACTCACACTGAGTGTTGGTGAGTCACCCACCTCTGACTAGGCTCCGATTTACAGTGCTGCTGCTTCACAAAAACATGGAAGCATAAAACCTAAAATGAAGGAAAAAAAATGTCATCAGCACTGCAGACTGAAACATAAAACAACAGTGACAATGTGTGAGTGATGTAGTCTACTGCTCTGTACTGCTCTTCCACAATCCCACCCCCCCCACCACCAGCCTGCTGCCTAGCTATCATTAGCATTCAGCAGGGTCAACAGATTAAGTAGAAGTGTTGAACTTTACTAAATATAATTAATCACAATTTTAAATCATCATCACAATCAATTAATATACTATTGACTTGTAACTACACACACACAGTGGGTGGGAAGCCCTGGGTGGGGGAGGACACCTCTCGGGCGAGGCTGAACTTATCGGTACAGTGTGTGTGTGTGGGTGGGATGGCAGGGGACAAAGGAGGCCCGCCAACATATACACACACTGGTTAGGGCTGGGTGGCGCAGGCGGGGGGAACTTGGAAGGGAACTGGTGTTGGTGCTGGCCTGGTACAGTGTGTGGTAGTAGAATGAAGGTAGGTTGTAATTGTATTAAGATACACACACACACACTGACACACACACATGGGGTAGGGCTGGGAAGGGCGTGGGAAGGAGGGACTAGGGCAGGTGACCGTGAGGTTTTATTTAACTCTAAAATTGATTAGCGCTTTGCTCATTCTAAAACATTGAAAATGCATAGCACTTGCCTCATCACTGTGTTTAACAAACATAACACTTATAGAAAACCTACATAAATCCTTTCTGTACACAGATAGTATTGTCCCAAGGAAAAAATGATAATCAATTATTTAAAACCCGGAGGGGAGGTTGTTGTAATATACACTGGAAATGGGAAGAGCTGGGCGGGGGAGGTGGGTTTTGGATAGAGGTACTGGTGTGGTGCTGCTGCTACAGTGTCAGAAGTCTGAAGAATGATGTTGTAGTTGTATATACCGGGTAGGCGGGTATGGGTAGGACAGATAATGAACACTTGGTCTTGGTCCGCCACCCGCGTCCTAGTCTGGCCATTCCATACCTAGGCTACTATTGGATAAAATAGCAGTAGCAGCAGATCCTTCCTAGTTAAAACCATCTACCGTCCTACCTACCGAGCTCTCATTGCCACCCCACTAGAATTGTTGTCGGACTCCCACAGTGGAAAAATACTTCCTCAGGTTACCAGAGTCGTGTCCGACTCCCCCTCTGTTAAAATGTTCAGCACAGGCTATTTTGCTGGAACAGGGCTTGGCGGTGGCAGGGTGGCTGACTGAAACTAAAGTAACCCAACAAGACTTTCTTTCTACCCATTCTTAAAGTACTCTTCTCTCTCTAGTAAGTCTCTCTCTATTATCTATACTTATAAAGTTAAATCAACCAAGCTGCTGCATTAAAATGTTTTTCAATTAACCTTCCCAAAAATGTCATGTCAAGACCACATTACTACAGTAAACTAGCCAAAGAAAGCAATGCTTATATAGTAGCCGAGGTCAAGTGATTGAAAATGCCAAACCAGACAGCTACTCGAGTCTGACCTCAACAGCAGTGACAAAATTGGGTGACTTACTTGTCTGCTTCTTTTTTTTTTATTTTGCCAATAAAATAAACTTTTGTGCTTTAATCTGATTGTTTCTTTTTTTACCTATTGGCTTGCAATATGCATCACTGGTCACTTCACTACATATGATCAGAATGATGCTCAGATCAGCGCCCCCCCCAGTCTCTCTCCCTCACAAAACAAAACCCACTAGGTTATTGTTACAAAGAACAAACCAGTGGAACACGGGAGCCTTTGGAAGCATACAGTCAAGCCACTAGTCATCCTCCAGATTCAGGATCTGTTCACCTTCCCAGGAAATGGAAAAAGGGTCTTGCAACTCTTGCTAGTGCACCAGTGAGAAAACTTATTGGCACTGTGAGCCTGGCGAGCATTCAGGAGAAACAGGTGGAAAGTCATCAGCACTCTGTGCCCTGTCAAGCATTCAGGAGAAACACAAGGACAATTTTAGGAGTAGAACCCACCTACACAGAAAAATGTGGTCCAACAAATCCATAAAGTCTACTAACCGTCAGCTGCAGTCTTACCCCCCAACCCCGGCTGTAGCCATAAGAGTCCCTGCCAAGTGAGACATGCTGGACAGAAATGTTGGGGGGAAGAATTCAAGAGGGCATGGGACAAGCATATGAGGCTATCGGGGAAGGGTGGGGGCTGGCAGGGAGTAGGAGATGTAAGGGGGGAAAAAAGGGCAGAATACATGGGCAGCATGGGCTGCTATGGTCCTTTTCTGCAGTCAAGCTTCTATGACTCTGTGATATGCAGGAGCTCCAGGGTATGCCAAGCTGCAAGCTGCTGCCCACTCCATGGTGAATGAAGCGGCACTGAGGCACATCAGGCTGGATGCTAAGGCCTGATCCCTGCAGCAGAAACAACTAATGTTCTCAAGGACAGAAACACATGCCAGCACCTGGTACTGCAGGAGGCTGCCTGACCAAAGTAGAGATGCAGATAAGTCCAGAAAAAAAATGATAATGGTTGGCAAAATAAAAATAACCACACACACACAGCTTCTGGCTCCCTATGCTCAGTCATACATCTCAACCTCCTGCCTCATAAATCAGGGACAAGGCTTAAAAAAATCAGGGACAAAGCAAAGGACTAAAATCAGGGACACTAGAAAGCTGGTAGAATATGGGGCTTAGTGCAGTGTGCAATGCATTTTCTAAAGAATAACAAGTCTGTAACTTTAAAGCTGACATCGTTTGTGCTTACACATGACACTTGAGAGGTATGCCTATGCTGTTCACCTTGCTGTGGCAGGAGACCGACTGGAATGTTATGGTTCTGCTCCTGAGACTCGTTTGGAATTCCACAGCTTTTAACTTTGATCTCCTACCTGTCACTACCTGTTGCAGGAGCTACCCACATGTAATGAATGAAAGAAGCACTGACTGGTAGGAGAAAACTTGATTACACACAGCTGCAAGGATGTCCTTTCCTTTGTTACCTGTTCTAAACTCCCGGACCCCGCCCCGACTCCATGACTGATCTGACCAACTTGGCTCAAAAGCCTCAAAACCCGGCAGCAGTGGTCCGACCGTCCGACAGGTGTTAATAGAGGCGGGGAGCTGGCATGATGAAGGCTGACGAACAGTGATCACTCGGGCCTTTCCAAGACAGCTAGCTTCCCTTGACTCAACCGATCAGGCCCCATGCTCCCCTCTGGTGCTCAACACAGTAAGAATATATTTTCTATCCATATCGGATCCGTCCTAGACTAGTTACAGTAGGCTGTGACTGTGAGGAGACAACACTTATCGAAAATCATGAGCGTACCTCCTCAAGGCTGCAGCCGCTGCTTGATGCAGAGCAAGGACGATGTGATGATGATCTCCTCCTGTTCTGTGGCGAGGCGGTACTGGGCGCTGGGGAAGACCTCGCGCCCGTCGCCCGTTCTTTTGGGCCTGCAACATTACGTCCTTTTCGGATCCACAAGGGATACCATCAAGCTCTCCTTCCTCAATGGTCGACCTGGCTGAAAGAGGGAGAAAATGGCGGCGCCTACACATGCCACTGAACCCTAGCAGTTGCCACAGCTTACAGTGATTGGTGGGAAAAAAAAGCTTTTGACCACCAATCACAGATCATAGAATGTAACAAAATGTAACAGTTTTTTTAATGTATGTAGGGAAACAGCGAGAAATCGAATCTGCGTCCGCCCAGAATTTTTTATGTATTTATTGAAGCAGGAGAAATCGGCAGCGTCCATGAACTCGTCGCCATCGAGAAGCGCCCAATATTGTTAAACTGCGTCTTTTTCCCTTTGGGCGCACGGTAGCGCGGTCGCTGGGTATGGGTCCATCTTAATGAGTCCCGCCTGACCATTGGTATTCCCATTTGACTGTCTGTTGGTTACCCAGTGCTCTAGGGTGACCTTTCTGCAATCAAGACACATTGCCATCAGAATAAAGGGAGCACTGATGGCATGGCTAAGGACCCGTTGCTGGGTGTGGAGAATGGCCCCTGGACCCTCCATCACCTACCGAGTGTTAGGGCCATTTCTGTTTTTCCATTCCCAGAGGTGTGGACGTGCAATGATGGCCAACATGTGATGGGCACGCTCCCGCACCTGCATGCAGGCCATCCACTGTCGCTTCCATACCCAGCATTAGCATGTCTCTCCCTTGTTGCAATACCCCCAGTCTCCACTGGGAACTGCTGAACAATGGGAGACGTAACCCGCCTGGCTCCAGGAGAGGAGAGCAGTCCTCCGGATGTTCAATCCTGTCCTGCTCCTGCCGACCCCGAAGACCAGAGCTCGTTCCCGAACCCAGGTTGCTGGCATGGCGCCCAGTGCTTCAACCCTCAGCGCCACTGGGCCAGCCCAGAGTTTCACCTTAACCAGGTGATTAATCTCCCAGTGTATTTTCACATTCAGACCTCAGAGGCCGAGCACAGGCTCCATACTCTGGACCTGAGATGAGCACTCGCTTATTACAAAGAGCGCATGGCTTGAGTTCAGGGAGAGGTTCACCAGCTATTTGTCGCCTATGCTGAAGCTGCACCTGGCAGATCTGCAACCAAGCGGACGATTGGTGGATTGTATGCATTGATCTCTTCTATAGGTTGGCAGGTAGGGAGCCTCCCAGAGGGCTAAGGGCTTATTCTACCCGTCATACTACTGCATCAGTGGCTACATCCAGGGATGTCCTTATCCAGGAAACCTGCAGGGCTGCTACCCTGGAGCTCAGCACATACCTTCATTTCCTGTTAACACATTGACTTAGAGTTATGCTGGGATGCTGGTTTTGGGGCCTCAGTTCTCTAATCTCTGTTCCCTAAGTAGGGGATGTGCGTCTTGCCTCCCGCCTCCCAGAGAACTGCTAGTAGTCTGCTAGAAGTGTGGATAGAACATCATATCCATGTCCCTAGACTAACAGGTTACTCACCTGTAACAGTAGTTCTAGGAGTGATATATGATGTTCATCCACACAGACCCACCTGACCTCCCCTGGCTTTGGCACACACACTGTGATTCCAGCGGGCAAGATCTGGCGACGGGGTGAAGCCGAGGGAGTTACCACCCGAGTTGGTGAGAGGAGTCAACTTGAAGACTTTCTGGTAAGCCTTTAAGGGAAAGGGCACTGCCAGAAGTATGGATGAACATTGTATACCACTCCTAGAAATACTGTTACAGGTGAGTAACCTGTTTTTATTTTTCAGGTCCCCTTTTCCTGGGATTCAGGATACCATATGCAGAAGACAGAACAACTATAGTCAGCAAATACAGAAAATCAAAGAGAAAGGCAACAAAATTATTAAATTAATTATTAAATAAAGAAGTGAATAGCTCCTGCAAGCTAACTACCCATTCGCTCCAGTTCACTAAATTAGATAATATAATTGATAAAATTAACTCTGGCAGTATGCTAGATCAAAGAGGTGGAATTTTAGGGCCCCTTTGATGCTCACCACCAGCAGACCGAATGTGGACAGGCAAGGAGTGCCACAGTATAGGGGCAACCAGAGTAAATGACCTGTCTCTGGACAACTTCAGCCTTGACTGGGGCACAGATAACAGGCGAGCATCAGTGGAGTGGAAAGGATGGACAGTGAGTTGTGTAGGTTCATGAGATCTTTTAGATAACCAGGTTCCATACCGTATAGGAGCTTGTATACCAACAAGCATATCTAGAGGTTAATTCATAGCTGAACGGGCAGACAGTTCATTTCATGCAGCACCAGAGTAATACGATCTCTGTGGGATGTACCGGAGATCAAGCGTACTGCTGCATTCTGGAGCAGCTCTAGGTGGCATATTAAACTCCCAGATAACCCTAGGTAGAGAGTGTTACAGTAATCCAACCTATATGTAGTGAAGGCATGAATTGCTGTCATCATTAGGTCACCAGGTTTATTAGGGTGATGTTTTAAAGATGGAAGAAGTCACTGTGGGCTGCCGCCAGTTCCTGATATTCCAGGGTTAACCTGCAGTTCACAGTGACTCCCAGATTTTTGACTGTTTCCACAGCTCCATTGGTGGTACCATTTAAAGATGGCAACCAGGTATCACTCCTTCTCATAGCTGACCCACAGGAACCTGGCTTGATGATCATCACCTCAGTCTTACTTGGGTTGAGGCATAGCTAGTTTGATGCCATCCAATCGTTGATCTCTTGTAAGCATCAACACCTCAGGTGCACATGACAGGTGGGTACAGTTGGGTATCATCTGCATAGCAGTGAAACTCCGGACCATACCATCCAATGATCTCACCCAAAGGCAACATGTACATGGAAAATGACATGTAGGCCAGGATCAAGCTTTGAGGCACAACACAGTCAACAGCAGCTGAGATAGAATTACCTGAGACTACCTGCTGCCTTCTTCTGGACAGATAGGACTCAGACCTGCACAAAACAGTACCAGCAAGGCCTACATAGTGCCTCAGATGTTTCAAAAGCTCCCCATGATCCTCTGTTTAGATGCCAGAGAGCAGTCAAGAAGGACAAGAATGGAATGATGCCATCTGTGTCTTGTAAAGAGGAAGCAATTGAACACCGGACAAGTGTAGTCTCAGTACTGTGATGAGGGCACAATCCTGATTGGAGAGGCTTATAGATATCATACCTTTCCAGGGAGATCTTCAACTGCATTGCCACTACTTTTTAATTCAAGTTTATTGAATAACTTGAGTGCAGGATACATCACATACAGTATGATCAGTTCAAGTAGTCATACATTTCGTGATACAAAATGAGTCACGGCAGCATGTTACAAAACATTACAATTGTGTGAGTGTATAACAGTATTCAATTCTTGCTTCTCAGGGTATTTCTACCATTGTAGACAAAAATTGTGACATATCCCCATCAGAGGGAGTTTAGGTGGGTGACCACAGACAAATCAAGGGAGGGTCTCCAGGGATCAGTCTGGGTAGTGTTTTCATGGGGTTTCATTGGTGTCCCTCCCCTAAAGGTGCAGGATCCACCAGGACAACCTTCTTGCGAAGCTGTGTATCCAGTGATTCACCAGGTAGGTTATTCCATGTGGTGTATCTCCCTTAAGATGTCCAGCCTTTGTTTGTGGGTAGGTGGCTATGGTTGTAGTCATTGTCTTGTTATGGCTTTGTTTGTGGCTGCCAGCATCACCTACTATAGATAGAGGGAATTGTTGCCTCTCACCCCATCCAGGGGGAGACCCAGAATGGCTTGCTGTATGGTGAGTGATACGTCGATCAAGAACAGCTACATGAGGGTGGCTGTCATCTGTCCCAGTATCTGGTTAGGTGTGTGCATGACCAGAATGTGTGTGTGTGATGTGCTTTTTTTTCTGACCACTGTCTCCAACAGGCCTGGGAAGCTTTCTGTGCCCACTTTCCCAGTATTACAGGGGTATAGAAAAAATTGGTCCTCAATTTCCAGGCAAATTCTTGCCATAGCAGAGAGCTGGTTATTTTAAAAGTGATTATGAAGAACGTAAGCTACTCCCTGTCTGTAAGCTTGATTTTTTTTTTTTTTCCTAATTGTTTAACCAGGTGATGCACACTAAGCTGAAAGCTTGTTTACAGGTGCAACCTGGCAGCACAGGGAAGTTAAGTTACTTGCTCACGGTCACACAGTATGCAAGTGGGGGCTGTGGGATTCAAACCCAGGTCTCCAGATTTGCAGCTCAGAGCCTTAAACCACTGCGCTATACTGCCCACCTAAACTGCCATAAACAGGGGTGTAGGTTGAATTTGTCCCATGTTCTGTTTCCCTGCTTGCTCTCCCCTGCCAATTTCTGCTTGATGTTAGCTGTGAAGTCTGTATGCAAGCCCCATAGGGCTTTGTAGAGGGCTGATACCTGTCCATAGGAGACAGTATAGCACAGTGGTTTAAGGCTCTGCGCTGCAAACCTGGAGACCTGGGTTTGAATCCCACAGCCTCCGCTTGCATTCTGTGTGACCCTGAGCAAGTCACTTAACTTCCTTGTGCTCCCAGGTCGCACCTGGAAACAAGCTTCGGCTTAGTGTGCCTCTCCTGGTTAAACAATTTCCCCTTCCCCATTGTTAATTTCCCTTCTTAGTATGGCTTCCAAGATTGTCAAGAAATGTTTGATTGGGGATGGTTCCCATACAGCCCTACTCTGTACCTGTCATTGTGTTATTTGAAGGTACCTAAAGTGTTCCATATTGTTTAAGCTGAAAGCCTGTTTATGGGATTCAAAGTCTATTAGGTTCCTTCCAATGCATAGCTGCACAGGTGAGCATAGGCCCTGATGGGCCCATCTTCTGTATGGTGGGTCTGTTGATGCCAGCCAGAACAAATGGACCTAGGCAAACCACCTAAACTGCCATAAGTAGGGGTGTAGGTTAAATTTGTCCCATGTTCTGTTTCCCCCCTCCAGGGTGGAGTGAACCTCCAGGAGTGTGATATGTGAGTTGGCTCTTTTAAATGTATGGTCCATAGCCCTGGCTTTGGCAGTCCACCCTCCTCTCTTTGTTCTGCCAGTTTCCAAGCAGCCTTGTAAGCTGGGATCATCCATAGCAGTAATGATCTGACTTGTACTGCTAGTAGTTTTCTAGGTCTGTGACGGCCCTCGCCCCAGCCATTTTACATGCTTGTCAATTTTAAAATTATCCGAGGTCTTCTACCCATCCATAAGTATTTCAAGAAAGATTTTTGCCACTGGAGAAGTTGCTTTTTGGGGATTGGGGTTGGGTGTACTCTGAGAAGGATATAGATAATGCAGTAGACTGCTCATTGTCAATGAACTGATTCTGGAGCACAGTGGGAAGTTAATGAGTGCCCATCTATCCAGATTGTCTTGGACTGTTTTCGTAAGGGGAGCAATGCTGGCATCATATACTTTGGAGAGGTTTTTCATAGCCTGAATTCCCTAGTATTTCATTTACATTGCCTGCCATTTCAGAAGTAACATTTCCTTAATGCACCGAGAGAGACTGTAGTAAAACTTAAGGACTTCTGTTTTAGCTTTATTGAGGACATAACCAGCGTGCGTCCGAAAGAGTTCAAGACCTCTCCAAACCTCTGTTATCAAGTTTCCGATTGGGCCAAGTACAGCAGCATGTCCTACGCATACAGTGCTATCTTTTGTGAGTGCGCCCCCCCCCCACTTCTGTACCCATGATATTAGGGTTATCTCGAATCCGTTTGGCCTGGGGCTCTATATATAATGCAGATAACAGGGGTGAGAGGGGGCAGCCAGGCTGCATATCTCGGTATAGCTTGCCAGCATCTTCTTGATTACCTTCCCCAAAAAGGGAAGGTTTGAGACAGACTAGTAGTTCAGAATAATGTCAGGATTTGAAGATGGTTTCTTGAGGAGGGGCTTCGCCCCTGCCCTTTCCAAAGCAGCAGATAAAAACCCTCTGCAAGAGATGACCAGACAATTTCTGAAATTGTGCCCAGGCTCCCCTCCTCACATCCAGTAAGCAGTCAGGTAGTCCCTGGATCTAACGAAACATAAATGGGATGCAGTCCTGAGACCACCTGAAACACCTTTTCATCCGAAACTGGGCAAAATATCACCCAAGATGGACAGTCACCCGAGTTCATCTTCGGAATGGTACTGCCAGCCTGCAGCAGCAGGCTACTTGAAGAGAACCCATCCTGAATAGAGGACCCCTTTTTGAGAAAGAACTGATTAAACTCATTGCATCTTTCATCAGAAAAGTCTACTTTGGACTGTAGACAAAAGGGATTCAGCAGCCTCTCCACAGTGCAAAAGAGCTGAGCCATTAGGTTCTTCCACTCAGTAATCACCCTTGACAGGAACTTTTTCAGAGTGATTATAGCAGCAACAGGTTTTTTAATGCTTTTGTTTCTGCCATGTAATGCTTTTGAAGTTTTTAAAAATTAGAACTTGTTCTAATACTGCATAACATAAAGAAGGAGAGAGGGATAGGAGATATAGGGTACAGGAGTAGCAGAGAGGAGGAGGATGTAAGCTAAGAAAAGTAGTGGCTGTGGGAGTGTAGAACTTAGGTAAGGAAAGAAAAAGAACCAGGGACATGAGTAGGGTAGAGGGAGAGAGTGTGAAGAACTGCTGAGAGGGCAGGGCAGAGAGAGTGAACTGAGATCCTTAAAGAGGTAGAAGGTCTGCATTTTCTATCACCAGTCATGCAGCAGTAATTATCGTGTTTGTTCCAGGTCTTATAATTGTTAATGAGCCTCCACTAATTTTTTGGTGGTATAGACTCCTCAACATGTGGTGAATTTCTTGGTATGTGATAAATGGGCCTGTGTGGTCCAAAAACCTGCACTTTATAGCGTCAAGGTACTGTACGTCTATGGTGGGCCAATAAAACACATGGCCCTATCCACAAAGTCTAGTGTTTCAAGGATTTAACTTTAAATCAACATTTTGTCATTGAAATGTGGGATATTGACACTCAAAATATTGAAAAATGTGGAGATATGTGGGAAACTTTCCCTCAAATTGTGTGTAATTTGTGGGACAATGGCCCTCAAAATGTAAGACAAATCATCAAACATGGAGATATTGTACAAGCTAAAAATACGGTGGAAACTAGCACTTTTATTTGTTCAGTGTTTAATTTTGATTTAAAAAGAATTACCTCATTTTAATGTGCCTTACAGTTTTGGCAAGGCCATGTCGAGGAAAGTCTGCCTAGGCTCAGTAGTCCAGCCTGAACAGGAGTGAAAGGGATAGTATCTCAGTACCGACCAGATCACTTCCACTTCCCAGTTGATTGAGCTGCCCCTGATCGGCCCTTGTGCTCAGGCACGTAATGGCACGTATCGAGGGAGAGCACGGGGGCATGCCCCATTAAAATCAGTGGGGTCAGTTTTATATGCGTTTTATAAACTAATGGCCAGATGGAGAGCAAATCAAGGGCACCAGTCGACTAACAAGGGCCTTGTCAGTTGACAATGCCCTTGATTGCTCTCCATCTAACCATAGTTATCTATAAAAATGTATATAAGACTGACCCCATTGATTTACAATAGGCCTTACCCTTTCCCTGGGTGTATGTCATTATGTGCCTGATCATGAAGCGATGGATCAGGGCAGTTTGATCAATTGGGAAGTGTAAGGGATCTGGTTAGTACCACGATACAACTGGACTGGAGTACGGAGGGGGAGATCTGCCTAGGCGGACTTTCGCCGACATGAGTGTCAGAGACGTGCAAGTCATGTCTCTGCTACAGAAACTTGGTGATTCTCTTTAACATTACAAAAAATCAGTTCCTGCTGTGAGGTCAGTTTGCAGTTTGGCACAGCACCTTTTCTGTCTTGGAATGCCCTCTTTCTACGTGGGATACAGGAATTCTGAAGGTTAATGTTTGGGGCATCCTTCATAATGTGGAACAGTTCAGAGGTAGGAACATGGCTAGAAATATTCTTCCTGAGTGAATGTTCTTTACATTTTGTGTGTAACCATTTAGCAGAAGGTTGGGGAAGTGTACAAGATGGCAGGGGCATTCTTACCACAAGAATCCCTGCACCTCTACTAACAGACACTCCATCCGTCTCCCACAAAAGCAGGTGCAAACTTTTACTGGCAAAAGTTAGCTCTTTTAATGTAATTTAAAGCATAATTTATGGTAAATGTTGATCAATAGCCCACACACACACACACACATATATATATATATATTTCTTTTCATTTTTGCAGGTCTGCTTTACCTTCGGATTCGGTTATGCTGTGGGAGCACTGGTACAGACATGCTGTTTTTTTGGCAGAACACCATATTTTATCCAGAGATGAGATTGCAGAACTATTTGGACCCCTGCTAACAGCAGCACACAGTGAAAAAAGCAATGAGGTACAGTAGGAAGAAATTGCATTAGCAATGCTGCTAGGTGGAGTCAGTAAATACAGATGAGGCATTATTTCATTATAATTTGTTGCCTGGGAGATGTGCACTCAGCTGAAGATCATTTCCAAGTGCAGCCGGGGTGGGGTGGGGGTTACATGGTGGTAAGAAGTACAGTAACCAAAAGACAAATGCAATGTACAACACAGAATAAAGTGACAAGTGCAATACACAATACAGAATACCTAATGGTGTGAGGTACAGCATTTACAAACTTGCAAGAATTTACAGTGGCAGAAAGTGACACGTGCAGTGTACAACACAGAATATTAGATGTCACAAGGTGCAACAATATGCAAATGTACACAAATGTATTTATTTTATTTAGCTTTTGTTTACCAGGTAAGCACCCTAGACAGTCAAGTGCCTATTTTCAGGTGCAACCCAGGAGAATTACAAAGGCAAATAACAAATCAGAGACAAAGTAACATTAATCAATAAGGTACAGTCAGGTGCTGGCAGAGAACCCAGGCAATAACAAATTAAGAGACAAGGTAGCAACAGTTAACAAGGTACAGACAGGAACAGGCAGCAAACTGTGGTCAGGTGCAGGCAGAGAGCATATACAAGGCCAGTGCAGTGATTTGGGGCATGGCGACCACAGGAGGTGGCCAGGGGACCAATCAAATCTCAGCAGGGCCTTATCGAAGAGTGCGATATATACAACTGCACACGTGCTGTCGAAGGGGCACAGGTGTACCATGGAGGGTAGGTCAGCTAAGAGTAGAGGCAGGCAGAGGCTTGTTTTAGGTGGTCCCAGAAGGAGGACCTGAAACAATTGTGAGAGGGGGTGGTCCGTACATAAGCAGGGAGTAGATTCCAAGCTCTGGGGGCAAGGGCCTGAAGGCACGGTCCCGGCGAGGGAGCGAAGTTTTGGGACCATGAGAGCCTGGAGTCAGTAGACCCTCAAGCCGATAGCGAGAGGGACAGGTTTGAGCAGATTGGGAGTGCAGGAGGAGTGGATGATCGGAGGATGTTGTCTGTAAGTTGCCCAAGATAAAGTTGATGGTTACTAGGGAGAGCCACCCAGCCTGGAGTAGAGTTGACAGTGATGGGTGATAAGCGAGGGCTGATGGAGTGATACATTGGTTATACGCCAGGTCCCATTTCGTGAGCCTGGTTTTGGGGGCGTTCACGAAGGAGGTGAGCCCATAGCAGAGCATGGGGAGAAGAACCCCTTTTGCAATAGCAAGACGGGCAGTAGGGGTGAGGCAACTTTTGGCCCTGTATGCCAGGTCCAGTTTACAGTTTGTGGCCTTGCAGGAGTTTTGTATGTGCAAGGAGAGGTCCAGCTGAGGGTCGAGGTTTACCCCCAGGTACTTGAAGGAGTCGACCACGGCCACAGGGGCACCGTCAGCACCAGCGACATTGAGATGTGCCAGGCACGCTCTCACCTTGGCAAGGGACCCGAATAGCATGGCCTGTGTCTTCTGAAGGTTGACAACAAGCTTATTTGCCTTGAGCCAAGATTGAATGCGGGCGAAATCAGAGCTTAGTCTGGTGTTTATGTCTGTGGTATCATGGGAGCTAGCCAGAAGCACAAGGTCGTTAGCATAAAGGGTGATGTGCCCAGAGGCAGGGACCGAGGGCAACTGGTTAATAAAGATGGAGAACAGTAAGGGGCCAAGGACAGATCCCTGAGGCACCCCACAAGTTACCGGGGCAAGCTCAGAGAGGGCTTGTTGGAACCTCATGTACTGTTGCGTGCCCAAGAGTTGGTTAGTAAACCAGGCTAGGACAGGAGGGAGAGACTGAGGGACCAGAGGGCAGCCCCCAGGAGAGTGTGATCAACCAAATCAAAGGCCTTAGACAGGTTGATGAAAATGGCACCCGTGAGTTTGCCTTGGTCTGTTGCAGTTCTGATTGTTGTGGTGACCTGGGCGAGGGCAGTGGAGGTGATGTGCCTTTTACGGAACCCATGCTGTGCAGGGGAGAGGAGGTCATGGATCTGGAGGAAGTGAGCAAGTTGGGAGGCCACTATCTTTTCAAGTAGTTTGTTCACTGCAGATAGTATCGCTATGGGGTGATAG
Organism: Neoceratodus forsteri; assembly: GCA_016271365.2. NCBI lineage: Eukaryota > Metazoa > Chordata > Ceratodontiformes > Ceratodontidae > Neoceratodus > Neoceratodus forsteri. The sequence goes on along the minus strand of CM057450.1, from coordinate 1,686,052,163 downwards.
TTATCAAGTATTTTGGGATCCCCACGCTTGAAGCCAGGGGGTCACGCAGGCCACCTTCCATATAGCTGGGATAGACCCAGATATGAGAGAGGAGTTGAGAATGTGTGAGATAGGCCGTGCCAGGTAGGGGGTCCCCAGGCCGAGTAATTTGGGCTTGAGATTGTCATGCCCAGCTCCAGAGTGAGAGGAGAGTCCAGACAGGAGCTTTGGTGTATCTTTGCAGGAGACAGTTTTAAAATAGAAGGGGGGGAGGAAGGGACGTGGTGCTGTCAGTGGGGCCCGGGTCATTGGGTACTGAGGACGTGGAGGTGTAGACAGACAGGTCAGAGAACAGGACATTGAAAGCGTTGGCTATAGACAGGGCATTGTTAAAGCTGACTCCTTTGATTTGCATGTCGAAGACTTGGGGGCAGACAGGACCACTATCAGTATGCTTGATGGTGCGCCAGAAGCTCCTGGGGTTCTTGGCAGATGCTACAAGTGAGGATTTGCAGAACTCACTCTTGGCCAGGTGGATCGCCCGCTTACATGAGTTCCTAAGCTGCCTGTAATCCTCATAGTCTGTTCTGTCCCTGGAGGCCTTACATTTATGCCAGCTTTTGTCCCTGAGCTTCATCAGGGCAAACAGTCCCCCTTGCAGCCACTTAGTGACAGTGCCTCTCACTCTTCTTTTTATGAGTGGGGCATGTCTGTCTTGTAAGGGGGCGAATAAGGATATAAAGCAGTCAAGAGCAGCGGAGGGGTCGCTGTTGGCATAGGCCAGGGACCAGTCAGTCAGGCAGAGGTTGGCAAGGAAGTTGTTGTGGTTAAATTTTGAATAGTCCCGCATCTGAATGACTTTTGGGGGGACTCTGGGGGTAAGGACCTTCCAGATACAGTAGGTAGGGGAATGGTCCGAGATGGAATCTGAGAAGAGGCCAGAGGCAGTGATCTGGTTGGGCCTGTTGCACAGCATCCAGTCAAGAAGAGTGCCTTTTTCCCCTGAGGGAGAGGACCTGGTGGGCTCTGTGATAATTTGACCTAGGGCAAGACCAGACAGGAGGGGTTCGTAAGATTTAGTGTTTACACTCAGCCAGTTTAGGTTGAAATCTCCGAATACTAAGAGTTCATTAGTGCGTACCTTGGGACTGAGGCAGTCACGGAGATGGGAGAGGCCACGTACTGCATATTTTGGTGGATTATACACACAGGCCAGGTGGAGCTTCTTTGCATTGCCCAGTACAAGAAGGGCATGCAGGAACTCTGAAGAGGGTGGGGGGTGAGGTATGACAGTTACCTTGAGGTGGGGTTTAAAATAGAACAACAGGCTACCCCCGTTTGTTACCCTCTATCCTGCCTGATCACAAAATAGCCTGGGAGGGTGCAGACAGCATCTGAATGGGCAGGTTTAAGCCAGGTTTCGGAGATCCCCAGGATGTCAGGCTTGTAGGGGGCAACCCAGGCCGTTAGGTCTGAGAGGTTAGCGAGTAGGCTGCAGACATTGAGGTGGGCAATCTTTAAGCTCTTAGCGTACTGCCAATGGGGGGGAAGCATGCTGAAGGGGGGTTTGGCTATAAACAGCAAGACACCGCTCACACAGGTAGAATTATCAGCTGAAATGCAGTGAGATGGTTGATGAATCTAAATCTTAATAGGTCTGTAACTTAGTGGCAGTGCCACAGCAGTCAAATTCTAAGCAGTAGGTAAATTCACAACAGAAAATGCAGAAATCAGTAAATCAATGATGAACTTAGGTGCTGTAATCAGATTCTCTAATTGACTTGCATGAACAGTTCTAACAGCAGCGAGTATGGATAGTCTGTTACAAGGTTATGAGGTGCAGCATAACATATCAAGCGGCAGCATAGGTGAGATAAAAGCTGAGATAATTGTGCCCACCAGACAGCTGACGCGGACCACAATAGACCCACCCAGTAGGTGGGAAGGACTAGAGCGTATTTAAGGGGAGGAGGGAACGGGGCAAGTGGGTGGGAAGAAATCAGAAGTCGAGCCCCGTGGAGTTCTGTTGCTGCAGTCTGTAGCACAATATTTAATTGTGCAGAAAACTTGTCCTCCTAAAGCTTCAATGAGCTCAGTCTGCAGCCAGCAGCAGAGAAAACGGCCCTTTATGTAGCCCAGCGAGGCGATCAGGCAGGAAGGACTTGGTGCCTTTTTCCAAATTCAAATCCCCGAAGACAAAAGCTCTCTCAAGTCTAATGTCATCAAAGTACTGGAACAGCATGAGGTGTGCAGCACTGGCCAGGGGGTGGTAATGTGCTAGCTAAAACCAATGTGAGTGGCTAGCTGCATGAGTAGGATAGGAAAAGATGAGCAGACAGTAATGGATTAAGAAGACAGTGAGGACCCTAAACAAATAAGGAGAGGACAATCATTCCAGAGAGTAGGAAGGCGGAGAGAAAAAGAGGACTGACCAACTGAGGTTTTGCGTTCAGGGATACAGACAGAGTGAGCGTTAGATAGGTGAAGGAAAGCTGGCCTGCCAGCACAGCGGTAACACTATCACTTGTAACTCTGGCAACCCGGATTCGGTAGTGAGCCCAAATCATCAGAGGGACGGCTGGGGGACAAGGATTGAGCGCCCGACGGGCCGCTCTACTTCTCCAGGAGGGGTGGACTGTTCTTCTTGCTGCTATATCGCCACCACCTGGATGACCACGGGTGGTGCTGGTGCAGCTGAGACAGAGCTTGAAAAGAGGGGCGGGCATTGGCCATAGACCAGAGAGGAGGTGCATCTCTGCGTGCCTCCGTCTCATTGGTCCTCCTTGAGTGCTGACATCTGCAGGGGGCTGGATATCAGAACAAGCGAAAAAGACACACGTCTGCGCCAGGAGACGGGCCTTGCATCAAAGACCAGGGACCAAGGGATACAGGCTCCAGGTGTTTTCTCTCTCTCCCCCTTACGTTACGGGGAAAGATAGGGGAGACTTTCTCCACCCCACTCGGGGGATTATCGGGGTTTCAAAATTTCACTTGGGAGTGGGGCACTGAAGAAACATACATGTCCCTCAGGTTCCCAGGTGTAGCTGAACAGCGCATTGAGGACCCTGATGATGGGGGTAGACACTGTGAGAGAAGGAGGAGGGGAAAAAACAGAAAGTAAAACAAAAAAAAATTGGTGAAGGGAGTATGATGACAAGATGGAGGTCGTGAGGGGAAAGAGCAGTGAGGAAAAGTAGGACAGGATGGTAGTAAGCCAGTATTCAGCCAGGAAAGAGGAGCAGTGAGAGAGACTTCAGGCTTTGAGGGGAGGGACATTTTAAGCTAAAGGGAGGTTGACACACTATGATTATTAATTATTGCTTTCCATAGATCATGAATTCCAGGAGGGTTTTTATTTAGGGTGGGGAGTTCTTTTCAGCTTTTCGGCGATCCTAATATGAGATTTGGACACTTCGAGCTTCCTGTTTTAGAAACTTGAAGTATCTGAAACATAGTGATCAGAGCCCTAGGAATGGTCAGCAGAAGGGATCGTTCAGAGTCACAGTGTCCATTGTAGACAATGGCAGATGGACTCTGTTGTTACCTTTCCTGTGTAATATCATGCTTTCCCCAGATTTAACGTGTTTGTAAATCCATTATCATTACAAAGTGCTAAATACTGTATCAGCTGCTTGAAATGGACTTTGGACATTAGAGATTTGATTTTGTTCAGAAGGGCTTTCTGGCTAGCATGCCTAATAACAAAAAACCTGAAGTTAATAGTGTTTGGAAAATGTGTAAAAAAGCGCTCCCAAAATCTTCAATAACTGCCAGAATTTATGATTTCTGGTGGCGTGGATACAGTTCACTGTCCACACACTGGCACTTCCACTGGAAAAGGCTTTCTGTCAGATGTCTTTAACTAAGCTTCTCCTACCACCTGGGCAGTATATGTCTCAACTTTGCCCTATGACATGAGATCATTCTTTCCACTGTAAGAGACAGGTTCTCTCCTTAGCAGCTCCTGCTTAGGTTTTTAACATTTGGTGATTGAAGGTTGTCAAAGTATTTTCTCTCTAGCTCTCGATTTCCCTCAATGAGATTGCAGACTGGAGCCACACAAACAAGGATTTATGTTTTGTGTTCAGTGCCAACAAAAAATGTCAGTCACTGACCCACACAGCATGTGCCTGTACTGCCTGGGCAGGCAGTATGACATGACCAGGTGCAGCTTAGGCCTTTTGTTGCTTCTGGAATCCCTTGAGTATCAAGCTCTGACTGCCCCTTGGCTGGCCTTTGGAAAGAGATCTGAAGACCCGGTCCAAAGGCTTCAAGAAGGCCTTGATGGCTGCTGGGTTGGCTACACAGCTTGCAACCTTTGAGGAGGAAGCGGCACCCCCTACAGTGTGCACCTCCTCTGCCTCAGCTTATCTCTTGCCAAGGTCCAGCATCGGAGGGTTATTAACAAGGGGATTCTGTGAGATGTGCCTGTTCCTCTAGACTTGGGGGGCAGCCCACTGCAACAAGAAGCACAAGTGCTGCTGTTGCCAGTTGTAGGACCTGGAGAGTTCAGGATCTTCCCAGTCCCTTGACCCCACCGACCATTCAACTTTGATTCAGGCTCTCTCAGTCAAAGATAGGGTTGAGAGCTCCTTGGTAATCTTGTTGGGCTTATCGACCTCAACTCTGGTCAAGTAGGCCATCCAGATCTTCCTTGAGCCTGTTGACTAACTGTCAGACAAGACTGAGGACTCGATCTCCCAGACCCTGGATCTCCCGGTCCTCACTCAAGAAGATGTGGCCCTGTCAGTTTCCTTGGCCAGGTCACCTTGAGGGAGGACTTCACTGGTGAAAGAGCATCCGAAGCCTCTTATGCTGAATGCAGCAGGGCACATGGTTCACCACCACCCTCTAAAGGCTTCCCTCGATGTTGACTGTCAGGTAGACGAATTAAGGTCTAGGTCGAGGTCTCAATCAAGACATTCCTGCTTTCGATCCCACCCAACTGGGAAGCATTGTCATCGACACTCCTCGACCTCCTCAGGTGAGGAGAGGCACCAACAGAAGATGCACAGGCACTACGAGGAACCCCTCTGGCAACAGTGGTCCATCACGAAGTGGGGTAGGGCTTTACTCTAAGATCTATCTATCCCCTGGCAGGTGCCAGTGATATCTCCACCTGTCCATACTTCATAGGTGCTCCCTGCAACTGCTTCTCCATCACTGAGAGTGAGGCCGCTGCCACCACAGCCAAAGGTGGGTGCCCTGACCAAGGAGGCCCACTTTGCGTCAGACTTGCCAGGCTGATTGTTGGGGAGATCACCCAATCAGAGGTTTCTCAGGTGATCCACAGTGAGCAAGGGCCATTGTTGAAGAGTTCCCGGGTGACTCCAGCTGGTCATCCATGGTGTCCTCTAGGATTCCCATCTTGGACTGGTAATCAGTCGAGGAGATGACCACTGACCATTGGCCAGCGTCATTTGGGCCTCTTCCCTGGCTCATGTCAGAGTCCATGAATGTCCCTTTGGAGCCTGCCCAAAAGAAGGCAAAGTACCACTTTATCTACATCCTGGATAGAGATGAATCCCTGGGGTTGCCTTTTCCATGGCTGAAGCTATCTTGCGACTGGCCCAAGAGCTTTGGCAGCACCCAGCATCCTACCTGGCACCCTCTACCTGTATAGTCTGCAAGTATGCGGTCCCTTGTGGGTCCTTTTTGGGATTCTCAGACCACCTTATGGCCAAAGGGTTGGTCTTTGATTTGGCCTTCTGTAAATACAAGGGTCAAGGGGATGTGGACAAGCCTCCAGACAAGGAGTCCAAGAACAGTGACCACACTACTAAAAAGGTGTACACTGCGGCAGCCTTAGGCCTCTTCAGGTGAGTCATTCTCTCATGACGAGCAGTTTTGGGCAGTCTCTGTTGAGAGTTCTTGATGAGCTCCTCTCTTACCTCCTTGCAGACCAGTAGTTGCCAGTGAAGTTGGTCTGGGACCAAGGTCAGTCACTGGCCAAGCACCAGCTCCAGATGGCCTTGGACCTGAGCAGTTCCTCTGCCTTTGCCATGGCAGTGGCCATCGCCATGCTTTGCAGGGCATGGTTGCATCTGTCTGCCTTTATGGCGGACACCCAGCATATGCTGGCCAGTGTTTCTTTTTTTTGGGCACCAACCTCTTTGGCCCCGTGGTGGAAGGACATCTCACATGTATAGAGAAAACCAGTACCAGCCTTGACTCTGTGGCATTGTCTCAGAAGCAGAAGCCTAAGAAAAAATCTTTCCAGTACCGGTCCTTTCAGCTGCCGCCTCCTTGGCAGCAGTCCCAGCAAGGGCAGTATCAGGCCTGGTACCTGAAACCCAAGTTCAGAAGCCAGGGCCACAAGCAAGGTTGGGGCAGGGGTAGTGGTGCCCCCTCTCACCCCAGTGGCCAGTGCTTCTGCCAAGGCTGCACAGTGATGGGTTGGGGATGTCATCCTTCCACCCGTCCTGTTCCTTTCTGTGCTTCCAGTTTGGGGTCAGCTGCAACACTTCATACTATATTGGACAAGTAGGTGCTAGAAGTGATAGGCAGAGGGTTTCCTCTGGATTTCAAGGCTCTTCTGCCTTATTGACACCAGGCTTCTCGGGAGTCCAAGGTGTTGCAGAACACACTGTCTGCCGTTTGGGAGGACATAACTCAGCTCCTCATGAAGGGAGCCATAGCCCACATCTCGGATGCCCTAGCCATTAGTATTATATGTCCAGGCACTTCCTGGTTCTGAAACGGACAGGTGGCTGGTGCCCCAAATGGGATCTGCATGATCTGAATTAGTTCATGCGAAAGTGGAAGTTCTGGATGGTCACTCTGTATCATTCCTTCTCTGGAGCATGGGATGTTGTTCTGCTCCCTGGACCTCCAGAATATGGTCTCCCACATTCCAGTCCACCTGTCCCACCGCTGGTACCTCCAGGTCCATGCGAAAGTGCTACTGTACCCGTTCCAGGTCATGCTCTTTAGTCTTTCATCTGCCCCCCCCCCCGGGTCTTTACCAAGTGCATGGCAGTGGTGGAAGCCTTCCTGCTGCGCAAGGGCATCAAGGTATATCCCTTCCTGGATGACTGGCTGATAGATGGGCTGTCCAAGGATACAATTGAGAGGTTCATAGATCTGGCCTTCCAGACCTGTCGTGTCTTGGGTCTGTTGGTCAAGTCAGACAAGTCCAAACTGGTCCACTTGCAGGTAATCAAGTTCATCAGTGAAGAACTAGATACCCTGTGGGACAAGGCCCACCTCCCTGTGAACCAAACACTGGATCTTGCTCCTTTGCCTGACCATTTCAGGTTGGGCTCTCATGCCCTGTCCAGGATTTCCTGCAGCTGCTGGGCTACATGGTGTCCTGCAGTAGCATGGTCCAGTGGGCCCACTGGTGGATGCACCACCTGCAGTGGGAGTTGGACCGTCAGTGATCCCAATACCTAGGCCTGTTGGACCAGCTGGTCACAGTGACCCAGCTGATGTGGGATTGCTATCCAGTGGTGAGTAGTGTCAGGAGGTCTAAACCTCACTCTCAGGTTCTTTGCAATAATTGGCATGCAAGAAATCACAGACACGTTACATAAGAGTAATAAAACTTGTTTATTACTGTACTACCAAAAGGAAAATCACAGTTACCCAAGGCAGTTCTTATCAAAAAGAACTGGGAGCCAATGCTAAACATTCCCTATACCTCGAGGAGTCTCCGTGTCTCCTGGGGTCTCCGAGGTATAAGACGTAATGTCTTACATTATATACCTACAATAATTATCATGGTTACTGTAAGATAGAAACATTTCTAGTTACAGAGATGAGCCCTATAGGCTAAATTAGAGGTGGCTGCACAGTCCAAGATAACATTATACAATTTTGTAGTAGTCATCACTTTGTAGAAACAAAGAGGTACAGTTTGTACATAGCCGTGTAATAATACAAATCATCAGAAGATGGCAATGCCAACTCATATATCATAATCATTACAAGGACACAGGTGTCCTAACATCTTGTAAGCAAGAAATACATGTGTATACTGAAAAGTAAAGTGTGTAACAATAATATGCATACATATCCTGACATCTACTCTTATACAGTAGATGCCCTTAGCCCTATATATTAGTATAACATATACCTAAAAGCTGTCTGTCTACGGTGAACCAATTAGAGTGCAGGGACCTCGTGTAACAGTAGTCTCGGAACATCTAGAGGAAGGAATATCATTTGTCTACCTAGTGTTGTCCATCACACTTACAACGGATGCGTCTCTTCTGGGGTGGGGCGAACACGTACGAGACCACATGGCCCATTGATTCTGGTCACTCCTGGAGTCCCATCACCACATTAGTCTGCTGGAGCTCTGTGCAGTGTGACTCGCTCTGTCGGAATTTGCTTTTGTAGTTGGGGTCAGGTCGTGCAAGTCCAGATGGACAGAACCACAACCATGTTCTTCCTGAACATGCAGGGTGGAACACACTCCCTGTGTCAGGAGGCCCTCTGCACCTGGACCCTCATGTACAGCCTTGGTGCAGACCTCCTGAAGATCCATGTCATAGGAGTGAATAGTTGGCTAGCAGACAGTCTCAGCTGGGTAGGAGATATGTTGCACGAGTGATTCCTGTTTTCCTTGTGGGGCACCCCCCTGGAGGACCTATTTGCCTCCTAGGACAGCACCAAACTGAGGCTGTTTTGTTTCTGTTCTCCGCAGTCTGGAACATTGTTGGGGGATGACTTTTTGAGGTTCTGGACCCCCAGTCTCACCTACGCCTGCCCTCCCATCACTTTGATCCACAAGGTGGTGGTCATGGTTCGGAATGACAAGGCACGGATGATCTAATAGTTTCTGACTGCCCAAGGCAGTTTTGATACCCAGATCTTAGCCTCAGCAGCAGGTCTCAGTGGCCCTTGCCTCTTGCATCAGATCTGCTGACCAGATAACAAGGGATGGTCCTACACCCGGAACTGAAATTCAAACAACATGAAGTCTTGCTATATTATGACATATGCAGTGAGTCCCAACCTTCGAACTGCTCCGGAGGTGAAAGAGTTAACTTTCCATGCCAGGCATGGAACCTTGAGCGCGAGCTCGGTTGAAAACTCTGTCTGTTGTTCTTCAAACTCAAACTGTCAGATTCTTTACTCCGCCTCGCTGAACAGTCGCTCTGGAGATTTCTCCTTCTGCTCGGTTCGTTTTGTCGGTTAACGTATTATTTTATCGTTTTTTTGACCGAAATTAAACCGCAACCGGTCGGTTCAAGCTCTGTCTGTGGTATTGTAAGTAATAGATAGGCTTACATTTATTTTATTCTGTGTGGAACTTGTAAACTGTTTTCGGTTCGGTTTGAACCGATCAGGTTGTTTTCAAACTTTACTAGTCCTTATTTAGAGTGCAGTTCCCGGTTCTTATCGGTTCTAAAAAAAACGGATTTCATTACGGTTTTTTCCACGACCCGTGACACAGTTGGGAACCGATAAGAGAGTCTTGCTTGGCAGATTGCCATAAACGGGCAAGTTTGGTTAGGCTGGCACTATGTCTGAGAAACCCAAAAGAAAAACCGGGCCCACTGGGTTTCAGCACTGTAGTGTTTGTGGGGAAGCCTTTGCTAAGGCTGACCCACACACCACCTGTGTGTATTGTCTGGGGTTTGAACACCTCAGTGCAGACTGCCAGATTTGTAAGAATTTTCCTGCTGCCACCATAGAATAGAGAGTTGGTAGGCTCAGGGAAAGGGAGGCCAAAAAGTCTGATGACCCGGATGGCCAGCCCGGTTCAGTTCCAACCGAACCGGAGGGAGTGCCCTCTGACCAGGGCGATACTTCCTCGGGCAAACGAAGAGCCAGCTCTGAGGAGCCGGTTCCAACTAAAAGGACTAGAAAGTCAGCTAGTGTGGAGCCAAAAGTTCTTTCTCCAACCGCTGAGGAAATAGCTAAAGCAATTCAAATTGTCCAGTAACTTTCCCCGGTTCCGACCGAACTGACACCATCAGGGAAGCGCTCGGTTCGGCTGGTTCCAGCGGTTCAAGATTATGGTTTTGAGGATTTTTATGAACCGGAGGAGGGGGAAGAGGAGTATGAGGAGAGTGAATGTGGTTTTGAAAGTCTGGACGTGCCCATTGAACCGGACATCTCTCCAGACAGACCATCAGGGGTTTCTCCTCCCTGGTTATCTGAGTCCCCTTCTCATTTTATGTTCTATAAAAAAGTTGTTGAAACTCTCCAGCTCCCTGTTGAGGAAGCTGTTGATGACCAAGAGGACTGATTATGTAGAAATGATGGATATTCCAGAGTCTAGGAGACTGTCTATTCCTTTGCATAAATCTTTTCGGAAACAGACAGTAAAAATTCTAAAAACTCCTCACACTATACCTCCTGTTGATAAAAGGATGGACAAGAGGTATACATTGTCAGGCTTTGATATGGAGTTCCTCACACAGCAATGCAGCCATGTGGGAGTAGTGCAGGCTGCAGCCTGTGACAAGGCAAATATTCCTCTAGCTTCACACCCCCCTGAAAAGGACTCCAGGAGGATTGATGCCATGGCAAAGAAACAGTACATGGTAGCATCTTTGGGACTCAGACAGGCAAATTATATGGCTTATGCTGCTAGGTACCAGAAATCCAGATGGGATACTGTGCTGGCCCTAGCAAAACAGGTCCCTGACCAGCTTGCCGGGAGCTGGAACAGGTGGCTGCGGATGGTATTGAGGCATCCAAGGTGCAATTTCATGCTGTAGTGGACTCTAGATGTGTCATCAAGGGTCATGGCTACATCTGTGGCCTTAGCAGAATGGCTTGGCTCAGATGTACTACCCTGTCACAGGATACCCAGTCTAAGGCCATGGATTTTCCTGTTGTGGGCAATTCTCTGTTTGGGAGCAGACAGAGAATTACATGAAAAATGGATGAATATAGGACCACCTATAGGAGTGCACAGGCCAAGGAAGGCAGGCCACTCCTCAAAGGCAGCATCCCAGGGGCAGGGGCAGGCCTTTTCATAGCCTTTACCAAGCCCAGGCCTCCTCTTCTGCTTATGCCCAGAGGGGTTCTTTAGAGGAGAGGCAGGCAGGTGCAAGCAAGCCTGCTTCCACCCCTCAGCCCAAAGCCCCTGCCAAGCAGGCTCCCTGATGGGGTGGCCAGGGCCAATTCTCCACTACCTGTAGGGGAAGGCTGGCTTACTTTGTCCAGGACTGGAAGTCTTTAACATCAGACAAGTGGGTCCTGGAAGTAGTAAGCCAGGGACTGGTTCTAAGCTTCAAAAATTTCCAAAGATGAGAGCCAGGTCCTTTCCACCTGCAAATCCATCAGAGGCACTTGCCCTAGAGCAAAGTTTCTACCCTCCTGGCTCTCAGAGCTGTGGAAAGGGTTCCACCCCTACACCAGGGCAAAGGGTTGTACTCCAGGTACTTCCTTACCCCAAAAAAGACAGGAGAATGGCGGCCCATCCTGGATCTCAGATACTAAACAAGCACCTTTTAAAACCAAAATTCAGAATGGTGACTCTGGGAATTATTTTACCCTCTGTAAGGCCAGGGGACTGGCTAGCATCCCTGGACCTCAAGGATGCCTACTTCCATGTTCTTATCAGAAGCTCCCATCGAAAGTACCTCAGATTCGAACTGCCCTCAGGCCATTACCAGTTCAGAGCAATGCCCTTCGGCCTCACCTCTGCCCCGAGGGTATTCACAAAATTCCTGGCAGTAGCAGTTGCCCACTTAAGAAGGCAAAAGATTGCCATCTTTCCTTACCTGGACGACTGGCTCATAGTAGGCCAGTCTCCAGACCAAGTCAAACTACACCTTCAGGTAACTCAAGCAACTGCTCACATCTCTAGGTTTCCTTCTCAATCTTCCAAAGTCAGTTCTAGAGCCTGTCCAACTTCTCACCTTCATAGGTGCAGAACTGAACACAAAAGAGGCCAGAGCCTTCCTTCCTCTGGAAAGAGCAAGGACCCTGGTCTCTCTGGCCTCCTCTTTCACCCTGCAGGTCTCTCAACCAGCAAGGCATTTTCTGCAGCTCCTGGGGCACATGGCTGCTTCTACAGCAGTAGTGCAGGAAGCAAGATTTCAGATGAGAGACGTCCAGTTCCATTTGAGAGCCTTTTGGTCTTAAACGAGAGACCCTCTAACCAAATTGATCCCAGTGACTCGAACCCTGATCCAAGCCCTTCAGTGGTGGCAGGACCAGAGCAATCTGAGACAGGGGGTTCCCTTCACCCCTCAGTCTCACTCCTTAATCCTTACTACAGATGCATCCCTCTTGAGGTGGGGAGCTCACATGGGCGACCTTGCTACCCAGGGATTGTGGTCCCCACAGGAATCTCTGCTCCACATCAATCTGTTGGAACTCAGAGCAGTTTTTCTAGCACTTCAAGTTTTTTCCACATCTGTTCAGAACAAAGTTGTACAGGTCAGAACAGACAACACCACTACAATGTGGTACATCAACAAGCAAGGAGGCACTTGGTCTACGGCCTTGTGCACTGAAGCAATGCAGTTGTGGTCTCTGGCTTATTCCCTGAACACCTCCCTTACGGCAGTTCACCTCCCTGGCAAGGACAATGTCCTGACAGATGCTCTCAGCAGGATTTCCCAGGGCCATCACAAATGGTCACTGGATCCCCTAGTACTGGAGGTAGTATTTGCCAGATGGGGCACCCCACAGATAGATCTTTTTGCAGCCCCAGACAATCACCAACTTCCCCTTTTCTGCTGCAGGCCCCCAGTGTTGGGCTCAGTCCTTCTGGATGCCTTCCTTCTCAGTTGGGAAGGGAAGTTTCTCTATGCTATTCCCCCCTTCCCTCTTCTGTTCAAGGTGCTAGTCAAAATCAGATCTCAACCCTGCAAGATGATCCTGATTGCTCCAGATTGGGCCAGACAGCCCTGGTACCCACTCCTTATGTCCTTAGCAGTCCACCTTCCCCTGTGTCTTCCCAGGAATCACAACCTGTTAACCTGTGCCCAGGGGAGAGTTTGGTACCCGAGCCTCAAATCTCAAGGCCTGGCTCTTGAAGAGTTAGAGTTTGCTGACCTACACCTCTCCCAAGGTGTATTGGATATCTTGAAGGCTTCTAGGAAGCCTTCCAGCAGGGCTACTTATAATTCCAAATAGAAGAGATTTTCCATATGGTGCTCTGGCAAGCATATTTCCCCAGAATCTGCTGACTTGCCCACAGTCCTGGATTATATGGTGCATTTGAATACTTTGGGGCTGAGACCAGCTACCCTAAAAGTGCACCTGGCAGCCGTGTCTGCTTTCTTATCAGCAGGTAAACCCTCTTCTCTTTCAGCTCATCCTGTATTCTTCAAGTTTTTCAAGGGGTTGCTTCATACCAACCCTCCATCTCCATTCAGGGACCCTGCCCCTGCCTGGGATCTTAATATTTGCATTGCCCAGCTTATGCAACCCCCTTTTGAGCCCTTGTCTTCAGCAGAGCTTAAATACTTGACTTGGAAAACTGTGTTTTTGGTAGCCATCGCTTCTGCCAGGCGCATAAGTGAATTACAAGCATTATCAGTGGAGCCTGATTTTATCTCCTTTCATAGAGATAAGGTGGTCCTCAGGACTAACAGAAAGTTCTTGCCTAAGGTGGTTTCAGACTTCCACCTTAATCAATCTATGTCTCTTCCTGTGTACTTCACTGACCACTCCTCCTCTGGCGAGAGGAGACTGCACAGTTTAGATGTCAAAAGAGCCCTTAGTTACTACATAGAACGTACCAAGGGTCACAGGTTTGACTCCCTCCAACTGTTCCTCACTTATGGTGAGGTTGGTAAAGGGAAACCTGCCACTAAAAGATCCATTGCCAGGTGGATTGTCTCTTGTATCCAATTTTGCTATGAAAAACTGGGTAAGGTTCCTACCTTAGGCCTGAGGGCTCACTCTACCAGAGGTACAGCTACGTCTCTGGCTGCTGCCAGGGACATCCCTATCCTAGAGATATGTCAAGCAGCTACCTGGAAAACAGTTCACACTTTTAGCAAGCATTACTCCCTGGACATCCAGGCTAGGAGTGATGCTCGGTTTGGCACAGCTGTGCTTCAGAGCCTATTTCCTAAGTAGGTTCTGTCCCTCCTCCATGGAGGTACTGCTGTGTGGTCTGCATCTGTCATAATATAGCAAGACTTCATGTTGTTTGAAGAAAAAATTACTCACCTTAGTAATGTTGTTTCTTCTAATGGAGTCTTGCTATATTATGACCTCCCCCCCTGCCTGCCCCTCTCAGAACCTCTACTTTTGGGATGTGGGTAGGCAGTGCAGTGTTGGCACTTAGTAGATGCCCACCTTATTTTTCACCCCTCCTTTTTGGGGTGTTTGGGTGTTTTGTTTTTAATTTTTTGGATCCCCTGACTTGAGTCTTTGTTTGGGACCAAGAAAAATGTGTTCTTATATTTAGTAGCCAGTTGGCTAGTGTAGGTTCTACGGCTCCACACAGAACCTTAGTGAGTTTTGCTCGTAAAGATCTGACAGTTTGAGTTTGAAGAACAACAGACAGAGTTTTCAACCGAGCTCGCGCTCAAGGTTCCATGCCTGGCATGGAAAGTTAACTCTTTCACCTCCGGAGCAGTTCGAAGGTTGGGACTCACTGCATATGTCATAATATCGCATGACTCCATTAGAAGAAACAACATTACTAAGGTGAGTAATTTTTTCTTCTTGCACCTTGTGGCCCGATTCCTGAGTGGCTAGAGTTCTGGGCCTGTGGTCTGTTGGAAGAAGTGCTCCATGTTGTGGAGGCCTCCCGAAAGGAATCGACTCACAAGTGCTGTGCATTTAAGTGGAAGAGGTTTATTTATTTATTTAGACATACAATCGGCTTTATAACCTTTGAGCCAGAGGCTTATTTACCAAAGGTACCTCATCACATAGAGGATAAACAGTGAGACAGTATTTCAGTGAGATTAATATACAGGTTTACACAGGTGAAACACATCTGATATTGTCATTATTACATTTCATACATGGTTGTTACATTTCATACACAGCAGTTAATATCGCCATTGTTTCATTTTATACATAGGTCTTACATTTCATACACAGTAGTATCAAAGTGCATGTGTCTGGCACGGGGGAGGAGACCATGGGGGATGAGGGTGGTGGGGGGAGGCAGGGAGGCAATCCGGTGGATTTTGTCGAAGTGCGTGCAGCCCCGGTGGGCGATGTCGACGTGCCCTTGGTGAAGGTGCTGTTAGTGGCAGGAACAGCTGCAGGTGTTAAATAGGTGTGCTCGTAGGGCAGATTTAAACGTGGCAATTTTGGGAGTGTTAGTGATCGTTTCTGGTAGAGCATTAAACCAGGAAGGGGCCCTGTAGCAAAAGAATCTCTGAGCTTGGGAGGTCCTAGTTCTGGGTATCTGTATAGTGGCCTTGTCTGTGCTTGGTGAAGACAGTGGGGTGTGGGTGGAGGGCGACAGATGCCCTGGGGAGAGTCCAGTAAATTTTCTTAGCTAGGAGGCAGGTTTGGTATTGGAAGTGTTCTTCCAGGTTCTCCAGCTGGTGCCAGGGCAAGGAGCTTGAACCCCTTGCATACCCTATGGTGAGCATTCTGGAGTACCTGTGGCCCCTCTCTCAGTTGGGGCTGCAAGTGCAGGCCTTCAAGGTGCACCTGGCAGCCCTCTCTGCATACTAGTTGCAGGCTGATATGCCAATGGTAGCCCTGGTGGAGGTGGTTTGGTGCTTTTTTGCAAGCACCTTGACCACCTGCCCCCTCCAGTGCATGAACCATCACCACTGTGGCACCTACTGCTGCTGCTGGCTATGCTGATAGGTAAGCCATTCAAACCTATGCACAGGTGTGAGGTGTCATGCCTGTTGTGGAAGACAGCCTTCTTAGTGGCCATTATATCAGCCAGAAAGATCAGTATGCTCCACGTGCTGTTGGTGGAATTTCATTATATGGTCTTCCACAAGGACAATGTTGTCCTTTACCCCTGTCTAAAGTTCCTTCTTAAGGTTGTATTGGAGTTTCACCTTAACCAGGTGATTAACTTACTGGTATAGTTTACCAGCTCGACCTTGGATGACGATCGCAGTCTGCATAACCTGGATCTGCAGAGGGCACTTTCCTATTAAATGGAGTGCCTGGCTGGAGCACAGAGTGAGGCATGCCAGCTCTTTGTCACTTGCGCTGAAGCCACGCCTGGTAGACTGGCAGTAAAGCAGATGATAGGCAGGTGGATAGCATCCTGCACCGATCTCTGCTATATGTTGGTTGGTAGGGAGCCTCCCTTAGAGCTTTGGTCATTCCGTCAGTCATACCGCTGCATCAGTGGCTGCCTCCTGGGATAGTCCCATATAGGTGTGACAGGGTTGAATAAGAACCTGTCCCATTTATTGTGCAGAAAGAGTTAAAAGCAAGGTCTGATCTTCCTGGACATAAAGTCTCCACCACTCATTCACACTAATGGGATCTATGCGGGAGGCACTAGGACCCAGCGGGAGCAAACTTTTTTCAAGGGAGTCGGCGCCCAAGGTGGAACCGCGAGGAAGCGGCACCACCATGAGCCATGGCTTGCATGGTAAAGACTACCTCGGCATCGACACTCCAACTGCCTCAGTTCCTTTTTTCCCGCCGTCGAATGCGCTTCAGTGATGATGTTGCTTGCCCTCCGGGAGTCAAACTTTAAACTAGCAGCATAGTTTTCAGTTTATTGTTTTGTAATTTATCTTCAAAACAAGTACCGATTAGATTTAATTTTATTGATTATAATAAAGTAGTCTTCAGCCCTCCATTGACAGAGTCGACCGTGAGCGGGTCAGGTGATGGTAGGGAGACTTCGTATGAAAGCTGTTCAGTCAGCCGGGCTGGGTCCGGTCCACCGCCCTCCCTGGAGGGTGGGTCTGACAATGGACAGTCCAATGCTCAAGGAGATGGGCGGCCCTCCTGAAAGCATAAAAGGAAATGGTCCCATTCTCTGCACCGTTTGGCCTCGAGCTCTTCTTCAGCACATAAGTCGAGAAAGAGAAGGCATCATTCAAGAGCGCCTTCTGGTATGTCTTCGCGTCGACGGTCGGTCATTGGGGCCAGGCACCAGTCTCCTCCTCTCTTGGAGTAGCTGGTTTCTGGCTCTGGTGGCCGACCTCTTCGACATCAGAGCCCGTCCCCACCTATTGGAGGGGCTTCCGATAAGCAGTTTCACCAGTGGGCTGCTCTTATGGAGCAATGGGCTCGGAGCTTGGTCCAGCTGCCTGGCCCGGTCACTCCGAGGCCTTCAGGCCATTATAAGGACTGGTAGAGCGGTTGGACCTTCCTAGTCGCACGGCACCTTCTTCTGTGCCGTCGACTCCGTGCACGGGTGTTTTCCCCCCTCACATGGCTGCAGCACAGGGGTTCACACCGATGCCTCTATGTCCTGCTAATTTTCCTTCTTTTCCCTCAAATCTCAGTTTTTGGAACCTTGAGACACTCTCGGCGCTGTCCGTGGCGCCGAGGACTCTCTCGGTGCCATCTGCCGCGTCGAGGGGTCTATACAGCCTGCCGTCCC
Source organism: Neoceratodus forsteri (assembly GCA_016271365.2). Taxonomy (NCBI): domain Eukaryota; kingdom Metazoa; phylum Chordata; order Ceratodontiformes; family Ceratodontidae; genus Neoceratodus; species Neoceratodus forsteri. The sequence goes on along the minus strand of CM057450.1, from coordinate 1,686,034,762 downwards.
TCAGGGCGGGGCTCTGTTGGTGCTGTCCTCAGCACTGGGGCCTCTGTTGGCACCGTCTGCAGCACTCGTCCGCTGTCGGTGCCGTCTGCAGCACCGCGAGCTCTTTCGGCACCATGGCCTCTGTCGGTGCTGTGTGCCGGGCTGTTTCTGATGGCACCGACTTCCTTGTGTTCGGCGCTGTGTTTTTCATCGGCGCCGATGCTTGGTGCAGCATCGTCCAGCCTCCAGGGCTTTTCGACTCCGATTCCTTCCTCTTCTATTTTTCATTCTGATTTTCACTCCTTTCCTGTCCATACAGTCCCCCCCTGGACTGTCAGGAGGTGATTTTAAGCCTGACCCAGATCTTCGGCTGAGTGATGATGTTGAAGGAGCTGGGATCAATCCTGCTGCAGAGCCTGTGGTCACAGACCTTTCCTTTAAGTCAATCCGGGGAAGCTTTTAAAACTCCAATACCTACATGTCCCGGAGATCCCTATGGCTTTAACTCCTCCGGTACAACTATCTTTTGAAACCCTTTCTCAGATGGTATGGAACAATCCTGCTCTTATCCCTTCTATGGCTAAGTCCGTAGATAGGAAGTATGCTGCTCCCAAGGATCAACCCATATTGGCCTCACAAGCTTTTGCTGATCCCATTGTAGTCTTAGTAGAGAATGACAGGTCCATCCTCCCTCAGGCATCTACAGCCCGGCCTATAAATAAAGAATCTCATAAGATAGACACCTTAGGTAAGAGAGTCTTTGCTGCCTCCACCCTGGGTATGTATATTGCCAGCTACCAGGGCTATTTTTCTCAATATGAGTATGTCCTTTGGCATTCGCTCAAGCAAATGGTAGAAGCTCTGCCTGAGTCGGAAACTAATTCAGATCTACTTCAGACCATAACCAGGGGTATCGAGTCCAATAACCAACAGGTTCAAGCTGCAATGGACGCTTTCGATACTGCTTCTCGAGCGGTGGCAGCGGGCATTTGTACCCGTCGCCACTCTTGGCTATGTACTTCGGGCTTCACGAATTATGCCCAGCAGCAGGTCATGGCCTTACCCTTCGATGGTATGTATCTGTTCGGACCCCGGGTTGAACAAGCTCTGGGGGCCCTACAGAAGACTAGGTCAGCCATGAAGACAGCTCAACCTGCACCTGCCCCCTCTTGGGGGGGGTGCCAACAAGCGTCAGTTTAACAACCGTCAGTCCTTTTGGGGCAAAGGCAGGGGAGGCTTTAACAAAAACCACACCCGTCAGCCACAAAAGAAATGCAGCAGAAGGCACAAGGCCCCAAAGTGCCCAGTGCCACCTTCTGAGTTCCTGGCCCAGGTCCCACCTCAACTGCCCGAGGGGGAGATCAGACAAATGGGTCCTCCGGATAATCCGCGAGGGGTATTCGCTCAATCTTTCAGAACCCCGGATCATCCCCCAAAGCGACAGCCCAGGCTGTCGACAGTACAGTCAGACCATCTTGCTTCTGAGGTACAAGACCTTCTGAATAACAGGGCAGTAGAAGTAGTTCCGTTGGACCAACAAAACATAGGATTCTACTCCCATTACTTTCTAGTTCCGAAGAAAACTGGCAGCATGCGCCCCATTCTGGATCTCAGAAAGTTAAACAAATTCCTTCACAAGGAAAAGTTCAAGATGATATCTCTAGGTACCCTGCTACCTTTGATTCATCAGCACGATTGGCTAGCCTCCATGGACATGCAGGATGCCTACCAACACATTCTTATACACCCAAAGCACCACAAATACCTAAGGTTTGTGGTGTTGGGTCAACATTATCAGTTCAGAGTCCTGCCCTTTGGGCTATCCTCGGCGCCGCGAGTTTTTACAAAGTGTTGTGCAGTTCTCGTTGCACATCTCAGGAAATTTGGAATTCAAGTGTTCCCATATCTGGACGACAGGCTTCTAGCAAGCCCCTGCAGACAGGAAACTCTGGGCACTGTAGCCACAGCGTCAGACTTCCTCACGTCCATGGGAGTTCTGCTAAATCTAAACAAATCACAGTTGCAGCCCTCCCAGAAACTCCTCTTCATAGGAACTCTTCTGGACACCTCCTGTGAGAGGGCTTTTCTCCCAGAGGACAGAAGGAGCGATATCCTACAGATGGCCTGATACATCACAGAAAACAGCTCAATTTGAGCTATCTCGATGCAACGGATGCTGGGTCTCATGGCATCCTCGGTGTTCACTGTACCTCTAGCATGTCTCCACATGAGAACCTCTCAGTGGATGCTCAGTACTCAGTGGTCTCCAGCCACTTACCCTCAGTCCTTTCCCATCAAGGTGACAAAACCTATAAGGAGGTCACTCACCTGGTGGTCGCAGGAGGACAATCTTCTGGAAGGGTATCCCTTTGTTCCTCTGGATCATCAGATCTCCATTACCATGGACGCATTCCTGATGGTGTGGGGAACTCACTGCCAGAATCTCCACACCCAGGGTATGTGGACTCAGGCCGAGTCCCAACTTCACATAAATGTCCTGGAAATGAGAGCTGTCCTCTATGCGATCCGGGCCTTGAAGGACATACTCCGTCTAAAGAACATTCTCCTTCAAACGGACAACAAAATAGTGATGTATTACATCAACAAGCAGGGCGGTGCACACTCTTAACCATTATGCAGGGAAGCTATGAGAGTGTGGGAATGATGCCTGGAGCACAAGGCTCTAATCCATGCGGTTTACCTGCCAGGAGTGCAGAACGAACTGCCAGACTGTCTCAGTAGAATGGAGACAGATCCTCACGAGTGGTCTCTTGACTCAACCATTGTTCAGTCACTCTTCAAAGAGTGGGGAACTCCAGACCTGGACCTTTTTGCATCCCCACTCAATGCAAAACTGCCTCTCTTCTGCTCCAGAAATCCAGGACCTGGCATTTTGTGTCAGGATGCATTCAGGCTGCAGTGGACAAAACGCTTTCTTTATGCCTTTCTTCCTCTTCCCCTAATTAAGAGAGTACTTCTCAAATTCGAGTCTCAGGGGACAGAATAATTCTCATTGCTCCCTTCTGGCCTCGACAGATATGGTTCCCGTTGCTCAACAGTCTGTCGGAGACCCCCCCGAAAGCCCTTCCCCTTCAGACGAACTTGCTGACCCCAGGTCCCGTGGTCCATCCCAATCTGAAGCCGCTTCACCTTCACACTTGGCTCCTGAAGAGATAGAGGTGAATAGGTTCAGTGTTTCCCATAGGGTTTCAGATATTCTCTTGGCTGCATGTAAGCCAGCCACTAGAAAAACCTACACAGCCAAATGGAAGCGTTTCTCTCTCTGGTGTGCAAAATCCTCTTCGAACCCTTTTTCCTGCCCACCAAATAAAGTCTTGGAGTATATTTTAGACCTCTCAAATTCAGGTCTGCAGTACTCTGCAGTTAAAGTTCATTTTTGTGCAATTTCAGCTTATCATAAGCTGGTACAGTCCTTGTCTCTGGCTCATTACCTGTAGTCAAGAGGTTTCTTAAGGGTATTCTGCATACCAAACCTCCTATCATACATCCAGTCGCAGCCTGGGATATTAACCTTGTGCTAGACATGCTCACTCGGAAACCTTTCGAGCCTCTAGCTACCTGTGAGTTGAAGTTCCTCACTTGGAAAATGGCCTTCCTGGTGGCCATCACTTCAGCCCGTAGAGTTTCTGAAATACATGCTCTGGTCACACGGTATTTCACAAGGACAAAGTAGTTCTTAGGACTCACCCTACGTTTCTCCCTAAGGTTGTCTCAGAATTTCATCTAAACCAACTTTTAGTCCTGCCTACCTACTCTGCTAACTTTCAGAATGAAGGGGAACATACCCTTCATTCTTTGAATGTTAAGAGAGCGCTGCGATTCTATCTGGATAGAACAAAAGACATTCGCAAGGCTCAACAACTGTTTGTTTTCTTCAGCGAGCCCCGGCTGGGTCAATCTGTTGCTATTAGGTGCATCTCAGCTTGGCTAGTAGCATGCCTCCTCCACTACTATTCTATGGCACAGGTTAAGCTGGAAGGCAGAGTGTACGCTCACTCTACTAGAGCAGTCGCGGCATCTCTGGCGGAAATCCGCAATGTGCCCATTGCAGATATTTGCAGTGTGGCTATATGGAGCTCAGTGCATACCTTCATTAAGCACTATGCTTTGGATGTCAGTGCCAGACAACATCTGTCATTTGGTAGGACTATTCTTAACAGACTTCTGTCCTAAGTATATGAGCTCTTAGTTTTTCCTGCCGCCCTTCTCGGGGGATTATTAGCTCGGTACTCTCCCATTAGTGTGAATGAGTGGTGGAGACTTTATGTCCAGGAAGATATGGAAATTACGTACCTACCGTAATTCTTGATCTTCTTGGATGAAGTCTCCACCACTCATTCATATGCCCACCCACCATCCCCTGAGCTCACATATCTGTTTCTGGTCTTCACTCCCTCAATGGCTGGGCTGTGAAGGCTCTATTGTTGACCCTTCTTACACGGGTCATTTGGACTATCTTTTGACCGTTTTTTTTAGGTTAGTCCCTCTAGGTTAGTTACGCTGCACCTCCTCAGAAAAAAAGGTACTGAGGCAGTTGGAGGGTTGACGCCGAGTAGAATTTACTGCGCGAGCCACGGCTCTGTTGCCGCTTTCTCACTGTTCCACCTTGGACGCCCCTTGAAAAAGTTACGCTCCTGCTGGGTCCTAGTGCCTCCGGTGTAGATCCCATTAGTGTTAATGAGTGGTGGAGACTTCGTCCAAGAAGACCAAGAATTATGGTAGGTACGTAATTTCCATATCTTACTTCGAGATACAGCTCTTGCAGCAGGTTACACCATTAGGACTGAAGCGGCAGGCGCCAGGACTCCGGAAAAATTCTAGCTAACGCTATCTTCAGCGGGGACCGCTTGGCCTTGATCCGCCTCCGGCGTCAGGCGTGTGGTACATAAGGGCGGTCGCCAGATTCTCCAGTTCTTTCCCGCCGTCGACTTGCATGCCTCGACCCTCCGGTCTTAGTCTAGCGCGCGATGCGTGGTTACAGAGCTTTCCTACGGGAATTTTCGTTTCTTCTAAATATATTACCGCTGATGTCCTCTCCGACCTCCGGTCATCCATCAAAGTGTGCCTGCGGGAAGTAGATCCCCTTCAAGGACCCCCACACGGCCTGCGTCAGGTGCCTGGGCCCAGACCACGATACCCGGGCCTGCTCTTTCTGCCAAGGGTTCAATAGCCGAACCAGGATCATTAGTGTTAATGAGTGGTGGAGACTTCGTCCAAGAAGACCAAGAATTGTGGTAGGTACGTAATTTCCATTTCTATCCTATCCTTTTCTGTCTCGTCTGTCTGGTTGCGCATCGAAATGATCTTCCTTTGTCAGTCTTCACCATTCATTACTGCTTAGGTAGTGCTGGAAGTGCGCACCCACCATGGGAGTTTTTTTTTTTTTTTTTTTTGGAGTCGGCTTTATCGGCGCTGCCCATGAGAGTGACATGCTGTGTCATGCGTGAGGGGCAGCCATTAGGTGCCGCAGACTCCTCCTCCATCTCAGTTCTGTTTCTTCCATCATCGAGGCTGCACCTGTCTGCAGTTGGATTCAGTTCTAGGCCTAGTTGCGATATCGACCATTCAGACTCCTCCTTCCTGCTTTTTCGACATCGTCACGGTAAGACCATTCTTTTCCTTCTTTTTTTTCCGGCGGCACCGAGAGCTGTGCTTGTTTTGTTCTTATTTTTTGGCATCATGTCAGGTTCAGGGGAAAACGGTCGGCGAAGGCTGGACGCACCCCTATGCGTCGGTGTTCCTGTGGCCGGCATTTTCCGTCACGGACCGGCATAATGTTTGTCTCCATTGCCTGGGACCCAACCACAATATGGATGCGTGCAATGCCTGTTTCTCGATGGACCGTTGCGTCCTGGAAGTCCGCGCGTTCAAGATTGGCAAGGCTCCGCCGGCTTTCGGGGATGGCGCCGCTCCAAGGATTCCTAGGTAAGGTCTCTAGACCCTTCCTCCGGGTCCCCTCTCAGGTCTATATGGTCTGTAGAGGAGGATGCTTCCTCATCTTCTCTTGCCGAAGAGGAGGCTTCTTTTGCGGTGTCGGAGGAATGCCAGGGTCCCTTCCGGGGCCATGGCGGGGACACCGCCTCTGCAGTCACCTCCTCGGAGGTGCAGGCTCCCCCAGTGTCAAGGCCCAGGTCTGTTGGGACCAGCATTGGTGGAGCCTCGACGCCACCTTCCAGCGCCATTTCAGAACAGCGCCAGTGATTGAACGGCGCAGTGGGCCCGGCCGGTTCTTCTAGTGGTGCCGGGATGGGTCCCGGCACCGAGGGCGGTGCCATGGGTCTGGCTGGTGCCGTTGGGGAGTCGGGGCCGGGTCTAAGCGTTGCAGGGGGTCTGTGGTCATCCGGCGCTGCCACTGACAGCGGTGCTGTTCGCAGTGCCGTTTCACTGGAGACCCCCGAGGTGGCCAGTATTGTGGTCCAGCTGGTCTCTTCTTCTCGGAGGAGGATGACTCAGATGTGGACCCGTCCTGGCACCCTGACTCTTCGGAGTCAGGGTCTCCTGTGAGATGGGGTGCTAGGCAGCCCAGCTCGCGTATTCCTCTGTCTCCGCTGCTGTCCTCCCCTGAGGCCTCCCAGGCTGGGGGTGGTCTGGGGTCCCTGGAGGGGGTATGGAGTGGAGGTGGAGGGAGGGGCTCTCCCTCCTGGGGGGGTTGTGGCAGCTGCCGATCCCGGTGCTTCTGCACCCCCTCGGGGTTGGGGGGGTCGCTGGGGTCGAGGAGGAGGCGTTCTCGGGTCCGGGGGTCGAGGACAGGGTTCAGCTGCCTCGGTCTTCACCTGTCACCCCTCGGGGGTGGGTAGGAGCTGTAGCGCCGGGCCCTGTCTTTCCCTCTCAAGCCCCAGGGACCCTTCTGGTGGCATTGCTGTGGGCTGCTCTTCTGGATCCATGCAGCCCCAGGTTCGTCACAGGGCAGGATCCCCTACTAGGCTCTTCCAGGCTTCGCTTCCCCAGGGTTCTGTTCTGCGACCTGGTTTGTTGTCCGGGATCCCGCCAGCTTGGGCTCTATTCCCCGGATTCCAGAGCCTCAGCAAAGGACAGTTGCCTCGCCATAGGTGCCACTCTCCCATTCCTCTGCAGCCACGCCCCTCTCTCCCAGGCCATGTCGGTCCTACGGGCCCGTTATCCTGGGAGACGTTCAGAGTCTCTGCGGCGGCCTTCCCCTCATATGTTAGTTACATGTATGAGCGGGTGTTTCGCCTATCCCTACTGCAGCAGGAGTCCTCTGGACATTCGAGCTCTCCATCATCCTCGTCTCCCTCTTCTGAGGGAGAGGGACGCACTGCTCATCTCTCCTCCAATGCTGATTTCACTGAATATCAGCGATTCCTTTCGAGGATGGTGAGGGATCTTCGTATCTCCTTTGTTAGGCGAGACAGTACCGAATGGGAAACACGTGAATTCCTCGGTGAATTCAGTGCCCAGCATTTGGTGGTACTGTCCTGGCCTATTCCCTTCCAGGAGGCGTCAATCCATTCCTGGTAGTCACCAGCCGCCCCTTCTCCAGCCCCGGCAGACTGCGAATGAAGGTATTGTGCCCCATCAGAATCTCTAGGTACTCTCCCCAACCCACCTTCGGGATTGGCATACCTAGAAACTCCCTCCAGGTGCCGTCGCCTGGCGCACGACCGTCCACCGGACTCAGATTCCCTTCAGTTTGACCGTTGGGGGTGAAGAGTGTTCTCTTCCTCTCGTGCAATGTTATGCATTGCATCACATTAGGCTCAACCATGCTGCCTACAGTAGGCATTTGTGGTCGATGCTTTCCCAAATCGTAGCATCAATGCCTGATATGGAGCAAACCAGACAAGCTATTGCCCTCTCTGCTATAGGCCTGGAGCTGGCAAGACACCAAGCAAGGGCATCTTATGATGCCAGTGAGGTGGCTTCCAGGCTTACAGGGACAGCGATCTGTATTAGGCAGACTGGCATCCGTCTATCAAGGTTGTCACCCTGGCCCGGTGCAGGTGGTTCGCTCCATTTCCAGGGGACCCGTCTCTTTTCCTCCAGAGCTAGGAGACTTCTGCAGGGGCTTCCTCCATCTCCCCGTACTTGGGGGACACCTCCTAGCTCTCCTCCACCATAGGCGTCTCACTCGATTAGCCCAAGGTCTTCCCCTTCTGTTCCTCACCAACAGGAGGCTGGGGGTCTTGCTTCCTCAGAGTTTCTTTATCCCCTCCCTTGGGGGGGAGCTTGATACTCATCCAAGCAGTAATGAATGGTGAAGATTGACAAGGGAAGACATGAAAATTACGTACCTACTGTAATTCTTGATCTTCTCTTGTATCTTCACCATTCATTACTGATACCCACCCACCTTCCCCTCAGTGGCCTCCTACTGCAGCGTCTCCCCCTCCCTTCTCTTTCCTCTCCTTTCCTTTGGCCTTTATACCAAAAAAAAAAAAAACTATCCTGGTTTCTGTCCTTCTTGGCCGGATCTTTTTTCCTCAAGGTAAAGGGGAACGAGTGGGACTTTTCTCCTATCCTGAGGGAACTCTTTCTGACTGCCCCTAGGGGTGAACTCTGGGCTCCTTAGCCACGATGTGCAGTTCACAACTGAAGGGACCGTCCCTCTATGGCTCGGCCTCAGAATTAAGTTCCCCCTGGCGGGCATTATTTAATTGTCAGCTTTTTCTGGTTGGTGCTTCTGCACTTATTAACCTTGAACTACTGCCTCTGCCTTGCCTTCAGGGAGTCCGACTGAGTTCACACTCTATCCTTCATACAAAGCTGCCTTTTGTTGGGCCTAACCCCCTACCCATACACTTGGTGTTAGCACTTTAGTGCAGGGGCCTACCTCATAATTGGGCGCTCTTTCCAGAACAGTTCTCTGTCCGGGCAGTCTGTAAGCTCAGCTAGACTGTAGGGGGTTGGGATGATGAGATTATAGAGAATCTGCCCTTTGTGTCCAATCTATACAAGTGGTTCAGTTGAACCTTTTCTCACTCCTATTAAGAGGGATTTTAGCTTCCTTGGTTTTTGGTTCCGAGCTTATACCCCTCTCAACCAATATATCTATGGGCAATGTTCTCCCCTCTCAACATCCCTTCTTTCTTCTCTTTCTTCTTCTTCCTTCTGTCTTTATCTGTTCCTCCCTTAAAGCCGTCCCAGATGGGAGGCCCTGCAGTCCCTTAGCGTAGGTATTCTCCCTCTTCCATCTGTCCTCTACCAGCTTATTCCTTCTTCAGTTTATATCTTTTCCTTTTTCTATCCCTCGGCTGTCTTGCCTCGCTCTTCCCTTTTTTTCCTTTACCCTTTTTCTTGCCTCTCCGACTACCAGAACTGAGATGGAGGAGGAGTCTACTAAGAACCTAATGGCCACCCTGGTGCATGATGCACAGCGTCGCTCTGCGTGGGCGGTGCCGTTGGAGCCGACTCCAGAAAAAAAAAATCTCCCATGGCTGGTGTGCGGCTCCAGCACTACCCAAGCAGTAATGAATGGTGAAGATACAAGAGAAGATCAAGAATTACGGTAGGCACATAATTTTCATTTTTTGTGAGACCTAGGAACTGATCACTCTGATGGTCTCGTAATTCTCCACCTCCCGCTATCTCTGCCTTCACTTGCTGTTTGTTCTTTCTTCCCCCTTCCATATCTGCGGTTATAAAAATATATGTGAATCTTTATGTAAAAGTAGGATCTCTTGGTTTGAAACTATATATAATTGTACTGTTGAAATGATTGCTGCTGTTTGGAATTTAGGGGGTTAACTTTGACATGCAGCACAAACTCTTTCACAGAACTGTCAACAAGAGGTCAGTTTTGGGTCACCATGTTCTGTTTGTTGCACCTGCAAGGAAACTGGCAAGAACATTTTGGGAAAAACAAGATGTTTCCTTAACGAGTTCCCAGGCAAAGACTTCTAAAAAGAGCAGCAATGCTTTTGCTAGAGATAGAGACTGAAACTTGGATTCTAGGATCGTGGATATGTTGTTCATCCATACTATTTGGCATGTCCCTTTCCCTTTAAGGATCGTCGGAAGGTCTTCAAGCTGGCTCATCCCACCTAGCCGGGTGGTATATCCCTTGGCTCCACCCCATGACACCAGATCTTCCTTTCTGCTGGAAGATTCAGGTTGCCTCCTTCGTGCTCCTGCATTTTGTAGGCCCTGGCTTCAAAACCTTCAGTTATTCCGAAAATTCGTCTAGTTTGCATTAGCGATCGCGACTGCTTATCTTCGATTATGGAAAACAAATCTTCCCCCGGATTTCGCCAGTGTTCCTGCATCCAGAAAATGTCACACACGATCCCCACACCGTAAGCGTCATTGCTTGGGTGTCGACCATGACACCGCGAAGTGTGATTTTTGCCTTGCATTTCACCCTAACATCCGTGATGACTGTCTCGCACGTCTGAAGTTGGAGAGGCCGGAAAAACAGAACCCTCTGGTGAAATCAAAGGAGGCTCGATGGGTGGGTCCCAATGCCGTGGGATCCGCCGAGCAATTGGAACGAATGCAAGTCTTTGAGGAGGAAGCGGCTCGTGCTGTGGAATCTTTCTCTCAGAGCTTCTTCGTTCCGTTCAACCTGAGCTCCACCTTCTTGGGTTCCTTCTGAGAGTTGTGCTAGTCTCTCCCGACTAAGGGAGAGAGTCCTGCAGGCACGCACTCCTCTCGGTCCTGTAAGCGGGAAAAGGGCCCGGGATCGTCTTCGTCTTAGTGAAGACGTTCTTGGGATTGGGAGAAATCTCGATCCCAGGAACCGGCAGTCTTGACTTCGGTCCATATTGCGTCTTAAATCGCTGGCTTCTCGGCTTTGCCTTCCGGCCAGTCAACCGAAGTGTCGATCAACGAGGTTGAAATAATCATCGACCCGATGAACCCATTGTCGATGACTCTCTCAATCGGACTCTGGCCTTTTCTTTCCCTGATGAGGAGACCCAGCCCGCTGGGAATGCCATCGAGGAAGTGGTCCTCGACCATGGGAAATCACCGGTCCCGGTGGTGTCGCCTGAGAGACCGAATTGGCCCAGCTGATCTCGATCGAGGTGTAGGACCCCCTCGACTGGCAGGCTGAGGAAGAGCCACAAGTGCTCAAAAAAGAGGCGATGCCATTGGTCATCCTCATCCTCCTCAGATGAGGAGAGGCTCCGATGGAAACTCCGTTGGCGCTATGAGGAACTCATGTGGCAACAGCTGATTTTGTCTGGGCACAGGCCAACCCCGGCCATTACTTGGCTTTCACCTCCCAGGCCGAAGCCGACTCCTTTGGAGCCGATTAAGTTGGTTCCTCCACCTGCGGAGCCGGCGAAACCTCCGTTTTGGCCTAAACTGGTCTCTCCACCGATCGTGGTGGAACCACCGCCCAAGCAGCTTGTGGGAGGGGCTCCTTCTAAGGAAGATAGACCAGACACCAGGCTTCCCCGGCGTCTTTCGGTCACTGTCACCCTGGACTGCTCTCGGCAGGTCGAAGGTGACCTGGGTGGTCGGCCATTGTATCCGAATTCCTTGGATTCGGATGAGACCGGCCTACATTCTCATCCCATCCCGGGGATGACAAATCAGCTGGTGGGATAGAGACGGAGTAAGGTCCTTTGTCCATTCAGGGCATTCTTCGCCTCATCCCTGAGTCTACAGGGATGCCCCTGGATCCTATCCAGAAAAAGGCAGAGTACTGTCTCACGGACATCCTCAAGAGAGTGGATACCCCAATGGAGGCCTTTCCTGTGGCTGAGGCCAAAGTTGGCCGGGCCTTAGAACTTTGGCAGCGCCTTGCCTCCTGTGCAGCTCCTTCTGCCCACATGGTCCGCAAGTATGCGGTGCCCATGGGGTCCCTTGTGGGGTTCACAGAGCACCCTTCGGCTGAGAGCCTGGTGACTGCCTCTGTGTTCAGGAATACTGGCAGTTCTGCCGACACTGACCGACCTCCTGAGAAGAAATCCAAAAACTTGGATCATTTGGCTCGAAAGGTCTATGAGGCCTCATCTTTAGGCCTCCATGAGGCAAGTTCGGCCATCATCATGGCACACTTCTCCCATGCCCTCTTGGGGTTTTTGGATGAAGTCTTCACACACCTCCCCGTGGACATGCAGACCACGGTCAAGCAAGTCTGGGACCAGGGCCAGGCTGTTGCCAAACAGTAGCTTCAGACAGCCCTGGACATTGGGGACTCTTGTGCCCGCTCGTTGGCAGCCGCAGTTGCCTTTCTCCGCAGGGCTTGGCTGAGACTCTCCTCTTTCCTGGCAGATACTCAGCACAAACTAGCTAATGTGCCTTTCCTGGGCACCGATCTTTTCAGCCCAGTTGTGGCTGGTCATCTTCAGTGTATTGAGCAGTCCACTTCTTCTAAAGGTTCTTCCAGTAAGAAGCAGCAGCAGAAGAAGAAGCCTTTTCAGCACTCTTGCCCTGTGGCCCATTAACCCTCCTTTCAAGGAGGGCAGCAGCAGCAGGCTCAAACTTGGCACTCCCAGCCCAAGCCCGGGCCCTCCCAGGTCCATAAAGGAGGCTGAGGTTCAGGTCTTGGATGATCCTCCTCCTCCAAGCCTTCTCAGTGCTGGGGTGGGGGCTGCCACCCCCTCTCCCATCACACCAGCTCTGGGTCCTCCTGTGGGGGGCCAGCTCCACCACTTCCTTTTTGCCTGGTCCGCTATCACCACGGGCAGGTGGGTCTTGGAGATGGTCGGTCAGGGACTGCCTCTGGAATTTGAGCAGTACCCTCCAAGCGGAGCCCGCGCCCCATGGGAGGAAAGAGTAGTCATCCATATTCAGTCAGCTTTTCGAGACGACATCGCTCAGCTCCTCCTCAAGGAGGCAGTAGCTTCAGTGGCGGATTCTCCAGTAGACCCAGGCTTTGTCTCCAGGTACTTCCTGGTGCCCAAGCGGATGGGGGTCTAGCGCCCCAGTCTAGATCTGCACAACCTGAATCAGTATCTCAGGTCACACACCTTTTGGATTGTCACTCTGTCCCAGATCATACCATCCCTGGAGCAAAACATGTGGATCTTATCTGTGTCAATCTTCACCATTCATCACCTTTGGGTATAGTGGCTGGAGGTCATGACCCCATGGGAGCTCTTTTTTTTTTTTTTGGATGGGCGGAGTCGACGCACCATCGACGCCACCCTCGAGGCCGACGCATTGTGTGGCACTCCTGGGTTGGCTGTTAGGTGTGGTTGACCCCACCCTCCCACCAGTTCTTCGTCTCCCGCCGTAGAGGTCGCACCTCGTGGAAGCTCTGCTAGCAAGAGGCTTGCTGCTACAACCAAAGCCTGCGGCTCCATTATCTGTCTAGTCTGTTTTCTCGACACCGGGTCTGTTGACACCATTTATTTAAAACTTTTCTGCCGGTTCCGCTGTCCGCCACCACTCGACGTCTCCTGGTAAGACTGTTCCTTTCTTTTATTAGTGATGTCGAGTCTTGTTTTTTCTGTAAGTCATGTCTCGGTCGGGGGGCCAGAAACTTTGAAGACGGGACGGCCCCCTATGCGTCAGTGCCTGTGCGGCTGTAAGTACTCTGTCACAACCAACATGACCCGTTGCCTGCGTGTGCCTAGCCTGCTACATGACATGGATCCGTGCAATGCCTCCTTCCCCATGGACCATTGTGTTATCGAACAACACACGTGGAAAGTGGGACTAGCTCCGCCGACTTTCGGGGGACGGGCAAGCACTCGGGCCAAGCCACGGTCTCTCGGCCTTTCCTCCGAGTCCCCTCCCGGCTCTATATGGACCACAGAGGAGGGGGCTTCTGCTTCTAGTAGCCTCACCGTTGCAGAAGCCCCTTCTGCGGTGCAGGAGGCCCAGTCTGTCCCTCCTGGGGGGCAGGTGGGAGGCATCGCCTTGGCAGTGGCCCCTTTGGGGGTGAAGGCTCCCCCAGTGTCATCTTCTTAGCCTGAGTCGGCGCCATCCTCTGTGCCATCTGTTGGCACAGTCTTGGGCCTCAACGCCGTTTGCAGCGGCATGGGCCCTGATGGCGCCGTCGTTGGTGCCGGTCTGTCGCGCTGCGCCAACTCTACTATTGGCACCAATCACACCGCCGAAGGAGCTGATGACACCGTGGGAGGCTCTATGGCGCCATCCTTGACTGTTTCTCACCTTGGCGCCATTCACAGCACTGTGGTTGAGCATGGCACTGTGTTCAGCTCAGGTGCTGCTTGCGGCGCCGAGCAACGACATGGCGCCATGGGTGTTTCTGACCTCGGCACCGTCTGTGGCTCTGAGAGTGTTATTAACCATGCAGCCTACCCTGCTCTACCCCCATCACCACCCTTCTAGGAGAAACCCTGGAATTTGTGCCGAAATTCAAATACCTGGGGGTCTGGCTAGACTTCAGACTCTCTTTTGCAGACCACCTGGAGGATTTGTTCAAAAAACTGAGGCAGAGACTAGGTCTCTTCTTCAGGTTAAACCGCCTGCTAACTACAGAGGCCAAGAGACAGCTAGTTCAGTCTTCGTTCCTTTCCCTAATTGATTACGCCGTCTTTATATACAGCCAATGTGCTACTTCATACATTGGTAAATTGGATATACTTTACCACAGAGTCCTGCGCTTCATCACTGGTCTCCCCTTCTCCACCCATCACTGCTCTTTATATGCGGCCGTAGGTTGGCCCTCCCTACACTACAGACGAAATAAATGCAGCTCTCTGGACATACAGAGCTATCACTGGCAAACTTCCGCAGCACATTGTTGATTGCCTGACTCTCAATATGCCTGGAACCTATGCCCTAAGAAGCTGTTCACTGATTTCTCTGAAAGTGCCCAAAGCCCTAACGCGTTTTGGGAGAGCTGCCATAGAATTCGTTCTACCGTCACTCTGGAATGTGCTACAGAAATCACCGAAACTGAGGACTCCTGTTAGTATGACTGAGTTCAAGTCCTTATACTCAGAATACATCACAGAAGCCTGCAACTGCTTCCAACGATCCTAGCTCTGGAATGTGCTATAGAAATCACTGAAACTGAGGACTCCTGTTAGTCTCACTGAGTGTAAGACCTTATACTCAAAATACATTACAGAAGCCTGCAACTGCTTCCAATGATCCTAGCTTACTTACACCCCCTTCCACATCCTCCCTGTTTTTCTCATCCTCCTTCCTTCTTGTATCAGTGCATAACTTGTCCCTGAGCCACCTACTTATCTACCGCCCTAAATCTCACCCTCCCTCACCCACCTATTCCTTGTATACCCACAGCATCTCATTCCTTCACTCCTAGTATTATCCCAGTTCCAGACCCCCCACCCCACTGGCTGCCCACTTCTCCCAACACGTCTCCCCCTTGATACGCCTGGGTCTTTTTAAACTGACTATGTATGTCTCGTCACTTGTAGCATCCACTTCAACTAATCTCTTCGCTGGACTATATTGCCTTTACCTTACAGGAATACTAAACCATGTATGTTGTTGCATCTGGTATAAATTTTTACTGACTTGCTACCCTATTGTTATGTATACCCTCACCGACTGTCTTTTACCTGAACCCAAATGTATTTTTACTTAATCTGTCTATTGCAGGCCTACCTGTACTGTTGTACTCTTACATTTACTGTCTATTTGTCTGTATATAAATGCATTGTTACTTGACTTGTGTAATGCAGGTCCACCTTGTAAATGAGCTTGCTCAATGGTGTTCGCCTGGATAAATAAAGAATTTGATTGATTGATTGATACTTATCATGCCATTTTCAGTGGAGTCCTGCTTCCCACAGATTTTACTACTGGGTGGACATAAATGTAGTGAGGCCATGCAACTTGCCTTGGGTCACAGAATGGGGCCAGTGACTTGATAGGATTAGAGCCTGTGGTCTCCTGTTTCACATTCTAGTACTGTAACCACTGGATTGCTCTGCCCTTTTTTTTTTTTTTTACTTCAGCTTTCTCTACTCCTGAGGTGGTGACTCCATTATGGCATGCCACCCTGGTCCACATGCCTGCACACAATTCTACATGGCAGCAGTCTCCAGCTGGTGTAGACCATACACAGTTGTGAGGAGTGTCAGTCTTCGCCTCCCAGGCTCTCTTGAGTCTGTGGTCTCTGCGGGCCCCCCTGCCGACTTCGGTGTCAGGGCCCTGTATGGATAGCAGTCCTGGAGAACATGGCGTGGTGGTCTCAACCTCAGGGGCCAAGGCAGCTGCCATGTTTGGTGCTATGGCTTTGGTTTCTTCGGTTAGGATGGGTACTTCTTCTGCGGCCTCCCTCCGGAGGGGCCTACAGGATTAGGGGACCCCTTAACACTGGGATCGAGGAAGAGGGTGTCCTCGGAGTACGAGGGGTTGAGGGGCCTGGGGAAGCACGAGGGCCCTCTTCCACCTAGAGGGGCTGTGGTGAAGCATAGGGGCCCTCTTCCACCTCCCTGTGGGGGGTTGGGAAGAGTCGCAGTGTATAGCCCCGCTTCCCCTCCTCGGAGTCCTCAAAGGTGCCCTTAGTGGGCGGTACTGTGGGTTGCCCTTCTGGACCCATGCAACCCCGGTCGCACCACAGGGGAGATTCCCCCTCAGGGCTCAGCCAGAATATGTTTTCACATCTGCAGCGTATGCTGACTAGGTCGACCCCTGGATCCCCTTGAACTAGAGGATCGTCAGCGAGGTCTCAGAGTCCTGGCAGAGGCCGGGCACTTTCAGTTAGGTGCTCTTCCCTAATCCCTCTGCAGTCACTTCCACCTCTCCCTGGCTTTGTGGGCTCTGTGGGGCCCTTAACCTGAGAGACATTCAGGGCCACTGCAGCGGCCTTCCCTAGGTATGTTAGAACCATGGACGAGCAGGTCTTCCGCCTGTCTCCACTGCCACAGGAGGACTCTGAGCACTTGAGTTCCTTGACTTCCTTGGCTTCCTCTTTTGAGGAAGAGCACCGTTCAGTCCACCTTTCCTGCGATGCTGATTTCACTGAATATCAGCAGTTCTTCTTGAGGTTGGTACAGGAACTCCATATATCCCATGTGGTAAGATGCAATACCGAGTGAGAGACGCGCTCCTTCCTGAGCGAGTTTAGTGCACACCACCTTGTGGTACCTTCCTGGCCTGTTTCCTTCCAGGAAGCATCAATCCGCACCTGGCAGTCACCACCTGCCTTATTTCCAGCCCCAGTGGACTGCAGGAGGAGGTATTGCGATCCCCAGGAGTCTCTTGGTTCTCTGCCTCACTCACCTTCAGGGCTGACGGCCTTAGACACTCCTTCCGAGCTTCAACACCTGGTGCACAACCGACCACCGGATCTGGATTCCACTGAGTCCGACAGGTGGGGAAGAAGAGTTTTCTCTTCCGCTCGTGTGCTGCTTTGTATCAGTTCACATCAGGCTCACCACGCTGCCCACAACAGGCACCTGTGGTCGATGTTAGCACAGGTGTTAGCATCTTTGCCTGATTCGGAGTAATCTAGGCAAGCCTTCTCTGCACAGGGTCTGGAGCTTGCAAGGCACCAAGGAAGGGCATCTTATGATGCCAGTGAGGTGGCCTCCAGACTGGCAGGAACAGCGATCTGCATCAGACGGATGGCATGGCTTCATCTGTCCAGGCTGTCACCCATTGCCCGGTGTAGGGTGATTTCCTCCACCTTACAGGGGACCCGTCTTTTGTCCCACAGGGTGAGGAGAACTTGCAGGGACATGTTCCGTCCCCCCCCCCAGCCACAGGGGACACCTTCTCAGCCTGACCAGCCTTAGGCCATGTACGGTCTAGTAGAGCTATGGGGTCTTCCCCTCCTGTGCCTCACCTGCAGGAGGCTGAGTGAATCTGTTCCCTCAGGGCAGTGCCAGGTCCCCTCCGGGGGGTTGGTACTCACCCAGCAGTAATGAATGGTGAAGATTGACAAGAGAAGATATGAAAACTTCATACCTACTGTAATTCTTGATCTTTTCTTGTATCTTCACCATTTATTACTGATTCTCGCCCAACTTCTCCTCTTGAGCCTCAGCTTCTGGGTGCTGCCACCCTGCTCGCCCTCCTCTTCGACGCCAATTGGGGGCAGAGTCCCCCTGGTACCTCAAGGCCCTCTGTTTCCTTCTCTAAAAAGTCACAGAGTGCTCAAACCTTGGGGGGGGGGGCAGTGAGTAGGGTCCTCACCCTGACCTTGGAAGGAACTCCCCAGGGTTCTCAGTGGGGTATACTTGGGGTCCTCACATGTCATAGCCTGGATCTCTGTTATAGGCTTTTAAAGAGCTGGGGACTTCATCAGTGCATTCTGTGGGAGGAACCGTGGGGACTTCCCTCCATTTTTCCCTTCACACTGTCCCCGTTTTCTTATGGGGGTCATTTTTGGACAGAGTCCTCTCCTGTTTAAGAGGTGTTTTCCCCTTAAACTAACCCTCAGGTGTTGAGCTACAGGGTCATGCTCCAGGACTTTATCCCTTATGTGGGTCTGGGGTTACCTTTTGCTGTGCTTTATATTGTCCAAGACCATCAAAAAAAGTTCTCTATCTGGGTCTACTCTACGTCCAGTGGTCCCTGAGGTTAACAGGATCCTTGCTCCTGTGTCTTCTTCCCCTCAGGGTTTTGAAGCTGAACTGAGCCTATGATCTTCTATCTGAGCATGGCAGAGGTTTCCCCCTTCTTCTTCTTCTTCTTCTTCTTCTTCTTCTCTTTCTCCTTTCTTTCATTCTCTGTCTTCACTCTCTGTCTCTCTTTCCTGTGCTGCTGCCCAGGGGCTGGGGCCTAAGGCCAGTTAGGAAAAAGTTCTATACCCTCTGTCATCTGGTTGGCTTATTCCTTTTTCAGTTTATATCCTTTCCTTTTCCTATCCCTCTGCTCTCTTGCCTCATCTTGGTTTCTCTATCCCCCCTTTTTTCTTTCCTGTCCGGCAGAACAGAACTAGGGTGGAGGAGGAGCCTGCATCGCCTAACAGCCAACCCGTGTGCGTCACGCAGTGTGTGGGTCTCGCAGGCGGCGCTGTTGGTGCCGGCTCTCCCCCCTAAAAAAAACAAAACACTCACATGCAGGTGCACACCTCCGGCTTACACCCATCAGTAATGAATGGTGAAGATACAAGAGAAGATCAAGAATTACGGTAGGTACGTCATTTTCATTTCTTTTCTTTCATAGTCTGAATCTAGTGGACAGACAGGAATAATTTCATTGCCAGGGACATGCGGGGGTAGGGTGCGGGGCAGCAGACACACAAGAGAGGAAATGCCTCAGCCCAACAGCAAAGCAATATACATTTTTGTATAGGGGCTGTATTTGTATATGGACCAGCATGTCTAAGGAACACTGCTTCATACTCTGTGTTCTGACATTCACTTTTGCTCATCCCTCCTCTACTCCTGTACTGGCATAATGCTCCAAATTGTACTCTCTGACTGCAATTGCTATCCTCCCAACAGCACTTCAACTTAATGCACTCTCTCTCTATGTATTTATCTGTCTAGATAGGTAGATTATATATACTATATATATATATATATATTATGTATGTACGTACATACTGTTTAGTCATGTACCTACGGTGCAACAGATTAGTCATGTACCTGCTGTGTATCCTGCTATTGGGATTATGTCTGTTACTGGTATTATGTCTGTGCTGTTGTACTCCCTTTCCCTCTCCCACAGGATGCTGCGGGACACAAGCAACTGGTTTGTTCAGTGTGCTTTCCTGCTGAAACTTTTCAATAAATAAAAAAATAAATAAGCTGTGATTCACCTAACACAATACACCCCTGCCATATACACCATGCAAGGAAACATTCGACATTGACAAATGCTTGTCTAATGTCTTGGGAGCTGTCAGCACAGAGTGGTTACTTGCAGTGCTGACAGATGCACTCCTTCTCCCCATCATCACAAGCCTATATGTATCCAAGGCATCCTGGTAGAGGAAGTGAGGATGCATGTGTCCAAGTTGCTGTGGTAACGGTACTGCTGAATCCCCTCATGAGACAGAGAGCACTGTCAGTAGCAGGACTTCTCTTCTATCTCTGAGTCACCTGACACAGATGTCGCTCCATCTTTTTCTTTTTAAGTGACAATACACTATGTTGATGACTAAATTAAATGTCCATGTCTGACATGTTCCATAGAAGTGAAACAATATTATTTTTATTTCTTCCTCAGTATTCTTTATAGTATAATACATGGATGGCATATGTATTCTATGTAGAATTCTAATCTTAGTTTTACGTTCCTCATAAAATGTTTAAAATTGAGCTAATCACCCTTGTACAGTCCTTTTGTGATGCAAACTGCAATGTTATGAAGGCTTGCATTCTTTAAACTAATAAGCTAGGTTTTTGATAACTGTGATTCTCCTTGAGCTGGCCAATCCCTACAAAGCTTAAAATGTCATTAAACCAGTTCAGCCAGTTTTGTAGACTGCTTGATATTTATGATGCAAATACATTACAGTACATAGGCTGTTATAGCAAAACACTAACACTCATAGGTGCAGAAACAATAAAACTGAGTGAAATTCTAAAATTTTCTTTGAAAGATCCCTGTATACAGAGCTCATCTTTCCATATTGTGGACTGTGCTGCTGCACAGGCCAGGGCACTGCAAGCAGCAAGAGGTCCAAGTCATGGAATCTTCCGTTGGACTTTTGGAAGTATCCTTCCAAAAGTCCAACGTGGCTTGAAACACTCGGCTGCTCTTGAATAACAGCCGCACTGTTTCAGCTGTTACTTCTGCATTCCGGGGCAAGAACTACGCATGCGCGACTCACACATGTGTAGTTTTGCTGGCCCCGCCGTGTTGTGAATGGGAAAATGCCATTCACCATAACTATGCATGCACGAGTGCCGTGCATGCACCGACAGGAAAGGAAACCCACTCACTGTTGCTGTCCTTCCCGCTCCCATCCTTGTGCCAACGTGGGACCTCAATCCATGTGTCAACGTTATGTAGCCCCTCAACTCATTGGCACACTAGGAGCCCACCCCAGTGTGCCCAAATGTATTTATTTATTTTCCCCACGCCATCGGGGAGCCCAACTCGTGGTTTACATTATGTGCCCTCAACTCATGTGGCACACTGGAAGCCCACTCCAGTGTGCCCAAATGTCTGATCTTACCCAAATTAATCTTCACCATTCATTACTGATGGGTCCTACCGGAGGTCAGGAACCTGCACAGAAATAAAAAGGAGCATTGTCTCTAAAAAATGTCTGTGTGGGTGGAGATAACATCGTGATAGCACTGCCCTCGAGGCCAGCATTCTACATGGCACTCACAGGTTGGCCAGTAATAAACCCAGCCCTGAGTTCTGTTTTTTCCATCGTCGAGGAAGGATCCTGCATGGTCATTGTCTAGGCCTCAGTTTCTGTGGTGCAATGAGTACCATTGCCTTGCGGTGTCAGAGGGTTTTCTTGTTTTTCCTAAGTTTATTTCGGTGCTGGGTGTACCTTTTTCCTTTAATTTATTCATTTTCAAGCTGTAACAATGGTATGTCGGAGTCGAGGTGTCATTCTAAATCAAAGTGGTCTGGATTTGCCCCTAAGCCTCAGTGCCCCTGTGGCAACTTCATCATGATCACAGACCCCCACAATCGTTTCTTTTCTTGTCTGGGTCCCTGCCTTCTGATGGACAAGTGTGACACCTGTTTTTCTATGGCCCTCCGTACCTTGTTTGTTCGAGTGGTGCGCTGGGGTAAGGAACCCTGACTTTCAGCAGGCATCAGCGGACTCGGGACACCAAGCCAAGAACTTTGGGCTCCACCCCTGAGTACCCCCCCCCCAGGCCTATATGACCCAGTGGGGTAGGGGCCTCCTCTGCTCCTCTTGCTGGGGCACACGATTCCCAAGAGAGGTTGGTGGGGAGGTCGTCTTCCTTCAGGGAGGTGACTGGTCACCCCTCGCAGTCTGGCTCCTCCTCCTCGGATCAGACAACCCCCAAGATGGAGTCAGAGTTATACATGGGCTCTCCGTGGGTGGTCCCCTCGAAACTACGCTTCTCACCTGCTTCGGCTCTTGGCACCGTCTCCGGTGCTGATGAGCGGAGCAGTGTGACTAGTGTGTCCATGCCTGCCCCCTGATGCCTCTTGGGGCGCCGGGGTGGGTCCAGGATTTCAGATGTGGCCCAGTTGGAAGTGGCCCTTGTCTTCTCCACTGCCTTGGGGGATGGTGATGGAAGCGACCCCGATTGGACCTCTGGCTCTTCAGTCTCTGCTTGGATGTCTCCTGGGCCGCTGGAGTTCCTAGCACTGGCTTCTCATCGGGAGGGCAGTGCCGTCGGTGGTGTCGCTATCCTAGACCTTTCCAGAACCTCCTCTGGTTCTCCAGTTCTGGAGAGTGGCAACACCATGGGCGGTGCCGTGTCTGGGCATGGTGCCAGGATTACAACTGGGTCAGTGGTCGGCACTGCAGTTGGCGCTGCCTCTCTTGGTGGCGCTGAGGTTGGCGTTGTCTCTTCTGGCAGCTCCAAAGTCAGTGTTTGGCTCTTCCTCGGCTACAACAGGGCCTTCCTCCTCTCTTGGCTCTACTTCGTTGGTCATTTCCAGTCTTTTAGTGACCGGGGTTCCGGCCGATGAGGAGAAACCTTGAGGAGATCCTCTAACCTCTTCAGGGGTGGGGATTTCTTTCCCTTTGAGGGGGGCAAGCCCAGATTCCTCCACTGGGCCTCTTAAGAGGGATAGACCTTCCCAGGAGAAGGGGGCTGGTGGACTGGTCTGTAAAAGATGATCCGTGCATTCTAGGGCTGCTGGGAGTCATCGTCGAGGACTGTCCAGTTCGGCCTCTCTCCCGAGAAGGAGTTTTGCAGTGGTAAGGGCAGGATTCTCCCGAGTGGTACTGCATGGCTCCAGCCTCACCTTCTGGGGAATTACCCCCAAGGGCATCCCCCAACCTGCCCCTTAGGGGTTGGGTGAGCTAGGGTTTCAGATTTTTTCAGTTATTCCCCTCATCAGGGTACATCTGAACGAACCCAGTGCTCTGGCAGAGGTACTACCTGGTCTAACCAGGCTATCCCCCCCTCCTCTGTCTCTGCCTTCCCTACCCCCTTCCTTTGGGGTTTCTTAGCCCTGAAGGCCCCCTTTCCTGGGAAAAATTCAGGGTGTTGGTGGCACTGTTCCCCCGTTACTTCAGGGCCATTTCTTAGGTCATTTTCAGACCTCCCACTTCAGTGCCACCTAGCTCTGAATCGGACTCCTCTTCTTTGGCTTCCTCAGTGCAGGAAGAGGATGCTTCACACCATTTTTCCTCTGTGGAGGACCTTTCGTCCTACCGGCGCTTCCTGTCGGAGATGATGAGGGAGCTCCATATCTCCCAACCTGTTGGATGGAACCCGGATCGTGCAATGCTGTCATTCCTAGGGGAGTAAAATGCTGACACTTTGGTCATCCCTTCTTGGCCAAAGCCATTACAAGAGGCATCGCACACCATCTGGCTCTGACCCTCTGCCCCATCTCCTCCCCCTAGGGACTGTTTGTGCAGATACTGCGCAGCAGTGGCATGCTTCAGCCTTCTTCAGGCCTGGGGTTCCTGGACACCCTCTCTGGGCCTCAACGCCTTAGTCAGGACTGCCCCCCTGACTCGAACTCAGTCAAGATCGACCGATGGGAGAGGAGGGTGTTTTTTTCGACATGTCTCCTTTTGCGGTTATTGGCTCATCAGGCACACCAAGTGGCCTATGCTAGGCATATCTGTTCCCTGCTAGGGCAAGTCCTAGCAGAGCTGCCTGGTGGTGAGGGAATCAGGCAAGCTATTCGCCTAACCGTTCAAGGCCTGGAACTAGCAAAAAATCTCTCTAGGGCTGTCTACGATGCCAACGAGGTGGCTTCCAGGCTGATAGGATATTCAGTCTGCTTAATGCAGACCGAATATCCTATGTGGCTTCGCCTATCCAGGTTGTCACCCCTGGCCCGGCATAGGGTGATGTCCTCAACTTTTCAGGGGGCCCACTTCTTTTCCCGCAGGGCACGGTGAGTTCTTCAGGGGCACCCTCCACCTTCCGGATCCTGGGAGCATTCGCCAGCCCTGTCAAGCTCTCAGGCCTAGCTGGGCCCGGATCGTCACCCTCCTACCGTGTCTTTTTCTCCTCCATGGGAGGCTGGGGGAATATCCTTTCCCCAAGGGTTCGCCTTCTTGGTATTCGGACCCATCAGTAATGAATGGTGAAAATTAGTTTGGGTAAGATATAGAAATTACGTACTTATCGTAATTATGATCTTCCCAAATATCTTCACCATTCTTTACGCCAACCCTCCCAACCCTATGATCAGACACTGGGTGGCCCAGTCTCCTTTTTCCCTCCCCTCCCAATCCTCGTCCCTGGCCTTCTGGCCAGAGGGGATTGTCCCATCGGGGCTCGTTCCTGGGTGAACCCTATGTCCAGTCTGGATGCTTTCACCAGTGGTGGTCGGCAAGGTTGCTCCTCTTTTGTGTGATACCTCTAGGGTTGACTCTCTTAAGGGCTTTCCCAATTGAGCAGTCCTCCAGTCCTTAGGATCTGCTACCTGGAGTGATCTTCTTTGGGTACTTAATTCTTTGTCTTCTGGCAAATTTTGGAAGGAGAACGGACACTCAGACCAGGAAGGAAGGAAGGTATGGATGAAGACAGAAGGTAAGGAACAAGTGTGTTAATATGAGAAATGAGATTCTCTCCCTGCTTAAAAAAAAAAAAAAAAAAAAATGGGAAAAAGGAATTATTTTCTCTCAGTATGGTCAGGTCCCCAGGCCTGTGGCTCTTTCACACCTACAACTCCCCGACTCCGTCCAGTTTGGATGCTTGAGCCCTGGTTTAATCCTTTTCCACTTGTGGAATCTAGTCCTGTGGGCTCCCTGAGGAGACAGATCTGCGGGCTGTGGGACTGGGGAGAGTTGGGACACTTTCTCTTCTTCCGTCTGTCTTCCTTCCTTCTCTTCTGTCTCGTAGCTGTTTTTCCCTTGCCCAGGGCTGCCCAGTGTTCTGGTCATCCCTTTCCGTCCTTCTTAGTTTTCCGCCTGAACTAACCCTAGTTAGTCTTCTGGCTTTATTTTGTTTTGTTTTTTCCCTACCCTTACCTATCTTTCGGGCACCCTTGCCCTCTGAACCCCCCTCCCGTTCCTCCCCTGGCGGAGAGAACTGAGGGCTGGGAGGAGTCGGCATCGGGTACTGGCCAACCTGTTAGTGCCACGTAGAATGCTGGCGTTGAGGGTGGTGCCGTCCTGACATTGTCTCAACCCACACACATTTTTTTTAAAAAGACAGTGCTCCTTTTTATTTCCGTGCAGGGTCCTGACCTCCAGTAGGACCCATCAGTAATGAATGGTGAAGTTATTTGGGAAGATCATAATTACAGTAATTATGTAATTTCTATCGGCATCATGTACCCACCCCAACTCATGTGGCTCACTTGGAGCCCACCCCAGTGTGCCCAAATGTATGTTTTTTTATTTTTCCCCCAGCTTTCTAAAGAATGTTTTTCCAGTCTTTGCATTTTATGGAATACATTCGATTTTCATAATGGTTCAAGAACCAGCAAGAAACCATGACACTGATGAATCCTAAAAAGGATGAAGCTCACATCTGTGGTTAACTATTTTTAGCCACAGTGGATAGTTTGCAAGGCCAAGTGCACCTTAAAGTCCGGCTTAAAGCTAAGACAACCCTTATTCCTTCATGATGGTTGCATATATTATCCAGGATGCCTTGAATTAGGGGAGTATGTGTAATATTATGACCTTCCTCAAAGACATCTCGTTTCATAGAGCCCCATTCTGTGGTCCTGGGCCAGTTTAAACTAGGACTTAGAGGTAATGATCAGGACTACAGACTCTTATGCCCATGGTAGTCTTATTCAACTGACAGAAGTCATATCTGACTCCATCACAGTCTCTCCAGTTCTAAGGTACGAGAATTGATCCTTTCAGAGCAGTTGCCTTCTTGCCAGAGGATGGAGCTCAGGTCATAGCACATGACCCCCCGATGATGCCTCAGAGTGGGACAAAGCACTGGGGAGGTGGGCTAGTGGTCAGCCCTGCCGAGTTTCTTTGCCAATAAATGTAGTATGGTACTATTTATTTTACATGAGATTTTGGCTTTATTTGTGCCACCACCATCATTTTGCTTTGATGTTCAGTGATTTCTCCCTTTTGCAGGCTACACATCCTGCTTGATAGCACATCAGCACCAGTGCTGTTTGCATAGAAGAGACAACAAGGCACAGACTCTGCAAGAGACTTCTTATAGTGGGGGCAACCCACGTTGCTTTGTGGCCATTGGCCAGCGTCATACGCTTCAGTACCACCAGTATGATGGGGATGGGCCCTATCCACTTCAGTTGTTTTTTACCCAATGTCAAGTGAAGATTAGATCCTGCAGAGATCTTGGGCTGGATTCACAACAGAAGTCAGAATTCCTGCAGCTGTGGTAAAAATGCCTGCAGCACTGCGGAAATGCAGTTGCACGGTATACACAAAGAAAACTGGCGCAGCTGCGGATTTCCGCAAAAAGTGCCACAGGTGCAGTAATTCAGCAGCTGTGGAAATTGCACAAGTGCTGCACAGTCACAACTGTGGATCCGCAGCTGCAGGAATGGCTGAGGAGCAACAACAATAGTGACCCCAATTAGCTAGCTGGAGCAGCAGATTAACATAGTACTGCCATAGCATGTAGCTTTAAGCACACACAGCGAGACCAGCAACCAGTTCCCCAACTGGGACCACTGCAGCACCTCACATACCAGCACTGCCATGGCACCACAGTGGCCGACTGTCGCTGCTGGTCGTCCCTTCCTGGGGTGTTCCTGTGGCCTGCGGGGGTAGCACTCGCTGCAGGCTGGTCAGGCTCTACTGCCTATGGGGCTCCATCATGGGCTGCACTGGGTCTGGTGGTTGTTGTCTGTTGCCATATCATGGCAATGTGTGCTATTGTTGCTGTAACATCAGCCACTTCTATACCCACTGGGATGCTATTACCTGTGCCTCACCCCCCACCATAATTGTTTTCATATGTTGGGGTACTACTGCAGTTTGCTAAGGGAAGAGTTACACCTCACTCCAATGTGTGCAAAATTTTTTCCACAACTGCGGAAAAAACCTGGCTGAGAATAGCCTTTGAGGAGCTGTGCCTTACTTATCTATCACCTTTTTTTCCCCTCAGGGACTTCCACAGCTGCACTTTTTTCCATAGTCTGTAGTGTTATTTTCCACAGCTGTGGAGGTTTTTGTGAATAGCACTCAGAGCAGTCTCCCTTTTTTTACATAGCTATGGCAGTTTTGGGGACTTAGGGAAGGTTTTGCACCTTCAGAAAGCTTTGTGAATCCAGCCCCTTATCTTCAGCATCCTTTTTTTTTCATCATTGTGGTTTTGCACTCTCTTCCCAGACTTTTTTCTTTTGTTTTTGAGTACTGTTTTTGAGTATTGTTGCTCCTCTGTGGTGTTTACAGCTGCCCTCTTATTTTACATTTTTTCATCACTGCAAGTACAGCAACAAGATCCCTTGCAATGATAACTACAGTCATTGCCTTGAGTGTCTGGGAGTCAGCCACAGTGTAAAACGTTGTCCAATCTGCCAAAGCTTCCTGAACGATTCAGTAGAAATTGAAGCTTTAGGTAAAAAATCCTATACACCATCTACAATACTGTTAAGAGAAGCGTCTTTCCACAGCATGCCCGTTAGAAACTATGGTTCCTTTTTTTGACAGTCTGCCAGTGGAAGAGAGAGCACTAATGTTGCAGAATTTTAAACAGGGTTTGGATGCTGTGAAGTATCAGCTCCAGATGGCAGTGGACTTAAATGATACTGCTACATGGTCCCTTGCAGATGTCATTTCCAGTACAATATATGCATGGCGTAGAACAATAGGATTATCTGTGGTTCATCGGACAAGGGCAAATTTTCCCTGTGAAAATATAGTACTTCTCGGTCTTCTTCGGTGGTATCTCAATCATCAGGTCACACTGTAGGAACGTCATTATCGATGAAGCAGGATCCACATGGAAGATTTTCCAGCAGTACCACTGAGGCTGCCCAGGCCAACGTCAACAACCCTATAAAAGCATGAGCGGCCCCACTCCTGCCTCAATTCTTTCCTGCCATCAACTCTGTTCACATGGGTCTTTGTGGAAGCTCCAACACAGTTTTGCGCCATTTTGCCTATGAGTTTTCTTTCACTCTAGCTTTAAGAATCTTTTTTAAATAAGAAATTCATTTATCTTGTTTTTGTCAAGAGTTGATCCCGCCACTCTTTCTTCCATTGCTGCCGCTGCAGAAAAATGATTGCCTCTTCAGACAACCATAACCTCTGTGTCTGCTATCTTGGCCTGACCACGATGCCTCTGACTGTGAGCTCTGCCAGAAATTCAGCCAAACATTCCTTAAGTGATGCAAACAGGCTTTGAACAAACTCTTCATGGAGCAGCAGGTAGCCAGATCTGGGCAGGGCTCCTCTAGAGTCCCTCCTTCCCAGTTGCTGGTGGGTTCATTGAGCTCCCAGGACTCCACGGCCCGAGATAAGTCTCCTCGGGGAAAAGTCTCAAAAAAGATTGTGATTGGGACTTCTCCCCCAGGTGGTGCTCCCACTCCCTGACAGCTTCTTTGTCCTCTGGGGGCATGCCGTTGGCTGTGGCTGCACTGATGTCCTCTGCTCCTATCAGACCCGTAACGGCAGTGCCACCTCCCACTGCTCAGGGAGGCCGTTCGTCGGCCCCCAGCCTGTTGACCCTCGGGTCATCAATGCCAGCCCCTTCCTCAAGGCCTGATGGTTTCACAGGCCCGTGGCCGTCTGGCTCCTCGGGCTTTTAAGTCACAATGGACGGTTCATCGCACCCTCTACAGACAACCCCTCCACCATCGACTCATCCCTCTCCTACCGTTGACTTTAATTCGATTCTGATCCAGATCACTGCAGCCGTAGTGAACAAGTTAGACTCATACAGGCCTGGGTCCCCAGTACCGTCGATGGCCCCAACCTCATCAACACCTCCTGGGCCTTCTCGGTCTATGCCTCGTATGGCGATATCGGTACCTCGCTCATCAGACCTCGAATTGGAGCAGGTCGTCATCAAAGAGGAGTGCCATCCTGACCTGATTCTTCCTGAGGAAGATGATGAGGAGGAGCTTCTTTCCTCAGACAGGTCCACTGCATTTTCAGCTAGAGGACTCTGTTAAACATAATCCCAGGTCCCCTCTTGAAGATCCTACTTTCTTTAATGTGATGAAGCAGCTGTCCTTAGCCATGGGCTTTCACACTGAGGAGGAAGATGCCACCAGATGAGACCTGGTGGACTCCTTGGAGATTCCAGACTTTCCATCTAAGGTCATTCCTTCCATCCTTCCTGCTCTGAGGAATGCCACTACTGCAGCCTGGCATAGGCCAGGCATGGTTTCTGCCATGCCCCACCAGGCAGATAAGCTCTTTCATGCCCCTCAAGGCCTGCCTTATTATGCTGCCCAACCTGAAACTGACTCCATGGTCATTGAAGCAGCACATGACAGGTCCAAGGTGCCCAAGCATCTTAGCTCCTTCCCCCCTGACAGGAAATCCAGGCAGATTGACCTTTGGGGCAAGAAGATCTATGCCTCCTCCACCCTAGGGCTTTGGATTGCTAACTGTGTTTTGCATATGGTTAAATACCAAAACACCATCTGGAAGAAGGGAAAGGTGGCTGCCCAAGCCCTCTCAGAATGCTCCCAAAAGGAGAAGGTTCTCAAATGCTTACAGACTGCTGAGGATATTAGTAAGCATTTCCTCAGGGCCTTATATGACATTTCCAACACTGGTGCCAGGTCTGCTGCCACAGGCACCTCTGCCTTTGTAGACACTCCTGGCTGAGGGTCTTGGGGTTTGCAGCAGACGTCCAACAGAAAGTGCTGAATGCCCCCTTCAGTGGCTCCATGTTATATGGGCCAGATGTCCAGGACATCATCAAAGACATACAGGCATCTGGTTGGGCTATCAAGTTTGTCCATTCACTTTATCATATGCAACCTAGGAGCAGACAATGCCAATCCTTTCACAAGGTGTTCCACAAATCCGGAGCAGGCTCCCGTCCCCAGGGCAAAAGAAAAGCCTCCTCCACCTTGGCCACCACTCCTCCTTCGGCACTGCCACAGAGTGACCCAGGGAGAGTGATAGATCAGCCCCAGCAGCCAGATCCTCCTCTGCTTGACTCCTTGCTAGACCCCCCCTTCCCATCCCTGACCAAGAGGTGGTGGTCGGAGGTCAGTTCTTTCTCCATCTCAATTAATGGAGAACCATCACTTTAGATGCCTGGATTCTTCGATTATAGAGAGGAGTCACACTCTGGAACTTGTAGAGATGCCACCAGAGGCTACTCCTGTACCCTCCACCTATTCCCTGGCCCATCTAATGCTTGTCAGGGAGGAGGTACAGTCCCTTCTGTGGGAAAAGGCCATCAAACCAGTGCCCAGTTGCCAAAAGAACAGGGGATTCTATTCCAGGTTGTTTCTATTGCCCAAAAGAATTAGAGATCCGAGGTCTATTCTAGATCTCAAGGACCTCAATCTTTATATCCATTTATGTTTGACACCGTCCCACATAGGAGGTTGATAAGTAAGTTGGGCAGCCTGGGAGTGGGCCCCAAGGTGGTAAACGGGGTCAGAAACTAGTTGAGTGACAGGATACAAAGGGTGGTGGTATATGGCATTTAATCCGAGGATGGAGGGGTGACCAGCGTGGTGCACCAGGGATCCGTGCTGGGGCCAGTCCTCTTTAATGTCTTAATAAGCTACATTGCAGAGGGGCTGGAGGGGAAGATATGCCACTTTACAGATGACGCTAAGATCTGCAACAGGGTCGACACTCCGGGGGGAAGGGGTGTGGAAAAAATAAGAAAGGACCTAAATATGCTTGAGGAGTGGTTGCGAGTGTGGCAGCTAAGATTCAATGCAAAGAAGTGCAAAATCATGCACTTGTGGCACAGAACTCCAAGGGAGGAGTACAAGATGGGTGGGAGGTACTGATGGCCACCTGTCAAGAAAGAGTCCTGGGGGTAAATCATATCT
Source organism: Neoceratodus forsteri (assembly GCA_016271365.2). Lineage (NCBI taxonomy): Eukaryota > Metazoa > Chordata > Ceratodontiformes > Ceratodontidae > Neoceratodus > Neoceratodus forsteri. The sequence continues at coordinate 1,686,003,958 of CM057450.1, read as the reverse complement.
GATGACCTAAAAGTAACGAAACAATATGAGAAGGCTCTGGGGAGAGCCAGTGGGATGCCAGGGTACATAGGAGAGGTATTACCAGTAGAAAAAAGGAGGTGGTTATGCCACTGTACAGATCACTAGTGAGACCTCATCTGGAGTACTGTGTCCAGTTCTGGAGACCGTATCTCCGGAAGGACATAGACAAAATAGAAGCAGTCCAGAGAAGGGCAACAAAAATGGTGCAGACACTGCACCAAAAGTCATATGAGCAAAGACTAGAGGACCTCAATATGTATTCCCTGGAGGAGAGGAGAGAGAGAGGGGGGATATGATAGAGACATTCAAGTGCATCAGTGGTATAAACAAGGTACAGGAGGGTAGTATCTTTCAAAAAAGAAGGTGTACAAGAACAAGGGGGCTTGATATGAGGCTAGAGGGGGGTAGGCTCAGGGGCAATGTGAGGAAGTGCCTTTTCACAGAAAGAGCAGTGGATGCTTGGAACAGCCTCCCTGTGGAGGTGGTGGGGGAATTCAAGAATGCATGGTATAGACCTAAGAGTTCTCTAGCAATAGGGAAGAGATGGTAAGCCGCAGATCAGCTAGGGTCTGTGGTAATGCATTAGGTAGGGAAAAGGGCAGACTAGGTGGGCCACTTGGTCCTTATCTGCCGTCACCTTCTGTGTATCTGTGTGTATCTTTGAGTACAAAAAATTCTGCATGATCACTCTGCCAGGTTTGCTGCCCCTTCTCATGCAGGGCATTTGGCTGCGCTACCTGGATATGCAAGATGCATACCTGCATATCTTGGTAAATCCCCCACATAGGAGATTTTTCCGGTTCCTTTTTCAGGACTAGCATTACCTACTCATAGTATTGCCCTTTGACTTAGAGCATTACCTATTCAAAATATTGCCCTTTGGCTTATCCTCTGCGCTGTGCATCTTCAAAAAGTGCTTAACAGCAGTAGCTGTGGCCCTCCAGAAAGAAGGACTGCATGTTTTCCCCTGCCTGGACTACTGGCTTCTCAAGGCTCTATCCAGAGAGCAGCTTCTCTGGACTTGGAGAGGACCCTCCAGTTGTTTCTATCCCTAGACATCATGGTCAACCTTCCCAAGTCCATCTTCACTGTGTCCCAGAGGCTGCAGTATATAGGGGTGGTCCCGGCCTCAGGGCAGGGAAGTGCCTTTCTGCCTCTCAGCAGGCAGAGTGCCTCATCGCCCATGCTCAGGAGATCGTCCAGTGCCGTTATGTTCCTGCGAGGGTGTACCTGAGACTACTGGGATTTTTGGTCATGACCATTGCCATAGTACTCTTGGCCAGACTGCACATGCCAGTGCTCCAGTGGACTCTGTGGCAGGGTTGAATAAGGCCCTGCCACATTTGTTATGCAGAAAGAGTTAAATGCAAGGGTATGTTCTATCCTCTCCTTTTCTGTCTCTTGTCAGTCTGGTTGTGCAACCAAATTTTCTTGTGAAACCTCGGAACTGATCAATCTGACGGTTTCGAAATTCTCCACCTCTCGCTATCTCTCTCCCTTTCCTTGCTATTTCTGCCTTTTCTTCCCCCTTGCATATCTGCAGTTATAAAAAATATATGTGAATCTTTATGTAAAACTGTATGTGATACTGGGATCCCTTTGTTTAAAACTGTATATAGTTATACTGTTGAAATGATTACAAAAAGCTGTTTGGAACTCAAGGGGTTAACCTGAGAAGCAGTTTTTCAGCCTTTTGCAAAGCTGTAGTCAAGAGGCCAGTTCTGGGTCGCTATGTTCTTTTTGCTGCACCTGTAAGGAATGAAACTGACAAGAACATTCTGTAAACTTACAAGAACATTCTGTGAGAAGCAGGCTCTCTTATCAGATAAAGACGTATAAAAGGAGTGGCAGTGCTTTTGGTAGAGACAAGGAGAGTGAGAGACTGAGAGACTGAAACTTGGAATGAAGAGATACCCTCAGAAGAAGGACTTTGTTTTCTCTGTTTGTACAGCCTTTGTAAATAGCTATACTGAACAATTTTGTTTTTTATTTTACTGTTATTGGAAAAAATAGAACCCTACTTGCTAATTTTGAAACTGCTCCTGGTTTTCCTAAGCTTCCTGAGCTGTGTGCCTCGATGACAAACACTCAGGGTGCAATGGGACCAACGCACGGATGACTTAGAACAGCTAGTGCTGGTCTTCTTCCCAGTCCACAAGGTGCTCCACTGGTGGATGGACTTCCAGCACCTGTTACGTGGGGTCCCTTTCCAGATCTCTTCTCCCCCATCAGATCCTCACCATGGATGCTTCTGGTTTGTGCTGGGGTGCACACCTGGGTCCCTTTCAGACTCTGGGGACATGGTCCCAGATTGAGAGGTCTCTGCATATTAGTGTCCTAGAGGTGCCAAGCAGGCCTTTCAGAACCATCTCCATCTGGGCCAGCTGTTGATTCAGTCCAACAATCTCAGTGTTGTCTACTACATCAACAAGCTAGGGGGAACGCATTCGTACTTCCTGTGAAGCGTAGCCATGAAAGTCTGGTACTGGGCAGTGGATCACACTCTGGTGCTCTCAGCAGTCCATGTCCCAGGCATGCTAAAGACCCTGGTGGACAGCCTCAGTCCAGCATGCACACATGGAAACTTCTCTCATCCATTGCAGAAGATCTGTTCGTCAGATGGGATCACATAGCACTAGACCTTTTTGCATCCCCACTCAACACAAAACTGCCCCGTTTCTGCTCGCTAGATCTAGTGCCTGGAGCTTTTTGGCAAGATGCATTGTCCTCTCCTGGAGCAGGGGATTCCTTTGTGCATCCCCTCCATTTCCTCTGATTCAGAGGGTGTTAATCAAGCTGCAGATGGAGGGGGACAGCATGAATCTGGTCACATCCTTCTGGCCATGACGGATATGGTTTCCATTACTGCAACAGTTAGCGAAGGAACCTGTGGTCCCTCTGGCCCTCTGCAGGGATCTGTTGACACAGGTTCAGGGGAACCTGATCCTTCCAAAGCTAAAGTCCCTTTGTCTGCATGCCCGGCTTCTGAGGCACTAGCCATCGCCTGGTTTGGGGTATCTCAGAAGGTGGCGAGTGTTCTCATGGCAACTCGAAAGCCCTCGAGAGCCACTTATGCCACAAAGTGGAAGAGGTTTGCCATCTGGGCTGCCAAGCATCATCTGGACCCACTTCACCTGTCCAGTGAGCCAGATTCTGGAATACCTGATCTCACTGTCAGACTTAGGTCTCCAGTATTCCTCCCTTTCGGTTATTTCGGCCTTTCATGAACCTGTGGGTGGTCATACTGTGGCTCAGTTAGATGTGTCCCATACTTTTCTCAGGTGCATCCTGCAAATGAAACCTCCAATCCATTCCCCTGTCCTGGCTTGGGATCTAAATTTTGTTTTGAAAAAATTGACCCTGTCTCCGTTTGAGTCAGCTGCGACTTGTGAGCCACACTGTCTTTCCTGTAAAACATTAGTTTTGGTTGTTATTACTTCTGCTCGAAGGATTTCCAAGTTTCAGGGTCTCTGGTATAAAGAGCCGTATATTTGATTTTTCAGAAAGACAGGTGTCTTTGAGCACAAATCCTAAGTTTCTTCTTAAGGTGGTGTCTGAGTTTGTCCTGAACCAATCTATCTACCTACCAGTTTATTTTTCAGAGCGGGCCAATTCAGGGGAAGCACTGCTCCATACTTCAGATGTACACAGAATTTTGAAATACTATCTGCTCCGGACTAAGGGCTGCAGAAAAATAAAACAGCTTTTTGTTTCTTTCTCCCCAGGAAGAGAGGGCGCTAAGGTTTCTAAACAATGTTTGTCCAAATGGTTGGGTCATTGTTTGTGTTCTGCTAGCTACAATAATCATGGCAAAGAGTTGCCAGGGATAGTGAAAGCCCATTCCACAAGGGGCATAGCTACTTCCATGGCCTGTTTTGAAGGGGTCTCAGTTGCTGACATTTGCGCTGCTGCCACCTGGAGTACCGTCCATATTTTTAGCAAGCACTACAGTCTGGACACTGCTTCTAAATCAGTAAACGGACACGAAAAAACTTCCAAACTTGGAATGTAGTTAAAACATTTATTTAAATAACGGCACAGCAAACGACATTCTGCTTGCCATATATCAATGCACGTTTCACACAACAGTGCTTTTTCAAGGCATAGAGCACAGTCACTTGTTGTAGGTTTAAATAGGCATTTTCAAACCAGAGAAATCAAATTTCTCTGGTTTGAAAATTCCTGTTTATATATACAAGTGACTGTGCTCTATGCTCCACTGGAAGGCTTCAGCCGGGCTGTCTTGCAGAGCCTCCTGTCATAGGCATTGGTTGGCCTTCCTCCTAGACTGTCTTCATGCACCTTAAACTGCTTGGGACTCGTTCCTACAGTGTGACTCAATGACTGAGATACCCCCAAAAAAGACAGAACAGTTACATAAGAACTTGCTGTAACAGTAGATCTTCTAGGGAATCGCAGTCATGAGGTCTGCCTTCCCTCTCACTATCCCCCTTTTATGAGGCTGTCTTCTCAGAACTGGCTAACTGGTGTACCCAGCCTTTTATTCTGACCTGGGCACCTATCTCGCTCTCCTTAGTACCCCATGGAACTGGTTTCCTCCCGTAGTCTCCGGGGGACTGAGGCGGGGTCGGGGTCGCTCATGCCTTTATAGGGTTGGTGACATCGGCAGATGACGTCGGTGCGGGCGGCCCCAGTGGTACTGCTGGAAAATATTCTGTGTGGATCCTGCTTCACTGACGGTGAAGTTCCTACAGTGTGACCTGATGACTGAGATCCCCTCGAATATCTCTGTTATGGTAAGTTCTTACATAACTGTTCTTTTTGGTGATCAGACAGAATCCAACATGAATAAAATGCATAGCAACACCGTATTTAAAAATGTGGTAGAGAAAGAAAAATCCAGAGGGTTTCACAGACCCTATTGGAGGGAGTATTGAAAGTGGCTACTATATAAAAAAGTACCAGCAGCAACAGTTCCAGTGCTTTCAGAGGCTCCAACAGAGGCAGTAGAAGAATGGGTGCAAGGCAACAGTTAGTCTGTAAGACTATTTTCTTCTAGATAGTCTACTATCTGCTCCTTCTTGATTGATTCCAGCAGCATGCCCACTTCCAAAGTCAAGCTCACTTGTCTGTAGTTACCTGGGTTTTCCTTATCCCTACTGTTGTGGAAAGGGGGCCTCTTTTGCCACCCTCCAATCCTCAGATACCTCCCCAGTAGTCCATGATTGATTAAAAAGGTCTGCCAAGAAGGATGCTAGTGATTGACTCACCTCCCTCAGTTTCCTCAGGTGCAGCCCTCTTGGTACTGGGGACTTGGTTACACACCATATCTCCATCCTATTACTGTCTCTACCTAGAAGTCTATGTTAGCTGTCAGGAAGTGGCCCAGCACTTTCTATTCAAACAACATGAAGTCTTGCTGTATTCTGACATATGCAGTTAGCCCAAGCACTTGAACTGCTCCGGAGAGGAAAGAGTTAAATTCTATGCAGAGCATAGAACGTTGAGTTCGAGCTCGGTTCAAACCTCTGTCTGCTGCACTTTGAAGTGTAACCGTCAGATTCTTTACTCCGCCTAACTGAATAGTCGCTCCGGAGATTTCTCCTCTGCTTCTGGTTCAGTCAGTTTAAAAATTGTCGGTTTTACTGATACTTTAATTGCTTTTTCAGTTCAGATCCCTGTCTGTGGTACAGTAAGTGCATAGGTAGTGGACTTGCTTTAAAAACTATTGTGGAAATTGTAATTTGAAGTATTTCAACTGGTTCAGCTGAGCCGGTTACTGTAGAGTGTGTTTATTCTTATTTTCTTTAGGAATTGAGTGTGGTACCAGTCCTTATCGGTTTAAAAAAAACCAACATGTTTTTAATGTTTTTTTCAAATACCCGAAACACGGTTAGAAACCGATAAGGGGGTCTTGCCTGGCTGATGCCGAGAAAAGGGTAAGTTTTTTCTGTTAGGATGGCTATGTCTGAGAAACCCAAAAGAAAAACCGGGCCCACTGAGTTTCAACACTGCAGTGTGTGTGTGGGGAGGCTTTTGCTAAGGCAGATTCCCACACCACTTGTGTTTATTGTCTGGGGTTTGACCACCTCGGTTCAGACTGCCAAATATGTAAAAATTTCCCTAAAACTATCTTGGATAAAAGATTGGGCGGGCTTAGGGAAAAGGAGGCCGAGAAGTCCACTGACCCGGATGGCCAGCCCAGTTCGGTTCCGACTGAACCTGAAGGAGTGCCCTCTGACCAGGGCGATACTCCTTCGGGCAAAAGGAGAGCCGATTCTGAGGGATTGGTTCCGTCAAAAAGAAAAGACAAATCGGCTGGTTTGGAACCAGAACCGCATCATCCGACCACCGAAGAAATTGCCCGAGCGATTAGCATAGTTGAATCGCTTCGTCCGGTTCCGACTGATCCAGCGCCTTCTGGCAGGCATTCAGTATGGTCGGTTCCCCCAGTTCAAGATTATTCCCCTGAAGATTTTTATGAACCGGATTTGGAAGGGGATGATGATGACGATGATGGAGTAGAAGGTCTGGATGAGCCCATAGAACCGGACATCTCCCCAGACAGGCCTTCTGGTGTTTCCCCTCCTAGGCTTTTCTGAGTCCCCTTCCACTTTATGTTCTACAGGAAAGTGGCAGAAACACTCCAGCTCCCTTTGGAAGAAGCTGTCAAGGAGCAAGAGGAGTCTGACTACATGGAGATGATGGACATCCCAGAGTCCAAGAGGTTGTCTATTCTCCTTCATAAGTCTTTTGGGAAACAGACACAAAATTGTTAAAAACTCCAAATTCTTTACCTTCTGTGGACAGAAGGATGGACAAGAGGTACATGCTATCAGGCTCAGGTACGGAGTACTTGTACTAGCAGTGCAGCCATGTTGGGGTCGTGCAAGCTGCAGCCTGTGATAAGGCTAACATACCCTTGGCTTCACACACCCCAGATAAAGACTCCAGGAAGCTGGATGCCATGGCAAAGAAACAGTACATGACATCTTCTTTGGGACTCAGGCAGGCTAATTACGTGGCCTACACAGCCAGGTACCAGTCGTCCAGGTGGGACATTGTACTGGAACTGGCTAAGCAGGCCTCCCCCCAGCTTGCCAAGGAGCTAGAGGAGGTGGCTGCTGATGGGATTGAGGCATCAAAAGTCCAGTTTCATGCTGCTGTGGACTCCAATGATGTGTCATCAAGAGTCATGGCTACATCTGTGGCTCTTGGGAGATTAGCTTGGCTCAGGTGTACTAGCCTATCTCAGGATACCCAGGCTAATTCTATGGATTTCCCTGTGGTTAATAATTCCCTGTTTGGGGAGCAGATGAGAATTATATGAAGAAGATGGATGAATACATGACCACCTACAGGAGTGCACAGGCCAAGGAATGGCAGGCAACTCCTCAGAGGCAGCAAGCTAGGTGCAGGCGCAAGCCTTTTCATAGGCCTTTTTACCAAGCAGAGGCCTCCTCTCCATTTTCTCAGAGGGGGTTCTTCAGAGGGAGAGGCAGAAGGGGGATGAGCAGGGCTGCATCCTCTTCTCAGCCTAAGGCTCCTGCCAAGCAGACACCCTGATGTGTCTGCCCGGGTCGACGCCCCAATTCCTGTAGGAAGCAGGCTGGCTTACCACTTCCAGGACTGGAAGTCTGTTACCTCAGACAAGTGGGTCCTGGAGGTAGTAAGTCAGGGACTGACCCTCGGCTTCAAAAAATTCCCAAAGCTGAGAGCCAGGTCCTTTCGACCTGCAAACATCTCCGAAACCATTGCCCTAGAGGCAGAGGTTTCATCTCTACTGGCTTTAAGGGCCATAGAGAAAGTCCCTACAATTCACAGGGGCAAAGATCTGTACTCCAGATACTTCCTTACCCTGAAAAAAACAGGGGAGTGGCAGCCCATCCTAGACTTAAGATACCTGAACAAACATCTACGAAAGCCAAAGTTCAAAATGGTGACTCTGGGAATAATTCTTCCCTCTCTGAGGCCAGGGGACTGGCTAGCCTCCCTGAACCTAAAAGATGCCTACTTTCACATTCCCATCAGGTACTCCCACAGAAAGTACCTCAGGTTCGAATTACCTTCAGGCCATTACCAGTTCAAAGCAATGTCCTTCGACCTAACATCAGCTCCAAGGGTGTTTACAAAATGCTTAGCAGTAGTAGTGGCTTTTCTAAGGAGAAGTAATATCTCCATATTCCCATATCTGGACAACTGGCTCATTGTGGGTCAGTCAACAGACCAAGTCAAGTCAGATCTGCAAGGACCCAGCAAGTGCTCACTTCCCTAGGATTCCTTCTCAGTCTTCCCAAGTCAGTTCTCGAGCCTGTACAACTGACCTTCATAGGGGTAGAACTGGATACTGTCAAAGCAAGAGCATTTCTCCCCTTGGTAAGGGTAAGGGCCATTATAGAACTGGCTTCTTCCTTCCACCTTCTGGTTTCTCGACTAGCAAGGCACTTTCTTCAGCTTCTGGGCCACATGGCAGCTTCCACTGCAGTGGTCCAAGGGGCCAGATTTCAGATGAGGGACTTTCACCTGAAGGCTTTTTGGTCTCAGAGAAAAGATCCTCTAACCAAACTTATTCCAGTGACTCAGGCCCTGATCCAGGCTCTTCAATGATGGCAGGATCAGGACAATGTCAGGCAAGGGGTCCCATTCACCACTCAGTCTCATTCTGTGGTCCTAACCACAGATGCTTCTCTTCTGGAGCGGGGAGCTCACCTGGGGACTCTCACAGCCAAGGGAGTGTGGTCCACTTAGGAGTCTCTTCTCCACATCAATCTTCTGGAGCTCAGGGCAGTTTACGTGGCCCTGCAAGCCTTCTTGGAATCGGTGCAGAACAAGGTGGTTCAGGTCAGGACAGACAGCACCACCACCATGTGGTATATCAACAAGCAGGGAGGCACTTGATCTTATCTGTGTCAATCTTCACCATTCATCATAGATGGGTTACTGGCCAGAGGTCAGGACCCCGCGGGAGCTTTTTTTTTTTAAAAGGGGTAGGCGGAGCCGACACACCATCGGCGCCGTCCCTCGAGGCCGACGTGACTGCGTGGCGCCTGAGTTGGCTCTAGGCTGTCCCACGCCTGCCTACCAGTTCTTCGTCTCCCACCATCGAGGTCACCCCGTGGGAAGCTTCTGACAAGAATTTTAGGCCTCAGCCTTTTGAGATCGGGTTCGCAGTCCGCTGGTTGCCTGCCGGTTCTGTGTTCTGCCTTCACCGACGCCGCCTGGTAAGATCTTTCCTTTTATTTGAAATTGCGACGCCGAGTCTGTTTTGGTGTTTTTCTGTAGGTCATGTCTGGTCGGAGGGCAGAAAGTCTTGAGGGGTCGGCCCCCCCATGCGTCGGTGCCCGTGCGGCCGCAGATTCTCCGTCACCGACCAGCACGACCGGTGTCTTGCGTGTCTTGGCCTGCTTCACAACATGGACTCATGCGACGCCTGCTTCTCCATGGACCACCAGGTCCTCGAACAGTGCGCGTTGAAAGTGGGGCAAGCTCTGCCGACTTTCGGGGGTAGGGTTCGCACTCGTCGGGCCAAGCCACGCTCTCTCGGCCCTTCCTCCGGGGCCCCTCCCGGTTCTATACGGACCGAGGAGGGAGCCTCGGCTACTTGTAGCTTGGCCATCGCCGAGGCTCCTTCTGCGGCGCAGGAGGCCCGTCCCACTTCCTCCTGGGAGCGGGCAGGAGGTGCCACCACGGTAATTGCCCCTTCGGGGGTGAAGGCTCCCCCGGTGTTGCTCCCGCGGCTCGGAAGGCCCAGGTCGGCGCCGTCAGAGCCTTCGGCGCTCTGGGCCCTGTCGGCGCCATCATTGGCGCCAACTCGTTGCTCGGCACCGTGGGCTCAGTCGACACCGTTCGCGGTGCCGTGGGACCGGATCCAGCGTCCTCCTTTGCCATATCTTGCCTCGGCACCGTCCTCGGTGCCGAGGTTGAGCTCGGCGCCGTAGGGCCTTCGACTCCGTCTGTCGGTGCCGTCCTTGGAGCTGTCCACGCTCTCGGTGCCATGTTCGGGGCCGGGTCTGCCTTCGGGGCCGTCGTCGGCGCCACTTTGGTCGCCGGTGCCACTCGTGGTGCCGTGGGGCTGGGTGTCGGGCGCCAAGGATGCTGCTGCGTCGGCGCTGTCCCTGTCCCTGGTACCGCCCCCGGTACTGGTGGATTCGATGGTGCTACGTCTGGTCCTGGCTCTGGACCTTTGGCTCGAGCTGCCCCGGTGCCTCCTGCAAGTCCCACTCACGGGGTTGCGGAGGGCACGGGCGCCGACTCGGCCACAACTCTGGCTGCCGGGCCCAGTGGCAAGGTTGGTTCTGCCCGCCCTCCTATGGTTTGGCTCAGAGCTTCGGACTCTACCTCTTCGGAGTCGGAGTCGAGCTCCAAGTCGGACGAGCAGTCACACCCCTCGGGGTTGGCTGCGGAGGAGGGCAGCACTGTGGTCTCGTCGACAAGTCGGAGCCAGCCCCCTACCGAGGAGAGTCAGGTAGCCCCCGAGACTAGGGTCAGTGGTGCTGACCAGCAGGCAGTGGTGCGAGCCACCGTAGCTCTGCAACCTGGTCTTGGGGGTTTCATCGACCCCTCGGTGGTGGTACCCCCTCCAGTGGTGTGTCTTGATCGCCCAACTTTGGGGCCCATTGAGAAGCCTACAGGAGAGGAGGGCACTGTTCCCTGGGTCTCCCATTTGGGGGCTGCCCAGAGATGCCAGCTACCTAGGCTGGCCCTCTCGAGGAGGAGGAGGACTCTCTTGGACTCTGAGGGGTCGAGGGGTATGGGGTCGGCGTGTCAGCCCTTTTCTGGGGTCCACTCGGGCCCTGGATGGAGCCGTAGTGCTGATTTCTTCCCTTCCCCCTCGAGTTCCTTGAGGGAGTCCCATTCTTTTGAGGCAGGGGACCATCCTTCTGGACCGCTACGGCCCCGGTCGCCTCACTGGGGGGATTCTTCTGGGCGCAGCCAAGGCAGTACCAACGTGGTTGTACAGCTGTCGGCTGTGGGGTCTTCCAGGGCACCCTCCTCGGGTGCTCACGGTCCGCTCCCTAGCCCTGGTGGAGGTCAGCCGACTTCTTTTCTCGGCTCTGCCCCATCCCTCTGCCACATTCTCCTGCGCTCCCAGGCATTCTTGGTCCAAGCGGCCCTCTCACCTGGGAGCAGTTCAGAGCGGTGGCTGCCCGGTTTCCTGCTTATGTTAGGGCTATGGACATCCAGGTTTTTCAACCTCCCCCCGTGCAGCCACCCTCGGAACATATGGTGACCTCCAGCTCCTCGTCCCCTCTTCTGGGGGAGAGAAACCTTCTGTCCACACCTCTCCAGCTGCTGATCTCTCAGAGTATCAGTGTTTCCTCGTGAGGATGTTGGAGGACTTGCACCTTTCACCCTCTACTATCAGCAATCCTGAGCATGCGGCGCATGCCTTTCTAGGCGATTTTGGCGAGGCCACCCTTGTGGTGCCACCCTGGCCAGCTCCCTTTTGGGAGGCGTCCTTGCGTTTCTGGCAGAGGCCCTTCTCCGGAGTTCCCACCCCGAGGGACCTCAGCCAGAGGTATTGCGCTCCCCGGGAGTCTCCAGGTTCCATGCCTGATCCGCAGTCTGGCTTGACGCATCTGGACACTCCTGATGGGCTTCGGACCCTCCACGCGGACTGCCCCTAGATCAAGAATCCTCGGATTTTGATTTTTGGGGGAGGAGGACCTTCTACTCGGCACGGTTGCTCCTTTTTATTTCTGCTCATCAGGCCCACTATGCAGCCTACAACAGGTTCTTGTGGTCCAGGCTAGGTCAGATCCTAGCCTCGTTGCCTGACTCGGAGCAAACCAGACAAGCCATCACGCTCTCTGCACGTGGCCTGGAGCTAGCAAGGCACCAAGCAAGGGCATCTTATGACGCCAACGAGGTAACTACCAGGGTCGTAGGGACAGCAATCTGCACTAGGAGATCAGCATGGCTACGTCTTTCCCGGTTGTTACCCTTGGCCCAGCTTAGAGTGATTAGCTCCGCCCACCAGGGAACCTACCTTTTCTCCCGTAGAGTGAGATGGCGCTTGTCAGGGCAGCTTCCTTCCCCCTCCGGGGGGACTCTGTCTCTCTCTCTCCCCACTCTCTGGCCTCTCCAGGCCCTGAAGGTTCCCCCTTAGTGTGTCACCCACTGAAGGCTAGGGACCCTGTCCCTTAGGGTGTAACGAAACAACTCTTCGGGGATTGGTATCATTTTATTCAGATGAATGGTGAAGACTGACACAGATAAGATATGAAAATTACGCACTACTGTAATTCTGATCTTTCTGTGTATCTTCACCATTCATCACAACCCCACCCACCATCCCCCTGGGGCCTCAGTCTCTGGGTCCCCCTCCCTCTCTGTGGCTCCCCCTTTCCTCTTTAGGAGCGGGGTAAAGTAGGGACACACAGGGGGGTATTCTCCTATGAAGGGTAGACAGCTCGAGCGGCACTCCTTCTCTACTGCATGTCTCCACCCCGATGGGGTGGGAGTTGGTGGTTGCCCTCCTCCTGTTCTCCTTCTGGTTTCCATCCAACTATTTCAAAAAAAAAACAACCCTTTTTTCACCAAACATTTTTCCTGAGAGAGTACTAAATCCCTGTACCCTGTCCTTCCTCCAGAATAGCCAACTCTGCTTCTGGGATATTTGCCAGTTATTCTGTGCGTTGAATTCTGGCAGAGAGCTTTGCTACTCCTTGCAGTTCCTATACAATCTGGTGACGGACAAGGGTCTCAGATACCTTGATACCTCTCCCTCTCTCCTAAATTCTCTCCCCTCCCTACCCTCCCTTCTTCCGCTTCCAGAGATTGGGGCCCCTACCCAATCTCCTTAGTCTAATCTCTTCTTTGCTGTCCTCTCAGTCGTTATTTCTCCTTTTAGTTCAGTTATCCTTTCCTTTTTCTGTCCCTTGGACTCTCTTGTCCCACCCTCCATCCCTTCCTCTTACCTCTCCGGCAACTCAGAACTGGTAGGCAGGCGGAGTCGACACAGCCTAACGGCCAACCCTCGAGCGCCACACAGTACATCGGCCTCGAGGGCGGCGCCGATGGTGTGTCGGCTCCACCCCTTTTAAAAAAAAAAAAAGCTCCCGCGGGGTCCTGACCTCCGGCCAGTAACCCATCTGTGATGAATGGTGACGATACACAGAAAGACCAGAATTACGGTAGGTACGTAATTTTCATTTCTATGGTCTTGTGTACGGAAGCCATGAAATTATGGTCTGTGGCGTATTCTCTGCAGGCCTCTCTGGTAGCAGTCCACCTCCCAGGAAAGGACAGTGTGCTAGCAGATGCATTGAGCAGTATTTCCCTGGGCCATCACAAATGGTCCTTGGATCCCCTAGTGTTAAAAGTGATTTTTTCAAGGTGGGACGCTCCAGAGATAGATCTCTTTGCAGCCTCAGACAATCACCAACTTCCTCTCTTCTGTTGCAGACCCCCAGTCTTGTGCTCAGTCCCTCTGGATGCTCTGATTCTGGATTGGGAAGAGAAATTTCTGTATGCCTTCCCTCCTTTTCCTCTGCTGTTCAAGGTCCTGGTCAAGATAAGGGCACAATCTTGCAAAGTGATCCTGATTGCTCTAGATTGGGCCAGGCAGCCTTGGTGCCCCCTGTTGCTGTCCCTAGCAGTCCATCTTCCCCTATTTCTTCCCAGGAATCACAACCTGTTAACCTCCTCTCAGAGGAGGATCTGGTATCCCATCCTTCGGTCTCTCAATCTCAAGGCATGGCTCTTGAAGAGTTAGAGTATGCAGGTTTGCATCTCTCTCAAGGGGTTCTGGACATTCTCAAAGCCTCTCGAAAACCTGCCACGAGAAAAACTTATAACTCCAAATGGAAAAGATTCAGCATTTGGTGTTCCAAGAAGCATATACCCCAGATACTGCTGACCTGTCTACAGTTCTGGACTACATGGTTCATCTTAATGGCCTTAGGCTCAGACCAGCTACCATCAAAGTACACTTGTCAGCTGTTTCTGCTTTTCTGTCATTGGGAAAGCTCTCCTCACTGGCATCTCATTTTGTCTTCTGTAAATTTTTCAAGGGATTGCTTCATACCAATCCCCCCCTTTAGGGATCCTAGTCCTGCTTGAGACCTTAATATTTGCATTGCTCAGCTTATGCAACCCCCTTTTGAGCCTTTGTCTTCAGCAGAGCTTAAGCACTTGTCTTGGAAAACTGTGTTCCTGGTAGCTATTACCTCTGCCAGACATATCAGTGAATTGCAAGCTCTGTCAGTGGAGCCTGATTTTATCTCATTCCATAGAGATAAGGTAGTCCTTAGAACCAATAGAAGGTTTTTACCCAAAGTGGTTTCAGATTTTCATCTGAACAAATCTATGTCTCTCCCTATTTTCTTCACTGATCATTCTTCTTCAGGAGAGATAAGATTACACAGTTTGGATGTTAAAAGGGCTCTTAGCTAATACATTGACCGTACTAAGGCACTCAGGTTTGACTCCCTCCAGTTGTTCCTCACTTATGGGGAAGTGGGAAAGGGCAAACCTGCCACTAACAGAACTATTGCCAGGTGGATTGCCTCTTGTATAGAATTCTGCTATGAAAAGCTGGACAAAATACCACCCTCAGGCCTGAGGGCTCATTCGACTAGAGGTACAGCTGCTTCCCTGGCTGCTGCCAGGGATATACCATTACTAGAGATATGCAAAACAGCCACCTGGAAAACAGTCCATACATTCGCCAAGCATTACTCTCTGGATATCCAGGCAAGGAGTGATGCTCAGTTTGGCACAGCAGTACTGCAGAACCTATTCCCAAAATAGGTTTGATTCCCTCCTCCATGGAGGTACTGCTTGGTAGTCTGCATATGTCAGAATACAGCAAGACTTCATGTTGTTTGAAGAAAAAATTACTCACCTTAGTAATTGTGTTTGTTCTAATGGAGTCTTGCTGTATTCTGACCTGCCTCCCATCTCAGAACCTGGTTTTTGGGAAGTGGGTGGGCAGGCGCAGTGTTGCACCTCAGGGGTGTACTTGGAACTGTCCCTTTTCTATCAGGGGGAATGGGTTGTTGTTTTAATTTGGTAATTATTTTGTTTTGGATTTCTCGACTTGAGTCTTTTGGGGATCCAAAATATTTGGTTGCCTTTTTGGCTAGTAAAAGTGTTTGCAATTTCCACATAGTGGGGGTAGTTATTATTAGCTCGTAAGAATCTGACGGTTACACTTCAAAGTGCAGCAGACAGAGGTTTGAACCGAGCTCGAGCTCCACGTTCTATGCTCTGCATAGAATTTAACTCTTTCCTCTCTGGAGCAGTTCAAGTGCTGGGGCTAACTGCATATGTCAGAATTCAGCAAGACTCCATTAGAAGAAACACAATTACTAAGGTGAGTCATTTTTTTCTTATGTTGCATCCCCACATGACACTAAACTGCCACTGTTTTGCTCTCTTGCTTCAGGACCTGAAGCATTTTGGCCCTCTGTTGGAGGGGT
Organism: Neoceratodus forsteri; assembly: GCA_016271365.2. Classification (NCBI taxonomy): domain Eukaryota; kingdom Metazoa; phylum Chordata; order Ceratodontiformes; family Ceratodontidae; genus Neoceratodus; species Neoceratodus forsteri. Next base: position 1,685,988,551 of record CM057450.1, on the reverse strand, counting down.
ACGTTCCTGTATGTCTTCCCTCCTATTCTGCTACTGCAGCAAACGCTAGTCAAACTCAGGAACGACTCGTCCACCATGGTTGTGGTAGTTTCTCTGTGACCAGGGAAAATCTGGTTTCCACTGTTGGAAGTAGATGTGGAGCCTCCATTTCACTCATCTTGGGTCTGTTGTCCCAATTTAAAGATCATTGGCAATGCTTTCTATTTTTTTTTAATTATTAGTGAGTGTTTTGTGTTATATGTAATAATGTCTGCATTTTAAAATGGATTCTGTGTCAGTTTATTTTTTTTTTTCTGTGGCCCATAATATCTATATTTTGCCATTTTGTTCAGGCATCTGTTACAGAATTGCCCTTTGTTTTTTTTCCCTCAACCTCAGCTGAGCTCAGTCAGTCATGACATGATAAATGGAGTGATGCTATTGCCCGTGGCTCGAAGAGCACTCTGTCAGCTGATCTGTACAGCTGTCTTGAGCAGCAGCGTGCCTTTTTCCCAGCAGGACCAGTGAAACTCATATAACTTTGTTTTACTATTGTTCTGTCAAATTGCCAGCTTTTTATATTCTTTATTGCATGAAGGCAGTTCAGCTGTACCCCTTATCGACACCTTGGTATCCAGTTCTGATCCAGAATTTTATTTTAAAGCATTAACCCCCGTTATTGTCAGGGATTATGTGCTTAAGAATGATCCTAAGCCAAAAATTGTTTATGATCATTTTGATTTCAGGTTTCTCAAATTGGGCATTTATGTTTTGGCCTCTCCTTTTTCTGATTTGTTTAACCTTTCACTATGTTCAGGTGATTTTCCCAAGGTGTGGAAAATGGCCATTATAAAACCTATTTTTAAGTGTGGTGGGAGGATAGTTTATCTAACTTTAGGCCAATTTCTCTTCTTTCGCAATTATCCAGAATACTTGAGAGAATAGTCCTCGATCAATCCATGGAATTTTGGGCCAAATATGACTTACTTTCTAAATTCCAGTGTGGGTTTAAGCCCAAGCACAGTACTGAGACAGCCTTGGTGGGGTTCACTGGCTGCATGCAGAGTTCTCTTGACAAAGTGTCTTTGTGGACCACACCAAGGCCTTCGATTTGGTTAGTCATAATCTGGTTTGTTCAATACTCTCTGAGGTAAATTTTTCCACTGAGGTTTCTGATTAGTTTGTTAGTTATCTCACAGATAGGGCTCATAAAACTATTATTAATGGGATACTATCACAATCTAGAGAAACCAAGTGTGGACTCCCTCAGGGCTTCATACTTGGTTCCCTAATCTTTTCACTTTATATGAATTCGGCCCCCCAGATTTGCCAAAAGTCTCAAATGATTTTATTTGCTGGCGATGGTGTCATTTTTTATTCTAATAGTAATCCAGTAGTTGCAGTTGATGTTGTCCAAAGTGATTTTTTGTTATTTCATAATTGGTTAGTTTCTAAGCAAATGATATTGAATGTTAATGTAACCCCTAGATGGCGCTATCCCAGGTGCTACTACCCCTGCCTGATTTGCCACTAACAGGTTGAGGGGCCTGGATCCAATGGCGGGTGCCTCCACCCAGAGGTCAGGGTTTACAATAGTTAAACTAACTTGGTCACAGCCCTCTGGGACACTGCAACCCCCCTTTCTTCCCACTAGTGGCCCACACAATATATCAGAATTACCTTCACAGTATACACTTACCCCCAGGTCTGGTTCCGGCACTGGGACCTCCTGTGAAATGAGATACAGTGCAACAATCACAGTACAGTACTTTAACATAGACAAATACCTCAGGCAGTATAACTTTGCTGAAACAAGCAGCTCTGATTTATTTAGGGATATAACAAGGACAGGGGAAATCAGGTTAATTAGCTTATCACTCTAATAATCTATCTATGGCTCTGTGCACAGGCCTATCCTTCGTACTGTCCCTGGGTACCCAAGCCCTAGTGGCTAGTCCAAACCGTGGCAGCTGGTAGGGGCCCTTTCACACAGAGAAAAGGAGAATTAAACAGTCAGCAGTACAGTAATTCCATTTGGATTTAATGTGGCAATTCAACAGGGAGCGACCTGAATTAGTACTCACGACCTCCAAATAAGATAGGGTCCTTCAATGTCAGCAGGGCTCACTTGAGGTACACAAACCTCTTCACACATCCATATAAAAGAAAGCACTATACCAGGCAGGCTGCATCTGTATCCCGATCGCAATTACTGCACAATACCCGGAGAACACACAGCAGATTCAGTTCTGACAGACCGAGTGCAATTTTCAGCAATTCCTCCAGTCTTCTACAGGGTGAGCCTGGTTTCTACTCTTCAGAGATCCTTTGATTCTTTTCACAGGACGGATTCAGTCCTAACAAGCTGTTACACAAGCTGCAGACCGGAACTCTGGGCCTTAACACGTTTTGACTAAAACTGCACATTGAAAAAGCACAGGGCTCCTTCCTTCTTCACTGCCAAAGCTCAACTGAAACTCCAACCGACAAAACCGGCACTTCCTTTGAGTTCCTCCCAGTTCTTGACTGGATTGGCTGTCACTCACAATAGACTGCTGCTGTTGGTCCAAAAGGCACTGAAGTCTAAACTACATCTCCCAGAGTCACTGCCCATACAATCCTCTTGTGGCTGGCTCAGATTATGAGTCCAAGTTCTGATTCGTCCCAGGCACCATTTTAGAGCTAGTTTACCCACACTGATTGGTCCAGTTCAGCAGTTCAAAACTAGAATGGGAACTAGCAGACACAGTTCTGACTGCAAAGAAAGCAGGTTAGACAAACTGTAATTTCATTATTACTCTAAATAATTTCTGGCAAACAGTTACATCTTTCAGATAGGTTCCTTTGCACTCTAGTGACTGCAAAAATGAAGTGAATTGGCAGCAGCTCGAGTGGTACTCAGAGAAGCACACAGTCCCCCATACAAACTAATTATGTCTGCAAGCAGACAGCTCTTAAAGAAACAGTACCAGAGCTCTAAAAACACTCACTGATAAATGGCTTAAATGCCAAACACCATTCAGGCTTGGAGCATTCAAGCAGGCTCTGAAGTCTTTTGGGAACCCCATTTGCGGGGTTACACCCTTCCTGGCCTGGGAAAGCTTAGCGTCCGCGGCCAAGCAAGTACCCATAAGTTTCAACTGCAACCATATACATTTGCATTAGGCTCGCATATGTAATCATCAGTCAATATATCATTTTACCAAGAACACATTTCTGAAACATTGCAGTACGTCCACTCTTTACACAGTATTACATACACATTGTACCATAACTCAAGTTATTACCTCTTGTACATGAAACCTGAGGAGAGGGGCCCTTCCCTATCAGTTACCTTGGGGCTGGATGGGGCAAGGGCACCATACTAGAGGGCAACACAAGTAACTTGAGTTAGCACTGATGCTCAGTTTGGGCAATGAGCTCGGGATACATACTCCTTTATGGACAACATTGAGAGGCAAGTCCACAGGCCTCCCAAGTGAATCATAACTGAGGTGCACCACAGGCTTTACAGCTCGACCAGTCTTTCTAGGGGAACTGTTATAGTCTCTGCACTCTGAGCCTCATTTTCAGCATTGTCCTCACCTGTCAGGAGTCTCCATGGGGTAGAGGCTAGAACTTGGGGCACTTTCAGCTCCAGGAGTTACAGTTTCTGAGTCCACAACATTTGGCTCACATGGAGAGCTGGACACTGGCAGTGGACTGTCAGGGCACTCAAAATACTCTTCTTGTTCGGGTGTATCACCAGTCTGCCCAATCTATCATTTTCTCCTGAAAGCTCAAACAGTTCAACCATGCACAATGATTCCATTTCATCTGATCTGATGCTTTGCACTTCACTTTCTGGGAGCATTGGCTCCAGGGATGAAGCTGGGGGCTTAGACAGTCCAGAAGGCCCAGCTTCATCTCCAGTATTGACTAGGGATTGCCCCAAACAATTGACTCAGTTCGTAAGAAGGATAGTATTCAAAGTCACTCTCACTTTCTTCCGATATGGACTGACAGTCATGCTCAACTGGGACTTGTGGAGGGGAACACTTTAACTTTGCTTCTGTAGGTGCAGACTTCTTGATCTTTTCTTAGCAGCAGCTCTAGTCACTGGTCCAGAGGGGCATCTTCTAGGGCTCAGACTCAATTAAGATTTGTCCAATGGGCAGTAAATGATTTCTATGCATTGTTTTTACATCTTTTGAATTATTCTCAGGCCTTACTTTGTACACTGGCAGATCATCTAGTTTGCCCACTACAATGTGAGGGAGATGGTGCTATCTGTCAGCAATCTTGTGCTTGCCATGCAGTCCCAGATTTCTTAGCAATACCCGATCTCCTCCTGGAGTTCCTGTGCTTTCACCTTTTATCATACCTTTCTTTGTTGGCCAGATTTCTTTTGGCAGCCATGGTTTGAGCCAGTTGTACGCATGAGTTAGCTGGGCCTTTAACTTTTGCACATACTGTAAATAGTTGTCAGCTTGAACCCCATCAGGAGAGCCCCAAAACACACATCTACTGGTAGTCGAGCTACTCTTCCAAACATCAGGCGGTAGGGGAGAATCCAGTGGCATCTCTTTTGGTGCAGTTATAAACATGTACCAGGGTGCTAATTTGTTGGCTCCATCTAGGCTTGTCCTTGGGGTTAGGGGTGCCTAGCATATCTAGCAAAGTGCGTTGAAACGCTCAGGTTGTGGGTCTCCTGGGGTGGTAAGGAGTGGTTCTGACTTTCACTCCCCCACAGAGAAAGCATCTCTTTGATCAGACGACTCTCAAAGTCTCCCTTGATCAGAATGGATTCTTTGTGAGCCCCATAGTGAACAAAAAGTTTTCTACAAGTACTTTGGCCACAGTGGATGCTTTCTGGTCTTGGTGGGGAAAGCTTGGGCATATCTCGTGAAATGGTCAGTGACCACCAGCACATTACTGATATTTCTTTGATCTGACTCCAAACTCAGAAAATCAATACAGACCAGCTCCATGGGTGCACTGGTGGTGATGTTAAAAGGGGGCAGCCCTCTGGGGCAAAGCTTTCCTCTGTAAGCAGTGCTACTACAAGTTCGATGTGTTGCTCCACATCAGCCCCATCTTAGGCCAATAGAATCTGGATCTCACCAAGTCAAGTGTTCTGTCTATACCAAGGTGCCCCATGTGGTTGTGCAAGGACCTCAGTACTGAGTCTCAAAGGCAGTGGGCAGCACTAGTTGTTGTTTGTCTACTTGTCCCCCTCTGTCTACTGTTTCTCTGTATAACAGTTTATTGATCAGTTTCAACTTAGGACCTTCTTTGTATAACAGTGCAGTTCTCAAATCAGTGGAGCGTAATTTGGACACATCTTTTCCTGCATAGAGGGCTTCTAAAGCTGCTTTGATCATGGGATCGCGGGATTGAGCCCGCCGAATACTGTCATTGTCCAGCTGAGGCAGTGCACCAATGTCTATTGCAGAAAAGTGGCAATAAGCAGCAGGTATGCAATTCTCAGAGGCTCCTAAGCAATCCACCATGCAGTCCACTGCGTCCGTGGACATTTGTTCCTCCCTGTCAAACTTCCGGCAGAGTGCCCGAATGTCAGGTTCTGCCAATCGGACCCAATCATTCTGGGAACAGGCCTCCGGAGAGAGCATCAGCATCTATGTGGTTCAGACCTGCTCGGTATTTGAGAGCATAGTCATATGTAGATAATGCAGAAAGCCACCTATGGCCAGTGGCATCCAACTTAGCTGCTGTCTGCACATAGGTCAAAGGATTATTGTCAGTTTTTACTAGTATTTTAGCCCCATACAAGTACTCATGGAATTGGTCAACAATAGCCCACTTCAAAGCTAGGAACTCTAACTTATGTACAGGATAGTTCTTTTCGGATGGGGTCAGGCTTCTACTGGCAAAGGCCACTGGTCTCAGGCCATTCTCGTGCTCTTGGTACAACATGGCCCCAACCCTTGCAAGCTAGCATCAGTGTGCAGGACGTAAGGTTTTCTTGGATCGGCATAGGCCAGCACTGGAGCATGGGTAAGTTGATATATGATCTCATGAAAAGCAGTCTCACAATCAGGAGTCCAGCGGGCCCCAAATACTTCACTTGATGGGTCACCCTCAGTCACTCGGGTCGTAGCCACAGCTGTTGGTGCAGGTACCTCCCGAGGTCGCCTTTTCTCAACTCCCTCATTTCTCTCATTAACTCATCATAGGAGGGTGGGGATTCCAGTCGATTTGCCAGGCGTAACTGAAGCAACAGCAGTTCTGAGAAGGGGCAGACTTATGATTCTGTCCAGTCTGGTTCGGTCCAGTTCAATCGCTGGCAAACTACCCTTTCTGAGGCATTCTTGCAACAATTTTTCCAGCCGAGACATACACAGACAACAACTCCCCTTGGTACTGTTGTGCATTTCTTACTCTCCACCATAGGTCCTCATCAGAATCTGGGCCCTCATACACATTCTCCAAGGCCTCAAGATAGGCCTGTGCAGTCGCTCAGGGTTACTGGCCCGTTTAGCACGGATGGTAGCCAGGGCAGGACCTCGGAGGCTCTCACTAACCCTCTTTGCTTGCCTTCCAAGCATTGCCATTCTAGCACTTGGGGGCAACATAGTCTATCCAGGTCTCCCAGTCATCCTCCCTTGGGGTGGGAGGGTGCCGGAGAAGATCCTCAACCTTCGTAAGAGTCGGGACTAATGGCAGGTGCAGAAATAGGAGTCTGCATTGGTTCAGCCACCATTACGGGCACTGGAGCAGGAGATGGTGTTGGGGGAGGAACACCCCCAGGTGGCAAGAATAGTTTCTTCAAGTCCTCCACAGTTTTCCCCTCTCCCAGCAACCATTTAGCAAATTTCTCCTCAAAAGTTTCAGATAGTGGTGGGGGCTGATTACCCCCCGGGTCTTTACTGTCCTTAGTTATCACTCTCCAAGCAGTGAGGGCTCCCTCTGGGGTAATGGTCTGTGGCACTTTGGAGCTATCTATGGGATCCTTAAACTCTACTAGGGCCAGGAAAGTGTGGGTGAGCAGATTAGCATGCCGACCCACCACCACAGGGTTTTGTAAACCTTCCACCTTGGAAAGTACTCCCTGCACAGTGTCCGTATTGATACCTAGGGGATGTCCAGGATAAGCATAGCATTTTGGGGTCGATCTCCTCCCAGTACACCACTCCACCAGCCGTGCACAGCCACTTCTGTCGGGGTACCCATTTTTCTTAACAGTGGTTCGTAATATGGCCACTAGAGGACACACAATCCCAGCGGTGAGCCTCCAAGATGTAACCCCTAGATGGCGCTATCCCAGGTGCTACTACCCCTGCCTGATTTGCCACTAACAGGTTGAGGGGCCTGGATCCAATGGCGGGTGCCTCCACCCAGAGGTCAGGGTTTGCAATAGTTAAACTAACTTGGTCACAGCCCTCTGGGACACTGCAACCCTTTCTTCCCACTAGCGCCCACACAATATATCAGAATTACCTCCAGTATACACTTCACCCCAGGTCTGGTTCCGCACTGGGACCTCCTGTGAAATGAGATACAGTGCAACAATCACAGTACAGTACTTTAACATAGACAAATACCTCAGGCAGTATAACTTTGCTGAAACAAGCAGCTCTGATTTATTTAGGGGATATAACAAGGACAGGGGAAATCAGGTTAATTAGCTTATCACTCTAATAATCTACCTATGGCTCTGTGCACAGGCCTATCCCTATCAGTTACTGTCCTGGGTACCCAAGCCCTAGTGGCTAGTCCAAACTGTGGCAGCTGGTGGGGCCCTTTCACACAGAGAAAGGAGAATTAAACAGTCAGCAGTACAGTAATTCCATTTGGATTTAATGTGGCAATTCAACAGGAGCGACCTGAATTAGTACTCACGACCTCCAAATAAGATAGGGTCCTTCAATGTCAGCAGGGCTCACTTGAGGACACAAACCTCTTCACACATCCATATAAAAGAAAGCACTATACCAGGCAGGCTGCATCTGTATCCCGATCGCAATTACTGCACAATACCGGAGAACACACAGCAGATTCAGTTCCTGACAGACCGAGTGCAATTTTCAGCAATTCCTCCAGTCTTCTACAGGGTGAGCCTGGTTTCTACTCTTCAGAGATCCTTTGATTCTTTTCACAGGATGGATTCAGTCCTAACAAGCTGTTACACAAGCTGCAGACCGAACTCTGGGCCTTACACACGTTTTTGACTAAAACTGTACACTGAAAAGCACAGGGCTCCTTCCTTCTTCACTGCCAAAGCTCAACTGAAACTCCAACCGACAAAACTGGCACTTCCTTTGAGTTCCTCCCAGTTCTTGACTGGATTGGCTGTCACTCACAATAGACTGCTGCTGTTGGTCCAAAAGGCACTGAAGTCTAAACTACATCTCCCAGAGTCACTGCCCATACAGTCCTCTTGTGGCTGGCTCAGATTATGAGTCCAAGTTCTGATTCGTCCAAGGCACCATTTTAGAGCTAGCTTACCCCACACTGATTGGTCCAGTTCAGCAGTTCAAAACTAGAATGGGAACTAGCAGACACAGTTCTGACTGCAAAGAAAGCAGGTTAGACAAACTGTAATTTCATTATTACTCTAAATAATTTCTGGCAAACAGTTACATCTTTCAGATAGGTTCCTTTGCACCCTAGTGACTGCAAAATGAAGTGAATTGGCAGCAGCTCGAGTGGTACTCAGAGAAGCACACAGTCCCCCCATACAAACTAATTATGTCTGCAAGCAGACAGCTCTTAAAGAGACAGTACCAGAGGCTCTAAAAACACTCACTGATAAATGGCTTAAATGCCAAACACCATTCAGGCTTGGAGCATTCAAGCAGGCTCCTGGAAGTCTTTTGGGAACCCCCATTTGCAGGGGGGTTACATTAAAAAAAACAAGTATATGGTGTTTTCTGGTTCTAAAAAACAGGACAGCATTTTTCCTCTGATGGTAGATTTACATGGGGACACAGTAGAAAAAGTCGATCATTTTAAATACCAAGGGGTGATTTTGCATACTAGATTAGCATTTGAAACCCATATTTCCACAACAATAAAAAACATCCATCAGAGATTAGGGGGTTTATATAGAATTAAATAGTTTCTGAACCCTTTATCAAGGGTACAACTTACACCGGTTTTTTTTTTACTAGGGGTACTAGACTATGGCATTCTCATATATTCATCCGCTAGTGAAACATTTCTCTTAAAACTCAAAGTTACATATAATAGTATATTAAGATTTGCAGCTGGACTTCCCTACAAGACCCATGGATATGACCTTTTAAGAATGGCTAATTTTTCCTCACTGGAAAATAGAATACAGATAAAACTAGGCACCTTGCTATTTAAGGTCTCTATGGGTCATCTCCCTACTATTTTGTTGTTTCTTTTTCCCAGAGCCACCAATTCCTTTGGGACTAGGTCCCAGAGTAAATTTCAGTTTATGATTCCCAAGGTAAAAAAAAAAAAAAACTTTCAGTCAGAAATCATTTTCATTCAGGGCTACTGCATATGTTAATTCCTTTCCAACAGATATAAGCAATTGCCTTTCACTTACCATTTTCAAAACAAGACTTAAAGTATGGTTGGAAAGCTTCACCTCATGGTCTTGTACAAGTGGTATTTCCAGGACTTAGCTTTCTGTTTGACTGTTGTATTGTGTAATTATGTTATGTATAGTACTAATTTGTCTTGTATGAATGTTTTTATGTACCACTTGCCACTTGTGAAAACAGACAGTGATGCTCAAGTTACCAAGTATAAGAAATAAAATTGAAATGAAATATTCTCAGTCAGCTGCCAAATTCTGACAGAGTAATGCCCTGACATTTGCCTTCCCACGTGCTCCTGTGTCATGTAAATGGAGTCACCTCCCCTGCCCCCCACTGCTCTCACCCCCAGGTCATCTCCCAGTGGTGACTGCAGAGTTCATCTAAGATTAAATTAAAGCAATTAAGAGTTAGTGGAACCAAAGTAGACAGACAGGAAAACTATACACATTTTAAGAAGTAGCCATTTGTAACTTTTTATTTCTGAAGACTTTTTATTTTTCCTCATGCTCATTAGAACGTTTTACGTGATAATACTGTGCTGGATGTGTGAATCAGCTGCCAGCCTGGCAGCTGACATATTTAGCTCTAATCCCCCACTGCGTCCAACAGCATTGTGATCTCACTGATGGTGACTTCACAGATAACTTATGTGGCAGCTACTGAGTGGCTGTTCTTAAGCAGCAGTGATGTCATAGTCAGTGAGATCACAATGCTGAAGAGGCAGGGGGAAGGAGGACAGAGCTAGATATGTCATCTGCAAGACAGAGTGCTTTCCCACACATCACACCTACTGACATCAGGTAAACAGTCTTCTAATTTACCGACATGAAAAGAAAAAGCACCTCAGATGTAAAAGGTATTGGCTGATTGCTTTTAAATACTAATATTAGTTTTAGCCAGTACACTAGCTCTTTAAAGAGCCTCTGACACCATTAGAAAAACTTAAAAAAATGTGGGACTGGGACACAATTCAGTTTGTATTTCATATATCTTCTATAATTATTCCCCTCTGTTTTATGGCTGCAATGGGCAGAGCCTGCAGACGTTTGCCATGTACAAAAGGAGTGATGTCATGTTTTCTGTCCGTGGAACTGACTGAAGGTGTAAATCGTCTCCTCCGACTTACCCTCCTCCAAGAAATGTTTTCTGCCCTCAAATAAATACGCTTTCATGTTAGTCAATGGTTGCAGGGTACTATTTTCTTTCTTAAATGGGAGGCACAAGAACTGGAACCTGAGTAGTGGGAGGCAGCATTAGTTTTTGGGGGAGTAAGATCCACCCCCACCTCCACCCGAGAAGCTCCTGAAGATCCACCCCCACCTTTGTTTTTGGTTTATGTGGGAGGGACATGAGGTGGATCTATCATGTTGGAACAACTGACTATCAGAGCTGCCCGGGCAAGTAATTAAGGAGTGCCTGAAACTGCATCTAGGCATCCCCCCCACACACACACACACATAGACATTGTGATTTTTTTTTTGTTTTAACTCTAATCATGTCCGTATTTGGCTCTCACAGTATGGGCAAGTTGGGCATAAAAAATAAAATAGAAAAAAAGGATCAAGCAGGTACATTTTCCTTTGTCAGATACATGCAGACAGAAGGTCACAAATCCTGTATGACAAGTTCATTATGTGGATGTTTTCCATATAAAACAGAGATTTTGTTAATGTCAAGTCTGTAGCATCGTTTGTAGCCAGTAAACTGTTATTTACATAGGTACTATAAGTGACAGGTTTTAATTCACAAATCCAGTCTTGATAAATTTGTTTTTGTAGCAGTTCTGTAAGATTTATGTCTCTCTGATATGAGTGCATAGCATAGAAACGAAAGGGTTTCTGTAATTGATTGTTGTTTGCATGAGAAGTGGGCGTGACAGTGGCAGGTAAGAGTGAAGTCTAAATTGTTTCTTGGCCATTCTGGGATCTAAAGTTTAACAGTAGTGTGTGAAGAGAATAAAGTCTTGTGGTTTTTGCATTTGAATAGGTTTAGTGCTTTGGAGTTAAAAGATGTAAATAGATAGATATACATATACATACATGGTGTCATGGGCACCTGAAAAGGAAGGAGATACTACTGAAATAAATGCTATTTTGATGATTTATTTGTGAGATTTTAAGTGTAGTTCTGCCTAGGTCACAGACACATAAGGTATAAATAAGAATAGATGCATTAGTCAAAGCATATAGTAGCAAAATAAAGCAAGAACAATAATATATTGTGTATTTTTTCTTTCCATTGTTTAACCAGGAGTGGCATACTAAGCTGAAAGCTTGTTTACAGGGGCAACCTGGGAGCACATGAACATTAAGTGACTTGCTTAGGGTCACCCAGTATGCAAGTAGGGCTGTCTCCAGATTTGAAACTCAGAGCCTTAAACCACTGTGCTATACTGCCTCCCTGGTCATGGCAGTCATCTGTTTTATGGTTCATGATGTTGGTGTAGTAAGCATACTAACATGCCAGCAGAATAGGCCTAGTGGTCTTTCGTGTCTGCTCATTTGGTCAGCCCCCAACCTGGGAGCTGACCTTGCTGCCTCCCGACCTCTTGGGCTTCTCCCTTCCCAGTCCAGAGTTTTCCTGCTTCATTGGACTTTGCTTCCACAACCCTTTCCCTGTACCTATCCCACCCCCTTTTGAACCCCTCCACAGTCTCTGCCTCCACCAGCCCCCCGGGCAGCGCATTCTATGGTTCTACCACCCTCTCAGTGAAGTAGCACCTCCTCCTTTCACCTCTGAGTCGCCCCCTTGCTTCCACCCATGCCTCCCTTCTTTCGAGCACCGTGACTGCACCTCCCCATTTACCCCTTCATGTACTTGAAGACCCTATCATGTCCCCCGTCCCTTCTCTCTTCCAGTGTGTACACATTTAGCTCTTTGAGCCTCTCCCCATAGGTCTTTTCCCCCAAGCCCCAGATCATTTTGGTTGCCCTCCTCTGGACCCTCTCCAGGAGTTCAATGTCCCTCTTTAAGTGGGGCCTCCAAAACTGCACTCAGTACTCGAGGTGCGGTCTCACCAAGCAGTTATCCAGAGGGAGTATCACTTCCCTCCTTCTGGGGTGATCCCCCTAGCGATGCATCCCAGCATCCTGTTGGCCTCGGTTGCTGCCCTCCTACAAGTCTCAGAGTAGTTTATCTTGACATCCACCACCACCCCCAGGTCCCTCTCAGCCATACAGCCATAGCAGTAGTACATTGCATAGCAGATGTAAAATGTCAATAAGCAGATCATGCAACAGTGTGTTGAGCAGTTACTGAAGCAAGAAATGTACAGCTGTCATTTTTTACATCCTGTTCAAAGTGTGTTTTTGCACCTGTGGTGCCAAATAGCACAGTCGCTGTGCAAAATCACCTTTTGGCTAATGAACTGAGAGTGTCACTGTTCATGCAGTGGGGTCACAAAAAGCCCATGCTGAAAACGTGGAGTGAAAATAGCAAGAAACACCTAGGGCATTATGGCTTCTGACCATAACAATCTGTCCTATAGGGACTGGCAGGCATCGGGGTGTGACTTGGGATTGTGAACAGTAATGCTCACGCCATTCCACCCCATCCCCACCCTCAAGCCAGTGACAGGTATAGAGGTGTGCCTTTGACTCTTCAGCCCCAAAGTTCACTCCATTCTCTTATACTGTACCCATTTCAGCGTATTTCCGTATGGAATGGGGTGAGTGTAAAGTTTGAAAACCTCAAGGAACACCTCGACTCTTGTCTTTGTCTGCAGGGTAGGGTGAGTTGAAATGGCATAAGCGATAAGGGCAATGACCCAAAGGCTCACCCCAATGCCTGTCCATGTCTGTCGGGGTTGGTGGCTAGGGTTGGCGTCACTTCAGTACTTCACTACCATTCCTATTCTGCCTGTCTGTCTGTGTCTCTCTCTCTCTCTGTATGTCTATGTAATTATCTATCTTTCTATCAATTGCATGTATCGCAATTTTAACCTATTTCTAAAACAAGCCTGCATATCACATTTGCCTGCACTCTGAGCACATACTTATGAAACTGTGTATATCTGTACTCCACTTCTGCATAGACCTCATACTTTCCTAATATTCCCATTATCACAAGCATAACTACCTTGCCCTTATCAAAAGTGACCCCCTCTGAAAGTTAATATCACATTTTCTCTAGCAGTCCACCATCATTACACCTGACTTTCTGACATCAGCATGTTGCTTAAATACAACTTACATCACATCATGGACAAAAACCCTGTTTCTAAAAAAAAAAAAAAAAAAAAAAACTGTGTGAATAATCCCAAGACTGAACATATGCCAGCCATTACTTTTTTATGTACTGCCACCTTCTGTACCATCATAGGGATTTGCATATGTTTCCCATGATGCTTTGCATCACTGGGGTATGTGCAGTTGTGTTTTCTTTCAGATTTGGCTGTCTGGCCAATGTCATCCTGGATAACATATACATCAGTGGCATTTGCTCTGGGGTTCTTTTGTAAGCTCCTTCCATTAAAATGTACACCTCCGTATATTTTCCTATTAATGTGTATGCCTTCCTTAAAACAGAAACTAAAACAACTATTACTACTTACCAATACCTCCTTAACAATTCCACACAACTTCACTAACTTCATTATGCAGCCGTGGCGGTTCTGACCAGATTTTGTTTAGTACTGAGGACAGTTGTGTGAAAGAGAATTCATATCCCTTAGACTATATCTGCTCTTTCTGCTTGCCCACACATGACATCATAATCCCTTGTTTATGGCATCATGATTATATGTCCACAGCAACAGATTGTGATGTCACATATAGAACTGTGATGCCCGGTGTAGGCAAGCAGCCAGAACAGATAGGGCAGCAGTCCTTTTTACATTCAGATCTTCTTAGCAATAAAGAAGTAAGGGTGAGAATTGCAGAATAAATGTTGAACATATGCTGAATTATGTCTAAATATTAGATTTTTTCAAAGCTGTCACAATCATATCAGGGGCCTTTTAAGGCTAGTTGTTAATACAGAAAATAATATTAATGGTACTGAAATCAGAGGATCCAATAGTTTCAGTGCTAATCAAACTTCTATTTCTGCCACTCCTTTTTACTGCACGACTTCATATAATGTGAGGGAAGTCTCTCATTTTGATATCAGAGTAAAGACAGAGAGAAAAGATGTCCAGACCATGAAAGCTCACTGTTATCTGAGGTTCACTCTGACAATTGGTTGATCACCAGCAGAGTATGCTAACTGCCGTGTGGAGCAATTTTAAGTGTGCAAGAACATGCTTCTGGTAAAGCTGTCAGAGCCAGCTTCGCATAAGAGAGAGCTTTTATGTGTCAGGATGTCTTTTATCCCTGTCTTTACTCCGATATCAAAATGAGATACTTCTCTCACTTTATGTGAAGTCATGCAGTAAAAAGGAGCCCTGTAAATGGAAGTTTGATTAGCAGTGAAACTGTTGGCTTCTCTGGTCTCAGTACTGATTAACATTATTTTCTGTATTAAGAATTAATGCCTTCTTAGATGGATACTGCAGTCACCACTGGGAGCTGAGGTGGGGGGAGTAGAGCAGTGTAGGGCAGGGAATGTGACTCAGTTTACATGTCAGAAAGGCACTTGGGGAAGCAAATGCCGGGGAATTACTCTGTCAGAATTTGGCAGCTGAATTGGGAATATAAAATCTGACGATTTGAGGGACAGTCAGGAAGCAGAAACTGCAGACCGGGAATCGGACCCCCCCACCCCCAACAGCGGGCGGTCAGTTAGACGGTCGCGAGGGCCAAGCTCCTGAAGCCCTCCCTCCAGCCTGTTCTCTGGGATCCCCTCAGATTGAAACTCCAGGCCAGGAATCGGACCCCCCCCAACAGTGGGTGGGCGGTCGGACGGTCGCGAGGACCAAGCTCCTGAAGCCCTTCCTCCAGCCTGTTCTCCAGGATCCCCTCAGATTGAAACTCCAGGCTGGGAATCGGAACCCCACCCCCAACAGCGGTTGGTCGGATGGTCGCGAGGGCCAAGCTTCTGAAGCCTTCCCTCCAGCTTGTTCTCCAGGATCCCCTCAGATTGAAACTCCAGGCCAGGAATTGGACCCCCCAACAGCGGGCAGACGGTCACGAGGGCCAAGTTCCTGAAGCCCTCCCTCCAGCCTGTTCTCTGAGATCCCCTCAGATTGAAACTCCAGGCCGGGAATTGGACCCCCCCCAAACAGCGGGCGGATGGTCGCGAGGGCCAAGCTCCTGAAGCCCTTCCTCCAGCCTGTTCTTCAGGATCCCCTCAGATTGAAACTCCAGGCCTGGAATCAGACCCCTTTCCCCCAACAGCGTGTGGTCGGTTGGATGGTTGCGAGGGCCACGCTCTTGAAGCCCTTCCTCCAGCCTGTTCTCTGGGATCCCCTCAGATTGAAACTCCAGGTCGGGAATCGGACCCCCCTCTCAACAGCGGGTGGTCGTTCGGACGGTTGCGAGGGCAAGCTCCTAAACCCCTCCCTCCAGCCTGTTCTCCGGGATCCCCTCAGATTGAAACTCCAGGCCGGGAATGGGACCCCCCCCCAAAAAGCAGGCGGTCGGTCGGACGGTTGTGAGGGCCAAACTCCTGAAGCCCTCCCTCCAGCCTGTTCTCTGGAATCCCCTCAGATTGAAACTCCAGGCCAAGAATTGGACACCCCCCCCAAACAGCGGGCGGTCAGTCAGACGGTTGCGAGGACCAAGCTCCTGAAGCCCTCCCTCCAGCCTATTCTGTGGGATCCCCTCAGATTGAAACTCCAGGCTGGGAATCGGGAACCCCCCTTCCCAACAGCGGGTGGTCGGTCGGACAGTCGCGAGGGCCAAGCTCCTGAAGCCCTCCCTCCAGCCAGTTCTCCAGGATCCCCTCAGATTGAAACTCCAGACCGGGAATCGGACCCCCCCAACAGCGGGTGGTCGGTTGGTCGTGAGGACCAAGCCTGAAGCCCGCCTCCACCCTGTTCTCCGTATCTCAGGTACGAGGGCTGATTTAATCTGCCTCTGACTCCAGCAGCATTTGTGAGCAGAGGAGGGACTTGACGCCTTTTTTAATTTTAAAACTTTGAATGAACTTATTACTTGGCGTGTGAGTGGAGATAGTCTCCCACACCACAGCTTCTTTAATTCTATACCTTATGTGCTTTAATTCGCCGCTTTAATTACTTAATTACTTAAATTCTCCTTAATGTGGCAACCGGAATGAATGCATTGGACTTGGCTGAAATTGCTAAGTTGGTGCCTTTTTTCCACACTTACCTCAAGCAGAACCAGCGCCCTTGTGGAGGTCACTCAGGGAACGTGCATGTAAACTGTAATTAAGGTTTCGAGTTGCACGAATATTGTTACTTTAATTCCCTATCCCATACTGCAGTGACTCTAAAATGCTGTTACAAGTAAGACTCGAGCTGCCTAACTGAAGGCAAAGGCATTTCATTTAATTCATTGAGTCCTGAATTGCACTTTTGTTTAAAATACTGAGTTGCCTCAATCAGTGTAGAGCTGCAGATTTGTTTAATTTGAATTAATTCATTTGCTCAGTTTCTGAACCATTCCCCTTTCTCTCACCACCTCGCCCTTTCAGGCAAACAAAAAGCCCTTACCTACTATAACTGATCTTCTCTCTCCTCTCTTCCCCTCAGATTGAAACTCCAGGCCGGGAATCGGACCCCCCCCCCCCAACAGCAGGCGGTCGGTCGGACGGCCAAGCTCCTGAAGCCCTCCCTCCAGCCTGTTCTCCGGGATCCCCTCAGGTATGGATGGCCACAAATCTACCTCAGACTCCAGCAGCGTTTGGGAGCAGAGGAGGCCCCGCCGATGCTGCGCATCAGCTCCTCACCGCCCCCACCACCACCCTTGATTGGCTCTCCCTTATATAGGGCTGCTGCTGCGTGCGTGTGACTGTTGTGTGACTGTAAAAACCAGCTCACTTTTCCACCTGCAGATTATAGCTTTCTGCCACTTGAGGCAGCACCACACATTCCTCCAATTATTTCATCGCACTTGTACTTTTCATTACCTTTATCCCTCTCACCAAAACTGTAAACACGGTAAAACAATAAACCACATTTAATAAGTCATCATTAGTTCTGAATCACTCAACGCGTTATCCCCATTGACTACCAAAACTATTTTCCTCTGTCTCATTGCAGACATCTAACCCCATACCTTGCCATCAGTGGCCATTATGCCCACAAGTCAAGCTATTTAGATTGATCTGTATTAAAAGCTCTCACAGCTTTTGTATCCCTGCCTCCAAATCTACCTAGAATCATATCTGTTCACCTCCGACTCATATGTCTCATCCTCATAACCACTCTGGGGTTCAACTACCACCAGCCGGATACCACCCCATGCCCTTTGTGGACTGCACCTCTACATCTCTCAGGAATTAACCATCCCCCCCCCACCCTGTCAGCACATCCCGGACCACTGCATCCACCTCTTAGCTACCCTTCCTTCACCTCCTCCCACCCGGGCTCTCCCTGGCTCCACCCCCTCTGTGTCTTTCCAACCCTCCAAATCCTGCCTATCCCCTGCTCCATTTCATCCTCCCCCTTCCCTCAACATGCTCCCAAAAAAATAACTATCTGCCACTCCATGATCAGAACCTTAGTCTTTCTACTTCTCCTCTCTGGCAATATCGACCCTAATCCAGGCCCTCCCACCGCCAGACCACCTACCAGGTCCCCTTGACTCCGCATTGCCTCCATAAATATACGCAGCCTACCAAGAAAATCTGCTGCGCTCCAATGTTGGGCTACCCTACACCAACCAGACATCATTGCACTAGTTGAGACCTGGCTTTCTAAATCCACTCCCGATGCGTTTGTCTCTCTCCCAGGATACACACTACATTGAGAAGACAGGATGGAAAAACGCGGGGGCAGCTGTGCAATCTACATTAGAGATAACATTATCTGCCACATGCTTCCACAACCAAAACTCAAAAATGGAACACAAGCCGTCACCCTAAAAATCACCTCGGACACCTCCAGGGGTCCATTATACCTCACAGTCTCCTGCTTACCCCCAAAGAACCAAATGCCAGCCATCCCATCCCTCATTGATTACCTCACTACCCTCCCACACAATGCTGAGCAGACACTAGTAGGAGACCTAAATGTCAACTGGCTTGGCCCCTCAGTCACCCCAGCTAAGGACTCCTTCTCTGCCCTCAGCATGTTCCAACCGGTTACACAACCTACTAGACTTCATCCTACTACTGGCACCAGCACCCTCCTGGATGTCATTATCTCAAACCACCCCCACAAAATCCAGGACATAAAAGTGCTTCCCGACTCCCTAAGTGATCACTCGCCCATCCTATTCCTATGGACCTCCTCCAAACCCAAAGCCCAAACCACCTTCCGAAGGTGTCTCCACCTGGGGCTAAAAAAACTTAAACAACTACTCACCCAAATAGACTGGTCCCACATCAATTTAGCCCGCAGCATTGACATCATGCTCAATCTATTCATGCAGGCCTTCACCAAGCCCTGTGGCCTCTATGCGCCACTCTCCAAACACCGCACCAATAAAACGAAATGCCCCTTGGATCACCCCATCACTACTCCAAAAACTGAGAGAAAGGGACATCCTGTGGCAGAAAGCTACAGAGTCTGGCAGGCTGGCTGACAGACAGTCCTATAATGCCACTCGCAATAGATGCACTCGAGCCATCCGCAAGGCCAAAGCAGACCACTACCAACATACTCTCACCATCACACGAGTATCTGCACGGACCTTCTGGACCAATATCAAAGAACTTAATGGGAAATCTCTATCCCCACCTCTCTCCCAGCTCACCATAGACAGCACCATTTCCACTGACCCACTTACCATAGTAAACTGCCTAAACACCACCTTTACGGATCTCAGCACTATCCTCCCCAGCTGTTTCTCTGAGCCTGTGCCCGAACCCCAACCCCCAATCCTGCAGTGCCCACATTTCCTTCTGCACAAAATATCCACCCAGGATTCCCATCCATACCTACAAAAAGTGCTAAACAGCAATAACCCTAGCAATGACCCCCTAGACACTAGGCTCCTTTGATTAGTCCTCGATGAGGTCCTAGGCCCACTAACAGACCTACTCAACAAATCCCTCTACCTGGGGAATTCCCCAGTGCCTGGAAGACGGCCGACATTACCCCCATACATAAAAATGGTGACAAATCCATACCCAGTAACTATCGACCCATTTCCATTCCCCCCCCCCAAAAAAAGCCTTAGAAAAGTGGTTGCTACACAGCTTACTGAATACCTACACAAGTATGATATACTGTGCCCAGAGCAGCATGGTTTCCGTTCAGGGCATAGCACTACCACAGCCCTCCTAGAATTCACAAACTTCCTACACTCCTCCCTAGACTCCGGTAACATTGCTGGAGCTGTATTCATTGACCTCTCCAAGGCCTTCGACATGATTTGTCATCCTCTCCTTCTTGATTCTCTCTGTCAAATTGGTTTCTCCACAGGCCCCCTGGCATGGTGTGCCAGTTACCTCTCCACCCGGTCCCAATGTGTCAAAATAAACGGGACCCTATCCGACATTCTACCTGTCTGCTCCGGGGTGCCCCAGGGCTCCA
This sequence comes from Neoceratodus forsteri, assembly GCA_016271365.2. Taxonomy (NCBI): domain Eukaryota; kingdom Metazoa; phylum Chordata; order Ceratodontiformes; family Ceratodontidae; genus Neoceratodus; species Neoceratodus forsteri. Next base: position 1,685,968,514 of record CM057450.1, on the reverse strand, counting down.
TCCTGGGCCCACTTCTTTTCACCCTGTACCTTAACTCCTTGCCAAAGGCCTGCTCCGAAAAAATGCTACTGTATGCAGACGATGCCATGATCTGTGCCTCGCACCATAAACCCTCTGCCCTCCAGGACTTCCTCCAACATACCTTCCTCCAGACCGAAACATGGTTCAAGGTCCATAGACTGGCCATAAACCTGAAAAAGACAAAATCAATGATTTTCTCCCACCGTCAAAACGTAGCGAAAAGTGCTCCTCTCCTCATCCTCCCCTACACCCAGCACCCCCTTGAACAGGTTTACCCTAGACTCTGCCTTTACCTTCCATGACCACATAAACACCCTAGCAACCACCACCAACACTAGGCTTGGACTCCTCTACCGACACAGGGACTGTCTCCCTCCTGATGCCCTCAGGCTTGCCATTACCTCCTCAATAATGTCCCTAGTAGACTACGGGCTCCCTGTGTACAGGGCAGCAGATAACTCCGCACTCCAGAAAATTCAGATCACCCTCAACAAGGTGTGCAGGCTCCTAATGGGTGCCCTTAGACTCACCCACACCTGCTCCCTCTATTCCTCTGCCAGTCTTCTCAACCTCAATGAAAGGCTCCACTACCAGACCTGCCTAATAACCAAAAAAGTCCTACTCAGTCACTCCCCTCCTGGGGTCACCACCTCTCTCCAACTTGCCGCCCACTTCATCATCACCTGCAACTCAGAGAAAGCTATACTGGCACTACCCAGGGTAAAAAACGCCCGTTGCCCAGAGATCCTTCCACCACAGGGCCCCTGTTTGGTTTAATGCGCTCCCAGCCATCATCACTGGCACACCCAAGATTTCCCATTTCAGAGTCGCCCTCCGCAACCACCTCCTCCATGTCCGCACCTGTAACTGCAACTAGCCTGTGCTCGCATGCCCACCATGACCCATACCTCTGTCAAAGTCCATTATGGACTGCAACCTCTCACAACTATATTTATCTCTTTTGTCCTTTCTCTCTGCTATGCCTGTGTAAATATCGATTTTTCCTCTACCTGTATATAATGTATGTTGACAATGTCTGTAAAACCATACATGACGGCTTTTTCCTCTGTCAGTTCTAACCTGTCTGTTTCTTATTATGTCCTCCCTATGACGAGGTACCTTTGTAAATGAGCCTCGTGGCTCAAAGGTTGTAAATCCGATATTTCAAATAAATAAATAAATAAATAATGTGAGTTGCACCTGTCTTGCCTGGAAAAAGATGCACTACCGCTTAAGAAAGCTGTCCAGATCAACTGATAGAGTGCTGTTTGAGCTACAAGCGGTTGTATCACCCTATGTATGATGTCTTGACTGAAAAATCAAAGATGCCTGAACAGAATGGCAAAATATAGATATTATGGGCCACAGAAATAAAAAACTGACACAGAATCCATTTTCAAACACAGACTTTATTACATATAACACAAAACACACACTAATAATTTCAGAAATTTAGAAGACATTGCCACTGATCTTTAAGGACAGGCTGCTGCAGCCAGACTTTCTTGTCTTTGCAGCTCCTGATGACATAGAGGTCTCCCATTTTGCCATCTCTCCAGACATGTTAGCTGCCCTTTTGGCAGCCAGAAAGCATTTTACTAGGCACACATACTCATGGAAGTGCTTTGGTATTGGGTGTCGGAGAATCTTGTAGTGTCTGCTGTTCTTCATAAAGGTGCACCTGTCAGCCATTTCAACTTTTCATGCCTCCCATTGATAGTAAGACTGTTGCTCAGCTATAGATCTGTAGATATTTGAAGGGTGTCCTTTGTCTATTACCCCAGTTGACAAACTGATGCCGACCTGCTATCTTATTCTGGTCCTTGGCTTCCTGACCAGTGCTCCTTTTGGGCCAGCAGCCTCCTGTGTTGCTAAATTCTTTACATGAAAAACGCGGTCCTTCCAGGAGATCTGCAAGTGTCCATAAGCTAACTATGTTACTCCCTAATTTGCTCATCTAGCCTTCGCCCACCAGGTGCTTCCTCTACCCCTTTTATGTATCTGCTTTCCCCTGCCCCTCTGTTGCCCATGTCTACATTTCTTTTAAACCTGTTTATACCCTCTTTTGTGTTTTTTTCCTTCCCTGGGTATATCTGTGCATACCTACATAAGTGCTATGTTGTAGTAGTTTTGTCAATATGTTAGTATAGCAGGTTGTTCCTAGCTGGATGTGCACTTACTATCTACCTACCATGTATAGAACTTGCATACTTCATACACTGCATCTTGAATTATATGTCCTCCACTATATGTATATTCCTTTAACTGGTTGTATCTGTTATGTTCATTGTGCACCACCTAATTACTATCTACCAACGACTTGTACCTGTGACTGTATCCTTTGCTGGTGTATACCTTTCCAGGTCCACCTTGCAAATGAGTTTTTCTCAGTGGTGTTTCACCTGGCTAAATAAAGATTTTGATTGACTGATTGATTGAGGGGGCCAAATTTTCAGATGGCTTAGATTGCCACAAGCCCCGGGTGTGCTGACAATGTGGCGCGCCTGGCTTGCAGTAATCTAACGGGATTTTCTATCCCATGCAGCAGTTGCCAAAGATAGACCAGCTTTTTGTTGTCTAGCTTATGGCAATCCCAGGGGCTGTTTTTACAGTGCTTGCACCAGATATTTGGTGCAGGCTGCTGTAAATCACACTGTCAAAACTGCACATGAGATTGTGAAATCGGGTGCAGTTGCAGCAATCAGGATTGGCACAGCCGCGCCGATGCAAGGGTTTGACTCAAAGCTTGCTGCAAACCCTTCGCCACCCTTTAAAAATCTGGCCCAGCGTGTTTAGTGGAAATTACCTCCGTTCACAAGGTTTGAGAATTACAGGTTTTGTTGGGAGACCCGCCTTACCTGAATTTTCCTAGGGACGAGTTAGTGCTTATGACCCATCCTACATTTTTTGCCAAAGGTGGTATCTGACTAAAGTTTAAACCAGTCCATTAACCTTCTGGAGTTCTAGCCATATCCTGAGACTCGGGATTAATGCCCCTGCATTCTCTTGATGTTCCCAGGATGCTCAGCTTCTACCTGGATGATACCAAGGACATCATACTATCCTCCCAGCTGTTTGTTTCCTTCGACCATAGAAACATACATTTTATAGACAGAAGAAGGACCCTCAGTCCATCAAATCTGCCCAGTATGTCCCTCAAATCATTGGGGAATCCAGTGTCCAAGCAGTGTTTTTCCAGGTGGGTCTCTTCCTGCATTGTATTCTGCTATAAAACGAGGCAAGGAACTGCTTGGTATGGTAACTGGGCACACCACTGGAGGCATGACTGCTTCTGTGACATGTTTTTGATCGGTCTGTTCAGCAGAGATTTGTAAAGCAACTACCAGGAGTAAGATGCGTGCCTTTACAAAGCATTATAGTGTGGATTTAATTTTCCATAGGAGAGATGGCTTAGTTTGGCTGTGTTCCATGGTCTTCTGACCTAAGGAGCTTGCTCTATTTTTGTTCCAGCAATAGGAATCCAACAATAGTCATACAAAACTACATTATCTCCATCCAGACATGTTTCCTGGAGCTAGAACTGAATGCTAAAATTATTTAGAATTCTGTTCAAACTCTGTACAGTGGTCACTCTCCCTATGCTGTTCTAACATCAGATTTGTTTCTCCACTGAAAATAGCAGTTACCCTGGAGTCCTGTTCTAGTCCTGAGTCAAATTGTATGTATTTTATTATAGTTAAACCGTTTGTTTTTAAGTATTGTTATTTTAGTTTTGAAACTCTGTTATTTTAGTGTACTTTTATTATTTTCTTTGTATATTTAGTGTTTTCTCCCGTTCTCTTTCAGTTCCAGGGACTGAAGAAATCGTGATTCATTGCAGCTAAGGCAAAAAAGGAGCAGTCCTTGGCTAGTGGGATCTGGAAGGGGACAAGGGGTTCTTCAGATACATAGGGGGAAAAAAGGAAAGTAAGGGGGCAGATCAGCAAGATAAGGATAGGGGATGGTTGGGTACAGGAGGCGGGGGAACAGGCAGAAGTCCTAAATGAGTACTTTGCCTCAGTTTTTACCAGGGAGGATGGAGGGGCTATGTCTTAAGGGAGCGGTGGTAAACCGGAGCAAGGGGTAGGACCGGTAGAGACCAAGGGCTCTGATGGGCTTGGGGAAAGGGAGTAGCCACCACAGACAGGTGGGGGCCCAGCAGTGCAGGGTGAAAAGGGGGAGGACATGGAGGCTGAAATCACAGTAGAGAGAGTAAGGGAAGCCCTCAGGTCCCTTTGGACGAAGAAAGCACCTGGGCCAGATGAGATACATCCCAGGGTGCTGAGGGAACTGGCAGATGTCCTGGCAGTCCCACTAGTAGAGCTTTTCAACATCTCTTTGAGGACTGGGTGGGTGCCCCAAGACTGGAGGGTAGCCCATGTCATGCTGATCCACAAGGGGGGATCAAGAGAGGAGGCAGAAATTACAGACCCATTAGCCTGACATCGGTGGTCGGCAAAGTGATGGAGGGTATTGTCAAGGAAAGGCTAGGGGGGTTACTGGAGCAAACTGGGTACTCGGACGATAGGGAGCATGGCTTTGTCATGGGAAGATCGTGCCAGACAAACCTTGTTGAGTTCTATGACTGGGTGATGAGGGCCCAGGACCCACTGGCCAAGGACTGCTCCTTTTTTGCCTTCAATTTACACATGAAACAGGCCAGGAATCGTTGTACTTCCTGTGAAATGTATGCCATTGGGAAACAAGCACCCAATTTCATATGTACAAAATGCCAACTTATCTCAACATTACAGAAAGACATAACATGTCTTACTACCAGAACTTCTAATAATACTGAGATAGAAGCTCTGGAGGACTATATTGACCAAATGTCCATTTTATTAGATATTGATGCATCAGTTGTTTCACCTGAGAAACCAGCTGAGGGACAAGATTTAGTTCCCCCTACTTGCTGTGCTTTCCCCAGTAGGAACACTCTTATTAGTTCCACTCCAGCTATTACTAGATCTAAACCCACTATTCAGGACAAAATATTTTCCATTTGTGAGGAGGGGGCACTAATTTCAAATGCTCCAGGGATTGATGGGAGGACCACTATCAACAGTTCTACATTACCCTCAGGGACAGATGGGTGTACTACCATCATTACCCCTACACAATTCTTATCTTCCCTTAACTTACTTAAATATTGATGAACCATGTTCATCTGACTTTTCTGTCTCACATGTTTCTAAATCAAGAATACAAACACGGAAAAAGTTAACACAGCTTCCCCTACTTCTGTGCCCACTGAACCTTTTAATGAATCTCTACAATTGAAACATGTACCTACCCCTGCTGTCCAGCATGACAATCAGTCAATACTTGTACCACAGAACAGACAGATACTTGTCTTGGGTGATTCTCTGATTAAATTTACTGATCGTATTATATGTAACCCCGATAAAATTAACAGAACTTGTTCTAGTTATAGAGGGGCAAAGGTTTCTGAGCTAACATCAATGGTTAAAACTGTCTTATCTCAGGGAAGGAGTAACCCCCTTGTGGTTATTCACTGTGGGACTAACGATATCAACAGAACACCTACTGATCAGTTGAAACAGGATTATGTGGCACTTTACAACATACTAGTAGAAAGAGGTTGCAATATCTGCTTTTCGGATATTCTCCCTGTTCCGAGAGCCACTCATTTCATGTCCAAAAGAATAAAAGCCATAAATGAATGGCTCCATAAATTCTGCCTCAGTCAGGATATCCCATGTCTAACACATTGGGAAGAATTTAATGATTATTCTTCCCTCTTTTGCTGGGATGGTTTACGTCTTAGCAGAAGAGGAAACACATTACTGGGACATAAAATTAATTCCTTTATTCATAACCATTTAAACCAATAGTTGAGGGGAGACTGGATTTATCCGTAAGTGTCTTATTACTTCCAGACCCCCACAGCAGAAAAAAACAACTTGACTTTCTTTCTCTTAATGCTCGTGCGTTGAATTCTTCTAAGATAGCCGAACTTGAAGCCAAAATTTTACTACATGATCTCGGACTTATATCTCTATCCGAGACATGGGGAAATCCGGATAAATCTTGGTCAATGGTAATACCAGGGTTTACACTCTATACCAAAAACAGAACAGGTACCAAGGAGGGTAGAGGGGTCTGTCTTTATGTCAGGAATGACATTTTATCCTATGAAATTAATTCAGACCCCAACCTAGAAAGCTTATGGATAGCTCTTCAATTTTATGGACAACCCAAACTAATAAACTAATAGTGAGCACCTGTTATAGACCCCTGTCAGTTGACCTGGCATATACCAAGTCTCTAATAAATGAAATAAATCTATTAGCTAAAAACGATACAGTTATTATCCTGGGCGATTTCAACCTGCCTTCTATCAACTGGTAATGTTTATATGGTAGCTTCCAACACAATAAGCTCTTTTTATAATCTATAATTGATCTAGGTCTGACCCAAATAGTAAAAGAACCAACTCAAGGGAATAACATCTTGGACCTTCTCATTACCAATATTGAAAATAAAATAACAAATTTCAATATTTCTGCTCCTTTAGGTAATAGCGATCACCTATCATTATATTTCACTATTTCATATGATTCTGATCTAATAAACAATCAAATCAAGATCAAACTGTATAAGAATGCTGACTTCTTAACTATTAATGAAAAATTACAACATATTAACTGGGCAAACATCTTTCTTGATCTTAATACCACAGATGCCTGGTCTTTATTCAAATCTACAATTCTGGAGTTGGAACATCTCTACGTCCCTGAAAAAAATAAATATAATAACAAAGGGAAAGTACCACTATCGTTTAACAATACAGTAAAAAAAACAAATTGTAACAAAGCAGAAATTATTTAAAATATTAAAAACTTGTCCTACAGATGATAGACCAGGGGCTCTCTCTAATTACAGACAATCTGTCAGAACTTTAAAGAAACTTATAATACTAGCTCAACGACATTTAGAGTTTAAAATTGCTCATACAAAGGACTCCCATAAATTATTACACTCTTACCTTAATGGTAAAAAAGGGAACACCAGAGCTGTCAGACCACTGGTTACTAATAATGCATCAACGATCTCTAATAGTGAGACAGCATCTACTTTTAATGACTATTTTGTTCTGTTTTTGCCCTAATTAATGGACGGCAACAATGTCACCGCACTTTACCCCCTCATGAGGGATTGACTATCTCCCTACAAGAAACTGAGAAAGTATTAAAAAACATTATAAAAATCTTACAGCCCAGGACCAGACAATATTAACCCAAATTTTCTGATAGGTATTCTGGATAACATTATATTGCCACTAACATTAATCTTTAACAGATCCTTACAGGAATCTATTGTACCACCTGACTGGCTTACGGCCATTGTCATTCCTATTTTTAAACAAGGGTTGTGTTCCAGACTTGAGAATTACAGGCCCGTTAGTCTTACCTCCATCCCTTGTAAGATGATGGAAAAAATTCTGAAAACTACCATTGATCATGAAATGGACTCTTTAAACAGGAGGCAGAATAGCGCAGTGGTCTAAGGCTCTGAGCTGCAAATCTGGTGACATCCAGCAGACTAGACCTGGGTTTGAATCCCACAGCTTCCACTTGCATACTGTGTGACCCTGAGCAAGTCACTTAACCTCCTTGTGCTCCCAGGTCACTCCTGTGAAAAAGCTTTCAGCTTAGTGTGCTATACCTGGTTAAACAACTAAATAAAAAAAAAAAAAAAACCATTACAGACTACTCACAGGGTACTCCTGTACAACCAACTTATTGACCTTTTATGAACATGTCAGCTGGTTCCTAGATGACATCATCCCTGTTGATATCATCCTACTGGATTTTAGTAAAGCCTTTGATAAGTTATCACATGCAGTTTTAGTGGATAAACTTATTACTTTAGGCTTTTCTTCACTCATTACCAAGTGGGTTCACTGTTGGCTTACCGGCAGATCCCAGAGGGTCAGGGTAAACAGAGTTCTCTCTGCATCAAAGGAGGTGACTAGTGGGGTTCCCCAGGGCTTGGTTTTGGGCCCAACATTGTTTAACATTTTCATTAGTGATATGAAAATTAATTCCAGCAACATTTTCACAAAGTTTGCTGACGATACCAAATTGGGGGGGAGAGTTGACACCCCTGTAAACATGAACTCTCTTATACAAGATCTTGGATATATTGAATGCTGGGCAATTACAAATGGTATGTTTTTTTAATGTTAACAAATGCTCAGTTATTCATCTGGGTAAAAATAATCCCACCCAGAAATATACATTTAATGGTGTTAATATTAGGACATCCCTCTTGGAAAAGGACCTGGGCATTATGGTTAATCATAATCTTTTATCAGTTGACCATTGTAATACTTACATACTAACATACTATTTGCCAGCAGATTAGGCCTTATAGTCTATCGAGTCTGCTCGAACCTAGATCCTTAGTTGGGTGCCGAGACCCTCCCATCCCTTGTGCTCCAGAAACCCCTATCATCCATCCCCACCCCCCCCGGGACAGGCCATCATCTGATACATCCACTTTCTGTGTCTGTCCCACCTCTTAAAGCCCTCCACTGTGGATCTCTGAACCAGCTCACCAGGCAGAGCATTCCAAGGGTCCACCACCTCTCAGTGAAAAACCTCCTCCTCTTTTCCCTCACCCTTCCACCTTCCAACTTCAAACCATGCCCTCTGGTGATGCCTCCTGCTTTAGTCTAAAGATCCCTCCATGTTTACCCTATTTATTCCCTTGAGGTACTTGAAGACCTCAATCATGTCCCCCTGTCTCTCCTCTCCTCCAATGAAAACAGGCAGAGCTCCTCAAGTCTGTCCTCGTAAGTCAAATCCCTAGCCCTCGTATCATCTTTGTTGCCCTCCTCTGTACCCTCTCCAGGAGCTGTATGTCCCTCTTCAGTGTGGTCTCCAGTACTGTACACAGTACTCAAGGTGTGGTCTAACCAGTCCATTGTACAGCGGCAGAATCACTTCCTTTCTCCTAGAGGTGATCCCCCTTACGATGCATCCCAACATCCTGTTTGCCTTGCTAGCTGCTCTCCTGCACTGCTCAGAGTTATTCATACATGTATCCACCATGACCCCTAGGTCTTTTTCCCCTGTTGAGGCTTCCAGCACCTCCCCTCCCAGGGTGTACCTGTGTTTAGGGTTTCCCCGACCAAGATGCAACACCTTAATAAAACTGCTAACATAGCTAATGCTTTAATTAGAAGGATCAACCTCACATTCACATCAAAAACTGAACAATGTATAATAACACTATACAAATCTTATATTCGGCCTTATATAGATTACGGGTCACCCTTTTGGAGCCCTTATCTGGTTCATGACATAAGGAGGATTGAACAAATACAACACAGAGTTACAAAAATGATACCCTATATGTCACAGCAAGACTATGATATTAGACTTAACCTTACTGGTCTTTATTCCCTTGAGGTGAGAAGGACTAGAGGAGACCTTTTGCAACTTTTTAAAATCATTCAATCTTCAACTTTAATGTCCCAGTGTGGTATCTAATATGATACAAGAAAAATTTCACCTAGATTACACAATAAACAGCTGTGCATTAAAAGGGCTAGGACAAATAAAAGATTACATTTTTTCTCTATTGGAGCACCTAGGCTGTGGAACAAATTGCCCCAAGAACTTGCTGATTGTTCTAATATAGGCACCTTTAAATCCAATGTGGATAAATGGTTTCTTAATAAATACTACTGAGGGTTCATTATCCCACTGTGTGGGGGACAATCCCGGTGGGCAATTGCCTTCTTTTGTCCTATACACTAATTATAAAATGGCAAGAAAAAATCTAGAAATCTCATTGGCCAAGGCAGATCAGCTGACTGTACATTAATTCTCTGTATATGCACAGTCATCCTGGTCCTAAACCACATTACACAATGAGCAGATCAGTCCTCCTACAACCAGAACCATCTTCCATCAGTCTCCCTACAACCAGGACTGATCTTCCACCACAAACATGGCCGCTCCTTTACACTTTAGAAACCTTCAACGGGGCCCTGAAATTTAAAATGATCTTAAATATAAAATAAAACAAACTAATTAAATGTTGTTTACCAGATTGTCACACTCTCCTTACACACATAAACAAATTAGAAACATTAAGTATTGTTTATAGTTTTCATTACAACTGTTTGCTAACAGTGAAAAATCCCCCTTCTGTCTTTACCTGCTTATCAGGGAAATCTTTTCTGCTTTCCCTGACAAGTGAGATAATTGAGTCTCTGGCTCTAAAACAGGCCTTTGTTTTCTGTGTGTACAGTATGTTAGTAGAGGAACATTCTGCTAGTAGAACTGAGCAGAATTTTAAGTCCCTGTATTCCATGGTAAACATTCCATGATAAACATTCCATTTCTTGAATGTGGGGAAACACAGAGGGAAAAAAAACAGAATGAAGAAAGTAAGCAATAATATTATATAAACAAAGAGAAAAGGTGGTAAATGACTCATCCTGCTGTTTATCGTTTAGGACAGAGCGAGCAGTTCATGATGCTGTTGTCAGTGAGTGTGGCAGTTTTGAACCACGCTCATGCTTGCAGCATTGGGGAACTGAGAAGCCTCTGTTATGGCTTCCTTTTAGTTTTGTCTACAGAGTGAGGAGAATGAAATAAAATAAGGGGATTATGTGTCATACTTAGAATGAGAAAAACGGCATTTGCGAATTGTGGCTGGTAGGGGAATATGAAGTTTAAGTGGGCAGGGAGGCACACACTGTATAACACTACTTTAATCTAGCACCAATAGGCGGAAGGACTATTTTATGTTAAAAGCACAGATTCACTTACATTTTTACTTATTTAAAAATTAAAAAAACTGCTTCTAAAAATAAAGGGACATTTTATAAGCGCAATAAGACTTTCCAGGGTTGTGCATTACAGTGTGATAACCGCACTCCTAGGAACGACCGGCACTCGGTCTTTGGCCTTGTGCCTAACTATGCCCCTAGGAGTGCGGTTATCACATCATAATGCACACCCCGTTGTGTCTTATTGCTTACATAAACCAAGTAGTGGACATCCTCATTCTGGACTTTAGCAAGGCGTTTAATTCGGTACCCCACAGTGGCCTGCTGGCTAAGCTAAGGAACTGGGTGTAGGGAGTGGATAGGAAATTGGCTGTCTGAGCGTTCTCAGTGGGTGCTGGTTGGAGGGTTAGCCTCATCCCCAAAGTGGGTTACTAGTGGGGTTCCCCAAGGGTCAGTGCTGGGGCTTCTGTTCAACGACTATGTCTCAGACGTCAGGAGGGGAATCAGGAGTGAGATGAGTCTCTTTGCAGACGACTCAAAGCTGGGTGCAGTGGTGGATGGGGAGGAGGGAAGGGTGGCCTTGCAGGAGGACCTGGAGGCTCTGGAAAGGTGGTCGGGAAAATGGAAACTAAAATTCAATGCGGGGAAGTGCAAGGTTCTGCACCTGGGAGTCAGAAATCCAGGCCAGGGATATACCCTGGGAGGAGACATGATTCAAGTCACAGAGGGTGAGAGGGACCTGAGGGAGTGGTAGATGTCAAATGAACAACTTAGAGACCTGTAGGAGGGCAGCGCAAGGGCAAATAGGGTGCTGGGATGCATTGCTAGGATTACCTCCAGAAAGGTGGAAGTGATCCTTCCACTGTACAACTGCTTGGTTAGGCCACACCTTGAGTATTGTGTACAGTTTTGGAGACTACATTTAAAGAGGGACATTACACTCCTGGAGAGGGTCCAAAAGAGGGCAACCAAAATGATCTGAGGCCTGAGGGAGAGGACCTATGAGGTGAGGCTCAAGGAGTTCGATGTGTATACCCTGGAGGAGAGGAGGGACGGGGGGACTTGATAGAGGTCTTTAAATACATGAAAGGGATCAATAAAGGAGGCCCAGTCAAGGTGCTCCAAAGGAAGGAGGGTGGGGCAACAAGAGGTCACGGGTGTAAGCTGGAAGGGGGCAGGCTCAGAGGGGAGAGAAGATGTTATTTCACTGAAAGGGTGGTGGAGCCATGGAATGCATTGCCCAGGGAGCTGGTAGAGGCGGAGACTGTGGATGGGTTTAAGAGGGGATTGGACATGCACAGGGTGAGGGTAAATCTGACCAGGCCCAATACAGGTGGAATATCTGGGACTGGGGACACCAAAATCGGCCCTCAGTGAGGGTGCTGAAAATCGAGCAGACTCGAGAGACCGTTAGGTAAAGCTACCAACTTTCCAACACCTAAAACTGGGACAGTCCATCCTGACCATGACCCCCCCCACACACACTGTATCACTCCTATGCGCACCACCGCAGACAACACTGCGCACAATCAGTTACAATTTGCTGCTTGCTTCGGCCATGCTGCCCCACAGTAACACCAGTAGCAAACATTCAAATTAAAACAGTACATCATTCTGCTGCAGCAAGTTCCAAATCATGATGTACAGAAAGTTCATTAGAAGCAAACCTGTGTTAAATTGTGATCAGACATTCAAGCTGCATGTATTGTTCCTCTGGCAGTAGTTGCAGCCCATCTAAGAAGACAAAAGGTCTCTGTCTTCCCATACCTAGATGACTGGCTTATAGTAGACAGGGCTTCTCTAAAGCTCATAGACTCTGCGACTCACGCAGCTCACCCTGGAGTCACTAGGTTACCTAATCAGTACAGAAAAGTCTCAGCTGGAGCCAGTCCAACTCCTGGAATTCATTGAAGCAGACACCCAGCAAGGGAAAGCCCTGCTACCGCTAGACAGGGTAGAAAATCTCCAGACCCTTGCAGACTTGTTTGTACTTGGCCAACCAAGGTCAGCCAGGCACTTTCTCAGGCTCCTAGGCCACATGGTCTCTACTACAGCAGTAGTCCCAGGTGCCAGGTTTCAGATGAGGGACATTCAGTATCATCTGAGGTCCCATTGGTCTCAGAGAAGGGACTCCCTGTCAAAGCTGGTTCCAGTCACCAGGACTCTCCTACAAGCCTTGAACTGGTGGAAAGACAGGCACAGCCTCAGGGAAGGAATTCCCTTCCAGCAGAAGGAACCCTCCAGAGTGCTCACAACAGATGCCTCCCTTCTAGGGTGGGGGAGCACACCTGGCAGACCAGTTCATAAGCAGAGGCGTGGTCTCCCAGGGAGTCCAAATGTCACATAAGCCTTCTCGAACTCAGAGCTGCGTACCAGGCCATAAAAGCCTTCGCATCTCAGCTCAAGGGCCAGTCTGTACAAATCAGGACAGACAATACAACTGGCATGTTTTACATCAACAAGCAAGGGGGCACAAGATCCTCAAAGCTCTGTACAGAGGCCATGAAGATCTGGTTGCTGGCTTACTCCCTTGACAGGCAACTAACTGCCATTCACCTGCCAGGCAAGAACAAAGTCCTGGCAGATACTCTCAGATGCATCAGCCAGGGCCCCCATGAGTGGACCCTAAACAAACAAGTGCTGGCTATGGTCTTCAGGAGGTGGGACACTCCGGAGATAGACCTCTTTGCCTCCATATACAATCACCAGATTCCCCTGTACTGCTGCAGGCCTCCTGCACTGGGCACAGTGCCAGTGGATGCTCTGTCCCTCAACTGGACAGGTTTCTGTACACTTTTCCTCCTTTTCCACTGATTCTCAGAGTGCTCCTCATGCTTAAGAGACAGCCATGAACAGCGTTCCTGGTGGCTCCAGACTGGGCAAGGCAGCCAAGGCACCCGACGGGTTCCACCACCATGTTGGAGATCTCCATCCCTGCCTCCGAGCCACAGTCTCCTTACTTTACCTCAGACGGGAATAACATACCCCAGCATAGAGTCTCTTCGCCTCAAAGCCTGGTACGTGACTTCCTTCAACTGTTGGTCTCATTGGGCTTTACACAGGTGATTACCTCTACAACCCACATACAAGAACATTATTTGGACCTAGTGTTTCTGCTGGGGATGGAGATCTCTGACATGGTGGTGGCCCCCGGCTGGTGGTCCGATCACCACACTATAGTGTTCCGGTTTGTGCCCCCCCCCCAAGAGACCTACCCGTTCGGAGATGGTCTGATTCTGCCCTTTGCAGGGTTTGACCCCTGATGGTTTTATGGCGGTGCTGGATCTATTGGGGAGTTCAAATGTTAAATGGACTCAGAGGATCTTATGCTAGTCTATAATAAGGCAGTAGAGGCTGCTGTGGATTCCGTAACTCCTGTCCCGGTTCACCCACTCACCCTTCGCCCTTGGTTTGATGGGACCTTGAGGGAATTGAGGAGAGTGGAAAAAGGTTGGAGCATTGCTGATGGAAACTGGGCCTGAATGATGACAAACTTAGATTGATGTCCCATTATAAGGACTATAAGTCTGCGGTCTCCGTAAGAAGGCAGAGTTCCTGTCCAGGGAGATAGCAGCTACGTGAAATCGACTGGCTCAGCTTTTCCGAACTGTGGACAGGCTGTGCAATTCAGCTTGTCTCCAGAATCGGGGAGCCTTTTCACAGAAGAAATGTGACAAGTTTGTTCGATTTCTTGCAGATAAGGTTGGCACCATCAGATCTGACATCCGCACAGCCCGTTCAATGGGCAAAGCAGAGATCGTTGCGAGATTACAAGCACCCGGTTTGTCTGGTCAGACTTTGGCCAGTTAGCGGTCGAGGATGTCATGAAGATGATCCAGGGCTTGCAGCCGACTTACTGTAGTTTGGACCCTGATCCAACATGCCTTCTGGTGGGGGGTCTGGAGATAATCGGACCAGTCCTGGCTGAGATAGCCAGGTGTTAGTTAGAGACCAGGTTGTTTCTGGACACCCTGAAGGAGGCGGTGGTTCTCCCTGTCTTGAAAAAACTTCTCTCGACCCTGATTGTCTTGCAAACTTCAGACCTGTCTCTTTCCTGCCCTTTGTGGGTAAGGTTATTGAGAAGGTAGTCACACCGCAGCTCAAGGAGCATCTGACCACCCACAATATCTACGATCTTCTCTAGTCCAGTTTCAGGAAGAGGCATAGTACCGAGACCATGTTGGTTCAGGTACTTAATGATCTCCTAATAGTGAAAGATCGGAGAAGCTGTTCCATCTTGGTCCTCCTTGATTCCTCTGCAATGTTTGACAAAGTAGACCATGGGGTATTGTTAGAGCATCTGAAGTTACTCTGTGGGCTGTCTGGTACAGTCCTCAGATGGTTCCATTCTGACCCCAGTAATGCTCAGGATATTCATAACTGTGTGCAGTAAGCCTGGAGGGTTGGACTGCCCAGAAAGATGGAACACATGCAAATGAATGGAATTCTTTGCACATGAGCATCTTTCAAATACTGCCTCTACCAACTGTAGTGTTCTAACCGACTCAGATTTTTCTCTCCGTCTGAAAATCTGGTCGCTCGGAGTTTTCTGTCATCCTCTTTCGCGTGAAGAAAGTTCAAAATCGTCAAACCCATAAGTATTTTCAATTTCGTTTACTGCCTCTACTTATTGATCGTTTAAAATCTTGTTTATTGCCCAAGTTAGTTATTTTTCTCAGTTCCTTGCGGTTCGGGATAACCGTGAGGGATCCGAGTTAGTTTAGGTTTATTTTTGGTTCTCTGATTAAAGAACCTGTTATTTTTGCTTTAAATTTGGTCCTTTTTAAAAGTTTTCATAACCGCTTTTCTTCGGTTATAGAACCGCTGAACCGGTTCATTTGGGCTTCTCCTGGTTCGGTTCCTCCTGTTCCTGTCGGTTCCGGAACCGATTGCAAAAGCATTTATTTAAAAAAAAAAAAAAAAAAACGCATATTGCCTTGTTAGCGGTTGGTGTTTATTTTGTATTACCATGTCAGAGAAACCCAAAAAGGGAACCGGAGAAACCGGTTTCAAAAATTGTTTAAAATGTGGAGATATTTTTGACAAGGCAGACAAGCGCACCTTATGTGTAGCTTGTCTGGGATTTGAACATTTGGACCAGGACTGTGAAGTTTGCAAAACTTCTCCTGAGAAAACTTTGGAAAAATGCCTTGAAAGGCTAAATAAGAAATTTCCTAAGGGTCCTTCTGGCTCTGACCAGCTGACACCCCAGTCTACTGTGGCTGAACCCACAACTTTGCCTACCCCTGCCCCACATCACGAGGCGATAAAGGGGCAAAAAGAGGGAAAGAACTGGCTGACTCCCCAGTTCCTCAAAAAGGTGAAAAAGACTAAGCATGTAGAATCTTCCCTGCTAAACCAGGGACTTGTGCGCAGATGCCGGCTATGCCTTTGGCTCAAGAGATAGCCCAGGCTTTTAAAATTATACAGGCACTGCAGAACATTATCCCACAGCAGCCTGCCCCTATTCAGGGTTCCCAGGCCAGCAGTGGTAATTTTCCTCCTTTTCAGGAAGAGCAGTATTTTGAGGAGGGGGATGAACTCTTAGGACGATGATCCAATTCCTCCAGATGTATCTCCTGAACAAGATTTTGGTTCTCCCCCCAGGATGTCAGAGGATTATTCCTCCCATTTCTCATTTGTATGGAAAATGGCAGATGCTCTGGACATTGCTACTACAGAGCAGATAGAGGATGAGGAGGAGACTGAATATTTAAATATGATGAGGTTAACACCCTCAAAAGCTCTCCTTTTGCCAGTATACACATTTTTTAAGAAAGACACCCTGAAACTTTTACAGACCCCCTAACTCTGTTCCTCCTATTAATAGGAGAATAGATAAGAAGTACCAGTTGGACAGGACGGGAGCTGATTTTCTTTTTTCCCATCCTGATCATCAAGGGGTCATACAGCAAGCAGCCTGTGATAAGGCCAGAGTCCCCCCCCCATCCTCCCACCCTCCAGACAAGGACTCCAGGAAAATAGACAGCATGGCCCAAAAAGGCTATTTATCAGCTTCCTTGGCCTTGAGACAGGCTACTTTCCAAGCTTATGCTGCCCAGTATCAAAAATCCATGTGGCAGTCAGTCCTGGACATGTCCATCAAAGCCCCCTCACCCCTGTCCAAAGACCTGGCTGAAACTGCCAGGTTTGGGTTGGAGGCGGCTAAGTACCAATTCCAGATGGCTGCTGATTCTAATGACACTGCAGCCAGATGGATGGCTAACACTGTGGCACAGAGAAGGTTTGCTTGGCTCAGGGCCACTAACCTTACTCAGGACACTCAATCCAAGGCTCTGGATTTTCCCCTAGAGGGAAACTCTCTCTTTGGGGAATTCACGGTTGCATACATGAAAAAAGTGGATGAATACAAGGCAACCTGTAGAAACAACTCTGCTAAAGAGCGTGCTTCACCATTCACTAGACTCTATGGAAGGGGGGGGTTAGGGAAGGTCTTTTACGACCAGACCTTTCTTCCAGTCAGTAGCCGTGCCCCCAGTACCAGCAGTATCCACAACAGGGATACTCTAGGGGAAGGGGTAGAAGGGGCTCCAGGAGGGGTTCTCAAACCCAACCTCAACCCCAACCAAAGCAAAACCCCTGAGGAGCAGGCCGCCTCCTCCCTCCCTGTCAGAGGCAGACTATCCCACTTCCTCCAGGCTTGGCTAAGCATCACCACAGACAAGTAGCTGCTGGAGGTAGTGGGTCAGGGTCTATCTTCGGACTTCAGATCTTTTCCTCCTCACAAAACCAGGGTTTACTGTTCACCTCCTCTAGCAGAGAGGGCATTGCTAGAAGCAGAGGTCCAGAAGTTGCTACATCTCAGAGCAGTGGAATTAGTCCCTACCACCCTAAGCGGAAGAGGTTTTTACTCCAGGTAACTTCCTAACAACAAAGAAAAGTGGGGAGTGGCAGCCAATACTGGATCTCAGAGCTTTGAACAAGCATCTGAAAAAAACAAAGTTCAAAATGGTCACTTTGGCTCAAATATTGCCAACAATCCAAAAGGGGGGACTGGATGGCATCACTGGACTTGAAAGACACCTATTTCCACATCCCCATAAAGGAATCTTTCAGAAAATACCTCAGATTCAGGCTCCCTTCAGGCCACTATCAGTTTTCAACTCTTCCTTTCAGTCTCTCCTCAGCACCAAGGGTGTTCACAAAGTGCTTAGTTGCTGTAGTGGCATATCTAAGAAGACAAGGAGTGACTATATTCCCTTATCTAGACGACTGGCTGGTGGTGGGAAACTCACCAGACCAGGTAAGGAACTCCCTAAAAATCACCCAAGCCCTCTTAGAGTCCCTGGGTTCCATCATAAACCAAAAGAAATCAGTCCTAACTCCTGCTCAAATTCTGCAGTTTATAGGGGCAGAAATCAACACACTTCAGGGAAGAGCCTTTTTACCCTTAGGGTGCAAAGTCCGCAGTCAATAGCAAATTCCTTTGTCCTGAACAGCTAAAAAATTGCACGACAGTTTCTACAACTACTGGGTCATGTGGCTGCATCCACAGGCACAGTCCAGGGATCCAGATTCTACATGCGAGCCATCCAGTTTCACCTCAGGGCTCACTGGAGTCAGAAAAAAGAACCTTTTTCAAAGCTTATACCCGTGACAGGCCCACTATTAAGGGCCCTCTTGTGGTGGCAACAGGAATCTAATTTAAGGCAAGGAGTGCCTTACCAGAAAGAAAGTCCCTCTTTGGTACTCACAACAGATGCATCCCTGTTGGGCTGGGGTGCCCACCTAGGAAAGCACACGACCCAAGGAATGTGGTCAGCAGCAGAGTCCCTTCAGCACATAAACTTACTGGAGCTAAGAGCAGTGTTACTAGCCCTAAAGGCTTTTTCTTCACTGATCATGGGCAGAGTGGTTCCGATCAGAACAGACAATACCACCACAATGTATTACATAAACAAACGGGGAGGCACCAGGTCAGGCCTCCTCTGCACAGAGTCCATGAATATTTGGACACTGGCTTACTCTCTGAGGGTCTCTTTACAGGCAATTCACTTGCCAGGAAAGGACAATACTTTGGCAGATGCACTAAGTCGCATCAACCAGGCCCATCATGAATGGACTCTGAACAAGCAAGTGGTACAAGTCATTTTCAGAAGGTGGGGCACTCCAGAGATAGACTTGTTCACATCCCACCAGAACCACCAACTCCCGCAATATTGCTGCAGACCACCAGCACAGGGCACAGTTCCTCTGGACGCCCTGGTTCTGGACTGGACAGGCAGGCACCTGTATGCTTTTCCCCCTTTCCCCCTGGTCTTCAGGGTGTTACTGAAGCTAAAGTCCCTCTCAGCATCATTGATCTTGATAGCGCCGGATTGGCCAAGGCAGCCATGGTACTCTCTTCTGCTCTCCATGTCTGTCAGCAAACCAATACAGCTGCTCCTCAGACACAATCTCCTGACTTCCAATCAGGGAACATTGTTGTACCCCAGTCTCAAGTCTCTTCATCTCAAGGCATGGCTCTTGAAGAATTAGAGTATGCAGATTTAAATCTTTCAGAAGCTGTCCTAAATATTTTGAAGGGTTATAGAAAACCCTCCACACAGAAATCTTATTCTTCCAAATTGAAGAGATTCTCTCTCTGGTGTTCCAGTATGAACCTTATACCACGAAACGCTAGAGTTTCAGTTGTCCTGGACTATCTCAGTCACTTGCATTCGCTAGGCTTGCAACCCAGTTCACTTAAGGTTCATTTAGCAGCAGTATCTGCCTACCTTTCTGCAGGCATCAAGGTATCAGTGGCATCTGATAAACTTTTCAGAAGATTTTTTAAGGGACTAATGCATTTACACCCACCTCACAGGGCACCAGTGCCTGCTTGGGATTTGAATGTGTGTATAGCCAAGCTCATGGGCCCTCCCTTTGAACCCATAGCTACTGCCCACTTGAAATACCTTTCTTGGAAAACGGTCTTCCTAGTGGCTATTACTTCTGCAAGGAGAATTAGCGAGCTCCAGGCTCTCTGCATTGACCAGGATTATCTCTCATTTCACAGAGATAAGGTAGTCCTCAGAACTAACAGACAGTTTCTCCCTAAGTGGTTTCAGATTTTCATCTGAACCAGTCAATCACTCTGCCTGTCTTTTTCACAGACCACACCAGTTCTGGTGAAAGAAGATTGCACAGTCTGGATGTGAAAAGGGCTTTCAGCTACTACATAACAGCCACCAAAGATCTTAGGAAAAATGGAAAACAACTTTTCCTTACATATGGGGATGTAGGAAAGGGTAAACCCACCTCAAAAAGATCAATTTCTGGATGGATAGTCCAGTGTATTCAGTTCTGCTAACTAAGGCAGGTAAAGAGCCCCCAACAGGATTGAGGGTGCATTCAAAAAGCGGAACAGCTGCTACCCTTGCAGCTGCCAGGGAGGTTCCCTTGGTGGACATTTGCAAAGCAGCTACCTGGAAAACAGTACACACCTTCACAAAACACTATTACCTGGATAGTTTATCCAGGAGTGATGCTAGGTTTGGCACAGCAGTCCTGAACAGCTTGTTTCCAAAATAAAGTTCTGTGCCCACCTCCAATGGTACTGCTTGGTAGTCTACCAAAGTTATGAATATCCTGAGCATTACTGGGGTTAGAAGAAAAAATTACTTACCATAGAAATCTTATTTCTTCCCAGTGATGCTCAGGAATTCATAACTCCCTCCCTTCCTCCCCTTCCAGAACTTCAGCCTCTGCACTCTGCATGCTGGTGCCATTAAGCCATATTATATGTTGCATTTTCCTGTTTTAATCATTTTAAACTGGAGTTTTCAATGTTCTCTTTTACAGTTTTATTGATGTGTTTTTTATTAGAGTCAACCTCCCTTTGGGGGTTTACGTAAAATTTATGCTTTGATTAAGGGAAACCCCTCTCTTATAGATTTTAATTACATTAGCTTCCTAATGCCTGACTTCCAGGCTTCTCACAAATCTGAGCAGGTTAGAACACTACAGTTGGTAGAGGCAGTATTTGAAAGATGCTCACATGCAAAGAATCCCATTCATTTGCATGTGTTCCATCTCTCCGGGCAGTCCAACCCTCCAGGCTTACTACACAAAGTTATGAATTCCTGAGCATCACTGGGAAGAAATAAGATTACTATGGTAAGTAATTTTTTCTTCTTTCCTCACGGGCGGGATGCAGAACATGGAGTCTGGGGTGTTTTCCTCAGCTCCTCTCCCTCTGCCTTGTGGGGTGCAGCAGGGTTCTGTGCTCTCTCCCATGCTGTTTGCGGTATATATGCTACCATTGGGAGACATTATTAAGCAGTATGGGTTGAGTTTTCACTGCTATGCAGATGATACTCAACTGTACTAGTACTTTGTGCCCGAACAAAATGATGGTGTTTTGGTCTTTAACAACTGCCTCGCTGAGATTCAGGACTGGATGAGTGCCAACTGGCTTAGGTTGAATCCGGATAAGACTGAGGTGTTGGTTGTGGACCCAGGTCATCGAGGAGAGGGATCATTGACTGGGCAGCTGACCGGGCTTTGGCTAGGAGACAGCCAGCTAGTGTCCTCTAACTGGGTGCAGAATCTGGACGTTACATTTAATAGCGAGCTGACACTTAAATCTCAGTTGTCGGCCTCTGTCAAAACCTCTTTTTACCATCTGTGGAATATCGCCTGGATAAAGCACCTGGTCCCATCGGATGATTTTCCAACACTGGTCCACGCCTTTGTGGCCTCGCGCCTTGATTACTGCAATGCCCTATACCTAGGGTTAGCAGGGGGTGGACCTTTGCCGCCTATAACTGGTGCAGAATGTAGCTGCCAGGCTGTTGACTGGCTTATCGAGATTTTGTTGCATCACACCTGTGCTCCACAGCCTGCACTGGCTGCCGGTGCGGTGGAGGATCAACTTCAAGTTCAGGCTACTGATCTATAAAGCCCTACATGGACAGGGACCATGGTATCTGCAAGTTCTTCTCCATCCCTATCGCCCCCTTCGCCCTCTCTGTTCCGCCGATGAGGGATTGCTAGAGATTCCCAGGGTCCATTTGACAACCTCAGGAGCCAGATCCTTCGCTTTTGCAGCTCCGACCCTGTGGAATTCACTACCTCATCGGATCAGAGAGTGCCCTTTCATCGAGGCCTTTAAAGCTGCCCTAAAATCTTATCTATTTGATTCAGCTTTTCCTAACATTTAAAGTCCTGCTGTTTTACTATTTGTTTTTATTCATATGGCCTGTCTGATATTTGTTTTTATAATGCTTGTACAACGCTATGATCTACTGGAATAGCGTTTTATAAATAAAGAATTGCTTGCTTCTTGCTTGCTTGTTCCCGATTCTCAGTATTTAGAGCAAGTCTGAGAATCCTTAGGCTAGCTAAAAAAGTCAAGCACAAAAAAGACTTATGCTTCCAAATGGAAGAGATTATTTTTTCTGGTGTAGAGACAAGCAGATTGATCCATAGCCTGCCCTCCATACTAGACTACCTAGTTCACCTACAGGCATCAGGCCTTAGAGCCTCTTCCCTGAAAATCCACCTGGCAGCTGTTTCATCCTACATTTCAGCAGGCAAGGAGAAATCTGTAATTTCTCACCTCATTTTCAAAACATTCTTTAAAGGCCTGCTGCACCTTCAGTCTCCACTTAGGGAACCAGTTCTCCGCTGGGTCTTGGACCTGTGTATAGCCAAATTGATGGATGCTCCATTTGAGCCTATGGCTACGGTAGACCTAAAGTATGTCACTTGGAAAACAGTATTCCTAGTGCCCATCAGCTCTGCCAGGAGGATATCAGAGTTCCAAGCTCTCTATACTGAACCTAACTACATCATCTCCCATGAGGATAAAGTGGTTCTCAAGACTAATAGGAAATTCCTTCTCAAGGTAGTCTCTGAATTTCACCTCAACCAATCCATAACTCTTCCTGTCTTTTTCACAGACAAATCCACTCCTGGTGAGTGCAGGCCCACAGCCTGGACATAAAAAGGGCACTGACCTACTACCTAGAGCATACTAAGCAGCTCAGGTCCTCTCATACCCAGCTCTTCCTCACCTATGGCAATGTTGACAAGGGCTGGCCAGTCTCTAAGAGAACTATCTTGTGCTGGATAGTCTCTTGAATCCACTTCTGTTACAGTAAGACTAGAAGACAGCCACCTCAAGGCCCCACTCCACCAGGGGCACTGCAACCTCAGTGACTGCACAAAGGGACATACCTTTACTCGATAGTTGCAAAGCAGCTACTTGGAAGACTACATAACTTCACAAAGCACTGCTGCTTGGATGTACAGTCCCGATCAGATACCAGATTTGGCACTGCAGTCCTGCAGAACCGGTTTCCTCCTACCAACTACACTGCTTTGTAGTCTGCTGTAGTCAAGCATACTGAGGGATTCCTGGGGTGAGAAGAAAACATTACCATAGTAATATTGTTTCTTCCAGGGATTCCCTCAGTATGCTTGACCTCCCACCCATCCTCTTCTCACATAATCTTACTGGTAATGGTTCTGTAATCCTGATCTCTGACCATATTTCTTACTGAGGGGTATAATCTGTGTGATGTGTCGCAGTTAAGCATACTGTATATAGTTTGACTATAGGCAATTTGTTTTTTTCATTTGTTTTTTTTTCTCCATTTTTTTCTATAGTTCTGGAATAGTATTAGGAATTGGGGTATTTTGCCCCACTGGCTTCAAAATGAATCTGACTCACTAGCAACAGCACCTACAGGAAGCAGTCTTAAACTGCAAGCTGACTGGCTAATTCTCGGGCATCAGTTGCATAAGCTCTGTCTCCGGGGCAGCTAAACCCAGCTGGCAATACTGCTATAGTCAAGCATACTGAGGGATCCCCTGGAAGAAACAATATTACTATGATAAGTAATTGTTCTTATCATCCAAGCTTTGTGAGTTAAAAAACCTTTTATTCCCTGCATAATAAAATTAATTTGATAGCTCAAATAGCTTGTAGGGCAGGCAACTACATGGTATGAGTTGCCTGCCTGCCTGGAGCCTGTTTTTGTTTTGTTTATTTATACTATGAAAAGTCCATGGGCCAAGGGCCTGTTTTCATGGGTGACCAGCTTGTGAACAGCTCTTTAAGAACAGACAATACAGCCATCATGTATTACATAAACACTCAGGGAGATGCCAGATCCTCAAAACTTTGCACAGAGGCAGTGAGGATATAGAACCTGGCATATTCCTTAGATGCTAAAATATCTGCAGTTCACCTGCCTGGTAAAAGCAATGTCCTAGCAGATTTACTGAGCAGCATGAGTCAAGGCAATCACAGATGGTCACTGAATTAGCAAGTGCTGACAGCAGTTATCAACAATTACAGAGACAGATTTGTTCTCGTCAAGTGAGAACCAAAAAAAAAAACTCCCCAAGTCTTGTTGCAGACCTTCCTCCAGGGGGAGATTCCAGAAGATGCACTGTCCTCTTCCTGGGAGAAGTTGCTGTATGCCTCCCCCACTTTCCTCATATTCAGAGAGCATTGATGAAGCTGAAGAGGGAGACAACAACAGTGATACTGATCATTCCAGAGACGTGGATATGATGTCCTATCCACACTTCTGGCAGTGTCCTTTCCCTTTAAGAGCTTGCCGGAAAGTCTTCAAGCTGGCTTCTTCCACCCACCTGGGTGGTATTTCCCTTGGCTCCACCCCATGACACCAGATCTTCCTTTCCACTGGAAGAAGCAGGTTCCCTCCTTACCGCTTCCGCATTGAGTAGGCCCTAGCACTTAAATTCTTTGGAATTACTTCCAAAACTTCAGCTCTTATGAGTTTTTGTCTTCAGCTCGATCTTCGATCGCGACCGCAATAGACGAGAAGTCCACTTCCAGGATCCGCTGATGTCCTTGCGGGCAGATGTCCAGAACTGACCCACATGTCACATGCGTCTGCTGCCTGGGGCACAACCAAGATCCCCAGGCCTGCAACTTTTGCCGCTCATTTCACTTGACCATTCTGGAGGACCATCTCGCCCGCTTGAAACTGGGCCATCCGGCGCAATGGAACCCGATGGTCAAATCCAAGGATGCTCATTGGGTGGTCTCCGTGGCTGTGGTGTCCGCCAAGCAGCCTACGACCTTTAAAGTAGAGGTGGCCTAGGCCGTGGCCCATTCCTCCTCAGCTTCTGCCTTCGAGCCACTTCAGCTAGGATCGACTTTTACAGGCTCCTTCAAGGAACTGTGCCAGTCTCTGCCGACCTTCGGTCAGGGACCCACAGGCAAATCTAAATCTAAGAAAAGAATCTAAGAAAGAAAAGACTTAATATTGATTGTGGGATTGGGAGTGTTCTCGGTCGTGGGCCTCCGATTCCCACACTTCTCCGGATCTGACTTCATTCGAATCCTTGGCCTTGGCCACTGCTTCCACAGTAACCCCTCGGGCCTGTCAGCTGAGACGCTGGTCGAAGTCCCAGCTGAGAGGTGACTAACCAGTTGTCAGCCAAAGAGGGTGGTACTTCCTTGTCTAGGACTCTGGTCCTGATGCAGACCATTGGAGGGACGGATCAGTCCGCTGACCCGCCGCCTCTGGTCCCTGACCCTCACCATGAGGAGCCTCGGCAGTCGCTGACTCCCTTTGAGCCCCACTGCTGGTCAAAGTTGAGGTCTCCCTCCCATGGGTCGAGCTTGTCCTGCTGACATTGGTGCTCCCACTCTTGGCACCATGGAAAGCGGTGCCACCGCTATTCTTCGTCCTCCTTGGCTGAGGAGAGGCTTTGGCGTAAGTTACGTTGATACTGCAAGCACTTGATGTAGTAACAGTTGGTGTCAACCGGTGCCAAACGGAACCCAGTTTCTACACCGACCATCACCTGGCTGTCACCTGAAAGGCTGATGCCTTCTCCTTCTAGGGAGCTGACCAAATAGGTCCTGGCTCGGCTGCATCTGGCATCTCCGCTGATTGTGGTATAACCACTGCCCAATTGATGGTCAGCATTCCATCTACTAAGTCTTGACTGGCCAAGGGACTTCTGCATTGGCTGTCAGTCACCGTCACCCCTGACAGTCCGCGGAGGGTCAACAGGGTCTCGGGTGGTCAAACTCTTTTTGACAACTCCTCAGAGTCTGAGGGTTCCTCACTGCACTCCCATCCAGTTGACGAGTCTGTGGGGACTCTCTTGATGGATGAAGATCTCGCATCCTTTCTGGACCTTCTCCGTCTGATCTCTAAATCGACGGGTATGAAGATGGAGTCCATGCAAAAGCGGGCTCGTTACCCGTTGACCGAGATCCTCAACCCAGGAGACTCTCTGAAGGCCTTCCCGGTGGCAGAAGCCATCCTTGGCCCTGCACTGGAGCTTTGGCAGCACTCTGATTCCTGCCCAGCGCCTTCTTCCCGGATGGCCCACAAATACGCTGTGGTAAACGCCATTTCTCAGGATTCATAGCACCCTCGTCGAGGAATTGATGGCTGACTCTGTGTGTGGCACTTTGGAAACACTGGGGATGTTGACAAGCCGCCCGACAAGGAGTCCAAGAAGTTGAAACAGAAGGTCGCCCAAATGGAGAAAGCTCCAGACCAGAAGTTCTTCCGCCCCCCCCGGCATTGTCCATGGGCTCTCACTCATCCAAGGCCCTAGACAAGTCGGCCAGAAAGCACAAACACCAGGATAAGAAGCGGTCCTTCCTGGCTCACTGTCACCGCTTCTGGAATCGGCCATGGTGGGGTCGTTGTCAGTCACAACAGCGTCCCCCTCTGCCACCTACACCCCATCTTCCACTGGGTCAGCTCTGGCAGTGCCTCCCACCAGTCTAACCTTGGCTGGTGAGAGTTCCTTTCCTTGGGCCTTCTCTCACCCCCGCCAACCTTTCAGCCCCTGCTGTTTCGGCCCCTATTCTCCTCAGGCTGCTAGACAGGGAGCTTTGCCTGTTCGGATTCGACCAGTGCTGGCAGTCATTATCGGGGCTTCCTCCTACTGTGATGATGTCCTCAACCTGTACCTTGCTTTCCTCTTTGACGTAGGGGACCCAACCTCCCCTGTCATCGCCTCTGGCCATCACATCATCATCAGGGTCTCAGTCTACCCTGATGATGTCCCAAACTGACTTTGCAATGCCAGGGCCTCAGCTTATCCAGTTGATGCCACAGGCCATACTGACAGTGCCAGGCCCTCAGGCTCCCCACCAGTGCTGCTAAGCATTCTGACGCCACCTATCATCAATGTCCCAGCTATGCTATGCTCCTTCTGGGAGTTCATGCATCATTTCCCCCCCCCCCAGGCCAATGATGCTGGAGCCTGCTAGACCTGCCCTCGTGATTGTGCCTTCACCAGCACCACATCCTGCTCGGCCTCACTCCTCAATGTTGTCGGTACCCATCTTGGAGCCTGGGGATGAGGATGAATACTATCCTGATCTCCTACCCTATGAGGGTGATGAGGAGGGCGACAGGGCTGCCAGCCCCTCCCATTCCACCTCCACCATTTCTTCTCGGGGTGAGGACTCCACCAGATATATTCCGAGGTGTCCCCCCCCCCCAGATGACCCCTCTTTCATCTAATTGATGAGGCCGTTACAAACTGCCATGGGGTTCGATGCTGAGAAGCAGGATATTATTTTATTTATTTATTTATTTACCTACCAGGAGAGACACACTAAGCTGAAAGCTTGTTTACTGGTGTGACCTGGGAGCACAATGAAGTTAAGTGACTTGCTCAGGGTCACACAATATGCAAGTGGGGGCTGTGAGATTCAGACCCATGTCTCCAGGTTTGCAGCTCAGATTCTTAAACCACTGTGCTATACTGCCACCTATTGCCAGGAAGAATCTGACTAAATACCTGGAATTGCCAGAGTCTCCTTCTGTTATTATTCCCCCCTCTCATAGCGGCCTTTAAAGATGCCACTGTGGCTGCCTGGTACAGACCAAATTTGATCCCAGCCATGGCCAGAAAGGCAGACAAATTGTACCAAGCTCCCTCAGGGGAACCATACTTTACTGAGGAATCACAGGCAGATCCAGTGGTGACAAATGCCTCCCATGATAGGCCCAGGAAGCTTAAGCATCTCAGCTCTCTTCCGCCTGATAAGGAGTCCAGAAAGCTGGACCTCATGGGGAAGAGAACCTTGCCTCAGCTACGATGGCCATCAGGGTCTTAAATTATGTTGCCCACATGGTCATATTTCAGAGTACTCTCTGGAGGAAGGCCAAGGCTGCTGCCCAGACCCTCCCAAAGGGTCCCCAGAGGCAGGAGCTGCTTAAAGCCCTCCAGTCTGGGGCCAACATTGGCAAGCATCTCTTGTGCTCTACCTATGATGCTGCTGATGCTTCTGCTAGGGCAGCTGCTGTAGGCATCTGCCTGAGAAGGCATTCTTGGCATAGGGTGTCTGGCTTTGCTACAGATGTGCAACAGTCCATCCTGAATGCCCCATTCAGAGGCTGCAGGCTTTTTGGGGCAGATGTACAGGACATCTTTTCTGACCTTCAGGCCTCTGTCATCGAAGCACAGGTCATGAAACATAGGAAAACCAGGAGCAGTTGTAAAATTCGCAACATATGATTTATTATTAATTAAAGTAAAATAAAAAAATAAAATTGTTCAGTGTAACTATTTACAAAGGCAGTATAAACGGAGAATGTCCATCTGGGTTTCTTTTCAATTTCCAGTCTGTCTCTCTCAGTCTCTGTGTCTCTCTTGCAGGAAATTACAGCTGTTTTTATGTCTTTGCAACCCCGCTTGTTAAGAAAACAGCATGCTTCTCGCACAGTGTTCTTGTAAGTTTCAACAAGTGCAACAAAAAGAACATTGTGCAACCAGAACTGACCTCTTGCATACAGCTTCTGCAAAAAGGCTTAAAAATTGTATCTCAGGTTAACCCCTTGAGCTCCAGATAGTTATGCAGTCATTTCAACAGTATAACTATATACATTTCAACAGTAAAACTATATACATTTCTAAACAAAGGATCCCAGTATCAGTTACATTTCTACATAATGATTCACATATATTTGTATACCAGCAGATATGTAAGGCTGGAGAAAAGACAGAATAGCAAGTGAGGATAGAGAGACAGTGAGAGGCAGAGAATTACAAGACCATCGGGGTGATCAAGTCCTAGGTCTCACGAGAAAACCTGGCTGCACAACCAGGCAGAGAAGAGACAGAAAAAGAGAGGACAGAACAGAACAGGCCCCCGCGTTGAAACTCTTTCTCCAGAACAACTGGCACAGGGCCCTATTCAACCATGCCACAGCCTCGAGTAGGACTCTATGGTCCGTCCACACCCTATAACACACCTGGCCAAAGAGTGGCCAGAGAGTGCCCTTTTGTCAGGCCTGCCATGAGCCTAAGCAGGGTACCAGGCTGCAGGGCAAACTCCAGGCAGTAACAGCCTTGCCTTCCTGCCCCTACCTCCATCACTGGCAGACCCCCAGAGGAGGTGGTTCGGCCCAGGCCACAGGGGCTATCTCAAGTATGACTCCTTGCCAGACCCACACCCTCCAGAACTGCAAAAGGCAGTGGTAGGGGGTCGTTCCTCCCTCCACCTGGACAGGTGGAGGGAGATTGCAACTGATGTTTGGGTTCTGCAGCTCAAAGAAACAGGTCACACTTAAGAACATCTGGAGCAGTCTCCATATCAACCTCAAGTTCATTCCAGTTGCCCTCAGACCACATTTGAATGCTGCTGGGAGAAATTTGCACATTGCTGCACAAAAGGGCCATAGAACCTGTCCCTGCCTCTCAGAGGAACAGGAGGTTCTAGTCCCACTTCTTTCTAGTCTCCAAATCCGTAGGGGATTTACGGCCCATCCTAGATCTGAGAAACCTGAATTTCTACATCCAGTACAAGAAGTTCAGGATGGTGACTCTACATGGCCTGCTGCCACTGCTGTATCAGAGAGACTGGATATGCTCTCTCAACATGCAGGATGCACACCTGTATATCAAGGTGTGTGCTTCCCACAGACAGTACCTTCTGTAAAGTTCCAGGTGGAGCACTACCAGTTCTGAGCATTGTCCTTTGGCTTGTCTTCTGTGCTTCAGGTCTGTACCAGATGCTTGGTGGTGGTGGTAGCTGCCCTCAGGAGGGAGGGGCTGTACAGCTTCCCTTACCTGGATGACTGGTTGCTCAAGGCACAATCCGGGGAGCAACTACTACAGACCCTGGAACGTATAAGGCAGTTGTTCCATACCCTGGGCATTGTGGTCAGTTTGCTCAAGTCAGTCTTGACCCATTGCCAGTGCCTCCAGTACATCGGGGCAGTCCTGGACACGGCTGAAGGTTTTGGGTTCTTCCCACAGGACAGGGCAGACTGCCTGATGGCCCATGTCCAACTGCTTTACAACAGCAGATATATCATGGCCAGAACCTTCCTGAGACTCCTGGGTCTCATGGCCGCAGCCATTGTCACGTTGACTTTAGCCAGACTCCATGTGCGGATTCCGCAGTGGACATTAAGGGTCCAGTGGGACCAATGCACCGATGACCTAGAACAGCAGGTTCTAGTCTCCTCTCCGGTCAAAGTGGTGCTGTTATGGTAGATGGAACCAGCAGCCTGCTGAAAGTGGTTCCCTTCCTCATTCCTTCCCCTCAGCAGATTCTCACCACAGACACTTTGGGGTTGGGCTGTGGGCCCATCTGGGATCCCATCAGACTCAAGGAACGTGGTCCAGCATGGAGACTGCTCTCCACATCAGTATCCTGGTGAGGAGAGCCATTGTGAATGTCTTGCAAGCCTTCTAGACCCATTTGTTCTCAGGCCATCTGCTGATGCAGACGAGCAACGTCAGTTTAGCGCACTACATCAACAGATGGGGGGGGGGGAGCAATGAGGGTCTGGTACTGGGCTCTAGAACATTGCCTCAAACTGTTGGTCATCCATGATCTAGGCATCCAAAACATTTTGGTGGACAGGCTCAGCTGGTCGCAGTCTTGGGATAAACACAAATGGGAGCTGCTGACTTCGTTTGTAGATGACCTGTTTGACAGGTGGGGTCACCCAGAGTTGGATATATTTGTGTCCCCACTCAACGAAAACTGCCATATTTCTGCTCGCTCGCTCCAGGGCCTGGAGTTTTCTGGCAAGATGCATTGTCTCTCTCTTGGAAAGAGATGTTCCTTTACGCCTTTCCTCCCGCTTCTGTTCTCCAGAGAGGCTGATCAAGCTCCAGATGGAGGGGGCCACTGTGTTCCTCATTGCCATCTTCTGGCTTCACCACATTTGTTTCCCCTTGCTGCAGCAGCAGGTGGTGCAACCTCCCTGTGCCCCTGCCCCTGTACAAAGGCTTGCTCTCCCAGGAGCAGGGCACCCTGGTCCATCTGGATCTTAGATCACTGCACCCCCATGCATGGCTCCTGAAGACATAACCATGGCTAGGTTTGGAGTATCATGAAAGGTGGCTGCCAGGAAACCCTCCACCAGGGCAACTTATTCCATGAAGTGGAAGCATTTTGCTCTGTGGGCCCTCCCCATCATTTGGACCCTTTCACTTGTCCAGTGAATCAGATTCTGGAGTACTTACTATCCC
The DNA here is from genome assembly GCA_016271365.2 of Neoceratodus forsteri. Classification (NCBI taxonomy): domain Eukaryota; kingdom Metazoa; phylum Chordata; order Ceratodontiformes; family Ceratodontidae; genus Neoceratodus; species Neoceratodus forsteri. Next base: position 1,685,937,271 of record CM057450.1, on the reverse strand, counting down.
TTTCAGATTCTGGCCTGCAGAACTTCTCCATTAAGGTGCATCTGTCAGCCATTTCGGCCTTCCATGTGCCTGCAGATAGCCGCACACTGGCACAACTACAGGTGTCCTATACTTTCATGAGAGGCATTCTCCATTTGAAGCCTCCCATCCACAATCCAGTCCCACCTTGGGACTTGAATTTTGTGTTGGAGAAACTTACTTGGCTCCTTTTGAGCCTGCTACGACTTGCGAGCTATGCTTTCTGTCATAGAAAGTGTTATTTTTAGTTGCTATTACTTCTGCATGAAGGATTTTCGAGCTTTAGGCTCCGATGTGTGAGCCTTCTTATTTGATTTTCCACAAGGACAGGGTGTCTTTGAGTACGAACCATAAGTTTCTTCCTAAGGTGGTGTCTGAGTTTACTTTAAAATAAACCATCCACCTATCTGTTTATAGTGTATGGTATAATGTTGTTATGGATAGAAATTCATAATTAGAATGGAGTTGTTACGCTACAGTAGCTGTGTCATCACAGCTGTTATGCTGCACTAGCTATGTCACTACTGCAGCATAACAACTTGGAATGCTGCCACATAGTTGCTTTCCTCAATCCAGTTAAACTGTAAATTGCGTTTTTTTTAACTTGAACTTGCAGAAACATCTGCAGCATACTGTCAGTTAAAAAAAAAAAAGAAAATGTTAAAATTTCTATTCTCTGTTGTCTTCTCCAGCTGATTTTGTGTGATTTTCTATGCTGTGACTGCCCATACACTATAAAAGATTGTGTATGAGCAGTCATACACAAACAAGGAAATTCTTGTATCTTGAGGTTCCCTTGGCCATAAAGTACCTCTCGAGCTGCACTCTCGAGGTCATCTGTTAACAAGGAAACCTCTCAATACAGGAATATCCTTGTTATACATGACTGCTCATACACAATCCTCTATATTATCCTGAACATGCCAATCCAGGGGAAGCATTGCTGCACACTTTAGATGTACACAAAATTCTGCGTTACTATACACAGTTTGAAAGACTGCAGGAAGTCCTCACAGCTGTTTCTTTCGCCCTTGGGGAACAGAGCGTACCAGTTTTGAAAGAGTGACTGTTCAAATGGTTGGCGAACTGTATTTCTTTTGTTACAGGAAGTACGGTAAGGAACTTCCTGATGTTGTTCATGGTCATTCAACCGGAGACATGACCACTTCAGTTGCCTGTTTAAGGAATGTTTTAGCTGCAGAGATCTGTACTACTGCAACTTGGAGTACAGTTCACACATTCACTAAACACTAGTCTGGACATTGCATCTAGGAGAAGGGCAGACTACAGCCTATCTGTGCTTCATGGCCTCCTGTCTTAGATCTCTAGCCTCCAGCCACCTAGACTGTCTCTCTGGCTGTAACTGCTTGGGACTCATTCCATAGGTGTGGCCTGATGCAAGAGGTACCCTCGATACAAGATATTACAGTTATGTAAGAACATACCATAACAGTAGATCTTCAAGAGCATCTCTTGCATCAGGCCATGCCGTCCCACCCTCTGTCCCTTTTGCTTTTTGAGCTTTGCTGTGTCTGTTTCTCTCTCTCTCTCCAGGGCTGTTCACATTCTGTTTCACCTCACCTTCTGGCGGGAACCTCTGGCTTCCCTCGGTTCCTCGGCTGGGCATCCTCTGTATGTGGTATCCAACAGGAAAATAACTGAGAAGGGTACGGGGCCACCCACGCTTATTTGGGGGGGACGTTGATGCATCTGACGTCGTCGTGGGTGGCCCCTTATAGACTGCTAACTAGAAAAATTTCTGTGTAGCCCTAATGCCTGTCGGCTACAGTTCCATAGGTGTGGCCTGATACAAGAGATCCTCTCAAAGGTCTACTGTTATGGTAAGTTCTTATGTAACTGTACTTTTCCTGGATTGAACCTCTCAGACAGCGTGCTAGTGGTACTGAAGGTATCTACAAAGCTATCTATGAGGACAGTATATTCTTCTAAAACGGAAAGAGTCGCATTCTGGTGTGCCTGTCAGAAAATGTCACCCTTACAGACAGATCTGTCTGTTGTACTGGAGTACTTGGTACACTGACAGTATTTTGGTCTCATATAATCTACCCTGGATGTGCATCTGGCAGCTGTTCGCATACACATCAGCCAGGATGGAAAAATCTGTGACATCATGACCCATTTTCAAAAGAGTTTTGAAAGGTTTGAATAATCTACATTCCCCCTGTCAGGGAACCTGTTCCTTCATAGGATTTGATTCTATGCCTTACCCATCTGATGGAGTCTCCTTTCAAGCCACTGGTTACAGCAAACATCAAGTATGTCACATGGGAAACAGTTTTTCCTCATTGCTATGGCATCTGCTAGGACAGTTAGTGAGCTGCAAGTACTCTGGACAGATGCCAACTACGTTATCTCACACAGAGATAAGATAGTTCTAAGAACAAATAGGAAATTCCTTCCTAAACTGGTGTCAGAATTTCATTTGAAACAATCTGTTACCCTGCATGTGCATTTATCTAACCATTCCAACAAAGGTGAGCAGAAGCTGTACAGCCCTGATGTAAAAAGGGTGTTGAGCTGTTATCTTGACTGAACCAGAGACACCAGAACTGACAGCACACAGTGGTTTCTCACTAGTGGAGAGGATGTTAAGGGTAAGCCAGCAGCTGGAAAGAATACTTCTCATTGGATAGTCTCCTATATCCAGTCTTGGTATGAGGAGGCTGGTAAGAAGCCTCCCAGAAGCCTAAAGGTGCACTGTACCAGAGCTAATTCTGCATACCTTTCAGCTGTCCATGATGACGAGGGACATCCCTCATTTTGCCCCTCTAAAGTGCGCTGTTTCTCTTCTGTCTCATAGAAAAGGTGCTGCCCACACAAAGAATGCACTGTACATTTCTGCAGAAATTTATAATATTCTATGATGCTAAGTCCAAAATAAATTTTGTAGAAGTAAACACAATGGTGTTCACAGTGTTCTGAGCTTTTCTCCATGTTTAAAGATGTGTCCCCATTTTTATTTATTTATTTATTTTTTGAATACTTAATGGTCTTTTTTGTAATTTACTCCCCTTCCCCCCCAGGGCAACAGCGTACCAGGGCTCGAATTTAGCGGTATTCCGTTACATTTTGAGTACCAAAATTCATACCGAAATACCAAAATTAGAGTCCTGGTGCCCCGTATAAAATACCATTTCTAGGGACATGGATATGTTGTTCATCCACACTGTCTGGCAGGTTCCTTGCCACTTTAAATCTTGCCGGAAGGTCTTCAAGCTGGCTCCTCCCACCCACCCGGGTGGTAAAACTCTCGGCCCCGCCCCGTGACGCCAGATCTTCCTAACCGCTTGGAAGCTCAGATTCCCTCCTTAACGCTCTGCGTGATAGACTGGATCCTAACTCTTCGGTTCATCCGAAACTCATTTTAAAATTTTCAAGACTTCGGTCTTCCTTTTCCCTCGCGGCTTTGATGGACAAATCGACTCCTGGTTTTCGGCGGTGCCCTTGTGGGCGAAGATGTCCAGGACGGATCTGCCTCTCCGCGTCGTCTACTGCCTCGCCTAGAACGCGACCGCAGGCCCGCGGAGTAGCTGCGTTCGCTAGCCAACGCCTTGAGGAGCTGCCATCGTTAAAGCTGACGCCCCAAGAAGTGCTACCACTGTAAAGTTGAAAGAGTCTCAAGCATGGTGTTACTGCGGTGGCTAGGCTCGCTGAGCAGCTTGAGCAGATGATCGCCCTCGAGGAGGAGGCGGCTCAGGCCGCATCGCCCTCGAGAAGGAGGCGGCCCAGGCCGCATCTTCCTCCTCCTCGGTCGTGGCTTTTATCCCACACTCTTTTGGTACCTCGTATTCTGCTTCATTCAAGGAGCTTTGCCAATCCCTTTCCATGAAGGGAGAGGGGCCATCGGGACATTCCTCTCGGTCCAAAAAGAAGGATTCCAAGAGTAAGTCCCATAGTCGGCGTTCGTGGGAGAGGGAGAGGTCCCCTTCCCTGGACAGCTGACCGTCAACTTCAGTCGAGGTTGCAGCTAAGGCCGTTGGCTTCACGGTGTCCCCTGCCAGGTCAGCCGTTGAGACTCATGACACGGTCAAGATTTTCTCGATTCTGTTGGACGGTTGTCGACTTCGGTGAAGCTGACAACCCTTCTTCGCCGGTTCTCCCGGTGGAGACCGAGGATCTGCCTGTGCCCTCGGTGCAGCAGTCCCCGGTTAAGGTGTCTGAGCCGAGGGAAGAGCGGGTGTCCCCCGCTCTTTCCCAGGCCCATCCTCGAAACACCGAGGATCTTGGTCTCGGCCAGGACCTCTTCTGGTCCAGCCGATCCTGTGCCGACATCAGCGGTCTCGGCCCTCGGCACCGAGGTAAGTGGTGACGCCTTGCCTTCTGCCTTCCTCCTTGGAACAGGAGAGGCTTCGGCCCAAATTGCGTCGATGCTACGAGGAACTGATGTGGCAGCAGTTACTTTTGTCCTGGAGCAAGTCGACACCGATGCCTTCCCTGGCCATCAAGTGGCTGTCACCCGAACTGCCGAAACAACCTCTCGCTGCAGTCGAGATGCCCAAGCCTGGGCCGGTTGTTCGGGCAAAACCTGCTGCCCCACCGATTGTGGTGGAACCTCCGCCTCCACAACAGTATTTACAAAGGAAGAGGGGGAGGTATCTAAAACAAACAGTAGAAACACTCTGGATGCAGAAGTTGATACCAGCCCATTTACAGAAGAAAGGGTTCTGAAAGAACTCTTAAAACTGAAGGTGGACAAAGCAATGGGGCCTGATGGGATTCATCCCAGAATTCTAAAAGAACTAAGGGTAGAATTAGTGACACCACTGACTACCCTGTTTAACAAATCATGGGAGGATGGGGTGGTACCCGAGGACTGGAGGAGGGAAGATGTGATTTCCCCTTCACAAAAGTGGGAGCAAGGCAGAAGCAGGAAACTACAGACCTGTTAGTTTAACCTCAGTGGTAGGGAAAATGATGGGATCACTTCTGAAGGAAAGAATTGTCAAGTATCTAGAGGCCAGAGGGGCACAGGATCCAAGGCAGCATGGATTCACAGCAGGAAGGTCATGCCAGACAAATCTGATAGATTTTTTTGACTGGGTGACCAAAGTAGTAGATCAGGGAGGGGCTGTGGACATGGCCTACCTAGACTTTAGCAAGGCATTTGACACAGTCCCACACAAAAGATTAATATACAAGCTAGCTAGCATGGGAGTGGGTCCCAAGATGACAGCCTGGGTAAAGAATTGGCTGGAGAATAGGACACAGAGAGTAATAGTAAATGGAGTCCACTCTGAAGAAAGGGGGGTTACTAGTGGGGCACCCAGGGTTCAGTATTAGGACTGTCCTCTTCAATGTCTTTATGTTTACATTGCAGAGGGACTGAAGGAAAAGTATGTCTCTTTCAGATGACACAAAAGATCTGCAACAGAGTTGATGCACAAGTGGGGTGGAAAGGATGAAAAGGGACTTGGCAAGGTTAGAGGAATGGTCAAATGTATGGCAGCTTAGATTCAATGCTAAGAAGTACAGGTAATGCACCTGGGAAACAAAACCCAGGGAAGAGTACACAATGGGGGTGAGATACTAACAACAACAAAATGGAAAGAGACCTGGGGTAGTCATATCAGATGACCTAAAGGTGGGCAAGCAATGTGAGAGGTCAGCAAGGAGGGCTGGGGGATACTGGGATGCATAGGAGAGGCATCACCAGTAGAAAACAGGAAGTTATTATCCTCTGTACAGGCAGCTGGTCAGACCCATCTGGAGTACTGCGTGCAGTTCTGGAGATCCAGCTTCGCAAAGACATAGACAGGATGGAAGTTGTCCAGAGGAGGGCACTAAAATGGTGCAGGGTCTGCACCGGAAGACATATGAAGAGAGACTTAAGGAGCTTAATATGTATAGCCTCGAGGAAAGGAGGGAGAGGGGGGACATGATAGAAACTTTCAAGTACCTCAAGGGAATCAACAAAGTCCAAGAGGGTAGCATCTTTCAAAAAAAGAGGTGTGCAAGAACAAGGGGCACAATTTGAAGATAGAGGGGGTGGCTCAGAGGTAATTTAAGGAAGCATTTTTTCACAGAGAGGGTTGTGGATGCATGGAACGGCCTTCCAGAGGAGGTCGTGGAGTCAAAAACAGTGGTGGAATTCAACCATGCATGGGACAGTCATAAGGCAATTCTAGGGGGTGTGGGTAGGAAGAAGTAGGCTGTTGGTTAACTAGGATCTGCAGCTTATCCAGTAGGCAGGGAAATGGGCAGACTGGGTGGGCCAAGCAGTCCTTATCTGCCGACAAATTCTATGTTTCTATGTAACCGAAATCGGGGGTGCCGACCAAGGACTCTCGGTCGGGTCAAGGCCAGCCCCACAGGTTGTCAGTCACCCTCACTCCCGACCGTCCTCGGCAGGTGGAGGGTGGCTGAGGCCCTAGGCAGCTCTTCGCGGACTCCTCAGAGTCCGACGATGACTCCTCCCTGTTCTCCAGGCTGGTTGACCTGGAGTCCTCCGGGGGCCAGTCACTGGACGAAAGCCCATCGCCCTTATGGGTCTGCTTTGGCTCATCTCGGAGTCCACTGGGATGCAGCTCGAGCCTGTATCCAAACGGGCCAAGTATCCTCTGACAGAGATACTGGACTGAGGGGATTCACCCACGGAGGCTTTTCCGGTGGCTGAGGCCATTGTAGGCCCAGCCTTGGAGCTTTGGCAGCGGCCTGCTTCCTGTCCTGCGCCCTCGCCAGGATGGCCAGGAAGTATGCGGTCCCTACCGGCTCTTTGCCCGGTTTTGGAGCACCCCTCTGTCAAGGGTTGGTCACTGACAGCGCTTTTCTGGCATTCCGAAATGCTAGGGACGTGGACAAGCACCCGACAAGGAGTCCAAAAGCTGGACTACGCGGGCGCAGGACGCTATGCCCTCCCTTGGCCTCTGCCAGGCCAGCTCGGCCGTGCTGATTGCACGCTTCTTCCACGCCCTCATGGGCTCCCTGGATGAGGTGATCCCTCATCTCCCGGCTGACCTGCAGACCACGGTCCGGCAGGTTTGGGACTTGGGTAGGGCGATGGCGAAGCAACAGCTCCAAACAGTTCTGGACATAGGGGACTCCTGTGCCAGATTGGTTTTAGCCATGGTGGCCATGCACTGCAGAGCATGGCTGAGGATATCCACCTTCATGGCAGATACCCAGCACAAGTTGGCGGATGTCCCCTTCTTGGGAACCGACCTCTTCAGCCCTGGAGTGGAAGGTCACCTCCAGTGGATCGAAAAGTCCACTGCCACTCCGGACTCTGTCACCTCTGCCCAGAAGGACAAAGGCCGCCGACAGCAGCAGCACAAGCCCTTTCGTCCTGCTGCGCCTGCGGCACGTCCAGCCCAACAGCACCAGGGCCAGCAGGCTTGCGCTTGGCATCCCAAACCCAAGCCCGCAGCTTCCTCTACTAGGAAGCAGGGAGGTAAAGGCCCAGGAGGTCCCTCGGCCGGTCTCTACTCCAAGCCTGCCCAGTGACGGGTTGAGGGGTGTCACCCCCAGCCTCGTCACTCCCCCCTGGGTTCCCCCCATGGGGGGACTGCTCTGCCACGGACCGCTGGGTGTTGGAGGTGGTAGGAAAGGGCCTGGCTCTGGAGTTCGAGCAGGCTCCACCCTTTCAAGCCGTCACCCCTCAGGGGGCCACGAGGTCCGCAGCCTCGCTGTCGGCCCGCCGAGCCGATATTGCCCTGCTCCTTGAAAAAGAGGTGATTAGGAAGGTGGTGGATTCTCCTCCAGACCCAGGGTTTGTGTCCAGGTATTTCCTGGTCCCAAAACGGACACGGGGCTGGCGCCCCATTCATGACCTGAACAGGTTCCTAAGGTCTCGGACCTTCAGGATGGTCACTGTGGCTCAGATAATCCCATCCTTGGAATGAGGTGTGTGGTTCTGTTCCCTGGACCTCCAGAACATGTTCTTTCACGTCCTAATCCATCCTTCCCATCAGAGATTCCTCCGCTTCAGAGCGGAGGGATCCCCTTACGAGTTCCGGGCCATGCCCTTCGGCCTCTCCCTAGCTCCCAGGGTATTCACCAAATGCATGACAGTGGTGACAGCATTCCTGCGGCGTTGAAGGGTCCGGGTGTACCCCTACGTGGACGACTGGCTGATTGCAGCCCCCTCCAGAGCGGAGGTGGAGCGGTCCAGAGATCTGGCCCTCCAGGTTTGCTCTCAGATTGGCCTCCTCATCAATGAGGCCAATTTGGAACTCATGCCAAAGCAGGTGATACGTTTCATTGGGGCAGAGCTCGACTTTCTTTGAGCCAGAGCACGGCTCCCGGTGGACAGGGCTGAGGTTCTTTCCTCCTTTGCCCAATCATTTCAGGTTGGGCAATCGCACCCTGCCTGGGACTTCCTGCGCCTCCTAGGCCTCATGGCGGCCTGCACCAGTGTGGTCTGTTGGGCCCGCTGGTACATGCATCCCCTTCAATGGGGACTGGCCAGCCAGTGGTCACAGCGCTTCGATCCATTGGATCAGCTAGTGACAGTGACCCAGGGGATGTGGAACGCTCTCCAGTGGTGGACCATTCCGGCACATCTGCAGGAGGGCATCCCATTTATCTGCCTCGAGCCGACGGTCTCTCTATCGACTGATGCCTCTCTAATGGGTAGGGGTGCCCATCTGGGGGAGCACAGAGCACATGGCCTCTGGTCCCCTCAGGAGTCCCGATGCCACATCAACCTGTTGGAACTTCGAGCGGTTCGTCTAGCCCTCACCGCCTTCGCTCCGTTTCTACGGGGTCAAGTGGTTCAGGTCCAGACGGACAATACCACGACCATGTACTACCTAAACTGCCAGGGCGGGACGCACTCCATGCCTCTGTGCAGGGAAGCTCTCTGCATTTGGTCTCTTTTGCACAGCCTGGAGGCGGATCTCCTCGCCATTCACGTGGCAGGAGCCTCCAACACCCTGGCTGATGCCCTAAGCCGGAGAGGGGCTGCGTCTCATGAGTGGTCTCTCCTGCCGGAGGTAGTACAAGATGTCTTCTCCCACTGGGGCACGCCTCAGGCAGACCTGTTTGCCTCCAGGGAGAATGCAAAGCTGATACTGTTTCATGCCCGCCCCCCTCAGCAGGGCTTGCTGCAGGGGGATGCCTTCTCGAGGCCGTGGACCCCGGGCCTCTTCTTCACCTTTCCCCCATTTCCCTTGATCCACAGCGTGTTTCTCAAGGCAAAGAGGGACAAGGCGCAGGTGATTCTGGTAGCCCCAGACTGGCCCCGCCAGTTCTGGTATCCAGATCTCCTCAGTCTCAGCTCCAGGCTCCCGAGGCGGCTTCCAGCCCACCCGGACCTGGTCTCAGTCAATCAGGGGAAGGTATTCCATCCGGACCTTCAATCCCTGCACCTGAGGGCCTGGTTTCTGAGCGGCTAGAGTTCCAGGCCTTGGGTCTTTCCGATGAGGTCCTCAATGTTGTTGAGGCATCCCGTAAGGAGTCGACTAGAAAATGCTACGCCTTCAAATGGTAGAGATTTTTCATTTGGTGTCAGGGCAAGGGTCTGGACCCTTCCTCCTGTTCCTTGACAAGCATTCTGGACTACCTGTGGTCCCTTTCTCAGCAAGGGCTTCGGTCCCCGACCCTTAAGGTGCACCTGGCAGCCATCTCTGCTTACCGGGTGCGGGCCGGGAAGCAGTCGGTGGCACAGGAGAAGGTGGACGGGCGCTTTTTCAAAGGCCTTGATCACATATCCCCTCCGGTGCAAGAACCTCTACCTCCGTGGGATCTACTGCTGGTATTGGCTAAGCTCATGGGCAGGTCATTCAAACCGATGCACAGGTGTGACATCTCTCACCTGTTGTGGAAGACCGCCTTCTTGGTGGCTATCACGTCAGCCAGAAGGATGGGAGAGCTCCAAGCACTTTCCATCGAGTCTCCTTATCTGGTCTTCCACAGGGACAAGGTTGTCCTGCGCCCCCACCCGAAATTCCTTCCGAAGGTGGTGTCGGAGTTTCACCTTAACCAGGTGTTGACTCTGCCAGTGTTCTACCCCAATCACACCTCGGAGGCCGAATATAGGCTCCATACTTTGGACCCTAGAAGAGCGCTCGCTTATTATAAGGAGCGGACGGCTGAGGTTCGCCAGCTGTTTGTCACCTACGCTGAAGCCGCACCTGACAGACCTGCAGCCAAACGGACGATAGGCAGGTGGGTCACCTCCTGCATAGATCTCTGCTATAGGCTGGCGGGCATCGAGCCTCCCAGAGGGATAAGAGCTCATTCTACCCGCCATACCACTGCATCGGTAGCTGCTTCCAGGGACATCCCTATCCAAGAAATCTGCAGGGCTGCTACCTGGAAGTCAGCACATGCCTTCATCACCCATTACCACATCGACCTTCACGCCGGGATGCTGGTTTTGGGGCCTCGGTTCTCCAGTCTTTATTCCCTAAGTAGGGAGTGTGCGTCTTGCCTACCTCCTCCCAGAGAACTGCTAGAAGTCTGCCAGACAGTGTGGATGAACAACATATCCATGTCCCTAGAAATAAAAGTTACTCACCAGTAACAGGAGTTCTAGGAATGGTATATGTTGTTCATCCACACGACCCACCCGACCTCCCCGGCTTTGACGCACAACCTGGCTTCCAGCGGGCTAGATCTAGCGTCATGGGGCGGAGCCGAGAGTTCTACCACCTGGGTGGGTCGGAGGAGCCAGCTTGAAGACCTTCCGGCAAGATTTAAAGCGGCATAGAACCTGCCAGACAGTGTGGATGAACAACATATACCATTCCTAGAACTCCTGTTACAGGTGAGTAACCTGTATTTTTTGTACTGTGATCTAGGGTGTATTACCAGCTCCCGACTGTGGTGGCGCTGTTCACAATGCCAAATGAGTAATTTTTAGCACATCTATCTTTCTGAATGTAGCTATGCGAGCTGCATTCAGTATACATTTGCGACGGCGGGATTTGTCTTTTTTTAAATCCTAGCAGTTCTTTGAGTGCTGGTGAAAGTCGGACTGAGAAAATCGGGCCTCATCTAAGATAAAAAAAAAATGAGGTCAGTATCTATTTTTTTCAAGGAGCTTGCCTGTCACAGTATCATTTAGTGCAGCTAGCAGATGGTTATTACATACTGAGTGACAGCCTGCAGTAACTAACTTGCCCCCCAAATGCAGCCCTATATGATTATTAATAAAAACGGTAAGTCCAGGTTGTGTTATAGTTAGCCAGTTTCATTACTTTTGTTCAGAAGTGCAGGGCTGTCAATGAGAGAACGTGGTTTCCCTAAGTGGTGCCCTTGTTCCTGATTCTAAATGAGTGGTGCCCTTGTGCGCCGCCCAGAAGTTGTCCTTAGGGCTCATCGACGAGAAGAAACGTTGTTCCCATCTCTGAGTAGGGTTTCCTAAGTGCTCGTCGATGGCACACTGTTGCGGAGGTTTTCGTTGACGAGCAGTGGAAGTACAAAGTGCTCGTCGATGGCTCAGAGGTACGGGGTGGTTTCCATTGACTCAGCTAGCTGTTTAGCAGAGAAGTAACATGGTTGCTGCGGAATCACTATGAGAGAGGAGTGGAGAAGCATGGCTCAAAGTAACAACCTAGCTGCTTGCAGCATAAGATCGCAGGAAACCAGCGGGTTTCCTTTGACCTTATGCTGTAAGCAGCTCTGCTGTTACTTGGTCCCTATTTCTCCACTCCTCTCTTGCAGTGATTCTGCAGCAATTACGTTGTTTCTTTCCTCTCCCCCATCCCCATTGCGGACATGTGCCAGTGATCCTGCCATCCCGTCCCCGGAAACTCCCGGACCCCCAGGCTGAACTGAGAGAGAGACAGGGAGAAAAACCCTATCCTGGTGCATTTATTAGGCTGACATAGAATGAAATAAAATGTCTGGAAGCAAGGCAGTGGTGATGGATAAAACTTTTCTTCGCAGGGTTGTAGCCTGATTGAGACTCTTGGGAAATCATGTTTGAGCCTGCTTTGGTAGAAATCACCTTTGCATAAAATGAATTTATTTGTAGTGGTAAGTTTTGCTCAGTGTAAAATGTAATTATTAGAGATAGCTTTTACACTGGAACAAACCTTACCACTACAAATGAGTTCATTTTAGGCAAGGGTGATTTCTACCAAGCAAGCAAGCTCACATCAGTTTCCCAGACTCAGAACTGGGGCACGTTTTTAAAGTTCTAATGCAGAGCCTGTACATCAAACAATGGCATGCAACGGGACAGGCCTTCTGTGCAGGTATAATTGTCCACAAAGTGCCTTCCCTCAGGGCCCTGAGTCATTAAAGCCTTGTTGCTGCTTGCCTTTGACTTGAGTGCTGTTGTATCAGTCAAATTCATGTGTGCCTGCCCTGTGAAGACAAGTCTGACCCATCACCACTGCCTTGCTTCCAGACATTTTTTCATTCTATGCCAGCCTAATAAATGAATAAGACAGCGAGGATGAGAGGAGACTTGACTCGCATGTAGCTGTGTGTTAAGGGGCCCGATATTCAAATCTGAGTGGGCAGAGAGGGATGATGGCAAAAGCTTTACACTATAGTAGCCCAGCAGGTATGCTGCCAAAACAGGTATGGTGATGGAAATAAATATAATTTAAATTAAATAATATTTACAATAATAACGAATAGTGCCCAGGACGTCATCCTTTAGTTTGAATATCAGGCCCCTCAGATTGGGTTCAGGTTTAGAAGTTTTTGTAATTAAATTGATACCAGCTGCTGTTACCAAAAAACAATTGGCTGTGATAACTCCCCCACCACACACACACAACCAAAAGAAACAACAGACGTGTTTTTTTTTTTATCTTTGTTTTTGGGAGTCTTTTACTGGCTCTGGCAGGCCAGGGCATCTCTCAGAGGTGCCCACTCTGCCATCACCTCTACTCCCCATCGAGACCACCCCTCCTCCGGGAACTAGATTGCTGAGCGCCCACTACCAAGGACTTTTCAGTGCCCTGCATTCTAGCTTTAGAATCATAAATAAACATAAAAATTAATTGAATTCTGGCTGAATACCAGATTTAAAGCGGGATACCAAAAGTCTTCATCTGGTATTCTGCCAAGAATACACCTTTTTTTTCTTAAATTCTACCCCTGCATACACTTGCATGTATGTGCATGAAGGTGTTAGTGGCCCCTTCCATCCCTCCCCAGACTTGCGTCGCTGCTTCTAACCGCCTGCGTTACCCACTGGACCTCCACCCGGTGGGGGCGGGCCTACGGCAGAGCGGGCATCCACCCCTATGGAAGGGAGAGCCATAGCTCAATCCTGTTCCAACCAGCACCCCAAGGCTTTTGACACTGTACATCATAATCTATTAATCACACAGCTATGTTATGCTGGGCTCTCACCTGAGTCCACTACCTGGTTCAAGAGCTCCTTGGAGTGTTCCTTCAGATGCACGTCCTGTTCACTCAGGAGTTCCTCAAGGCTCCATTCTTGGGCCACTTCTTTTTAGCCTCTTTCTGAATGATCTTCTACAATCGTGTCCAGCACAAATCCTTTTCTATGCTGACAACGCCATCATCCTCTCCACTCACAAGGATCCGGGCCACCTTCAAAAGAATCTACAGCTTGCCGTCACCTCGACTGAAACTTGGTTTAGTACACATAAATTGATTCTCAACTACAAAAAATCCAAGTCCATGCTCTTCTGCAGTCCGCACAACAAACACACAGACTCAATCCCATCACGATCAAAAACTGCCTTGGTGCAACCCTCGAACAGGTTCAATACTTTAAATATGTAGGTATTACCATCGATTGTAACCTATCATATGCTATGCACATTGACAACATTGCCAAGGCTGCGAACACTCATTGACCTACTCTTCAGGCACAGGCAATGCCTTACCTCAGATGCCTTAACCCATTATACCTATTAGCACCATATGGCATCAGAACCATCCATTGCTTAAACTGACCCAAAATGGCGGCATCAGATAGAATGGGTTAAGGATTGCAATACGGAGCTCAGTAATCTCAATAATCGACTACAGCCTGATCATCTATGGCTCTGCCTCTGCCACCGCCCTCAGGCGCATATCCATTGCACTAAACAAAGCTTGCCATCTCATAACCGGCGCCCATCACCTCACCCACACGTGTGATCTCTACGCACAGACTGGGTGGCTTCAACTTTCAAACTGGATCAAGTACCAAACCTGCTTTATGACAAAGAAAAAAACACTAGGCCTTGCTCCCCCAGGGTGTCCAGGCTCTCCTCTGCCCAGCATGGACTACTCGCATCACCAGGGGCTCTGAATCCCAGCTTCTGCATATCCCACCTTTCTGCACCACACAAGGGCAAAGATCATTCGTGCACAGAACTCCCAGCTGGTTCAATGGTCTCAACATTGAAATCGCCTCAATGCCAAAGCTTGGTCCGTTCAGATCCAATCTTCGTCACATCCTGTCTGCATCTAGCTCCTGTGACTGTCCTTCCTAATTGTTCTCCCCTCTCCTCTTTGTTGTTTCCACCTAGCACTTAACGCTGTCCCCCCTCAACTCCCTCTCCCATACACCCATTCATCCTCCCCTCTCCCACCCTATTTCCCTACCCCTGTAGCACTTTAATTGATATTTGACAAGTGCCTATGGCCGCACCCCATTAGTGTGTCTCTCCTCCATACCGTGTCAACCCTGTTACCAGACCTCCTTCTGGCATTTTTGCCACTGTATTGAATGTATAAAACTGTATGTAACTGATTGTAACCCACTGTTATACTGTTATTCAGTGTCTTGTTTGTGTAACCCCCCTGCAAATGGGGGTTCCCAAAAGACTTCCAGGAGCTTGCTTGAATGCTCCAAGCCTGAATGGTGTTTGGCATTTAAGCCATTTATCAGTGAGTGTTTTTAGAACCTCTGGTACTGTCTCTTTAAGAGCTGTCTGCTTGCAGACATAATTAGTTTGTATGGGAGACTGTGTTTCTTTGATTGAGTACCACTCAAGCTGCTGCCAATTCACTTCATTTTGCAGTCACTAGGGTGCAAAGGAACCTATCTGAAAGATGTAACTGTTTGCCAGAAATTATTTAGAGTAATAATGAAATTACAGTTTGTCTAACCTGCTTTCTTTGCAGTCAGAACTGTGTCTGCTAGTTCCCCATTCTGATTTTGAACTGCTGAACTGGACCAATCAGTGTGGTGTGCTAGCTCTAAAATGGTCCCTTGGATCTAATCAGAACTTGGACTCATAATCTGAGCCAGCCACAAGAGGATTGTATGAGCAGTGACTTGGGAGATGTAGTTTAGACTTCAGTGCCTTTGGACCAACAGCAGCAGTCTATTGTGAGTGACAGCCAATCCAGTCAAGAACTGGGAGGAACTCAAAGGAAGTGCCAGTTTTGTCGGTTGGAGTTCAGTTGAGCTTGGCAGTGAAGAAGGAAGGAGCCCTGTGCTTTTCAGTGTGCAGTTTTAGTCAAAAAAGCGTGTGTAGGCCCAGAGTTCGGTCTGCAGCTTGTGTAACAGCTTCATTAGGACTGAATCAGTCCTGTGAAGAGAATCAAAGGATATCTGAAGAGTAGAAACCAGGCTTACCCTGTAGAAGACTGGAGGAATTGCTGAAAATTTCACTCGGTCTGTCAGGAACTGAATCTGCTGTGTGTTCTCCCGGTATTGTGCAGTAATTGCGATTGGGATACAGATGCAGCCTGCCTGGTATAGTGCTTTCTTTTATATAATGTGTGAAGAGGTTTGTGTACCTCAAGTGAGCCCTGCTGACATTGAAGGACCCTATCTTATTTGGAGGTCGTGAGTACTAATTCAGGATTCGCTCCCTGTTGAATTGCCACATTAAATCCAAATGGAATTACTGTACCGCTGACTGTTTAATTTTCCTTTCTCTGTGTGAAAGGGCCCTACCAGCTGCCACGGTTTGGACTAGCCACTAGGGCTTGGGTACCCAGGGACAGTAACTGATAGGGATAGCTGTGCACAGAGCCATAGGTAGATTATTAGAGTGATAAGCTAATTAACCTGATTTCCCCTGTCCTTGTTATATCCCCTAAATAAATCAGAGCTGCTTGTTTCAGCAAAGTTATACTGCCTGAGGTATTTGTCTATGTTAAAGTACTGTACTGTGATTGTTGCACTGTATCTCATTTCACAGGAGGTCCCAGTGCCGGAACCAGACCTGGGGGTAAGTGTATACTGTGAAGGTAATTCTGATATATTGTGTGGGCCACTAGTGGGAAGAAAGGGGGTTGCAGTGTCCCAGAGGGCTGTGACCAAGTTAGTTTAACTATTGCAAAACCCTGACCTCTGGGTGGAGGCACCGCCATTGGAACCAGGCCCCTCAACCTGTTAGTGGCAAATCAGGCAGGGGTAATAGCCCCTGGGATAGCGCCATCTAGGGGTTACATTTGAATTGTACCTCAACTGGCGTGGAACCCTTGTAAAAGAGCCTTGGCTCAAAGGTACTTGTATTCCTAGATTCAAATAAATAAATAAAAATTCCTTCCTCCTCCTCTAAGATCAAAGCAGTTCACACAAGCTCCTGTCACAGAAAGAAAACTGCTGGAACAGGAGATGCAGGCTTTACTTCTAGTAAGGGCAGTAGAGCCTGCCCCCCGCCAGCCAAAAAGGGCAGGGGTTCTATTCAAGATATTTCCTAACAACAAAAAAGAATGGAGAGTGGCGGCCTATACTAGACCTCAGACTACTAAACAGGTACCTGGTAAAGCCCAGGTTCAAGATGATCACATTGGCCATGATTCTTCCAACCTTGCAAAAGGGAGACTGGCTAGCCTCCTTAGACCTAAAGGATGCATATTTTCACATCCTCATAAGGAAGTCACACAAAAAATATCTGAGATTCAAACTTCCCTCAGGCCACTATCAGTTTTTAACACTTGCCTTCGGACTCACCTCTGCACCAAGGGTTTTTACGAAGTGCTTGGCAGTGGTGGTGGCACACCTAAGAATACTATGTGTTTCAGTTTTTCCCTATCTGGACGATTGGCTAATCATGGGAAAGTCTCACCAACAGGTGGCAGAGCACCTTCAGGTAACCCAGGATCTGTTGCACTCCCTGGGATTCCTTCTCAACATCAAAGAAGTCAGTCTTGACTCCTGTGCAGTACTACAGTTTATAGGTGCAGAACTAAGCACAATAGTGGGAAGGACTTTCCTCCCTCAGGAGAGGACAGAAAGCATTCGGGTTTTGGCAAGCTCATTTGTCCTGGGCAAGCCAAAGCCAGCAAGACAGTTTCTACAACTGTTAGGGCACATGGCTTCAGTGACAACCACAGTCATAAGTGCCAGGTTTCCGATGAGAGATGTTCAGTTCCACCTCAGGGCACACTGGTGCCAAAGGCGGGACTCTATCAAAACTCATACCAGTAACAAGAGTGTTACTACAGGCACTCCAATGGTGGATAGAGCTGGAAAATTTGAGAGAAGGGGTTCCATTCCTGCAGGAGCCCCCTTCACTGGTTCTCACAACAGATGATTCCCTGTTAGGGTGGGGTGCTAACTTGGGGGAGCACACCATTCATGGTTCTTGGGAGAGTGCAGACTCCCTCCAGCATATAAACCTGCTAAAGCTAAGAGCTATTTACCAGGACCTTTAGGCCTTCTCACACCTAATACAGGGAAAGATAGCACAGGTCAGAACAGACAATACCACAACAATGTACTACATCAACAAACAGGGAGGGACAAGGTCTACCCATCTCTGTACAGAGGCAATGAAGATATGGAGCCCCGCTTACTCTCTAAATGCCTTCCTACAGTCGATCCATCTACCTGGCAAGGACAACGCCCTGGCAGATGCATTGAACAGGATAAACCAAGCCCATCATGAATGGACACTGGACAAGCAAGTGGTGAACGTCATATTCAGGAGGTGGGGCACTTCAGAAATATACCTTTTTGCTTCCCACCAAAACCACCACCTGCCTTGGTATTGTTGCAGGGCCCCTGCCAAGGGAACAGTTCCCCTGGATGCCCTGATTCTGGACTGGACAGGGAGGCACCTTTATGCCTTCCCTCCTTTCCCAGTGATTCTCAAGGTGCTCATCAAGCTCAGATCACAGCCTGCTTCAATGATTCTGGTAGCCCCAGACTGGGCCAGACAGCCTTGGTACTTCCTCCTGCTCTCTATGTCGGTGGCCAAACCGATTCACCTCCCACAAAGGTACAACCTACTGACCTCCTTCCAAGGGAGGGTCATGTTCTCCAATCTCGGGTCTCTCAGACTCAAGGTATGGCTCTTGAGGACTTAGTATAGTATATGCAGGTTGGCAACTCTCTGAGGGGGTCCTGGAGGTCCTCAGAGGGTATAGGAAACCTTCTACTAAGAAAACCTATGCCTCAAAATGGAAAAGGTTCTCTATATGGTGTATGGATAGGGTGTAGCACCAGTTCAAGCTGGCATACCAATCTTGCTGGACTATCTGACTCATCTGCATTCCCAAGTTCTGCAGCATTCAACCCTAAAAGTGCACCTGGCTTTGGTGTCAGCATACATTTCAGCTGGAAAGGACACCACCTTAGCATCAAATCCTATCTTTAGGGGGTTCTTTAAGGGACTTTCACCAGTTTCCCTCTCACAGGGAACCAGTGCCAGCTTGGGACCTGAACATTTGCATTGCTCAGCGTATGCTTCCTCCCTTTGAGCCAATGACCTCTACAGATCTCAAGTTGTTACTTGGAAGGTAGTCTTCTTGGTGGCAGTCACTTCTGCCAGGAGGATAAGTGAGCTCCAGGCCCTATTAGTGGAAAATGATTAGGTTTCCTTCCACAGGGACAAGATAGTATTGAGAACTAATAGGAAGTTCCTCCCCAAAGTGGTTTTGGACTTCCACTTGAACTAGTCTGTTACCTTGCCAGTTTTCTTCACTGAGCACTCTAGCTCAGGGAGTATAGATTTCGCAGCCTTGATGTAAAAAGGGCTTTGAGTTACTACATGACTCATACCAAGGACCATAGACAGGACAGTAAACAGCTGTTTCTCACCTATGGAGAGGTAGGCAAAGGGACACCTGCCTCAAAAAGGACACTCTCCTCGATGGATAGTTCAGTGTATACAGTTTTGCTACTCAAAAGCAGGTAAGGTAACCCCTGTTGGGCTTAGGGACCATTCTACAAGGGGCACAGCTGCCACTATTGCAGCTACCCAAGAGGTGTCTTTGGTGGAAATCTGTAAAGCAGCTACCTGGAGGTCAGTCCACACCTTCACTAAACATTATAGCCTGGACATCCAGCCCAGGAGTGATCCCAGGTTTGGCACAGCAGTCTTGCAGAGTCTTTTCCTAAGTAGATTCTTCGCCCACCTCTTTGGGGTACTGCTGCATAGTCTGCAAGAAGTAATATTAGTGGATTCCTGGGGTAGGAAGAAAAAATTACTCACCTGTAATAATCTGGTTTCTTCCAACAGGATCCACGAATATTATTACTTCCCACCCTGCCTCCCGTAGCAGAATCAGTAAAAATCCTCTGCAGTGCTGTTTTTATATATACTTGGAGTGGTGTGCCATCTGCTGGCACTTCTTAGTAATGTTTTATAGCTTGCAAGTCTTTTTTCCTTAGGTTAATCTGACATTAAGAAATAAAAGTAACATTTTCTTTCTCTTTTCCTGTGATTTAAAGTATACTAGTTCCCCCCCCCCCCCTTTTTCTATTCTATTATATGTTACCATGGCCTCTTTGCAGGCTCCTAAGAAATCTGAGGTTAGAATGTAGGCAGTTACACTGGGCATTTTTTAAACTGAATGCACAAGCTGAAGATTCCATCATTAGCATAGCATTCTATTTGGCTCTGGGGCAGTGCTAGAAGTAATAATATTAGTGGATCCTGTTGGAAGAAACAAGATTACTATAGGTGAGTAATTTTTTCTTCTGACTGCACTTGCTACAGAGGTAACCAAGATATTTGGCAGCCCTATGCCCCTAACTATAGACTTTTTCCTCTTCTCCAAGTTTGGTGGTGTGTGGGGAAGTCAACATCCACATGAAAATTATTAAACATCCTTCTTTTGATTGTGAAAAAATCTATCACGAAAAATTGGCTTTCTGTTATGATTCCTACGATTCCACTATGGCAAGATAAAGTCATAGGATTCTATAAAACGGAAAAATTGACTGCACAAACCAATCACCAAATGGAAAAATTTGAAATCACTTGGATATGGGTAATGTATACTATGAGACAGAAGACAGGATTTTGTCCCCTAATTTTTTATTTTTTTTTTAATTATAATTCTTTTGTATGAGTTCTGGGGTGAGGGCTGTCTCCCCCCCCCCCCACAGGCATAACAATAATGGGCAATGCTGCTTTTTGTTGTATCATATTCTGTACTTTAAACCTAACAACACATGCAGTCTTAGTAGAAGAAATATGGTACAAAGTTTTTTAATGTCATAGGTTCTCATAGTCAGTTTTAAATTAGGGCATGTTTTTAACGAATGCCGTATAAGCGCTTTCATTTTAGCCTTATTTGTTTAAATGGATGATTAGAATGCTTCAAACAACATGAAGTCTTGCTGTATTCTGACTAAATGCAGTTAGCCCCAGCACTTGAACTGCCCCAGAGAGTAAAGAGTTAACTCTATGCAGAAGCATAGAACGTTGAGCTTGAGCTCGGTTTTCAAACCTCTGTCTCTAGCACTCTGAAGTCTAACCGTCAGATTTTTTACTATGCCTAACTGAAGTCGCTTCGGAGATTCCTCCTGCACTTTGGTTCGGTATCAGTTTAAATCGGTCGGTTTTACCGAACCATTTCTTTATTTTGGTCTTCTTACCTCTGTCTCGGTAACAGTAAGTGGTGGTAGTAGGTAGTTGTTGTATTATTATGGAAATTGTTTTTGCCTTCAGTTCGTCTCTGGTCGTTCTGGTTTGGAACTGAACCCCATTGTATTTCTGTCTTGTTTCTAAATATTACTGTGGTTTCCGGTACCCATCGGTTCCTAAAAAAATTCCGATTTCCGGGTTTTTTTTAACCGACCCGTGACACGGTTGGAGCCAATCAGTTTTTAGTTGCCTGGCATAATAGCTGGTAAGGGTAACTTTTCAATATTCCGGCATGTCTGAGAAACCCAAAAAGAAAACCGGTCCCACTGGGTTTCAGCACTGTACTGAGTGTAAGGAGGCCTTTGCTAAGGCCGACCCTCACCTCGTCTGTGTTTACTGTCTGAGGTTTGACCACCTCAAAGAAGACTGCCAAATCTGTAAAAACTTTCCCAAAGCCACTCTGGAAAAAGGTTTGAGTAGGCTAGGGGAGAGGGAGGCTGAGAAGTCCGCTGACCCGGATGGCCAGCCCGGTTAAGCGGTTGCCGAACCTGAGGGGGTGCCCACTGACCTGGGCGATACCTCCTTGGGCAAAAGGAGAGCCGATTCAGCGGCATTGATTCCTAGCAAAAGGAAACAAAAATCAGCCAGTTTGGATCCTACTTCCCATGGTCCATCCGCTGAGGAGATTGCTAAAGCAATTTCTATTGTTCAGTCACTTTGCCCGGTTCTGACTGAACTGGCAACGGTTCATAGAGGTTCGGTTTGGTCGGACATAGTCGCTTCTGACATTAATCCAGAGGCTTTCTATGAGGGCAATTGGGATGGAGAAGAAGAGTATGATGAAGAGGAAGATGAAGGCCTAGATGAGCCTGTAGAGCCTGACATCTCCCCAGACAGGCCTTACAGTGTGTCTCTACCCAGACTTTCTGAGTCCCCCTTCCATTTCTTGTTTTACAGGAAAGAGGCTGATACTCTCCAGCTCCCAGTGGAAGAAGCTGAACAGGATCAGGAGGAACCTGACTTCATGGAAATGATGGATGTCCCAGAGTCGAAGAGAGTGTCTATCCCTCTGCATAAATCCCTGGGGAAACAGACACAAAAAATTTTGCAGTTTCCAACTTCTGTACCTCCAGTGGATAAAAAGATGTACAGGAGATATACCTTGTCAGGTCCTGGAATAGAATTTCTTACAACTCATTGCAGCCATGTTGGGATAGTGCAGGCTGCAGCCTATGATAAGGCTAATATTCCCCTGGCATCTCACCCCCAGATAAGGATTCTAGGAAAGTGGATGCCATGGCCAAGAAACAATACTTGGCATCCTCTTTGGGACTCAGACAAGCCAATTATATGGCATATACAGCCAGGTGCCAGAAATCGAGGTGGGATACGGTTCTGGAACTGGCTAAGAATGCCCCTTCCCAGCTAGCCAAGGAGCTGGAGAAAGTGGCTGCAGATGGTATTGAGGCATCCAAGGTCCAATTTCACGCTGCTGTTGACTCAAATGGTGTGCATTCCAGGGTCATGGCTACATCAGTCTCCATGAGGAGATTAGCTTGGCTCAGATGTACCAGTCTGTCACAGCATACCCAGACTAAGGCCATGAATTTTCCTGTTACTGACAACTCTCTGTTTGGTGAACAAACAGAGGCTTACATGAAGAAGATGGATGAGTACAGGACCACCTACAGGAGTGCTGCAGCAAAAGAGAAGCATGCCACTCCTCAGAAGCAGCAGTTTAGGGCTGCAGGGGCAGGCCTTTTAGCAGGCCTCTTTACCAAGCCCAGGCTTCCTCTTCTTTCCAGCAGAGGGGGGTTCTTCAGGGGAAGAAGCAGACGAGGGATGACCAGGACCCGAGCATCCACTCAGTCCAAGCCCCCTGCCAAACAGAAACCCTGAGGTGTTATTCAGGGTCGTCTCCCCAGTTCCTGTAGGGGGCAGGCTGGCTCACTATTCCCAGGCCTGGGATTCCATTACCTCAGACAAATGGGTCCTGGAAGTAGTGAGCCAGGGACTTGTTCTCAGTTTCAAAAGGTTCCCAAAAATGAGAGCAAGATCTTTCAGCCCCCTTTCCCCCTTGGAGACAAAGGCCTTAGAGGCAGAAGTCTCCTCTCTTCTGCTCATGTGAGCAGTAGAGAAGGTACCTCTTTGTCACAGGGGAAAAGGACTTTATTCCAGATAATTCCTTACCCCAAAAAAGACAGGGAAGTGGCGACCCATCCTAGATTTAAGGTACCTCAAAAAACACTTAATAAAACCAAAGTTCAAGATGGTGACTCTGGGAGTAATTCCCCCCTCTCTGAGACCAGGAGACTGGCTAGCCTCCCTGGATCTCAAGGATGCCTATTTCCACATACCCATCAGACATTCCCACAGAAAGTACCTCAGGTTCGAATTGCCCTCAGGCCATTATCAGTTCAGAGCCATGCCTTTCGGCCTAACAACAGCTCCAAGGGTGTTTACCAAGTGCCTTGCAGTAGTTGTAGCATTCCTCAGGAGACAAGGTATCCTTCTGTTCCCATACCTGGACAACTGGCTCCTAGTAGGTCAGTCCCTAGTCCAAGACAGATCAGCCTTAGAGGTCACCCAAAGGCTCCTGGAGTCCTTGGGCTTCATTCTAAACCTAGAAAAGTCAGTTCTGGAACCAACTCAGCTGCTCACTTTCATTGGGGCAGACATAGACATGACCAGGCAAGAGCATTCCTTCCTCTTTCAAGGGTTCAGTCTCTAGTCGCTCTGGCTTCCTCATTTCAACCTCTAGTTTCTCGTCCAGCCAGACATTTTCTTCATTTACTGGGCCACATGGCAGCCTCCACAGCTGTGGTCAAGGGAGCAAGGTTTCAGATGAGAGATATTCAATTTCATCTCAGATCTTACTGGTCTCAGAAAAAGGACCCTCTCTCCAAATTGGTTCCAATGTCCCAGATTCTAGTTCAGGCACTCCAGTGGTGGCTGGAGGAGGACAACCTTTGGCAAGGTGTCCCATTCATCAGTCAGGCTCCTTCAGTGATCCTCACCATGGACGCCTCTCTCCTAGGCTGGGGGGCCCATCTGGACCAGCTTATAGCTCAGGGAGCCTTGTCTCACCAGGAGTCCCTCCTTCACATAAACCTTCTGGAGTTGAGGGCTGTCTTTCTAGCTCTGCAGACATTCTCAACTGTGGTTCAGGGGAAAGTAGTACAAATCAGGACAGACAATACCACAACCATGTGGTACATCAACAAGCAAGGAGGCACTCAGTCCTCGGCCTTGTGCACAGAGGCCATGAAGGTATGGTCTCTGGCTTATTCCCGTCACGCTTCCCTAGTGGCTGTACACCTGCCAGGGAAGGACAACATCTTAGCAGATGCTCTCAGCAGAATTTCTCAGGGTCATCACGAATGGACTCTGAATCCCGTGGTCCTTCAGGTTATCTTCAACAGGTGGGGGACTCCAGAGATAGATCTCTTTGCAGCCCCGGACAATCATCAACTTCCTCTCTTTTGTTGCAGACCTCCTCTACTAGGCTCTGTATTCCAAGAGGCTCTACTATTGGATTGGACAAGCAGGTTCCTATATGCATTTCCTCCTTTCCCTTTGATTTTCAGGGTTCTGATCAAGACCAGATCTCAGCCTTGCAGGGTGATCCTAGCGGCACCAGACTGGGCCAGACAGCTGTGATATCCTCTACTACTGTCATTGTCAGTGACAAGGCCTCTGTGTCTTCCCAGACACTTCAATCTGCTGACATCCTCTCGGGAGGATCCTCTATCCCAATCTTCAGGCTCTCAGGCTCAAGGCCTGGCTCTTGAAGAGTTAGAATATGCACATCTAAACATTTCTCAGTTGGTTTTGGATATTCTAAAGGTTAGCAGGAAACCTGCTACCAGAAAAACTAACAATTCAAAGTGGAAAAGATTTGGTTTTTGGTGTTCACACATACCTATTCAGCCAGAATTAGTTGGCATTGCTACTGTATTGGACTATTTGGTGCATCTTAATAGTTTAGGCCTTCAGCCCACTACGCTTAAGGTGCATTTGACAGCTGTGTCTGCCTTCCTTTCAGCTGGGAAGGGCTCTTCCTTAGCCTCTCATCCAGTTTTCCAGAAATTCTTCAAAGGTCTGATGCATGTTAATCCTCCCTTTCAAGCCCCTACCCCTTCTTGGGATCTGAACATTATATAGCACAGCATACACAGCCCCCTTTTGAGCCTCTATCTTCAGCAGAGCTGAAATACTTGAGATGGAAAACTGTATTCCTGGTAGCCATTACCTCTGCCAGGAGGATCAGTGAGTTACAGGCTTTATCAGTAGAATCTGTTTTTATTTCTTTTCACAGGGATAAGGTGGTCCTTCGAACTAACAGAAAGTTTCTTCCCAAAGTGGTCTCAAACTTTCATCTGAACCAATCTATGACATGCCTGTGTTTTTTACTGACCATACTTCCTCTGGGGAAAGAAGATTACTCAGTCTCGATGTGAAAAGGGCCCTTAGTTACTACGTGGAGCATACTAAGGCCAATAGGAATGGATGGTTCTCAGTTGTTTCTCACCTATGGTGAGGTGGGAAAGGGCAAACCAGCCACCAACGGAACTATTGCCAGGTGGATTGTCTCCTGTATCCAATTCTGCTAGTCTAAACTTGGGAAGGAACCTCCCTCAGGCCTGAGGGCTCATTCTACCAGGGGTACAACTGTTTCGCTCGCAGCAGCTAGGGATATACCTTTAGTGGAAATTTGTAAAGCAGCCACCTGGAAAACTGTTCACACATTTACCAAGCATTATTCTCTGGACATTCAGTCTAGAAATGACGCTAGGTTTGGCACAGCTGTGCTGCAGAGCCTGTTCCCAAAATAGGTTATGTGACTCCCTCCTCCAAGGGGGTACTGCTTGGTAGTCTGCATTTTGTCAGAATACAGCAAGACTTCATGTTGTTTGAAGAAAAAATTACTTACCACAGTAATGTTGTTTCTTCTAATGGAGTCTTGCTGTATTCTGACCTCCCTTCCTGCCTCCCCTCCTAGAACCCAGTAGTTTTGGAATGTGGGTGGGCAGGCACAGTGCTGCACCCCAGATGTGTACTTGGCTTGCCCTGTCTTATGGGTTTTAGTTATGTTTTTGCTCTCTACCTACTTTGGTTTTATATTTAGCTTTCCTTTTGGGGTTCTCAACTTGAGTCTTTTGACCCTAAAAACAATTTATGCAGCCATTTGGCTTGCAAGAGTTGAAATAATTTCCACCTATTACTTTTATTAGTTAGTGCTCGTAATAATCTGACAGTTACACTTCAGAGTGCTAGAGACAGAGGTTTGAAAACCGAGCTCGAGCTCAACGTTCTGTGCTTCTGCATAGAGTTAACTCTTTACTCTCCGGGGCAGTTCAAGTGCTGGGGCTAACTGCATTTAGTCAGAATACAGCAAGACTCCATTGTTTCTTACTCCCCATGTAATTTTAACTTAGATCACTTGTGACATTTTAAAACATAGCATAATACACCTCATAAGCAGCAGCTATTGTTTTACGATATGTTTAATGTTCGTTAAATGTTGTTTCTTTCTTTGTATTTTAGTACCAGAAAAATGTACTTAATAAATAAAGAGTTGAAAAAAAAGAAAATGAGGAAGTTCACAATGGTAACACTATAGTCATCCTTGAATGAGGTCACCTTACTAAAGGGATGCATTATTTCAAAACCTGAAAAAAGTGTTTGAGGTCTAAAGTAGGGCATGCTTCGTTTCAGTTTAAAATAACGCCTTTTGGTCTGACCACTGCACCCAGAGTGTTCACAAAGGACTCGTCAGTTGTGGCAGCTTACGTGCCCAGGCTGGGTGTGGTGGTATTATCTTATCTGTGTCAGTTCTTCACCATTCATCACTGTTGGGTTCTGGCTGGAGGATCAGAACCCCGGAGGAGCTTTTTCTTTTTTTTTTCCTATTGCAAGGGGGGAGGAGTCGATGTCGGGACAGCGCTGCCCTCAAGGCCGATGCATTGCGTGGCGCTTGTGGGTTGGCCAGTAACCAATGCTGACCCCTCCTCAGCCCCAGTTCTGCTTCTTCTGCCATCGAGTGAGCATGACCTAGCGAGTGAGCACCATTTTATCTGCATCCTAGTCCATCGATTTTACCTCAGGTCCTAGTTCTGCTGCTGCATTTCCTCGGCGATCGACCGGTAAGACCTTTCCATTATTTTCTCTATCAATGCTGAGTGCTATATTTGTTTATTATTTTTTTTGTCCAGTAATGTCTCGTTCGGGGAACAAAAAGAAATCTTCCAAGGCGGGTTGGCCTCCAATGCGTCTGTGTTCCTGCGGCCGACTGTATTCCGTCTTGGACCAGTATGACCGATGACTCACCTCCTTGGGCCCTAACCATGGTATGGATAGATGTGACTTCTGTTTCTCCATGGACCGTTGTGTGTTGGAGTTGCACGTGTTAAGAGTCAAACGTGCGCTGCCGACTTTCAGGGGACAGGCGCACACCCGGGTCGCCAAAAGCAGGGTTCTTGACCTTTCCTCCGGGTCCCCTTCCAGTCCTCTATAGCCTGTGGAGGAGGAGGATCTCCACCCTGCCCAATCAGCGCATGCCTTCTTGGGCGAGTTCAGTGTGGCCAACCTGTTGATTCTCACCTGGCCTGTTCCCTTCCAGGAGGCATCATACCGGGACTGACTACATCCCTCAACCCAAGCACCAGCCCCAAGGGACCTCTGAAAGAGGTATTGCACACTTCTTGGGTCTACAGGAGCCTTGCCTCACTCCCCTTCAGGCGTGACTCTCCTGGACACACCCTCCGGGCATAGAAGCCCAAGGCATGACCGACCCCCAGAATCTGACTGAACTGAGTTTGATTTTTGGGGGAGGAGAGCCTTCTAGTCAGCAAGTCTTCTTTTATGTCTATCAGCTCATCAGGCCCACCATGCTGCCTATAATAGGCACGTGTGATCTCTGCTAGGTCAGATTCTAGCTTCTTTGCCTGACTTTGAGATGACCAGACAAGCCATTGCCATCTCCGCATGGGGCCTGGAGCTTGTGAGGCACCAAGCAAGGGCATCTTATGATGCCAACGAGGTGGCTTCCAGGTTGGTGGGGACAGTGAGCTGTATCAGGCGGACAGCGTGGCTTTGTCTTTCCTGGTTATCACCCTTGGGCCGGCATAGGGTGACTGCCTCCTCTTTCCGGGGAACCTATCTCTTTTCCCGCAGGGTGAGATGAGAACTTCAGGGGCGCCATCCCTCTCCTGCTAGGAGAACCTCTCCTCACCCAGACCAGCCTCAGGCCTGTTAGGGTTCCCTTTTCTAGTGTCTCCCCCACTGGAGGCTGAGGGGCTTTGTCCCTTAGGGAAGTTCTGGGCCCCCTTCGTGGGGCTTGGTAATCACCCAACAGTGATGAATGGTGAAGACTGACACAGAGAAGATATGAAAATTACGTACCTACTGTAATTCTTGATCTTTCTGTGTGCCTTCACCATTTGTCACTGAATCCTGCCCACCTTCCCCCCTCAGGCCTCAGTCTCTGGGCGATCCTCCCTGTTTGTCTCTCAGCTAGGACCTCGGTCCATCTCCAGCAGCTCCTACCCCCTTCCCACTTGGGGTCGGGTTTTTCCTCCTGGGTAGACAGACAGGGAGGCTTCCCTCTGTTGGGAGTCTCCAGGGCCCCTTCTCAGTCCATATAGTCTTGTCTGGATTTACTCCTCTTCCTCCAGCCTTGGTCTTTGAGGAAGTATAGAGGAGGGTGCACTGGTGACTCCCTCAGTTATTTTCCCCTCCAACAACATCATGCCACCCCACAATGTGATTTCCATTATCTTCTCCTTCAAGGAGAATATGTCTTTTTCTGTATAGTTCCTCCTCTGGAGGTGACACTCTCCTAAAAAAAGGCTTAAAGACATCCCTTGAGGTTTTTCCTCTTCGAAGATGTTTCTAAGTGTCTTTTCCATTTCAAATTCTTCTCAGCAGGAGGGGGAGACACCAATCCATCCTTGGCCCTCTGGGTAGCTCCACTATTTTTCCCTCTGGATTGGTGCCAATCTGCTGCTTCAGCCTTATTAGAGCCCCCTCTGGCTTTAAATATGGTCTTGTCTGGGGCAATACCATCCTGCTCTTGAGCAGTTCCAGGGCTGTATCTTTGGAGGTGGTGTCTTCCCCCCTCCTCCCTCCTTTCTTCTCTCTTCCTTTTCTACCCCTTACCCTTTCATCCCTCCCTTACTCGCCCAGAGATTGGGGTCTTCCTGTCCCAATCCCTTAGGTCTCCTTCTCTTTTGTACTCTCTATGGCTTTATTCCTTCTTTTAGTTTTACATCCTTTCCTTTCACTATCCCTTGGGCTCCCTTGCACCCTGCCCTGCCTTTTTCTATGTCTCTGTCTCTCTCTGGTGTGCAGAACTGTGGCTGAGGAGGGGTCGGCATCGGTTACTGGCCAACCCGCGAGCGCCACGCAGTGTATTGGCCCAGGCCGGTGCTGTCCTGACATCGACTCCTCCTCCCCTTGAGGGGGAGGCTCCCGCAAGGTCCTGATCCTCCGACCAGAACCCAACAGTGATGAATGGTGAAGATACACAGAAAGATCAAGAATTACAGTAGGTACATCATTTTTCTTACCTAGACAACCAGTTAGTGTGTGGAAAAACAAAAAAGGGACCAGTTTGCTCAAATCAAACAATGTGATGAATTGTACAGAGGTTAGATTTACTTATACATTTAGTAAAGTCGCACATGGAATCCAGAAAGACTCTGAAGTTTATATATTCAGAGTTGGATACATAACTAGTCAAAGCTTTCCTACTCTGCAAGGGCAAAAGCTCTGATTCAACATGTGGATACTTTCCAGGCAGGTGAAATGAGGACTGCACAGGAGTTCTTGAGATTTCTGGGCCACATGGCTTTGCCCAAAGCAGTATTGCCATGTCCAGATTACAAAGGGGGAATATCCAGTATCACCTCAGAAGGTACTGGCTTTAAAGTGCACCACTGAAACAGCAAGTACCAGTATCAAGCACATTGGTACAAGTACTAGAGTGGTGGAAGGAAACAGGCAACCCCCAGAGAAGGTATATCTTCTTTTTCAGTCTCTGCCTACGTGGGTCCTGACCACAGATGCATCCCTAATAGGATGGGGAGGACAGCTGGAGGGAAAACTATAAATTGTAAATTAGTCCCATCAAAAAAGAGAAGAGCACATAAACCTATTCAGAGCACTGCTCCTCTCCATAAAGTCCTCCTCCCTGCTGTGTGGCCAAACTGTCCTGATAAAAAAAGACAGTACAAAAACCATGTGTTATGTAAACAAGGAGGGCGGCACCAGGTCATCAAAACTTTAAACAGTTGATAAGGATCTGGTACCTGGCTTACAGCTTAAATGAAAACTTCTCTGCAGTATACCCTGCAGTAAAGCAGAATGTACAGTACTTATAGATTCTTTCAACATGATGGGATGTATTGCCTACAAGTAATCTTTAAACCAGGTGTTTTAGGGATGTGAAGTACCACAGATGGATCTGTTCGCCTCATGATAAAACAGAAAGCTGCCTCAGTTCCGTTGTTGGCTTCCCACAGTGGGTGCTTTTTTGGCAGTTCCTCCAATAACACAGGCGTCATCGACAAGTTACCTACTGTACAGCCTCATGATGACGCTTTCAGGGCCTTAGCATCCGCTCTTTCCTGATCATCGACTGGCCCTGCAGGCTCATTTCTTTCACTCTGTCAACCATGTCAATGATGTATGAAGTGCCATCCAGGAGGATGACTATGACAATGCCCCTGGACCAACATGCTCAGGGCCCCCCCAAACAATGTCATGCCCTTTAAACTAACACTGCAGTAATCAACAGGCTGCTAGGGGGCTTGCCTTACAGGGGAAGGCAGTTTCAGGTTATGGCCTCCCACCTGTCATTCTCCATCTCCCCTGTTCTACAGGGGAGGATGCCACCATCACTGTCTGTCTGTCATATGCCACCCACCCTTGAAGCCCCAGGAAATCTTTACTGTGTTCTGACATATGCAGTTAGCCTTCACCATTTAACTGCCCCGGAGAGGAAAGAGTTAATGAACCTATGCAAATAGTAGAAGGTTGATAGGCTTGAGCTTGGTTTTCACACTACTGCCCCTGGTGCATTCTGTGTAACCGTCAGAGTCTTTACTCCAAAGTTAGATGCCTCAGAGATTGCTCCTTTAGCTTGAACATTTTATTTTGTTCTTTTTTTGTTCAAGTTGCCGTTTATTTATTTTCTTTTTCAAAGTACTGTCCTTGGTAAAATCAGGTAGATTAGTCTAGATTTAGCTTCAGTTGGGTAAGTCCCAAGTTTTTAGTTTTATTAATAATTAATAGTAAGTATACCCGCCGGTTCCTGCTTTACTGTGCTGTGTTCCTGAACTGGGAATTTTCTCATTTTTCTCCTTGGTCTCTGAACTGAAAAAAATATATCTTACTAGTGTTTTATTATTATTTCTTAGTTGGCACTGAGCTGGCGTTTTCTTGTTAAAAGGTTATTTCACAGAAGCCTAAAAAGAAAACCGGCCCTACTGGTTTTCAGTACTGTATTGTGTATAGTGAACCATTTGCTAAGGCTGACCTCCACACAACCTGTGTTGTCTACTTAAGGTTTGACCACCTGAACGCAGACTGTGAAATCCGTAAAGCTTTTCCTCAGTTTATGCTTGATATGCGCCTCAATGGACTGAGAGAAAAAATGTCTGAAAAAGCTGCTGACCCAGCTCCTGAACAACCGGTTCCTTCCTCTAGCAAGGTACCTACTGTAGGCAAGGAAAATCGAAGCAACTGGAAGGGAAGCCCTTTGACAAGGGCAAAACCTAAGAGGACGGCAGAAGCGGTCACTGAACTGGCCCCTGCCAAGGAGAATAAAAAGGAGAAACATACAGGGAAGGAACCGCAGACGAAGGTTGAGGCAGTTCCAACCACTGAAGAAATAGCAAACGTTATTAAGATTGTTCAGTTGCTGCAGAATATTCCTGATGGTTCTGTTCCAGTTCTTCAGCAAATACCTCAGCAAACACCAGCTCAAATGTCAGGTCAACCACTGCTCATACCAACGGTTGCTTCTTTGGTTCCCAGTTCAGCTGAACCAGACCCCTGTTATGAAGAGGAGGAAGACGACAACCTTGGGGAGCCAATTGAGCCTTAGGTCTCGACAGAACAGCAGGAGTTCGAGTCTCTCACTCGATATCCTGAAGATTTCTCTTTCCCACTTTTCCTTTATGAAACAAGTGGCAGAGACTCTGGACCTCCCCACTCAGTAGACCACTGAGGAGGAGGAGGAACCAGATTATATGGAGATGATGGATTTGACAGCTACTAAACGTTTACTGCTCCCCATCCACAAGTCACTGAAGAGGCAAGTCCTGAAAATCTTAAAAACTCCTACTTCTAACCCCAGGAATCCACTATTATTATTACTTCTTGCAGTGCTCCTTTAAGACAGCACTGCGCCACAGCCAAATGGAATGTCATGCTAATCTGGAATCTTTAGCTCATGCATTCAATTCAAAAGCTGCCCAGTCCAACTGCCTACATTCTGATCCTCAGATTTCTTCTCTCTGCTGCAAAAACTAGACGCCGTGGAGATCTTCTCTCTATCAAAACGAATCCTGAAGCGCATTTGATCAAAAAACGTAAGTATTTTTGGATATTATTCAGTAGCTGACTAGTTTAAGTGTTAGTATATCTTTTTTTCCTCAGAGTTTAAAATTTAATGTAGTTTGTGTTTTTTATCCAGTTCCTTACGGTTTCTGTGAACCGAGAGGTAACCGGTTATTTTTACTTAAATTGGAACTGTTTTTTGGGTTTCTGATTACTTTTCAGTGTTTAAATTAAATTTTTGTTACTTTGAACCAAGGTTTCCTCAGTTCCCTGCTAGTTCATCGCTTCCGGATCCGATTGGAACCGATAGATTTGGTCTTTTCTCGGTTCCTGGACCGACCGCAAACCGATAACTTGTTTTTATTTTTATCAGTTCACAGTTCCTGTTTTCTTTCAAAATGTCAGATGAGCCTAAAAAGAGAACAGGACCTTCTGGTTTCAGCAACTGTTTGAAGTGCTCTGAAGTGTTTGCAAAGGCAGATTGTGAAATATGCAAGTCTTTCCCTGCTAAAACAGTAGAAAAACATAAGGAAAGGCTGGAAAGAAAATTGGAGGAGGGATCCATGGGCTCTAACCAGTCCACCCCCTCTAAACCCTTGGCTGAACCTTCCAAGGCCACAAAAATCAACCCCTGATACCGGGTGAGGACCCTGGCAAGAGAGGCATTGAACCGACTGACTCTCCAGTGCCTGCCAAAAAACTTAAAAATACAAAACACACTGAGACCCCGGTTGAAATGCTACAAGGGGCCCCTCAAGTGCCTGTACCTGCTCCAGTGCCTGCTGAGTTAACCCAGGCTCTGGCTTTACTGTAAGTGCTGCAGGGCTTACTGTATTACCTCCCCAAAGCAACCTGTGACTACTCCGGTTCAAAAAAACCCTACCTTTGTCTCATCCTTAGTCACTGAGACAGTGAATTTTGAGGAGGATTATGAGGCAGAGAAGGATATTGAACCTGAGGTCTTGCCTGAACAGGAGTTCAGCTCATCTCCCAGACCCACAGAGGATTATTCCTCACAGTTTTCCTTTGTCACGAAGATGGTGGAAACCTTGGATCTTGCGACTGCAGAAGAAGTCCAGGATGAGGAAGAAGCCCAATACATGGAGCTTATGGGGTTGACACCCACTAAAAGGCTCCTGCTGCCTATTTATAAGTTTTTCAAGAAAGACATACTTGAAATTCTTAAAACTCCCAACCTGTGACACCCATTGATTAAAAAGTGTGATTAAAAAATACCAACTAGAGAGGTCAGGGGCTGAGTATTTATTTACTCACCCTGACCATCAGGGAATTGTACAACAGACTGCCTGTGAAATGGCAAAAACTCCTTTGTCCTCTTATCCCCCTGAGAAGGACTCGAGAAAGATCAATAGCATGGCTAAAAAAGGGTACCTCTTCGGCTTGCCTTGCAGTTTGACAAGCCAGCTACCAAGCTTATGCAGCCCTCTACCAGAAGGCTCTCTGGCAGTCTCTCCTGGATGCTGCAGAGGCTAGCCCTTCCACACCAGTTTCAGAGCTAGTGGACACTGCCAAATTGGGCTTGGAGGCTTCCAAGTACCAGTTTCAAATGTCAGCTGATACAAATGACACAGCTGCTTGATGGATGCCAGGTGCTGTAGCCTTGAGAAGATTTGCCTGACTGAGAGCTACCAGTCTCACCCTGGACACCCAGAGTAAAGCTATGGACTTCCCAGTTGAGGGTAACTCAGTCTTTGGGGCCCAGACAGAGGCATATATGAAAAAGGTAGATGAGTACAAGGCTAATTACCGCAGTAATTCTACCCAAGAGAAACCTTCACCCTCCACTTCAACACATGGAAGGGGAGGCAGGGGTAAGACTTCCTTTAGAAGGCCTTTCTATCAGGTACATGCTGTGCCACAGCAGCAGTACCAGCCACAACAGGGTGTTTTCTATAGAGCCAGAGGCAGAAGGGGGTCCAGGCGTGGATCCCGATCTGCACAACCCCAGCAACAAACAAAACAGATCCCCTGACTTTTCCCTTCAGGCTACCTCCCCAGTTCCTGTAGGGGGCAGACTGATTCACTTCTTTCAGGAATGGTTAAAAATCACCACAGAGAAGTGGGATCTGGAAGTAGTCAGTCAGGGTTTGTCCCTAAGCTTCAGATCCCTTCCTCCTCTATGAACAAGGCTGTTCAGAGCAGTTCCTTTCACAGAAAGAAAACTGCTGAAACAGGAGGTTCAGGCCCTACTCCTTGCATATGCAATAGAGCCTGTCTCTCTCAGCCAAAAAGGGCAGGGCCTTTATTCAAGATATTTCCTAGCAACAAAAAAGAACGGGGAGTGGCGGCCTATGCTAGACCTCAGACTGCTAAACAGGTACCAGGTAAAACCCCAAGTTCAAGATGGTCACACTGGCTATGATTCTGCCAACTCTGCAGAAAGGATACTGGCTAGCCTCCATAGACCGAAAGGATGCTTACTTCCATATTTCCATAAAGGAGTTGCACAGAAAATATCTGAGGTTCAGACTCTCCTAAGGCCACTACCAGTGGTGGCATACCTAAGAAGACTAGGTGTTTCAGTTTTTCCCTACCTGGACAATTGGTTAATTATGGGAAAGTCTCACCAGCAGGTGAGGGAGCACCTTCAGGTAACTCAGGGTCTGTTGCACTCCTTAGGGTTCCTTCTCAACATCAAAAAGTCAGTCCTGCCAGCCGGTGGCACTGAGGTTGAGCGTTGGACACCACACCTCGCACCCAGCGGCGACCGGGTTCGAGGCGGACTCGGGTTGAGGGCGGAGTGGAGGAGGAGGATCGAGCATCCCAGCGGATGCTCTCCTCCTCAGGGTGGGATCCTGGGGTGCCATGAGCACCCGACACTCCGGGGCCGGTGGAAGCATGGGCACCGGAGCACAGGCTGCTCTACAAGAGCCAGGGAGGGGAAGGGAGGACTTCTGGGCTCTTGTCAATGGCGTGCGTCAGCATGCCATCTGTCTGGACGTTAGTCCTGTGTGCCGACGTCCTCGGGGGGTAGAGGGACAACAAGGGAAGGAAAAACAGAAAAACACCCTCTCAACCCTGGATGACGACTGGTCCCCCCGGGATCTCCTACCCACGAGCAAGACTCCAATGTTCAGGCACTCCGAGGGTGGAGAACGAGTGAAGGCAGGAGTTGGCCGGGCACTCTAGGAGCAGAAACCGTGGATGGGATCCACAAGGGGATTGACCAAGTCCAAAGGAATAGGGTGAGAGGGCAGCAAGGCAGGATAAAGAAGATAGTAAAAAAAAAAAAGTCAGTCCTGACTCCTGTGCAGGTACTGCAGTTCAGAGGTACAGAACTAAACACCATAGTGGGAAGGGCTTTCTTCCCTCAGGAGAGGGCAGAAAGCATTCAGCTTTTGGCAAGCTCATTTGTCCTGGGCAAGCCAAAGCCAGCAAGACAGTTTCTGCAATTGTTGGGCCATATGGCTTCAGCAACAAGCACAGTCATGGGTGCCATGTTTCAAATGAGAGATGCTCAATTCCACCTCAGGGCACAATGGTGCCAAAGGCGGGACTCTCTATCAAAACCCGTGCCAGTAACAAGGGTGTTACTACAGACATTCCAATGGTAGATGGGCCCAGAAAACTTGAGAGAAGGGGTTCCCTTCTCGAGGAGCCCTCTTCATTGGTTCTCACAACAGATCCTTCCCTGTTAGGGTGGGGTGCTCTCTTGGGGGAGCACACCATTCACGGCACTTGGGAGAGTGCAGATTCTCTCCAGCACATAAACCTGCTAGAGCTGAGAGCAGTTTACCTGGCTATTCAGGCCTTCTCACATCTGATCCAGGGAAGGGTGGTGCCAGTCAGAACAGACAGTACCACAACAATGTACTACATCGACAAGCAGGGAGGGACAAGGTCCACTCCCCTTTGCACAGAGGCAATAAGAATATGGAGCCTTGCTTACTCTCTCAACACCTCCCTACAGGCGATACATCTGCCTGACAAGGACAACACCCTGGCAGATGCATTGAGCAGGATAAACCAGGCCTATCATGAATGGACACTGAACAAGTAAGTGGTGAACATCCTTTTCAGAAGGTAGGGCACTCCAGAAATAGATTTTTTTGCATCCCACCCAAATCGTTACCTGCCTCTGTATTGTTATAGGGCCCCTGCCAAGGGAACAGTTCCCCTGGATGCCCTGATTCTGTATTGGACAGGGAGGCATCTTTATGCCTTCCCTCCTTTTCCTCTGATAACTCAGCGTGCTCATTAAGTTCAGATGACAGCCAACTTCAGTGATACTGGTAGCCCCAGACTGGGCCAGGCAGCATTGATACTCCCTCCTGTTCTCTGCGTCAGTGGCCAAGCCGATTCACCTCCCACAAAGGTACAACTTACTGACCTCCCTCCAAGGGAGTGTCATGTACCCCAATCTCAGGTCTCTCAGACTCAAGGCATGGCTTTTGAGGACTTAGAGTATGCAGTCTGGCAACTCTCTAAAGGAGTCCTGGAGGTTCTCAGAGGGTATAGGAAACCTTCTATTAAGAAAACCTATGCCTCGAAGTGGAAGAGGTTCTCTATATGGTGTAGGGATAAGGGCATAGCCCCTGCTCAAACTGGCATACCACTCTTGCTGGACTGTACGACTCAGTTGCATTCCCAAGGTCTGCAACGTTCAATACTGAAAGTGCACCTGGCTTCGGTGTCAGTATATATTTCGGCTGGAAAAGACGCCGCCTTAGCATCAAATCGTATCTTCAGGAGGTTCTTCAAGGGACTGTCTCACCTGCACCCCCTCACAGGGAGCCAGTGCCTACTTGGGACCTAAACATTTGCATTGCTCAGATTATATTCTCCCCACCTTGAGACCATGGTCTCCGCAGATCTCAAGTTTGTTTCTTGGAAGGTAGTCTTCCTGGTGGCCATCACTTCTGCCAGGAGGATAAGTGAGCTCCAGGCCCTGTGTATTGAAAAGGACTATATTTCCTTTCACAAGGACAAGGTAGTGTTGAGAACTAATCGAAAGTTTCTCCCCAAAGTGGTCTCAGACTTCCACCTGAACCAGTCTATCACCTTGCTAGTTTTATTCACTGAGCATTCTAGCTCAGGGGAGTGTAGACTCCACAGTCTTGATGTAAAAAGAGCTTTGAGTTACATGACTCATACCAAGGACCCTAGGCAGGACAGACAACAGCTTTTCCTCACCTATGGAGAGGTAGGTAAAGGGGAAACCTGCCACTAAAAGAACTATCTCTCGATGGATAGTTCAGTGTATCCAGTTTTGCTACTCAGAAGCAAGTAAGGTACTCCAGTTGGACTCAGGGCCCATTCCACAAGGGGCACAGCTGCCACTATTGCAGCTGCCCGAGAGGTACCATTGCTGGAAATCTACAAAGCAGCTACCTGGAGGTCTGTCCACACCTTTACTAAACATTACAGCCTGGACACCCAGTCCAGGAGTGATGCCAGATTTGGTACAGCAATCCTGCAGAGTCTTTTTCCTAAATAGGTTCTATTCCCACCTCCGTAAGGTACTGCTTCATAATCTGCAAGAAGTAATAATATTAGTGGATTCCTGGGGTTAGAAGAAAAAGTTACTCACCTGTAGCAATCTTGTTTCTTCCAGTGGAATTCACTAATATTATTACTACTCCACCCTTGCCTCCCCTGATAGAATCAGTAAAGACCTTTTCAGCACTGACTGAACAACTAGCTGGAGGGATTTGCCAGCTGTTGGCACTTCTGGATTAATGTTTTTGTAGCTAAGTAGATCTTTTTCCTCCTTCTCAGGTGAATCTGACAGTTGAAAAAGGGGACCTTCCTTTTCCCTGTGGTTTTAATGATTACCAGTTGCCCTAGTTGGGGCCTTTTTTCTATTGTTAATTCTAATTAGATGTTAGTATGGCCTGTTTGCAGGCTCCTAAGAAACCCAAGAGTTAGAATGTAGGCATTTGAACTGGGCAGCTTTTGAACTAAAAGCACGAGCTAAAGATTCAGTCATTAGCATGACATTCCATTTGGTTCCGGAGCAGTGCTGTCTTAAAGGAGCACTGCAAGAAGTAATAATATTAGTGGATCCCATTGGAAGAAACAAGATTACTACAGGTGAGTAATATTTTCTTCTGTCCCTCCAGTGGACAAGAAATTGGAAAGGAAATACCATTTGGCTAGAAGTGAGGCTGAATTTCTCTTCAGTCACTCCAGCCATGAGGGGGTGGTACAGGCAGCTGACTGTGACAGAGCAAATGTGCCATTGTCATCCCATCCCCCTGACAAGGATTCCCAAAAAATCGAGTCTGTGGCAAAGAAAGGCTACTTGGGGGCCTCTTTGGCCATCAGACAGGCCACTTATATGGCTTATGTATCCAGATACTAAAAAAGTATCTGGAACTCAGTCTTGGAGCTGGCCAGCAAAGCTCCTCTTGCA
The DNA here is from genome assembly GCA_016271365.2 of Neoceratodus forsteri. Lineage (NCBI taxonomy): Eukaryota > Metazoa > Chordata > Ceratodontiformes > Ceratodontidae > Neoceratodus > Neoceratodus forsteri. The sequence goes on along the minus strand of CM057450.1, from coordinate 1,685,898,655 downwards.
CTAGCAGCTGATCTAGAGGAGTCTGCCAGATGTGGCATTGAAGCTTCCAAGTACCAATTCCACATGGCAGTGGATGCCAGCGACAGGGCTCTCAGGCTTATGGCAGTTTCGGTATCCCTATGGAGGTTTGCTGGCTCAGGGCCACTACACTTTCTCAAGATACCCAAACTAAGGCATTAGATTTTCCTTGTGAGCAGAATCCTCTGTTTGGTGAACAAACAGAAGTTTTCGTGAAAAAGATGGATGAGTACAAGGCAGCTTATAAAAGCACCTCTGCCAAAGAGAAGCAAGCCATCCACCTCCCATAGACACCAAAGTAGGGGAGGTAAGGGAGATCCTATACCAGGCCTTTTTATCAGGCTCAGGCTCTCCCAGACTACCAGCAGCAACGTGGATACTTTAGAGGCAGGGGTAGAAGGGGTAACAGGCGTTCTGACCTGAGCACCAAGCCCAGGACACAGGCAAAGCAGAACCCCTGACGTGCCTGTCAGAGTCGCCTCCCAGTATTGGTAGGTGGCAGACTGGCTCATTACTTCCAGGAATGGCAAGTCATTACCACAGACAAGTGGGTCCTGGAAGTAGTGAGCCATGGTCTTGCTCTCAGTTTCAAGGACATCCCAAAATTGAGTGCAAGGCTGTTCAAACCTATAACCCCAGTAGAAAAGGCCTTGCTAGAATCAGAGGTAGCCAGCCTTCTACTGGCAAAGGTAGTGGAACCTGTTCCAACCTCACAGAGGTGAAAAAGATTTTACTCGAGGTATTTCCTAACCCTAAAGAAGAATGGGGAGTGGTGACCCATACTGGACCTCAGAGCCCTACACAGATATCTGACCAAGCCAAAGTTCAAGATGGTCACTTTGGCAATGATTTGCCCCACTCTTAGGCTGGGAAACTGGTTGGCATCCTTAGACCTCAAGGATGCCTATTTCCACACCCCCATCAGACGATCTCTCAGAAAATACCTCAGGTTCAGATTGCCATCAGGCCACTACCAGTTCATAGCCCTGTCCTTCAGTCTTACCTCTGCCCCAAGGGTATTCTCAAAGTGCCTGGCTGTGGTAGTGGTACATTTGAGAAGGCAGGGGGTAACAGTGTTCCCTTACCTTGGCGATTGGTTAGTTGTGGGCAGTCACCTCAGCAGGTAAGGGATGCCCTTGTCCTCACACAGGATACCCTACAGTCTCTAGGGTTCCTGGTGAACCGAGGAAAAGTCAATTAATTTTGTGGCTGGTCCAGCTTTTGGACTTCATATGAGTGGAATTGAGCACTCAAAGAGGGAAAGCATTCCTTCCTCAGGAATGGGTGGACAGCTTGGTACAGTTGGTAAGGTCCTTCCAGCTTCACACCCCTAGACCAGCAAGACATTTTCTACAACTGTTGGGTCACATGGCAGCCTCAACAGCAACAGTGCCAAGAACCAGGTTTTAGATGAGACATACAGTTCCACCTTAGGTCCCACTGGTCTCAGAAAAAGGACTCCCTATTAAAACTAGTACCAGTCGGGGGACTATCATTCAAGCACTGCAGTGGTGGCAGGAAAGGGTCAACCTCAAGGAAGGAGTACCATTCCAGCAGGGGTCTCCAACAGTAGTTTTGACTACAGATGCTTCCCTCCTGGGATGGGGCACCCACCTGGGAGAGCACTTTGTACATGGTACATGGTCACAGCAGGAGACACTACTGCACATGAATCTGTTCGAGCTCAGGACAGTCTTTCTGGCTCTCCAGTCATTCGCCTCACTGGTCTAGGACAAGGTGGTGCAAGTCAGAACAGACAACACCCCAACCATGTACTACATAAACAAGCAAGGGGCACAAGGTTCACCTTGCTGTGCACAGAGGCTATGAAAATATGGTGCTTGGTATATTCTCTCAGGGTCTCTCTCTCAGCAGTCCATCTTCCAGGGAAGGACAGCACCCTAGCAGATGTACTGAGCAGGATCAATCAAAACCACCACGAGTGGTCTCTGAACAGACAGATCCTGCAAACCATCTTCAGAAGATGGGGCACTCCAGAGGTAGACCTCTTTGCAGTCCCAGACAGTCACCAGCTGCCACAGTTGTGCTGCAGCCCTCCTGGAGTGAACATGAAGCTACTGGATGCACTAATACCGGATTGGACAGGGCATTTCCTGTACTCCTTCCCTCCATTCCCCCTGTTGCTGAGGGTGCTGAACAAGCTCAGATCCCAGCCAGCAACAATGATCCTCATAGCTCTGGATTGGGCCAGGCAGCCTTGGTACTCCCTGCTTTTGTCCCTGTCAATCTCCAGACCGATTTGCCTCCCCAGGAGGCACAACCTGCTGACATCCTTCCGGGGAGGATCCTTTACCCCAACCTCAAGTCCCTCAGGCTCATGGCGTGGTTCTTGAGGATTTAGAGTATGCTAATCTGCACCTTTCTGAAGGGGTCCTTGAGGTCCTAAGGGTCTCTCAGAAGCCCTCTACCAGGAAAACATACACCTCTAAATTGAAGAGGTTTTCCATTTGGTGCCAACAGAAGGTCATAGACCCTTATCAGGTTGGACTTACAGTTCTGTTAGACTACTTAGTCCATCTCCATGCCCTAGGCCTTAAGTCATCTACCCTCAAGGTACACTTGGCAGCTGTCTGTGCTGCCTCTGAGTGGGTACGGGCACTTCTTTGACTTCCAATCCAATTTTCAGGAAGTTTTTCTAAGGATTGCTTCATTTGCATCCCCCACACAGGGAACCAGCCCCCTCGTAGGACTTGGAACATATGCACAGCACATTTAATGTAACCCCCATTTGAGCCCATGTCCTTAGCAGATCTCATGTACGTGACTTTAAAAACAGTCTTTCTAGTGGCAATTACTTCAGCCAGAAGGATTAGTGAACTCCAGGCTTTGTCTACAGAGCCTAACTACATTTCAGTCCACAGGGGCAAGGTAGTACTCAGAACCAATAGGAGGTTCCTCCCCCAAAGTGGTGTTTGATTTTCATCTCAACCAGTCTATTACCCTGCCTGTCTTTTTCACTGATCACTCCAGTTCAGGGGAATGCAGTCTGCATAGCCTAGATGTTAAGAGGACTATCAGTTATTATTTGGATCAAATGAAGGGCCATAGACAGAATAATACTCGGCTCTTCCTGACCTATGGAGAAATGGGGAAAGGCAAACCAGCTTCAAAAAGGACTGTTGCATGCTGGATTGTTGCATGTATTCAGTTTTGCTACAGCAAACTGGGCAAGGAACCCCCAGTGGGCCTCAGGGCTCATTCCATGAGGGGTACAGCTGCTTCTATAGCAGCTGCCAGAGACATCCCTTTGTTAGAAATTTGTAAAGCAGCCACCTGGAAAACTGTTCACACCTTTATTAAACACTATTGCCTGGACACCCAGGCTAGAAGTGATGCCAGGTTTGGCACAGCAGTACTGTGGATCCTGTTTCCTAAATAGGTTGTATGCCCACCTCCAAAGGTACTGCTTGGTAGTCTGCATGTCAGGATACAGTAAAGATTTCCTGGGCCTTGAAGAAAAACATTACTTACCATAGTAATCTTGTTTCTTCCAGGGGAATCTTTACTGTATTCTGAGCTCCCACCCTACCTCCCCTACTAGAACCTGGTGGGCACTGCACTCCAGCTGTTCATGTTTTGTTGTTGAAACTTGTTTAGGTTGGTGGTTTTTGGGCATCTGTGACCCAAGACTTTTCAGATGTCCTATTCAAAGGGAGGACTGTAGTTCTTAGGGGGATTTAGTTCTTGAGGATAGCATAAATAGTATATTTGTTTTGTACGTGCTTTGTAAGAATCTGACGGTTACATAGAACGCACCAGGGACAGTAGTTTGAAAACCGAGCTCGAGCCTACCAAAGTTCTACTATTTGCATATGTTCTTTAACTCTTTCTTTTCCGGGGCAGTTGAATGGTGAATGCTAACTACATGTGTCAGAATACAGTAAAGATTCCCTTGGAAGAAACAAGATTACTATAGTAAGTAATTTTTTCTTCCTGCTACTCTTGGAAGGGCAGGCTACAAATCTGCGTTAGCCATCCTGGGGATCATAACAGCTGCCCCAGGCCGTACTTTGACACTACACATAAGGGGCTGGAGATTCAGGGCAACAGACATTTCTGACCCTGAGGGTAGAAAACCACAGTCCATTCTACCCTTAGGACAGCTGATGCAGCTGGCCGATCTCTCCTAACATCTGTACCTAAACGGGCTCCTCAAGAACACCACAGTTCCAGATAGTGTAGGTGAATATTCCCACGTAAAAGGTGTATGACACTTCAAATGCTGCCAGGGCACCTGTCCCTGGCTCATGTCTTAAGGGACACAACTAATTCAGGGTATCTGGCTTTTCCATCAACAGGTGAAAGACCCTTTCCATGCCCTCCCCACCTGAAGGGAAAAAGGTAACAGGAACATCGGTTACAGGCCATCCTTCTAGCCTGTAGGCTTAAGTGGAGCCTGAAACCCTTTTCCTTCCTCTATCACACCCATTGTAGACATAGATAGAGGGTGTTTGCTTCTCAGGTCAGTGTTCATGATTGTTCCACTGCCAGAAGATCTCCCTCAGGCCAGTAGTAGGGCACCTGACCATCATACACTGTCACTTTAAATTCTACCTTTAAAAGTAGAGTGCATCACCTGTTTGAACACTCCCTGATGATGCTCTGAAGCGGAACCGGTAGGAGGTTTGTGGGTCTCACTTGAGCCCTCATTTTAGAAGGTCTAAGGTGTTTTTTGACTGCTTTTTATATATGAATATACTGAATTAAATAAGAACTTTTTCCAACATGCATTTCAGCCTGTTGTGTATTTTGTAATTGGGTCTTATTTATCCTAACTGTAGTGAGTGGTGCTGGAGTTTTGTATTTGGAGGGCAGTAGCAGTGCCTAGTTCTGCCTGATTCACTGTTGCTGATTCCAGCACTGTTGTTCACAAGGGTGGTCGACGGATGGATATAGGACAGGGTAATGACATCAGAGGCCTGGGCTTTACCAATGCTAGCATGAGGACGTGCTCTATATATTTGCACTGTCTCCAGACCGTCCCCCATAAATTTCCTCCCAGAACATCTGATAGTGTATTTGAAAGACTTTTCTTACCTTGCTATTAGCAATGCTTTGGTGACCCTGTTCCCTGGAAACTGTGTAACATAGGGAGTGGTCTTGAGGCACATCCTAGTCCTCAAAGACGCAGCAGATCTGTGGCCTACCCCAGATCATGGAGCCTGGAACTTTCTTTTCAAGCACACAAAGTCCAGAATAGTTACCTTGTGAGCCCTGCTGCCATAACTGTATATAGGGCATTGCCTCTTTCTTGGAGATAGGTAGGCATGGAGATGTAGTTTTGTTCCCAAGAGAATACACTGTCCATCCAGGGAGTACATCTGGCCTTATTATTTCCAAACGTTACTGGTTTCCATCCGATACTTGACAGTGTCGGCTCACTCCAAGGTGTATCTCTTACATATTCTCGCATGGACCAGCTACGTATTCCATATCCTAGACCTTCCAGTCAATATGTCTCTGGTCTGATCAACCTTTGTCAGTATTTGGGAGATATGGAGGTAGTCTGGGTTCTCCTTTTTTTTTTTATTCTTTTGGTAACGGGGTTAGGCCCACTAGGCACACATGCCTGTCTTAAGGGGTGACCTCGGAGCACTGGGGTGGTTAAGTGACTTGCTCAGAGTCGCACTGTATGAAAGTGGAGGTTGTCAAAATCGACCCCAGGTCTGCTAGATGTACCAAACTCATTCACAGTTAGTTACCCTAATCTCTAGGTTATACTGCCAGCCCAAGATTGGGTCTTTCAAGAACCAACCTTCTTCTAACTGGATGGGCTGACTGTCTGATAACACAACCCTAGGGGATCCATTTTGCAGGTCTTCAGACCTTCTCACAGTGGCCGCTGTCCTGATATTTTGGACTGGGCTAGACACACCTAAGGCCCCTTAGGTGAGGCCTAATGGCCTTGGACACTATACATATCGAAGTCCTGGAGTAGAGCATTCTAACATCCCTTTGTGCAGCAACCCATTTCAGCAGCAAAGAAGATGAGCATCCTGGTACATGGAAGGGGTCCTTCACTCCCCCCGCCCCAGTCTCTAGCTGCAGATGTCAGCAATCCCTCTGTGGATCCAGATGGGCAATATCAATTAAGGGGAGGGCCCTCCTTTTTTCCTTTATGAAAGGAAATAATGAGAATCTGGAGCTGGCCTCTAGTTGATAACCTAGAACCAACGGTAAGCGTCATTACGGAAGATATCTCATGTCTAGCCAGAAACAAGATAGTCAGGCCATAGTCCAGTAAGCACGACGGGACCTTGCTGACATCCATAGTGGCAGTCCTGTCTGGCAGATGGGGCAGCACAAGATCGATTCCTTTTTTTGGCATCACCTCTTATTGCGAAAAAAAAAAAAAAGATTTTTTATTCGCTCACTCAAGAAACTAGAGTTAATCCTGGTGTGGCACATTCTCCCTATTAGTAAGGGAAGTGCCTACATGCCTTTCCTTCTTTTTCTTTCAGGCAGAAAGTGCCCCTTATGCTCCCAATGGAGGGGGTAGCTTGGGCATCCACTGCATCTCAAGGAGCTGCACATACCCGTTCCACAGACTGGTGAAACTGGCTGTGGACCTGCTCTCCTGCAGTGGCCTATTATCAGGAGAGAGAATGCTATGGCCCATCAGGACCCTATCTGGAGTTATGGTACTGCCTGGCCCTCGATAGCGTAGCCATAGATAGACTTGGAGTCTCCTAGCAAGTGGTAGCAGTCTGGGAGGCAACTGGGAAAGCTTTCCACCAGACCCATTTAGGTTACTGTCCTTGTACAGTAACCACAGTCTGCAGTATCTGCTACTCTTCTCAGAGGCAGACTCCTACAGTGCACTTAGGCTGTTGCTCCAACTTTCCAGGTGCCTATTGCAGGTTATATGGTAGCACATTTGACAGGGACCTGTAAATCTAGCAGAGGCCTTTGATCTTAAAAGCCTCTTGTCTATCATACAATCCCAAATGGAGGCCTGAATTGGAGACAGTTACCTCAGCTCTCACTGGAGCCAGCAGTGGCTAGTGGCCTGCATTGCAAAAAACATTACCTTAGCTCTCTTTGAGCCAGCGGTGTCTGGAGGAGTGTGCCCCTTTCTTGGAAAGAGAGCTCCTTTTTCACTGCCATTCCTTCGATATGAAGGATGTCACAGCTTCAGGCTGACATAACTAAATTTCTTGTCTGCCTGCTGCACAAAGACTGCAAGTCTTTGCGTTCCCACCCTGAACTGTTTCCTATTGATGCCTAGAATATGCAGGTGTTCTGTGTGCTGTATGACTGCCTTCAAGGAGTCCTAACAGCTTGATTTTCTGCCTTCTTTGGGAAATAAGGCCCTTTATCTATGTACAGTGCCTGCCCAGAGGGCTGGTCATCTGAATTAATTCCAATTACAAATGGCATGGTGAACAACTTCTGCATTGTACATGCCCATTTACCTAATGACATGCCATCTCTCAAGTGCATGTTTCAACCTATATCTGCTGCAGGGACAAGCGCAGCTAACAGCTGACATACTGTCCACACTTTCACAAAAATTGACATCCTGGACACTGCCTTCTGAAAATTAAAACGCATGAGCCTGGCATGTCTTCCATGCCTTCTTTCATAGGCCTGTAGCTCTCCAACCACCCAGACTGTTAATGATCAGAACTGCTTGGTACTCATCCCATAGGTGTGGCCTGATGAAAGAGATATCCTCGAAGAAGATAGAACAGTTATGTACTTACCATAACAGTAGATCTTTGAGGGAATCTCTTTCATCAGGCCATGCTGACCCACCTTCCATCCCCCTAGGGATTTACAGCTTAGTACATGCTGTCATCTTTTTCTATGAAAGGCCATCAGATGTCTCCATGTTGGATTTTGTAGCCTTTGTTGGGCAAATCCATGCTTTCCCACCTGGTTCCCTGCACAGAATCCCCAGGGGTTCACAATATTGTACCTGCGATCTCCTTCTCTAGAAAGATTTACCAGATGTGTGCATCCTGAGTTTTCCTACCTCCCTTGTTTGGCAAAGTCATACCTTATCATTTGGTTCCCTGAACAGAGGTTCAAGGATTTGACAGCATTATGTATGCTGTCTCTTTTTCCATGAAGGAATATCAGATGTCTTCATGCTGGGTATTCCGCCTCTCTTGTTTGGCAGAGCCATGCATTCTCTCCTGGTTCCCTCAGGAGAGATCGGGACTGGGCCACCCATGCTTATATAGGGAAGGGTGATATAGGATGTCGTCATGGGTGGCCTCTGGTGGACTGCTTGCAAAGGTTTCCATGTGGTCCTAGAGCCTGATGGCTATAACCCATAGGTATGGCCTAATGAAAGAGATCCTCTCGAAGATCTGTTGTTACGGTATGTACGTAACTGTTCTTTACTGCTAAGTGACTTTCCTCTTTTGAAGTCAAGGGTGTGGGGGGGGACTCCCAGTATCATGGAAAAGATACTCTCGACAATCAACAGTTACAAATAAATAATATCTCTTTTATTAAATTGTAATGCTGCTCTCTGTAAACTTTTTGCTTAGCCTTTGCCCGAATGCTTTGCTCTGAGGGTCTTGTTTTTTAAATTGCGTCTAGCAACAAGAGTTTACTAGTGATGTCATACAATTCTGCAATCATCTCAGTCCTGACTTGTTGCTCTGATGACAGAATTTGGAATGTTTCTGATTCAAACTTACACTGCTTTGGTCACGTTCCCCCTAGCGTTTTTTTCCGTAGAGTTTTTCTCCCCTTGGTGTTTTCCTCCCTCCTCCCCTGATGGGAATGAATGCCTATAATGACCACATACAGCCGCAGCATCCCCCACGCCTCAGGAGCAAACTCCCTGGCCCAGCTGCAGGGGTGTGTGTGGTGGCTGAGTCTACTATCAAACTGAGACGCACTGCTGAGCAGCAGCTGTCTCAGCCATGGCCCACCTTCCAACGTAACTTCCTGGGCTTGCTTCTGAACCCAGGTCATCAGCACGGCAGCATGAAGCTCGGCCACTGGGCCACCTAGGCAGCCTCCTCCTAGCATTCTGTTGACATATTTATTTCGCCACTGAGAAATACAGATGCCCTGAAGCTCTGTCCCAGTCCTAGTGGCTAGGTTTGGCTCTAAAGTACAGTACTTTTTTTTTTTTTTTTTTTGGAAAATTATTTTAGTTGGATTTTCAATACCCTGTTAGTTTAGTGATTAAATTTAGTTGTCAATGGTTTCTGATCTGTCGAATTAAAAGTAAAACTACATTTTCTTTCTAAAAAAAATATTTTAAATGGCCACAATCTTCTTAGCTCATTTAAAAGTGAAACCCACTCGGTTCAAATTCTGGTCTTTTTCAGTTTTTTTGGCATGACAAAGGCCTAAGAAAGACATGACCTACAGGATTTAAAAAGTGCAAATCCTGTCACATGTTTCTGTTGAAGATGGATTTGCCACAATTTGTGTTTTGATTACCTAGGCCTTTACCACAAACTCATAAGTTATCTCTGCAGTTTTTTACCCTCAGGCACAGAAAAAGAGAGCAGAAAAAAGGGAGCCTCTGTCAGCTTTAACACCCACTTCAGTGTCGGTGTAGTATTCTCCAGTCAAAAGCACTAACAAAATAATGGAGGGGTTACCCCTGTTGATGGAAAGCATGCATCAGAAGATCTCTCACCCTTGCAACAGCCCCTGACTTCAAAGGGGACTGAAAAATGCAGGAATCAGTCAGCTCTGCCAAGGGAAACTGACATGGCTGCCAACTCATCATTGGATCCCAGTAAAGATCACCAATTGTCCAGTAGGCGTATCTGCTGGTACTGAAGGCAAGAAACATAAAAGGCACTCTCACCAGCCATCATCATCTGGAAAATAGAAGCATAAGGAGAAGCACAGCACAGTGCCCCCCCCCGAAGGACCAGGAATAACTGGTACCAGATCAAACAGTGCCCCCTCTAGAGGATATAAACAAATGGTTAGTTTTTCCAGGCTATGCAGAACATTCAAAACCCTATAGCTACCACCCTCCCCAGTCCCATAGCAGGATATGGGAGAGGAGGAGGAGAAGGATTCAATAGAACCTGAAGTATGCCCTGAGCAGAACTTCAGTTCCCCACCTAGAGTGAATGAGGATTTTTCTTCAACTGTGAACCTGAAATCTATTGAGTCAGAGGTTAATACTGAGAAAGCAGAGCTTACGAGTATGATGGGCTTGACTTCCTCTAAAAGGGTGTCGGTTCCAGTCCACAAAACTGTGACAAATGCCACTGTCAGGCTGTTAAGCACACTTCACACAGCTCCGGCCATTAATAAAATGGTAGAAAAAAGGCATCGGGTGGACAGGGGAAGGCTCGGAATACTTCTACACCTACCCTGACCGTGAGACGATAGTTCAGACAGTAGCCTATGAAAAAGCAAAGATCGCCCTGGTATCGGTTCCCACAGGAAAAGATTCCAAAATACTGGACCATATGGCCAGAAAAGCTTACATTATGTCAGCTTTACTGTTGAGACAAGCTGTATATCCAAGATGTTGCCCTCTATCAGCAAGCACTGCAGTCCTGACAGTTTGTGAGAGATTGCCATAAAAATAAGCTGATCTGGCACAGACTGTAAGAGATGGCTTGGAAGCTGCAAGGCATCGGTTCAAAATGGCCATGGATGTAAATGATACTGCATCAAGGGTTCTAGCAAATACTGTACCTTTGAGGAGGTTTGCATGGCTGAGAACAATGAATTTGACACAAGACATATAGGAGAAAGCTATGAATTTTCCCTTTAAAGTTTCATTATTATTTGGAGACAGAACAAGGCCCTACATGAAAAATAAAACTGACCAAAAATCAATTTACAAAAATTTGACTGAGAAGGAAAAGGCTTTCTCCTCCTGCTATATGCCTTGTAGAAGGGAAGATATGGAAAGGGTTCATTATCCCAGACCCTGTGTAGAGTATGAGTACCATACTCATAGATGCACTGGAAGAGTTAGAAGTAGACAAGAATCATGTCAGAAGCCTGCCTCAGCTTCTCCAGCCCTAGCAGAACCCAACCCTTGACACTTTTACTCATGTTGCCATGCTTTCTCCAGCTATCTACTCTGCGTCCTCCCTCTTTTACCTCATATCCCTCCTTCATGTCTTCTCTACTCACTCCTGTAACTGCCCTTGACTGCAGTGTGACCTGGCATCTTTACCCTCTACAGTCTCTCTTCTAGGCACTAACTCATCTGGTTTTGCAACATGTTCTGTGCAAATCAAATTCCTAGTTGTATATTATTTATATTTGCCTTATTTACTGCACATTGTTTTCAGGTTTTACTGTAATCCACCTCCCCTTTTCAGTTTTACATGCTTAGGTAACCAGTTTCCACCTCCAGTACCTCAAGTCGCCTCTGGAAATAAGCTTTTATCAGCTCAGCAAATCTTTCCTAGTAAAACATCTTTTGAAATAAATAGTTAAACCATGCTGTTGCCTGTTGGAGGGTGCCTATATCACTATCTCCTAGGATAAGAAGAAGTAACCACTGACAAATCTATCCTGGAGATAGCAGAAAAGGGTTTGACTTTTCAGTTTATTCAATTTCAAAAACTGATTTCAAAACCCAGAGTATTTCCAGACCTCAGTCCAGATCAACATAACACCAGGACATGGAGGTGAAAAAGCTCCTGCATTTTGTAGCCTCAAGAAGAATGGGCAATGCGACTCATTTTAGACCTAAAGTACCTGAACAAACTTCTGAAGAAGGAAAAATTCAGAATGGCAACACTGCAAACAATAATACCATCCATACGATAGGGAGATTGGCTAGGGTCACTGGATCTAAAGGATTCTTATTTCCATATCCCATAAGACCAAGTTACAGAAAGTATCTCAGATTCAGAGGGGGCATCACTCAGTACCAGTTCCATGCCTAGATCTGCTTCTGGAGTGTTCAGTGTACTCAGCAGTAGTGGCAGCACATGTGAGAAGACAAAGGATTGTAGTGTTCCCTTACTTAGATGACTGACTAGTAAGTGGGAAAACAATGGAGGAAGCTGTGTATTCCAACTAGAAAGTAAGAGATACACTGAAAGGCCTGGTTCCTTTTAAAATTGGAAAAGGCTCAATTAGAGCCCAGTCAAGTGATGGAATTCATAGTAGTAGAGCTCAGCTTTATACAGGGGAGGGCATGCTGCCATACCAAAGAGCAGAAGCCCTTATTCAGTATGCAGATCCATTCCTGGCAGACCACAAAAAGACAGCCCAGGAATGTTCTGCCGTTGTTAGGTCACATGACCTCTGCCAGCATGTTGGTGCCATTTGCAAGGCTTCAAATGATGGAGGTCCAGTACCATTTAAAAATGTACTGGCAGCAAAGAAGTGCCCCTTTAGAACAGTTACTGTCAGTAACCAAAATGTTTGTTCAGGCAGTGGACTGATGGAAAGAGTAAAGGAACCTCAGAGAGGACATTCTCTTCACCCAGCCTTCTCCAACAAAGGTCCTAACAACAGATGCTTTACTCCTGGGATGAGGAGGGCATCTAGGGGTAAATACAGTGAATGGAGTCTAGAACTCTTAAGACCAACAGGAACACATAAACCTTCTGGATCTCAGCACAGTGTTCCTGCCCATGGAGTCTTTCTCCTCCCTGCTTCAGGAACAAACAGTCCCATCAAAATACACAGTGCAACTACAGTGTTGTAAATAAACAAACAGGAGTTTTTGTTTTGGAGGGGGGTTTAGATTTTCAAAGCTGTGTTCAGAGGCAATGAAAATATGGAACCTGGCATATTCCTTGAATGCTAAGATATCTGCAGTACGTGTTGCAGGCAAAGAAAATGTACTCACAGACTCAGTAGGCAGGATGAGTTGGGGAAACCAAGAATGGTCTTGGATATTGTGCAATGAGTATCCTATAAGAATGCAATCACAAATATGATAATGTTTATTTGTACAAAATGCTTGACTTAAGTAACAATGTGATGGAATGTATTTATAACCTGTTATACTCTGTCTCCTAAAATAAAACGAAATAAAAAAAAAAAAGAATGGTCTCGGAATCAACAGTTGTAGAATGCAGTTTTGCACAAATGGGAAGTCTAAGAAGCAAATATTTTTGCCCATGGAAGAAAAAGAAGCTCCCATATTTCTGTTGCAGGTCCTCTGCCAAGAGGGCCGTCCCTTAGGATGCTCTGTCACTTTCCTGGAATGGAAAATTGCTGTATGTATTCCCTCTATAGCCACAAATCCAAAGGATCCTGTTGAAACTGAGGAGGGAACCAGCAAGAATGATACTAGTAGTAACAGTCTGGGCCAGGCAGGCATGGTACTCTCTTTTGCTGACAGTGTCATACATAATTCCCAGAACTCTGCCCCTGAGGCAGGATCTTCTAACTCTGTCCCAGAGCATAGTAACTCGCCCAAATTCCAAGACACTTTGAGAGCATTATTCATGAAGACATAGAATTCTGTAGTTTAAAATGATCTAGCCGGGTACTGAAAGATCTTACTTTGAAGAAGGCTCTTGCAGCAGGCCACACTGGTAGGACTAAGCCATCAGGCACCAGGACCACACAGAAAACTTCTAGCTAGCAGTTTACCATGGTGGACAGATCACCCCATAAAGGCAGGTGGTCCTCCACACCTATCCCAGTTCTTTTCCTGCCGTTGCCCCGCACACGTTGGACCTTAGCGGACACCAGAGTTACAGTCAACCACCATTACCTGAGCTTGCCACACTTTTTGATTTTTCATTCTTTTTAGTGTTAAACATTGAATTTTCAGTGTTTTCTTCGAGTTTGTCTTCTCCACCAGACTTATCTTCCGACTGCTCCTCGAAATGTGCCCGTGGCAAACAGATCCCTGAGAAGGACGGCCACTTTACATAGAAACATAGACTTTGACCGCAGATAAGGACCACTTGGCCCACCCAGTCTGCCCATTTCCCTACCTACTGGATAAGCTGCAGATTCTAGTTAACCAACAGCCTATTTCCTGCAACCCCCCACTATAATTGCCTTTTGTCTGTCCCATGCATGTTTGAATTCCTCCACTGTTTTAGACCCCACAACCTCTCCAGGAAGGCGGTTCCATGCGTCCCACTCTCTCCATGAAAAATTTCCCTCACATTACCCCTGAGCCTTCCCCTCTAACTTTAAATTGTGCCCCTTGTTCTTACACATCTCTTTTCTTGAAAGATGCTACCCTCCTGGACTTTGTTGATTTCCTTGAGGTACTTAAAAGTTTCTATCATGTCCCCCCGTCCCTCCTTTCATCAAGGGTATACATATTAAGCTCTCTCAGTCTCTCTTCATATGGTTTCTGATGTAGATCTTGCACCATTTTAGTTGCCCTCCTCTGGACTGCTTCCATCCTGTCTATGTCCTTGCGTAGATGAGGTCTCCAAAACTGCACGTAGTACTCCAGATGGGGTCTCACCAACTGTCTGTATAGAGGGATAACCACTTCCCTTTTTCTACTTGTGATGCCCCTCCCTATGCATCCCAGTATCCCCTGGCTTTCCTACTGACTTCTCACATTGCATACCCACCTTTAGGTCATCTGATATGACTACACCCAGATCCCTTTCCATTATTGTTGTTGTTAGCACCTCCCCTGCTATTGTGTACTCTTCTCCTGGATTTTTATTTCCCAGGTGCATTACTTTGCACTTCTTTGCACTTTGTGTGTCTCATCTGCCTAGGCCCCAGCAGTGACACCGAAGCCTGCCAGTTTTGCCAAAAATTCAACCAGGTCACTCTGAGACATTGTCTAAAAACACTGGAAAGTCGCCTTTTGAAGCAGAAGTTGGTCATGATGGAAAAGGAGTTGCAGGCTAGGAGCTCTTCGACCTTGTTGGCACAGTCCTCCGGGGCCTCTTCTTCTTCTTCTGCAGAAGGAGAAATCCGTGAAGCACAAGCGGTTGGACAAACACTGGGACTGGGACCAGTCAGCTTCCTGCTCACAGTTGCCCCCACAAACCGTCGACCGCGATGGGGTCGTCCTCTTATGGGGGGTCAGCCCCTTCAGTCCCGCCAACACTGTCTTCTTCTGGGCTCCCAGTGGCTCCGCTGTCCGCCCCCATAGCAATCTCAGGCAGCGGCTCATCAGGGCGGGGATCTTTGTCTCCTGCTCCTCAGCCCCTGATACTCAGGCCCTTATCCTCGATGGGTTCTCAGTTAGGTGGCTTGGCCGGCATGGGTCCCTTGGGTGTTGGTTCCTTACCTGACCTCCCCCCCAAACACGGCACTGCCTTCGTCGGTTCCAGCTACTGGGACCGATGTCAACCCTTCTAGGCAACACCTGCAGCAGGCTACCACCGTTTTCTCCTCTCTGACATCTCCTCTGCTTTTGCCTAAGGGATCTCCTTCCCATCAGGTGCCTGCTTCTCTGGCTCGGCCGGTGCCAACGGATCCTTCCCCTGGGTGCTTCAGGCCAACGGCAGCTGGGCCGCCACCAGTGTTGCTGCAGCCCCAGCCTGTGGGCCCAACTCCATCTTCACCCCTGCCGCAGACGATGCCTGTTGGGCCGATGCCAGATTCTCACCTGACGTGGGGTGGTCCTGCACCTGGTACCCTACACTGGCCTTGCTGCCATTGTACCCTTACCCGGCACCCTGTTATCCTTATCCACCTGTGTATAACCTCCCACCTCTGGTGGATTATAACACCCTGTTCTCGGCGTGATGGTCCTTTGTCCAGAAGCAAATGCCCACTCCTCAAGGACCACCTGTGGCATTTCCCCTCCGTCCTCCCCTAGACCCTCCACCCCAGGATCTGGGCTGGACTGGACCTACCGCACTCCACATGTCGGGGTCCTCTGGGGCTCGACTCAACATTGCTCAGGCTCTCGCAGGAATGAGTGCCAGCCACTGGCATCAACCCCAAATAGTGAGTCTACTGAAGACAAGTTGGATTCTTTGGAGTCTTCCTCATTACTGGGGGAGTCCTCAGAGGGTGAAGTCCCTCCCAAGGAGGTTCCATAGTCCCCCTTACGATCCAGCTTTCATGGATGTCATGCGCCACACCCAATCCATTATGGGCTGGGAGATGGAGAAACAAGACCCAGAGAGGCGACGCCTAGCCATTTATTTACGGCAGTGGGACGGGATGCTCTCCTCGCGGTGGTGCTCCCTTTGATTGACTCCTTTGAGGATGTCACAAGGGCAGTCTGGAATCACCCACCACCTCTCCTTTGCCTAAGAAGGCAGACCGTGTTTACCACTCCCTGGCTGACAAACCCTTTTTAGGGGGCCACCCTAAAGCGGATTCTGTGGTTATCAATGTGGTGCATTACCGTACCAAAAAGCCTAATCACCTTAGTGCCCTTCACCCGGATTGGGAGTCCAGGCAGCTGGACCACCTGGACAAATGCGTGTTCGCCTCTACTGCCCTAGCTGTCCAGGCCCTGAATTATCTGGCCCACATGATCCAGTATCAAAATGTGCAGTAAGATCAAGCCAGGGACTTGGTGTAGGCCTTGCCAGAAGACCCCGCCAAGACACAGCTCTCCAGCTTCTGAAATCGGGCTCGGACGTTGGTAGTCATGTTTTCTGGGCTGCTTATATTGCTGTGGATGCCTCCGGGCATGGGGCAGCTGCTGGAGTCTGCCTTTGTCACCATTTTTGGCTCCGGATATCTGGTTTTGCCCTGGATGTACAGTCCAGCATTTTGGATGCCCCCTTCCGGGGTTCGGTCCTTTCCGAGGGGATGTCCAGGACATCATTTCCACCCTGCAGGAGTCAGGGCAGGGCCTCAAGTCGGTCCATTCACTCTATTACACACAGCATAGAGCGGGCCAACATCAGTCCTTTTGTAGGTCCTCTCATAAGCAGTCTCGGAACTAGCCTGCCAAAGGTCAGCTCAAGTGTAAGGCCACAGCAGCCCCTTCAGCTGCCGCCAGAGCCCCTGGAGCTCTTACGGCCACCCTACCAATGCCTGCCCCCACCTCCTAACTCCTTAGCCGACCCCCCCGGCCATGGAGCCAAGGGAGTCGGTCAGGAATCGGTTCTCCCTCCACCTAAACGGGTAGCGGGGTGGTGACCATAGACAACTGGGTGCCTCAGATCATACAGCATGGCCACACACTGGAGATTCTAGAGTGGCCTCCAGAAAATCCCCTGGCAAACTCCACTTACTGTCCTGCTCACCTGTCCTTGGTCTGGGAGGAAATTCATGCTCTCTTCCAAAAAAGAGCCATAGAGCCAGTCTCTCTGACTCAGTGGGGAAGGAGGTTTTACTCCCACTTTTTCCTTGTCCCCAAAAAGACTGGGGATCTTCAGCCCATCCTGGACCTGAGCCATCTGAATCTGTACATCGAGTACAAGTGCTTCCAGATAGTCCCTCTCCAGGGGCTGTTACCCTTTTTGCACCAGGAGGATTGACTCTGCTCTTTGAACATGCAGGATACTTACCTGCACATCCAAATCTTCCCTGCCCATCATCGTTTCTTCTGTGTCCACTTTTAGGGAGCCCATTTTCAATTCCAGGTCCCTCCCTTTTGGCCTTTCCTCAGCCCCCTGGGTATTTATCAAGTGTCTGGCAGTAGTGGCAGCTGCTCTGAGGAGGTGGGGCTTCTATGTGTTCCCCTACCTGGGCTATTAGCTGCTAACAGCCCCCTGCAGGGATCGCATGGTTCAGACTTTCTAATTCACATTTCATCGTTTTTCAGTCCTTGGGGGTCTCTGTCAATTTGCAGAAGTCTTGCCTCTCCCCTTGCCGGTGCTTTTAATACATAGGGGCAATCCTGGACACCAGCCAGGGCAAGGCCTTTTTCCCCCCGAGGACAAGGCGGAGCGACTGATGGAGCAGGCCCATCTGGTTTCTTCCATCTGGCAGGTCTCCTCCAGTGTGTTCCTGTTCCTTCTGGGCCATATGACGACAGCTATTGCCACGGTTCCCCTGGCCTGCCTGCATATGCGTGTTCCTCAGTGGACCTTGATGGTCCACTGGTATCCATGCACGGATGACCTGTACCCATTGGTCCTGGTCTCTGACCTGGTCTAGCGAGTTTTGTTGTGTTGGCTGGGTCTGGCCAACCTCCTTCAGGGAGCCTCCTTTCAGCTTTTGACCCCCTATCAGATTCTCACAACTGACGCATCCGGCCTGGGATGGGGTGCTCATCTGGTCAATCACCAGATCCAGGGTACCTGGACGGATATAGAAAAGGGTCTCCATATCAACATCCTGGAGATACGAGCAGTCCTTTGAGCTCTACAGGCCTTTAAGACTCATCTCCTCCCCGGTATGCTGCTGGTGCAGATGGGCAACTTGTGTAGTGTATTACATCAACAAGCGAGGGGGGGACTCATTCTTACCCCCTGTGTCGGGAGGTGATGAAAGTCTGGTATTAGGCCATCGAGCACAGTCTGGAGCTCTCAGCCATTCTTGTTTCCAGCATTCAGAACATCTTGGCCGACAGTCTCAGCTGCTCCAGGTCATGGGCTCATGAGTGGGAGCTTCTAACCTCAGTGGTCGAAGATTTTTTCGACAGTTGGGGTTATCCAGAGTTGGACCTGTTTGCATCCCCACTCAGTGCAAAACTGCCGCTATTCAGCTTGCTCAATTCTGGGCCTGGAGTTTTCTGGCGAGATGCATTGTCCCTCTCCTGGAAGGGGAAGTTTCTCTATGCCTTTCCTCCCTTCCTGCTTCTACAGAGGGTTCTGCTCAAGCTCCAGTTGAAAGGAGCAGAGATGATTCTCATTGCCCCCCTTCAGGCTGCATCAGATTTGATTCCCCTTGCTACAACAGCTGGCGGTGGAACATCCAGTGCCCCTGCCCCTGTGCATCGGCTTGCTCTGCCAGAACCGGGGCATGCTGGTCCATCCGGACCTCAAGTCCCTGCATCTACATGCATGGCTAGTGTGGACCTAGCTGTTGCCCACTTTGGGGTGTCCTGTAAGATCACAGATGACCTGGTGGCTGCTGTGAAACCCTCTACCAGGGCCATTTATGCTATGAAATGGAAGCATTTCACCCTTTGGACGACTGCTCACCATTTGGATCCTTTCACCTGCCCAGTGAATCAGATGTTGGACTACCTTCTCTCCTTTTCAGACTCCAGCTTGGGGTACTCCTCTTTCCAGGTGCACCTTTCCACCATCTCTGCGTACAATGCACCTATTGAGGGCAACGCTGTTGCTGAGTTCAAAGTGTCACATACTTTCCTGCGGGACATTTTGCATTTGAAATCTCCCATAAGGTACCCAGTCCCTCCATGGGACCTCAATTTTATGTTGGAGAAACTCACTGTACCTCCCTTTGAACCAACTGCAAGTTTCAAGCTGCACTTTCTATCATGTAAAGCGTTCTTTTTAGTAGCTGTTACTTCGGCTCAAAGGATTTCCAAGCTTAAGGCTCTTATGTGTAAAGAGCCTTATTTGTTTTTTCACAAAGACAGGGTTTCTTTGCGTATTAATCCTAAGTTTCTACCTAAGGTGGTGTCAGAGTTTACTTTGAATCAGTCCATCCACCTTCCAGTTTATTTTCCTAAGTATTCTGTACAGGGGGAGACTTTGCTCTATACTTTGGATGTACATAGGATTTTGTGGTACTGTACAAACCGCACCAACTCTTTACGGAAATCTGACCAGTTGTTTGTTTTGTCTGCCCCCAAATGAGAGGACACTCTTGTTTTCAAATAGTGTTTAAGTGGTTAGTGAATTGTATTGTTTATTGCTACCACAAGTACAACAAACCCCTTCCTGGAGTGGTCAAGGGCCATTCCACCAGGGGTATGGCTGCCTCAATGGCTTCTTTCAGTAATGTGTCTTCTGCGGACAGCTGTGCAGCTGCCACCTGGAGCTCTGTCCACACCTTTACCAAGCAGTACAGTCTGGACATTGCCTCTAGACGCAGGGCCAGTTTCGGCCTAGCAGTACTTCAGGGCCTTTTTTCCTGAACTCTTGGCTGCTGATTTCTCCTCCTCCTGGAGTTTCTTCCTGGTGGTACCCAGCACTGCTTGGGACTTAGTCCTACCGGTTTTGCCTGCTGCAAGAGCCTTCCTCGAAGTAAGATAGTACAGTTATGTAAGCACTTACAGTAATAGTAGATCTTTGAGAGAAGCTCCTGCAGCAGGCCCTGATTTCCCTCCTTCTGCTCTTTGTTTCTCTCGCACTACTTCTACCTTTCTTTTGGCTCTCAGGAACCTTCTCGGTTCTCCATTTGCTGCCTGTTCAGGGTCTCTGGGAGGAGATCTGAGGTAGGTGTAGGGGGCCGCCAGTCTTTATAGGATAGGCTGACATCAGCTGACTGATATCGGTGGTGGGTGGTCCTCCATGGTAGACTACTAGCTAGAAGTTTTGCGTGTGGTCCTGACACCTTAGTCCTACCGGTGTGGCTTACGGCAAGAGCTTCTCTCGAAGATCTACTGTTATGGTAGGTTCTTGTGTAACTGTACTTTTTAAAAAGCTGCTTGAAAGCCAGCAAACAGAAAATCTGTTTTTTCCAAATAGAAAAGGTTTAGTATTAGCTACAGAGCAAATAAGGCAACAGCCATGGGTGCTCATTTGTCAGTGGTTTTAAATTATTTGGTGTATCCACAGTCTCAAGGACTAATATTCTCATCCTTAAAGATACTTCTGACATCAATTTCAGCTTATAAGTCAGGTGGGAAAGAAAAACCTTTTGCCTCACAGTCAGTATACAGAATGTTTTTCAGAGGTTTAAACCACATGTTCCCTCCAGTGAGGAACCCTGTCACCATGAGCTTTGAACCTGGTATTGGCATGTTTTTTTTTTTATACATACTTTATCGAGAGTGTAAGCAGCATGACACCACTTTTTAAACAATATCTAGTAGTCAGATATAAACGCATACACCAGTTACTGCCACATCAGTAATAGTTGCAGTAGTAATAATTGGCCTCCACTTTGGCCTATTTTGTTTTTACAACTATAATAATAATTAAAAAAAAAAAAACACAGACAACCAAGACTGGGTAATCTTTGACAAAAATTATACCAATATTATTATTATTGTTATTATTATTCCCAACTTCAGTTTCATATTTATTATCCAAGGGATATGACTTCTAGCCTAAAATATGACTGCATAGGTTTTTGTATTTATTCTGGTCAACAAGCCCACATAATGTGTTATATCTAATATCCCTGTTATATGATACTAATCTTGTTGTAAATCCCATCTGGACCATCTTGCCATGAAAGCTTCTTTTCTATTCTGGATTTGAAATGTTAAATCTTCCATTTTCTGGATATTCCAAATCAGTTTCCTCCTGTCACCCAGACTAGGTGGGATTGGTTTTAGCCACTTACGAGTTATGGCTTTGTTCAAACACCATGAAGTCTTGCCATATTATAACAATAGCAGTCAGCCACTGCAGCTGAACTGCCCCGGAGAGGAAGGAGTTAACTCCAGAAGATCTGGAGTTCTACAGCGCGAGGGCGCTGTGCCCAAAGCTCTATCTGGCAGTTTCAAATGAAACTGTCAGATTCTTTACTCCGCTTCACTGAACAGTCGCTCCGGAGATCAGCTCCTTCAGCTCGGTTCATTCTCGGTTCAAGAGAGTAGTTTCGGTTCATTTGAACCGGCAAAATCATTATTTTACGCATTTCGGTTCTAAAGCTCTATCTGGTAACCGTAAGTACAAAATTCAAGTCTGTGTGGAAAATTAATTATCGGTTCGGTTTTGAACCGATCGCTTAATTTTTCTGCCTTTTAAAACAGTACTGTGGGTTTTAGAGTGCGGTTCCGGTTCTTATCGGTTCTAAAAACCAAAATTATTACGCTTTTTTTTCAAATACCCGTATACGTTAGAACCGATAAGGGTGTCTTGCCTGGCACTGCCATCAAAAGGGCAAGTTTTTGGTTAGGCTGGCATTATGTCTGAGAAACCCAAAAGAAAACCGGCCCACTGGGTTTCAACACTGTGATGTCTGTGGGACGCCTTTGCCAAGGCTGACCCACACACCACTTGTGTCTATTGTCTGGGGCTGACCACCTCCTGTCAGACTGCCAGGTGTATAAAAATTTCCTGCAGCCACCCTGGAAAGAGATGGGCCGGCTCAGGGAGCGAGGAGTCAAAAGTCCGCTGACCCGGATGGCCAGCCCGGTTCAGTACCCACTGGACCAGAGGGAGTGCCCTCTGACCAGGGCGAGACTTCCTCGGGCAAAGGAAGACTGGTTCAGAGGAACCAGTCCCAAGTAAAAGACAAAGAAATCAGGAGGTTTGGAGTCCAAAATTGTGTCTCCAACTGCTGCAGAGATAGCTAAAGCCATTCAGATTGTCCAGTCACTGTCTCAGGGATCTGTAGAACCACCAACAGTTGGTAAAGGTTGGTTCGTTTCAGTCCCAGATGGTTCAGGATTTTGAAGTTGAGGTTTTTATGAACCACAGGAGGGAGGAGGAATTTGATCAATATATGTGTGGCTGGGAGGGTCTGGAGCGTGCCCATTGAACCGGGCATTTCTCCAGACAGACCTTTAGAATCTCCCCTATTCTGTCTGAGTCCCTCCTTTCTTTATTTTTTACAAAAGGTTGCAGAAACCCTCCAGCTTCCTTTAGAGGAGGCTGTGGATGAGCAAGAGGAGCCTGATTATGTGGAAATGATGGATATTCCAGAGTCTAGGAGGTTGTCTATTCCTTTGCATAAGTCATTTAGGAAGCAAACAACAAAGATTTTAAAATTCCTCATTCTGTCCCTCCTGTAGATAAAAAATGGACAGAAGGTATACTTTGTCAGGCTCGGATACAGACTTCCTTATTGAGCAGTGTAGTCATGTAGGTGTGGTACAAGCTGCAGCCTGTGACAAGGCTAATATTCCTCTGGCCTCACATCCTCCTGACAAGGATTCTAGGAAGATTGATGCCATGGCGAAGAAACAGTATATGGCAGCTTCTTTGGGACTCAGGCAGGCAAATTATATGGCTTATGTGGCTAGATATCAGAAATCTAGGTGGGACACAGTATTGCAGTTAGCCAAGCAGGCCCATGGCCAGCTGGCTAGTGAGTTGGAACAGGTGGCTGCTGATGGCATTGAAGCCTCTAAAGTTCAATTTCATACTGCTGGTGATGTTATGATGTTTCCTCCAGGGTCATGGCCACTTCTGTAGCTTTCCGTAGAGTTGGCATGGCTCAGATGCACTAATCTGTCCCAAGATACTCAGTCAAAGGCTATGGATTTTCCTGTAGTGGGAAATTCTCTGTTTGAGGAGCAAACAGAAAATTA
This sequence comes from Neoceratodus forsteri, assembly GCA_016271365.2. Classification (NCBI taxonomy): domain Eukaryota; kingdom Metazoa; phylum Chordata; order Ceratodontiformes; family Ceratodontidae; genus Neoceratodus; species Neoceratodus forsteri. The sequence goes on along the minus strand of CM057450.1, from coordinate 1,685,875,512 downwards.
TATGAAAAGATGGATGAATACAGAACTACCTACAAAAGTGCCCAGGCTAAGGAGAAGCATGCCATGCCACAAAGGCATGCTCCCAGAGAGTAGGGGCAGACCCTTTCAGGCCTTTTACCAATTTCAAGCCTCCTCTGCTGTCTCGCAGAAGGTTTCTTCAGAGAGCAGGGAGTAGGCGTGGCGCAAGTAGACCGTCTCCCTCCCCTCAGCCTAAGGCTGCTGCTAAGCAAGGCACCCTGATAGGGTGCCCAGGGCCGATTCTCCTGTACCAGTGGGGGCAGGTTGGCCTATTTCAGCCAGAGCTGGCTGTCCCTAACTTCGGACAGATGGGTTCTGGAGGTAATAGGCCAGGGTCTGTTCTCAGCTTCAAATATTTTCCAAAGATGAGAGCCAGGCATTTCCCCTGCAAATCCTTCAGAAGCCCTTGCTTTGGAAGCAGAGGTTTCTTCTCTTCTGGTCTGCAAAGCAGTGGAAAGGGTTCCTCCTTGCCATCAGGGCAAGGGGCTTTATTCAAGATACTTTCTTACCCCAAAAAAGACAGGAGAATGGCGGCCCATTCTGGATTTAAGATACTTGAACAAGCATCTGTTGAAACCAAAGTTCAAAATGTTAACTCTGGCAATGATATTGCCTTCCCTAAGGCCAGGGGACTGGCTAGCTTCCCTGGACCTCAAGGATGCCTATTTTCATGTTCTGATCAGGCCTTCCCACCAAAGTACCTCCAGGTTCGAACTGCCCTCAGGCCACTACCAGTTCAGGGCAATGCCCTTCGGCCTTACCTCTGCAGCAAGGGTATTCACAAAATGTCTCGCTGTAGTAGTGGCTCATTTAAGAAAGCAAGGGGTTGCTGTGTTTCCCTACCTGGACGACTGGCTCATTGTGGGTCAGTCTCCAGGTCAGGTGAATCCACTTGCAAGTCACCCAGCAGCTTCTCACTTCTCTGGGATTCCTGCTAAACTTACCAAAGTCAGTTCTGGAACCAGTTCAGGCCTAACTTTCATAGGCGCAGAATTGAACACAAGGTTAGCCAGGGCCTTTCTTCCCTCGGAAAGGGTGGACAGACTCATCGCCCTGGCATCCTCCTTTACCCTGCGGGTCTCTCGACCAGCAAGGCATTTTCTGCAACTCCTCGGGCACATGCTGCTTCCACAGCTGTTGTGCAGGGAGCAAGATTCCAGATGAGGGACATTCAGTTCCATTTGAGGGCCTATTGGTCTCAGAGGAAGGACCCCCTTACCAAATTGGTCCCAGTTACTCAAACCCTGATCCTGGCCTTACACTGGTGGCAGGATCAAAGCAATCTGAAACAAGGGTTCCTTCATTCCCATTTCTCCTCCCTCACCCTCACCACGGATGCCTCCCTGTTGGGGTGGGGGCTCACCTGGCGACCTTACCACTCAGGGAGTGTGGTCTCCTCAGGAATCTCTGCTCCACATCAATCTTCTGGAACTCAGAGCTGTCTTTTTAGCTCTTGGTCTTTTCAGATTCTGTCCAGAACAAAGTGGTTCAAGTCAGGACAGACAATACCACCACAATGTGGTACATCAACAAGCAAGGGGCACTCGGTCTTCAGCCTTGTGCACGAAGCAATGAAGTTGTGGTCTCTGGCTTATTCCCTGAACACCTCCTGATAGCGGTTCATCTCCATGGAAGGACAATGTGCTGGCGGGCGCCCTCAGCAGAATTTCTCAGGGCCATCACGAATGGGCTCTGAATCCCACAAGTACTGGGGTCTGTCTTTTCCAGTTGGGGCACTCCTCAGATAGATCTTTTATGGCCAGACAACCACCAACTTCCTCTTTTTGCTGCAGGCCTCCAGTACTGGGCTCAGTCCCTCTGGATGCCTTTCTGTTGGATTGGAAAGGGAAGTTCCTGTATGCCTTCCCCCTTTCCTCTCCTGCCCAGCTAGTGAAATCAGATCTCAACCTTGCAGAGTGATTCTGATTGCCCCAGATTGGGCCAGACAGCCCTGGTACCCTCTGCTCCTGTCCCTGGCAGTCACCCCTGCCTGAGCCTGCCAGAGTTCACGACTTACTGGCCTGTGCACAGGGAGAGTGTGGTATCCGGACCTCAAGTCCCTCCACCTCAAGGCTTGGCTCTTGAGGAGCTAGAATTGCTGATTTACACCTTTCTCAAGGTGTTATGGATATTTAAAGGCTTCAAGGAAGCCTTCCACTAGAGACCACTTATAATTCTAAGTGGAAGGTTTTCATCTGGTGCTCTGAGAGGTAGATTATCCCAGAATCTGCTGATCTTCCCATTCTACTGGACTATTTGGTCCATCTGAATTCCTTAGGCCTTAGACCAGCTACCCTGAAGGTTCATCTGGCAGCTGTCTCTGCTTTTTGTGTCAGCAGGAAGCCTGCCTCCCTTTCTTCTCACCCTGTGTTCTCCAAGTTTTTAAAGGGTTACTCACACTAACCTCCCTTTGAGGAACCAGCTCCCGCCTGAGACCTGAATATTTGCATTGCTCAGTTAATGCAACCCCCTTTGAGCCTCTGTCTTCAGCAGAACTCAAGTATTTAACTTGGAAACCATTTTTCTAGTAGCTATCACCTCTGCCAGACGCATAAGTGAGTTACAGGCCCTGTCAGTGGAAGAAGATTTTATCTCTTTCCACAGAGATAAGGTAGTCCTTAGGACTAATAGAGAAGTTTTGCCTAAAGGTGGTTTCTGATTTCCACCTGAATCAATCTATCTCCTCCCAGTATTTTCACTGGGCATTCTTCCTCAGGTGAGAGGAGACTGCACAGCTTGGATGTCAAAGGGCATTAAGTTACTATCTAGGCGCACCAGAGGTCATAGGTTCGAATTCCTCCAACTGTTTCTTACCTATGGCGAGGTTGGCAAAGGGAAACCTGCCACTAAGAGAACAATTGCAAGGTGGATTGTCTCTTGTATCCAATTTTGTTATCAGAAACTGGGTAGAGTACCCCCCTCAGGATTGAGGGCCCACTCCACCAGGGGTACAGCTGCGTCTTTAGCGGCTGCTTGAGACATTCCTATTCTGGAGATTTGTCAAGCTGCTACCTGGAAGACAGTTCACACCTTTACCAAGCATTATTCCCTGGATGTCCAGTCCAGGAGAGATGCTCGGTTTGGCACAGCTGTGCTTCAGAGCCTATTTCCTAAGTAGGTTCTGACCCTCCTCCATGGAGGTACTGCTGTGTAATCTGCTATTGTTATAATATAGCAAGACTTCATGGTGTTTGAAGAAAAAAATTACTCACCTTAGTAATTGCTTTTCTTCTCATGGAGTCTTGCTGTAATCTAACCACCCTCCCTCCTGCCCCTCTCAGAACTCCTACTTGGGTAGAGGTGGCAAATTGGTGCAAACACTGTGTCATGCCATTTAGTTTTCCCCTAACCCTGTTTTCCTTTGGTTGGGATCTAGATAGTTCATTTAGGTTATTTTTTATTGCCCCTTCTTGGACTTGAGTCTTGGGGAAGGGGGTTCATATGTGCTTGTCAAGGGTGGTAAAACGAACCATATACCATCAATCTTTGTTATTATGGTTCTGGGTGTTTCTTTGTTGTTTATATTGTTGTTATTACTACTAGTAGGTAGCCATAGGCTAGTGTAGTTTTCACACAGACTTTTTTCCGTCCTTTGATGTTGGCTTCGTAAAGATCTGGCAGTTTCATTTGAAACTGCCAGATAGAGCTTTGGGCACAGCGCCCTCGCGCTGTAGAACTCCAGATCTTCTGGAGTTAACTCCTTCCTCTCCGGGGCAGTTCAGCTGCAGTGGCTGACTGCTATTGTTATAATATAGCAAGACTCCATGAGAAGAAAAGCAATTACTAAGGTGAGTAATTTTTTCTTATAGGCCATGGTACAAATGTATCATAGATACAGTGAATTGGTACCTCTAATACCCTTCATAGGTAGACCAAATACTAAATGATAGAGAGAAAAGGGTTCTTCTGTCTGAAATAATTGTCTCAGTTGTTCTTGTACCTGTGCCTTAAAGATTTCTTAAGAAGGACATGAGTAAAATATGTGAACAGGAGTAGCCATGTGCTCCCCACACAATCTCCAGCAAGCTGAGGAAATAGCTGGGTCCCATTTCACCACTCTATCAGGAGTCAGAAAAAATCTAACTTTTACCCTCCAGGAGAATTCCTGCCACAAGGGCGAAGAGGTCACTTTAGCTGAATTCCCCCAAATTTTATTCCAGTCCAGTGGAGAGATATGGGAACCCCCTTCCCATTGTGTGATAATATGCTGACTTGTCTTGGCTTTATGAGTATTTAAAAACTGATATAACTTGGTGATTGTTGGTCTGGAAATGGTTAGAGAAAAGAGGTCCTCAAGGGATATGTGTCCTGTGAGGTCTGTGGGGTTTTGTGCAATAATTCTTAATTTCCTTTGGATATATGTAGATATCTGCAGATAATGCCATTTATCTTTCTCAGTCCATCCAAACTTTTGGATACATTCCTCGAAAGACAGCATAATTGTCCCCTTCATTATCTGCTTAGAATATGTGAACCCTCTCACAACTTGGCACCTATACCATGGATCTAGACCTCCAGGTAAAAAATCTGGGGGATGTATCAACCAGCACAATTTCCAGATATCCACCTTAACATTAGGATATTTGCAAAACATGTCCCAGGCTATTAGATTAGTTTGTATAGCCCTATAATCTTTTATTATAAGGGGTCTCTGTGTAGAAGGCTGGTAGTGGCATGCGGATCGGGTATTTCCCTGTAACAGGGTAGTTTCTATATCCTGCCAGTGTGTCCAGAGAAGGGCATGCTTCACCTGGGTGGCAAGCCAATATTCTAGAAAATCTGGTACAGACAAACGTCCTGTTTTTCTCCCTGCCATTAGAAGAGTTCCACGTAATCTAGGTTTCTGGTTGGCCCAGATAAACTTAAACATCTTCCCTTGGAAGTCCCTAAACCATTTTTGGCATAATGCTAGCGGAATGCATTGAAACAAATACAAAATTCTAGGTAATATATTCATTTTTACTCTTTGAATTCTGGAGTACATAGGGAAAGGAAGTATTAGCCATCTTTTTATGTCTGTTTCTATTTGTATTACTATTGGTTTGTGGTTATCTAGATATGAATAGCTAGAATCCGCCCTAAAGATGGCTCCTAGATACTTAAGGCTATGCAAATCCCATCTTATTTTATATTTTACTTGTAGGGCTAGCAGAGGTGTATAATTTATCTTTAAAATCTCCGTCTTTGTGGTATTAAGCATATACCCAGATAATAATGAGTATTCCTCTATGATGTCCATCACTCTAGGCAGAGATATGTCTGGAGATGTCAAATATAAAAGGACATTGTCCACTTAGAGTGCGATCTTATGATTTGTCCCTACTAAATGTACACCCCTTATATTCTGATCTATTCTTATCCACTGGGTCAAGGGCTCAATATATAAGGAGAACAGCAAAGGTGACCGGGGGGCAACCCTGTCGTGTGCCCCTCCCCAGGTTAATCCTTTTAGAGATCATTCCATTAGTGTGTATGTATGCTTGTGGGTCTGTATACTACTGGTAATCGTGGCTATGAAGGTGTCTGTGAACCCAAACCCGGCAAGTACGCCATACAAGAATTTTCAATTTACCAGGTCGAATGCTTTTTCAGCATCCAGGCTGAGTATTAAAGCCCCTTGTTTGGTTCCATTTAGATGGTCTATAATATGTATTGTTCTACGGGTATTATCTGCAACATGTCTATTAGGGATAAATCCCGTCTGATCTCTATGAATCAGGTTTGGTATTATTGATTGGAATAGTCTAGCTAAGATGGATGTAAAAAATTTATAGTCGACATTTAGAACCAAGATTGGTCTATATGAAGAACAGGCTGTTAAATCCTTGCTGGGTTTGGGCACCACAGAGATTACCGCCCGTCTCCAGGACGGGAGCAATATAGCACCCTCCTTAAACATTTCCGGGTAGGCCAGTCTCATTAATGGGATAATTGTCTGATGAAATTTCTTGTAGAACTCTGTAGGGAGTCCATCATTACTAGGGGATTTGCATGTCTTTCCCTCTGCTATCACCTTATTAATCTCCTCAGTAGAAATAGGAGCCATAAACTGAGAGTTCCAAGTCTGAGACATCCGTGGAAGTCCCGAGTCCCTCAAAAGGGTGTGTCTTTTTCCTGGATCTGGGTCTACTCGTGGGGCATAGATCCCAGATATAGTACTCCTTAAATGTTTCTGATATGTGAGATAGAGTTGTAGCCTTTCTCTTAGTATATGGATGGATGATATGTGTAATCTGGGCCCTGGCTCGTCCGGCCCTAAATCTGATGGCTAACAACCATAGAGATTGAGAACCCCCCTCATAATATTTTGTTTTAAAAAATGTAAGTTTCTCTCCACCCTAAGGTCTAGCAACTTATTTAATTGGGATTTCAATTTATTAAGTTCCTTACCCCTCTCCCTGTCAAGTCTAATTTGTTGTTGTTCCTCCAAAATTTGTATTTGCGTTTCCCATTGTTTCTGTTTCTCAGCCCTTTGTCTCTTTCAATAGCAATTGCAATCAACTTGCCTCGGACCACGGCTTTAATCGTATCCCATAGAATCCCCTTACTTACTCCACTAGCCTCATTTTCCAGCATAGTCTGGGTCATTACCTGTGGAATCTGATCTAGAACCTCAGGATCATTAAGCAGTGGCAAATTCAGTCTCCAAAAGGTGGACCTTTGTGGCAAAGAGAGATTGATTGTCAAAATTAAGGGTGTATGATCTGATAATCCTAGATTGCATATCTCACATCTCTGTGCTTGACTGAGAGAGTCTCTAGACAAAAAAAAATAATCTCTAGTCTGTAATATAACTGATAGGTAGCTGAATAAAGAGTGAAGCCCTTTCTCTGACCTTCTAAAAAAAGTCCAGACATCCTGTAATCCTAATCTTGTTAGAAGGGATCTAACCTACTTTATTATCTTGTAAGATTTCCAGGGAATTCTAGAAGTGGTGTCGCTGACAGGGTTTAGGGTCATGTTCCATTCCTCTCCTAAAATGGTCATTCCTTCAGCCTTCTCAGCTAAAAGTAGTAATATTTTTCTATACATCTCAAAGGGGGAGTTAGGGGGCACATATACTGAGGCCAAGGTGACTCTGTGTCCATTAAGGGAGCCCTTTATTAGGGCATATCTCCCTTCCCCATCCTGCACCCGCTCCGAAACTTCCAGAGGGGTATGCCTTGAAACTAGTATGGCAACCCCGCAGCGTCTGCCCTGTTTATAAGAGGAAAAGCAGATCTCTGAGTAGCCAAAATTCAGCAATTTCTCATGTTCTTTTACAGACAGATGTGTCTCTTGTAAGAGAATATCTGGTTTCATTTGTTTTATATACTGAAAGGTTTTTTTTTACATTTAATAGGGCTTGTTAGGCCATTTATATTATATGTCAAGATTTTGATACCCATATCTGTCTAAAATATTTAGTCGGTTTGCACCTTGGCCAAAGGCAGAGCCCCCTCCCTCTACATTTATTCCTAGCTAATCTCTGAAGTCGGGAAAGAAGATTATACCCAGAAAATAAAAGAACAGGCTTAACATAAACAAACATCATAAACTTGATATAAAACTCGCTATTGAAATATAATCTAGCTATAACATGTATTTTACATTTTTTACCTCCAAGGTAGGGGCACTGAAAGTTCAGTACCCTCTCTCTGCAAAGGTTAAAGACACCTGCAGAGTTGTAGCATCGCGGATGTCCCCCGTGATGGGGATTGCTACAGGGGCAATTCTTTTGATGGAAAAGTGCCTAGATACATTGCCCATAAAGAAGTAGCAAAATCCACCACACACCGTGTTGCATTACAACTATGTTGTTCTCAGCTATTCACCCCCCAAGATGGGCATCTTTCTGTTAAGCTCTGCTACTCCAGCAAACCGGAGTTCCTTCATTTATATATAACTCTGTATGGCTTCCCAAAAATAACATTGCATCCCCCTCCCTCCACTTCTGCATATTTCACTTAATTTCTTTCCCACATCTTTTAAAAGTGTCACCAAGTCCCACTATCCAAGGTGTAGTCCAATTCCAAATACGTCCTTTCACCTCCCATTTCTGATTTCCCTTTGTCCTGAGCATATAAATAACTCTCTTTAATGCAAAATAATCCATTTGGATCTAATTTTGAATTGAAGTAACCTGACGAAAAACCATTAAGATATTACAGTCTCACATCGATGCTTCAAAAGGCCATAAGGAAACAGTCTCCAAATACTTATAAGCCTTAAGGGGTGAACAACAGCTAGTGCACCAGCTTATGTTCACAGTTCAGCATGATTGCATCAGCATCGCCCTCCCTCCCTCATTTCAATGTTCCAGTATATTTCTTTAGTACTAGTCATGCCAGAAAGTCACTGAGTCCCCATGAGGGCTGCTAGTAGAATTTTTACACAGTACCTTCAAAGAAAAGCATGTCTGGTCAAGTGTTTTCACCTTCCTGATCTTTTGTTCTCCTTTGCTGGATAAAAGTCTGCGTTGTTCCAAGATGGTTCCTGAGGGAGCCATATGAGGACACGCCCTGGCGCAAGCTATCTTGTCCCCCTGGGAGCAGTTTACATAACTGTAGAAGGTTCCTGTCTGCTTCTGATATTCTTCGTTCTGGTCTGGTCTCCAAAGGAATCCCTTGGTCCTTAAGAGTGGCCTCAGTTTCTTCTGGAGTCAGGTACATCGGGGGGCCTTCGTCCCAAAAAACCTTCATTTTGGCGGGGTAGGGAGTTTGGAATCTGATTTTTGTGCTGCACAGAGCTCTCATGATTGGTCTGTATAGTAATCGCACCCTCTGAATTTCGGGGGGATAATCCTGGTCGATGAATAGTCTGGCTCCATTATATGTGATCTCTTTCTGTTGCCAAGCCCGCCGTATTATTTCTCATTTGGTATGATAGCTTGAGAACTTCATCAATATTTGGCGTGGCCTAGATGTAGGATCTGTGGGCCGTGGCCCTAGGGTATGATGTGCCCACTCGATTCGAACCTTCAATGTAAGTGGTAAAACGAGAACGTCGCGGGGCATATCTTGCAGAAATACGGCCATATTGTCAGTCTCTGCCCCCTCTGGTAACCCCGATAGCTGTAGGTTATCCCGTCGTGATCTTGCCTCTAAATCAATGCATTTGGCTTGTATTAGGTTAGAATAGTCAACTAGAGAGGCCAAAGAATCTCTGTGCGTAGCTGAGTCCGTTTCCAACAATGAGACTCTGTTGTCTACTTCCTTCAGTGATGAATCCAAATCAGATCGTTTAAGGTGTAATTTTTGAAATTCTGTTTTATTTTCTTTGCTCAATGCTTGTATTTCTGCCAGTATTGTATTTAAATCTGTGGTTCCTTGGTGAGTGTCATCATTCCCAAGGCCTGAGGCCTGTTGCTGAGCTCGTGGTGGAGAGGGTCTATGGCTTCTGTCCTGCAGTAGTAGTCAACATCGGGAGCCATGTAGTGTCATCTACGTCCGATCCGTTTGCTGTTTTGCAGATTTATTGCTGTCCCTTCCTTTTGTTGGCATTTTGAGGTTTGGATGATGCAATTGTATAGCAAAAAAGTAGTTTTTATTACCTGTCTGGTGAGGAGCTTTTTGTTTAGGCTGCTGCTCGGGCCGTGGCAGAACAGAAAGTCCGGTATTGGCGTGTTTAATAGGACCACCATTTGAGACCCTCTCTTTGGCAATGCTCAAATATCTGACCTGGAGGACAGTATTCCTGGTAGCTATAACATCTGCCAGGAGGATAAGTGAGATTCATGTACTGTACAGACCCAAATGTAATGGTCTTCCATAGTTAAAAGGTGGCTTTAAAAACTCATGTAAAATTTCTTATAAAATGGAGACCGAAAATCCTGCTTTCTGATTGGTTATTACCTATGCATGAAATCTGTTCCATGCACAGGTAATAACAAGTTCAGAAAATCAGGACCACATTGTAAAGTAAGAGAAATTACAGAATCGTTTGAATGTTGATTTTTAAAATGCTGCCATTTTCTTTTCCCTCGCTAATGAGGCTCAAACGAACAAAGTGCTCCACTCAATTCAAGCAAAATGTACAGGGGGATAAATGTCTTGTCTGACCTGCTAATACTTTCTCATACTGCAGTACTGGTCCCCCATTCATCACTTCTCTCGCTGTATCTCACAAAGAAATCACATTCCAAGCATACCTGCTGCCGCTGTCCCTGTCAGAAAATCCATTACTGTGTACAGAAAACATCAACATCCACAGTTTTACAATGAAACCTATAATTCAGTGGGAGCCAGTGAAGAGATTTAAAAATGGAAATGATTATACAGCTCAGCTTCATTGTTCTCCCGATCGAGACACACTCCCAACAGTTAAAAAGTAGTTCTGGTATTCTGTTCAGTGAGCCAAGAAGAGCCCCCAGAGCTTCCTGCCACTCGCTCACTCAGTGAAAAGGCAAAGCCATTAACCACACATTTTTGTCAGATGAAATATTAAATTAAGAGTGACTGGAAGGGTAACCATGGTTAAAATGAACTTCCTCCCCGAAGTACCTCTTCTTCCAGGCACTGCCGTAAAGATACCGGAGGCATTTTGGAGGTTACAGAAAGCCGTACTCTTCTTCATCTGGGCCGTTCACAGGCACTGGATTAAGAGGCACCTACTCACCCTCCCTAGGGAATGTGGGGGGCTGGCACTCCCAGACATGCGCCTATACTATGTGGCGGCGCAACGTTCACCAGTAGTTATGTGACATATGAGGCAGTGGTGCAGGAAGTGCCGTTAGGGGCACACTCTACCCCACACAAGACATAGGCATTTTGGGGTGAGGCTGGTTTATTACCATTTGCTCTGTTAACTGCTGGGTGGCCTATATCTCTCCCACAGTGGGATGGTCATTACTAAATGTTTCTTCCTTTATTATAACACTGGATGCTGACTATCTAATGAAGCCCAAAGGGGACAGACAGTCATGTAAGTTTAAGTTCAACTGTTAATTACTACCAATGTTGTTCTTCAAATAATGACTCAGGACAATTACAATGACTTTACAACATGGTTTATTATTTAATACTCATCCTCTCCCGGTGGCATTCTGGGTGGGGTTCAGCAATGGATGGTTCAGACGCCATATGGCAGCTATTGGACCTAATGGGTTAAGTTTACAAGGTTACAAGTCATGAAGATGTCATTTCTAGTACACCACAGTTGACTACGAACAGTAATTGATTCAATTTTACAGTACTGCACCATTAAGAACTATGGCATTATTACTGTTATGTCTGCTATTATGCTAGTTAGAATGCAAGTCTTGTAAAAAGTTCTTTAATGTATTACACAGCATGTAGATGTACTGAAACTGTTAATTACTAGGGAAAGGGGAAATTGTTTAATCAGGAAAGGCACACTAAGCCGGAGCTTGTGTCCGGGTGCGACCTGGGAGCACAAGTAAGTTAAGTGACTTGCTCAGGGTCACACAGTATGCAAGTGGTGGCTGTGGGATTCAAACCCAGGTCTACAGGTTTGCAGCTCAGAGCCCTAAACTTGTGTGCCATACTGCCTTACTATCAATAAAGCTGAGTTTTTTTTAAAGAAATATTAGAAAGTATTCACAGTATTTTCCTGTCCCCCCCCGTGCTGTGCTTCCAGCAACTGACTGTATTACATCACTGATTCACACACTGTGACACTGCAGATTCGCTCCAAGTCAGTTGCACTCCTGTTCTGATGCTTCTAATTAAAATAAATGCTCAGTAAAGCCCCACAAATGAAGATCATGTGTGTTACCTAACAAAATATCATTTTTGCTAACATTTTTCTCCTGTTTTCTTCAAGTTCCCTCTTGATCCTGTGGCAGCTCCCATCTGCTACTTCTGTGTTGCCGTTCAGCCATCTGTCGAGGTGCAATTAAAAAAAAAATTTCTCTTTCCTGTACTGTCCATCCCAACCCCCCAAAAAAACACCACACAGATACACGGAAGGGGGGGGGGTGTAAGTGCTCCTGTATCACCCTGGCAACAGACATTACAGCCAGTGCCAGTACAGGAAAAACTTACACATGTAAAATGTCCTCATCATCTGGTAGGTGAAAGGACTATTTTATCATAAAATTGCATAAGTAAATTTTTTTTTTTTGTTTCAAAATATTAACATGATATTTCTGGCTGTTACAATTATGAAAAAAGGTAGCCCATTTTATAAGTGCAATAAGACATAATGGGTTGTGCAGGGAACAGATTTTACCACACGCCCAGGAGCTGAAGGCACTCGGCCTGTGGCCTTGGCCTTACTACACCCCTGGACGTGCAGTAAAATCTGTTCCATGCACACCCCATCATGTCTTATTGCTTACCTATAGTAGTTTCAGAATTTCATCTGAGTTGGTTTGGGACCTTACTGTTGTATTACCCAGGCCATACACAAATATAGGTGAGGACGAATTGCACAGGCTTGATTTGAAGAGGGCTTTCATTTCTACTTCGATAGAACCAAAGAGCTCAACACTGACAGCAGTCAGCTGTTTGTCACTCATGGAGAGGTAGGTAAAGGTAAGCCAGCAGTCATAAAGGCTGTCTCACATTGTCAAGCATACGGTTTTGTTATGAGAAGGCTGGCAATAAGCCACCTAAAGGCCTTAGGACACGTTCCACTAGAGCTGCATCTGTCAACTGTAGTTACACATGGCATCATTGAGGAGTGTAGCCTTCCAAGAAGTCCTTAAAGCAGCTACCTGAGCCACAGTACAATGATTTCCACTTTGCGTCTGGACATCCTGTCGAGAAGTGATGCCAGGTTTGTGACTTCAGTTCTTCAGCACCTTTTTCCTACGTAGGTTCTAGACCCTACCTCCCAAGCTACTGCTTGGAGTCTGGAGAATTGTATGACATCACTAGTAAACTTTTGTTGTTTGAAGAAAGCCTTGCTCATCGTAGTAATTGTTTTTTTTTTTTCCCCTAGAAGGTTTCACTAGTGATACTTGCAAACCCTTCCCTATTTTCCATTCTGAAACTTCAGTAAAAAGTGATTCCTTAGAAAATTGGATAAGTTAACAATTTCAGTGGGTGTTTTTCAATTCTTATTACTATTTTGTAAAGGGACACTGTCAACTCTTTTAGTTTCAAAATATTTCTAGTTGAAAACCCAGATTTTATGATTACTTACCTTCTCTAAAATCCACTGCTGTTGCTGGTTGTTTTATTTTATTTATTTATTTATTGAAATGTTTCACCAGGAAGGCACACTGGGCAACAAGTCACTCATCTCCTGGCGTGACCTGGGGGGAAGGGGTACAACTGGAATGAGACATTATATATTCAAGTTACAGGATCAACATTAACATACAGTTGTAAGGCAGCTGTTACAAACAGTGCTATAACAGTGTTGAGTATAACATGTAGAAAAAGGGGACAATAATAAGTGCTGAGTTAAGTAAACAAGTACTTATGTGAAGAAAAGGGGAAAGGGAGGGAGGGTGAGGTGGGGGGGGGAGAGTCATGCCCCTGGAGACCCCTTCAGGATTTGGATAACCCTGCAAGAGGACTGGGGGGACCAGAGAGAAGGGGAAAAACAGTGTCCCAGAGAGACCCCTTTAAGATGGTGAGAGGAAAAAAGTAGATGAGAGATACAAGCTCCTTGGGGTGGCAGGAGAGGGACCCATGGAGAGCATTCAGGCTCCTTTACATTCTGTGAGAGATCAAGGGAGGCCAATAAAGGGGAGCAATTAGGGGGAAGGGGAGAAGAGGTGTGGTTGTACACAGGTAAAATGAAGGTGATGGTAGAGGGGTAGGGTTTGTCTAGGTCTTAAAGGAGGGAATTAGGAAGGGACATAGCAGGAGCAGCTAGGTGTAAGGTGATCCTGTAACTTGAATGTACAATGTCTCATTCCAGTTGTACCCCTTCTCCCCAGTGGGTTAAGGCTCTGAGCTGCAAATCTGGAGACCTAGGTTTGAATCCCACAGCCACCTAGGTGCATACTGTGTGATCCTGAGCAAGTCACTTAACTTCCTTGTGCTCCCAGGTCGCACCTGTAAATAAGCTTTCAGCTTAGTGTGTCTCTCCTGGTTAAACAAACAAACAAAAAATGATTGAGGGCAGAGCTGATGGAGTAGGCGGAGGATGAGTGCCTGATTTTGGGGGGAAGGAATTCCACATTTTTGGGAGGCGGTGAAAGTAACTGGTTTGGCCAGTTTGGGTGGATCTGTGGGGGACAGCCAGAGTACGGGAGTCTGTTGATCTAAGGGAATGGGAGGGTGGAGGGCGGTGTTATAAAGGAGGGGGTGAGGTAGGAAGGGAGCTCACCCAACCAGTGCTTGGAGGTGAATTTAGCACAGTGGGCGAGTCGCCTGTTTGTAAGAGAAGGGAAGGATAGGGCACGATAAAGATCACAGTGATGGGTGCAGGGGGGAGGGCATCCAGGGCAAAGTGGCAGAAGGAATTGAAGAGGGTGTCCAGTCTGGCCAGGGAGGACTTAGTGGCAGCACCATAGACTACATCACAGTAGTCAAAAACGGGCAGTATCATCTTCTGAACAAGTTCATGCCTAGCCGTAGGAGAGATGCAACTACGGTTCCTGAACAGGGCACCAAGGTCGGGGTGCAGTTTTTTCTGGATGGTGTCAATATGTCCAGATACCTGGCTATTCCTGGCTAAACTACTAAATAAATAAATAAAAAATAAATAAAATATGTCCAGATACGTTTAGGTGTCAGTCCAACCAAACACCTAAGTACTTGAAGGAGGATGTGTCCTCAAGTAAAATCAAGTCAAGTTTTATCTACTGCCTTTCTTAGCAGAACTGAAATCCATGCTAATGATAAATTATACCCAACTTTGTTGTGTTTCAGTTCCTTGATCTGCTCTTATTGCATACTCCCTGAACATTAGGAACACCCCCAAACAGAGCAGCAACTGAAGATACAATAATCTCCTCTCTCCCACTGCATCTTGAGTGTAGAAACTGTGCTGGGGTGTCCCCAAGTCCAGGAAAGATGACTTGGGTTTTGATCAAGGAATGTAAGCAAACATGTTTTTGTGGGGTAACAGCAGTATGGTGGTCAGTCTGTTTTTCACTTTTAAAAGTAAAAAAGGAACCAGAATCCAGCTACCAGTGACATCAGCACATTCTGTGGAATGTAAGCAATCATAAAATGTGTTTTTTTTTTAAACTAGGGACAATTTGATGCCTAAGAGGGGTTGACAGTGTCCCTTGCAGAATACTTAGTATATACTAGATTAGTGTTTCTCAAATGGTGAGGCCAGTCTCTGAGAAGAGGCCCTAATTAGTTCCATAGGATACTCAAGAAAGTCTGAAAATGTGATGTATTTCAATTTTATTTATTGGGTTTTAAGCATTTTATGAGAGGGGAAAATGCAAAGAAAAAATGGATAATGGCAGATTATGCCCCTATGTGCCCCTTCCACCTGCCCCTGCCCTATCCAGCCTCAGCATCTGTCTTCAGTGGGAATGATCCCAACCTTAGTTGTGCACCAGTGACTTCCTCCTACAGCCCAGCTGTTTAATCAAGATTGACAGGCTAGGCCTTTCAGGTAATCCTAAACTATCATTTCAAGGAACGACACAGCAATTGATGATGCGAGTCTTGTATGGGTAGCCACATCATCGCAACCTTGGTAGTTTTTTCTGTATTTACTTCCTACCCCTTGGACACTGCGTGCTCAAAGCTTATGGAGAGGAAAACACACATGACACCACGACATCCCCGAGCCCAGGTGACGTAAACCTTCCCACTCTGCCTCCACTGCACTTCCGCTCGTGGTCACTCAAGGGGTAGGACTGTAGTAGAAGCCATTATTCTCCCTCACCAGAGGAGAAGGAGAGCATCCTCTGGGGTAGTCAGTCCTCCTACCCCCCCCCCAGCAGATAGCCATGGCTCATTCTTGAACCCGGGTTGCTGGCCTGCATGCGGTAATGGTACTGCTGTGCCTACACTCTGATGGCAATGCTGATTTATTTGTTGATGTACAAATTGGTGACCAGGAAATGCGAGAGAATCAAAGCTTGTTTCTTGGTATGCATGTGGCGAGGGGTGAGGACAATGTTGGACAAAATGCCCAAGATAATTTCCATATTTGCAGGAGGCTGGAGATCTTTTGCATAGCTTGGGGGAAGCTCACTACGACAAAATTTGAGAGCTAATGTACTAGATAGGTGGTCACTGTTCCCTTCTGGTCTTCAGCTATAAATCTGACAGTAACATACTGTGACTAAAGTGTAGTGTTTGAGTTTGAAGGGCAACAATCCAGGGCTGAGATGATCACAGACTTGTTTGAATTGTATGAATCATTAGTAAACCCTCTAGAATCAATCACTACTAGAGTGAATAATTTTTCCTAATTCCCTTAGCCTCAACCTGACCCAAACAAGCATTTGTCAATGCCGAATGTTGCTTGCTTCTATGTGCTGTTTAGGTATTTGGAAGTCATTGGAGTGCAAATATTGAAAATTTGCGAACTTACGAGCGTGCGTAGGAACTGCGCAACGCACGCCGTAAAACACGTCATTTTTAGAATTTTTTTCACCAAATTTTCAACATAGCCATTTTAAGACCTCTGCTCATGAACAGTGACACTGTGGTTGTTAATGTGTCCCTTACATTGAGTTTGCACACCAACCTCGCCGTTATGCGCTACATGCCCAGAAAGCGAGCTGCGTTTTGGGCAGGATGTGAAAAATGACAGCTGTACTACTCATAAGAGGTGTGTGGTAAAATGGCAATGTTGAAAATCTGGAGTGAAAATATTGAAATTTGCGAACTTAATAAGCCTGCATAGGAACCGCGCGAACGCACGTCAGAAACAGTCATTTTAGAATTTTGTCACCAGATTTTCAACATAGCCATTTTAAGACCTCTGCTCATGAACAGTGTCACTGTAATTTTCTTAATTTGTCCATTACATTGATTTAGCACACCGACTGCGCCATTGTGCGCTACATGGGCGAAACACGTTTTGGGTGAGATGTGAAAAATGACAGCTGTACTGCTCATAAGAAGGTGGGGTAAAATGGCAATGTTGAAAATCTGGACTGAAATATTGAAATTCATGAACTACGAGCCTGCATAGGAACGCCCTGCATAGCCTTAGCTCGTAAAACAGTCATTTTTTGGAATTTTGGCACCAAATTTTCAACATGGTGTTTTTGGGACCCCTTCTCATGAATGATGTCACTGTCATGGTGGTATTCAGGCCCGAAGGGTGATTTCGCAGTCACTGCGCGGTCACTGCGAATCTTGCCGGGCCGACTGATAACGCCATGACATATCATTCAGAAGAGTCCCAAACTCATGTTAAAATTTGGTCAAAATCAAAAATACCTGAGATATGCAACAAAGTTGAAACCCCCTATCTAGCCCATTATACAGCTTACCGGCATTTCCTCAGTTCGCGGTCGGCTTTGAAGAGTGCAGGCGTGTTCGGTCCACGAAGATCGTCGCGCCGGGTCTGGAGAGTAAGTATGGGGTGAGAAACTGGGTCGCGGTAGTGGTAGAGTGCGGGTTGTGGGAGGGAGTCGGAGGCGTGGCGGGACCATTTTCGTTTTCAGGTAAAAAAAAAACAAAAGACATAGTGGGATCGTTTGCCATGCAAGGTGGGCTCCCAGCATGGCACACAAGGACGTTGAGGCGTTCAGCCGGCGAGTTAGGCACCCGTCGGCCAAGAACTGATTGCCACACTGGGGTGGGCTCCCAGCGTGGCACCTCGACTGGCGAGGCGCGGCTCGGCCCGGCAGAGTTGGGCACCCGTCGGCTACACAAGGGCGTGCAGGCACGCCATGCGGTGGGGGGAGCTACGCTTCATCACTGCTCACTGAAGCGTAGCTCCTCCTTTCAACTGTATGCCACTGCATTTTGGAGCGTGTCATAGACAGCTCCAAAATGCATTGGCTTACAGGGGCCGCGCCTGCCAGCTCACTGACTGAATTGGAGGAGGAGGTGACACACCTCCGAAATCTCCGATGATGGCACTATGTTTCTTGCACATGCGTGCAAGCAACATAAAAATGATCATCCTTGGCTGACTGGCGATCTTTGATGGGCAGAGACTGCAGTTATATCCCACGGATGAATTCTAAACAGGACAAAACAATTATCTGTATTTTTCTGCTCTCAGGCTTTGCAATGAGGCCTATAGTGCACCTTAATGTTGCAGTGGTAGCTGCATGTATTACCTGTGATCCCTTTCATTAGGAGAATGTGTACAGTTTTATTATGCCAGGGCTATCGCGGACCATTCTATCTCATGGATCTAGGCAACTTGTAAATCTAATCTGCAGCACTGTTTATGGAATGTAAGGCTTAAGGAGTCTGACACTAAAAAAGTATTTTCAGAAGTAAGATCTGACCATTTTGATAACCTAAGTAATCGGTTAGATGGCAGGTCAAACCAGTGTAGAAACAGGCAACATTAATTCCTTTTGGGACCCACACCTGCCAAGGGCACCATGGGCAGTAGCGAAGCTTTACAGCGGGGTTTTGCCCCAGTGTATGAATAAAAAGGAATTAATATACTGCAGTTGAGATAAGTGACATCATTGTGCAGATTCTCATTTATTCTTTTAAGATCTTTTTGAATCTTGCCCTTTGAATTGAATTAAATATACAGTAGCTTAGGCTTAATTATAGGTCAGATGAAATCTGTTTTTTTTTGCACCTAATGTTCATATACCATAGAAATGGTTTAGCCCAAGCGATGTAACTCAGAATAAGAAATGCAGCTTTTAGGAAGGTAATGGCTACATAAAGATTAGGAGATTTATTAATGTATTATTATTTTATACACTTTAGGCAACAGTGCTGTTGAAAAAGATCCTTCCAGAAGAGGCTGAAGAAAGCGTTTCTATTCACAGTAATGAATCATCCTGTAGCTTGCCATCAATCCTTAATGACGGCGGTGAAATAAAGCAAGCCAAACCTGCTCAATGGCTCTATAGTACTGCCACACAGGAACAAGGTAGTTATTGTGTAAAGATCTGCCTGCTGTAGAAAAACATTTCTTCTTTTTAATGGTCCCCTCTTCAGATTTATGCTCGTGCATACATATGCCAGTTACACAAAACTTGAGAGCTTTGTTTAGAATTCAAATTATACTGAATGTTTATCTTACTGGCACTACTGTAGTTCAACATAAAGCAGATACTTACCTAAACAATTATTTAAATGTGCCTGTTTTTCTTGCTAGCAAATGGTTTGATTATTAGTTTCCATTTAATAATTCTGTTCTTCCAAGACTTGCTCTTCAGTGTTCATTCCCACTTATGGGTGTAAGATGGAGGGACTAGGACCCAGTATGAGCAAAGACTTTTGCAGCGTAGGAGGGGACCGACATCAATGCCGGTGCCGCCCATGAGGCAGACATAGTGAGATCACGCTTGTAGATTGGACAGTAACTGATACCTGCCTCCTTCCTTCTGTTTTCCGTGCCATCGAGTGTACACCGTGAGAGTCTCAGTCATCTAACTGCATCATACTTCCTTTGTTCATCAACACCTTATGTGACGCAGTTTTTTTTTGTCAGCACTGTCTTTTACAGTGCCATTTATTGTTCTTGGTGTAACCCCACTGCAAATGGGGGTTCCCAAAAGACTTCCAGGAGCTTGCTTGAATGCTCCAAGCCTGAATGGTGTTTGGCGTTTAAGCCATTTATCAGTGAGTGTTTTTAGAGCCTCTGGTACTGTCTCTTTAAGAGCTGTCTGCTTGCAGACATAATTAGTTTGTATGGGAGGACTGTGTGCTTCTCTGTTTGAGTACCACTCGAGCTGCTGCCAATTCACTCCATTTTTGCAGTCACTAGGAGTGCAAAGGGAACCTATCTGAAAGATGTAACTGTTTGCCAGAAATCATTTACAGTAATAATGAAATTACAGTTTGTCTAACCTGCTTTCTTTGCAGTCAGAACTGTGTCTGCCTAGTTCCCCATTCTGGTTTTGAACTGCTGAACTGGACCAATCAGTGTGGGGTAAGCTAGCTCTAAAATGGTGCCTTGGACGAATCAGAACTTGGACTCATAATCTGAGCCAGCCACAAGAGGATTGTATGGGCAGTGACTCTGGGAGATGTAGTTTAGACTTGGCCCTTTTGGACCAACAGCAGCAGTCTATTGTGAGTGACAGCCAATCCAGTCAAGAACTGGGAGGAACTCAAAGGAAGTGCTCGGTTTTGTCTGTTGGAGTTTCAGTTTTAGCTCTGGAGTGAAGGGGAAAGAAACCCTGTGCTCCTTCAGTGCACAGTTTCAGTCAAAAAACGTGTGTAAGGCCCAGAGTTCCGGTCTGCAGCTTGTGTAACTGCTTGTTAGGACTGAATCCGTCCTGTGAAAAGAATCAAAGGATCTCTGAAGAGTAGAAACCAGGCTCACCCTGTAGAAGACTGGAGAAATTGTTGAATTGCACTCGGTCTGTCAGGATCTGAATCTGCTGTGTGTTCTCCCGGGTATTGTGCAGTAATTGCGATCGGAATAGAGAAGCAGCCTGCCTGGTATAGTACTTTCTTTTTTTTACCATGTAAATGTGTGAAGAGTCTCGTGGAGCTCAAGAGTAGCCCTGCTGACGTTGAAGGACCCTATCTTGTTTGGAGGTCGTGAGTACTAATTCAGGTCGCTCCCTGTTGAATTGCCACATTAAATCCAAATGGAATCACTGTACTGCTGACTGTTTAAACTAATTTTTCTTTTCTCTGTGTGAAAGGGCCCCTACCAGCTGCCACGAGTTTGGACTAGCCACTAGGGCTTGGGTACCCAGGGACAGTAACTGATAGGGATAGGCCTGTGCACAGAGCCATAGGTAGATGAGTAGAGTGATAAGCTAATTAACCTGATTTCCCCTGTCCTTGTATATCCCCTAAATAAATCAGAGCTGCTTGTTTCAGCAAAGTTATACTGCCTGAGGTATTTGTCTATGTTAAAATACTGTACTGTGATTGTTGCACTGTATCTTATTTCACAGGAGGTCCCAGTGCGGAACCAGTCCTGGGGTAAGTGTATACTGTGAAGGTAATTCTGATATATTGTGTGGGCCACTAGTGGGAAGAAAGGGGTTGCAGTGTCCCAGAGGGCTGTGACCAAGCTAGTTTAACTATTGCAAACCCTGACCTCTGGGTGGAGGCACCCGCCATTGGATCCAGGCCCCTCAACCTGTTGGTGGCGAATCAGGCGGGGGTAGTAGCCCCTGGGATAGCGCCATCTAGGGGTTACATTAATGTTTTAGTTTGGCGCCAAATTCTTTTCTAATCTATTGTTTTTTTTATTTTTGGCGAGTCATCATGTCGGGTCCGGAGAAGCGTAAGAAGGCCAAGAAGAAGTAGAAGAACAACAGCACCCCCTTCCCATGCGTCAGTGCTCCTGTGGGGGTCATGTTGTCATTCAGGACTGACATGATGAATGCTGGGCCTTCCTTGGCACTGACCACAACATGGACAGGTGCAATGCCTGCTCCTCCATGAACTACCGCACTCTCGAGAAGCGCTCGTTGAAGTGGGGCCATGATCCGCCCATTTGCAAAGGCAGGCATTGCACCAAGGATTCCAAGGTAAAGTCCCTGGGCTCTTTCCCTGAGCCCCTTCCCAGTAGTACACACACTGAGGAAGTCCAGGACACTCCCCACGCTCACATATGCCAAGACATCGGAGGCCCTGGAGGGGGTCTGCTGGACAGTCAACTCCCTCCAGGGGACCAACTGATCATCCACCCAGTCTGTTGGCCCTTTAGGGCAGCAGACACTCTTATCTACACTGGTGGGCACCCAGCATTGGAGCACGGTGCTGCCCCAGCTTCTGGTACTAAGGCCCATACCAGTGAGCGGGGCAGCGCTGGACACAAGACCAGGCCCCCTTCAGACACTGCTCTCAGTGCTAGAAGAGGGAAAGATTCTGGAACTGGTCCTGTCTCTAACCTGGAGGTCATGTGATCTCTTCCCCTGAGCACCCTCATGGCCCAGGGAGGATGATGATGCTGACTTTGGGCCTGTGGAAGGAGACGGTGAGGATGAAGGCCTTCCTGGGCTTAGTTCTGAGCCTCACTCAGGGTCTGGAGTCACTCCTGTGGTTGTCCCTCAGGTTGACACTGGGAGTGGTGACAGGACCTTCTGCCACCATTTGCGGTGTTGGTTCAAGTTCTGGTGCCATTCCTGCTACCAGGTCTGATTGTAGTGATGCTTGCAGTACCAATTCTGGTTCTTCTTGCAGTGCCAGATCTGGGGCTGCCTCTGGTGGTGGCTGTGGCCTAGAGACTGGGCTGGGCCTGAAGGCAGGGTCAGCCCAGGTGAAGAGTTAAGGCAGGCACTGCGCCTGCGGCTCGCCCCTTGTCCAGAAATGTTGGTAACTCTGGTAATGGTCACAGTGCTATACCTAGTCTTAGTTTCTCTCTGGAACTGTCTGGCCTTGTCACAGGTGGGGACTGGGGTCACCCTGTTCTGGGCCATGTCCAGCTCCACTCTCCCACCTGGAGGTTCCCCCTAAGGGCACCATCTGCACTGGCCCAGTGATGTTGGTCAGTCACAGTCGGACCAGTTTGCCAGGTCCTCCCTCCAGGCGATGTCCACTGAGCCTTCTTGCAGCCCTGGCAGAGGACCAAGCCTGGTCATCCATGACCCCACTTCTCCTCCTCTCCTTCCTCTCCCCCGTGCTCCCAGGTATTTCAGGACCTGGGTTCTATTCAGGTAAATGGTTCGTTGTTCCACCAATACTACCTCAAAGCAGACCTGTTTTTTTTTTTTTTTTTTTTTTTTTAGGCATAACGGTGTTGCACCACCATTGCCTGGATCTAGCTCCTCCTCTCCTACTTCCTCCTTTAAGGAATAGGATTTTTCAGTCCACCACTCCTCTGATTGAGAGTACTCTTTGAACCAGCGAATCCTGTCGGAGGTGATGCAGGAGCTGAATTTACACCCTTTAGTAGGTAACAGTACTGCTACCCTGGCACTGTCATTTCTTGGGGATTTCAGCAATGACCCTTCTGTCATCCCTGCATGGCCCCAGCCCTTTATGGAGGCATCCAGGCATGTCTGGCTCCAGCCCTTTGCCCCATCTCCAGCTCCTAGGGACATCCAGTGTGGATATTGTGCTCCTGCAAGGTCTCCATGTGCTACCCCTCTCACCACCTGGGGGATTCTGGTGCTGCAGATCATCACAGGGCCCCCACAGGACACAAACTCTGTGAAGATCGATGCTTGGGGCAGGAGAGTTTTTGTGGTGGCATGCACTGTGATATGCATTTCAGCAAATCAGGCAGCTTAAGGCAACTGCCTGTGGGTGATGCTGAGTAAGCTTTTGGCATCCATGCCAAATTATGAGTCAACCAGGAGGCCATTCATATTTCTGCCAAGGGCCTGGAGCTGGTGAGGCACCAAGCAAGGGTGCCATACAACATCAACGAGGTAGTGTCCAGGCTGGTGGAAACAGCAGTCTGCATTTGGCAGATGGCATGACTTCACCTCTCCCAGTTGGCACCCTCAACCTGGTATAGGGTGCTCAACTTGCATTTCCAGGGATTCCCATTCTCTCCCATAGAGTCAGGCATGAGTTGTCACAGCACCCTCCTGCTCCCATGGCATGATAGCCTCCACCTGCCCCTGACCAGTCTGAGGTCTGCCGAAGCAGTGAGGAGTCCCTGTTCTCCAGTGGTCATCCCCCACCAGAGGGCTGAGGGATAATTTTTTCCCTCTGGTGAGCCACCTCCTCCTCTATTTTGGGGAAAGCTTGGTACTCTGACCCATAAATGGGAATGAGTGGTGAAGACTGATTCTTGGAAGATATGAAAATTACATATGCAACGTAATCGTTGACCTTCTTCAAGGATATCTCTTTTATCAGGCCACACCTGTGGTACTATAAGCTGCCAGGCAGTAGGAACACATGGACACTTTTGCAAGCAGTGCACCAGGGGCCACCCATGACAACGTATGATATCAGCTCTCCTATATAAACATAGGCAGTTTTTTTCCCACTGTCGATAAGGCTCATTGGACTGTTCATGGAAATGCAGCTACATTAACTGCTGATCTTACTTCGAGTGGGAGCTCTTGCAGCAGACCATAACCATTAGCACTAATGCCGCAGGCCTTAGGACCCACCGAAAAAATCTTAGCTAGTAGTAGCCAGCAGGGCCCGCCCCCTGACGTCCGCTCTGCCCTTACATCGGTCATGCCATCAAAGGAGGTGGTCCCCAGCTCCACCTCAGTTCTTTCCCACCACAGACCTGCTCTCGAAGGGAAGTCTTAGTGCATGTTTTTCAGCAGTTCCAGCAAAATTCTAAATAATTGAAAGTTTGTTTTCTTCCATCGTTCTCCAGATTTCCACCATCCTCTATCAGTGGTTTACCGTCACATGTCTTCACCATCATCATTCTTGTCCTTCAGCTGGAAGAAGACCAATTGTGCCTGTGACTACCAGATCACATCGAAGGATGGCCACTAAGCCTGCATCTTCTGCCTGGGCCCAGACCATGACATTCAAGCCTGCAAGATCTGCAAAGGCTTCACCGGCAGGACTAGGATCCAACACCTGAAGGCCCTTAAAGTCCACCTTTTAGAAAAGCAGGTGAAAGTCATGCAAACCTCTCTCTGGGAAAAGGCCAAGCATCGGGACAAATTCCACCATAGGTCCCATCAGAAGGACCGTAGGTGGTCCCACCAGTGGTCCAGGTTGCAT
Organism: Neoceratodus forsteri; assembly: GCA_016271365.2. Lineage (NCBI taxonomy): Eukaryota > Metazoa > Chordata > Ceratodontiformes > Ceratodontidae > Neoceratodus > Neoceratodus forsteri. The sequence continues at coordinate 1,685,850,913 of CM057450.1, read as the reverse complement.
TCTCCCCACAGAAAGGCTTTGTATTCCAGTTCGGGCAGTTCCGACTGGGATGAAGGACCTTCCTTCCAAGGTTCTGTACTGTTTGGGTCGGAGACTGAGGGTCTCATCTCTCATCTCCAGTAATCGGGGAAGTCATTCTGGGCCATCCATCAGATGTATAAGGGGGACCAGAGATGATTCCGCAAACGGTCTTTTCGGAAGACCTCAGGCCAACCTGCCCATGGCAACCAAACACCGCAGAGAGGAGGCTTTAAAAGGAAGGCTGCAACCCAACAGCTTGGGGGTGCTCCCTTTAAAGGCCTTAAATCCTCCCAAGCCTCTCTGCCAACCCCTGGTTCTTCCCAGTGACTCCCTGTTGACTCCCCTCCTCCAGAGGAGATGCAGGGGGAGGCAGTAGGGGGTCGCTTCTCCCTCCACTTGGGAGGATGGAGCAAGATCACATCAGACCTTTGGGTTCTCAATATTATAAGGAGGGGAAACATACTGGAGTTCACTCAGATCCCCCGGAAACACCACCAAGGTCCTCAAGATATCCTCCTTCTCACATACCTCTCATATAGGGAGAGATTCAGGCCCTCTTGCTGAAAAGGGCTATAGACCTGGCCCCCCTGCAGCAGCAAGGAAAAAGATATCACTCCCACTTCTTCCTGGTGCCAAAGAAAACTCAGGATTTTCGGCCCATCCTGGACCTCAGTTCCCTCAACAACTTTATAGAATACAAAAGGTTCAGGATGGTGACCCTTCCAGGTCTAATTCCTATGCTGCACCAAGGGGACTGGCTGTGCTCCCTGGACATGCAAGATGCTTATATGCATATCAGGGTCTTTCCTTCTCACCAGAAGTACTTGAGGTTCCACTTCCAGGGGGGATACATTACCAGTTTCGGGTTCTGCCATTCGGCCTCTCCTCCACACCTCGAGTCTTTACCAAGTGTCTAGCAGTGGTAGCTGCAGCTCTAAGGTGTGAGGGACATTATGTCTCCCCTTACCTGGTCGATTGGCTTCTGGTGGCCTCGTCAAAAGCATGCGTTCTTCATACTCTCTGAGACACCTGTTCGTTATTTCGAGAGTTAGGGATCACCATGAATCTTCCCAAGTCATCCCCAGAGCCCAGCCAAAGACTCGCTTTTATAGGTGCGATCCTGGCCATGGTCCAGGGCATGGCCTTCATCCCACAGGAAAGGGGAGATCGCCTGCGGGGAAGTGGCACGGACATTCCTAACAACTTCCCAGGTCCAAGCCAGGACATTCCTCAGACTTCTAGGACACATGGTGGCAGCCATCCCTGTAACTCCCTTGGCTCGCCTCCACATGAGGGTCCCACAATGGATACTCAGGGTGTAGTGGGACCAAAGCTCCAATGGTCTAGACCATTTGGTCAGAAGGACCCTTCTTTGGTGGTTGGATCCCCCAATTTGGAAAAAGGGGTATTGTTTCAGCAGGAGCCCCCGAGTCGGACCTTGACGACAGACGCCTCCAACTTAGGCTGGGGAGCTCACCTAGGGGACAGCCAGACTCTGGGCGTTTGGTCCCTAGAGGAACAAAATCTCCATATGAACGTATTGGAAATGCAGGCAGTCCTCATCGCCTTGCGGGCCTTTCAAGAGACCTAGCACCAGGCTCTCTCCTCGCTCAATCAGACAACATGGCCATTGTCTTCTACATCAACAAGCAAGGGGGAACTCACTCTTACCCCCTGTGCAGGGAGGCAATGAGAGTCTGGTACTGGGCACTGGAACATCACATCTTTCTGACCGCGGTGCATGTTCCAGGAATCCAAAATGCCTTGGCAGACAGCTTAAGCAAGTCCTGGTCCAAGGCGCACGAGTGGGAGCTACTCCAATCGGTAGCAGACCAGCTCTTTGACACTTGGGGTCTTCCAGAGTTGGACCTCTTTGCGTCCCCACACAACACCAAACTGCTAAGTTTCTGCTCGTGAGAGCACACACCTGGTGTTTTCTGGCCAGACGCATTGTTCCTTTGTTGGACAGGGAGGTTCCTTTACGCCTTCCATCTGATTCACAGGGTTCTATTGAAGGTACAAGCCAAGGGGGCTCAGATGATCCTAGTCACCCCGCTATAGCCACAGCAGATTTAGTTCCCACTATTTCAGCGGCTGTCGTCAGAACCTCCGATACCACTGTCAATATGCTCACAATTGCTGTCCCAGGATCAGGGCAAGCTGGTATACCCAGATCTCAAATCCCTGCACCTTCATGCATGGCTCCTGCAGACGTAGTCAAGACGAGGTATGGGCTTTACCAAGAGGTCGCAGACCTCTACTTGGTCCACTTACGCTATGAAGTGGAAGCATTTCTGTCTTTGGGCTTCATCCCATCATCTGGATCCCCTTAACTGTCCAGTGAACTCAGCTTTACAGTACCTCCTCTCCTTATTGCATCAAGGCTTGAGCTACTCCTCCATTAAGATGCATATGCCGGCCATATCTGCCTATCATGCATTGGTAGAAGGCAGAACCCTAGCCCAGTTGGACGTGGCCCACACCATTCTACCGGGCATACTTCATATAAAGCCTCCCATTAGGGATCCAGTTCCCCCCTTGGGATCTCCTTTTTGTGTTAGAGAAGCTTACTCTCCCTCCTTTTGAACCCGCAGTAGAGTGTGAGCTGCATTATCTCTCCTGGAAGGTGTCCCTTTTAGTTGCTGTTACTTCAGCTCGAAGGGTTTCCAAGCTTCAGACCCTGATGTGCAAGGGGCCTTACTTGATTTTTCATAGGGAAAGGGTTACCCTCAGGACGAATCCTAAGTTTCTTCCCAAAGTGGTTTCTGAGTTAACTCATTGCCTCCTAGAATACACCTGTAGGCGGCAGCAAGTGTACTGCAGTGTGTCCCAGACCGACTACAGAAGTCACCTACAGACTTCCTGTGTGCCCTAGTAACATCTGGAGATGTCACTCACATGTTTTAATATTACTTGCCAGCCAGAATTGATTAGAATTGACTGCATAGCACCATTAGAAAGGTAATGTGCTGAACAACGTTGCCACTGACACTATGTGTGTATCATGTTCACTTTAGAAGTTATTCACATTTGTTTATGACATGGTGTGTATGGCAGATATTTTGTCCATCAAGAACCACCTAAGCACTCTGAAGAAAACACATATTCTGGGTATCTCAGCCAGTATAAAACGAAAACCGAATTGAGCACAGTTGATTGCATAGCACCGTTGGAAAGGCAATTTTGTGTGGAACAACTTTCCTGCTGATATGTTGCATGTATCATGTATACTTTAGGAGTTATATGCATTTATTTATGGTATAGTGTGTCTGATTCAGATTCGTCTCTCAAACCTCGCCAGTGCACCTTGACTAAAATGGGGAAAAATTATGTTTATTACTACAGAAATAACTGGTTTTTGACAAATAAATTATCAAAACTACATCTAATGTCTGGATGCTTAATTTGGTGTTGATTTGTTACATATTTCATAACAAAAAAAGGCTTATGGTGCATTTTTTAGTGAAAAATTTTTTTTTTTTGCTGTTTCGACCTGCATAGAAAAAAAAACTAAATTATCTATTATTACTTGCATACCACCATTGGAAAAGTAATTTTCTGCTGAATAAGTTTGCCACTCATACTTTGTGTCTAGCACTTACGGTTTTTGTGCTATTAGCATGTGTTTGTGGCATGACAATTATGGCTTGATTTTGCTTAGAAAGGCCCAGGATTCACTGTTAACAGTATACAGGAGACAAGTACTGCAACTTCAGAGAGTTCCTGTGGAGGCAGAGAGGACTGAACATCCGAAGGACTGCTCTCCTCTCCTGGGGTCGGTTTGGGTGATACCTCGCTCTGTAGCGGCCCCCGGTGAAGACCAGCAGCATTACAAGATGTGGCGCAATGTCAGGGGTGCCAGGAAAATGAAAAAAATCCCAATTGGCCAGGATGACGGCAGATGATCTGTCAACACCACAGAAGAACTCTCATGGAGCCTGACTGCCTCAGCAGCGCCCTGAGACCCGAGAGAAAAGGCTGCCCCATGCTGCCTTCCCCCTCGAAGGAGGGGACCCACTCAGCGAAGGGTTACACCGAGCTGCCCTTGGGTCAGCTACGATCTGAGGTAGGGGGTTCCAAGGGAGGACAGTAGATGGACATCGGGGATCGTGGCTGCCTGAAGGAATTGGCAGATCCGGGGCATGTAGGAGGGGATAAAGAAATAATGCAAAAAAATAAATAAATAAAAGTCAGTAAGTCACCAGGCCCTGACAGAATACATCCCAGATTCCTTAAGGAACTGGCAGTAGAAATTGCTGGTCCTATCAGTATGTTATTTAATAGATCCCTGCAGGAGGGCAACACGTTACAGGAATGGAGAACAGCAAATGTGACTGCAATATGTAAAAAGGGAGACAGAAACGTAATGGGAAACTATCGACCAATCTGCCTGACTTCTGTGATCGATAAAATCATGGAAGGTATAGTAAGAGACTATTACAACAGCATATTGAAGAAAGGGGACTAATTGATATCTCACAACATGGGTTCATACAGGGTAGATCTTGTTTAACAAATTTAATGCAGTTCTTTGAACCCGTAAGTGCAGCATTAGATCAAGGGCTTACAGTCGATGTAATATACTTGAACTACTCAAAAGCATTGGAATCAGTATCACATAATAAAATAATTGACCAACTAGTGAACTGTGACTTTCATCCTAAATTATTCACATGGATAGAATCCTGGCTGGGTAACAGGTTACAGTCTGCATAAGGGGTCCTCAGTCTAGCTGGAGGAGGGTGGCAAGCGGTGTATCACAGGGGTTCATTCTGGTTCCCCTGCTCTTTAACATATTGTTCAAACAACATGAAGTCTTGCTGTATTCTGACTATTGCAGTTAGCCCCAGCCTTTAAACTGCCCCTGAGAACAAAGAGTTAACTTTCTATGCAGAGCATAGAATGCTAAGCTCGAGCTCGGTTGAGGTCTCTGTCTGGAGCCCTTTGAAATCCAAACGTCAGATTCTTTACTCCGCCTCACTGAACAGTCGCTCCAGAGGTTTCTCCTTCAGCTCGGTTCGAAAGTCGGTTAAAGTCTCGGTTAAGTTGTCGGTTTTTACCGAATTTATTTCCACATAGTCTGTTCAGTCTCTGTCTGTGGTACCGTGAGTACAAGATAGGTTTTGTTCTGTTTTTCTGTGTGGAAATTGTAAAGTGTTAGATCGGTTCGGCTGAACCGATCATTTGTATTGAATCCCTGAGTTTTACTTTAGAGTGTGGTTACCAGTTCTTATCGGTTCTAAAAAAACAGTGTTTTGAATGTTTTTTTCCAACACCCGTGACACGGTTAGGAACCGATAAGGGAGTCTTGCCTGGTGGTTGCCATAAAAAGGGTAAGTTTAGTTAGGTTGGCCATGTCTGAGAAACCCAAGAAAAAAAACTGGCCCACTGGGTTTCAACACTGCAGTGAGTGTGGGGAGGTGTTTGCTAAGGCCGACCCCCACACCACCTGTGTTTATTGTCTGGGGTTTGAACACCTCGATTCTGACTGCCAAATTTGTAAAAATGTTCCTAAATCTACCCTTGAAAAGAGACTAGGTAGACTGAGGGAAAAGGAGGCCGAGAAGTCCACTGACCCAGATGGCCAGCCCGGTTCGATTCCAACCGAACCAGAAGGAGTGCCCTCTGACCAGGGCGATATTTCTTCGGGCAAGAGGAGAGCCGATCCTGAGGGGTCGGTTCCTACAAAAAGGAAACGCAAAGAGAAATTGACCGGTTCGGATCCAGAGGTTCATGTTCTGACCGCCGAGGAAATAGCCAGAGCAATTCAAATTGTGTAATCGCTTCGCCCGGTTCCGACCGATCCGGCACCTTTTCGCAGGGGTTCGGTTCAGTCGGTTCCCCCAGTTCAAGATTATACCCCTGAAGATTTTTGTGAACCGGAGTTTGTGGAGGAGGGGGAGTTTGAAGATGATGGTGATGATGATGAAAGTCTGGATGTGCCTGTGGAGCCGGACATCTCCCCAGACAGACCTTCTGGTGTATCCCCTCCTAGCCTTTCTGAGTCCCCTTCCCATTTTTTGTTTTACAGAAAAGTGGCTGAAACCCTCCAGCTTCCTATGGAAGAGGCAATGGAGGATCAAGAGGAGCCTGATTATGTGGAAATGATGGACATCCCAGAGTCCAGGAGACTGTCTATTCCCCTTCACAAATCCTTTGGGAAACAGACACAAAATATCCTGAAGTCTCCCAATTCTGTACCCCCTGTTGACAGAAGGATGGACAAGAGGTACACACTATCAGGCTCAGATACGGAGTTTTTATACCAGTAATGCAGCCATGTTGGGGTAGTGCAGGCTGCTGCTTGTGACAAGGCAAACATTCCCTTGGCTTCACACCCCCCAGATAAAGACTCCAGGAAAATTGATGCCATGGCAAAAAAACAGTACATGGCATCTTCCTTAGGACTCAGACAGGCGAATTATATGGCCTATACAGCCAGGTACCAGAAGTCCAGGTGGGACACTGTACTGGCACTGGCTAAAGAGGCCTCCCCCCAGCTAGCCAAGGAGCTGTAGGAGGTGACTGCAGATGGGATTGAGGCATCAAAAGTTTAGTTTCGTGCTGCTGTGGACTCCAGTGATGTGTTATCAAGAGTCATGGCTCTTTGGAGAGTGGCTAGGCTCAGATGTACTAGCCTTTCGCAGGATACCCAGGCTAAGGCCATGGATTTTCCTGTAGTGGGTAATTCTCTGTTGGGGGAGCAGACAGAGAATTACATGAAGAAAATGGATGAGTACAGGACCACTTACAGGAGTGCTCAGGCCAAAGAGAGGCAGACAACTCCTCAAAGGCAGCAGCAGCCTAGCGGCAGGGGCAGGCCTTTTCATAGGCCTTTCTACCAGCCACAGGCCTCTTCTTCCTTTTCACAAAGGGGGTTCTTCAGAGGGAGAGGCAGAAGGGGGCTGAGCAGGGCTGCATCCACTCCTCAGCCTAAGGCCCCTGCCAAGCAGACACCCTGATGGGCCTGTCTGGGTCGACTCTCTTATTCCAGTGGGGGGTAGGCTGACTTACTTAGTCCAGGACTGGATGTCTACTACATCAGGCAAGTGGGTCCTGGAAGTAGTAGGCCAGGGACTGGTTCTCAGCTTCAAAAAATTTCCGAAGATGAGAGCCAGATCTTTTCCACCTGCAGGTCTCTCAGAAACCCTTGCCCTAGAGGCAGAGGTTTCATCTCTGCTGGCTTTAAGAGCCATAGAGAGAATACCTACCCTACACTGGGGCAAAGGTCTGTACTCCAGGTACTTCCTTACCCCAAAAAAGGCAGGGGAGTAGCGACCATCCTAGGCCTAAGATACCTAAACAAACATCTTTTAAAACCGAAGTTCAAGATGTTAACTCTGGGAATAATCCTTCCCTCTCTAAGACCAGGGGACTGGCTAGCCTCCCTGGACCTCAAAGATGCCTATTTTCACATTCCCATCAGGTGCTCCCACAGAAAGTACCTCAGGCTCGAGTTGCCCTCAGGCCACTATCAGTTCAGAGCAATGCCCTTCAGCCTAACTTCAGCCCCAAGGATCTTCACAAAGTGCCTGGCAGTCGTAGCTGCCTTTCTAAGAAGGCAAAAGATTTCCATTTTTCCATATCTGGACAACTGGCTCATAGTGGGCCAGTCCCCAGACCAAGTCAAGTCAGACCTGCAAGTGACCCAGCAAGTGCTTACTTCTCTAGGATTTCTTCTCAACCTTCCCAAGTCAGTTCTCGAGCCAGTGCAGCTCCTTACCTTTATAGGGGCAGAGCTGGATACTGTCAAAACAAGAGCCTTTCTTCCCCTTGAAAGGGCAAGAGTTCTTATAGAACTGGCTTCTTCCTTCAACCTTCAGGTGTCTCGACCAGCAAGGCATTTCCTCCAGCTCTTGGGCCACATGGCAGCCTCTACAGCAGTGGTCCAAGGTGCAAGATTCCAGATGAGGGACATTCAGTTCCATCTGAGGGCCTTTTGGTCCCGAAAGAAGGATTCACTTACCAAACTGATCCCAGTGACCCGGACCCAGATCCAAGCCCTTCAGTGGTGGCAGGATCAGGACAATTTAAGGTAAGAGGTCCCATTTGCCACTCAGTCTCATTCAGTGATCCTTACCACGGATGCTTCCCTCCTGGCCTGGGGAGCCCATCTGGGGGTCCTCACTGCCCAGGGACTGTGGTCCCCTCAGGAATCTCTTCTCCATATCAATCTCCTGGAACTCAGGGCAGTTTTTCTGGCCCTAAAAACTTTCTCTCAGTCAGTGCAGAACAAGGTGGTTCAAGTTAGAACAGACAACACCACCACCATGTGGTACATCAACAAGCAGGGAGGCAATGTGGTCTACGGCCTTGTGCACAGAAGCCATGACGTTGTGGTCCCTGGTTTATTCCCTGCAAACCTCTCTGATAGCAGTCCACCTTCCAGGGAAGGACAATGTGCTAGCAGATGCACTGAGCAGGATTTCACAGGGCCATCACGAATGATCCCTGGACCCTCTGGTCTCAAAGGTGATTTTTTTCAAGGTGAGGCACTCCAGAAATAGATCTCTTTGCAGCCCCAGACAATCACCAACTTCCTCTCTTTTGTTGCAGACCCCCAGTCTTGGGCTCAGTCCCTTTGGATGCTTTGATTCTGAACTGGGAAGGAAAATTTCTGTATGCTTTCCCTCCCTTTCCTCTACTGTTTAAAGTTTTAGTCAAGATAAAGTCACAACCTTGCAAAGTGATTCTGATTGCTCCAGATTGGGCCAGACAGCTTTGGTACCCCCTGTTACTGTCCCTAGCAGTCCATCTTCCCCTGTCTCTTCCCAGGAATTACAACCTGGTAACCTCCTCTCAGGGGAGGATTTGGTACCCCAATGTTCAGTCTCTCAATCTCAAGGCATGGCTCTTGAAAAGTTAGAGTATGCAGATTTGCATCTGTCTCAGGGGGTTGCGGACATCCTCAAAGCCTCTCGGAAGCCCACCACTAGAAAGACCTATAACTCCAAATGGAAGAGATTCAGCATTTGGTGTTCTAAGCACATATTTCCTCAGACACTGCTGAATTGCCTACAGTTCTGGATTATATGGTCCATCTTAATGGCCTAGGCCTCAGACCAGCTACTCTCAAAGTACACTTGACAGCTGTCTCTGCTTTTTTTGTCAGTGGGGAAGTCTTCCTCACTATCATCTCATCCTGTGTTCTGTAAATTTTTCAAAGGATTGCTTCATACCAATCCTCCATTCAGAGACCCTACCCCTGCCTGGGATTTAAATGTTTGTATTGCTCAATTGATGCAACCTCCCTTTGAGCCTATGTCCTCAGGAGAGCTTAAGTACTTGACTTGGAAAACTGTGTTTTTAGTAGCTATTACCTCTGCCAGACGTATCAGTGAACTGCAAGCCCTGTCAGTGGAACCTGACTTTTTCTCCTTTCATAGGGATAAAGTGATCCTTAGAACCAATAGAAGGTTCTTGCCCAAAGTAGTTTCAGATTTTCACCTGAACCAGTCTATGTCTCTTCCTGTTTTCTTCACTGATCATTCCTCTTCAGGAGAGAGGAGGCTGCACAGTTTAAATGTTGAAAGGGCCCTTAGCTACTATATAGAGCATACCAAGGGTCACAGGTTTGATTCCCTCCAGCTGTTGCTCACTTATGGAGAAGTGGGGAAGGGCAAACTGGCCACCAAGAGAACTAGTGCCAGGTGGATTGTGTCTTGTATACAATTCTGCTATGAGAAACTAGGAAAAATTCCACCCTCAGGCCTGAGGGCTCACTCCACGAGAGGTACAGCTGCTTCCCTGGCTGCTGCCAGGGATATTCCTCTCTTAGAAATTTGTCAAGCAGCCACCTGGAAAACAGTCCATACCTTTACCAAGCATTACTCTCTGGATATCCGAGGCTGGAGTGATGCTCGGGTTTCATTAGCAGTGCCCCAGAGCCTATTCCCAAAGTAGGTTCTGTCCCTCCTCCATGGAGGTACTGCTTGGTAGTCTGCAATAGTCAGAATACAGCAAGACTTCATGTTGTTTGAAGAAAAAATTACTCACCTTAGTAATTATGTTTCTTCTAATGAAGTCTTGCTGTATTCTGACCTCCCTCCCTGCCTCCCCTCTCAGAACCTGTTTTTGGAAAGCAGATGCAGTGTTGCATCTCAGGGGTGCTCCTTTTACACCCTCTTCTTTTTGTTTGGGTGTTTGTTTTATCTTTATTTTTATTTGGATTGGTTTTTGGTTTTGGGTTTCCTGACTTGAGTCTTCCTTTGGGGATCCAAAACATTTTGTTGCCAGTTGGCTAGTAAAAATTTTACAGTTTCCACATAGAATAGTTAGTGAGTTTTTTGCTCGTAAGAATCTGACGGTTGGATTTCAAAGGGCTCCAGACAGAGACCTCAACCGAGCTCGAGCTCAGCATTCTGTGCTCTGCATAGAAAGTTAACCCTTTGTTCTCCGGGGCAGTTTAAAGGCTGGGGCTAACTGCAATTGTCAGAATACAGCAAGACTCCATTAGAAGAAACATAATTACTAAGGTGAGTAATTTTTTCATTTCTTCTATGTGTACATCCAACAAGACATGGATCTGCAAATACGCCAATGATTCTAAAATAGGCACTAACACAAACAAGGAAGCTGCCTTAGGATTACAAGAAGAAATAGACAAATTTGGAAAATGGGCTAGAGACCATGGATTAAAATACAATGTTGAGAAAGGTAATGCATCTAGGGCACAATAACATCATGGCCCAGTTTACACTGGAAGGTATACCCCTAGCAACAACAGAAAATGAAAAGGATTTTCTATAAACATAAAACTAAAAACTCTTATTTGACCATCACATTGAATAAACAGTGAAAAAATGCAACAGGATAGTGGGATGTATTATGAGGAATGTAAAGAGCAGAAGTAGGGAGGTGATTGTTCCGCTGTATACAACCTTGGTCAGACTTCATTTGGAATATTGTGCACCCTTTATTTCTACAAATATTGGAAACATGAAATCAATGGAACGAGTACTAAGGAAAGTCACCAAAAGAATTAAGATTGTTAAGACTAAATCTTATAGGAAAATACTACAAACCTTAGGGTTGTATTCCTTACAGTACAGAAAATTAAGAGATTTATGTTACACATATAAGGCATACCACAATGAACAAATGTGGTTGACGTCTGAACTCTGTAAAAATGAGGTAGGAATAAATACAAGGTCGCATGACAGACAATTAAAAGGTGAAACTGTATGGACAAACAAAAGAGGTGAATGATACGATCAGGGGGTAGTGAAATCTTGGAATGCACTGCCAAAGGCCATTGTGTATAGTACTACAATGGAACAATTTCAAAGGGAATTAGACAAACATATGGGAGCTGAGAAACTGACATTTTTCCACTATGTGGCAAGTCATTTGAATAACAACTATGAAACTATCGACCGCTACAGTGTTGACACCCTTGCCTCTCCAACCATTGACATGACACCAAGGTCGGGGCTTGGCACAGACAGTACCAGACCTACTAGGGCTTGTACATCGCCATCAACGTCGGGGGCTCAGCCTTCCCTGTCCACTCCTCCAGTCGTACCACACAGGTGCCAATGTTCGGGCGATTCTGTCATCCTTCACTGACGTGATTAGACACCTGTTACCTACTCCCCTGTTCCAGAGGATTCGGCAACAGAGCCTATTACTAATCTCCGATCGACATTGCAAGGTACACCCTTGCCCCAACCGCCTCCTAGGGGACCGCTGATGTTGCCGGCACATTCTTTGCTCCCCATCGACCGACTCGATGATGAGTATGAGTTGGTAACTTCCAAGCTGGTTGGAACAGTAGTCTGCATTTGGCAGATGGCATGGCTTCGCCTCTCCCAGTTGGCACCCTTGGCCTGGTGTAGGGTGCCCAACTTGCATTTCCATGGACTCCCTTTTTCTCCCATAGGGTCAGGCATCAGTTGTCGTGGCACTCTCCTGCTCCCAGGGCATGGTAGCCTCCACCTGCCTCTGATCAGTCTGGGGTCCCACCAGACCTGGAGGAGCCCCTGTCCTCCATCATGCCCTACAGTGGTCATCCCCCACCACCAGGCTGAGGGATAATTTTTTTTCCCTCTGAGTGAGCCAACACCTCCCCTATTTGGGGGAAAGCTTGGTACTCTGACCCATAAATGGGAATGAGTGGTGAAGACTGATTCTTGGAAGATACGAAAATTACGTACACAATGTAATTGTTGACCACCTTCAAAGATATTTCTTTCATTAGGCCACACCTATGGTACTATATACTGCCAGGCACTAGGACCACATGGATACTTTTTTGCAAGCAGTCCACCAGGGGCCGCCCATGACAATGTCAGATGTCTGCTCTCCCATGTAAACATGGGTGGCCTCTCCTCTCCTCAGTTTATTTCCCGCCATCGATCAGACTCATCGAACTGTTCACAGAAACGACTCTACATTAGCCACTGTTTTTACTTTCTTTACTAAAAAGTTATCACTTTTAGAGTGATTTTTCGACAACCTGTATGTCGTCGAAGACACCATCGAAATTATTCTGTATTGTGAGTGCGGAGAAAAGCTACCCCAGCAACTTCCAAGATGTCTGTGTCTGTTACCTAAGCCTGGGCCACAACATGAAAGCCTGCCACATCTGCCAGTATTTCAATTTTGCAACCAGGCGACACCAAAAAGGGAGCCTAGAAAAGCATTTAAAACAACAGGTGGCCTATATGGAGAAGCACAAAGCTGCAGCGTCACCAGCTCAGTCAGCTGAATCCAGGTCATCTAAGTCCTAGGACAAGTCATCAGGGAGTCACAAACACAAGCACCAGGATATGACAAGGAGAGAGTCTCCCTAGAGCATTCCAGGTCGCCTCTCCGCTCTGCAGGTATGACCTCTTCTGTGCCATCGACTGCTATGGTGGTGACACTGCTCCCCCTCCGCCCCCGAGCGTCGACATGACATCAAGGTCGGGGCTTGGTGCAGGCAGTACCAGACCTACTAGGGCTGGTACATTGCCATCAGCATCGGGGACTCAGCCTCCCCCACTGACTTCTCCAGTCGCACCCGTCAACCACACAGACGCTGATGTTTGGGCAATTTTGTCATCCTTCACTGACGTGATTAGACACCTGTTACCTACTTCCTCTGTTCCAAGGGGTCCATCAACGGGACCTATTACTAATGTCCCATCGACATTGCAAGGTACACCTTTGCCCCAGCCACCTCCTAGGGCACTGCTGATGTTGCCAGCGTGCTGTCTCCTCCCTGTTGACCTGCTTGACGATGAGTATGAGTAGATAGCTTCCAGGCGGGTGGGAACAGTAATCTGCATTTGGCAGATGGCATGACTTTGCCTCTCCCGGTTGGCACACACAGCCTAATGTAGGATGCTCAACTTGTGTTTCCAGGGACTCATGTTTTCTCCCATAGGGTTAGGCATGAGTTGTTGTGGCCCCCTCCTGCTCCCAAGTCATGGGAGCCTCTGCCTGTCCCTGACCAGTCTGGGGTCCCCCCCAAACCTGTGAAGAGTCCCTACCCTCCATTGGTCATCCCCCACCAGAGGTCTGAGGGATAATGTTTTCCCTCTGGGTGAGCCAACTCATCTCCTATTTGGGGGAAAGCTTGGTACTCTGGCCCATAAATGGGAATGAGTGGTGAAGATTGATTCAAACAACATGAAGTCTTGCCGTATTCTGACAAATGCAGTATGACCAACCGGTTCAGCTGCCCCGGAAAACCATTAGTTAAACTCTATGCAAATGCATCGAATGTTGAGCTCGAGCTCGGTTTTTAAACCAACACCCTCAGTACGTTCTAGTAACTGATCAGATTCTTTACTCCGCCTGCCAGTGAAGATGCCTCGGAGATTGCTCGTCTTCTTCTCGGTCTAAAGAGTAAAAAAATCATCAGTTTTACCGTCCGTTTCTTATTTGTTTTCAGTGTTCTTCAAACCGCTGTCCTCGGTATAGCTATAGATTACTGGTTGGGTAAGTGGTTTGGTTTCTGATCGGTTCCGTGACCGTGAGAATGCCAAACAGTATTTTTTTTTTCTTTTAAAAGTTTATTTTTCTCCTGTTTAAGGGTACTGGTGTGAGTTCCTGACTAAACCAAGTTTTTTCTCGGTTTTCTTCAACCAGCTCTGAACCGGTGGTAGTCAGGTCTCGTTCTTCTCCTTACCCGGCCTGACTAAGCCACCTTGGGTAACTAAATTCCTGTTTATCCGGGCCTGACTAAGCCATTTCGGATAACTAAATTCTGTTTGGGCACAGCTTAACCAGCCTAGCTAAGCCACTGAGTTAAGCGCTAAATTTAAAGGGTATGTTTCTGAAACCCAAGAGAAAAACTGGTCCCACTGGGTTTCAGCATTGCACCGAGTGTGGTGAACAATTTGCTAAAGTGGACCCACACTTGATTTGTCGCTGCTGCTTGGGTTTTGATCACCTGCAAGCAGACTGCGATATTTGCAAAAATTTTCCTCGGTCTACCCTCGATAGGAGACTGGGTAAATTAAGGGAAAGGATGGAAAAATCATCCCAGGATGTCGGGTCCAGTTCAGCCGAATCGGCCGATCCGGTTTCAGAACCTACAGATGAGGATGAGCCTTCATCCTTCAAAAGACAGTCAGATTTGACTCCGGATACCACACCATCTAAGAGGTCCAAAAAATCAGGTTCGGAACCGCTCAAACAGCCGGTTGTGGTTCCAGCCGCTGATGAGATCACTAAAGCAATAAGGATTGTTCAGTCCCTGCAGACCGGTTTCAGTGAACTGGCTCAGAGACCGGTTGGGCAGTCACCGGTTCAGGTCACTGCCGGTTCAGCTCCTTCTGGTCCCATGGACCTGGAGGAGTATTATGAATCAGATTATAAGGCTGAAGATGAGGATGAAGGGGAATCTGTTAAACCTGATGTTTCCCTTGAGCATACAGAGTATGTCTCCTCCTCAGGCCCCCTCTGAAGCCACCTCATATTTTGTCTTTATGAGGCAGGTGGCAGAGGCCCTGCAACTCCTTGTCCAAGAGACTAGACAGGAGGAGATGAGGAGAATGACTATAGAGAGATGATGGACCTCCCTGCTTCTTCTCAGGGTCTCTCCATCTCCATACATAAGTCTTTGAAAAGGCAAACCCTCAAGGTCCTCCAGACCCCTTTCTCTGTCCCTCCCTTGGACAAGAAGATGGACAGGAAATATGCCCTGGCTGGCAATGGCATTTAGTTTTTATCTTCCCATTGCAGTCATGTGGGGGTTGTACAGACTGCAGCCTGTGAGAAGGTTGGTATTCCCCTGGCTTCCCATCCTCCAGACAAAGACTCCAGGAGAATTGACTCCCTGGCCAAGAAGACATACATGGCCTCTTCCTGGGCATAAGGCAGGCCTCACACATGACCTATGCTTCTAGATACTAAAAGGCACTGTGGGAATCTGTCCGACAGTTAGCCCAAAAAGCTTCTCCTGCGCTATCAGCTGACCTTCAGGAGGTAGTTTCGAAGGGAATCCAAGCATCTAAGGCTCAGTTTCATATGGCTATGGATTTTAATGATGCAGCCTCTCTGGCTATGGCATCTGCCATTTCCCTCAGGCAGTTTTCCTGGTTGAGATGTACCAACCCCCTCCCAGGATACCCAGAACAATGCTCTGGATTTTCTCCTCACACAGAACTCACTGTTTGGGGAACAGATAGAAGCATACATGAAAAAAATGAATGACTACAGGGTGGCATACAAGAGTGCCCCTGCCAAGGAGAAGTCTGCCACCCCCCAGAGACAACAGGCCAGAGGGGGCAGGGGCAGACCTTACCCTAGGCCCTTCCATCAGGCAATGGCTTTCCCTTCCTCTCAACAACCCAGTGGGTTCTTCAGGGGACGAGGAAGGAGGGGTGCAGGCCATACTGCTTCCACCCCACACACCTCTACTCCTGCCAAGCAGACACCCTGAGAGGTCTGCTCAGGCCACCTCCCCCATTCCTGTAGGGTGCAGGTTGACCCACTATCTTCAGGCTTGGCATTCCATCACCTCAGACAGGTGGGTCCTGAAGACAGTGGGTCAAGGTCTTGCTCTCAGCTTGAAATCCTTCCTCAGCTTGGGAGCAAGACCCTTCTGACCTTTGCAATCCTTCAGAAACAGCCCTTTTGGAGGCAGAGGTTTCCACTGTCCTTCTCTCAAAGGCAGTGGAGCCTGAGCCAGTTTAGCACAGGGGAAAGGGGTTGTACTCCAGGTACTTCCTCACCTTAAAGAAAACTGGAGAATGGCAACCCATCCTAGATCTCAGATACCTGAACAGGCACCTTTGAAAGCCAAAATTCAAGATGACAACCTTGGCAACAATCTTACCCATTCTGCGACGAGGGGGACTGGCTGACTTCCCTAGACCTCAATGATGCCTACTTTCACATGCCCATCAGGCAGTCCCACAGAAAGTACCTCAGATTCAGGCTACCTTCAGGCCACTACCAATTCAGGGCCATGCCCTTTGGGCTGACCTCTTCCCTAAGGGTGTTCACAAAATGCCTGACAGTGGCATTTCTCAGAAAGCAAGGGGTTTCAGTTTACTCCTACCTGGACAACTGGCTACTAATAGGCCAATCCTCTCTGAAGGTACAACAGTCTCTGGAACTCACTCGGGTAACCCTCCAGTTACTGGGGTTCTTGGTAAACCTCAGAAAGTCAGTACTGACTCCTGTTTGGGTGCTGGACTTTAATGGGGGGCAGAGCTGGACACCATCCAGGCAAAGGCCTTCTTGCCTCCAGGAAGTGTTCAGGCACTCATTCAGTTGGCAGGTTCCTTTCAGCTCCGAGTTCCTCATCCGGCAAGGCATTTCCTGCAACTACTGGGCCACATGGCATCCAGACCTGTCGTGGTCCCAGGGGCAAGGTTTCAGATGAGGGACATTCAGTTCCACTTAAGATCCTTTTGGTCTCAGAGAAGGGACTCTCTGTCCAAGCTTGTCCCAGTGTCCCCCACTCTCCTGCAAGCCCTTCAGTGGTGGCAGAACATGGACAATCTCAGGGTGGGAGTGCCTTTTCTTCCAGAGGTACCCTCCCTGGTACTAACAAAGGATGCTTCCCTCTTGGGATGGGGTATACACCCGGGGGAGCACACAGCTCATGGGAACTAGCTGCCTCAGCAGCCTCTGTCGCTCATCAACCTCCTGGAGCTCAGGGCAGTGTTCCTGGCTATTCAGGCGTTTGCCAGTCATCTACAGGGAAAGGTGGTTCAAGTCAGGACAGACAACACCAATACAATGTATTATATCAACAAGCAGGGGGAACAAGGTCCTCCCTCCTTTGCACAGAATCCATGAAGATTTGGCTTACTCCCTGGACATTTGCCTGTCAGCAATCCACTTACCAGGGATGGACAATGTCCCAGCAAATGCTCTCAGCAGAATAAGCCAGAGTCGTCATGAATGGACTCTCAACAGACAAGTCCTCCTGTCAGTATTCAGGAGGTGGGGGGTTCCAGAGATGGACCTCTTTGCAGCCCCAGACAATCATCAGTTGCCTCTGTACTGCTGCAGGCCTCCTGTTTGGGGATCAGTGCCCCTGGAGGCTCTGCTTCTGGATTGGACAAGCAGGTTCCTATATGCTTTTCCTCCCTTTCCCCTGATACTCAGGGTGTTGGTCAAGCTCAGATCTCAGCCTGCAATCATGATTGTTATAGCCCTAGACTGGGCCAGGCAACCATGGTACCCAATGATCCTGTCTCTGTCAGTGGCCAGTCCTGTTCATCTTCCCAGGAGGCACAACCTGCTGACATCATCTCAGGGGAGAATTCTCTACCCCAATCTACAGTCCCTCCACTTCAGGGCCTGGCTTTTGAAGACCTAGAGTATGCAGGCTTGCATCTCTCAGAAAGTGTCTTGGATAATCTGAAGGTCTCCAGAAAGCCTTCCACTAAGAAAACCTATTATTTCAAATGGAAGAGATTCTCTGGTGTTCGCACAAGGAACTGGATTATCAACAGGTTGGGCTCCGAGTGCTATTGGACTATCTGGTGCATTTGCAGTCCCCCTCATTTGCAGCCTTCCACTTTGAAGGTACGTTTGTCAGCTGTCTCTGCATACTTGTCAGCAGGGAAGGGCCTCCTTTCGAGCCCATGTCTTCAGCAGAGCTTAAGTTTCTGACTTGGAAGACTGTTTTTGGTGGCCATCACCTCTGCTGGGAGGATTAGTGAGCTCCAGGCTTTGTCAGTGGAGCCCAACTGCATTACCCCCTCATAGGGATAAGATTGTCCTTCGGGACCAACAGGAAGGTTTCTCCCCAAGGTGGTCTCTGATTTCCATCTCAATCAGTCTATCACTCTTCCTGTATTCTTCACAGACCATTCCAGCTCAGGTGAATGCAGGCTTCACAGTCTGGATGTAAAGAGAGCCATCAGCTACTATATGGGTAGGACAAAGGAACACAGAAAGGGTTATACCCAACTGTTCCTTACCTATGGGGAGGTAGGTAAAGGTAAGTCAGCCACAGAAAGGACCATAGCCAGATGGATTGTGGCTTGCATTCAGTTCTGTTATGACAAATTAGGGAGGGATGCCCCTTCAGGTCTGACAAGGGCTCATTCTACTTGGGATACTGCAGCCTCAGTGGCAGCAGCCAGCGGTATCCCCTTGTTGGATATCTGTAAAGCAGCTACCTGGAAAACTGTTAACACATTCACTAAGCATTACTGCCTGGATACCCTGGCCAGGAGTGATGCCAGGTTTGGCATGGCAGTGTTGCAAAGACTATTCCCCAAGTAGGTTCTGTGCCCACCTCCCAAGGGCACTGCTTGGTAGTCTACATTTGTCAGAATACAGCAAGACTTCATGTTGTTTGAAGAAAAAAAGTACTCACTATTGTAATGTTGTTTCTTCTAATGGAGTCTTGCTGTATTCTGACCTCCCACCCAGCCTCTCCTACAGAACCTAGGAGGTCTTAAGGCTGGTTCTGATTTCAGAAAATTTCACCCACCTGTGGGTAGGTGTTTTTTCTTGGGCATCAGTGGCTTGAGCCTTCCTTTTTGCCCACATTATTGTTGTGTTGCCACTGGTGGCATTTAGGTCTGGTTAGTAATTTAAATGGGTTGCTATTTTTAGCTTCATAAGAATCTGATTAGTTGCTAGAACAAACTGAGGATGGTGGTTTGAAAACCGAGCTCAAGCTCAGCATTCTATGCATTTGCATAGAGTTTAACTCATTGTTCTCTGGGGCAGCTGAACCGGTCGGTCATACTGCAGTTGTCAGAATACAGCAAGACCCCATTAGAAGAAACAACATTATTATGGTGAGTATTTTTTTCTTCTTGGAAGATATGAAAAGCATGTACTCCGTGGAATTGCTGATCTTCCACGATATCTTCACCATTCATTCACACACCCGTCAACCATCCCATGCACAGGTAAGAAGTTGGGCCTCTGCACACCTCACACTGTTTTTTGATAGTGCTCTGCACTTCTTGCAACTCCATCCGGAGCAGTTCCTCTCCTTGAGGTCAGCCTTTCTGTTCTTCCTGTTGGGGAATTTAAAAAAAATGAAATGGAACCTCTCTCTCCCTCCTGTTAAAAAAAATGTCTGTTTTTTTTTATCCCCCTTTTCTTCTTTTATGCTGTCTCTGTCCCTGTGGGGATATTCCTACATTCATCCTTTGCCTGCTAATAATTTGTTCTTAGCCTGTGCTGTGAGCCTTTGCCATGTGGCAGTCTCAAGTCCTTGCTCATGTGCAAACTCTCCAAGCTAGGGAGAGACAGATGCAGTG
Source organism: Neoceratodus forsteri (assembly GCA_016271365.2). Lineage (NCBI taxonomy): Eukaryota > Metazoa > Chordata > Ceratodontiformes > Ceratodontidae > Neoceratodus > Neoceratodus forsteri. Next base: position 1,685,831,216 of record CM057450.1, on the reverse strand, counting down.
GGGGTTCATTTTCTGTTTTCTCAGCCTGTGGACTAGATAGGGTTTCTTTCCTACACCTTTAGGTTCTATTTCAGTGCTTCAGCACCCTTTGGAGTGGCAAGAAAGCTTCTGTCTTGCACTTTTTTTCTATTTAGCTTTGCTCCTGCTCCTCTGGAGCTTGGAGCATGTCTCCTAATTCTTGTCCTCTGCTAAGTACAGGATTCTGGTTTGGTTTGCATTTGCCTTCCTAAAACTACGCTAAGGTCGCCTGGGCCTCTGGCTTTAGCTAGAACTCTCTGGCCAGGGCAGCTGCCCATCTCCCCACCTTTCTCTCCAGGTGACTAGGTAAGGCTCTGGCTCTTGCACCCTCTACCCTGTACCTCTTAGTTTCTCTGAGTTGGTAATTAGGTTTTATTATTTTTATGATTTTATATTCTATATCCTTTTCCTATCCCTTTGAGCTAGGAGTCTATAGCCTTCTCTCTCTTTTTTTCTCTCCCACTTGTTCTCTCTCCTGGCAAACAGAACTGATCAGGGAGGGGTCTGGTTTCAGATACTGACCAACCCATGAGCACAACGTCATTATGACTGCCTCATGGGCAGCATCAGCACCAACATCTGCTCCCTTCTATGCTGCAAAAGATTCTGCTGCCACTGGATCCAGGCACTTCCAGCTTAGACCCATACGTACAAATGACTGGTGAACATATTCTGGAACATTAACAATTATGGTGAGTATGTAATTAAAATTTTTGCCAGTGACTCCCCAAACTGCATATAGTATGCTATCAACCTGTTTGGGAAGCTTAACTTGTAGCTTCTCAAACTTGGGAGTTATTAAGCTATCAGTCAAAGTCCTTTGCAGTTTAGGGCCATCACTCAATGATGAGGTATGAACCAGATCTGCCTCATCCAGATGTACACTGACAGCAAATGCAGACCTGTACATATCATTCACTTTGGTTTCATCACAGCTTATGAGGTGGTGGGGATGTGTGGTGGCAGACATGTATCAGTTTGTTGCCACAGCGTTGCCAGGGGTAGTTTTCTTTTGACCATGTAGTAAAACATGTCTTGTTTCATGTAACCACATTGATGGTACTGTATTTGAATTAGCATATCCAGCTACTTGAGTCAGATGTGGCACTGAGGGTTTGCATAGGACTCATCTCACAGCCACTCACCAGGAGATCATTGTAGGAAGCAGATTCAAGGGGGTTCGGTCAGATCTACATGAATAGCACCTTTTATGAGGCGCAGGCAGCATTTCCTTTGGACAGAGTTCTGTATGTTTTCTTACTGTCTTTGAATGGAACATTTTCTTTCTTGAGTTAAATAAAGCAGCATGCTTTGCCTTATGAGAGTGACTGGGATGATCTTATTTATTTGATTCTATTCTTAACACCTTTTTATCACAAATAAATGACAGGTGCCTATGAATGCTACGTGCTGTGCTTTAAGTAAATGGGGTCTGGAAAATGTCTTTTGGATAATCAAGTGTCATCTCCAGACTTCTTAGTGTTTAAGAACTCTGAAGTGAAGTTGAGCAGTTCTGAAAGAGTATGAAGTTTCAAGATGATTCTCTTCATTAGCCAAGAAAGCAAACCCATTTATTATTCTAAGTGTTTCTTTTTACATACGAAATAATGAAAACGCCAGCAGATCAGGCCTCACAGTCTATCGAGTCTGATCAATTGCGCAGCCAGCCTTTCATTTTGCAGCTGTTCTACCCGCCCCTTCCCTGTTCATAATCCCCCCACACTCTGTCCCATCCCTTCTTGAAACCGTTTACCATGCTACAGTCTACTACCTCCTCAGGCAGGGTATTCCACTTTTCCACCACCCTTTCTGTGAAATAATGTCTCCTGACTTCCCTCCTGAATCTGCCCCCCTCCACTCTCAGCTGATGGCCCTCATGACCTTCCACCTTCTCATCTGTAAAATCCCTTCTGTCCTAGTCTTGTTAATCCCCTTTAAGTATCCAAAGATTTCTATCATGTCCCCCCCCATCCCTCCTCTCCTCCAGGGAATACATGTTCAGCTCACCCAGCCTCTCCTCATAGGAGTATCCCTCTAATCCCTGGATCATCTTTGTCACCATCCTCTGTACACCCTCCAACAATCCGATGTCCTTCTTCAGGAACCAGTTATAAGATCAGCACTCACCCAGGCTGGTTAACTGTTGTAGTTGCTGTGGACAGCAGAATCACATTCACTTCTGGAGCACAAACACACACACAAAATTGGGGGGGAGGTATAGTGTGAAAGGAAATACTTTCAAATAAAGATTTATGTACCGTGTCAGTATTTTATAAATAACATTTCTGATGCCAACAAAAAACAAACTTACAACACCCCCCAAAAAAAAAGACAAGAAATAAATGTTTCTTGAGTGTTGCCTACTGCACTTTGGTCAATTAAGAATGATAAAGTGGTCGCTACAGATTTTTTTTATAAAAAGAAAATAAAGATATCAGGAGATAAAAAGAGAAGTTAAAGCGAGATGGCTGCTGTTGTTTAGGGTTCTTACTGCCACCCACGCTTGGTGGATTGCTGTTTCTATCTTTTTCTGTGGGCAGAAATGTATAAATAAATCTTTATTCTAACCCCAGAAAACCCTCACTGATGCTTTACACTAAGCATCATCTTCCCGGCAGAGAGTGACGTTCCAGAGATAGAACCTTATGCTAGAGCTATTCTGGAACTTGGAATCAAGGTTTAAACTCTGCACTGTGGTCATGCTCCACTCTAGCTCCTAATGTCAGATTTGCTTCTCCACCTGAAGGGAACAGTCACCCCATAGTCAGCTCTGGTGTCTCTGGTCTTCAGACACTTATTTATTTTAAAGTTTGAAATTTAGTTTGTGTTTAGCTAATTTTAGGTATGTCTGTGTTAGGTAGGGAAGGTAGTGTATATTTTTTTGTATTATGGGGTTCCTCCAGTTCCTGATCAGTTCCCAGGAACCAGAGAAGGCCACAGTATAGTGCGGTTCCCGCCATCAGGGAACTGCATTTAAATAAGTGTTTTGACTATTTTTGTTCTTTCAGAAACAACTTTTGAAGAGTTTTTATCAAGCGGTTTTATGTTTTTTGTCACGGTTCCTGTCCTGAGGGAACAGGGCTGCAAAACCTTTTCCTTAAGAGTTCTTTCTAGGGACGTGGATATGGTGCACTATCCACACTTTTGGCAGTACTTCCTTCCCACTTTAAAATTTGCCAGAAAGTCTTTAAGCTAGCTCCTCCCACCCACCGACATGGTATCCTCCTCAGCACCACCCCATGATGTCACATCTTCCTTTCCGCTGGAAGCATCAGGATCCCTCCTTTGCAGCTCTGCTTTTAGTGTAGGCTTACTTTTCCTGGTCTTCAAGCCATTGAAACTGTTTTTGCTTTTGGGTTTATTACTCCTTTTTCTGCTACTCCATGGACTGTGATGACCGCAGATTGGGTCTCGGGTTCAAACGGTGCACCGGTTGTTCAAACAAAATGTTGCACTCTGATCCACATGCCTCCTGTGTCTGTTGCCTGAGGGCACAACATGATGTGCAGGCTTGCAAGCCAAACCCTTCAGTCTTCCACATTAGAGGACCACTTCGCCCACCTCCACTTAGGTTACCCAGACGAACGAGACCCACCCGTTCAGTACACGGACACCTGCAAGACGGATTCTGTGGTGGCTGGATCAGCTGCACAGCTTGCCACCTTTGAGGAGTCCATGGCGCAGGTTTTTCACCTCACTACCAGTGGGCTCAGGTGCTTCATTTACCAAAGCATTCCGGGACTTATGCAAGTCCCTACCTATTCTTCGGGAGGGCCCTTTCCGAGGGTCTCAATCCTCACAGGCCTCTAAGCCTAAGAGGTCCCATCGCAGACCATGGAATCAGGAGTGGGCTCACTCATCCAGTTCCTGTGATTCTGTTTCTGACTCGACGGCCATCGAGCCATTGGCTTCAGCCGATACCTCTGTAGTTTTTATCAGGGCTGCTGGCCCCATGGTATCCCCTTTGGGCTTGTTGGCCGAGACGCTGGTTGACCAGCTGGCCTAGATCTTTCTCAACTCAGTCAACCTGTTGTGAGAGGACAGTGGGGATGATTCCCTTTTGAGAGCTCCAGTCCTTAAGGCCCTCTCACAGGAGGGACTGGATAAGCTGGCTGATTCAGCTATCTCCCCTTGGGAGAGCAACCCCACAAGGGTTCCTCCGTGTACTGCGCCTCCTTGTGTCTCCTCCCTGACTACCTGCCCGTTGTCGGTCAAGGTCGAAGTCCCAATCAGGCTGTCGGTCGAGGTCTCAGGACTCCTAATGTTCCTCATCTTTCAACAAGGAAAGGTTCCACTGTAAATTGCAGCCCTGATCCTGGTCATCCTTGCCACGGCCTATGCTGGTTCTCCCAGCCGAGCCAACGCCTGCTTCTCCATCCATTCAGGTGAAGCCACGTCCTCTGCAGCCCTTGCACGGGGCCCCATCTAAGGCTGTTTGCCCCACTTCTAGGCTTCCTGGTAGGCCATCAGTGCAGATCTCACACTCAGATGAGCCATGGATTGTCCATGGGGAGCTGGGGTCAAGGGCAGTGTTTGAGGAGTCCTCGGACTCAGAGGAGCCCTCTATGCACTCCCTTCAGACTCCAGCTTTTGACCAGGAGTCCTTTGAGGAGCTCTCTATGGAGCAAGGGATGGCCTCTTTTGGGGCCGTGCTCCACTTGATCTCGGACTCTGTGGGGTTCCCTGCTGGAACTGGTACAGAAGTGGGCCAAGTACCCCTCGACTGAGATTCTGGACAGGGATGACTCCCCTGGACTTGCCTTCTCTGTCCCGGAGGCCACTCTTGGTCCCAAACTGGGCTGTGGCAGTGCCCTGTCTCCTGTCTGGTGCCGGCGACCCATATGGTCCGCAAGTATGCAGTCCCCACAGGGTCTCTGCTTGGGTTCACTGACCATCTTCAGCCAAAGGTTTGGTAGCTGACTCAGTGTTCCGATGCATGGGCAGCATTGGGGACATTGACAAGCCTCTGGACAAGGATTCAAAAAAATTAGACCATGTGGCAAAGAAGGTCTGCACCGCTTCATCCCTGAGCCTTTGGCAGACCAGTTCAGCCATTATGATAGCCAACTTTTCCCATACCTTATTAGAAACTTTGGACCAGGTTATTCCCCGCCTTCCTACTGATTTGCAGCTTGCAGTTAAGGTGGTTCCTGGATCAGGGACACACAGTGGCCAAGCAGCAGCTCCAGATAGCCCTGGATATTGGTGACTCCTGTGCCAGGTCTGAGGCTGCAGTGGTGGCCATGCCGCGCTGGGCGTGGTTGAGGATCTCTACCTTTACAGCTGATGCCCAACACACATTGGTGAACGTCCACTTCTTGGGTACCAACCTGTTTGGCCCAGGTGTTGATGGTCACCTCACCCACATCAAGAAGTCCAATGCCACCCTGGACTCCATTACGTCCCCACAGAAGGACATTAAGGGCCAAAAACAATGGAAGAAACCCTGTCAGTTTTGACCTTACTCTGGGCTTCCATCTGGACTGCCGTAGCCCCAAGTGGGGCAACATCAGTCCTGGTGGCCCAAACCTAAGCCAACCTCCTCTGGCCCCAAGAAATCCAGAAGCTGGGGGGGCCGGGGCCCCTTGGCAGCCAGTTCTGGAGCTGCTACCAAGCCTGCCCAGTGACGGGTTGGGGGGTGTCATTCTCCTGCCCATCCTATTCTGCCCAGGACCTCCCGTGGGCCATCTTGCACGTGCCTGGTCCATCATCACATCGGACAAATGGGTGCCCGAAGTGGTGGGAAATGGTTTGCCTCTGGAATTCGAGGCTGTCTCTCCCCCAGCCGAGCCCATGCTCCATGGGAAGACTTGGTGTTCATGGACATGTTGTCTGCTCTGAAGGAGGACATTGCCCAGCTTCTTCAAAAGAAAGCTGTGGCCCATGTCTGGGACTCCACGGCTGGTCTGGGTTTTGTCTCCAGATTTCTTTGGTTCCCAAACTTACGGGTGGTTGGCACCCAATACTGGATCTTCAGAATCACAATCAGTATTTGAGGAAGCACAAGTTCCGGATGGTCACTCTGAATCAGATCATTCCACCCCTACAGCAGGACAGGTGGTTCTGCTCGCTGGATCTCCAGGATGCCTTCTTTCACATCCCCATCCATCCATCCATCCATCCATCCCACTAGCAGTTACTTCAGTTCAGTTTGGAAGGGATACCTTTTGAGTTCCAGGCTATGCCTTTTGGCTTTTTCTCAGCCCCCAGGGTATTCACCAAGTGCATTGTGCTGGTGGCAGCATTTCTGTAGCAGCAAGGAGTCTAGGTGTACCCTTACCTAGATGACTGGCTGATTGCAGGTTCCTCCAGGGAGGAGGTGGAGCAGTTCAGAGTCATGGCCTTCTAGATCTGCTTGGCCCTGGGACTTCTGGTCAACCTAGCCAAGTCGGAACTCAGACCACCTCAGGTCATCCACTTCATCAAGGGATAGTTTGACTCCCTTTGGGCCAAGGCCCGACTCCCAGTGGACAGGGCAGAGACTCTTACCTCCTTTGCCCGATCACTTCAGGGTGGGCAATTGCGCCCTGCCCAGGACTTTCTGCAGCTGCTGGAGTACCTGGCATCCTGCACTAGTGTGGTCCAGTGGGCCTGTTGGTGGATTCCCCCCCCCCGCAGTGGGAGCTGGTCTATCAGTGGTCACAGCACCATGGTCATGGTGATGCAGTCAGTGTAGGATGCCATCTAATGGTGGCTCATCCTGGAACATCTGCAGGAAGAAGTTCTGTTCATCTGCCCAGAGTCGATGGCCACTGTTATGACCGACGCTTCTCTGATGGGATGGGGAACCCATTTGGGGAACCACAGGGCCCACGGGCTCTGGACCCTAAGGAGTCCCATTGTCACATAAACCTGCAGGAGCTCCATACAATGTGTCTAGCTCTGACAGCCCTTGCTTCAGTTGTGTGGGGTCAGGTCATTCAGGTCCAGATGGGTTTATGCGACAAGCAGTGTGGGACACATTCCCTCTCATTGTGCCGGGAAGCTGTCTGCACCTGGTCCCTCATACACCATATGGACACCGATTTTCTGGTGATCCATGTGGCCTGTGCCTCCAAGCTAGTGAACTCCCTCAGCCGGGTGGGTGAGGCATCTCTGTTGTCAAGGCACAGGTCAGGAAGCATAGGAGAACCAGGGGCAGTTGTAAAATTTGCAACAAGAGTTTTATTATAAATATCAATAAAATAAAAAAATAAAATTGTTCAGAATAACTATTTACAAAGACTGAACAAACAGAAGCTCCATCTGAGTTTTCCTTCAATCTCTGTGTCACTTGCAAGCAATTGCAGCTCTGTCTTATAAGGCTTTGCAACCCCCCTTCTTAACAAGAATCCTGTTTTTTTTTTCTAAAATGTTCTTGTATATATCAGGCAGGTGCATCCAGAACTGAGACCCCTTTTCCACAGCTTCTGCAAAAGGTTTAAAAATAGCATTTCAGGTTAACCCCTTGAGTTCCAAATAGCTTTGTAATCATCTCAAACTAAAATTTTATATATTTCAACAGTAACACTATATAATTTCTAAACGAAGGGATCCCAATATCAGTTACATTTCCACATAATGATTTGCATATATTTTTATACCAGCAGATATGCAAGGGAGGAAAAGACAGAATAGCAAGTGAAAGCTTGCCCGTCGGCACAACGGTTAGAGTTCTGCTTGCGACACCGGCGACCCGAGTTTGGGAATGTATCCAGGTCATCAGAGGGCCGGCCAGGGGAAGGATGATGGAGCGTCCCAAGGACTGCTCTCCTTTTCTGGGGGGAAGGTGGGGAGAATGTCTAGTGCTTGAGAGACCCCTGGTGGAGGCCGGGGGTACCGCAGCGACCGGCATTAGAATGCTTCAGGAGGTGGGGGGACGCAGAACGTCATTGCAAGTCACTGCCCCCCAGAAAACACACACAGAAAATACTTAATGCTGACTGCCCTTGATGACGCCTGCCTCTGCCTTGACCAACCTCCAGACCGACCCTCCAACCTAGTCCCATCATTGCGGCACTGTTAGGGGTCAGTGCCTCAAACCCCAGCCTTTGGGGCAAGCCAGGGGGGTATCGGAGGGTTGCAGTCCTATATGGAGGTGGAGGCCGAGGTCCATGACCAGGCAGAGGTGGCAGGTGGTCTGCAGTGGTAGAAAAAGCATAATAAATAATTAAAAAAAAAAATAGCAAGGGATGACCGAGAGACAGTGATAGGCAGAGAATTGCAAGACTGTCGGGTGATCAAATCCTGGGTCTCATGGGAAAATTTGGTTAAGCAACCAGACAGACAAGAGACAGGAAAGGACAGAACAGATCCCTGCATTCAAACTCTCCATAACAACTGGGACAGGGTCCTTTTCTACCCTGTCACATACACCCCCCCCCAAGAGGGAACCTGTTTTATCCAACAGGTTTCTAAAACTTTCTATTAATTCTCTACTAACTTTAGCTTCTAACTTTCAGAAATTAAACACATATGCAGTATCATCCTATTCTGTACTTAAGTAGGAAGTTGCATGACAGAGAGAAAAGCTACTCCATCATTGAAAAGGAATGTTTAGCAGCAAAGTGGGCCATAGAGTCCTTTAAGTTTTATTTGCTAGGAACTGACTTTGTACTTATAACAGATCACAATCCTCTCTGTTGACTGAACCAAATGAAAGATACAAATTCCAGAATCACAAGGTGGTATCTGGCACTACAGCAATTTAAATGCAATGTGATACACAAATCTGGTAAAGGGAACAGCAATGCTGATTTTCTGTCAAGATATGGATCAGGAATTGAGGGTTCTGAAGGTTGAAAAACAAATGTATGATTTTAAACTTCACAGTTTGCTGTACTGTTATAGAAAAAAGTTTCCGTCCAATCTACATTTTCACTCAGGACTGCACTTAGGCCTACCTCTGATGCATCGAAGTCTGAACATAATGCAGCCTTAATGGCTTGAAAAGCTTCATCACACTCTGGGGTCCATTTCACATTATTTGGGTACCATTTTTCCATGAGTTCAGTGAGGGGAGTAGCTAACTCAGTGAAGTTGGGAACAAATCTCTGACAATAACCAGACAGCCCTAAAAATGACCTGACATGTTTCTTTGTTTTAGGGACAGGGCTGTTAGCTACAGTTTCTAGTTTAGAAATTTCTGGCTTAACTTCTCCATTTCCCAACACATAGCCCAAATATCTGGTTTCCTGAATGCCCATTGCAGATTTGGTAGGATTAATAGTCAGACCTGCATGTTTGATAGCTTGGACAACTGCTCATAGGTGTTCCAGGTGGCTTTTCCAGTTTGGACTGTATACCACGACATCATCCAGGTATGCAGCACAATAGCCAGTGTGAGGGAATAAAATTACATCCATGTACCACTGGAATATAGCTGGTGTACCATGTAAACCAAATGGCATGGTGGTGAACTGATAGAATCCTGTAGGAGTAGCAAATGCGGTTTTGTCTCTGGATTCTTTAGCTAAAGGGATTTGCCAGTAACCCTTGGTGAGATCGAGGGTACTGATATACTTTGCACTCCCCAGTCTGTCCACCAAATCATCTATTCTGGGCATAGGATAACTGTCAAATTCTGACAATTAAGTTTCCTAATATCAAGGCATATTCTAACACCCCCTTCTTTTTTGTTTACAATTACCATTGGAGATGACCAAGCACTCCTCGACTCTTCTGTGATACCCAATTCTTTAATTTTTTTTATTTCCTTAACTACGTCAGCTTTTAACCACTCTGGTAACCTGTATGTCTTTTGTCTAATAGGACAAGCATTCCTTGGCTCTATTACGTGCTCTACCCCTTTTGCTCGGCCTGGTACTGTGGTAAACGTACTGTTAAATGTCTTTAGCACATTACAGATTTCAGTGGTTTGTTCAAGGGTTAAGGGAACTTTCACCTTTACAGCATCTGCAGTTACAGTTTGTTCCAGTCTGTCATAAGCTACATCAGTATCTTCTTTATCAGTTTCTGGTAAAACTAGCAAAGCAGCTTTTGGCATTTTTTCAACCCATTTCTTGAGGAGGTTAGCATGGTATATCTTAGTAGGATTTTTCCTGTCAGGGGCCTCAGTCTCGTAATTAATGGTGCCAGTACATCTAAGCCCTCTATAAGGCCCTTGCCACTTCATTAACAGTTTATTTTCTGTTGTGGGTAACAGTAGCAAGACCTTTTCACTTGGTTCAAACACTTTTTCTTTTACCCCATGATCATAATATACCTTCTGCTGGTTTGGGGCCTCTTCCTGATTACTGCGGGTAATTTCAACATATTTCACCAGCTTTTTTCTTAGGGCACACATATAAGATGCTGCAGATTGTTTCTGAGTGGGGTTATCTTCCCACGTTTCTTTGATCACATCCAATTGCCCTCTTGGCTGCCTACCATACAGCATTTCAAATGGTGAAAACCCTGTTGATGCTTGTGGCACTTCTCTGTAAGCAAAAAGTAGGTAAGGCAAGTATTGGTCCCAATCTTTCCCTTCCACACACCTTTTTAACATGCGTTTTAGGGTTTGGTTAAAACGCTCAACAAGACCATCTGTCTGAGGGTGATAGGGGGAGGTTCTTATGGCAGTGATACATAGTAGTCTGTGTCACAAACCCACTCAGCAGGTCATACCCTCTACTCCCAAAGTGCCAACCTCTGAGCGCAGTCTTGTGAACAGTACAAGGTAACCCTCTTGTCTGTTTTGTGAGTTCAGATCAACCTTTGGTCTCAAGTTCTGGAGGGATTCAAACTGTGAACCTCTTGCTAGCATACCCAATGCACAGGCTCAGATAGTTCTGTCTTCAGGGGGCCAGATAGCTTTGCCTAGGGGCACCTAATCAGGTATACAGAGATGAACCCTTCAAAATTCTTATAAAGACCTCAGATTTAAAACGCTTCTCTTTCCAGTTTGGTACTACCATTCAAGCTTATGCCTGCTGTCTGCTATAACCATAAATACTTTTCTTACAACTAAAAGAAATTCAAAGACAGACCAAGTAAGTTCTAAAAAGAATTTTACTAAAATAGTTAAAAATATGTAAACGCAAAACACAGAACTCTTATACCACAAGACATACAATTTTTTTAAAAGAACAAGGTTTAAACAGTACAAATTCCTACTTACAGTACTTAGTTTTGAAATCTTGCTAAATACTTGTTTACAAGTGCTCCAAAGATCTTTCCTCAGTCAGAGTCTAGGTAAAAGTGTGTGTCAGTGAAGTAAAACGGAATAATTTAAAAGCTGGCTTTTACCCCACCTCTTTGCAGGAGGTCACCTAGCTCCTCCCTGTCAGGATAGATATATATAAAAATATATATCTTATACAAAAAAACAGGATGTCTTTTTTTAAAAATATTACATTCTGCAACTTCAACATAATTCATGTCCTTCAAATGACACTTCTTTTGATCTCATAATAAGCTTCCTCCTTCCAGGACATGACAGCATCTTTATGATTTTCGCACTTCTATGTAATAACCTGGGTTTTCCTTCCAACTTCATAAAATGGATATGTTCTAGCAACTATGGTTGTAATTAACTCAGACAGACAGGATCCTTAATTAAGACCTTACATGTAACACATGGTCTCTAAAACTGAGTGTATGTGAACTCACATGCTGTCAGCATTTTTCTTATGGCTTGCATCTTTCAGCTGAAACCTGGGGGGGGGGTTGATGAGTGAGGTCATTCTAAGAGCATCAGATTTTTTTTTTTTAGCAGAGACGGTCAGTCATACATTTTATATTAAAATGATACAGCACTCAGAGCTGGCTGTCTATGTTACAGTCTGTACAGCTCCTTAAGTAATGCAGAACCAAAATTACTACCATGTTCAGTAATAATTTCTTTAGGTATTCCCACTCTGCTGAAAAATTTGGCAAGGTCTGCTGCCACTTTTGAAGCTGTAACAGTACGCACTGGAACTGCTTCTGGGTATCGAGTAGCATAGTTGCATACTACCAGGATAAATCTATTACCCTTTTTACTTTTGTCTAAAGGACCAACCACATCCATTGCAATTCTCTCAAAAGGCACATCTATCAAGGATAGGGGCACTAGGGGAACCTTGTCTTTTCTAGTGATTGGGGCTACTTTCTGACACTCAGCACAGGAATTACAATAGGTTGCAACATCTTCATGAATTCCAGGCCAATAAAATCTATACAGCAATCTGGCAAGGGTGTGATCCCTTCCTGAGTGACCAGTCATAGGACTATCGTGTGCTATCTGTAACAAATCTGTTCTATACTTCTGTGGTATTACCAGTTGTTCTGTCTGTTCCTGTTTCTGAGGTTTAACCAAAACTCAGTACAGTAACCCATTATGTTTTTTAAACATTGGTCCATCCAGTTTTGGTTTCACCCCAAGCTGTTTAAAATAATCCTGGAGAGAAACATTGTTAGCTTGCTCTGAAAGAAAATCACAATCAGCGATCAGTTAGGTTTCAGCATTTTCATAAGTTAACCCCTTATGTCCATCAGTCATTTGTTGGCCACAGCTTCTTCAAGCATCATCTTTCTTTCCTGGATTTCTGGATCTTGGAGCTGTGCTCAAACAAGTCTGAATCAAAATCACTAAAAGGAAAAGTGCCCCCACTGTTTGAGATTTTCTTTACCTGAGCTCTTGTTACCACTGCTGCTGAAACTGCAGGGTTCAGTTCCTCTGAGATTAACTCAGTAAGTCATTTGTTGTGACACACCCTTAATGGTCAGTGTCACTTGGGTGGTGGGATAGTATTGCATGTCCCTGTGGATGCAGATGACACCAGTACCTGTTCCTTTTGCACAGTGTTTTCCCAGCAGTTCAACATGCACTACGGTCTGCCTGCTTCCCGAATCAGTGAGTCCCTTTACAGTATGATTCCCCCGCCTTCACATCTGTTAAGTACTTGCCCCAATTTGCCAAGGACAAATCTGCTCCAGTGTCACTCTTCTTATGGCAATTTCTTACAATGTCACCTGGCTTATAACAGTTATAGCAAATAACATCTTTGAGCACAGATTTGTTACCCTCACCAGAGTTCTTATCAGTTTTTGAGTTTAAATGGGAAAAAGAATGTCTTACCAGTGCTTGGCTGTTACCTCGCTGCTGTGGCATCTGTCTGGCCATTTGGTAGTCTTCGGCCAAAGAAACAGCCTTTTCCACACTTTCTGGTTGGTGTTCTTTCACCCAAAGCTGCACATCTGTAGGCAGGATGTTGATGAATTGCTCCATTGCAAATGTTTCGATGATCTGTGTGACTGTTTTGCTCTCTGGTTGGAGCCATTTTATCAGGAGTTCTCTGAGTTGGGTGAAGGCTTCTTGAGAATTGTCGACTGAGCTCTACTTCAGAGATCGAAATCTCTGCCTGTAGGTCTCTCCTGAGATGTCATACTTTTTCAAGATTTTGCTTTTCACCAGGCCATAGTTTTCTGACTGTGCAGTGTCCATATTGCTGTAGGCAAGTTGGGCTTTCCCTGTCAGGTAGGGTACCAGTCTGATTGTCCATTGCTGCTATGGCCATTGGCAGGCTGTGGCAACTCTTTCAAAAGTTGTCAGGTATGCCTCAATATCGACCGAAGGAGATAACTTTGTAAGTTTAATGGCTTTTAAGTTGCTTGTGTTTTGTTGCTCATCTGGATCTGTGCCAGATCCTTTGCCTTTGATAGCTTGCAAGGCATCCAGTCATTGCTGCTCCTGTCACTGCATCTCTTCTCTCATCTGTTTTTTCGTCTCTTTTTGTTGTATAGCCCACCATTTGAAAAAGGCAGTCTGGCTTTCAGGTTCTGTCACTGCCTGTTCTTTTTTCATAACTTCTGCTGGCTGTACAATCTCAGCTTGGACTTCTGTCTGTGCTAGTTTGGCTTCCATTCTCCTGGTAACCACTCCTGGGCTTGATGCTGCAGAGTCCATACCTTTATCTGTGCTTCCCTGGTACTAGGTCCAGTACCCACATAGAAAACTCCTGGCTTAGAGTATGCACAGCGTAAATCCCACTTAGGCTGACACCATCTATTGTCGAGGCACAGGTCAGGAAGCATAGGGAAAGCCGGGAGCAGTTGTAAAATTCGCAACACGAGTTTTATTATGAATACTAATAAAATAAAAAAATAACTGTTCAGAATAACTATTTACAAAGGCCGAATAAACAGAGAAGATCCATCTGAGTTTTCCTTCAATCTCTGTGTCACTTGCAAGCAATTGCAGCTCTATCTTATAAGTCTTTGCAACCCCCCTTCTTAACAAGCATCCTGTTTTTTTCTAAAATGTTCTTGTATATATCAGGCAGGTGCAGCCAGAACACAGTGTCCCAGAACTGAGGCCCCTTTTCCACAGCTTCTGTAAAAGGCTTAAAAACTGCATTTCAGGTTAACCCCTTGAGTTCCAAATAGCTTTGCAATCATCTCAAACTATAATTATATGCATTTCAACAGTAATACTATATAATTTCTAAACAAAGAGATCCCAGTATCAGTTACATTTTCACATAATGATTTGCATATATTTTTATACCAGCAGATATGCAAGGGGGAGACAAAATAACAAGGGAAGACTGAGAGACAGTGAGAAGCAGAGAATTGTGAGACTGTCGGGGGTGGTCAAATCCTAGGTCTCACAGGAAAATTTGATTGCGGAACCAGACAGACAAGAGACAGGAAAGGGCAGAACAGATCCCTACATTCAGACTCTCAATAACAACTGGGACAGGGTCCTATTCTACCCTGTCACAGTCTCATGAGTGATCTCTTCATCAGCAGGTAGTTGATTGCTTGTTCTCCCAGTTGGGCACTCCCCAGGTCAACGTGTTTGCCTCCCATGAGAACGCAAAGGTGACTCTGTTTTGTGTCTGCCTCCCTCAGTGTGAGCCTCACAGTGGACCAGCAAGACCTGCAAGAGATTTTCTATAGCTACTGGGCCACAAGGCTGCATCCACAGCTGTGGCCCCATGAGCCAGGTTTCAGATGAGAGACATTCAGTACCACATGAGAGATCACTGGTCTTCAAGATGGGACTGTCTCTCCAAACTAGTGCCACTAACAAAAGCATTTGTAAGGTCAGTAGGGTGATGCAAGGAAGAAAGCAACCTTGGAGAGGACATTCCCTTCTTGCAGCAATCCCCAACAAGTAATCTCACAACAGGTGCTTCACTCCTAGGGTGGGACACTCACCTGGAGGATCTCACAATAAGTGGCATCTGGAGCCCCAGGAACACATCAGTCTCCTGGGACTCAGAATAGTATTCCTGGCAGTGCAAGCCTTCTCCTCACAGCTGTAAGGTCAGTCTGTACAAATCAGAACAGACAGCACCACAACAATGTATTACATAAACAAGCAGGGAGGTACAAGATCCTCAAAACTGCACAGAGGCAGTGAGGATTGAAGAGCTAGAGTATTCTGGGCTGAATCTATCAGAGAAGGCCCTGAGGGTGCTTAAGGTTTCCAGAAAACCAGCAACCAGGAAAGCGTACTCCTCTGAGTGGAAGAGATTCTCATACTGGTGTGTCTCCAACAGTCCTGAACTTCCTAGCACGCTTGCAGTCCTTAGGTCTGAGGCTTTCATCAATCAAAGTACATCTGGTTTGTCAGCCTATACAATACATCAGGTAGGCAAGAACAAGCCCTTGAGCTCCTAACCTTTTTTTAAAGGTCTTAATCACCTGCACCCCTCTGTAAGGGATTCAATCCCTCCATATGACCTGAACACAAGTCATCATGCCATGCTGATGGAGGCTTCCTTTGAGCCTATGGCTACAGCTGA
Organism: Neoceratodus forsteri; assembly: GCA_016271365.2. Taxonomy (NCBI): domain Eukaryota; kingdom Metazoa; phylum Chordata; order Ceratodontiformes; family Ceratodontidae; genus Neoceratodus; species Neoceratodus forsteri. The sequence goes on along the minus strand of CM057450.1, from coordinate 1,685,815,485 downwards.
TTTAAAATATGTCACATAGAAAACCATTTTCCCACTGGTCATGACATTTGCTATGAAGGTAAGTGAACTGCAAGCCCTCTGCACAGAACCAAACTGCATAATCTTCCATGTGGACAAGGTAGTCCTTAGAACCAGTTGGATGTTCCTACTTAAGGTGGTATCCAGGGCTCCAGATAAGGTGGGTACTGTCCTATTTTACTCACCTCATTTTAGGAAATACTCTTTAGAATTTTTTTTTAATGAGTGCCAATACTCACCCAAAATTTGTAAATGCTCCACATTTCATAGAACAGTGCTTCGTAACATAACTGGTGATTCAGAAGGAGCAGTTTTTTCCAAATTTACAGCACTTGTATGCATCCCAATTTTGTTTTACTCATTGTATTTTAAAACTGGTGAGCAAATTACTCTTACTTGTCAACATTATCTGCAGCATTGTTGGCACCTGATCAAATCTCATCTAGAAAAAAACTGCATTGTTTTTTAAAAAGTACTGCTTACTCCAGAGATTTGTACTCCTTTGAATTTGGTTTTGCTCACCTCACTTTCAAAATGAGGAGTATAGTACTCATCCCAAAAAATCTTATCTGGAGCCCTGGTGGTATCGGAATTCCACCTGAACCAGTCAGGTGCCCTTCCTGTGCTCTACCTTGAGTACTCCTGTCCAAATAAGTTCAGATTGCACAGCCTGATCCTGGGGCGTGTACTTGGCATCTACCTGGACTGGAGTAAGGATGTCTGATCCCAGGGCATCTAGCTTTTTGTTACCTTTGGTGAGGTAGGCAAGGGTAAATCAGCAGGTAAGAGAACTCTCTCTCTCACTGGATAGTCTCCTACATAAAAGTCTGCTATGAAAAATTTGGGAAGATACCCCCCCCCCCGAAGCCTGATGACACATTCCACAAGGGGTACCTCTGCCTCTGTGGCATCTGTATTGGGCATTTCACCTTTGGACATTTGCAAAGCAGCTACCTGGAAAACAGTGCTTACCTTTACAAAGCACTGTTGCCTGGGCATACAGTCCAGAAGGGATGCCAACTTTCCAACTGCTATCTTGCAGAACCTTTTTCCAAAGTAGGTTCTAGACTCAGGTAGGTAGGTAGGTTTGGGATCCTGCCTCCCAAGGTGCTGCTGTAGAGTCTGCTTAGAGTGAAGCATCAGTGTGGGATTCCCAGGGTTAGAAGAAAAAATTACTCACGATAGTGATGTTTCTTTTCAGGGATCCCTTACTGTGTTTTACACTCGCTAACCTGCCTTTCCTTCCAGAACCTGAAAACAGTTTCACACAAGAATCAGCTCTGTTCATTAAGGTTGCTTGAGGATTACTATTGCAGTTCCTTGACAATTGAAATATGTGGTCAGTATTTTCAGCATGTCTGCCTTAAATTTGTTTAGCGTTTTTCAAAATTCTATTTAGAAATGTTGATAGCCATTTAGCTAGTTTTAGTAGTCACAGCTCCATGTAGCTATGGAAACAAATCTGATGTTAATGCCTAAATTGGAGTGTGACAGCAGTACAGAGTTTGAACCTTCATTCTGTGTTCCGTCCTTATCATCAGGGCATCGCTCTCTGCCGGGAAGATGATGCTTAGTGTAAATCATAGTGAGGGGATCCCTAAGAAGAAACAGCATTACTACAGTGAGTAGTTTTTTTTATAAGCCTGAGGTGAGCAAGGAACCTTCTGTGGAGCCACAAAAGCTGACTAAATTGCAAAAATGGACTCAAAAGAAGTTGAATACACAAGGGTCTATTGAGCAATTTGTGACACACATTAGCACAAGCCATAGTCAAAAACAGGAGTTGGAGTACAGTACTCATCCCAGGTGTCGGAACGGATTATTTTGATGTGGAGTCTGCAGCACATCAGTTCACCTTTAAAAAGAAAAGCTATCTAGTCTGATGCCAGAAACTGAAGCATGCTTAAGTGAAAACAGTTAATACAGTATTCTGTTTCCCATAGAACATTGTTGTTGAGTTACTCTTATGTTGTGTTCATAACTGTTGCACTTTAGCACTTTCTTTTAGTTGAACTTTCTTATGTTTGTTATACAGGAGGTACCAGTTGCAATAATGAGGATGATGATGACGATGAAAGCAGTGACGAGAGCTTTGTAAAAAATGTCCCCATTACAGGTAAAATTGACTGCCTTCTACCCAGTATTGTATTTTTACATTTAATCAATTTGCATACTACCAAAATCAAGAACATATTATTCTAACAACGTGGCTTCATCTGTAGCCCCATAGATTGCATCATCCCCCAGCTGAAAACTGGCTGGCTGGACGCACTCAGAGAGTAGTGGTCGGTGGGGAGCTCTCGAACCCCAGAGAGGTCGGTAGTGGGGTTCAGGGAGGGCATAGGGGGTGAAATGAGTCTCTTTGCTGACGACTCCAAGATAGGAGCAGTAGTTGAGGGGGAAGAGGGGAGGTTGGCCCTGCAGTGGGACCTGGACACCATGGAAAGATGGGCTCACACATGGAAATTAAATTTCAATATCACCAAGTGCAAGGTGGTACATCTTGGGCGGGGAAATCCTAAACACAGGTACACCCTGGGAGGGGAGGCGCTGGAGGCCTCATCAGGGAAAAAAAATCTAGGGGTCATGGTGGATGCATGTATGAATAATTCCGAGCAGTGCAGGAGAGCGGTCAGCAAAGTAAACAGGATGTTGGGATGCATCGTAAGGGGGATCACCTCTAGGATCATGGAATTGATTCTGCCACTATACAATGGATTGGTTAGACCACACCTTGAGTACTGTGTACAGTACTGGAGACCACAGTTGAAGAGGGGCATACAGCTCCTGGAAAGGGTACAGAGAAGGGCAGCTAAGATGATATGAGGACTAGGGGATTTGACGTATGAGGACAGACTTGAGGAGCTCTGCCTATTTTCATTGGAGGAGAGACAGGGGGGACATGATTGAGGTCTTCAAGTACCTCAAGGGAATAAATAGGGTAAACACAGAGGGGATCTTTAGACTAAAGCAGGGAGGTATCACCAGAGGGCATGGTTTAAAGTTGGAAGGTGGAAGGGTGAGGGGGGAAAAGAGGAGGAGGTTTTTGACTGAGAGGGTGGTGGATCCTTGGAACGTGCTGCCTGGCGAGCTGGTTCAGAGATCCACAGTGGAGGGCTTCAAGAGAGGGTGGGACAGACACAGAAAGCGGATATATCAGATGATGGCCTGGCCCAGGGGGGTGGGGGTGGATGATAGGGGTTTCTCGAACACAAGGGGGGGTCCTCGGTATCCAACTAGGGATCTGAGGTTCGAGTAGACTCGATAGACTGTAAGGCCTAATCTGCTGGCAATTAGTATGTTAGTATGAAGAAGTTGAAATTTAGACCTGTACAACTGGATTCAAATTACAGCCACTTGACCACCTCTCCCTCTCACATGCTGTTTTGCCCATTCCTGGCCATCAGAGGCATGTGTTGCACGTATACATCCAAGGCTAGGTCACAGGGCCTTTACCCTGGGCCTCTTCGCAGGATCTCTAGTTTTGTAGAAGTACAAAGTTCTCCTTCACCTCACCGTGCTAAGGCCTTGGAGACTTCAGGGTTGAGTTACATCTAGAGACCACTGTCTAGCTGTATCAGGTAAGGCTATGAACTTGGTGAATAGGTTAAGAAGGTCCTTTACTAGTAAATCGGAGTGGATAGTTGTTTCTACCTACAAAAACCATGTACGTCCAATTTTGGGTTACGGATCACAAGTTTGGTCACCAGCAACTCAACAAGATATAAGAATAATAGAGAGAGTACAGAGAGCTGCTACCAGAATGATACCTAGTCTAAGGGGAAAAATGTAACAAAACAGAGTACACTGTACTAGACTTCACTCCTTGCAAGCTCGTAGATAGAGGGGAAATCTTTTGTTTCTTTTTAAAATACTTGGATCTTGTGAGCTTATGGAAGAATGTGGAATACAATTTAGTAACTCACGAAACAATCTTAGATCTCACAATAAGAAGCTCAAAGTTCCCAAAGTTCATACCAACTAGAGAAATAATTTTTATACTGTCCGTACTATCTTGGCTTGGAATAAATTACCCCAGCACTTGGTTGACATAGCAAATTTTGATGCTTTCAAAAATAAGTTAGATAAACTCTATTGCTCTCAACAAATAATGGTTTGAATTCCCCACCCTTGTGGGAGACATTCTCGATGGGCCTTCTGGCTCCCTTATGTCTTATTCCACTTAGTAAACTTAATTAGGTGGACAGCTGACTCCCTCTGAGAGGTTGGCTGCAAGCCCTCTGCAGTCTGCCTGCTCTGTGCAGCAGACTTCCTCAGTGGTGAGATCAAAGTTATAGGCTCAGTCTACACAGATGGCACCTCAATGTCATTCTGTGGTGTTGCCTGCACTGTTGTCATCATTTGCATTGACAATGCGGAGGGTGGCCCTACAGACAACAGTGGGCCTCCACCGACACTTTTCATGGTGTCAGGGCAGGACCTGCATTGAGGCTGTTCTCACTGATACTGGCTTGGAAACTGTCCCAATCCATGGTGCCACCAGTAACACCCAGGAGGACAGCTATGAGCATAGTGATGACGGTGGCCATGGTGTCGATCCTGGGTCCAGCTCTGAGTGAGGTGTGGTGAGCTACCTCACTGCTAGACCTTATTTGTAGATATTATTCTGTTGTATATATGATTTTTTATGTAATTCTATGTACATGCCAGTGTCAGCAAAGGCACTTAGAGAAAAGACTGTTTTTTTTTTTAAAAAGGTGTTTGACCTTCCTCTGACCTACAAGGCCAGCCGTGTTTGCAGGAATCTGACAAGTTCTTGTCAAAATGCTTGTGGATACATAATCAAAGAGTATTCCTCTACTGTTAACTGGCCAAGGGAAACAGAAGTAAATCAGCTTGTATAATCATATAACTTACAGGGTCTTCTTCATAACTAATGAAATTAAGCCAGTTCAAAATCCCAGGATGAGAGAAGCTATTTCCACTGTTGTAAACCCTTAAGATCAAAAAGGAAATGGTCTTAGACAAGAGGTGATGGAAAAGGTTCCCACAGTACACTGACATTTTTTTAAGTGCCAAGAAGCATCCTTCTAATAGGCCTGTATGAGATTATAAACTGTGTGTTAACTATGAGAATTTGACATCAAAGATTATTAGGAAAATACGACTTTTGGGGAAAGCGCAATAGTGAAACCCAGTGGCCTAAAGTGGAAGGGCCAACTTCTATTCACTGACATGTAAGGGCCAGTCTTTATTCACAGACTGGGGAGGGTCTTATATATAACTTCCCCAGCACAGACACTCAAAGCCATGTTGCCATTTTGCTTGGATCATCTCCTGACCACAGAGAACACCTGTCAGCACAGAGACTGCCTAAGAGCCAAAGGCTGCTACAGAAAGACTGCAATATTTTGCAAACCAGCGATTCTCTGGACTTTGAAATCTTCATACCGCAAGTAGATTAGCTAACAGTCTTAGTGCGTTTCATTGTACAACTTTCCATTTTCTTTTCTCATACTGCAACCCAAATTAATATTCTCTTTTAGTTTTAACTGCTTTTATTTAAGTATTTTAGTAAAACATTTGTTTTCCTAAAGAAAGTCTGCCTGTGTGAGAGTTCTTATATTGTATGTGTGACTATAGAAGATTTATTAATAATTTGTGAAAACTGTTCTTGCTAGAGGGGCCACCGTAAGCAACCAAACTGAGAAAAGGGTCTGTAAGGGACTGGAAGGATAAGGAGAATACCAGAGTCTACAGAGATTTTGAACCAGCAGTTGCATGTCCTGTAGGGAGAAGGCCAAATCAGGTGTTATGCTACTACCCCGAAGAGAGTGTGATGCCTGGGTCTTCCTTCTTTGTGTAATAGCCAAGGAAAGGTTCATATCTGGCCATAAAACTCAAGACTAGTATTGTGCCCTTATCCAGAGCTAGAGGGATGCCCGGGATCATCATTGCAGAAGTGCAATCATGAATTTACCGAGCATTCTAAAGGATGAGGAGGGTATCCCTGTCTCCCTCCCCCCGTCATGGATTGCACTTAAAGGTGGGCACTGTGAGCTCAGTGGGCATGACCCCCAGGAGTGGGTTTGTGACACAGGGTGCCAATGATGATGTTGTTTTGGAGGTCGTCCCCAACTCCACTGTCACCCATGACAGCAAGGCGGGTGGTGACACTGAACGTGATGTTGAAGTCGAAACCAAGCAAAGGGTCAAGGATGGTGCCAGCCACAGTGATGGGGCAAGGCCTGTCTTTGAGATCCTCGCTGAATCTGAGCACAGAGCTAGAGGTGGCATCAACTTAGTCTGGTAGTGACCTGGAGGCAGAAGTCTCCTCTGGAACTGACAGGCAACGCCATCAGCGGTGAGGACCACGGTAACCCTGGGGGACCTGTATGACTACAGTCTCCTCACCTTGGGTGTTCCCACCATGGGCACAGATCAGGTCACTCCTCAGAGATAGGAGGACACCCTTTGGGTGACTGCTAGGCCCTCCCAATAGGTGAGGCCTGCTATGAAGTTCTGCAGCCCAGGATGAGGCCCTAGAGACCTGGAATCTCAACCCCTTCTAGAAGGGCCTCATTGATTCCTGAAAGGATGCCTTTGCTAATAGGCCCTGCTGAGCCACTAATGTGGGAACAACACCAGGCATGGTTCAGTGCCTTAGATAACTGGTGTAGGGAGTCTGACGGAGCCCAATACAGGCTCTTCTCTTTGGTATGGACCCTGCCCAATGGTGGCGCCTAGTCTTCACTGATATATCAGTGTCCTTCGGAGAGCACAATAAATCATCTGTCCACATTCCTTCTGCTGCTGAGTACACATTGTGCCAGTGATTCCTGATGGAGATAATCCAGGTGCGTGACCTTGATTTCCCAACATCAACACTGTAGTCATTCCTTCTTGGCCTAGAGCCATGGAGGAGGATCTAGAGCAGTGTGGAGGTGTCTCCTTTCCAGCCCAACCATCACCAGACATCTCCTCACACGGTATTGCCCACTTACAGGGTTCTGCAGGCAAGGTTCTTCGCCCCACTTCAGGGCTTCAAGTACTGCATTATCCCATTGTGGCCTTAGCCTCACGCATGACCAGCATCAAATGCAGATTCCATTCAAATGGATGCTCTTATTTATTTAGCTTTTGTTTACCAGGTAAGTGCATTTGACAAAACATGCCTCTTTTCAGGCACAACCCAGGAGAGTACATAGCAGGTAACAAACAAGAATACAACAAATGAAACGGTAGAAAAACTACACAATTATAGTCGTCAGGTAAAAGACAAGGCAGTGACATGATACAAAATTAATCAGTACAGGTGGGAATAAATAAACCAAATAATTGACAGTGACAGGATAAAACAACTATTTCAAACACCATGAAGTCTTGCTATATTATGACTTAAGGCAGTTAGCCACAGCACTTGAACTGCCCCGGAGAGGAAACAGTTAACTCCAGGGAGACTGGAGTTCTAAAGCGCGAGAGCGCTATGCTAAAGCTCTATCTGGCAAGTTTCAAATGAAACTGTCAGATTCTTTACTCCGCTTCACTGAACAGTCACTCCGGAGATCAGCTCCTTCAGCTCGGTTCATTTCTCGGTTCAAGCGAGTATTTTCGGTTCATTTGAACCGGCAAAAAGTATTTATTTTACCGCATTTCGGTTCAAAGCTCTATCTGGTAAACCGTAAGTACAGGATTTAAAGTCTGTGTGGAAAATTAATTATCGGTTCGGTTTTGAACCGATCGGTTTGCTAAAATAAGTATTTCTATTCATATTTTGGGCTTTTTAGAGTCGCGGTTCCGGTTCTTATCGGTTCTAAAAAACTATACTTTTGGGTTTTTCAAATACCCGTACACGGTTAGGAACCGATAAGGGTGTCTTGCCTGGCACTGCCATCAAAGGCACGTTTTTGGATAGGCTGGCATTATGTCTGAGAACCCAAAAGAACCGGGCCCACTGGGTTTCAACACTGTGATGTTTGTGGGGAAGCCTTTGCCAGGGCTGACCCACACACCACTTGTGTTTATTGTCTGGGGGCTGACCACCTCCTGTCAGACTGCCAGGTGTGTAAAAATTTCCCTGCAGCCACCCTGGAGAAGAGATTGGGCAGGCTCAGGGAACGAGAGGCCAAAAAGTCCGCTGACCTGGATGGCCAGCCTGGTCCAGCACCCACTGGACCAGAGGGAGTGCCCTCTGACCAGGGCGAGACTTCCTCGGGCAAAAGGAAGGCTGGTTCAGAGGAACCAGTCCCAGTAAAAAAGACAAAGAAATCAGCAGGTCTGGAGTCCAAAATTGTCTCTCCAACTGCTGCAGAGATAGCTAAAGCCATACAGATTGTCCAGTCACTGTCTCAGGGACCTGTGAGACCACCAACAGCTAGCAAAGGTTGGTTCGTTCAGTTCAGTGGTTCAAGAGTATGATGCTGAGGAATTTTATGAACCACAGGAGGAGGGAGGAATTTGATCATTATATATGTGGCTGGGAGGGTCTGGGCGTGCCCATTGAACGGACATTTCTCCAGACAGACCTTTAGAATCTCCCCATGCTGTCTGAGTCCCCTTCTCATTTTATGTTTTATAAAAGTTGCAGAAACCCTCCAGCTTCCTTTAGAAGAGGCTGTGGATGAGCAAGAGGAGCCTGATTATGTAGAAATGATGGATATACCAGAGTCTAGGAGGTTGTCTATTCCTTTGCATAAGTCATTTAGGAAGCAAACAACAAAGATTTTAAAAAATCCTCATTCTGTCCCTCCTGTAGATAAAAAAATGGACAGAAGGTATACTTTGTCAGGCCCTGATACAGACTTCCTCACTGAGCAGTGTAGTCATGTAGGTGTGGTACAAGCTGCAGCCTGTGACAAGGCTAATATTCCCCTGGCCTCACATCCTCTTGATAAGGATTCCAGGAAGATTGATGCCATGGCAAAAAAACAATATATGGCAGCTTCTTTGGGACTCAGGCAGGCAAATTATATGGCTTATGTGGCTAGATATCAGAAATCTAGATGGGACACAGTATTGCAGTTAGCCAAGCAGGCCCATGACCAGCTGGCTAGTGAGTTGGAACAGGTGGCTGCTGATGGCATTGAAGCCTCTAAAGTTAAATTTCGTACTGCTGTTGATGTTAATGATGTTTCCTGTAGGGTCATGGCCACTTCTGTAGCTTTCCGTAGGTTGGCATGACTCAGATGCACTAATCTGTCCCAAGATACTCAGTCAAAGGCTATGGATTTTCCTGTAGTGGGAAATTCTCTGTTTGGGAACAAACAGAAAATTATATGAAAAGATGGATGAATACAGAACTACCTACAAAAGTGCCCAGGCCAAGGAGAGGCATGCCACTCCACAAGGCACCTCCCAGAGGTAGGGCAGGCCTTTCCACAGGCCTTTTACCAATCTCAAGCCTCCTCTGCGTTTGCACAGAGGGTTTCTTCAGAGGCAGAGGTAGAGCGGGGCACAAGTAACCGTCCCCTCCCCTCAGCCTAAGGCTGCTGCCAAGCAGGCACCCTGATGGAGTGCCCAGGGCATGTCTCCTGTACTGATGGGGGCAGGTTGGCTTATTTCAGCCAGAACTGGCTGTCCCTAACTCGGACAGATGGGTTCTGGAGGTAGTAAGCCAGGGTCTGGTTCTCAGCTTCAAACAGTTTCCAAAGATGAGAGCCAGACATTTTCCACCTGCAAATCCTTCAGAAGCTCTTGCTTTGGAAGCAGAGGTTTCTTCTCTTCTAGACTGCAAACCAGTGGAAAGGGTCCCTCCTTGCCACCAGGGCAAGGGGCTGTACTCAAGATACTTTCTTACCCCAAAAAAGACAGGAGAATGGCGGCCCATTCTAGATTTAAGGTACCTGAACAAGCATCTTTTGAAACCAAAGTTCAGAATGTTAACTCTGGCAATGATTTTGCCTTCCCTGAGGCCAGGGGACTGGCTAGCTTCCCTGGACCTCAAGGATGCCTATTTTCATGTCCTGATCAGGCCTTCTCACTGAAAGTACCTCAGGTTCGAACTGCCCTCAGGCCACTACCAGTTCAGAGCAATGCCCTTCGGCCTTACCTCTGCTCCAAGGGTATTCACAAGATGTCTAGCTGTGGTAGTGGCTCATTTAAGAAGGCAAGGGGTTGCTGTGTTTCCTTACCTGGACGACTGGCTCATAGTGGGTCAGTCTCCAGATCAGGTAAAATTCCACTTGCAAGTCACCCAGCAGCTTCTCACTTCCCTGGGATTCCTGCTGAATTTACCAAAGTCAGTTCTGGAACCAGTTCAGGTACTAACTTTCATAGGTGCAGAATTGAACACAAAGTTAGCCAGGGCATTTCTCCCCTCGGAAAGGGTAGACAGACTCATTGCCCTGTCATCCTCCTTTACCCTGCGGGTCTGTCAACCAGCAAGGCATTTTCTGCAACTCCTAGGGCACATGGCTGCTTCCACAGCTGTTGTGCAAGGAGCAAGATTCCAGATGAGGGACATTCAGTTCCATTTGAGGGCCTATTGGTCTCAAAGGAGGGACCCCTACAAATTGGTCCCAGTATCCAAACTTTGATCCTGGCTCTCCAGTGGTGGCAGGATCAAAGCAATCTAACCTAAGGGTTTCCCGTCATTCCGTTCCACTCCCTCACCCCTCACCACGGATGCCTCCCTGCTAGGGTGGGGGGCTCACTTGGGCGACCTTTCCACTCAGGGAGTGTGGTCCCCTCAGGAATCTCTGCTCCACATCAATCTTTTGGAACTCAGAGCTGTCTTTTTAGCTCTTCAGGTTTTTTCAGCTTCTGTCCAGAACAAAGTAGTTCAAGTCAGGACAGACAACACCACAACAATGTGGTACATCAACAAGCAAGGGGGCACTCGGTCATCAGCCTTGTGCACCGAAGCAATGAAGTTGTGGTCTCCTGCTTACTCCCTGAACACCTCCCTGATAGCAGTTCACCTTCCAGGGAAGGACAATGTCCTGGCGGATGCCCTCAGAAGGACTTCTCAGGGCCATCACGAATGGGCTCTGAATCCTCAGGTGCTGGGGTCGGTCTTTGCCAGATGGGGCACCCCTCAGATAGATCTTTTACGCAGCCCCAGACAACCACCAACTTCCTCTATTTTGTTGCAGGCCTCCAGTGCTGGGCTCAGTCCCTCTGGGCGCCTTTCTGTTGGATTGGAAGGGAAGTTCCTATATGCCTTTCCCCCCTTCCCTCTTCTCTTCAGGGTATTAGTAAAAATCAGATCTCAGCCCTGCAAAGTGATTCTGATTGCTCCAGATTGAGCCAGACAGCCCTGGTACCCTCTGATTCTGTCCTGACAGTCCACCCTGCCCTGAGCTTGCCCAGAGTCCCGACTTGCTGGCCTGTGCACAGGAGAGTGTAGTATCGGACCTCAAATCCCTCCATCTCAAGGCTTGGCTCTTGAGGAGTTAAATTTGCTGATTTACACCTTTCCCAAGGTGTCCTGGATATTTTAAAGGCTTCAGGAAGCCTTCCACTAGGACCACTTACAATTCTAAGTGGAAGAGGTTTTCCATCTGGTGTTCTGAGAAACAAATTGTCCCAGAATCTGCTGATTTGCCCATTTTACTGGACTATTTGGTCCATTTAAATTCCTTAGGCCTTAGGCTAGCTACCTTAAAGGTTCATCTGGCAGCTGTCTCTGTTTTGTATCAGCAGGAAGCCTGCTTCTCTTTCCTCTCATCCTGTGTTTTCCAAGTTTTTAAGGGGTTACTTCACACTAACCCTCCTTTTGAGGAACCAGCTCCTGCCTGGGACCTGAATGTTTGCATTGCTCAGTTAATGCAACCCCCCTTTGAGCCTCTGTCTTCAGCAGATCTCAAGTTTCTAACTTGGAAAACTGTTTTTCTAGTGGCTATCACTTCTGACAGACGCATAAGTGAATTACAAGCCCTGTCAGTGGAAAAAGATTTTATATCTTTTCACAGAGATAAGGTAGTCCTCAGGACTAACAGAAAGTTTTTGCCTAAAGTGGTTTCAGATTTCCATCTGAACCAATCCATCTCTCTTCAGTATTTTCACTGAGCATTCTTCATCGGGTGAGAGGAGACTGCACAGTTTAGGCGTCAAAGAGCTTTAAGCTACTATTTGGAATGCACCAAGGGTCACAGGTTGAATCCTCAACTCTTCCTTACCTATGGCGAGGTTGGCAGGAAACCTGCCACTAAGAGGACAGTTGCAAGGTGGATTGTCTCTTGTATCCAATTTTGTTACCAAAAACTAGGTGAGAGAACCCCCTCCAGGACTGAGGGCTCACTCCACCAGGGTACAGCTGCATCTCTAGCGGCTGCTAGAGATATTCCCATTCTGGAAATCTGTCAAGCTGCTACTTGGAAAACAGTTCACACTTTACCAAGCATTATTCCCTGGATGTCCAGTCCAGGAGAGATGCTCGTTTTGGCACAGCTGTGCTTCAGAGCCTATTTCTAAGTAGGTTCTGACCCTCCTCCATGGAGGTACTGCTGTATAATCTGCCTTAAGTCATAATATAGCAAGAATTCATGGTGTTTGAAGAAAAAATTACTCACCTTAGTAATTGCTTTTCTTCTCATGGAGTCTTGCTATATTATGACCACCCCCAACCTGCCCCTCTCAGAACTTCTACTTGGGTAGGGGTTGGCAAATTAGTGCAAGCACTGTGTCATGCCATTTTAGTTCTTCCCTTTCCCCCCTTTTATTTAGGGTTAGGAACTAGGTACTTCTGTTTTAAGTAATATATGGCCCCTTCAGGACTTGAGTCTTTTGGGAAGGGGTTCTAATAGTCTTGTTAGTGGTGAAACTAATATTATTATCATTGTTATCATTATTATTGCTCTTGTTGTTGTTGTGTTTGCTGTTGTTTTTCCTACTAGTAGGTAGCCACTTGGCTAGTGTAGAGCTTTCCACACAGACTTGCTGCTTAGTATTAGCTTCGTAAAGATCTGACAGTTTCATTTGAAACTTGCCAGATAGAGCTTTGGCATAGCGCTCTCGCGCTTTAGAACTCCAGTCTCCCTGGAGTTAACTGTTTCCTCTCGGTGCAGTTCAAGTGCTGTGGCTAACTGCCTGAAGTCATAATATAGCAAGACTCCATGAGAAGAAAAGCAATTACTAAGGTGAGTAATTTTTTCTTTTGGTCCATGAGAATAAATGAGCAAGGTTTCAAACAGTCGGGGAAGAACAAAAATATGGTACAACAAAAGATAAGGTAAGAGCATATATGCAAGCATGTCTAGTACATAAACGATCAGTATGTATCATAGAAAATTAAATAGACAGGTGTGGGAGTCAGTGCATAGTAACAAAAGGGATGGGGGAATGAAATCAGAAGTAGTGAGGAGCAAGAGCATTTATTAGTGGATCTAAGGTAATGGAATAAATTTATTTTGAAAATGGAGTGAGATTTGCAGACCCTAAAGTGAGAAGGAAAGTAGTTCCAGGATTTAGGGATAAAGTGCGCAAATGCCTGTTTACCGATCTTGGAAGAGCATTTGGGAACAGCCAAGAGGGCCTGGATTGTGGACCGCACTTGGTAGGCATGGTCAGCGAGAATAAATATAGAGGCCAACGAGGCAGGTTGGGAGGATCTAATGATGCTGTCAATTGAGTAGCTGAGGATGTAAAGACGCTAGGAAGAAGGGGAGAGCCAGTTTAAATCACAGTAGAGCGAGCAGTGGTGGGCGAGACGAGGAGCAGACAAGGGAAACCTGCACACTTTGTTATAGGCTATTTGAGGAAGCAGCTAGTGTTGACCTAGTAAAAGGCGGTGATTGTATAACATAGTCTAGGGAGTAAGACACCCTGGGCAGTTGTGACTCTTGCCACAGAGGTGAGGGCATGGCGGATACAGTGTGCAATTCCAAGTTTGGAATTAACAGATTTGCAGATATCAGTTATGTGTTGTTAGAAATCCAGGATAAGGCCGAGTGTAACGCTCAGGTATTTGAAAGAATGGGTCACAGAGACAAGGGGGCCGTCAAGACATCAGATAATTAGATCAGAGGCAGGGGCATGAGTCTTTTGGGGGGACCCGAACAGCATGGCTTGGGTCTTGCCAACGTTCAGGATGAGGCAATTTGGGGTTAGCCAGGTTTGGATACTCAAGAAGTCTGAGGTAAGCTTAGAACTGATACCATACAGTGATCGTGAGCCAAAGTAAAGCACAAGGTCATCCACATACAGAAGAGTAGGGCAGTTGGAAGGGGAGTCAGGAATGTCATTGATGAAAATAGAAGAGAGCAACATGCTTAGGATGGAGCCTTGAGGGACACCTAAGGTTATAAAGGCATGGGTGGAGAGGGCCATGTTGAATGAAACATACTGAGAGTGGTTGTGGAGGTAGCTGAAGAACCACTGTATGGCAGAGTTAGAGACCCCAAGGGACTCAAGTTTGTGTAGTAGGAGGGTATGATTAACCAAGTCGAAGGCTTAAGTAAGGTCAATGAAGATGGCACCAGTGAGCATACCTTTATCCATATTGGATTTGATATCACTGGTGAACTGCAGTAGGGCGGTGGAGTACTGTGAGTAGGCCTAAAGCCGTGCTGGGCAGGAGAATTGTAGATTATGTTTTAGCAGGTAGTCTAAGACCTGGGAGTGAACAAGTTTTTCAAGAAGCTTGCTAAGGGTAGGTAGAATAGCAATTGGGTGGTAATTAGTGGTTGATTTGGGATCACTCTTTTTAAACACAGGAATGATCCTGGCAGTCTTCCAAATGCTAGGCACAGTGGATGTAGTGAGAGGGAGGTTAAACAGTCATGTAACAGATGTGGCGAGGAGGGGGGCAGACAGCTTGAGTATTTTGGGTTCAGTCCTGTCCTGGTCAGCACTACCATAGGGAGAGATGGTGATGAGGAGGCACAGGACCTCGCAGCATGAGACAGTGCGAAAGTACAGTGGAGGAGCAGAAGGGAGAGAAGTAGAGAGGGGGGGTATAGTGGGGCAGGACATAGGAGATTCAAAACAAGAGAGATCGGAGTAAATAGAATTGAAAGTGTTAGCAATGGTGGTAGGGTTGTTGTAGTTGACATTGTCAATAACCATATCAGGGGGAGTTTGGCTTTGATTTTTACCTAAGAGACCATTGATTTAAAACCAGAAGCTTTTAGGATCTCTAGCTGTAGCAAGAAGAAGGTCCATGCAATACCAGTACTTACTTATGGCAGACTGGATTTCCCTTTTGCAAGCATTTCGCATAGTGCGATATGTGAGCCAGTCAGAGTGCAAAGAAGAGGATTTGAACTTAGCCTAGCATTTGTCTCTGGTTTTAAGCATAGAGAGTAGGGGGCATTGCAGCCATCTAGTGGGCAATCCTCTAATTCTGTGCCTGATAGTCAGTATGTGCTTTTGTTGTAGAGTGGTGAGAGTGGAGGGGAAATATTCAGGAGCAAAATTGACATTGCTGGTAGAAAAAGGAGACCAGTCGAAGGCTTTCACCTTGGCAAGCGTAATCATATGTATCTCTGTCCTTCACTCACATATTGTGACCTATAACCATCTCCTGTGGCTGCAGCTACACAACATGCTAGCTGCACTGCCACCAAGCAAAACAGTCAGACGAGCCACTGACCTTTCCACCCAAGGTCTTAATGCCAGTGAGGTGGCCTCCAGACTGCTGGGAACAACATTCTGTCTTCGCTGAATGGCATGCCTTTGCCTCTCTAGACAGGCACCTTTGACCTGGTGTTAGTGGCTCAATTTTCATTTCAAAGGGGCTAATTTCTTCGCCCCCAGGTTCAGACGGGAACTGTTGGGGAACCCTCCTGCTGCTGTGCCACAAGACCACCATCTAGTCCTGATCAGTCTCAGGTCTTGCCAGACCTGTGAGGAACCCCAGCCATTAGGTGTTCTCCCTCATGCTGTGGTCTAAGGGTAGCCTTTTACCCTCAGGGTGAGCCAGCTCCGCCCTTATAGAAAAAGGGAAGCTTGGTACAATGGTGAAGATTGATTCTTGGAAGATATGAAAGTTATGTACTTAGCATAACTGCTGATCTTACTTCGAGTAGGCTCTTGCAGCAGGCAGCACCAGTATGACTGAAGCCATTAGGCACCAGGACTCCACAGAAAACTTCTAGCTAGCAGTTTACTGCGGGGGACTGCCCCCGCCAACATCAGTACGCCGATGTCCACCTATGGTATAAAACAGGTGGTCCCCCAGACCTACCCCAGCTCTTTTCTTGCCATCGACCCACACTCATTGGACCACCACGGAGGCCTACTTCAGTCTCCCACCATTACTGTAACCACGTTACCTGCAATTCCTTTCTTTGTATTTTCTCAGTGGTAACATCGAAGTTCAGTGTTTTTTCTTTTCAGGTTTATGTCTTCTCTAGCCTCGTCTTCCAACTGGCTGATGAAGTGTGCCTACAGCAAGCAGATCCCCCAAGGATAGCCACTCTTCTTGCCTGACCTGCCTAGGCCCCAGCCACGACACAGAGGCCTGCAAGTATTGCCAGGATTTCAACCAGTCCACGCAGAGACACTGCTTGAAGACACTCTAGAGTCACCTACTGCAGCAACAATTAGCAGCAATGGAGGAGCTACAGGCTAAAAGCTCTTCTACTTCCCCGGTCTCCAGGGTATCTTCCTCTCCTTCTCAGAAGGAAAAGAGGTCTGATGGGAAGCATAAAACACTGGGACAAGCACCGTGGCTGTCCTTGGTCAACCTGTCGATCGTGGTCACTGGATAGATTGACTTCCGTCCCGGGGACTTCCGCGGGGGTCGGCCCATCCTGCCTTAGCAATCCTCAGTCCCTCCGGGTTGCCAGTGGTCCCAATGCCTGCCCTAATTGCTATCTTGGGTGGCACCTGTTCGGGGCAACAGATGTCATCCCCTGCCCCACAGACCCTGACACTCTGGCCCTTAATACCCACAGATCTTCTTCGGGAGCATCTTAAGTCATCGAGTTACACCGTAGGAACCTTTGCCATCAGTAAAGGGAATTCCACACGCTGACGTCACCAACCCTATATAGGCATGGGCGGCCCCACTCCCTCTCCAGTTCTTTCCCGCCATTGACTTGCAAGCACAGTCTCCGCGAAAGAGCCATCACAGTGTTCGCGCCTTTTTCTGCCTACGGATGCCCTCTTTTTTCCAGTACTTACTTAAATCTGTTTCAGAGATTTATTTTCCTTTTTTTGTTTATGTCAAGAGTGAAACCCTCTCCTCCTTTCTTCCATCACTGCCGCTGTGGAAAGAAGATTGCTTCCAACGATGAGCACTTGGTTTGTGTCTGCTGTCTTGGGCCTGATCACGATGCCTCGGACTGTGAGCTCTGCCAGCAGTTTAACCAAACTACCCTTAGGTGACGCAGAAAGGCTCTAAAAGTCTTCATGGAACAATAGGTAGCCAACTCCAAGCTGGGGTCCTCCAGGGCACTGGCTACCCAGTCACCCTCTGGTTCCAAGAGCTCCAAGGCGTCCCAGGTCAAAGACAAGTCCTCGGGGAAAAGTTGTAAGAAAGACCGGGATCGCGACCGCTCCCACCAGCAGCCATCCCGGTTCTCATTGGCTTCTCCTTTGGGGGGTCTCTTCGTCATCGTCGGCAGTCACCATGATGAAGAGGCCAGCTGTCCAGTCTCAGTTCACACTAGGCCCATACCGACAGCTTCTCCACCCGACTTCCAGAGCGCTCAGACGTCGATCTCTGGGTTGTCTACCCTTCCTCCGTTGATGACAGCCTCATCATCAATGACCACCCCTTTGATATCTGCCCCTTATTCTTCGAAGGCTACGGGTTGGTTGGGTCAGCTAGCCGGTTTGTTGGCCTCTGTACCATCGTCCGCTCCTCCGTCGACGACGATGGACTTGAACAAAGTTCTTTTCCAATTTTCCAGTGTGCTGGTTCACAATTTGCGGCCTTTAACAGGCTATCATCATTGGCTCCTTTGATGCTGGCATCATTGTCGACACCTATCCATCAGCCCAGGGAACCTAACTGGGGGCCGTCAATGGTACATAGAATGGCAGACCCTGACAAAGAGGTCAACATTGAGGAGGAGTACCACCCTGACCTCATCCTTCCAGAGGAGGTAAAGGAGAAAGAGAAGGAGAAGGACCAGTACCTTACATCAGATAGATCCACTGCCTCTTCAGTCAGTGAGGACTTTTTCAAGCACACCCTCAGGTCTCCACCGGAGGATGCTACCTCTTTCAATATAATGAAGCAGCTGTCTTCAGCTTTGGGGTTACAGACAGAGGAGGAGGAGGATGCCACCAGAAAGGATCTGGCAGACTACATGGAGATCCCAGAATCTCCCCCTAAAATTAATCCTCCTATGCTTCCTGCCCTTAAGAATGCTACCACGGCAGCCTGGCACAGATCAGACATGGTGCCTTCCTTATTTTGCTGCCCAGGCCGAAACTGACTCTGTGGTCATTAAGCGGCATATGACAGGTCTAAGGTGCCCAAGCACCTTAGCTCCCTTCCCCTGGACAAGGAGTCCCGTAGGATTGACCTTTGGGGAAAAATGGTTTATGCCTCCTCTACCCTAGGTTTGAGGATTGCCAGCTATTTGTCACACATGGTAAAATACCAGAATACCAACTGGAGAACGGACAAAGCTGCCTCCCAAGCCTTTCCTGATGGTGCCTAGTAGCAGGAGTTGCTGCAATGCTTCCAAACCACTGAGGATGTTGGCAGACATCTCCTAAGGATCATTTATGACTTGTCACATACTGTTGCCAGAGTGGCTGCCACTGGCATATGCCTTCATTGACACTCATGGCTCCAGGTATCAGCTGACATGCAGAACAGGGTGTTTAATGCCCCTTTCAGTGGCACCAAGCTTTTCGGTACAGATGTCCAGGACCTCATAAATGATCTGCAGGCCTTGGGCATGGCCCATAAGTCCGTCCACTCCCTCTGCCACTCTCAGCCACGTGGTAGAGGATGTTCTATTTTTCACAGACAGGCCAATCGACCAGGCTTTGACCCCCATACACAGGGTAAACATAGAGCCAAGTCTTCCTTGCCTGCCCCTTCCAATTCTGGAGTGGCAACCAAGCATCCCAGAACTGAGGGACCAGCTTTCACAGCTGGGCCCACCTCAGCTTGACTCCTTACCAGACTCCCCTCTGGTTCAAGCCCAGGATGTGGTGGTTGGAGGTCAGTTCTCCCTCCACCTGAATTAGTGGAGAACATAACATCATATGCTTGGATTCTGCAGATCATAGAGTGCGGTCATACCCTGTAGCTCATCCAGCAGCCTCCAGACACCCAACACCCTCAAATTATCCCCCGCTCATCTGTCTGTTCTCTAGGAGGAAGTACAGTCTCTTCTGTGCAGTCAGGCAATTGAATGGGTGCCGAAGTGGCAGAGAAACCAGGGGTTCTTTTCCAGGTTTTTCCTGTTCCCCAAAAAGACCAGAGATCTTAGGCCCATTTTAGACCTGAAGGACCTCAATCTCTTCGTCCAGTACAAAAGTTCAGAATGATAACTTTATCAGGCCTCTTGCCCCTCCTCAAGACTGGGGACTGGCTTTGATGACTGGACATGCAGGACACTTATCTGCATATTGTGGTCTTTCCTCCTCACAGGAGGTTTCTCTGCTTTGCCTTTCAGGGAGAGCATTACCAGTTCAAGGTATTGCCCTTTGGTTTATCTTCTGTGCTGCGTGTCTTTACCAAGTGCTTAGCAGTGGTCACAGTAGCCCTCAGATGGGATGGACTATATGTCTTCCCTTACTTGGACGACTGGCTTATCAAGGCCCCATCCAGGGAACTGCTGTCACTAACTCTGAAATGTACTCTCCAGCTCTTTCAGTCTCTGGGCATAACAGTAAACCTGCCCAAGTCTGTTCTAGTACCATCCCAAAGACTGCAGTACATTGGGGCTGTTCTGGACCTTGAGCAGGGAAAGGCCTTCTTACTCCCAAAAAAGGCAAAAATGCCTTATAGCTCAGGCTCAGGAAGTTGCTCAGAGTTGAATTCCTGCCAGGCTATACTAGCCGCAACCATTCCTGCCATTCCACTGGCCAAGCTTCACATACACTTCTAGATTTCTTCTCCACATCCGATCCTAACCACAGATGCTTCGGGTCTAGGCTGGGGAGCACACCTGAGTCCCTTTCAAACCCAGGGCTCCTGGTCCCAGTGGGAAGCCACCCTGCACATCAGTGTCCTGGAGATGAGAGCAGTGCTGTATGCCATGCAGGCTTTCCAGGAGCACCTAGCCCCAGGCCAACTGCTGGTGTAGTCCGACAATCTGAGTGTAGTCTACTACATCAACAAGCAGAGCGGGACTCACTTGTGTACCCCCTTTGCAGGGAGGCAATGCGAGGGTGGTATTGGGCACTGGAGCATGGTCTGACACTCTCTGTGGTCCACATGCCAGGCGTCCTAAATACACTAGCGGACAGTCTCAGCAGGACTCAGTCCAGCATGCATGAATAGGAGCTTCTCTCTTCTGTCGCAGATCTGTTTGACAGATGGGGTCATCCAGTGTTGGACCATTTTGCATCCCCACTCAATGCAAAACTGCCCAATTTTTGCTCACTAGATCCAGGGCCTGGAGTTTTCTGGCGAGACGCATTGTCCCTCTGTTGGAGTAGGAGATTTCTGTACACATTCCCTCCATTTCCTCTAATACAGAGGGTGCTGATCAAGCTGCAAATGGAGGGGGCCAGCATGACCCTGGTAGCCACAAAGCAAAAAGTCAGAGCACACCTGCCCCCAATAACAATAAGCGTATATATTTTTCCAGCCTAGATTGGCAGCTTACTATTTTGATTTTAAAAGGAGTGGGTGTCTCTTAGTATTCACCTCAGGGCCCTTCAGTGAAGTCACCCAGCTACCAATGTTGAGGTAGATCACCATTCAGCTGGGTCCCTACTCTAAACTGCAACTGACTCAAATGGCTTACCTTTATAGGGTGCATCAGCCCAAAATTGGCTTAATTAAGGTGTGGGCCCAGCCAATGTGCAAGTAGCTGCAGGGGAGCTTGTTAAAAGAGAACGGCATAATTCTCTATTTACAAACTAAATCCAATATTAACTGCTCTAACTATAAATGGGATTTTAAATTAGATTTTAAATGAGGAGTGCTACTGTGTATGGCATATATCAACAAGGGTGTGCTCTGACTTTTTGCTTTTGTTGATGTATGCCAGACATAATAGCACCCCTCATTTAAAATCTTATTTAAAATTCCATTTATAGTTTGTGAATGAGCAAGGGTGAGCCATTACTAGTCCTTTCAGGCATCGCCTGGAGCAAGCGCTCACCTCTGTCTTCTACTCAGGCAATGCCTCTGCCCCTACCTCAGGGGAATTTCCCTCTGCAGGTGTCAGCCTCACTTCAGGGGCCTATGTCGTCTGTTTCTCTGGACCGATGCCAGCCTTCACCTACCAGGCTGTCACTAGCCCCACTGACACCTCCTCCGACAACTCATCAGCCGTTGTCGCCTCTGCCTCAACCTGAGCCTCAACCGACACCAGCTGGCCCTCCCTTCTTACCGCTCCCGCGCTGAAGAGGCCCTTTGCTTTATTTCTTCTACTTTCTATAAAACTTTGTCTTCAGGCATTCTTCTTGCCAGAAAAATAGATGTCGTTAAGTCCTCTCTGGTGTTCTGGAAATGTGGTTTCGGCAGAAGATGTCCTGATCAGATCCGTACACCTCATGTGTATGCTGCCTGGGCCATGAGAACGACACCCAGGCTTAAGACCTTCCATCCCTCCACCTTGGAGGATCGCTTAGCCCACTTGCTTCTTGGACATCCAGATGATTGGGACCCACCCGTAAAATCCAAGGACTCCCGTTGGGTGATCTCTGCAGCTGTGGGGTCCGTCGAACATCACACAGCATTTGAGGAGGCCGCAGCTCAGGCCACAATGCAGGCTTTCTCAACTTCAGCCTTTTTGCTGCTCTCCTTGGGTGCCTCCTTTACCGGGGCATTTAAGGAATTGTGCTGGCCCTTCCCACCCTTGGGCGGGGCCATCTGGCACTAAATCTAAAAAATCCGAAGAGAGACAGAAAGAGACCAAGAAACAGTCTCATCATCGGTCATGGGAGAGCCTCCGATTCCCGCGCTTCGCCGGAGTTGCTGACTACGGTCGGTGCTTTGGCTCTGGCTGCTGATCCCCTGGTCTCCCCATTGGGCCAGTTGGCTGGGTCTCAGGTCAACACCCCCGATATTTTTCTCAGATCAATTGACCTGTTCTCTGCCGTGGAGGTAGATACCTCCCTCTCCAGGACTCCGGTCATACTGCTTTCTCAGGGAGGGATGGACCAGGCCTCTGTTCCTCCCCCTCTCAACCTGGAACATCCAGACCCAGAGAGGCCTCTGCTTTCACTGGCCCCCTCTGAGACCCATCAGTCACCCCCTCGACAATCGAGGTCCTGCTCGCGGAGCCTTGACTCTGGCAGCCTGCGTCGATCCTGATGCTTGCGCTTTTGGTGCTTAGGTATGCGACGCCGCCACTATTCCTCATCCGCGTCGGGCAAGGAGCAGTACAAGCACAAGTTGCATCAGCGATATGAGGATCTCATGGCAGCAACTTTGGTTTACCCATGTGAAGCCCATCCCAGCTAACCTGGCTCTTGTGTTGGCTACCGCTACCAGAGCTGCAGCCAACCCCGCCTTGGCCGATTCGTATGGTCTCTGTGCGGCCCCCTCCATCCTCTCCACGGATCCTGGTGGAGCCACCACCCATGCAGCCACTGTTCAGTGCTCTGACAAAGGATGCATGACCGGGCAAGGGTTACCCCATCAGCTGTCAGTCACTGTCTCTTCGGACTGCCCTTGTTGGGTGAGTGGGGACTCGAGCAGTCGACCACTTTTCTGCGATTCTTCGGAATCGGAGGGGTCCTGCATACACACTTGACCTCTGGATGTGGAGTCAGCGGGGGACCTCGCGAAAGGATCAAGGGCCCACGTCCTTCATGGACCTTCTCCATCTCTGTATTATTTCTGAATCTATGGGTCTCCAGGTGGAGCCTGTTCAGAAGCAGGAATGGTACCCATTGACTGAGATCCTCGACCGGAGTGACTCTCCCGTGGAAGCCTTCCCAATTCAGAATGCTATCCTTGGTCCGGCCCTGGAACTGTGGCAGCACCCAGCCTCCTGCCCCTCTGCACCTTTGGCCCGCATGGTCCACAAGTATGCGGTCCTTACTGGTTCCCTGTCGGGATTCACAGAACACCCCTCGGCTGAGGGTCTTGTGGCTGACTCTGTGTTTTGGTGCACCAGCAACGTGGAGGATGATGACAAACCCTCCGATAAGGAGTCTAAGAAGTTGGTCCATATGGCCAAGAAGGTGTATGCTACCTCCTGTCTCGGCCTTCGGCAAGCAAGTTTGGCCCCCCTAATGGCCCACTTTTCGCATGCCCTGATGGGTTTTCCAGATGAGATATTTCCCCATCTCCCCGCAGATCTGCAGACTACCATCAGACAGGTCATGGACCAAGGCCGAGCAGTTGCAAAACAGCAGTTCCAGACTGCCATGGACCTTGGCGATTCTTGCACCTGGTCTGTGGCAGCGGCAGTTGCCATGCGATGCCGGGCTTGGCTGCACGTCTCCACCTTCATGGCTGACATGCAGCACAAATTGGCAGATGTTTCCTTCTTGGATACCAACTTGTTTGGACCTGGCGTGAAAGGGCACCTCACCCGTATTGTGAAGTCTAACGACACCTTGGACTCAGTGACTTCTGTGCAAAAGGACCCGAAGGGCTCAAAGCCTCAAAAGAAGAAGAAGCCTTTTTGGCCCGCCTCTGCCACAGTGGCCAAACTTGCCCAGTTTCTGGCTGGACAGCAACAGGCTTGGCGTCCCCAGCTGAAATCAGTGACCTCGGTCATCAGGAAGTCAGGAGGTAGACTTCCCGGCAGCCCCTCCGCCAGTTCCTCCTCCGCTTCCAAGCCTGCCCAGTGATGGGATGGGGGGCACCTCTCTCAGTACCCATCCTGAGCCCCCTGGGTCCTCCCATGGGAGACCAGCTCCACCACTTCCTTTCCACCTGGTCCACTGTTACCACGGACAGGTGGATCCTCGAGGTGGTCGGTTAGGGTCTGTCTCTGGAGTGTGATGCGTACCAGCCGTGCCGAGTCTGCGCCCCACGGGAGGGCATAGTGTCTGTTGACATTCTGTCAGCCCTTCGGGATGACATAGCCCAGCTCCTCTGCAGGGAGGTCGTGGTTCCTGTCTCTGACCCTCTGGAGCACCCAGGGTTTGTCTCCAGGGGCCAAAAAAAGGATGGGAGGTCGGAGCCCCATCTTAAATCTGCATGAACTGAACAAGTTCATCAGGCCACGCATCTTCTGGATGGTCACTCTGTCTCAAACCATACCATCTCTCAAGCAAAACATGTGGTTCTGCTCCCTGGATCTTCAGGATGTGTTCTTTCACATCCCAATCCATCCATCCCACCACTGGTTCCTCCGGTTCTGCACAGACAGCATCCTCTACAAGTTCCAGGCCATGCCATTCGGCCTGTACTCAGCCCCCAGGATCTTCACCACATGCATTGCAATGGTAGCAGCCAACCTGAGGTGCCGAGGAGTTCGGGTTTACCCTCACATGGATGACTGGCTGATCGCAGGTCCCTCCAGGCAGGTGGTGGAGCAGTCCAGGGACCTGGCCCTCCAGACCTGCATCTCTCTTGGCCTCCTAGTCAACGAGGCCAAGTCAGAACACGTGCCCTCACAGGTGATCAGTTTCAGTGGGGCAGAGCTCGACTCTCGCAGAGCCAGGGCTCGGCTCCCAGCAGACAGGGTGGAGGCTCTCTCTTCCTCTGCCCGATCATTTTAGGTCGGGTAGCTGTGCACTGCTTGGGACTTCCTGCATCTCTTGGGATACATGGTGGCCTGCACAAACGTGGTCCATTGGGCCTGCTGGAGAATGCGCTGTCTGCAGTGGGAGCTGGCACGCCAGTGGTCTCAGTGTAAGGGCCACTTCAGCCAGCCGGTCAGTGTGACCCAACTGATGTGGATGCCCTCCAGTGGTGGCTGGGCCCAGAACATCTGCAGGAAGGTATCCCATTTGTCCACCTAGAGCCGATGGTCATCCTGACGACCGACACCTCTCTCATGGGCTGAGGTGCCTCCCTTGGGGAGCACAGAGTCCATGGGCTCTGGACCCCAGAGTCCTGGTGCCACATCAACCTACTGGAGCTTTAGGCAGTTCAGCTGGCACTGACTGCTTTTGCTCCACACATTCAGGGTCAGTTGATCCAGATCCAGACTGACACCATGACCATGTAGTACTCAACAAGCAGGACGGGACACACTCCCTTCCTCTGTGCAGAGAAGCTCTCCATGTGTGGACCCTCATGCACAGCCTGGAGGCTGATCTCCTGGTCATCCATGTGGCTAGTGTCTCCAACCAGCTGGCAGACACTCTCAGCCATGTGGGCAAGGCGTCTCACAAGTGGTCTCTCCACCAAGACGTAGTGCACAGTCTGTTCTTCCAGTGGGGCATGCCTCTGGTGGACCTGTTTGCCTCCAGGGAGAATGCAAAGCTGAAGCTGTACTGTGCCCACCCCCCAGCAGGGAACACTGCAAGGGGATGCCTTCTTGAGGCCCTGGACCCCAAACCTCCTCTATGCCATCCTTCAATTCTCCCCTGATCAACAAAGTGCTGACCAAGGCCAGGAGTGACAAGGCTTGGATGATCCTGGTGGCTCCGGACTGGCCATGCCATTCTGGTACCCTGATCTCCTTGGCCTCAGCCGCAGGCTCCTGAAATGTCTTCCTCTACACCCACACCTGCTCTCCATCAGTCAGGGAAAGGTACTCCACCTGGACCTTCAGTCCCTGCACCTGACAGTCTGGTTCCTGAGCAGCTAGAGTTCCAGGCTTTGGATCCCTCTGAAGATGTCCTCACTGTTATCAAAACTTCTTGGGAGGAGTTGACCAGGAAATGGTATGCCTTCAAATGGAAGAGGTTCTCCATTTGGTGCTAGGGCAAGGGGCTGGACCCCTTATCTTGCCCAGTGGCTAGTATCCTTGACTACCTTTGGTCTCTCATCCAGTTGGACCTTCAGTTGATGACCCTTAAGGTGCCCCTGGCAGCTATCTCAGCCTACTGGGCGTGGGCCGGTCAGCAGTCAGTGGCACAGGAGAAAATGGTCTGGCACTTCTTTAAAGGCCTTGACCACATTTCCCTTCTGGTGTGTGAACCGCCACCACCTTGGGACTTGTTGCTGGTTTTGGCAAAGCTCATAGGCAAGCCATTTGAACTGATGCACAGGTGTGAAATATCTCACCTGTCATGGAAGACTACCTTCCTGGTGGCTATCTCATCAGCCAGAGGGATCAGTGAGCTCCAGGTGCTTTCGGTGGAGTCTCCTTACTTGGTCTTCCACAGTGACAAGGTTGTCTTTCTCCCCAACCTGACATTCCTCCTGAAGGTTGTGTCGGATTTTCACCTTAACCAGATGATTAATCTCCAGATGTACTTCACCAACTGCACCTCAGAGGCTGAGCACAGGCTCCATACATTGGACCTGTGGTGAGCGCTTGCCTATTATAAGGAGTGCACAGCTGGAGTTCGGGGAGGGGTTCACCAGCTATTTGTCACCTACGCTGAAGCCACACCTGGCACACTGGCAGCTAAGTTGACGATTGTCAGGTGGATTGTATCCTGCATCGACCTCTGCTATAGTTTGGCGGGTAGGGAGCCTCCCATAGGTCTAAGGGCTTATTCCACCCATCATACCACTGCCTTGGTGGCTGCTTCTAGGGATGTCTCTATCCAGGAAACCTGTCAGGCTGCTACATGAAAGTCAGCACACACCTTTATTTCCCACTGCCGCATCAACCATGAGTCACATCGGGATGCTGGTTTGGGGGCCTCAGTTCTCCAGTCTCTCTTCCCTATGTAAGGGGTGTATGCCTTGCCCCCTTCTCCAGGGAGAGCTGCTAGGAGTTTGCAAGAAGTGTGGAGAAGTACACCATATCCACGTCCCTAGAAAAACAGATTACTCACCTGTAACAGTAGTTCTACGAGTGGTATATGGTGTACAGCCACCCTGACCCATCTGACCTCCCCTAGCAAGAGGCACACTGATTTTGCTTCCGGCGGGCAAGATCTGACATCACGGGGCAATGCCAAGGGAGTTACCAGCTGGGTGGGTGAGAGGAGCCAGGCTGAAGACATTCTGGTGAATCTTAAAGGGGAAACGACACTGCCAGAAGTGTGGATGTACACCATATACCACTCCTAGAAATACTGTTACAGGTGAGTAACCTGTTTTTCCTCAACGTGTTGCACCACATACAGTCCCTTATGGGGTGGGAGAACGAGGAACTCGACCCAGAATGCCATCACCTGGCTATTTACCTCCCGAAAAAAGATACCCTCCCTTTGGTGGTACCTCCACTCATCGACTCATATGATGATGTGACTAAGGCAGCGTGGAATCACCCCTCAACCACCCCAGCCTTACCCAAAAAGGCAAATCGCCTCTACCATGTGCCAGTGGTCAAAGACTTTTTGGTGAACACACCCTGACAGATTCGGTGGTCATGAACGCGGCTCATGACCGCAGTAATAGACCCAAGCACCTTAGCATCCCATCCTTCAGACAGGGAATCCTGTCAACTTGACCAGTTGGGCAAGAGGATGTATTCCTCTGCCACTTTGTCCATTCGGGCTCAGAACTGTCTAGCCCGAATGGTACAATACCAGAATGCCATTTGGGACCGGGCCAGGGGTCTGGCATACGACACTGTTGATGCTTCTGGGTGTGGGGAGGCAGCAGGGATCTGCATTCGTCACCATTCATGGCTCAGGGTGTCTGGTTTTGCACCTGATGTTCAGGCCAAAATCATGGATGCGCCTTTCCAGGGTTCTGTTTTGTTTGGCGGAGATGCCCAGGACATCATCTCCCACCTTCAGGAATCTGGCAAGCCCATTAGGTTGGTACATTCTATGTACCACTCCTAATCTAGGCCTTCCCAGTGCCAGCCCTTTGCTGGTCCTCTTGACAACCCCCTTAGGGTCAGCAGTCGAAGGGACCCTTCAAGTGCAAAGTCAATACTCCTCTAGCCTGGGGATCTGTTCCTAGGACACCCAGAGTGCCCACAGCTGCTCTGCCCACCCCCGGTACCTCTGCCTTACTTCATGCCCGACCCCCCCCCCCCGCGGAGGTATTGGGGAGGCAGTCGGGGTCGTCTTTCCATATACCTGGACAGTTGGTGCGCAGTAACCTCAGATCAATGGGTGCTTCAGATCATAGAACAAGGTCATACCCTCGAGTTTCTAGAAATCCCTCCAGATAACCCTCCCTTGCCCTCCCATTACCCTCGGGACAACACTGTCCTTATTTGGGAAGAGATTCAGGCTCTCCTGCGCAAAGGGGCTATAGTGCCCGTTCCCTGGAGCCAAAGAAGGAAAGGGTTCTACTCCCACTTTTTCCTAGTCCCCAAGAAGATGGGGCACCTTAGACCACTTTTAGATCTCAGTCACCTGACTCTCTACATAGAGTACGAGCAGTTCAGGATGGTCACTCTTCAGGGTCTGTTGCCCCTCCTTCACCAGGGGGACTGGTTCTGTTCTCTGGATATGCAGGATGCCTACCTTCATATCCTTGTTTTTCCTATCCACTGTCAATTCTTCCATTTCTGTTTTCAGGGGGACCACTTTCAG
This sequence comes from Neoceratodus forsteri, assembly GCA_016271365.2. Lineage (NCBI taxonomy): Eukaryota > Metazoa > Chordata > Ceratodontiformes > Ceratodontidae > Neoceratodus > Neoceratodus forsteri. The sequence goes on along the minus strand of CM057450.1, from coordinate 1,685,786,958 downwards.
TTCTGGACCCTCCCTTTTGGCCTTTCCTCTGCACCTCTGGTGTTTACCAAGTGCCTGGCGATGGTCACTGCTGCCTCTAAAGAGGCAAGGTTTTGTGTGTTCCTGTATCTGGACGACTGGCTGCTCACAGCCCCCTCCAGGAATCTGTTGTTACAGACCCTGGAAGGCACCTTTAGGCTCTTTCAGATTCTAGGGATCACGATCAATCTGCCAAAGTCTTATCTATCTCCATATCAATGTCTCCAATACATTGGAGCAATCCTGGACTTGTCTCAGGGCAAGACCTTTCTGCCGGAGGACAGGGCAGAACGTTTCATTGCACAGGCCCACCTGGTTTCCTCCAGTCGTCACTTTACAGCCAGGTCATTTCTTTACCGGCTGGGTCACATGGCAGCAGCTGTCACCATGATTCCACTAGCCCGCTTCCATATGAGGGTTCCCAATGGACTCTGCGAACCCAATGGGATCAACGCACCAATGACTTGTATCAACTTGTGCTGGTGTCGGCTCCAGTGAAAAGGACCTTGGAGTGGTGGCAGAACCCATCCAGTCTACTGCAGGGGGTCCCCTTCCGTGTTGTTTCTCCTCAACAGATCCTTACTATGGACACCTCCAGCCTGGGCCGGGGAGCTCATTTAGCCGATCATCAGACCAAGGGCAGTTGGTCCAAGTCAGAGCAACATCTTCACATCAGTGTGTGTGCTCTCTCTTTTTTTCCCTATCCCTTTCCCCCCACTTTCAAATCCACTGCCCTCCCACCTCCCTACTTCCATATCCCCTTCCTCCCCATCTGTTCTCCCACCCTCTCTTCTCCTCCCACCCCTTTCTCTCTCCTTCCTTTCTGGCAAGTTCTGTCCCCCTTGCAGGGTTCTCAGCATCCTGAAGGGGTATAGATCTTGATTGTCCCGCTCTCTCCCTCTTCCATTCCCCCACCCTCTACCCCTTACCCGTCCCCACTTGTCTGTGGATGTCCTGTATCTGGACTTCAGTTAGGCATTCGACTCAGTGCCACATGGAAGGCTGGGAAGGAAGTTAGTAGGCACAGGGGCGGGTGCAAAGCTGGTGAGATGGGTAGGAAACTGGCTGCAGGGAAGGCAACAGAAGGTGGTGGTGGGTGGGGAGCTCACACCCAAGGGCAGTGACGGTGGTGTTCCACAGGGCTTGGTGTTGGGACCAGTGTTTTTGGGATATTCATTGCAGACATATCATGGGACATCAAGAGCAAGATCAGTCTGTTTGCTGATGATACAAGTAGGCGCAGTGGTGGATGACCTAGGGGATGGCAGGGGTTGCAGGATGATCTGGCAAAGCTTGAAACCTGGTCAGACACCCTGGCAACTGGGCTTTAATGCCAAAAGTGCAAGGTGCTGCATTTTGGGATGAAGGAACCCAAGGAGGAGTTACCAGCTGGGGAGTGCAGCTAGCCCAGACAGAGGAGGAGAAGGATCTGGGTGTGCTCATTACAGGGTCAATGAACAACTCGGCACAATGTAGGAAGGCAGCTGCAAGGGCCAACAAAATGCTGGGTTGTATTGCAAGGGGTATATCCTCAAGGAGGGAGGAGGTGATTCTGCCACTGTATGGTCATTAGTTAGACCACCTGGGTACTGCGTGCAGTACTGGCGTCCTATCTGAAGAGGACATTAAGTTACTGGAGGGTGCAGCGCAGAGCAACAAAGATGATCAAGGGGCTGGGGACTTATCATACCAGAGGAGGTTGAAGGAGTTGAACATGTACTCACTGGAGGAGAGGAGAGACAGGGGTGACATGATTGAAACCTTTAAATACATGAAAGAATAAACAAGACAAGTACAGAGGGCTGTTCAAAGTAAGGGAGGGAGGGACACCAGGGGCCATGATATGAGACTGGGCGAGAAGGTTCAGGAGGAGATGAGGAGACACTTTTTACAGAGGGTGGTGGCTGGGTGGAATCGTTACCTCCTGAAGTGGTATGCAGTAGAACAGTGGACTGCTTCAAACGAGGATGGGACAGGACAAGGGGAAGGGTGGAAGGGAAGGGCAGCTGCAGAATAAGGGGTGCTAGCTGCACATTCGAGCAGACTTGATGGACCTCTAGGCCTTTATCTGCTGGCAAATTTCATATGTTCGATAACTGCCCTCCCTTGGGTATACAATAGCACTTCAGATCTTGTGCTCAGCCTACTACCTCTAGCACTTCAAATGTGTTATCTATCCTCTAACCTTTACCCTACCAGATCACCTGCTCTTGGGTTGTTGCAATGTATGTTATCTGAATATGGTTTTGTGTACCCTGACCAGTTGATCCGGGTTATTTCTGCTCTGTAATTGTGTTACACTGTTTGTTTTTAGTAATTGTACTTGTATTGCTATGTGTTTGCTTGTTCTCCCAACTTGTAACCCCCACTGGACACTAATTTAGCTGTTTACAGCTCATATTATCTTCCTGGTGAAACATTTTCCAAATAAATAAAATGTGGTGGAGAGGTGGGCAGTTCTGTATGTTCTGAAGGCCTTCGAGACTCATGTTCTTCCTGGCCCGCTACTGGTGCAGATGGACAACATGTCCATAGTCTTCTAGATCAACAGACAAGGAGGCACTCATTCTTACCCCCTTTGTCAGGAGGCAATGATGGTCTGGTATTGGGCCATTGAGCACGGCCTGGAACTATTAGCCATCCATGTTCCAGGCATCCAAAACATCCTGGCTGACAGTATAAGCCGGTCCATGTCAAGGACTCGTGAGTAGGAACTCTTGTCCTCAGTGGTCTTCGACCTCTTCGACAGGTGAGGATGCCCAGAGTTGGACCTTTTTGTGTCCCCACTCAACACAAAACTGCTGCTTTTCTGCTCGCTCGATCCAGGGCCTAGAGCTTTGTGTTGCGACGTGTTGTCCCTCTCCTGAAAAAGGAGGTTTCTGTATGCCTTCCTTCCTTTCCCACTGCTGCAGAGGGTTCTCCCTCAAACTTCAGTCAGAGGATGCAGAGATGATTCTCATAGCTCCCTACTGGCCACGTTACATTTGGTTCCCTCTACTGCAGCAGCTGGCAGTGGAACCTCCTGTTCTCTGGCCCTGTGCACTGGCTTGGTCTCCCGGGAACAGATCACCCATGTCCATCCCAGCCTCAGGTCTCTACATCTACATGCGTGGCTCCTGCAGACTTAGCCATCATCCACTTTGGGGATTCTTCCAGGGTTGCTGATGTCTTGGTGGCTGCTAGGAAACCTTCTACGAGAGCCACCTATGCCATGAAGTGGAAGTGCGTCTCCATTTGGGCCACCGCTCGCGAATCTGATTCTGGAGTACCTCCTTTCCTTCTCGGACTCTGGTCTGGGATACTGTTTGCTTATGGTGCACCTTTCCGCCATCTCTGCGTATCAAGCACCTATTGAGGGCAAAGCTGTTGCCCAGATTGTGGCATCCCGCACATTCTTTTGGGGGGGGGGTATCCTGCATTTGAAACCTCTCATTCAGGACCCTGTCCCTAAGTGGAACCTTCTTTTTATGTTGGAAAAGGTCACTTTGCCTCCCTTTGAGCCGGCCATAAGTTGAGGGCTGCGCTTTCTGCTGTGGAAAGCGTTATTTTTAGTTGCTGTTAGCTCAGCTCGGAGGATTTCCAAGCTTCAGGCTCTGATGTGTATAGAGCCTTACTTGGTTTTCCACAAAGATAGGGTGTCTTTATGGACTAATCCTAAGTTTTTGCCTAAGGTGGTGTCTGGGTTCACACTAAACCAATCCATCCACCTACCCTTTTATTTCCCTGAATATTCCAATTGGGGGAGACCTTATTACGAACTATGGATGTTCATAGGGTACTGCTTTATTACACGAATCACACCCAATCAGTTCACAAGACTGATCAGTTGTTTGTTTCATTCGTCCCCAAGAGAGAAGGGGCTCCTGTTTCGAAACAGTGTATTTCTATATGGTTGGCAAATTGCATTGTGTAATACTGTTACCGTAAGTATGACAAGCCCTTACCTGGGGCAGTCAAGGGTCACTCCACCAGGGGTATGGCCACCTCTACTGCCTCCTTCAGAAATGTGTCTGCTGCAGACATTTGTACAGCTGCCACTTGGAGTTCGGTTCACACTTTTGTCTGCCATTACAGCTTGAACATCGCTTCCAGGCATATGGCCAATTTCAGCCTAGCTGTTCTTCAGGGCCTTCTTTCTTTTTGAACTTCATATTTGTTTTTTATTGAAATACCATATGAGGCATCCATATATAGTCATATACATAACAGAAATAAGCCAACAAGAAAATGAATTCTAAAATAGGAGTAGTATTTAAGTGGCCCATATAAGTTTGTGCTCCCAGGAGTTTCAGTGATATTCCAATCTGAATAACCTAAAAGTGTCCTTCCTTGGGTAGTTAATGGTCCATTTTGATCAACAGGGGACCTCATGAACTAAAAAGTGTTCCCAAATTAAATTTCTGGTAAAGTAAAAGAAGCTTCTAAGGAGTGAATTGTCCTTGGTTCATCACCTGTCCCCCTGTGTATGTTACAGTAAAGCTGGACTGACAAAATTTCCCACATCAGATTAACTAATGCACAGTATGGACGTCATTGAAAAGGAATCATAATAGCAATGAACACTTAACTATAAATTAAGAGAATAACATTATTCAGAACTCATAAACTTAAAGCTGGTGCATCTCTATTTGGCTCCCCCAATCCATCTGTATCGGACAAGACCAGGATTAATAAAATTGCCTCGCCTGTCAGGGCTGAAATCACTTCCCTTATGTCTCCCTGTCCTCTTCAACCATCAGCCATGGTTGACAGATGGCCATGAATTTATCCTAGGCTAGATGTAGGGTATAGGTAATGCATTCCATATGTTCAAGTTCATTCACTTTTGTCCGCCATTGGGTCAATGAAGGTGGTACAGGAGAAAGCCAGTTTAAAGTAATACACTTGAGTGCTGTCACCCACATAATTTGGCCCAATTTCTGGATTACACCAGGGCGGTTCAGCAGTGAGGGGAACCTAACACTAACTCCTGAAAAGAAAAGGTTATGGAAATACCTGTGAACCACTGAAGCTCTGCATGGACAGAATGCCAGAAATTCCCGATGGCAGGGCAATCCCAAAAAATATGATAATGGATGCCCTGAGCCTACAAGCATACAAAAAAACCTAACACTTTACAATGGAATTCTCTCCACGTCAGGGACACAGTTGCTTGCCAACCCAGCCAGAGTCATTGGGACCATTGGTCCGGAGAAATCAAGGAACCACATTCCTGTTCCCATTTATGCCTGATGGTTTCCAGTGAGGGTGGGTGGTCATTGGTGACGTGAGATATTCAATGATATTCAAGTCTGAATAACCTAAAAGTGTCCTTCTTTGGGTAGTTAATAGTCCATTTTGATCAACAGGGGACCTCATGAACTAAAAAGTGTTCCCAAATAACATTTCTGGTAAAGTAAAAGAAGCTTCTAAGGAATGAAGTGTCCTAGGTTCATCACATGTCCCCCTGTGTATGTTACAGTAAAGCTGGACCGACAAAATTCCAACATCAGATTAACTAATATGTGGATGTCATTGAAAAGGAATCATAATAACACTAAACAATTAACTATAAATCAAGGAAAATAACATTATTCAGAACTCATAAACCTAAAGCTGGTGCATCTCTCCTCTGCTCTCCCAAATCCGTCTGAATCAGACAAGACCAGGACTAATAAAATTACTTCCCTTATGTTTTCCTGTCCCCTTGAGCCATCAGCCATGGTTGCCAGATGGCCATGAATTTATCATCAGCTAGATGTAGGGTATAGGTAATGCATTCCATATGTTCAAGTTCCTTCACCTTTGTCTGACATTGGGTCAACGAAGGTGATACAGGGGAAAGCCAATTTAAAGTAATACACTTGAGTGCTGCCACCCACATAATTTCGCCTAATTTCTGGATTACACCAGAGCAGTTCAGAAGTGTGGGGAAACCTAAAACTAACTCTGCTAGGAAGCGTACTTTATTTGCTATTGTAATAATATTGTAAAAAAAATCCTCTAGAGGGGTTAGGTCTCTCCACAGTAGGGGTAAATTTCCCATGGTCATAATAAAATATCATATTTAGAGAAAGCAGTAATGGTCTTCTGTACAGAGGGAGTATACCTCTTTTAACCTAGAGAATGGAAGACAACCATTTTCATCAATACACTGCTTAAAAGTAGTGAGGACTTGCCCTTCCCAAAAGGTAAAACCAGGGTCTGGTTTAGAAGGGAGAAACAAATCTTCATGACGTATAAGAGAAAGAGGGCCAATAATATTTGGGGTGTCTGTTAGTTTTGAGTCTAAGTAAGATGCGTAACAAATGTTTGATCCAGAGATTCTGGGCCAAATACGGTGAGGAACTATACTAGTGGGGAGGGTCCAAAGGGCCCATCCTGATAGTGAGGCAACTTCTATTTGATACCAGCCTGATTCAACCCTTTTTTTGACCCATGTACATATCTGGGCACCCTGGGCTGCCAAATAGTATAAAGGGAAGTTGGGGAGAGCCGGACCCCCCAAATGTCTCGGGGCCTGTAATTTGAACTTAGATAACCTGGGACGCTTCCCAGACCATTTAAATTACTGGGTAGCTTTGTGCAAATCATTCCGAAATGCTTTTGGGATAGGGATGGACAAATTTTGAAACAAAATAAAAACTGGGGAAGAACATTTATTTTGATTGTATTTTTTCATACTGCATTAAAGGCAGAAGTTTCCATCTAGCTAGATCAGTTTGCAAGGTGTTAAACAATTTTGTGTAGTCGTTTCTAAATAGGAAAAAGGTATCCTTAGAAACCTGAATACCTAAATACCGGAAAGTTGTTGTTTTTTTTCACCCAAACAAATGGAAATGTCCATATAAAGTCCGAAGGGGAGGTCCCACTTAGTACCATTACTTCTAATTTAGAATGTATTTTATAGCCAACTAGGGTCCCAAAACTCTCCAGCTCTCGCAATAACTGGGGTAACGTGACTGTGGGTCATTCAGGAAAAATAGGGAGTCGTCTGCGTGCAAAGCTATTTTCTTCTGTATGTTTCCAGCCATAACTCCTTTGATTTGAGCATTCTGATGGATGGATATTGCTAGAGGCTCCAAAGACAGGGCGAAAAGCAGCGGTGACAAGGGGCAACCCTGTCTGGTGCCCCTTTTTAGTCTAATGGAGTTTGGAAAAAAAATTCACTTTGACACGGGCTTCCGGGGACTCATAAAGTGAAGTAAACGCATTTAAAAATTTGGGGCCCAAGTCAAATTCCTGCAGGGTGGTGATCATGAAGTCCCAGTCCACCTTATCGAAGGCTGACCACCAGATGAAAGGAAGATTTAGCCTATCGGGCTGTATTAATATTTAGTAGTCTACAGATCTTATCTTGAAGGACTCATCCCAAGATAAACCCAATCTGGTCACGATGCACCATGGAAGAAATACAGGATTGCAAGTGGTCAGCAAGGACACCGGTAAAGATCTTAAGATCCACTGGCAGGGGGGGGAGATTGGGTGATATGAGCCACAGTCTGCTAGGTCTTTTCCGGGTTTCAAAATGACGGACACCAGAGCTTAATTCCAAGTAGGAGGTACACCCCTATCCCTCTTGAGAATCTCATTAAACACAGCCATCAGAGGTTCCAATAGTACTGCAGCAAAAGATTTATAAAATTCTGAGTCAGACCGATCCATTCCTGTGGCTTTTCCATTCTTAAGCTGTTTTATTTTTTTCTGGACCTCGGCCAAAGAGATTGGAGCATCCAACCTGGTTCTCTGTTCCAAAGTGAGTTTGGGTAGTGGCAGGTGGCTTAGATATTTGTCTATCTGTTCTGCATGGTCAAGGCCCCTTTTGGAATTATAAAGAGAAGAATAGTATTGGGCAAAGATATGTGAGATCATCTTGGGACATGTGATGGAGGAATGAGTAGTTGGGTCTCTAAGATGGACCACTGCCCTATTTGCAGCTCATAAAATTTCTGTTTGGAATAGCAGAGCTAACCCTCAGCCTGTGCATCTAGCAATTTATTTAATCAATTTCTCTCCTCCGATTGTTGCTTTATTGTTGGGTCCAAAGAGATCTGGTGTTGAAATTTTAAGTCTGCTATAGAGCATTCTAGATCTAGCCTAAGCTCGAAACTCTCCTTTTTTAACTTGAGAGGAAAGTCTAATGCTCTCTCACCATTAAGAGCATCCCACCTCATTCCTGCGCTCGTATCCCGCAGGGGGTTATTCCGAAGGAATGTCTTCGTAGCCGTTTAAATTAAGTCTTGAAAATCAGATCAGACTAAAAGACTTGCATTCAGATGGCAGATGGATTTTGGGAGGATTGGGGTGGTGTCTATTTGTAAAATAATTGGGGCGTGATCTGACAGTGTGATAGAACCTATTGTCACCGCATGTAATTTTGATGCCCAGTTGGCCAAGACCAAGAAAAAAAGTCTGTTCTTGAATAGGAGTTGTATGTAGGAGTTTAATACATATAGTCCTGCCAATGAAGGTAAAGAAAAGACCATCGCTCAATCAGACCCATTTCCTCACACAACCTGGTAAGCACTTTCCCTTTCCTGGAGGGCGCCTGTGTCCATGAACCTATTTTGTCTTTCTTAGGGTTCATGACTGGATTAAAGTCACCCCTCATTACAATCAAACTATTGACATCTACCACTATCTCCCAGATCTTTAGTCAAAAAACGCACCCTACGTCAGGGGCATATATGTTAAGTAGAACACAATGTTTCCCTCTGTATTCCCCAACTAGCCTAACACAGTGCCCCTCAGAATCTCTATCTATTTGGTGGACATTAAGTATAGCATTGCGACATATTAATATAGCCACCCCTCTGTGATGTGTTGCTCCTCATAATGGGAAGCGTAAACCTCTCCAACCCAGCTGTGGTGCAGCCTAGTGTGTTTCTGAGCCATCAAGTGGGTCTCTTGGAGGAGGCCATTGTTTCCTGTTTTCGCTGCAACTCTTGTAAGATTCTGGCACGCTTAATTGGGCTGTTACTACACTTCACATTATTTGAGACTAGGGTGAAGTCTGTCATGTTGGGGTAAAAAGGGGAACAACCTAGTCTTATCTTGGAGGGAACCGAGATGCACCAGCAACAAGAAAACATAGAACATAGTAACTAGAACTGTAAATAACTGTGAGAAAAACCAATAGCCAACCATCTTAACCTAACAGTATTCAAATACTTCAAGGTGATTGAAACACAGTCGCACACCCATCAGCGGATTAAACAATGGGTTGTGGGGAGAGGCCTCCTTTAATGGCCATCCAGTCTAGTGCACTTCACCACCCTAAAATGGGAGGAGGACCAGACGTAAATAGTCTCCCATGCAAAACTCTGAAGGGAGTAACTACTGTATATGGCAGTTAACTGATGAAGCAATAGATAGGGCTGGAGACACACTATCCCAGCCAAGAATAATAAAAAGCCCTCAGCAACCATGATGGAGGAAGTTACCCTTTGGGGAGTGAGGTGGGGCCGCACCCCCAGAACAATGCCGCTATGCTGTGCCATCTCTGAGATGGCTACCCATGAGGAAACAGCTCTAGAGTTACAGAGGGGAGTGTTAACTTGGGGCTTAGGCCTCCTCTGTCAGAGCCATTCCAGAGGCATTACAGGTCAGCATCTGCGGAGACCAACACCCTTAACCTTCAGCCTGTTTCCAGCTTAGTCAATTAAAAAGAGAATGTAAAAAAAAAAAAAAGTGGGTGGGTTGGACAGACAGGTATGCCTATAACTTACTAAGGCACCACGAGCTAATAAATAAGGAATGGCAGACCACTATTTCTCCTGTCTGGCCTTTGATGGATGGTGGTCCGGGGCTACCACCTGGGGTCATGAAACCTTTAGAATTACACTAATCATGAGCCATCCACCAAGAGGGGGAACTCTTCAGATCTCTCTCATCAGTCACCTAGGCTCTCAAATTTTTTTCTTGTATACTGTATGTCCATAGGCGCTTCTTGCCATTCACCTCTTATTTGTCCAGCCCTCTCCTGTTACTGCCTCCATTGTCCACCCTCCCCGAGCTAGAAACGGGGACCATCTATCCACTTCTAGTGGTCTGCCCATTTCACATATACAAGGCATAGAACTCCGCTTAGGGACCCTCTCATTACCCCAGCATAGTTCTGATCAGTTGGAACCAGAGTCTGTCCTTCCCAGTCTGATAGAAAGGAATAGCCTTAAATAAATAAAGCTATGTTTAGAGGTAGAGAAATAGAATGAAAAATAAAAAGAACCAAAGCAAGGCTGTCAGTAACATGCTTTCCTCCAGTCAGCTTGCTGAAAGAGGAGGCTCCTGACCATATCTCCCTCCACACTTACCCTTGTTCAACCAGACGTGCTGTTCTTTTGTTTGATTACCCCCAGCCATGGCGTCATTCCGCAGAACAGCCCCAACCCCACTCCCCCATTTATACCTGGGGTTTAATTAAATCCACAGCATAACTGTTTGTGTTAGTCACTCAGAGTCCCAAACAATATTTTTTCACCAGGAGGTCTCTTCATAACTGAAAATATTTTTATTAAAAGAGCGTCCTTTGTCAGTCGTCCCAAACTCCTATCAAGATGACACTGCAAGAAAAAAAAAAACTATCTCAGAGAGGAAACCTGCAAAGTCACGTTCAGTCCACCTGGCCGGGAGGGGAGTTGGATTTTCTGGACTTGGACTCTTGGCTTGATACCTGACGATCTTGTTTTGAGCTTGTCATCACTGCTATTTTGTGCCACGGCGCAAAAGTGGTTGATTCATCTCGCTGCCCAGCTTTTCTAGATCTTATCTGTGTCAGTCTTTACCATTCATCACTACTGGGTCTAGCGCCAGAGCTAGGACCCCACAGTAGACTTTTTTTTCCTTTTCAGTGGGCAGAGTCGAAGCAGAGCCAGTGCCGCCCGCTAGGCCGACGTTCTATGTGGCGCTTACGGGTTGGTCGTTATCTGTCGTCGACTCCGCCTCAGCCCCAATTTTTCTCCTCCCGTCGAGTGTAGACCTCATGTGGAGACTTCAATCAAACTGCATGTGTGGCCTAGTTTCATTGTGGCCTTGCGTGTGTCTCAGTTCTGTTTCACCCTGCTCGACGTCGCTTCTGCCAGTAGGCCATTTCATTACTTTTAGGTGACACCAAGTACTGTTTTTGTTTATTGTTTGCCATACGGTCATGTCTCATCCCGGGGGCCAAAAATCATCGAAGGCTGGTTGGCCACTTATGCATCGGTGTCCCTGTGGCCGCCTTTATTCCATGACGGACCAGCATGACCATTGCCTCTCCTGCCTCAGCCCAGCCCCCGACATGAACAACTGCATCACCTGCTTCTCTATGGACTGTCGAATTCATGAGATCCACGCGTTTAAAGTCGAACATGTGCCGACTTTCAGGCGGGGAGTTCAGATCAGCAGGCCAAGGCCAGGATTCTTGGCCCTTCCTCCGGGTCCCCTACCAGTTCTATATGGCCCGTGGAGGAGGGAGCCTCCACCTCTCTCAGCCTTGCTGTGGTGGGGGCTCCTTCCGCGGTGCAGGAGGTCCAGCCTGCCCCTCGCAGGGGACAGACCGGAGGCACCGCTATGGCAGTCACCTCATCGGCGGTGAGGGCTCCCTCAGTGTCATGTTCTGAGCCCTCCAGGCCCAGAACGGCACTGTCTTCAGTGTCGACTGGCTGCGCTGCCCTTGGTCCCGGTGCCATTCGCGGCATCGGAGGATTGGAGGGCAGTAGCATGGTTGGCACCGAGCCATCCCTCGGTGCCACTGTCGCTCCTGGTGCCGTTCGCGGCACCGGAGATGTCGGGGATGCAGGGGCAAGTACTGCTGCAGTTTCTGGACCTGTTTCTGGTTCTGGCGCTGTGCATGGTGCCGGGACTGGAGTTGGCACCGCTCCTGACTCTGGGGCCATTCACGGTGCCGGGGATGGGGTGGCGCCGTGGCCGGCGGCGACCTTGGATCGGCACAGGGGGATCGCAGTGCCATGTTTGGTGTTGCGCCCGACTCCATTGCCATTCGCGGCACCGGGGAGGGTGGTGGTGTTGGGCGTGGTGCCATGCTTGATTCTGCCAGGGTTGAAGGTGGTCTGGTTCGTGGTTCGGGAACTGGTGGGGATCGAGGGGTGATCTGGCATGGACCTCTGGGTCTACCTTCTCGGAGGAGGACTCTGGATCTGATCTGGATTGGGTCCCAGATCCTGCGGAATCCTCTGATTCCTCTGTGTCCAGCACCTCGGCCCCCACTCCGCCTCTCTCTGGGGGTCAGTCATTGTCAGTAGGCTCTGTGGCCAGTGGTATTGACCAGCCAGCAGTGGTCCCTGTGGCCACTGCCGGGCAACCTGGGGCCACTGGCACATCTGCTCCTCCGGCTGGGGCACCCCCTTCCCTGGTGTGTTTGGACAGTCCAAATTTGGGGCAGCCCGGGGCATGCCAGGAAGGGGAGGGTACTGTTCCCTGGGTGGACTCTACGGAGTCTACCCAGAGTTGTCAGCTTCCTAGGCTGGTGGCTATGAGGATGAGGTCCCTCTCAGACTCTGAGAGGGTTGAGGAGTCTGGGTGTGGCACAGTGCACCCTCACCGGAGCCCGGCCAGGTTCTGGAAGGAGCCGCAGTGCAGACCCTCGCTCTTCCCTAGATTGGTCCTCAAGAAGGGCTTCAACTTCAGAGGTCAGGGGCCATCTGTCTGGACTCGCATGGTCCCGGTCACCTCACGGGAGGATTTCTTCCCATGTGCTTGATTCTGCCAGGGTGGTGGTGTTGGGCGTGGTGCCGTGCTTGATTCTACCAGGGTTGAAGGTGGTCTGGTTCGTGGTTCGGGAACTGGTGGGGATCGAGGGGTGATCTGGCATGGACCTCTGGGTCTACCTTCTCGGAAGAGGACTCCGGGTCTGATCTGGATTGGGTCCCAGATCCTTCGGAATCCTCTGATTCCTCTGTGTCCAGCACCTCGGCCCCCACTCCGCCTCCCTCTGGGGGTCAGTCATTGTCAGTAGGCTCTGTGGCCAGTGGTATTGACCAGCCAGCAGTGGTCCCTGTGGCCACTGCCGGGCAACCTGGGGCCGCTGGCACATCTGCTCCTCCGGCTGGGGCACCCCCTTCCCTGGTGTGTTTGGACAGTCCAAGTTTGGGGCAGCCCGGGGCATGCCAGGAAGGGGAGGGTACTGTTCCCTGGGTGGACTCCACGGAGTCTACCCAGAGTTGTCAGCTTCCTAGGCTGGTGGCTATGAGGATGAGGTCCCTCTCAGACTCTGAAGGGTTGAGGAGTCTGAGTGTGGCACAGCGCACCCTCACCGGAGCCCGGCCAGGTTCTGGGAGGAGCCGCAGTGCAGACCCTCACTCTTCCCTGGATTGGTCCTCAAGAAGGGCTTCAACTTCAGAGGTCAGGGGCCATCTGTCTGGACTCGCATGGTCCCGGTCACCTCACGGGGGGATTTCTTCCCATGGGCACAGCTCTGACCATTCCGATTCAGTTGAACAGCTGTTAGCTGCTGGGAGCTTCGGGTCTCCCTCCTTGCAGGGAGTTTCCTCTAGGCCCCCCTGCCCTGACAGAGACCATTCTCCTGCTGCTAGGAGCTTGTCCCCCCTTCCTCTGCCTCCATCCCTGGCTATCCCAGGCATTCCTGGTCCTAGGGGACCTCTCACCTGGGAACAGTTCAGAGGTTCCGCTGCACATTTCCCTACCTATCTCCATGCCCTGGACCAGCAGGTGTTCCATCATGCTTCCGTGCAGCCAGACCCTGAACCTCGGAGCTCACCTGCATTTTCTTTCTCCTCCTCCTCAGAGGGAGAGGAATTATCTGTCCACATCTCCCCAGCGTCTCATCTTTCTTCCTATCAGCGCTTCCTCGTGAGGATGTTGGATGAGCTCCATCTTACCCCGGTCCCTGTCAGCAATCCCGAGCATGTGTCGCGCACCTTCTTGGGCGAGTACAGTGCGGCCAACCTGGTGGTTCTCGTCTGGCCTGTTCCTTTCCTGGAAGCATCACATTGGCTTTGGCTACGTCCCTTCTCCACTGTTCCAGCCCAAAAGGACCTATGTCAATGGTATTACACCCCCCCAAGTCTCCAGGTTCTCTGCCTCATCCCTCTTCAGGCTTGATCTCCCTGGACACCCCCTCTGGACCTCGCGCCCCCCCCCCTTCCGTGACCGACCCCAGTGTCTGACTCTGCGGACTTCAATTTTGGGGGGAGAAGGATTTTCTATTCAGCATGGATCCTTCTATCTAGTACTACTTATCAGGCCCACTTTGCTTCCTACGATAGGTTCTTGTGGTCCAGGCTAGGACAACTCCTAGCCTCAATGCCTGATACGGAGGAAACCAGGCAAGCCATTGCCCTCCCTGCTCTGGGCCTGGAGCTAGCAAGGCACCAAGCAAGGGCATCTTATGATGCCAGTGAGGTAGCCTCCAGAGGTACAGGGACAGTGATCTACATTAGGTGGACGGCATGGCTTCGCTTATCCCGGTTGTCACCCCTGTCCTGGAGTAGGGTGATCTCCTCCGCATACCGGAGAACCCACCTCCTTTCCCGCAGGGTAAGACAGCGACTTTCGGGGCACCTTCCCTCCCCCACTGGGGGCTCCCTGTCTCACCCAGACCAGTCTCAGGCCTCCCCAGGCCTGTAAGGGTTCTCTCCTCTAGTGTCTCACCCACTGGAGGCTAAGGGACCTAGTCCCTTAGGGAAGTTTAGGGCCCTCTTCAAGGGGCTCGGTACTCACCCACTAGTGAAGAATGGTGAAGATTGACACAGATAAGGTATGAAAATTACGCACCTACCGTAATTGTTGATCTTTATGTGTATCTTCACCATTCATTACTAAATCTAGCCCTCCTTCCCCCAGGGCCTCAGTCTCTGGGCTCCCTCCTCCCTCCTGTGTGTTTCCCTGTTGTTTTTCTCCTCGCTCTCTTCTCCCCTGTGGTTAGGAGGAAGGGGACCCTGGAGACACACAGGGAGGAGCTTTCTCCTGTAGGAGGTATTATTTGGGGTGGGGGCTCCTCTCCCTCTTCTTTGACCTTATCTCTCCTCACTTCTGTCTGGGGTGAGAAGGATTGGCGGTGGGACCCCCCCCCATTTTCCCTTGACCTCAAACTCTTGGTTTTCATTACCTTAAGTTGGCTATCCTTTGATATCCTTCCTGGCATTTAAGTTTTTCCCTTATTTTTTGGGGATGGGGGGAGGGGTACGAGACACACCCTTATTCCTGACCCCCACTCTTAAGGTTGTCCCTTCCCAGGTGAATGTTGCTTAGTAGTTTCAGGCTTTCCCTCCCGGCAGCTCTTAACCTTGATAGCCCAGATTCTGGTCTGTCGTTCTTGTCAAAACCCTAGCGTTCAGGATCGCCTCTGGGGGTGTGATCCTCTCTTCTCCCCCCCATCCCTCTCTCTCTTTCTCCTCCTTTCCAGAGATTGGGGCCTCTTCCCTTTTTCCCATATCTAATTTCTCCTTCCTGTCTCCTCTATCGTTTATTTCTCCTTTTAGTTTTTATATATCTTTTCCTTTTATCTATCCCTTGGGCTCCCTGCCCCACCCCACCTCCCTTTCCTTACACTATCTGGCATCTCAGAATTGGGGCTGGGGCAGAGTCAATGACAGATAATAGCCAACCCGTGGCGCCGCCGAGAATCTCTGCCTCAGGGCAGCACCGCCCTACACCCTCACCATAGAAAAAAAGTCTCTTTATGGGTTCCTTGTCTCGCTTATAACCACTAGTGATGAATGGTGAAGATACACAGAAAGATCAACAATTACGGTAGGTACGTAATTTCATTTCCTGCCACTTGCCATTGTTTAGTTCATAGCCCCCCGTACCGTTGTTTAGTACTAGCTGTTGTTGGTACCTCAATTCCAAGAGATTGCAGAAACTCCTTTGCTGCAGTCATATCTGGAAAGCGTCTTGGGCCATTGGTAGTGTTTATTTTAAGTCGAGCAGGGTATCCTACATCGCTTGCTGGCCCCTTCAGCTTCTTCTCCACCACAAACACCTTCTGCCTGCACCACATCATCTGTGGGGTGTAGTCGTGATCCAGAAAAATACATGTGTCCCCAAAGATGAGTTCTCTCTTCGACCACACCATTCACAGAAGCTCTTCTTTTACTCTGTAGTCTAGGAAGGCAAGGACTATCAAACGTGGGCAAGCTTTTGGGTCTTGGGGATGGGGGATTAAGGAGCGATGCGCTCAAATGATCAGCTCTTTATCTGCAGGTATGCCAAGGAGCTTCTTCAAAATGGAATCCATAAACTTTAGCATGTGTCCCTTTTCAGTACCTTCAGGAACACCATGGATTCGTATATTGTTCCTGCGATTACGGTTTTCCAACTCCTCTAATTTATTTTCCAAGATTTGTTCTCTGTGGTGTAGGGCTAACAGAGCTGAATTATGCAGGTCAGTAGTTGTGTTCACAGAAAGGTAAACAATTACGGTAGGTACGTAATTTTCATTTCCTGCCACTTGCCATTGTTTAGTTCATAGCTCCCTCCGTTGTTTAGTATTAGCTGTCATTGGTACCTCAATTCCAAGAGATTGCAGAAACTCCTTTGCAGCAATCAAATCTGGAAAGCATCTTGGGCCATTGGTAGTGTTTAAGTCGAGCAGGGTATTCTACATACACTTGCTGGCCCACTTGCTTCAGCTTCTTCTCCACCACAAACACCTTCTGCCTGCACCACATCATCTGTGGGGTGTAGTCGTGATCCAGAAAAATACATGTGTCCCCAAAGACGAGTTCTCTCTTCGACCACACCATTCACAGAAGCTCTTCTTTTACTCTGTAGCCTAGGAAGGAAAGGACCATCGAAAGTGGATGAGCTTTTGGATCTTGGGGATGGGGGATTAAGGAGCGATGCGCTCAGATGATCAGCTCTTTATCTGCAGGTATGCTGAGGAGCTCCTTCAAAATGGAATCCATAAACTGTAGCATGCTTCCCTTTTCAGTACCTTCAGGAACACCATGGATTCGTATATTGTTCCTGCGATTACGGTTTTCCAACTCTTCTAATTTCTTTTCTAAGATTTGTTCTCTGTGGTGTAGGGCTAAAAGAGCTGAATTGTGCAGGTCGGTAGTTGTGTACTCTGTAAAGCACTGCTCCAGTATTGTTGTTCTTTTTTCCAAAATGTTAATGTCCCTCTGATCCTCCAATACTTTTGCCTCCAGATGCTGCAGTGTTGTGTTTATCTGCTGAAGGGCTAGGCAGAGTTTTTTTGAAGTGATAACGCTGTCTGGTTCCTCCGAGGCACTGGTTGGTGGGGTTAAGACCGGAGTAGAGCTCAGGGATCGCAGGGCGACCTGCTGGGAGTTCTCAAGCTTGTGTTTACTTGATT
The DNA here is from genome assembly GCA_016271365.2 of Neoceratodus forsteri. Classification (NCBI taxonomy): domain Eukaryota; kingdom Metazoa; phylum Chordata; order Ceratodontiformes; family Ceratodontidae; genus Neoceratodus; species Neoceratodus forsteri. Next base: position 1,685,769,680 of record CM057450.1, on the reverse strand, counting down.
TTACTGATGATCCCAGAGGCTGATCTTTCCCTCTGTGCCTCGTAAACATTTTATAGTCAGTGATCTTGTGTTTAGGGGACAGGATTGCGAAGAAATTAAGGCGGATTGCTGTGGATGGAAACTTGGCTGGATCGGAGTGCCAGAGTTGTGCTGCCATCAAGATGGTGCCTCTACCTGAAGTCAGGGCCTTCTTTCTTGAACAGCTTTCTCTTTTCTGTTTGCCTCCTCACAGCTGACTTTTGGTCAGTTCCAGTGCTGCTTGGGACCAAGTCCTACCGGTGTTGCCTGCTGCAAGAGCGCACTCGGAGTAAGATAGTAGTTGCATAAGAACTTAGTGCAACAGTAGATCTTCAAGAGGAGCTCTTGCAGCAGGCACTGCTTTCCCTCCCTCCTTCCCCGTGATGCTACTTCTCCTTTGCTGTGGCTATTCCTTTTCTCAGCTCTGAGGTACTGCCCGGTTCTCATTTACTGGGTTTTGTGTGCTGGGCTCTCCAGTGGGAGAACTGAGGTAGATCTGGGGGACCGCCCCTTTTATACCATAGGTGGATGCCAGCGTGCTGACGGTGGGGGCAGTTCCCCGCTGTAGACTGCTAGCTAGAAGTTTTCAGTGGGGTCCTGGCACCTGACTGCTTTAGTCCTACTGGTGCTGTCTACTGCAAGAGCTCCTCTCTAAAATCTACTGTTACAGTAAGTTCTTATGTAACTGTACTGTCTTCCCTGTTGGGTTGCTTATTGTAAAAAAAAAATAGTTTGGGACCCAATATAGGGTTCCCACTCCACCAAAAAAATACTTGTACAAATACTTGGGTGAGGGCCCTCTTTAAGACCCCAAGCTAAGCAAAAAGGTTCTTTCTTCCCTTCCTTCCTCCCTCCCTCCTTCCTTCTTTCTCTCTCTCTCTCTCTTTCATTCTTTCTCTCTTTCTCTCTCTCTTTCTTCTACTCCTCCTCCTCCTTGTGTATATCCTGATTAGCTGCTAAATACAACTTATGCCCGCTGGACACTATCCAAATCTAACTCCACTTGACAGTAGCCCATTTTGTGGATAGGTGCTGTGCACTAGATTAGACCAAACTATACTAGCCTTCAAACAAGGTACATCCCTGTTGCTGGCGAAGAAGCAGGTCGGGTTTTTCTCTATGCTAGGTGTTTTCCTCTATCTCTTGGCTGACATGATTTTTCTCCCTATATCTGCTTTGCTGTGAAGCTCAACAGGCTCGGGGATAGCTGGGGAAGATGGATACATCTCAACTCTTAGACTGTCCAGCCCTGCAGTTCTTCATGCACCAGCATTGTTTCTAACCCCAGGAATTCTTCAATTTAATTAACTGTAGCAGTCTGCCTCCTGTGTTAAACGGTCTTGGAGAGAAATGGAATGTATACAAATGATGGAACACTCATTGGCTCATGCCACCATTCAGACTGCTGCCGTTACCAATTGCTGCATTCTGTAACACTCAGATTTCTTTCTCCGTATGCCTTTTAGGATGCCTCAGAGACTGCTCCTCAGCGCTGGTGAGAATATCTTATTTTTGTGAAATAAAATAAGTATCTTATATTTTATTTACTGTAGAACTGCTGCTTTTACTTTCTGCATTAGTTTAACAATGTTATTTAGTTGTTTTTGGGTAGCTTTTACATCATTTTTCGGTTCCTCAGCAGTTCTTTGAACCATTGAGGAACCAGTTCTTTTTAGCTTTTATTTCTGTTTCTGTTATTCACTTAAGAACTTTACCAGTACCTTACCTAGTTGTGGAAAGGGGTTTTCTTTAAATATAGAGGTTTTTGAGGTTTCTCCCCGGTTCGAGAATTGACTGCTTAACTTGGGAATTGTTCCTTTTTACTTTAAATTTATGTATTTTATGGTTGGGACCAAGTTAGTTCTGGTGTTTTGTGTACTGGCTATATATTCTGGTTATGTCCGATAAGCCTAAAAAGAAGATGGGGCCTACAGGTTTTAAAAATTGCACTGAGTGTGGGGAAGTTTTTACAAAAGCAGACAAGCACGACTTGTGTCTTTTCTGTTTGGGCTTCCCACACTTTGAGGCCAACTGTGATATCTGCAAGACTTTCCCGGCTAAAACTGTGGAAAAGTGCCTGGAACACTTTAAAAAGCGAATGGCTTCTACTTCGGTTCCAAACGATCTGGTTCCAGATTAACTGCCTGCATCAAATAAAAAAGAACAAAAGTAGGGAGCCTAATGCCTCGTACAAAGAAGAAAGTTCAAAAATAAAAAGAACCAAGGAACCGGTTACTGAACCAGCTCCAGCTAAAAAGAAAGCCAAGAAAAAGTACTTAGAAACCCAGGTGAAAAACCAAAGGAGCCCTCAGTGCAAAACCCAAGTATGCCTACAGCTGAAGCTGTAGCACAGGCTAATCAAATTTTACAGGCTTTACAAGGCCTGGTTCCGATTCCGCAAACCGACATCACCAGTACCGAGCGCGGTTCCAGCACTGATTCAGACTACTGTTCATGCGGTTCCCCTGGTTCAGGATCCCTCATATGAAGAGTATGAGGAGGATGAAGATGAGGATGAACCTATTGAACTGGAGTCTCCTCCTAGATTTCCTGAGGACTATTCCTCACATTTTACTTTTGTGAAGCAGATGGTGGAGGCTCTTGATGCAACTACCAATGAATCCATGGAAGAGCAAGAAGAGGTGGACTTTTTGGAAATGATGGGTCTAGCCCCAACAAAAAGGCTACTGCTACCAATCCACAAATCCTTAAAGAAGCATGTACTAAAGGTGCTGCAGACACCAAACTCAGCACCTCCAGTCGACAGGAAGGCTGATAAATATTAGTTGGATAGGTCAGGGGCTGAATTTTTGTTTTCACACCCTGACCATGAGAGGGTGGTGTATGCAGCTGCCTGTGACAGGGCAAGGGTGCCATTGTCATTGCACCCACCTGAAAAAGATTCTAGAACGCTAGATAGTATGGCAAAGAAGGGTTATCTGGCTGCTTCTTTTGCCATAAGGCAAGCCAATTATATGGCATATGCTGCCAGGTACCAGATGACCCTTTGGAACTCCACACTGGCTATGGTAGATAAGGCACCACCTGCTTTGGCTACTGATGTGGCTGAGACGGCTAGGTTTAGTTTGAAGGTAACCAAATACCAGTTTCATATAGCAGTGGACTCGGATGACACTGCAGCAAGGTGGATGGCCCTTACAGTAGCACTCAGAAGATTTGCCTGGCTCAGAACCACAAATCTCACCCAAGATATCCAGACTAAGGCCAGGGACTTTTCCTGAGAAAATAATTCCATGTTTGGGGATAACACTGAAGCTTACATGAAAAAAGTGGATGAGTATAAAGCCACTTATAAGAGCAATGCTGCCAAAGAAAAGGCTTCAGCCTCTTACAGGGGGCAGGGAAGAGGCGGCAGAGGAAGTTCAAACTACAGTAGACCTTTCTTCCAAGCCCAAGTCGCCCCTGCATTTGAAAAGCAGAGGGGATATTTCAGGGCAGGGGCAGAAGGGGCTCCAGACAAGGTGATCAGGCAACTCGGGCTGCAGCCCAGGCTAAGCAGACTGCCTGATCCATTGGTCGGGGTCACCTCCCCACTTCCTGTAGGGGGCAGGCTGGCTCACTACTTCCCAGTTTGGAAATCCATCGCCACAGACAAGTAGGTCTTGGAAGTAGTGAGCCAGGGCCTTGACCTCAGTTTCAAATCCTTCCCCAAGATGAGATCCAAACTCTTTCAGTCAGCATCCCTTACAGAAAGTGCACTCCTGGAAAAAGAAGTGTCCAATTTGCTGGTGACAAAGGCATGAAACCTGTTCTACCCTTGCAGAGGGGAAAAGGATTCTATTCAAAATACTTCCTGACACTGAAGAAAAATTGGGAGCAGTGACCCATTTTAGATCTAAGCGCTCTGAACAAACATTTGGCAAAGCCAAAGTTCTGGATGGTAACCTTGGCAATGATTCTTCCCACCCTCCAGGAAAGAGACTTGCTGGCATCATTGGACCTCAAAGATGCTTACTTCCACATTTCTATCAGGGAATCCCACAGAAAATAGCTCAGGTTCAGACTTCACTCAGGTCACCACCATTTTGCAGCTCTACATTCAGTCTAACCTCTGCTCCCGGGGCTTTTTACAAAGTACCTGGCAGTAGTAGTAGCATTCCTGAGAAGGCAGGGCATCGCAGTGTTTCCCCACCTAGATGACTGGCTAGTCATGGGTCAGTCACCACAGCAGGTGGCAGATTCCCTCAAGTTCACCCAGGAAACTCTAGAGTAACTGGGGTTCCTCATCAGTGTCCAATAATCTACCCTACAGCCCACTCAGGTATTGAATTTCATAGGGACAGAGCAGGATACTCAGCAAGGAAGAGCCTTCTTACCCCAAGACACGGTGGACAACATCCTACAGATTGCGGGCTCTTTCAGCCTCAACAGGCCACAGTCAGCAAGATATTTCCTAAAGTTGCTAGGACACATGGCTGCAGCAACAGGAACAGTTCAGGGTTGCAGGTTCCAGATGCGAGACATCCAGTTCCACCTCAAGGCACACTGGTGCCAAAGAAAGGATTCCTTAACAAAATTGATACCATTCCCAAAGACTCTGCTGCAGGCTCTGCAGTGGTGGAAGGGCAGACACAACCTCAGATGGGGGGGGGTCCCATTCAGGCCAGAATCCCCCACTCTGTTGCTTACAACAGATGCCTCCCTCCTTGGGTGGGAAGCACATCAGAGATAGCATACAGTGCATGGCAGATGGTCCACAGCAAAGCAACTATAGCACATAAACCTGCTGGAGCTCAGGGCAGTGCTACTGGCCCTCCAGTCCTTCACTACCTTAGTAAGGGATAAGGTGGTGCAAGTCAGGACAGACAACACCACCACTATGTACTACATAAGCAAGCAGGGACGGACAAGGTCTGACCTGCTGTGCACAGAAGCAATGAAGGTATGGGGTCTGGCCTACTCCCTGCAGATGTCCTTGGTGGCCATCCATCTACCAGGAAAGGACAATTCCCTGGTGGATGCACTGAGCAGAATCAACCAAAACCATCATGAATGGTCTGTAAACAGACAGGTGCTGGAGGTGGTATTTCTTAGGTTGGGCACACCAGAAATAGATCTCTTTGCCTCACAGGAGAATCATCAGTTGCCTCTATTCTGCTGCAGGTCTCCAGCGAAGGGCACAGTGCCCATGGTTGCCCTGGTGTTGGGTTGGTCAGGGAAGAGTCTGTATGCATTCCCATTTCCTTTACTACTCAGGGTTCTGATCAAACTCAGATCTCAACCAGCTACCATGATTCTGGTAGCTCCAGACTGGGCCAGGCAGCCTTGATATTCCCTGCTGCTCTCCCTATCAGTGGCCCAACCCATACACCTCCCTCAGAGGCATAATCTCCTGACCTTCTGATCCTGTACCCAAACCTCAAGTCACTCAGGCTCAAAGCATGGCTCTTCAGGACTTAGAGTATGCCACCCTACAATTTTCTTAAAATGTATTCCAGGTGCTTGGGGGCCCTAGGAAGCCTTCTACCAAGAAAACCTATGCGACAAAGTGGAAAAGGTTTTCTATCTGGTGTGGCACTAAGAACTTAGTGCCCGCTTAGTCAAGATTGCCAGTCCTTCTGGACTATCTCGCATATTTGCACTCTTTGGGCCTGCAGCCCACAACCCTTAAGGTCTACCTGGCATCAGTCTCAGCCTATCTTTCAGCTGACAAGGGCACTTCTTTAGCAGCCAACCCTATTTTCAAGAAATTGTTCGAAAGGCATGCCCATTTGCACCCTCCTCACTGGGAATCGTTGCCCACTTAGGACCTTAATGTTTGCATTGCTAAGCTCATGGGACCCCCCGCTTTGAACCCATGGCTACAGCATACCTGAAATTCGTCACTTGGAAAACCATATTCCCAGTGGCCATCACCTCATCCAGACGGATAAGTGAGCTACAAGCTCTGTGTGTAGAGCAGGACTACATCTCCTTCAACAGGGATATGGTGGTCCTCAGGACCAATAGGAAATTCCTCCCTTAAGTAGTCTCGGATTTTCATTTAAACCAGACTATCACTCTGCCAATCTTCTCCAATGAACATTCTAGTTCAGGGGAGCAGAGGCTCCACAGCCTAGACATTAGGAGAGCTATCAGATACTATCTTGACCACACTGAAGGCCAGAGGCAGGACAGGCAGGAGCTGTTCCTGACTTGTGGGGATGTGGGAAAGGGAAAACCAGCTTCTAAAAGAACCATTTCACAGTGGATAGTAGCATGTATTCAGTTCTGCTACAGCAAAGCTGGTAAGGAGCCCCCAGTAGGTCTGAGGACACATTCTACAAGGGGTACAGCTGCTACAGTTGCAGCTGCCAGGGATATTCCCCTGCTAGAAATCTGTAAAGCAGCTACATGGAGAACAGTACACACCTTCACAAACCATTACAGTTTGGACATCCAGTCCAGGAGTGATGCCAGGTTTGGCACAGCGGCGCTGCAGAGCCTGTTTCCCAAGTAAGGTTCTGTGCCCACCTCCAAAGGTATTGCTTCGTAGTCTGCTACAGTTAATCATATTGAAGAATTCCTGGGGTTAGAAGAAAAAATTAGTCACCTTAGTAATCTTGTTTCTTCCAAGGTATTCTTCAATATGATTAACACTCCTTCCCTACCTTCCCTTCCAGAACCAGTTGACCTCTGCCTCACAGCTGGTTTCGCATGTTGTTATGGCCATTCCTGGGTTACTTTAGTTTTAAAACCAAGTGGCTCCTTGTTTCCTCTAGCTAGTTCTATCTAACATTGCCAGGGGACAGAAAATGGGGGACTTGTTGCATTGTTTACTTTATCTTCTTGGGATAGCTTAGTTTAGGGGTCTCTGCAAGCAGGCTCCAATAAAATTTGAGCATTATAGAATGCAGCAGTTGGTAAGGGCAGCAGTTTGAATGGTGGCATAAGCCAATGAGTGTTCCATTATTTGCATACATTCCATTTCTCTCCGAGGCATTTCAACACAGCAGGCTGACTGCGACAGTTAAGCATATTGAAGAATACCTTGGAAGAAACAAGATTACTGAGGTGAGTAATTTTTCTTCCTGCCCCACTCCTCCGGGAGGGAGAGGGCATACCATCTTATTTGCAATGGGGTCCCAACTCTTTTGGCATACTCCTCTTGACCTACCTGCCTGAGCCACATGTTTACGGGGCTGCTGCCTTAGTATCAGTACCCCTCTGCTGTCTGGCTAGCACTGCTGAGGCTCTGGCGCTGACTCTATACTCAACTACCTCTCTGTGCCACTTAGTGTGCCCCTTTTTTCTGTCTAGAGGTTGGTAGTTAGATTTTATTCTGTTTATTTTCCTATATCTTTTTCCATATCCTGTTGGGCTAGGGAATCTCTGAAGCCTTTTCTTTTTTCCCCCACTTTGTTTCTGTCTCCTGGCGAACCGAATTGAGGTTGGTGAGGGAGCCAGCAATGACTATTAGCTAGCGTGTGGCACCATGTGGGGGTGTGCAGGCACCATGCCTAGTAGCCATTGCTAGCCTGCTGGCCAAAGCTTTGCCACCATGGAATCCTAGTGCTTCTGGCTCAGACCCATATACAGTAATCAATGGCAAAGATATTCTGGAAGATCAAGTTACATCAAGTTTGTAACTTTCACATCTTCTTCGAAGATATCTCCCTTCACTGAGCCACAACATGGAACTGTAAGCTGCCAGCAACAGGACCACCCTGGAATTTTTGCTGGCTGGGGCCACCCACATCAGCATGCCTCATCGGCGCCTATATAACGTGGGCTTCCCCAGCATGCCTCATTTTTCTCCCACCTTCAACTGTCCATCGGTCCACAGCTGCAGAACACCATCGAACTTTTGCAAGTATTCACTAATGCTGCTACTTCTTTAAGCTAATTATTTTAAACTTTCCCTTTATGCTGCCACCAAAAGACAAGGAACCACTGTTCTATTATTGCTGTTGCAGCGGCATTAAGATTTATAAAGACGACAACCATTCCATTTGTGTCTGTTGCCTCAGTACAAACCATGACGCTAAAGCCTGCTCAGTTTGCCAGAGCTTTACCCAGGCAACCAGTAGACATCGCAAGAAGAATTTAGAGGTTTTTCTAAAGCTACAAGAAATGGAGAAACAGGTTGTGGCAAAGGCAGCTTCACCGTTTTCAGCTGCTTCTGATCGCCAGTTGGCCATCGGCCCCTTGATCTCTGTGGTCGATGGTGGCCATTGCTGAACTGTGAAAGAAAAATTGAATAATAGATAGGTTACAGTGAATTACAAGGCTGTAATTCCAACGAGAGGTTCTGGGGACATAGATAACCTCAAGAGCGAAGCTCGAGAGGTTTCTATGTCCCCAGAACCTTGAGATGGAATTTCAGCCGAGTATTTCACTGTAACCTATTTTTTTTTTTTTAATATATGGATGAGAGAACATGGCGAGGTCTTACTTGGTGAAACATTGTGCAGGCTGACATGTTCAATGAGGAATCAGGAAGTTGTGCATTTTTATTTCTGAAGAGCTGAACAGGAAAGTGCAGGAAACAGTTCCTTTTAACAGTAAGAGGCAAAATGTAGTTACACTTCAATGGAACATGTAACTGTTACTCGTTTTTCTTTAAAAAAAAAAAAGAAAAGTAAGGTACCGTTTGGTTACCATGGAGCCGGTTTTTGAAATCCTTCGTGCTGACGCTTGGAAAAGCCGGCTCGCAGTCAGTGCGAGGCATCAGGCTGCGCTTGCGCATTTGTTTATGAGTGATAATACTATTGTTCAAATGAAACAATGGTATTATTGGGAGTGAAGTGTAGTATTATTGAGAAGCTGGTGCGTATTACAAGATTTTTTTTTGCATCGTTTTCAATGAGATTATTTTAACGATCCATATATTACAAAAGGATAAGTCTTCAAAATCAGAGGAAAAACACCACCACTCTGACAAGGACAAGCACTGAAAGGATAAGGACACTTTTCCAGACTGTTTCCATTCACCTATTAGACTGAATAGGTCTACAGATGAAGATGGGTCCCAGGCTTCGGCCGTGGGGCTTGCTGCCCCCACCCCCCCCACCAACTGTGTCTCAAACACCAAGGTCAGGGCCCAGCGTCTGCTTGTCCTCCTCACCCAGAGATTTGCAACCAGTTCTATCATTGGGCAATGTCCATTTGATAGCTAAGACATCGTTGACCCCTACAGGCTCTGATCACAGGCATTCTATCAAACAATGTCACAGCTATTTTAGCACCTGCTGCCACTGCCACCGTTGACACCTACTCCATCGGCACCTCAGTTTGGCCCATTGTTGACATTATGGTCGCTCCTTCCCTTGTTTGTCCCTATCTCTGTGCCAGGCCCAAACCAGTTGCCTTCAAGAGAATTCCCGTTGTTGGCTCCTTCTCTCTTGTCTCTCCGTCCTTTCGATCCTCAGCCAATGTTGATGAACATTGACAATGAACTGGAATATAATGCAGAATACATGGAAGAAGAGGTTATAGATGTGGTTGACTCAAGAATCTCTCTATCTTGCTGAGATGGAGAATGAAAAACACACCTAGACATGCCCCTAAAGATGCCACTTTTCAAGCCTTCCTTAAACAGGTTCAGGCTAAACTGGCATTCCAAGCTGAAGAGGAGGATTCTTGCAAGACAAATTGTTGTGAGTTCTTGGAGGTTTCTCCCTCTCCTACTGTGATTATTCCTCCTGTACTTTCTGCAGGTGAGGATGCTACTTTGGCAGCCTGGCACAGGCCTGCTCAACTGCCTGCCGTTCTCAGGAAGGCGGATAAACAATATCAAAGCCCTGATACAAAACGTTATTATTCCTCACAGCCAGAAACAGACTTTTGTGATAATCGTGGCTGTTCATGACAGATTGAAGGTTCCCAAGCACATGAGCTCTCTTCCTCCTGACAAGGAGTCGAGAAAGCTGGATGAGACGGGGAAGAGAACTTTTGCTTCTGCTTCCCTGGGCCTAAGAATTGGTAACTATTAGGCATATATGATTACATATCAGAATTGCCTTTTTAAGACTATGGCTACCCTGGCTGAAAAATTGCCAGAGGGCCAGGACAAAATACTGGCTCAACAAACTATAGGTAATGGCCAGGAAGCTGGTAAGCACCTTCCCAGATTGGCCTGTGATGCCTCTGGTGCTACTGCCAGGACTGCTGCCTCTGGGATTTGCCTCCATCGCCACTTTTGGCTTAGAGTGGCTGTTTTTTCCTCTGATGTGCAAAAATCTGTGAGGAATACTTCCTTTAGGGGAAACCAGTTGCTTGGCAGTGTCATTGAGAATACTTTAAAGGACACTGTCAACCTTTTTTGCATCATATTATTTCTAGGTAAAAACACACATTTTATGATTGCTTACCTTCTCCAAAATTCATTGGTGTTGCTGGTTGTTTAACCTGTCTTCTTGCTTATTAGAACTGAAATGCATGGGAATGTATAGTTATACACAGCCTTGTTTTGCTCCAAATTGTTTACCTAAGCTTATTGCATATTTCTTGAACATTATAAACACCCTCAAACAGTGCAGCCACTCATGATACAATAGTCTCATCTACTCACACTGCATAATGAGTAACTAGATACTGTTGGGGGTGTTCCCGGGTCCAGGAAAGATGCAGTTTTAGTTGGTCAAGAAATGTAAACAAACGTTTTTATGTGGTAACACCAGCATGGTTGACACTCAGTTTTTTACTTTTTAAAAGGAAAAAGGACTCTGAATCAAACAATCAGCTACATCAGCAGTCTCTATAGATTGAGAACAATCATAAAATGTGTTTTTTAAACTAGGGACACTTTGAGGCCAAACTGGGTTGACAGTATCCCTTTAAGGGACTTGCAGTCTTCTAGAATGACTCTTAGATCCCTTCATACTTTGAACCCTAAGCCCCGGGGAAGGGATTGTGGTTCTTTTTACAAGCCATGTGCTCTTATAGGCCATGGTTGCTCCAGAGGCCTCAACCTTTCAAAGTCCAGCCCTGATGGGCTAGATTCCAAACCCCTTCACCTTTCGACTGCAGCCACTGCATCTCCACCTGCTTAACCTACCATTATCCCTCTGCTCCATTTCTCAGCCCTGGAAGATTGCCAAAGTTCTTCCACTTCATAAAGGGGGTGGTGCTTGTTTCCCAGGCAACTTCCATTCTCTCTCTCTCTCTCTCTCTCTGTCCTCCACTCCCTTGCCATACTGCAAAAGAAGCTAATCTGCTCCAGACTTCTAAACTACATCTCAGCCTCCAGTTTCCTCTCCCCTTTCCAGTCTAGTTTCTGGAAGCAGTACTCCACAGTCTCTTCCCTGCTGCTTGTCTCTGACTCCATCTTCTCTGGGATAGATAAGGGGCACATCACTGCTGACATATTCATTGATTTGGCCAAAGCTTTGAGCCTGGTGTCCCACCTGCTCCTGGACAAGCTGAGTTCTGCTGGCCTCTCAGCTCTCACTATTGACTGGTTCTGTTCCTACCTAACAGGCCATCAACAGTCAGTACAGGTTGGAGGCATCCTGTAACAACCCCTTCACATCTAGGCTAGGGACCCGCAGGGTCCATTCTGGGTGCCATCCTTTCCTCCATCTTCCTAAATGACCTCCCCTCCACTAGTGCCAACTCGCATATTCAGATTTATGCGGATGACACAGTCATCTTCATCTTTGGTCTTCTGTCGCAGACGTGAAAGACCTACTCTAGCAGGATTTCCACAACGTCCTGCGCTTGTTCCATTCCAACCATCTCTGGGTCAGTACCAGCAAACAGTGTTGATGACCTTTGGAACCATCCAGAAACTGGCCAAGCTCTCGAGTTGTCCTGTTTTCTTTCCCCTCTTGAAGCAGTGCAGTCCTTCAAGTACCTCAGTGTGTGGCTTGACATCAAGCTTGACTCCTTTGCTCACATCTGTGCAATCAATGCAAAACTCCACCCCAAGCTGGGTGCCCTGTACTGTGGCAAAGACAGTCCTACCCTACCCTAGCTGGTCCGCAAGGAGCTGGTCACCAAAATAGTGTTCCAGACAGTATTCGACTGTGAGGATATGATCTAGCTCCTTACTGTTCCTCCAATTACATCCCCCCACCCCAACTGGCAAACTGATACCCTCTAGGGCATCTTGCCCTTTTGCTGAAGGAGATATAAACCCTCCTCCACAAGGAGGCTGTGGAATTAGTCCAGGTTTTGGAAATAAATCAAGGCTATTTCTCCCACAGTTTTCTGGTTTCGTAATGGATCAGGGACTTAATGCCAGTACTAGACCTTTGGGGACTGAAAATTTTCATAGCATACAAGAAGGTTAGAATGGTCTCCCTGCAGTCAAGATCCACAACTTGCACAGAAATATAGAAACATAGAAGCTGTTGACAGAAAAGGACCTTCCAGCCCACCCAGTCTGCCCTAAGGTCCCTACCTTCTGTGCTACCATAGACCCTAATTGATCTCCAGCCTTACGCCCCCCCACCCATGTTACCAAGATCCCCTTGAGTCTATCCCATGCATATTTGAAACCTGTTACCAGTTTGGTACCTACCACTTCTGCTGGGAGGCTGTTCCAGATGTCCACCACCCTTTCTGTGAAGAAGTATGTCCTCACTTCCCCCGCTGTCTCCCCCTTCCAGCTTCATAGTGTGCCCCCTTGTCCTTGAGCATCTTTTTCTGTGCAAAATACCACCTTCCTGTACCTCATTGATACCTTTGAGATATTTGAATGTTTCTAGCATGTCTCCCCTTTCCCTCCTTTGAGTACATATTTAACTCCTTGAGTCTTTCCTCCTAGGGCTTCTGGCGCAGGCCATGCACTATTTTGGTTGCCCTTCTCTGTACTGCCTCCACAGTCTACGTCTGCAATATCTGCATTTCATGCTTCATGGCTCACACTACCAATTTTGTGTCTTGCCCTCTGGTTTGTGTTCTGCACCACATGTTTTAGATTTTAAAAAATATTTGCAGTGAGGGTCTGTATGTATTCCCTTACATAGACAATTGGCTGTTAAAAAAAAAAAAAAAAAGTCCAGTCTCAGGAAGCTATTATATAAACATTGTTTTGGATCTGGCAGTTGTTCAACCAACTGGGCATACTGGTCATTGAGCTAAAGTTGGTCCTTGCCCCTTGCAAGAGGTTCCTGTACATAGGGGCCATTCTGGACACTGTTCTTGGTCAGGCGTTCCTGCCCTCCGACTGTGCCATGGCATTGGTGGCACAGACACAGCTGGTTTTCTCCAGCGACTTTGTTGGACAGAGGTCTGCTAAGACTGACTGGCCTGATGGCAGCTGCCATCCTGCCTATCCTGCTGGCTCGCCTCCACATGAGGATCCCAGAATGGGTCCTCAGACTGCAATGGGCTCAGTACTTGGATGAGCTGGAGTGTCTAATAAAAGTCACTGACTCCTCCTACCTGTTGCTCCTTCCTGTGGTGGTTGGACTATTTCAACTTGGAGATAGGGTCCCCATTTCTAAGGTTGTTCACCCCACTGGTAATGACCATGGACACCTCAGGTTTGGGCAGGGGTGCCCATTTGGGTGCCTTCAGAACCCAGGGCCAATGTGTCCCTCTGGATACAGTGCTTCAGAGCAACACTCTGGAGGTGAGGACTGTTCTACATGGCCTACAGGCCTTCCCCACCCTCCTTCCAGGAAATCAGCTGTTAATTCACACAAACATTATGTTGGTGATGTACTATATCAGTTGACAAGGTGGGTTCATTGGTATGCTCTTTGCAAAGAGGTGATGAGAGTTTGGCACTGAGCAGTGAAATGCAACACAATCCTCTCAGCGGCGTTCCTCCTTTTCCTAGAACACACTGGCGGATCACCTCAGTCGATCCTGTGTGCTCTGCCATGAATGGAAACACTTGGACTCCGTTGTGGGAAACCTGTTTGAAAAATGGTGTCGTATGGACATAGAGTTGTTTGCATCTCTATACAGTGCAGAACTGTGGTGTTACTGCTCGCACACTCCAGGGCCTGGAGTTTCTTGGCGAGAGGTGTTTTCACTCTTGGAAAAGGAGTTTTCTTTATGCTTTCCCTATTCCCTCTAATACAGAGAGTTCTGGTCAGGCTGTGGGCTGAGCCTGCCACCCTGATTCTGGTAGCTCCTCACTGGCCCAGACAAATTTGGTTTCCCCTTCTCCAACAATTGGCAATGGAACTTCCTATCCCACTCCCCCTATGAGGAGGACTTTTAATTCAGGAGCAGGATGCACTGATGCACCCGGTTCTTCTATTCCTGTACCTTCACGCATAGCTCCTGAGGACATAGAACTCTTCGCTGTGGGGTTTCCCCAGTGGTTGCTTTTGTTTTCCTGATGACTACAAAGTGTCTGTCCAGTACATGTATTCACAAAACTGAAAACATTTGACTGTGTGGTGTACTCGTTATGCCTGGATCCTTTTACGTTTTCAGTTCCTAAAGTGCTGGACTATCTCCTGTCTTTTAAGGACTCAAGACTTGGGTATTCCTCTATAAAGGTCCACATGACTACCATGTCGGCTTTTCATGCCCTGACAGAGGGCAAGACTGTGGCCCAGCTGGAGGTTTGTCATAGATTCCTAAGGGATATCCTCCTCCTTCATGCCCCGGTCCAAGATCCAGTTCCAGTGTGGGACTCTAATTTGGTCCTAGAGACCTTCACTGTGGCTACTTGAGAGCTGCGCTTCCTCTCATGGAAGACACTGTTTCAGAAGAAAATGACGCCTGCTAGTACATCTCTGAGTTGCAGGCTCTGGTTGCAGATCTTCATTTATTATTTTTCACAAAGATAAGGTTATCTTACATTCTAGTACTCGTTTTCTTCTGAAGCTTGTGTCTGAAAGAACACTAAATCAGATTGTAACATGCCATTAATGTAAGCAGTGTGAAAAAGTGATATAATTGGTCAGAAAACATCACATGACATATTTAGAACCGTACATTAATTCCCTAGATATGCATGGTTCTGCAGTAATATGACTAACCAGCTGGGTAAAAAACTTAAGTAATTACAGTAGTATCCCACCCACCCACCCAGTGGACACAGTAGGTCCTGCAAGCAAAATCTGAGTGGCACTACAGCACAGAAATAAATAAAATAAAGAGCTTCACAAATTATTAATGTCAGAAAAGTGAGCACCATCCCACCCAGTAACTCTGTTCCCGAAAGTATAGCAATGCACTGAAATATAGAGAAATGTACGAGTAAGAGCGCAGCTAACAAATCAGTAAATCACTCTGCACAGACTACCACACCCGTGGCAAAAGTGACCAAGCGTACAACCTGACAGCCCACCTCATGCGCATGTAAACTGAGCAGCCCTACAAACTGTAAATCTTGGAGCAGTGCAGACAATAGTACACAAAATCAGAATGTGATTAGTACAAGCAATGCAAGTAGTACAGCAAGAAATCTACCGTGGCACTGTTCCCAGCAGTACTGTCTTGCTGTGCACCGTAGGTACACCAGTCATACCTTCTACCAGGATGGGGCGTAAACAATGTCAGTAGTTGTGCTCCTTGCATCACCGTTCATCACAAATTTCCTTTTATTGTTTTTAAAAAATTGTTAACCACAACATAGTGTACTGTTCATAAATAACTGATGGGAAATGTACACACGCAATGTTGTCTGGTGCTATGCAAACCATGGCATACCGACCAGAATCCACCACGGCCATTAATCATGTGAAAAATTATAAATGTCACAGTACAATGGAGCGAAAAAGAGTAAAACTTCTCACAACAAGTACGCAGTTTGTTACTGTTATTCATCTTTTCTAGCTTATAATAACAGACGTAGCTCAAGAACAGTCTTAAGAATTTCTGAGGCACAATGTAAATGTATATTGATAGTACAACGTGAACGCTGACGTTTGGAGATAGGCACAGCATGCTCCAGGTACACATCTGAGCAATGTTTTGTAAAACACAGTCAATGCTGAAATTTATGTTTAATGTCTTTTCAAGTAAACAGTATGTAAACAGTACCTAGCTTGCACGTACCATGTTACAAGTGCATTAATCCCCTCGACAGGAGGCATTTCAGGAACTGATGCATGGTTGGGTGGTGGGAAGCACTTGGCACCCCCAAACCCATGCATTAATTCCTGGGAAATGCCACCTATCTCGGGGATTAATGCTTACCTATAGGCCATTCTGTTTATTTTTCGTCTCCCACAGACAGCGTGGAGCATTGTTTACATATGCTGGACATCTGTTGCATTGTTACCTAGATCATAACAAAAGACTGTAGAAAATCCTCTCAGCTGTTTATTGCTTTTGCCCCCAGAATGGTGGGCTCCCTGATTACTAAACAGGGCCTGTCCAAATGGCTAGCCAATTGCATTAAGGTCTGTTATCAGAAGTGTGGTAAGCAGCTTCCTGGTCCTGTTCGTGCATGGTTCACCCATGGGGTGGCTGTCTCAATGGCTTGTTTTCAAAATGTCTGTGCTGCTAACATTAATGCTGCTGCCACATGGAGTACTGTTCCTACATTTACTAAACACTACAGTCTGGACATCGTCTCTCTTAAGACATGCCAGCCTCAGTCTCAATGTTCTGCAAGGCCTCCTTACTCAGGATCATTAGATCCTGACATCCTTCCTCAGTGCTTGGTTCTGTTTGGGAATCATTCCATGATGTGGCTTAGTGAAGGGAGATATCCTCGAAGAAGATGTAAGCAATAAGGCATGATGGGGTGCATTTGGAACTCATTTTACCGCACAGCCAGGGGCGTAATAAGGCATGAGGCTGAAGGCCAGGTGACTTTAGCCACTGGCCGTGCGGTAAAAAATTTTTCCTCGCACATCCTGGAGTGCCTTATTGCACTTATAAAATTGGCTCCTTTTTTTAAAACTTTTGCAGTTGGGGAAAAGCATGGTTATACGTAGAAACACTAGATTTACTTGTGTGCTTTATGAAAAATCAGTCCTTTCACCCACTACAAATGTCATTGTATTGTTGCCTACTTTCTTCTTCCTGTTATTTTTTCTGTTTTTTCCCACATTCAAGACATGAAATGTTTATCATGGAAGGTTTACCATGGAATACATGGATTCAAAATTCTACTCAGTTCACTGGTAGAATGTTACTCTCCTAACATACTATACACACACACACACGCACAACAAGGTCTCTGATACAGCCAGAGACTCAATTATCTCACTGTCAGGGCAAGGAGAAGAGACTGTTCTATATAGTGTATAGTGCCCTAAAATACAGGATCACTTCCATTTTTTGACCATCGTCTCTCACTGGAGACCCACACTCCTGGTCTGTCTAGCCCGCCGGCCAGCTTGCGCGCAGGAGTCACCAGTCGGCCCCTCCTATGAATGGTGTTGGTGGGGGTGATTGCATTGAGACATCCTCACTAATGCAGAATGAAAAGTCATTCTGCGTTAGTGAGGACATCATTACTGAAGCAGAACGACTTTTTGCAGTGTATGGATTTCCATAGACAACCACATTGGTGGCCCGAAGTCTGCAAAACTTTCTTGGTGGTCCTGACGCCAACAGCTTACAGTTACATGATGCAGCTCAATGAAGGAGATTCTCTGGAAGATCTGCTGTTACAGTAGATAACTATTCTTTCTTTCTTCCACCAGAATTGCTTGTTGAATCACTGCTAGAGTAATAACGGTTTGACCACCTCAATTCAGACTGCCAAATTTGTAAAAGTTTCCCAAAGCTATCCTGGATAACAGAGTAGGTAGACTGAGGGAAAGGGAGGCCGAGTAGTCCGCTGACCCAGATGGCCAGCCCGGTTCGGTTCTGACCGAACCAGAAGGAGTGCCCTCTGACCAGGGCGAAACTTCTTCGGGCAAAAGGAGAGCCGATTCTGAGGAGTCGGTTCCGGTTAAAAGAAAGAAAGAAAAAATCATCCGGTTCGGATCCACAAATTCTTTCTCCGACCGCTGATGAAATAGCCAAAGCGATAAGGATAGCTCAATGCTTAACGGTTCCGGCCGAACCGGCACCATCTGGCAGGGGCTCAGTTCAGTCGGTTCCCCCGGTTCCGGATTATACTTTAGAAGAATTTTATGAACTGGAGGAGGAGGAGGGAGAGTATGAGGATAATGATGATGATGGTGATTATGAAAGTCTGGGATGTGCCTATTGACCCGGACATCTCCCCAGACAGACCTTCAGGTGTTTCTCCTCCTAGGCTTTCTGAGTCTCCTTCCCACTTTATGTTTTACAAGAAAGTGGCTGAAACCCTCCAGCTTCCAAAGGAAGAAGCAGTGGAGGATCAGGAGGAGCCTGATTTTGTCGAAATGATGGACATCCCAGAGTCCATGAGACTGTTTATTCTCCTCCATAAATCTTTTGGGAAACAGACATTTAAAATCCTAAAGACTCCTAACTCCATACCTCCTGTGGACAGACGAATGGACAAGAGGTATACCCTTTCAGGCTCGGACACGGAGTTCCTTTCTCAGCAATGCAGTCATGTTGGGGTAGTGCAGGCTGCTGCCCGTGATAAGGCAAATATTCCCTTGGCATCACCCCCTCTCCCCCAAATAAGGACTCCAGGAGGATTGATGCCATGGCAAAGAAACAGTACATGGCAGCATCTTTGGGACTCAGGCAGGCTAACTATGGCCTACACAGCTAGATACCAGAAGTCCAGGTGGGACACTGTGCTGGCTCTGGCTAAACAGGCCCCTGACCAGCTTGCCAAGGAGCTGGAGCAGGTGGCTGCGGATGGGATTGAGGCATCCAAGGTGCAATTTCATGCTGCTGTGGACTCCAATGATGTTTTATCTAGAGTCATGGCTACATCTGTGGCCCTTCGGAGGATGGCTTGGCTCAGATGTACTAGCCTATCACAGGATACCCAGGCCAAGGCCATGGATTTCTCTGTCATTGGTAATTCTCTGTTTGGGGAGCAGACAGAGAATTACATGAAAAAAGATGGACGAGGACAGGACCACCTACAGGAGTGCTCAGGCCAAAGGAAGGCAAGCCACTTCTCAGAGACATTACTCCAGGGGCAGGGGCAGGCCCTTTCAAAGGCCTTTTTACCAAGCCCAGGCCTCCTCTTCTGCTTATGCTCAGAGGGGGTTCTTCAGAGGGAGAGGCAGAAGGGGAATGAGCAGGCCTGCTTCCACCCTTCAGCCTAAAGCCCCTGCCAAGCACACACCCTGATGGGTCTGCCCTGGCCGATTCTCCACTACCTGTAGGGGGCAGGCTGGCTTACTTTGTCCAGGACTGGAAGTTTCTGATATCAGACAAGTGGGTCCTGGAAGTAGTAAGCCAGGGACTGGTTCTCAGCTTCAAAAAATTTCCCAAGATGAGAACCAGATCCTTTCCACCTGCAAATCCATCAGAGACCCTTGCCCTGGAGGCAGAGGTTTCTTCCCTCCTGGCTCTCAGAGCCATAGAAAGGGTTCCAACCCTACACAAGGGCAAAGGATTGTACTTCAGGTACTTCCTAACCCCAAAAAAAACAGAATGGCGGCCCATCCTGGATCTAAGATATCTGAACAAGCACCTTTTAAAACCAAAGTTCAAAATGGTGACTCTGGGAATAATTCTGCCCTCTCTAAGGCCAGGGGACTGGCTAGCCTCCCTGGACCTCAAAGATGCCTATTTTCACATTCTCATAGGGTGCTCCCACAGAAAGTACCTCAGGTTCGAGTTGCCCTCAGGCCACTATCAATTCAGAGCAATGCCCTTTGGCCTATCATCAGCCCCAAGGGTGTTCACAAAGTGCCTGGCAGTAGTGGTTGCTTTCCTAAGGAGAAAAAAGATCTCCATCTTTCCATATTTGGCCGACTGGCTCATAGTGGGACAGTCTCCAGACCAAGTCAAGTCACATTGGCAAATAACTCAGCAAGAACTCACTTCCTTAGGATTCCTCCTCAGCCTTCCAAAGTCAGTTCTCGAGCCAGTACAGCTCCTCACCTTCATAGGGGCAGAGCTGGGTACAATAAGGGCCACAGCCTTCCTTCCCCTGGACAGGGCAAGGACCCTTATAGAACTGGCCTCTTCATTCACCCTTTAGGTGTCTCGACCAGCAAGGCACTTCCTGCAGCTCCTGGGCCACATGGCAGCCTCTACAGCAGTGGTCCAGGAAGCAAGATTTCAGATGAGGGACATTCAGTTTCACTTAAGAGCCTTCTGGTCCCAAAGAAAGGATTCCCTTACCAAACTAGTCCTAGTGACTCAAACCCTGATCCAGGCTTTGCAGTGGTGGCAGGATCAGGACAATTTGAGACAAGGAGTTCCTTTTGTCACTCAGTCTCATTCAGTGATACTCACCACAGATGCCTCCCTGCTGGCTGGGGAGCCCACCTGGGGGATCTTACCACCCAAGAGCTGTGGTCACCTCAAGAATCTCTGCTTCACATCAATCTCTTGGAACTCAGAGCAGTGTTTCTGGCACTACAAGCCTTTTCCAAATCTGTGCAGAACAAGGTGGTCCAGATCAGAACAGACAATACCACCACAATGTGGTACATCAACAAGCAAGGAGGCACTCGGTCTACGGCCTTGTGCACAAAAATCAATGAAGTTGTGGTCCCTGGCCTATTCCCTGCAAACCTCTCTGATAGCAGTTCACCTCCCAGGGAAGGACAATGTACAAGCAGATGCTCTCAGCAGGATATCCCAGGGCCATCACGAATGGACCCTAGATCCTCTAGTTTTTTAAGTGATTTTCTTGAGATGGGGCACTCCACATAGATCTTTTTGCAGCCCCAGACAATCATCAACTTCCTCTCTTTTGTTGCAGACCCACAGTCTTGGGCTCAGTCCACCTGGATGCTCTGATTCTGAATTGGTAAGGGAGATTTCTGTATGCTTTTCCCCCTTCCCTCTCCTGTTCAGAGTGTTAGTCAAGATCAGGTCTCAACCATGCAAAGTGATTCTGATTGCTCCAGACTGGGCCAGACAGCCCTGGTACCTACTGTTGCTGTCCTTAGTAGTCCACCTTCCCATGTCTCTTCCCAGGAATTACAATCTGTTGACATCCTCTTAAGGGAGGATTTGGTATCTGAACCTCAAATCTCTCAGTCTCAAGGCCTGGCTCTTGAAGAGTTAGAGTTTGTTGATCTGCACCTCTCTCAAGGGGTTCTGGATATCCTTAAGGCTTCTCAAAAGCCTTCCACCAGAAAAACTTACAACTCCAAATGGAAAAGGTTCACTATTTGGTGCTCTAATAAGCATATTTCTCCAGAATCTGCTGGGTTGCCTACAGTCCTGGACTATATGGTTCATCTTAATGGCTTAGGACTTAGGCTGGCTACACTAAAGTGCATCTGGCAGCTGTTTCTGCCTTCTTGTCAGTAGGCAAGCCCTCTCCTCTGTCAGCCCACCCTGTGTTTTGTAAGTTCTTCAAGGGGTTGCTGCACACCAATCCCCTTTAGGGACCCTGCTCCTCGTGGGACCTTAATGTTTGCATTGCTCAGCTTATGCAACCACCTTTTGAGCCTTTGTCCTCTGCAGAGCTTAAGTACTTGACTTGGAAAACTGTGTTTTTGGTAGCCATTACCTCTGCCAGGCGTTTCAGTGAATTGCAAGCCCTGTCAGTGGAGCCTGATTTCATCTCTTTCCATAGAGATAAAGTGGTCCTAAGAACTAACAGGAAGTTTTTGCCTAAGGTGGTTTCAGATTTCCACCTTAATCAGTCTATGTCTCTCCCTGTTTTCTTCACTGACCATTCCTTCTCTGGAGAGAGGAGGTTGCACAGCTTGGATGTTAAGAGGGCCCTCAGCTACTACATAGAGCGCACCAAGGGTCACAGGTTTGAGTCCCTCCAGTTGTTTCTCACGTATGGAGAGGTCGGTAAGGGCAAACCTGCTACTAAGAGATCTATTGCCAGGTGGATTGTCTCTTGACTACAATTCTGCTATGAAAAGCTAGGTAGAACCCCACCCTCAGGCCTAAGGGCTCACTCTACTAGAGGTACAGCTGCTTCCCTGGCTGCTGCCAGGGATATTCCTATCTTAGAAATTTGTCAAGCAGCCACCTGGAAAACAGTCCATACATTCACCGAGCATTACTCTCTGGATATCCAGGCTAGGAGCGATGCTCGGTTTGGCACAGCAGTACTTCAGAGCCTATTCCCAAAGTAGGTTCTGTCCCTCCTCCACGGAGGTACTGCTTGGTAGTCTGCAATAGTCAGAATACAGCAAGACTTCATGTTGTTTGAAGAAAAATTACTCACCTTAGTAATGTTGTTTCTTCTAATGGAGTCTTGCTGTATTCTGACCTCCCCTGCCTCCCTCTCAGAACCTGGTTTTGGGATGTGGGTGGGCAGGAGCAGTGTTGGCACCCTAGAGGTGCCCCTTTTTCACCCTCCTTTATTTTGGGTGTGTGTTGTGTTTTGTTTTTTGGCTTTCCTGACTTGAGTCTTTGCTTTGAAGCCAAAAAACCCTTTTTAATAAATTTAGTTACCAGTTGGCTAGTGTGAGTTTTACAGTTTCCACACAGAACTTCTAGTGAGTATTGCTCGTAAAGATCTGACGGTTGGAGTTTAAACAGCAGCAGACAGGAGCTTCAACCGAGCTCGTGCTGAACGTTCCATGCTGGCCATGGAAAGTTAACTCTTTGTTCTCCGAGGCAGTTGAAAGGCAGGACCTAACTGCAATAATCAGAATACAGCAAGACTCCATTAGAAGAAACAATATTACTAAGGTGAGTAATTTTTTCTTTGTCCCTATAGTTGTGGAAAACTAAAGATTTATAAGGATGACACAACATTCACTCCCAGTGCATGTGTTGTTTTGACCTAGCATAAGGCCTCTGACATATGCCAAGGCTTTAACCAGGCCACAAGAAGATGTCATCAAAAGGCTTTAGAGAGTTACCTTAAGGTGAAACCTACTATATGGAAGAGAAAGAGCATTTGTCACAGGCCTCACCTGCTCCTTTTACCAGCACCAGGTCAATGACTTCCCACCCCT
Source organism: Neoceratodus forsteri (assembly GCA_016271365.2). NCBI lineage: Eukaryota > Metazoa > Chordata > Ceratodontiformes > Ceratodontidae > Neoceratodus > Neoceratodus forsteri. Next base: position 1,685,746,845 of record CM057450.1, on the reverse strand, counting down.
CCCTGAGGGCTCAAGTGGCATCGTTGGAGCCTTGTTGGAGCCTGAACTGACTCAGCCAAAGAAAAATCTAAAGTCCTCAAAGACTTTGATGTATAAACATGATAATTCAGAGAAGCACAGAGACTCCCATTCGGAGACTTCTGCTCGTTTCTGGTCCCTTTTTTTTCATAGGTTTTTATGTGTTTTCTTTGTAGGCAATATTGTCCCACTGTCCCTGCCCGAGGCCCTAGCACAGCCGTACATGCATATGGAGGCACGTGTGCACACCGTGGTACGAAGCCCTTCCACCCTCAGGAAATCCAGATCCAAATGAGGGTACAAAACAGAAATATTTTTTATTAAGTGCTCCAGCACAAAAGGATCTACAGGCATACAATAAACAGAGCGCTCACTAGCCCCAGCGCTTTTACTCGAAAGGCCCAGGGCTGGTGGTCTGTGTGGCGCCTGTGAATCACGTGCTGGGGCAATATTTTGTACATGCCTACGTTTTAGATCTGGAACCTTCTGATTCTGAACTTAAGGTGCTGGTTTCCTGACGTTTGTTAGATACAAGGCAAACAGGGCTTTACTGCTGAGGACGAGGATTATTTCAACTCATTCTGTCTTGTGTGGCCATTTTGGATCAGGTTAAGCAGTAGCTGATTCCAACGCCATATAACGCTACTTGTAATAATGGGCTAAGAAATATCTTTATGAGTTTCTAGAAGGTTGCCCACTATGATACTTCCTCCTACTTATTCTGCTTTGAAAGATGCAATGATGACTGTTTGATACAGGCTTAGTGCTTTACCTGCTGTGCTTCAAACGTAGATAAACAGTAATTTTCTCAGAGTAAATCATCTCCATTGAGTCCCACTGATGGATCCAGACTGGAGGCACTAGGACCCTGAGGGAGCAAAACTTTGGCTAGAGGGCCAATGACAGCTACTGGCTATGGTGCCTACATGCCCCCACATGTTCCTGCAGGCATGCCAGTAACCATCACTGGCTCCCTCATCTACCTCAGTTCTGTTCTTCCCACAGTTGAGTGTGCACAGTGGGAGCAGTCATTGGGGTTCAAAAACTAAGTTCATCACTATGTTTTCATTGCCGACACTGTTCTTTTTTTAATTTCCACAATGCCAAAATCCAAATCAAAGGGCGTCGTGGGTATAAAGCCACCCATGATGTGTCAGTGCCCCTGTGGGAATAAAATGGCTTCAAAGAACCAGCATCAGCTGTGCTGCTCCTGCCTTGGACCATCTCACAGCATGGACTCCTGTGATGCCTGATTTTCAGTGGGTAGCCACACGTTGGGGATTCGAAAGCTGAAGTGGGATCAGCTAACCCCAACCTTCAGAGGTAGGCATTGTCGTAGGAAATCCATGGTCAGGTCTTTGGGCCCTTCCCTGGGCCTTTCCAGGACCCTCTGGTTCCTTGGAAGTGCAGGGCCCTCCTTCGCACTGTGTTGAGGCATCGCAGTCCCTAGGTATTCCAGGCTCATGGATGGCTAGAGAGAACTCTTCACCTTATTTACTATTCAGCTCAGTTGCTCCAGGATTAGGACTGGAGGGAAAATACAGAATCTATTGCATAGCCTCATAGAAACATAGAAATTGTCAGCAGATAAGGACCACCAGGCCCATCCAGTCTGCCGAAAGCCCTACACTAGTTTGTGGCCTCTGACCCTAACTGGTCAATAGCTTTTCACCCCACTTTCCCACCTCTAAAGTACACTTATGCCTGTCTCATGCATGTTTAAAACCCTCCACTGTGCTTGCCCCTACCACCTCCTGTGGCAGTGTATTCCATGTGTCCACCACCCTCTCCATGAAGGAAAACTTCCTCACATTTTCCCTCAGCCTGCCACCTTCCAATTTCATATAATGCCCTCTCATTCTTGTACATCTCTTATAGTAGAAGATGTCTCCCCCCCCGCACCTTGTTTATGCCCTTAAGGTACTTGAATGCTTCTATTATGTCCCCCCGATACCTCCTCTCCTCCAGCGAGTACATATTGAGGTCTTTTAGTCTCTCCTCATATGTTTTCTGGTGCAAGCCCTGTGCCATCTTAGTCACCATTCTCTGGACTGCCTCCACCCTGCCAATGTCCTTACGAAGGTGCAGCCTCCAGAACTGCACAGAGTACTCTAGGTGAGGCCTCACTAGCATTTCATACAGTGGCATCACAACCTCCTGCCTTCTGCTAGTGATACCCCTGCCTGTGCACCCCAGCATGTCACTAGCCCTTCCTGAAGCCATTGTACTCTGCTTTATGCCTCGCTGTATGATCGCCAGAATCCTGGAATATATCACCGTTTGGACCCATGTAAAAATTCTAAAGACATCCTTCCAGAGACTGGGGACAAGATGGGCCTGCAAATCCTAAGCAGATAGCCTTTTGGCTGGAAACACCTGTTGTCAAGGCACAGGGCAGGAAGCATAGGAAAACCAGGAGCAGTTGTAACATTCACAAGTGCCATTTTATTATTCTCAATAACAATAGAATAATTTTTTTTTTTAAATGTGCAGTCCTTCCTCTAAGGGTATCTCTAATTCTAAATTTCACTCTCTCTCTCTCTCTCTAACAAACATTGCTGCTCTTTTTATAAGAAGTCCTTGCCTGGCAGTTAATTTCTACATCCAGAACACATTGAGAGACATTCTGTTTTCACCCAAAATGTATAAAAGTTCTTCTCAGTTTCTTTCCTGCAGGTGAACAAAATAGAAGATCTCCTGTTGGCAGCTCTGCAAATGAGCTTGTGCTGCATCTCGGGGGTTTACCCCTGAGTTCCAAATAGTTTTTTGCAATCATTTCAACAATACAGTTATATATATTAGCAACCAAAGGGATCCCAGTTTCACATACAGATCCACATATATTTTTCCAACCACAGATAAGCAAGGAGGAAGAAAAGACAGAAACAGCAAGTGAAGGCAGAGAGATAGCGGGAGGTGGAGCATCGCGAAACCATCAGAGTGATCAATTCCTAGGTCTCACAAGAAAAGTTGATTGAGCAATCAGACAGAGACATTAAAAGAGAGGATAGAATAGAATAGATCCTTGCATTTAACTCTTTCTGCATAACAAATGGGACAGGGTCTTTATTCAACCCTGTTACAACATTGAAGTGTCTACAGGAGAAAGAATCCCTGATCTAAAAGTTCCAGAAACCATTTTATGATCCTCTGTCAGGCTGGTCACCATATCCTCTAAAAGAAACGAAAATTACTTATAAGGAAACAAAGGTGGTCAGATGGATTTACAGTGAGTTTTTCTCTCCCCATCCAAGGTAGAGAATTTCTGATGGGACATCTAACAGCTTAGATCTCAGATGATGGGGTTAGCCTACTGATGCCTTAGATGTTGTGGCTGAGGAAGGCAATGATACAGTTGGTCTTTTGGGTTCACCTCTACTTGAGATCTCTCTAACTGCATCTTCTTTACAGTTGGTTTCCAGTGTCAGAACAGTATAAAATTCCGATTTTGCTCTCTTTTATTTATTTGGAAACTGTTTCACCAGGAAAGACAACATGAACTGCAAGCAGCTCATTTATAGAAGCATCCTGGGGGGAAGGGGATTACATTGTTGGGAGAGCAGCAAACAACATTTCAGGAGAAGTGGAAAACAACACAGGAACACTACAGTGCAGTGCAAATTGCAAACGTAAAAGAGTGGTAGTGGTAGCCGAATGACCCAGACCAACCGGTCAGGGAAACAATCCTAGATTGAACAAACTGAGAGCATCGAGCGAATGACAATGCAGGAGTAATACAATAGCAGCAATGAATACAGTGCAATAACAATAACAAACCAGTACTGAGCCGAATGACCCAGAACAACTGAACATGGCAAGAATCCTAGAATGAAAAAAAAAACGGTGTTGCAGCAATCTGAGAGCAGAAGAACCCTCAGTGAAGGCAGACACAATGGAAGTGCAATGGGAATAGGCTGAACATGAGATATAAAGTGCTTAGGGACCCTTGGGGGGCCGGAATGAGACCAGTGGGGAGAAGGGAGGGCGATGAAGAGAGGATGAGGAGAGGGGAGGGGGAGGGGAGGAGGGCAGCCTAGCGGTGAGTTCCCCTTCAGGATGCAGAGAAAACCCTGCAAGGGAAAGGGGATAAAGGGAGGAGGTGGAGAAGGAATTGATGAGGGGAAACGGGAGGGAAGGGAGGGCGAAGGAGTAGGTGGTGAGGGGATGGAAAGGGAGAGGCGACTAGGTAACCTAATCTAGTCCCCCTCAGGATGCTAAAACCCCTGCAAGGGAAGAGGATTAGGGAGTAGGGGGAGAGGGGCCAGAACCTACTCACCTTAGGATGCTGAGAGCCCTACAAGGGGGTCAGAACATGAGCAGAAAGGACAGGGGGGAGGAAGGGCAGGCAGAGGAGAGAAGGAGAGTTCAAACCTAGGCTAGGGGAGATGAGTAGGGGATAAGAACTCGGGTGGGAGAATGGGAAGGGAGTACAATACAACAGGTAAGGAAGAGGAGAACAGTTAGGTAGGGTAGAAGCAGAATACGCCTTGGGAGTAGGGTACAGGGGGTTTAGAGACAAGTGCAGTTTGAGGAGTAGAAGTTGTGTAGGGCTAAAGAGAGATAGAGTTTTAGGACGAGAAGAGCCAGACAGGAGGTGGCAGGAAGTTCCAAAGCTTGGGGAAGTGATAGGAGAAAGTTTCCTGCCCGGTGGAGGTAGTGCGATGAGGGATTACTAGAGTGTGAGCATCAGTGGATCTGAGAGGGTGGGAGCAGGGGGAAGGGCCAGAGAGTGAGAGCCAGAGAGGTAGGATGGGAGAGTCCCAAACCAGTATTACGAAGTGAACTTGGAACAGTGGCAGAGACGCCTGCACTCCAGGGAGGGGAAAGCGAAAGAGTGATACAGGGAGCAGTGGTGAGAATGGTAGGGGGCGTCAAGAGCAGAGCAACAGAAAGCATTGAAAAGAGAATCTAATCTGGTGAGGAAAGTCTTGGAAGCAGAACTGTAGACTATATCGCAATAGTCAAAAATAGGGAGAATGATTTTCTGAATAATATCGCGCCGAACCATTAGTGGTAGGAAACTATGGTTCCTGTGAAGGGCACCAAGCTTGGGGTGCAGTTTTTGCAGGATGATATCAATATGTGCTGAAAAGTTAAGGTGTTGGTCAAGGCAGACACCTAGGTATTTAAAAGAGGAGGTGTCCTCTAGAGTAGTCTCATCAAGGGTATAGAAGGAGGGGAGGGAGGGCACCCTAGAGAGCCTTTCCCTAGTGACAAAGGTCATAGAGACTGTCTTCTTGGTATTGAGGAAAAGTTGATGCGAGCTTAGCCAACGTTGAACATTATTGAAGTCAGTCTGTAGTTTGGAAGTCACATCAGAGGGAGATTGACCAGAGGTGAACAAGACTATGTTGTCAGCATACATATGGATAGAGGATGATGAGCACACTGACAGTAGGTCGTTTAGAAAAATTGAGAATAAGAGTTGGCCAAGAACAGAGCCTTGAGGCACACCAGTAGAGATGAGTAGTGGTGGGGATGAAGAGTCAGCTATTTTAACTGATTGGGTGCGACCAATGAGGTAGGCCCTGAACCAGCTATAGGCTAACTGAGACAAGCCAGCTGATGAGAGGATGTGAGGGAGGAGGGAGTGGGAGACATTGTCGAAAGCCTTGGCAAGGTCGACAAAGATTGCAGAAGTGATGTGGCCTTGATCCATGGCTGTAGAGATAGAGTCAATGAGTCTGAGTATGGAAGTGGTTGTGGAGTGATTCTTTTGAAAGCCAGATTGGAAGGGATTGAAGAAGGAGGAGTCATCAAGAAAGGAGGAGAGCTGGGAGAGAACAAGGTGCTCCTGAAGTTTAGCTAGGGTGGGAAGGAGTGAGATGGGGTGGTAGCTCCTAGGAGAAGAAAGGTCACCACCCTTAGGTAAAGGGAGGACTGTAGCATGTCTCCAGGTCACAGGGATAGATGAAGTGCAAAAGACAGGTTGAGGAGGTCGGAGAGTGGAAGGGAAATAGCAGGCGCAGCGAGGTACAGCAGCTTTGGATCAAGGCCATTGGGGGAGTGACCCTTTGATGGATTGAGAGAGAGTAATGCATGTAGAGTGTTACTGGGTGAGAGGGGTGAGAAGACAAAGCTGTCAGTGGGATGATGGAGTTGGGGGGAATGGGGGGCAGAGAGGTAGAAGGGAGGGTAGGAAGGGACGCTAACAGAGTGGAGGCGCAGGAAGTAAAGTAGGAATTAAATTCCGCAGCTACTGTGGGATGGTCAACAGTGAGTTTGTTGTTTATTTTGAGCAGTGGGGATGGGGGTTTACTTTGGGGGGAGAAGAGAGAGTGAACTACAGTCCAAAACTTCGATGGGCTGTTTATATTAGTGTTAAAAGTGGCTCGAAAATATTCTGCTTTAGCCAGGCGGATGGCTTTGGTACAAGCATTGTGGACTGTTCTGTAGATAGCGAGATCACTAGTGAGTTTGGAGGATTTATGGGTTTTCCATGCAATGTCACATGTTTGTTGACGGGCCATGAGCTCAGGAGAAACCCAGGTGAGGTGGCTACCATGCACTCTGACTTGCTTTAGGGTAGCATGCTTGTTCCAAATTGTGGTAAAATTAGTGGTAAAGTATTCCAGAGCATGATCTATAGAGTTGGTTAAGGATATGGGAGACCAGTCCACTTGAGTTAAGTCATGATGTAGAGGAGCGAGTTCTAGTGATTTATAGGAGCGGATCGTTATTAGTTTGTGGGGGGCCTTGGGTCTGTGAACCTTTCTGACCAGGTATATCATGTGATGGTCACTGAGAGCATCCGGGAAAAGGCCAAATTGGATTACCCTTTGGGGATGGGTGGTAAGGGCCTAGTCAATAAGAGAGTGGTTTGGGGTTTTATGGTTCAGGCGTGAAGGCTCCTTGATTAATTTGGTCAAGTTAAGGGCAGCTATGTCAGTGCGAGTTTTCTCTAAGGTAGGAGACAACCAGTTTAGCTTTAGATCCCCTAGTAGGTAGAGCTCACCCGAGGAGGTAAGGGTCCTATTGGTAGTGATAAGTTCTGTGACTACAGAGTGGTGTAGATGAGGACAGCAGTAGGTACCTGCAATGTAAATTGGTACGGAGAAGGGAAGAGTAAGTCTTATGACAATGGCATTGTAGGCCTTGGGATCTGTGGTTGAAAGAACAGTAGTGGTTTGGAGAGAGGAGGAAGAGTAGATAGCTACCCCCCCCACCCCTGGGGTAACTGCATACCCTGGGATTGTAATGGAAGAATCAGTTGGTTAGCCAGGTTTCTGATAGCACGAGGACATCAGGATTAAGGGATACTACCATTGGAAGGAGCAGGTCGAGCTTTGGAAGGAGACTACGGATGTTGAGGTGGAGGATTTTTAGGCCATGCGGGGAGAGGGACAGGGGTGGGGGGGTAGTCATAATACTGAGTGAGGGTCTGGGGTTAGGATTTGTATCACCTGAAGAGAGGAGTAATAGGGAGATAATGATGAAGTGAAGCTTGGTACTCTTGAATCAGGGCATATTTGTGGGTCTAGTTGAATGGGGTGAGTGGCTTGGAGTGGAGAGCTGAAATTTAAGGAGATGTAATAGTGTGTAGGAGTAAGGTATAGTTAAGAGAGAGAGGGGGAAGGGCATGGAGTGAAGTGGTTCCAATTATGAAGGATAGGTGAGGGAGTAGCCATTTGGATGATAAAGGGGTAAGCAGGGAGGAGGGATTTTGAAGGGGGTGTGAGGAGGAGTAGACGTACTTTGCAGTAGAAGAGGAGGAAGAGAGCGCAGGATATAAAGTAGGGGAAAAGGCGTGGGGGGGTTATGAAAGAGAGCATATTTCAGTACTGCTAGTGGGCAGCTTAGCTGGGAGAGTAGACCTAGCAGGTGTGAACTTAGCTCTGGTAGTATAAGGGAAGTAAAGGGGAGAGGGGTAAAAGAGAGGGCTTCTCTCTGTTCTCTTAGGAGACGATTCTATAATGATGGATGCCAGCCTACTTGCTGGGGCACAGTACCAAACTAGGTTCAAGTTCAGGTGTCTGGGGACCAGAGAAGATTCTTCAGATAAGCAGTCTCGAAATGAGTGTTTTTTTTTCCACTTGCCCTCCTTCTCCAGGAGCAATTCAAGTTCCAAGCAGTGAAGGTAGGCTTAGAAATTACAGTGAAAGTCATGAACATGAACAATCAAGGAAGTACAAGCAACAAAAACGTGCTCATGGCAGCCCTAAAAGTTCTTTAATGAGTTAAAGAGAATCTCCTATCTCTGTCAGCTATTTATCTAGCAGGAGAGCTTTGTGTCATGGCACACGGGCTCAGTCCTTGGATTGTGTATCCTGGAGAGTGGTTTCTGAACTCAGATCAATTTCATCTCCCGTGCTATTTCTGTGGGGTGAAACAGATCATGTCTTTGTCTCCGGGGCAGATACTCAAGTTCTTCAGCCCCTTCAGGTTTCCACAGGTAGAGGAAGTCATTCTGTGATCAAGGCAGTATAGAAGGTGGTGGGGGAAGGGTGGAGGATGGTCAGGTGCCTTCCTGGGGCATCAGCCATCTGGGACATAGAAACAATAAGGAGGATAGTGGATGGAGGGGAGCTGGGGATGTTGGTACACTTGGGTACCAGTGATCTGGAGAACCAGCTTGTGGAGCAGGTGAAGCTGAACATTTACAGGCTAGGTGACAGATTGCAGGCATACTCATCCTCCCTGTCCTTTTCAGAGGTCCTCCCTGTGTGGAGTGGTAGGGAGGGAAAGACAGAGAAAGGAGGGATGTGATAGTGGAATTAAATGGATGGTTAATGGTATAGTGTCAGGAGAAGGGGCACCGCATTTTTGGGGACTGGGGAGTACTTCTGGGAGAGGAGGCTCTTCAAAGGTGACAGCCTTCATCTGACAAGAGGGGGAACAAACATAATGCTACAGAAGTTTGACGTCTACATTAGACAGCTAAGCCGACTGCAAGAAACACTGATGCTAGGGGAACCATCATAAAGTGAGTGAGAGAGGGAAATCCAGCTAGTGCTTCCCCTATACTGGTGACTGGTAGAAGTAAGGTGGGTGACAATAAAGTTGAGGTTCAAAATGGAGTAGTGGAAGAGGCAAAGGGGGAAGGATCTCAGGGTCTGCACGCAATAGGAAAAAAAGGCAAGGAAAATGTGAAAAATGCAGATGTAAGATCACAAAACGGCAAAAAAGGATCTAGAATTAGTTGAACGGGCATCTGACATAATACCAAGAGTCTGAATAATAAAATCAGTGAGCCCTAGGCATTGGTGGCAGACACTGAGGTGGACCTTGTAGCCATCATAGAAACTTGGGCAACAGAAAATAATGACTGGGACTTGTCAATCCCAGGTTACACAATGTTTAGACAGGTTAGAGAGGAAGGCAAAGGGGGGGCATAGCCCTGTATATCAGGGAGGGCATAGAGGCTGTGGAGGATGGACACATCAAGAGAAACAAAGGGGAAATAGTCACTGTAGGTTCACCTCCTGGTGCCCTCAGGCAAGAAAATATGGGTGGGACTGATCTATAGACCACCAGGAAAAGGGGAAGAGAGAGATAATGGAGCTCATGGAAGAGCAGGCAAGTGGAGTGAAGAAGGGGTAAGTGGTGGTGGTGAGTGATCTGAAACTGTCCGATATCGACTGGGATATTCCATTGACTAGGTGCATCAGAAGTCAGCCAAAAAATGTAAGGCTGTGCACCTAGGGAAAAAAAAAAAAAAAAACAGGACACAGTACTAGATGGGATGGGTTAAACTGAGCACTACAGCTGTGGAAAGGGACCTGGGAGTCATCGTTAGTGACTCCCTCAAACAGTGAGGCTAATAAGATGCTGGGGTGTATCAGAAGGGGTACTGAGGAGGTACTACTACCTCCATATATGTCACTGGTGAGGCCACATCTGGAATACTGTGCTCAGTTCTGGAGTCCTCACCTAAGGAAGGGCAGAGACAGGCTGGAGATGGTGCAATGCAGGGTGACCAGAATGATTCATGTCCAGCAAGGTAGATCTTATGAAGATCATCTGAAGGCACTAAACATGTTCTCACTGGAGACCAGGTTGGGGGGGGGGGGATATGATGCAGACCTTCAAGTTCTTGAAGTGAATAAATAAAGTGAACTGCGGGGAACAATTTAGCAGGAGTACAGAGCCAAGAACCCAATGTCATGTGTGGAAACTGGAGAGGAGAAGGTTTAAGAGGGATGTGAGGAAATTCTATATTATGTAAAGGGTAGTGGATCTGTGGAACTGTCTTGTCAGCGGAGGTTGTGGCTGTCAAGAACATTAATGGTTTGAGGAACAGCTGGGATAGAGTGAAGAGTTTGGTGGGGTAACCTGTTAAAACGGCGTCTGAACTTGAAAGACTCGGATATGAGTGACTCAGGTTCAGTGGTCATTATGTGAGCTACCCTGAAAGGGTAGTGATGGGCAAGCAGCAAGGTGATCGGAAGCACAGGATGGGGAATGGAAGAGGAGGGAAGGTATATGGGAGGTAGTGCGGCGAGAGGCTGTCGAGGTGGTGGTGAGGGTGGCTGGCTACAGTGGGGAGGGTGCAGGGTTTGGAGCTGGGGAGGAGCACGATATTTTGTGTTTTGCGTGCAGGAGTTAATATTTTTACAAGGTTCTCCCCTCGACATACGCACCCGAGTTGAGAATCATTATAGGGGCATAGCCCCACGATAAATTATATAAAAAACATTTGTTTTCGCTGGTGTTGCCTTTTGGTTTTTCGGCAATGTACATTTGCTCTAACGGCGATCGCTATGTGGTGAACGCCATTATAACATGGAACCATTTGGTGGTTGGTCAGGTTGGTAGCACTATGGAAGGGAGCAGGGGGTGGATTGCAAGGGATAAAACTCTGCATGCACAGTAGGTCCTGGGGCCGATAGGGAACTCTGGGCAGTCTGGATGAAACTTCGGTCTTTTTCTGCAGTCATTGTCTATGTTTCTCTAAGTGGTTCTCAGAGGGGGGAATCCAGGATTGTCTACCCATTTTCCTCCACTACTGTTGCTTCCAAAGGTACTAAAATAAGTTTATGCATCAAGCAGAAACTGCCTCCTGATAGCTCCAGAGTGTACAAAAGACCCCTGGTTCTTGGATCGTATAAACCTGTTGACTCAAACAAATTTCGCATCCCCCTCACAGGGACCTGCTGAGGCTGTTTCGCCCAAATACAAAGAATCTGCAGTTGGCAGTCTGGATTCTGAAAGCCTGCTTGTTCGACTAAGGTGGTGGACACTATCATGTCCTCCAGGAAAATCTCTACGTCCTCTACGTACTGTATGAGAATCTGGAACATCTTTGCCATCTGGGCACGAGGCTTAGGCCTCAAGGTGAGGAAATCCTCTGTAGTTTAGATCTTGGGTTTCCTTCAGGTTGGAGTAGATAAGAGCTTAGTCCTAAGCTTTGTTCATGCCAGGTTTCAGCTTTGGGGGCTGTTTGGGCCCCCGGATGGTTCTTTGCTTGGAATACAATCTAACTTCATCAGAGTTTTTCGAGCAGTTACTAGGAACCATCCCTTCTTTTGGTCACCTGTACGAGTCATTGGCTGCCTTCTCCAGAAATATTCTGTTCATCAAGATATAGTTTCCCGATAGCTCTCTGTTCCACCAGACAGTTTAGTAAGCTTCAAGCTATTGTCTGTGAGAAGCCTTACCTCATCTTGCACCTCAACAAGGTCGTCCTCAGGATTCTTTCCTTCTCACTCCCAGGAGTGCCCACTGCCTTTCACATGAACCAAGAGGTTTGTCATCTGTTCTTTTTGCCAGTGCTAGCAAAGCTCAGAGCAAGCTGAGTGCCAAAATGGGTGAGTGCCTAAGGAATGCACTAGCAAATGGGCGGGAAGGAGGGGTGGAAGAACAATGGGGAATAATAAAAACTGCCATCACAGAGGTAACGAGCCTTTGTGTGAAGCAAAAAAACAAAACAAGACGATGTAAGAAACCACTATGGTTCTCAAAGGAAGTGGCAGTGAAGGTTCAAGAGAAAAAGAAAGCATTCAGGAAGCACAAGGAATCGCAGCAGGAGCAGGACAGAGAACTGATCAGTTAAAGCAAAAGGAGGCTGGAAGGCAGTCCGAACAGCAAAGGCCCAAACCGAGGAAAAGATAGCCAACCCAGTTAAGAAGGGGATAAAACCTTTATAGGTGCATCAGGGAGCAAAGGAAGACCAAGGGAGGGATAGTGAGGCTTAATAAAGGGAGGGAGGAGGGGTGGGCAGAGGGAGACTTGAAAGGCAGAGATACTAAACAAATATTTTTGCTCAGCATTTACAAAGGAAGAGGAGGTACATAAAACAAACAGTAGTAACACTCTGGATACAGAAGTTGATACCAGCCCATTTACAGAAGAAAGGGTTCTGAAAGAACTCTTAAAACTGAAAGGTGGACAAAGCAATGGGGCCTGATGTGGTTCATCCCAGAATTTAAAAGAACTAAGGGTAGAACTAGTGACACCACTGACTACCCTTTTAACAAATCAAGGGAGGATGGGTGGTACCCGAGGACTGGAGGAGGGCAGATGTGATTCCTTCACAAAAGTGGAGCAAGGCAGAAGCAGGAAACTATAGACCTGTTAGTTTAACCTCAGTGATAGGGAAATGATGGAATCACTTCTAAAGGAAAGAATTGTCGAGTGTCTAGAGGCCAGAGGGGCACAGGACCCTAGGCAGCATGGATTCACAGCGGAAGGTCATGCCAGATGAATCTGATAGATTTCTTTGACTGGGTGACCAAAGTAGTAGATCAGGGAGGGCTGTGGACATGGCCTACCTAGACTTTAGCAAGGCATTTGACACAGTCCCACACAAAGATTATTAAGTTAGCCAGCCTGGGAGTGGGTCCCAAGATGACAGCCTGGGTAAAGAATTGGCTGGAGAATAGGACACAGAGAGTAATAGTAAATGGAGTCCACTCAGAAGAAAGGAGGGTAACTAGCGGGTACCGCAGGGTTCAGAGTTAGGACCAGTCCTCTTCAATGTCTTTAAAGCTGACATTGCAGAAGGACTGAAGGAAATATGTCTCTTTGCAGATGACACTAAGATCTGCAAAAGAGTTGATGCACAGGTGGGGTGGAAAGGATGAGAAGGGACTTGGCAAGGTTAGAGGAATGGTCAAATGTAGGCAGCTTAGATTCAATGCTAAGAAGTGCAAGGTAATGCACCTGGGAAACAAAACCCAGGAAGAGTACACAATGGGGGTGAGATACTAACAACAACAAAAAATGGAAAGGACCTGGGGGTAGTCATATCAGATGACCTAAAGGTGGGCAAGCAATGTGAGAAGGCAGCAAGGAGGGCTGGGGGATACTGGGATGCATAGAGAGAGGCATCACCAGTAGAAAACAGGAAGTTATTATCCCTCTGTACAGACAGCTGGTGAGACCCCATCTGAGTACTTGTGCAGTTCTGGAGACCCAATCTCCAGAAAGACATAGACAGGATGGAAGCTGTCCAGAGGAGGGCAACTAAAATGGTGCAGGGTCTGCACGGAGGACATATGAAGAGAGACTTAAGGAGCTTATATGTATAGCCTCGAGAAAGAGGGAGAGGGGGACATGATAGAAACTTTCAAGTCACCTCAAGGGAATCAACAAAGTCCAAGAGGGTAGCATCTTTCAAAAAGAGGTGTGCAAGAACAAAAGGGCACAATTTGAAGATAGAGGGGGGCTCAGAGGTAATTTAAAAGTATTTTTTCACAGAGAGGTTGTGGGATGCATGGAAATGGCCTTCCGGAGGAGGTTGTGGAGTCAAATCAGTGGTGGGATTCAAGCATGCATGGGATAGTCATAAGGCAATTCTGGGGGGTGGGGGTAGGAAGAAGTAGGCTGCTGGTTAACTAGGATCTGCAGCTTATCCAGTAGGTAGGGAAATGGGCAGACTGGGTGGGCCAAGCGGTCCTTATCTGCCGTCAAATTCTATGTTTCTATGTAAGCTGATTTGATCCTTCTGCAAAAATACAGTGCATGTTTTAAGTTCTTTCTTCCACACACACTGCCTGGTTTGAAAGGTATAAGCATGGCCTTAGCTGGGATTATTATTAATGTTATATTGCATGGCAGTAAGTGTGGACCGATGACTGTTAGGCTGTGAAATGCTCATGTCCCCAATATTCCATACCGTTGTACGATCATATGCACATACGAAGGTGCCAGCAGAATAAGGTCTTGGGTCTATTGAGTCCGCTCTTGTAGTATCCCCAAATGCCAGTGAAGGACTCGGGGCACAACTGATACTCCCTCTATTCTGGCTCCACCCCTTTTGACCCTGACATTACCCTTTACCCTGTCCCAGCCTCTTTTGAAGCCATACAGTGTTTCAGGTGATGTCAGCTTTAAACTGTGCCAGTGGGTGCCTATCAGGGGTGCACCTTACCCATTTATTATCAATTCCCAATGTTGGCGTTAAAGTTAACAGAAAATGAAATTACAGTAAATCTGATAGAGCTTTTTTAATTCACTCAGCTATTTTAAAAACAGCTTTTATTACTAGTGTTATAAGCAAGCAGTAAGACACGACAGGTTGGGCCTTATGTTGTGAGAACCACCTGCCCAGGGGCATAGTGAGGCCCAATGTCAGAGTTGGAGGGCCTTACAGCTCCTGAAAGGGTGGTTATTTCAACATAAGAACCACCCTGAAGTGTCTTATTGTGCTTATAAAATGAGTAATATGGATTTTTAATTTTAAAAAAATTATAAAGAAAAACAAGAAACATTAAAAATAAATTGTTTTATATGTAAAATACTTCCTCCGATAGCCGTAACTAAGGGGAGCTGCAACCGACAGATTGGGTTGGAGGAGATCACCCAGTCGAAAGACTTCAGGGCGGTCAGAGGCTTTACATCGCCATGGGTCGTGTTTGAACCATCCTTGTATGACTCAAACGGGTCATCCATGTTGTCCTCGTGGACCCACACCTTCGACCATGCCTCGATCAAAGACCTGCCCACCGACTACGGGCCAGTGTCTTTTGGGGCTCTCCTCCATTTTGGTATCACAATTCATGCATGTATTCTTAACCCTTAGACTGCTGACAGAATTAGAACATACAGGAATTCTGAACCAATATAGCAGTCTGCGGCACAGCAAGAGTTAAAGCCAGTCCAGAAGATGGCGAAATACCCCTTCATGGACATTTTGGACAAGGACAGCTCCCCTGGGTTTGCCTTTCCCATGGCTGAGGTCATCCTGGGACCGGTCCTGGAGTTCTGGCAGCGCCCAGCATCCTGCCCAACACCCCGCAACCATATGGTCTACAAGTATGCGTTCCCCCTGGGTCTCTTTCAGGGTTCTCAGACCATCCTCAGCCGAGGTACTTTACTCAGACTTGGCCTTCTGGAAGTTTGAGGGCAAAGGGGATGTGGACAAGCTCCCAACGAGAACTTTTAAGAAGCTTGACCACACAGCCAAGAAGGTCCGTGCCATTTTTTTTCCTCTTTTTCTCCATCAGGTGAGCTACACCTTAATAAGTGCCAGCTTTGGTCACTCCCTGCTGATAGTGCTGGATGATGTCCTCCCTCACCTTCCTGCTGACTAGCAGCTGCCAGTGAAGTTGGTAAGGAATCAGGGTCAAGCACTGGCTAAACACCAGTTACAGATATGACTCCTGTGCCTGTGCCATGGCAGTGGTTGTTGCCATACATCTCAGGGCCTGGCTGAGGTTGTTCACCTTCACTGCAGACACTCAGCACAAGTTGGCTGATGTCCCTCTCATGAGGATTGAGAAGTCCAGTGCTACCCTGGACTCAGTGACGTCATTCTGAAGGGACCCTATGGCTCAGCAACCTAAAAAGAAGCCTTTTCAATGTTGAGTCGTTTCAGCCAAAAAGCTCGGTGTAGCAGCTGACAGGATCAATAACGGCCTGACGATCCCAAGGTCAAGTTCTCTGGCTAGAGCCCAAAAAGAGGCGGGGATAGAGGAGGTGGTGCCCCTCTGGCCCCAGCGGCCAGTGGCCCCTCCAAGGCTGCCCAGTGACAGTTTGGGGGGTGTCAGCCTCTCCCACCTGTTCAGCCCTGGCCCAGCTCCTTGTGGGGGTTGGTTCTGCACCTCTGGCCTTGTTGGTCCATCATTACCACAGACAAGTGGGTCCTAGAGATGATAGGTGGACGGTTGCCTCTTGATTTTTTTTTTTAAATCAAGCTTTTTGATCCCCACCTCCCACCTACTTTGGCGACGGGGGTACATGGTAGAGTTGGCAGGCAGCTCTGTGCCCCCCTCAGAGGGACTCAGTCTCTGGACCCCGTGTCTCCGCACCTGACCCTTCAGGCAATCCCCCGTGGGTTGCCCCTCCCTCCCATGGCAGGGCCGAGGGTGAAGGGTGTCGACTTTCCCTACTCCCCCAGACCAAAATCTAGACTCTGGGGGGCCGGTGTGATGCTGTCATGGAGCCTGTCAGCTCCATGTTTTACACATTTTTCTCCCCGGCCCCTGCCGTGGTTGCTCGCATGCGTGGGAGGCACAGCGCACGCAGTGACCCGTGGCACCTCCACCCAGCCACTTGAATTGCACTACCTCAGGCCCCCACCGGGGCAGCCTGCAGCAGGCATGGCTGGGTCCCCACCTGGGAGGGGAGATCTCCTTGTGGCTGCTCAGTCCATCTCCCAGCTGACCACCCCCCCCCAACGCCAACCCCCAATTACCTGTCTCGCCAGTGTGGCATCCAGTGTCTCAACTCTCAGCACCACCGGGCCAGCCCCTTTCCTCTTGATTTTGAGGCTGTCCCTTCTTACCGATCCCATGCTCCTCATGAGTCTTCGGTGTCGCAGGACACGCTGTCAGTCCTCCTGTCCTAAGTGAGGACATCACTCAGCTCCTTTTGAAAGGAACCATAGCCCATCTGCCAGATGCCCTAGCAAGTTAGGGGTACTGTCCAGGTACTTCCTGGTCCCAAAATGGACAGGGGGCTGGTACCTTATACTGTATCTGTACAGCCTGAATCAGTTCATCTGGAGGCACGAGTTCAGGATGGTCACTCTGAGCCAGATCATACCATACCACCTCTAGAGCAGGGCATATGTTTTTTCTCCCTGGACCTCCAGGGTGCATTCTTACATATCCCAGTCCACCAGCGGTATTCCACGCAAAAGGGGTCCTTTGTCAGTTCCAGGTCATGCCCTTTAGCCTCTTGTCCATGCCCAGGGTTTTCACTAAGTGCATGGCAGTGGTTGCAGCCTTCCTGCAGCGCATAAGCATCAGAATGTATCCATACCTGGACGACTGGCCGAGCCATCCAAGGAGGCTGTGGAGCGATCCATGGATCTGGCCATCCAGACCTGCAGAGACTTGGGCCTGTTGGTCAACCTGGACAAATCTGAACTGATCCCCTCACAGGTCATCAAGTTCATTGGGGCAGAGCAACACTCCATGCGTGTCAAGGTCTGTCTCATTGTGGACTGAGATCAGGACCTTACCTCCTTTGCTTAATCATTTTAGGTTGGGCTCTCATGCCCTGCCTGGGATTTCCTCTGTCTGCTAGGGTACCTGGCATCCACCACCAGCATGGTCCACCAGGCATGCTGGCAGATGCGCTACCTGCAGTGGGAGCTGAGCTGACAATGATCCCAGTGCTTAGGACACCTGGTCCAGTCAGTCGTTGTGACCCAGTCAATGTAGGACTCCATCCAGTGGTGGCTGATCCCAGAACATCTGGAGGAAGGAATCCCATTTGTTCTCCCAGAACTGACCATTATTCTTTGTCCACCCAGAACCAGCCATTATGCTCATGATGGACGTGTCTCTGGTGAGCCCGGTAGCACATCTGGCAGACGACAGAGCCTGTGGGTTCTGGTCACCCTGAGAGTCCCAGCACCACATCAACCTACTGGAGCTCAATACAGTGTGGTTGCTCTGATGGTGTTTGTTCCTGTAGTCAGGGGTCAGGTCATGCAGGTCTAGATGGGCAACACCACGACAATGTTCTACCTAACTCACTCAATTTCTTCCCCTATGTTGGAAGGCCTTCCGCACCTGGACCCTCATACACAACTTGGGTGCAGATCTCCTGGCGAGTCATGTCACACATGCGAACAGTCAACTAGCAGACATGTCGCATGAGTGGTCCCTATATCAGGAGTTGGCACACCACCTATTCTTTCAGTGCAGCACCCTTCTGCTGGATCTGTTTGCCTCCTGGGAGAACTCCAGATTGAGGCTGTTTTGTGCCCCCACCAGTGTCCAGGACACTGATGGAGGAATTCTTTCAGGAGACCCTGGATCCAGGCCTCAAGTATGCCTTTCCTCCCTTCCCCTTGATCCACAGGGTGGTGGTCAAGGTCCAGAGGGACAAGGCACTGATGATCCTGATAGCTCCAGACTGGCCACACATTACTGGTACCTGGATCTCCTCAGCCTCAGCAGAAGGCTTCCATGGCAGTTGCCTCTTCACCTGGACCTGCTGACTAGACAATAGGGGACGGTCCTGTACCCGGATCTTTATTCCCTGCACCACGTGGCCTGGTTCCTGAGTGGCTAGAGTTCCAGGCTTTGGGTCTTTTGGAAGTTCTGCTGCATGTTGTGGAGGCTTTCTGAAAAGAGTTGACATGCTGTTGCTACACCTGTAAATGGAAAATATTTCCCATTTGGTGTCAGGACAAGGAACTTGGTCCACTTGCCTGCCTTGTGGCTACTATCCTTGAGTACTTTTTGTCCCTCTCTCAAATGAGACTGCCAGTGACACCCTTAAGGTGCACCTGGCAGCCATCTCTGCATACCAGGAGTGGGCTGGTATGCCAAAAGTGTCCCAGGAGAAGGTGGTTGGGTGCTTTTTCAAAGGCCTTGACCACCTGTCCCCTCTGCTGCGGGAACCACGACCACCATGGAACTTACTACTGGTGCTGGCTGTGCTCATGGGCAAACCATTTGAGCCTATGCACAGGTGTGAGATGTCACTTGTCATGGAAGATGGCCTTCTTGGTGTCCTTATCATCATCCAGAAGGATCAGTGAGTTCCAGGTGCTCTTGATGGAGTCTCCATAGCTGGTCTTTCACAAGGACAAGATCATCCTTCATCCCCACCCGAAGTTCCTTCCCAAGGTAATAGCGAAGTTTCACCTTAAAGGGGACAGGAAATCTGTGCTAACTGGCAGCAGTTAGTAACGTTCCTAGTAAGAGAAATGCTAAACTTGCCTCCAAATGAACCATGTTTAACTGTACCTCAATAAATATTGACGTGAAAAACTGTTTTCGACTGTTTTCTTTTTATGAACATTCTGAACAGTTCTCTGCATGGAACCAGTAATTTGGAGTGTTTCCTATGTCATGGTTTGAGTATAGAATGCTAAACATGAGCTATTGTCCTATCAGAACCATGCTTAGAGTTCTTTGCTCAAACCGTGACATAGTTAAAACTCCAGATCACTGGTTACATGAAGATGTAACCCCTAGATGGCGCTATCCCAGGGGCTACTACCCCTGCCTGATTTGCCACTAACAGGTTGAGGGGCCTGGATCCAATGGCGGGTGCCTCCACCCAGAGGTCAGGGTTTGCAATAGTTAAACTAACTTGGTCACAGCCCTCTGGGACACTGCAACCCCCCTTTCTTCCCACTAGTGGCCCACACAATATATCAGAATTACCTTCACAGTATACTCTTACCCCCAGGACTGGTTCAGGCACTGGGACCTCCTGTAAAATAAGATACAGTGCAACAATCACAGTACAATACTTTAACATAGACAAATACCTCAGGCAGTATAACTTTGCTGAAACAAGCAGCTCTGATTTATTTAGGGGGAATATAACAAGGACAGGGGGAAATCAGGTTAATTAGCTTATCACTTTACTCATCTACCTATGGCTCTGTGCACAGGCCTATCCCTACCAGTTACTGTCCCTGGGTACCCAAGCCCTAGTGGCTAGTCCAAACCGTGGCAGCTGGTAGGGGCCCTTTCACACAGAGAAAAGAAAATTAGTTAAACAGTCAGCAGTACAGTAATTCCATTTGGATTTAATGTGGCAATTCAACAGGGAGCGACCCTGAATTAGTACTCACGACCTCCAAACAAGATAGGGTCCTTCAACGTCAGCAGGGCTACTCTTGAGCTCCACAAGACTCCTCACACATTTATATGACAGACTGCAACAGGCAAAAGTCCTTTAATGGCAGCAGGATTCACTTGAGCTACACAAGCCTCTTCACACATTTATACGGTAAACAGTAACAGGCAAAAGTCCTTTAATGGCAGCAGGATTCACTTGAGCTACACAAGCCTCCTCACACATTTATATGGTAAACAGTAACAGGCAAAAGTCCTTTAATGGCAGCAGGATTCACTTGAGGTACACAAGCCTCTTCACACATTTATATGGTAAACAGAAAGTACTATACCAGGCAGGCTGCTTCTCTATCCCGATCGCAATTACTGCACAGTACCGGGAGAACACACAGCAGATTCAGTTCCTGACAGACGAGTGCAATTCAGCAATTTCTCCAGTCTTCTACAGGGTGAGCCTGGTTTCTACTCTTCAGATATCTTTGATTCTCTTCACAGGATGGATTCAGTCCTAACAAGCAGTTACACAAGCTGTGAGCCGGAACTCTGGGCCTTACACACGTTTCCGACTAAAACTGCACACGAAAGCACAGGGCTCCTTCCTCTTCACTGCCAGAGCTCAACTGAAACTCCAGCAGACAAAACCGGCACTTCCTTTGAGTTCCTCCCAGTTCTTGGCTGGATTGGCTGTCACTCACAATAGACTGCCCCTGTTGGTCCAAAAGGCACCAAGTCCAAACTACATCTCCCAGAGTCACTGCCCATACAATCCTCTTGTGGCTGGCTCAAATTACGAGTCCAAGTTCTGATTCGCCAAGGCACCATTTTAGAGCTACCTTAACCCACACTGATTGGTCCAGTTCAGCAGTTCAAAACTAGAATGGGAACTAGGCAAACACAGTTCTGACTGCAAAGAAAGCAGGTTAGACAAACTGTATTTTCATTATTACTCTAAATAATTTCTGGCAAACAGCTACATCTTTCAGATAGGTTCCCTTTGCACTCCTAGTGACTGCAAAAATGGAGTGAATTGGCAGCAGCTCAAGTGGTACTCAAGCAAAGAAACACACAGTCCCCCCATACAAACTAATTATGTCTGCAAGCAGACAGATCTTAAAGAGACAGTACCAGAGGCTCTAAAAACACTCACAGATAAATGGCTTAAACACCAAACACCGTTCAGGCTTGGAGCATTCAAGCAAGCTCCTGGAAGTCTTTTGGGAACCCCCATTTGCAGGGGGGGTTACAAAGAGAACTGCTGCAGAATGCTGCCCATAAAAACAAAACAATGCAAAATACAGTTTTTCATGTCACGTTTTATTCAGGTACAATTACTTATAGATCATTTAGGCTTATGGATATCATTTCTGTAAATGGGAACATTATAAACAGCTACCAGTTAGAAATAATTTCCTGTCCTCTTTAACCAAATGATTAACTTACCGATCTATTTTACAGACCCTTACTTGGAGGCCGAGCATAGGCACCATAGTCCAAACCTATGGAGAGCTCGCTCGTATTATAAAGAGCACTCGGTTGGAGTTTGGGGTGATGCTTGTCTGCTGTTTGTAACATATGCTGAAGCCATGCCTGGCAGACCGGTAGCCAAGTGGACAACTGGCAGGTGGATTACATCCTGCATCCACCTCTGCTATATGTTGTCTGGTAGGGAGTCGCCTGTAGGGCTTAGGGTTCATTCCACCAGACATACCGCTGCCTTGGTGACTGCTTCCAGGGACATCTCTATTCAGATCTGCAGGGCTTCCACCTGGAAGTCAGCACACACCTCCATTTCCCATTACACCATCAACCTTGAGTCTCATCAGGATGCTGCTTTTGGGACCTCAGTTCTCCAATCCCTGTTTGTCAAATAGGGGTGCACGTCTTGCCCCCTCCACCTGGAAAACTACTGGAAGTCTGCTACCATGTGGATAGTGAACCAAATCCACACTCCTAGAAAAATAGGTTACTCCACTGTAACCATAGTTCTAGGAGTGGTATATAGTTCATATCCCTGCTTCCAGTGTGTAGGATCATATGTCATGGGGTGAAGGCGGAGTGTATATATATATATCACCTGGGTGGTGGGAGGAGCTTAGCTTAAAGATATTCCGGTGAATCAAGTCTTCCAGTGGAACTGTCAGTGTGTGGATGTGAACTATATACCATTCCTAGAACTATAGTTGCAAGTGAATAACCTATTTTTCAAACCCCGGAAATCCCTCACTGTGCTTAACATATGCAATCAGCCTGGAAGGCCAAACTGTCTACCCAGGAAACTGTGGAGGATGAGGAGGAGGTTTAATTTCTTGAATCTACTACCCCTACTTCCAGTCCGGGCATCGACCAAAAAGATCGAGAAGTACCACCAGCAGGACAAGCGTGGGGCTGAGTACTGCTACTCACATCCAGATCATGAAGGGGTGGTCCAGACTGCTGCATGTGACAAGGCTAAAGGTTCTCCTTTCTACTCAGCTCCAGACAACATTTCCAGGAAGCTGGACATTATGGCAAAGAAAGTCTACACTATTGCCTTGCTGCTATTGAGGCAGGCTGCTTACATGGCCTGTACTACTCAGTACCAGAAAGCCCTCTGGAACTCTGTGCTGGCCATGAGTGAGAAGGCCTCTGGGGATCTGGTGCAAGATTTAAAAGATGCAGCCAAATCTGCTCTTAATGCTACTTAATACCAGTTCCCTATGGCTGTGGTTATCAATGACACCACTTCCAGAGTCATGGCCCACGCTATATCTTTAAGGAGGTTTGCCTGGTTCAGGACCACTAACCTGTCTTGAGACACTCTGGCTGAAGCCATGGATTTCCCCTGCAAGAATAATTCTCTATTTGGTGACAAAACAGAGGCATATATGAAAAATGTGTAAGAGTACAAGGCCACCTTCAAGAGCAACTCTAAAAAGGAAAAGGCCTCCACTTCCTATAGGCCTTATGGAAGGGGAGGTAGAGGTAGGGATTACTACCCCCGTGCTTTCATGCCCTATGACTTCAATAAAATGAGAGGTTTCTGTAGGGGCAGGAGAATTTCCAAATGGGCTGCTCCTACCCCAGTGCCTAAGGATCACCCCAAGCAGAGAACCCCTGACAAGTCTGTCCAGGTCACCCATCCATTGCCAGTGGAAGGAAGGCTGGCTCACTTCTTCCAGGAATGGAAAAATTTTACCACAGACTCATGAGTCCTGGAGGTAGTGAGCCAGGGGCTCACACTGCAGTGCAAGAGTCCCCCAGACTGCAGGTTTGCAGAAACCTCAAACCTTCCACTCCCAACAGAGAGGATTCTGCTGGAGTTGGAGGTCAAAAAGTTGCTGCAAGAAAAAGCAGCAGAAAAAGTTCCTCCCCCCAAGTGGGGAAAGGGCCTTTACTCAAGGTACTTTCTCACACACAAGAAAAATGGGGAGTGGCAACCAATTTTGGATCTCAGGTTTCTGAACAAACACCTGAGAAAGGACAAGTTCAAGATGATCACACTATCTACAAAGATACCATACCTACAACAGGGGGGCTAGTTGTATTCCTTGGACCTGAAAGATGCATATTTCCACATTCCAGTCAGGCCCAGTCACAGGAAATAGAAGAAGAAGAATCAGCATTTATATAGCACTTTGATACACAGTGTATCCCAAAGCGCTTTACAAGCAATGCTAGATTGGTAGTGAAGTGACTGAATTTGTGGTGGCGGCCATATCGCACATCATCACTCACACACAGCCTGGATACTTAAGGTTCAGGCTGCCTTCTTGTCATTATCAGTTCACAGCCCTTACCTTCTGCCTCTAGTCTGCTCCCAGGATATTCACAGAGTGCTTGGGAGTGATGGTTTTTCCTTACCTGGATGACTGGCTAGTACAGGAAAGTCATACCAACAGGCCAAGGATTCACTCCAGCTAACCCAGAGCACCTTGGAGTCACTGGGATTTCTCATAAATGTCTGGAAGTCCCAAACAGAACCAGTACAAGTACTGAAGTTCATAGGAGTAGAGCTAGATGCCCTCCAGGGCAAGGCTTTCCTTGTAGGTGTTGGCCACAATCTTCAGAAGATGGGGCACACCAGAAATCGATAAATTTGCTTCCAAAGAGAATTACCAGCTCCCTCTTTTTTGTTGCAGGTCTTAAGCATTGGGTCAGTCCCCAGGAATGCCCTGACACGGCACTAGTTGGGGAGGTTCCTGTATGCCTTCCATCCATTCCATCTACTACTACGATTTCTCCTGAAATTGAAAAGCCAGCCTGCAACTATGAAATTAGTAGCCCCAGACAGGGCCATACAGCCCTGGTATTCACTGCTCCTGGCCCTTTCCACCAAATGCCCCATTTGACTCTCACAGAAACACAAACTACTGACCATGTCTCAGCACAGAGTAACCTTTCCGAATCTCAAGTCACTGTACTTTAAAGCCTGGTTCTTAAGGAGTTAGAGTACTCTGATTTCCACTTCTCAGAAGAGGCCCTCAGAGTCCTCAGGGTTTCCAGGAAGCCTGCTACCAGAAAGACTTATGCTTCCAAATGGAAACAGTTTTCCCTGTGGTGTGCCTCTAAGCAGCTCAGTCCTTTACAGGCAGACCTGCCCATACTTTTGGACTATTTGGTCCACTTGCAGGCTTTAGACCACAGTCCCTCAACCCTTGAAGTGTACCTGGCAGCTATTTCTGCCAGTGTTTTGGCAGGAAATGAAAAAATGGTGGCTTCACATCCTATTGTCAAGAAATTCTTTTCAAACAACATGAAGTCTTGCTATTTTATGACATATGCAGTATAACCCCAGGTTAGAACTGCTCCGGAGGTGAAAGAGTTAACTTTCCATGCAGGGCATGGAATCTTGAGCGCGAGCTCGGTTGAACACTCTGTCTGTTGAAGCTCAAACTTAAACTGTCAGATTCTTTACTGCGCCTCACTGAACAGTCGCTCCGGAGATTCCTCCTGCTGCTCGGTTTGTTTGTCGGTTTAAAAGTGTATTTCTCGGTTTATTTTACTGAAATTTAACCGCAATCGTCTGTTCAAGCTCTGTCTGTGGTATTGTAAGTAATAGATAGGCTTTTGTTTTATTTTCTTCTGTGTGGAACTTGTAAACGTCTTTTCAGTTCGGTTTGAACCGATCAGATTGGGTTTAAAATTACTTTCTAGTCCTTTAGAGTGCGGTTCCCGGTTCTTATCGGTTCCAAAAAAAAAACCGATTTTATTACGTTTTTTTCCACGACCCGTGACACGGTTGGGAACCGATAGGAGAGTCTTGCTTGGCGGATTGCCATTAACGGGCAAGTTTTGGTTAGGCTGGCACTATGTCTGAGAAACCCAAAAGGAAAACCGGACCCACTGGGTTTCAGCACTGTGGCCTCTGTGGGGAAGCCTTTGCTAAGGCTGACCCACACACCACTTGTGTATATTGTCTGGGGTTTGACCACCTCAATGCAGACTGCCAGATTTGTAAGAATTTTCCTGCTGCCACTGTGGAAAAGAGAGTTGGTAGGCTCAGGGAAAGGGAGGCCAAAAAGTCCGCTGACCCGGATGGCCAGCCCGGTTCAGTTCCAACTGAACCTGAGGGAGTGCCCTCTGACCAGGGCGATACTTCCTCGGGCCAATGAAGAGCCAGCTCTGAGGAGCCGGTTCCAACTAAAAGGACTAGAAAGTCAGCTAGTTTGGGGCCAAAAGTTCTTTCTCCAACCGCTGAGGAAATAGCCAAAGCTATTCAAATTGTCCAGTCTCTTTCCCAGTTCCGTCCAGACCGACAACATTAGGGAAGCGCCGTTCCGGATGGTTCCCCCGATTCAAGATTATGATTTTGAGGATTTTTATGAACCGGAGGAAGGGGAGGAAGGGTATGAGGTGAGTGAGTGTGATTTTGAAAGTCCGGATGTGCCCATTGAACCGGACATCTCTCCAGACAGACCCTCAGGGGTGTCCCCTCCCAGGCTATCTGAGTCCCCTTCTCTTTTTTTTGTTTTACAAGAAGGTTGCTGAGACTCTGCAACTCCCTGTTGAGGAAGCTGTTGATGATCAAGAAGAGCCTGATTTTGTGGAAATGATGGATATTCCAGAGTCTAGGAGACTGTCTATTCCCTTGCACAAATCTTTTAGGAAACGGACAGTAAAAATTCTGAAAACTCCTCATTCTATCCTCCCTGTGGATAAAAGCATGGACAAGAGGTATGCTTTATCAGGCTCTGATATGGAGTTCCTCTCCCAGCAGTGCAGCCATGTGGGGGTAGTGCAGGCTGCAGCCTGTGACAAGGCTAATATTCCTCTAGCCTCTCACCCTCCTGAAAAGGATACCAGGAGGATGGATGCCATGGCAAAGAAACAGCACATGGCAGCATCTTTGGGACTCAGACAGGCAAATTATATGGCTTACGCAGCTAGGTACCAGAAATCCAGATGGGATACTGTCCTGGCCCTAGCAAAACAGGCCCCTGCCCAGCTTGCCAGGGAGCTGGAGCAGGTGGCTGCGGATGGTATTGAGGCATCCAAGGTGCAATTTCATGCCGCAGTAGACTCTAATGATGTTTCATCAAGAGTCATGGCTACATCTGTGTCTCTTCGCAGAATGGCCTGGCTCAGATGTACTGCCCTGTCACAGGATACTCGGTCTAAGGCTATGGATTTTCCTTGTTAGGCAATTCTCTGTTTGGGAGCAGACAGAGAATTATATGAAGAAAATGGATGAGTATAGGACCACCTATAGGAGTGCACAGGCCAAAGAAAGGCAAGCCACTCCTCAAAGGCAGCATGTCAGGGGAAGGGGCAGGCCTTTTCATAGGCCTTTTTACCAAGCCCAGGCTTCCTCTTCTGCTTATGCCCAGAGGGGGTTCTTTAGAGGAAGGAGCAGAAGGGGTTCTAGTAAGCCTGCTTCTACCCCTCAACCCAAAGCCCCTGCAAAACAGGCTCCCTGATGGGGTAGCCAGGGCCGATTCTCCACTACCGGTAGGGGCAGGCTGGCTTACTTTGTCCAGGACTGGAAGTCTTAACATCAGACAAGTGGGTCCTGGAAGTAGTAAGCCAGGGACTGGTTCTCAGCTTCAAAAAATTTCCGAAGATGAGAGCCAAGTCTTTTCCACCTGCAAACCCATCAGAGGCACTTGCCCTGGAAGCAGAAGTTTCTTCCCTCATGGCTCTCAGAGCTGTGGAAAGGGTGCCTCCCATACACCAGGGCAAAGGGTTGTACTCCAGGTACTTCCTTACCCCAAAAAAGACAGGAGAATGGCAGCCCATCGTGGATCTCAGGTATCTAAACAAGCACCTTTTAAAACCAAAGTTCAGAATGGTGACTCTGGGAATCATTTTACCCTCTCTAAGGCCAGGGGACTGGCTAGCCTCCCTGGACCTCAAGGATGCTTACTTCCATGTTCTCATCAGAAGCTCCCATCGAAAGTACCTCAGATTCGAACTGCCCCTCAGGCCATTACCAATTCAGGAGCAATGCCCTCTGCCTCACCTCGCCCCGAGGGTGTTCACAAAATGCCTGGCAGTAGCAGTTGCTCATTTAAGAAGGCAAAAGATTGCCATCTTTCCTTATCTGGACGACTGGCTCATTGTAGGCCAATCTCCAGAACAGGTCAAACTACACTTACAAGTAACCCAGCAACTGCTGACATCCCTAGGTTTCCTTCTCAATCTTCCAAAGTCAGTTCTGGAGCCTGTCCAGTTTCTCACCTTCATAGGCGCAGAACTGAACACAAAAGAAGCCAGAGCCTTCCTCCCTCTGGAAAGAGCAAGGACTTTGGTCTCTCTGGCCTCTTCTTTCACCCTGCAGGTCTCGACCAGCAAGGCATTTTCTACAGCTCCTGGGGCACATGGCTGCTTCTACAGCAGTAGTGCAGGGAGCAAGATTTCAGATGAGGGACATCCAGTTCCATTTGAGAGCCTTTTGGTCTCAAAGGACAGATCCTCTAACCAAGTTGATACCAGTGACTTGAACCCTGATCCAGGCCCTTCAGTGGTGGCAGGATCAGAGCAATCTGAGACAGGGGGTTCCCTTCACTCCCCAGTCTCACTCCTTGACCCTTACTACAGATGCATCCCTCTTGGGGTGGGGAGCTCACATGGGCGACCTTTCCACCCAAGGGCTGTGGTCCCCTCAGGAATCTCTGCTCCACATCAATTTGCTGGAACTCAGAGCAGTTTTTCTAGCACTCCAGGTTTTTTCCACATCTGTTCAGAACAAGGTTGTTCAGATCAGAACAGACAATACCACTACAATGTGGTACATCAACAAACAAGGGGGCACTCGGTCTACGGCCTTGTGCACCGAAGCAATGAAGTTGTGGTCTCTGGCTTATTCTCTGAACGCCTCCCTCACGGCTGTTCACCTCCCAGGCAAGGACAATGTCCTAGCGGATGCCCTCAGCAGGATTTCCCAGGGCCATCACGAATGGGCACTGGATCCCCTAGTACTGGAGGTAGTATTTGCCAGATGGGGCACCCCGCAGATAGATCTCTTTGCAGCCCCAGGCAATCACCAACTTCCCCTTTTTTGCTGCAGGCCCCCAGTGTTGGGCTCAGTCCCCCTGGATGCCTTCCTACTCAGTTAGGAAGGGAAGTTTCTCTATGCTTTTCTCCCTTCCCCTCCTTTTCAAGGTGCTAGTCAGAATCAGATCTCAACCCTGCAAGATGATCCTGATTGCTCCAGATTGGGCCAGGCAGCCCTGGTACCCACTCCTCATGTCCTTAGCAGTCCACCTTCCCCTGTGTCTTCCCAGGAATCACAACCTGTTATCCTGTGCCCAGGGAGAGTTTGGTATCCAACCTCAAATCTCTCAATCTCAAGGCATGGCTCTTGAAGAGTTAGAGTTTGCTGACCTACACCTTTCCCAAGGTGTATTGGATATATTGAAGGCCTCTAGGGAAGCCTTCCACCAGGGCTACTTTATAATTCAGAATGGAAAAATTTTCCATATGGTGTGCTGGTAAGATATATTTCAGAATCTGCTGGCGTGCTTCTACGATCCTGGATTATTTGGTGCATTTGAATTCCTTGGGCCTGAGACCAGCTACTCTAAAAGTGCACTTGGCAGCTGTGTCTGTCTTCTTATCAGCAGGTAAGCCCTCTTTTTCAGCTCACCCTGTGTTCTCCAAGTTTTTAAAGGGTTGCTTCTCACCAACCCTCCATTCAGGGACCCTGCCCCTGCTTGGGATCTTAATATTTGCATTGCTCAGCTTATGCAACCCCCTTCTGAGCCATTGTCTTCAGCAGAGCTTAAGTACTTGACTTGGAAAACTGTGTTTTTGGTAGCCATCACCTCTGCCAGGCACATAAGTGAGCTACAAGCATTGTCAGTGGAGCCTGATTTTATCTCCTTTCATAGAGATAAGGTGGTCCTCAGGACTAACAGGAAGTTTTGCCTAAGGTGGTTTCAGACTTCCACCTTAATCAATCCATGTCTCTTCCTGTGTACTTACTGACCATTCCTCCTCTGGTGAGAGGAGATTGCACAGTTTAGATGTCAAAAGAGCCCTTAATTACTATATAGAACGTACCAAGGGTCACAGGTTCGAATCCCTCCAATTGTTCCTCACTTATGGTGAGGTTGGTAAAGGGAAACCTGCCACTAAAAGATCCATTGCCAGGTGGATTGTCTCTTGTATCCAATTCTGCTATGAAAAACTGGGTAAGGTTCCTCCCTCAGGCCTGAGGGCTCACTCTACCAGAGGTACAGCTGTGCCTCTGGCTGCTGCCAGGGACATCCCTATCCTAGAGATATGTCAAGCAGCTACCTGGAAAACAGTTCACACTTTTACTAAGCATTACTCCTGGATATCCAGGCTAGGAGTGATGCTCGATTGCACAGCTGTGCTTCAGAGCCTATTTCCCAAGTAGGTTCTGTCCTCCCCATGGAGGTACTGATGTAGTAGTTCATATAACATAATATAGCAAGACTTCATGTTGTTTGAAGAAAAATTGCTCACCTTAGTAATGTTGTTTCTTCTAATGGAGTCTTGCTATATTATGACCTCCCCAGCCTGCCCTCTCAGAACCTCTTTTTGGGATGTGGGTGGGCAGTGCAATGTTGGCACTTCAAGATGCCCACTTTATTTTTCACCCTTTCTTTGGGTGCTTAGGTGTTATGCTTATTTTTCTTTCTTGAACTCTGACTTGAGTCTTTGTTTTGGGATCAAGATCAAAATGTGTTTTGTAGTTAGTAGCCAGTGGCTAGTGTAGGTTTACGGCTTCCACACAGAACTTTAGTGAGTTTTTGCTCGTAAAGATCTGACAGTTTAAGTTTGAGCTTCAACAGACAGAGTGTTCAACCGAGCTCTCGCTCAAGATTCCATGCCCTGCATGGAAAGATAACTCTTTCACCTCCGGAGCAGTTCTAACCTGGGGTTATACTGCATATGTCGTAATATAGCAAGACTCCATTAGAAGAAACAACATTACTAAGGTGAGTAATTTTTTCTTATGGTCTACTTCACCTGTTAGGGAACCAGTCCCTCCATGGGATTTCAACCTGTGCACAGCCAAGCTCAAGGAGACCCTTTTTGAGCCTATGGCGACTGCAGACTTGAAGTATGTCAGCTGGAAGTCAGTCTTCCTGTTGACCATAACTTCTGCCAGGAGGGTGTGCGAGCTGCAGGCCCTCTGCACAGAACCTAACTACATTATCTTCCACGGGGATACGTTAGTCCTTAGGCCTAATAGGAAATTCCTTCCCAAGGTGTGTCCGAGTTTCATTTAACCAGGCAGTCACTCTCTCTCCCAGTGTTCTTCACAGCAAAGTCTAGTTCTGGTGAGCAGAAGCACCACAGTCTGGATGTCAGGAGGGCACTTAGTTACTAGAGTGCACTAAGGACCTCAGATCTTCCCACTCAAAGCTGTTCCTCATATATGGTGAAGTGGACAAGTGCAGGCCAGCTTCTAAAAGGACCATTGCCAGCTGCAAAGTCTCCTGCATCCAGTTCTGCTATACTAAAGCTGGCAAGCGGCCACCACAAAGCCTCAGGGCACACTCCACTCATGGCACTGCTGCTTCTGTGGCAGCTGCACGGGAGATCCCCTTGGTAGAAATTTGTAAAACAGCTACCTGGAAAACTGTACACACCTTTACAAAGCGCTATTGCCTGGACATACAGTCCAAAAGGGATGTCAGGTTTGGCACTGCTGTCTTGCAGAACCTAAATAGTTTCTGTACCCAGCCTCCCAAGGTACTGCTTTGTAGTCTGCATATGTTAAGCACTGGGAGGGTTTCCTGGGGTTTGAAGTTTTTTTTTTTTTTTTTATTCTAGGATTACAAATACCTTTAAGCAGAGGCTCTTTTACAAAGGTTCCACGTCATTGGTACAATTGAGACAAACATAAGCAAAGATAACCGTTTATAAAATAAAAATAAAAAAACAGTCTTGTAGAGGAAAAAAGAACAGTAAGGTGAAACTTTGGGGAGGGGAAGGGAAAGGAGGAGGGTGAAATCAGGGAGACCAAGTGGATGGGAGAGAAAGGGAGGTAGGTAGGAGGGAAACAGAGAGAGGAGAGGTGGAAGGCAGGTAAGAATAGAGGTAGAGCAGCCAGGTGGCATTTGTCATGGGCCAGCAGGGGAGGTGAAGATAGGAGGGGGGCGTGGTGCTGGCAAAGTGCAGGAGTAGATGTGGATCCAAAAGGGCATCTTCAGCTATGGAACCAAAAGACATGTTTAGCCACAACAGTCACAGAGGTTGGAGGCAGTGAGTGTTAGGCAGAGCCGAGTCTTAAAAGTGCTGAGCGATAGTGAGGATGAGATGTCTCTAGGAAGACCATTGTATCAACTAGCGGCCCGGTAAGCAAAGGATCTTTGGCCTTGTGTTGTGCGGCAATGCGGGATTTGCAGAAGCTGAGGTTTTAATCCCCTGGTATGGCGGGTGTGGATTCTCGGTTGTATGAGGGCACAGACTCCAGGGGGGCAAGGCCCAGCAAGATTTTCTTAGTAGTAATACAAGTTTGGTGTTTTATTCGATTGGCAATGATTCAACCATCCAGTTTGAGAATAGAGGTCACAGGTGTGAGTTGGGCGTTGGGAGCCAGTGACAAGTCGACAGGCCTTGTTGAGGGCGGTGGATACACATTTGAGTGCAGTGGTTATAGCAGAGCCATAAATGATAATGCCATAATCAATGATGGATATGATGGAGCTCTGGACAGCGACAGCGAGGGCTTCGGGTGTCAGGTGTTTCCTATGATGGAACAGCAGGCCTAGCCGGGAGTTAGCGGCTTTGACGACATGGTCGATGTGGGCAGTGTAGGAGAGGTGAGGGTCAAGGGTAATCCCGAGGTATTTAAAGTTTTTGACTTGTTCCAGTGTGGCACCTTGTCTGGTGATAACGGAAAGTTGGAAGTGCTTATGTTTATTATGGGAGCTGCTGAAGATCATGGCCTTGGTTTTTTTTTGATTAAGGATCAGTTTGTGCTTTGTGAACCAATTCTCAACCGAGAAGAAGCCAAGTTGGAAATTTTCTTGCAATTTCTTTGGGTCCTGGTGTGTGGCAAGGATTACTGCTTCATCGGCATACAGGGTGATATGTTCAGTGCAGGAGTCCGGTAGGGTGTTAAGGAACAGGCTGAAGAGTAGGGGGCCCAGTATTGAACCCTGGGGGAATCCAGAGAGGGCAGGTTTCTAATCAGAGTGCACATCCCCGATTTTTACATGCTGGAAGTGGTTTTCAAGATAGCTTTTGAACCAAGAGATTGAATCTTTGGAGAGACCAGCATTTTTTAGTTGGCTCAACAGGAGGGAGTGGTGGACAGTATCGAAGGCTTTGGTCAGGTCGATGAAAATAGCACCAGTTAGTTGTCCATTGTCGAGGGAGCTGTGAATGGAGCCGGTGAATTCGAGTAAGGCAGAGGATGTACTATGACCTTTTCTAAAGCCATGTTGCTGTTTAAAGAGAATATTATAATTGTCCAGATGCTCGGTAAGTTGGTCAGCTACTATACGTTCCAGTGCCTTCGATAGGGGAGGCAGAATGGAGATAGGGCAGAAGTTTGCATGATCAGTCTTATCACCACTTTTGTGAATCGGGGTAACAGTGGCCATTTTCCATTTGTCCGGGAATTGGCTAAGGGAAAGAGAGAGATTAAAGATCTTGGTGAGTGGCCCAAGTACCTCGTCAAGCGTTAGGGCCAGTAGCTTGAGGTCAAGTGCGTCATTGCTTGTTCTAGATTTGCTGATGGCTTTGGCAACGTAGTTTCAGACTTGATGTTTCTTTAGTGCTTTAAAGTAGAAAGGTGGGTGACAGGCGTGGGTGGAGGAGTTGGGGGGTGGGAGTTGATGCATCTTGGAAGAAGTCAGAGGGGGGAACACTGCTAAGGTCAGTGAAAGTGATGTTAAAAGTGTTCGCAATAGTTTTAGGGTCGAGTGTAGTGTGCCCATTTATGTTGAGTATGTTCGTCGAAGATTTTGACTGCTTCCCAGTGACAGCTTTAATGTTTTTCCAGAAATCCCTCCCATTTCCCCAGGAGTTAGTGAGGGCATTTTTATAGTAGTCAGAATTCTGTTGCCGAATGGATTTGGTGCAGTCGTTCTGTGCCCGTTTATATTTCTGGATGTCGAGTTGCTTACCGGAGTTTCTAGTCAGTTCCCAGAGGTGGTCCCTGGATTTAAGTTTTTTTAGGAGGTCTCCTGACAGCTAAGGGTTACTGAGTGATTTAACATTACACTTTCTGAGGGGGCAGATTTATTACAGGCTTCATTGAAAATGTGAATAAATTGCTCCAGTGCAGTATTAGTATCTGTTGCCTTGAAGATGGGGGACCAGTCCTGCAGACGGAGGTGCAATTTGAGGTGGGGTAGCTGACCACGGGGTAGGACTCTGCTGGTGATGATTTTTGGAGGGGGCTTATAGAATTTGTTTGACCAGGTACAGCTGATGTGAGAGTGGTCACTGAGTGAGTCAGGGAGGACTGAGGTTTTCGTGATCCAGAAGGAGTGGTTGGTTAGGATCCAGTCAAGTAGTGTGCAGGTCCCAGTTCTGTAGTTCTTTCTGGTTGCATAGTCAACCATTTGAGTCAGGTTAGCTGATATAACGGAGTCCTTAATTGACCCACCTTCAGCTGAGAGCCAATTAATGTTAAAGTCACCAAGAAGGATGATTTCGGAGTCCGATGGGTGGGATTTGACAAAGTCAAGGACAGCGGTTAGACCAGATCCCTGTTCCTTAGGAGGTATGTAAACAGTGACAACTGTAAGGGCCTTATTGTGGGTGCCTAATAGGAGTCTGATGGGATGAATCTGAGCAGGTGTTGCTGGAAGATTGGAATCAATGGGGTGTCCTCAGAAAGTGTCTTTCACATATAAGGCACACCCTCCACCTCTTTTGGACTTACGATCAACCCGGAAGACATTGTAGCCAGGAATGGTGATTGCCTGGTCAGGAATCCTTGGGATGAGCCAAGTTTCAATTACTGACAGAATATCCGGGTTGTGCTGGGTGGTAAAGGCTTGCAGTGCATCAAGCTTAGGAAGTAAACTGCAGATGTTCAGGCACACGATTAAGAGAGTGCCTGTTGGTTTGTTTTGGTTGGAGGTGTTTGGTCCGGGGTTAGGGTGAACAATCCCTGATAGCAGCAGGAGGAGGAGCACAAGTTTCAGGGTGCATAGGCGGAGTTCGGTCAGAGAGATGTTGCGTTTCTTTTTTGAACAGTAGTATACCAGGTGGTAATGTCAAAAATGCAACATTGAAATAGTTTTATATGATGTGGCTAGATGTGCTTAAGGCTCACACATGAGCAGGGACAGATCAATTTTGGTGGTGTGCCTCCAGTGGGAGGATTTGCCCCATTGCCAAATGATGTCAAATAATCAAATCCACAGGAAAAGGACCAGTAAACTGTTTGATCTACAGTAACAAGACAAAGGATGTATTAAATTCCTGGAACACTTGCCTGGGGCATATGCAGGAAGTTAAAACCCTTTGTCAGTGTCTTCCCTTTGTTTAAAATTATAGTTAGTGTTAGGTTAGTGAGATACTTGGCTATTGTTTTATTGGCTCTCAAAATAAATCTGACGTTGGAGAGCAGAATGCAGTGCCGCCACAAGGCAGAGATTTGAAATTCCATTCTAAGTTCCATTATTTGTATACATTCCACACTCTCCAGGGAAACTCAACCTTCCAGGCTGACTGCATATGCATAGCGAGGAATCCCTTGGAAGAAACAATATTACTATGGTAAGTACTTTTTTTCTTTCAGTCCTCTGCCCATTGATTTGCTTATTTTATTGGCAGGTTGGCACCAGTAC
Source organism: Neoceratodus forsteri (assembly GCA_016271365.2). NCBI lineage: Eukaryota > Metazoa > Chordata > Ceratodontiformes > Ceratodontidae > Neoceratodus > Neoceratodus forsteri. Next base: position 1,685,711,690 of record CM057450.1, on the reverse strand, counting down.
TTTTTTCATATTTGGGCATCATGCTGAGGTAAATGTATTGGGTGCCAGCCTGCCTCAGCCAATCAGAAGCCAGGATGTTTCCTACCCATTGTATAATACTGACTCATCAATAAATGTGGTCTCCACAAGCAATTTTATTTAAATTTCTTCCATGGAGATTACTGTGGACCCTTGAAGAAGCAGCAGGTTGGAATTTTCCCACCATTTCTCCTTGATACTGGAACTCTTTTGATAACAAAATACTTTTGCAGCAAAGTGTAATGTGGCCATTGCTTTTTTTTCAAACTTTACTGAACTGCCTGAGCTGCAGACAGAAGGTGTTCTCTACTTCTTGGTTGTGGGCTCTACTTTTTGACTGTAGAAACTAGATTCACATTAGGATGATGCTCTTTCAGAATTCTGTTGTTAAACAGCATGGCATCACATCAAGATGTTTAGTTTTAACATGATGGCTGTGGCTAGAGAGCAAGAACTAAAAAAAACACGTTAAAACCACATATCTTAGCTCAGGAATCAAATCAAAAGAAAACGGGCATATTGATATGTTTGACCAAACTACATTATTGCTAAAAAAAATCTGGTGAAATGTTATGCCTCTACAAACAAAGAGTGCTGCTTTGAAGAGGACTGGAAATGGGTGCTGTATTTAGCAAACCTGAATAAAAGTTGATGGGGGGAAACTACATTTTTATGACCCACACTCTATACAGTTCTGTTAATGAACCCTTAATTGGTATTTTCCAACTATGTCACTGCTTGTGTGCAGAATTCTGAGCAGTGTTCTGATGAAGCAGCTCACAATATCATACAACATTAGGACAACCAGCAAAATACTTGGCTTCTGTTCCTCCCTGCTTCTGTCTGTCCGCTCAGTCCCGTACTTCTTTTCCATTAAATCCTTTCTTTGTCACATTGCCACCCCCTGCTGCAACTGCTTCTAATCCTTGACCCTTGTATTCTCTCCTGCTTTGTAGTTAATGCCCCCCTTGTCTCCCCTCCCTGGCTGTGAGCAGTATCTACCCCCCACTAACTGTACCTTAATCTGTAAATCCATCTGGTAATAATGTGTTCCTGAGCTCACCCCCACACTGACTTTGTAAACTCACACTTCAGCTGTTTGGGGTGGTGCTAACTCTGCTACTATTCCCTTTACTGTATAGCACTTGTACCTAAATCTACATTATATATTTCTTTATTTTTGTGGCCATGAATAGCCTGCAGATTGTGACTGTTATTCATTGTTACTGTTTTACTGTATGCATTTTACTTTACCTATTTTTATTACGGCATCTTGCATTATGTATTTTCACTTGCACATCATGTACTGTGTACTGACCTTCCCCAATCCCCCTGGACACATCTATAAATGAGCTGCTTTACGTGCAGTATGTCTTTCCTGGTGAAACTTTTTGAAATCAAAATAAATAAATAAATAAAAATGGGGAGAAAACAATATCTCACATGCCACATTACACTTTTTTCTGTTTTTGCCTAACATCCCAGTATGAAAGGAGAAATTAGGTAGTGTCCATGACCTCCAGATTACTAATAAAGAAGCCCATCTGAGAGTCTCTAGTCTGTCTTGGTTTGTTGTCTGTACTAATCCTCCATCACCTCCAACACGGTTGCCACAGGGGCTGATCCAAGCTGAAAACAAACAAAAAAAAAAACAGAATTAGCAGAGTGATGGGTAACCTTTCTAGAAAGCCTACCGCTGCTGAATTTCCACACTATAAAACATATTCCACTGAAAACCTTGAAGGGGAGAAGGAGATCCCGACATCCTATGCACTTCATTATCAAAGCCCCCCCCCCAACCCGGCCATTCGGATTTACAGGACTTCATGCACCCAGTGAGAGGAAAGCTACCCATCCACCAGATCATGATACAAAATCAGCATTTAGGGGGTTGCAAAGAGCTGTACAGATTAAAAGAAAACAACAGAGGACAGGGTTTTTTTTTCTTGGTGTTCATTAATTATGTTTCTGGCTCTCTAGCCATGGTGGGGATGTACCCCATATCTGTCCAGGACCCCACAAACCTCTCCCATGGTACTGTCCCAGCTGAGGACCGTAACTTGCACCTCATGGATGGGCTCCGGGGGGGGACCAACATCACCCTGGAACCCAGGCCAAGGCTTGTACTGGCATCATTTCAGTGGTGGTGAGTTGACTGTGGTCCTGTCACTATCCTGCTGCCTGCCCAGAGGATTTTTCTTTCTTTTAGTTCTTCAGAGGCGCAGCCGGGGAAAGACAGCAAGTGCACAACCATGCATGCTCCTACATACAGCATGCCAAATCCTCCATTGTGTTGTCTCTGGCTGGTGTGCTCTCAGCTGCCACTGGAAGTCACCCTATAGCCAGGCACCGGAACTCCCCCGAGGAGGAGGAGGTGAGCAGTCCAGCGGATGCTCATTCTACCCCCGCCCGCCTACTGATGTTCTTGACTGTGCTCCCGAACCCGGGCTGTCAACTTCGCAAACACTAACGTTACCACTGGGCCATCTCCAGAGGACAGTTTTTCACAATTTTTAATCAAGTGCAGTTAAGTATTTTTATTTGATTTATTTTGGAATTTTTGGCAGAATTAGTTCACTGAGTTGAAGAAAGTTTACAGGCACTGCCTGGAAGAGAATTAAGCACAGGGAGGTTAACTGGCATGCTCAAGTGTCATCGAGGCACAGGTCAGGAAGCACAGGAAACCAGGAGCAGTTGTAGAATTCACCAAAAATATTTATTTACACTAGCAGTAACATAAAAAAATTAACTTGTTCTTTATAACTATTTACAAAGGCAAAATAAAATAAAGGTCCATCAGAGTTTTCCTTCAATCTGTGTCCCTTTTTTCTTTCTAAGTAGTTGCAGCTCAACTCTCTTATAAGTCCTTCCAACCCCCATTCTTAACAAGCATCCTGTTCTTGTATGTTTCAGGCAGGTGCAAGGCAAGAACACAGTGTGTCTGAGCTGAGGCCCCCTTTCCCACAGCTCTTGCAAAAGGCTTCAAAATTAGCACTCAGGTAACCTCTTGAGTTTCCAATAGTTTTCTGCAATCATCTCAAACCACCATTATATACATTTCAAAAATGAACACTATATATTTTCTAAACTCCTCTGCTCTTCTCGAATTCACCGGTGCTATTCATAATTCGCTGGAGAAAGGCCAACTAACTGGCTCTATTTTTATCAGTTTGACAAAAGCCTTCGACACCGTTAACCACCACCTCCTGATGGTCAAGGTACATAATGCTGGGCTCTCACTTGACTCTATTAGCTGGTTCAGAAGTTACCTGGACAATCGGACCCAGAGAGTACAAATTGCTGATACCCTCTCTGATCCAAAACCTGTCCGCTCAGGGGTCCCCCAAGGTTCCATCCTGGGACCCCTCCTCTTTAGCCTGTTCCTAAACGCACTACCGGATTCCTGCCGTGAGCAAATCTTACTCTATGCTGATGACGCGGTTATACTAGCCTCTCACCATGACCCTAAGCCACTGCAAGAAAAACTCCAACAGGGCTTCTCATCTGTTGAGGCCTGGTTCTCTTCCCATAAACTGATCCTCAATCAGAAGAAGACAAAATCCATGATGTTCTGCAGCCACCACAATAAAAACAAGCACTACCAACTCTCCATCAAAACTAAAAAAGGAGTCACGCTGGAACAAACGCAATCTTTCAAGTACCTTGGCATCACCCTTGACTCCCATCTCACCTATTCTGTCCACATTAACAATGTGGCAAAGGCCGCTAATACTTGACTGGGCCTACTGTTTCAGCATAGGAAACATCTAACCTCTGATGCCCTGTCTATTGCCATCCAGAACTCAGTCGTTAGTATTATCGACTATGGTCTTATCATCTATGGCTCTGCTGCCACCTCCCTCAAACGTCTTATCTCCCTAAATAAAGCCTGTCGACTCATCACTGGATTGCACTGTCTCACTCACACTTGTGATCTCTACTCCCAGACCAAGTGGCTGCAACTTCACAGTAGAATAAAATATCAAACCTGCATTACGGCCAAGAAAATAACGATGGGTCTTGCTCCGCCCAGAGTCTGTGCTCTTCTCACACCCAGATCCAGCAACTCCAATATGAGGAGGTCCAAGCAACACTCCCTACAAATCCTGAGGTGCCATGCTACTCAACGTCAAAGATCATTTGCCTACAGGGCACTCAACTGGCTTAACTCCCTTAGTAATGACATCTCTGCTGCACTGACGCTTGGAGTTTTCAAGACCAGACTTAGACTCTCGTTACTTGCCTCCAGCTTCTGTGACTGCTCACCTAATTAGTCCACCATCCTCCTGCCTATGCCGCCGCCACAACAAGCACTTTGGCCTACATGCTGCCACCCTAACTTAGCACTTTAACTGTCTGTCCTTGACAAGGCCCATTGGCTGCCTGCCCTCGTCCTCCTACCTCCCTTCTAACTACTCCTACCCACTTTTCTCCACCCCTTCATCTCAAATTCTCTGCTCTCCCTCCCCCCTACACCTTCTTACCTCGCTCCCTCTTACTCCAAAATCCTTTACCCCCTAACTGTATTTGCACGTTTCCCAAATGTTTAATGATAATTTATTGTCTTATAATGTAAACTATACCATCTGACGTGGAACCTTTGTAAAAGAGCCTCGGCTCAAAGGTATTGTGTTAATCCTAGACTTAAATAAATAAATAAACAAAAGGGATCCCAATATCAGTTACATTTCCATACAGTGATTTGCATATATTTTTATTTCAGCAGATATGCAAGGGAGAAAAAAAAAACAGACAGCAAGGGAAAACTGAGAGACGGTGAGAGGCAAAGAATTGCGAGACTGTCCGGGTGATCAAGTCTGAGGTCTCACAGGAAAATTTGGTTGCGCAACCAGACAGACGAGAGAGACAGGAAAGGAATAGATCTTTGCATTTAAACACTTTCTCCATAACAATTGGGACAGGGTCCTATTCCACCCTGTCACATACACCCCCTCCTTAAGAGGGAACCTGTTTTATCAAACAGGTTTCCAAAACTTTCTATTAATTCTCTACTAACATTTGCTGCTTTCAGCAATTAAGCATATGTGCATTATCTGTTTTTTCTATAACAGTACAGCAAACAGTAAAGTTCAGACCCATACATTTGTTTTTCAACCTTCAGAACCCTCAATTCTTGATCCTTGTCTTGACAGAAAATCAGCATTGCTATTCTCTTTACCAGATTTGTGTATCACTGTAGTGCCAGGTACCACCTTGTGATTCTGGAATTTTTATCTTTCATTTGGTTAAGCCAACAGAGAAACATAGAAACATAGACTTTGATGGCAGATAAGGACCGCTTGGCCCATCTAGTCTGCCCATTTCCCTACCTACAGGATAGGCCGCAGATCCTAGTTAACCAACAGCCTATTTCTTCCTACCCCCCACAAGAATTGCCTTATGTCTGTCCCATGCATTCTTGAATTCTCCCACAGTTTTAGACCCCACAACCTCCTCAGGAAGGCTGTTCCATGCATCCACTACCCTCTCTGTGAAATAATACTTCTCACATTGCCCCTGAACCGCCCCTTCTATCTTTAAATTGTGTCCCTTGTTCTTGCGCTCTTTTCTGAAAGATGCTACCCTCTTGGACTTTGTTGATTCCACTGAGGTACTTAAAAGTTTCTATCATGTCCCCCCTCCTTCTTTCCTCAAGGGTATACATATTAAGCCTCTAGTCTCTCCTCATACGGCTTCTCTTGCAGACCCTGCACCATTTTAGTTGCCCTCCTCTGACTGCCTCTATCCTGTCTATGTCCTTGCGGAGATGGGGTCTCCAGAACTGGATGCAGTACTCAGATGGGGTCTCACCAACTGTCTGTACAGAGGGATAACAACTTCCTGTTTTCTGCTGCTGATGCCTCTCCCTATACATCTCAGTATACCCCCAGCCCTCCCTACTGCCTTCTCACATTGCTTGCTAACCTTAAGGTCATCTGATATGATTACCCCCAGGTCCCTTTCCTTTTTTGTTGTTGTTACTACCCCCCACCCATTGTGTATTCTTCCCCTGGGTTCTTGTTTCCCAGGTGCATTATTTTGCACTTCTTTGCATTGAATCCTAGCTGCCATACTTCTGACCATTCCTCCAACCTTGCCAAGTCCCTTTTCATCTTTTCCACGCCTCCTTGTGTATCAACCCTGTTGCAGATCTTTGTGTCATCTGCAAAAAGGCATACTTTTCCTTCCAGTCCCTCTGCAATGTCACTGATGAAGACATTAAAAAGGACTGGACCCAATACTGAACCCTCAGGTACCCCACTAGTAACCCTCTTTCTTCAGAGCGGACTCCATTTACAATTACCTTCTGTGTCCTGTTGTGCAGCCAATGTTTTACCCAGGCTACCACCCTGGGACCCACTCCCAGGCTGGTTAATTTGACTATTAATCTTTGTGTGGGACTGTGTCAAATGCCTTGCTAAGTCTAGGTAGGCCATGTCCACAGCCCTCCCTGGTCTACTACTTTGGTCACCCAGTCAAAGAAATCTATTAGATCTGTCTGACATGACCTTCCCACTGTGAACCCATGCTGCCTTGGGTCCTGTGCCCCACTGGCCTCTAGGTACTCAACTATTCTTTCCTTCAGAAGTGACTCCATCACTTTCCCTACCACAGAGGTCAGACTGACAGGTCTGTAGTTTCCTGCCTCTGTCTTGGTCCCACTTTGTGAAGGGAATCACATCCGCCTTCCTCCAGTCCTCGGGTACCACACCATCCTCCCATGATTTATTAAAAAGTAGCCCATGGTTTCACTAGTTCCTCCTTAATTCTTTTAGAATTCTGGGTGAATTCCATCAGGACCCATTGCTTTGTCCATCTTTCAGTTTTAGGAGTTCTTGCAGAACCCTTTCTTCTGTGAAAGGACTGGGATCGACCCCCCTATCAAGAGTGCTTCTGTTAATTGGATTAGGCACTTCCCCCTCCTCTTTTGTGAATACTGAGCAGAAATATTCGTTCAGTATCCCTGCTTTTTCACTGTCCCCCTCTGCCCACCCACCGTTCATTCTATTCAGCCTCACTATCCCTCCCTTTGTCTTCCTACACTCGCTGATGTACCTATAAAAGGTTTTATCCCCCTTCTTAACTGAGTTGGCTATCTTTTCCTCAGTTTGGGCCTTTGCTATTCTGACTTCCCTCCCTGCTTCCTTCTGCCTTAACTGGTACAGCTCTCTGTCCTGCTCCTTCTGTGTTTCCTTATACTTCCGGAATGCTATCTTTTCTTCCTGACTTTCACAGCCACCTCTTTGGAGAACCATAGTGGCTTTTTCTTTCGCTTTGATTTGTTTATTTGTTTCACACAAGGCTTGTTGCCTCTGTGATGGCAGTTTTGATGATTCCCATTGTTGCTCCACACCTCCTTCTAGCCTGTTTGCTAGTGCTTTTCTGAGGCACTCTCCCACCTTGCCAAAGTCAGCCCTCCTAAAGTCCAATACCCTCACTTTTGTATAGCTTGACTCTGTAGCTGAGTTTAACATGAACCACACTGTTTGATGGTCACTTGTCCCCACATGGCAACCCATTTCTAGATCTGAGATCCTCTCACTGCCCCCGTTTGAGAGTACGAGGTCTAAGATTGCTCCCTCACGAATGGGTTCCGAAACTAGCTGTCTGAGGCCTGCCACCTGTAGGGCATCAAGAATGGCCCTGCACTTGGATGTGGCTGCAGCAAATGTGCTCCAGTTAACATCTGGCATATTCAGGTCTCCCATCAACAGTATCTCCTTTCTGCCATTCTAAGAATGCCTTCTATCATATCCTTGTCCATTCCTCCCCTGACATGGGGGTCTGTACACAACCCCTGTGCGGATTGTGGTGCCCTTTCCAGTCTCCAAGGTGACCCACAGTGCCTCCTCTCCTCCCTGTTTACTCTTTTGTTCAGTTGCTTTTATCCCTTCCTTTACATAGAGAGCTACTCCTCCCTCTCTTCTCTCCTGCAGGTTATGTACCCTGGTATGTTAACATCCCAGTCATGGTTCTCTGTGTACCATGTTTCTGTGACTGCTACGATATCCAGGCATCCCTCTTCCATCAAGGCCACCAGCCCAGGGAGCTTGTTGCCCAGACTACGGGCATTGGTACTCATTACCCTCCATTTCCTGATGGCCTTACTCCCTTTTGCCCCATCCCTTACTCCCTTTTGCCCCATCCCTGCCCAGAGGACTGTGATCTGTTATAAGTACAAAGTCAGTTTCTAGTAAATAAAACTTAAGGGACTCCATGGCCCACTTTGCTGGTAAACATTCCTTTTCAGTGGTGGAGTACCTTTTCTCTCTCTAATGCAACTTCCTACTTATGTACAGAATAGGATGTTCCGTCCCATCTACATTTTGACTCAGTACTGCACCTAGGCCTATGTCTAATGCATCTGTTTGCAACAAAAATGGTTTCTCAAAGTCTGGGCTTCTTAAAACAGGGGCGGAACATAATGCAGCCTTAATGGCTTGAAAAGCTTCATCACACTCTGGGGTCCATTTCACATTATTTGGGTACCGTTTCTTTGTGAGCTCAGTGAGGGGAGTAGCTAACTCTGCAAAGTTGGGAACAAATCTCCGATAATAACCAGCCAGCCCTAAAAATGACCTGACATGCTTCTTTGTTTTAGGGACAGGGCTGTTAGCTACAGCTTCTATTTTAGAAACCTCTGGCTTAACGTCTCCATTTCCCAACACATAGCCCAAATATCTGGTTTCCTGCATGCCCAATGCACATTTGGTAGGATTAATTGTCAGACCTGCATTTGTGATAGCTTGGATAACTGCTCGTAGGTGTTCCAGGTGGCTTTTCCAGTCTGGACTGTACACCACGACATCATCCAGGTATGCAGCACAATAACCAGTGTGAGGGGATAAAATTACATCCATGTACCGCTGGAATGTAGCTGGTGCACCATGTAAACCAAATGGTATGGTGGCGAACTGATAAAACTGCATTTGCCACTCCTGTTGGATTCTACCTCTGGATTCTTTAGCTAAAGGTATTTACCAGTAACCCTTGGTGAGATTGAGGGTACTGATATACTTTGCACTCCCCAGTCTGTCCACCAAATCATCTATTCTGGGCATAGGATTACTGTCAAATTCTGACACTTGATTAAGTTTCCTAAAACCAAGGCAGATTCTAACTCCCCCTTCCTTTTTGTTTACAGTTACCATTGGAGATGACCAAGCACTCCTCGACTCTTCTATGATATCTAGTTCTTTCATTTTTTGTATTTCCTTAACCACATCAGCTCTTAACCGCCCTGATAACCTGTATGTCTTTTGCCTAATAGGGCGAGCATTCCTTGGCACTATTACGTGCTCGACCCCTTTTGCTCAGCCTGGTACTGTGGTCAAAGTACTGTTAAATGTCTTTCGCACATTACGAATGTCTGCAGTTTGTTCTGAGGTTAAGGAAACATTCACCTTTGCAGCATCAGCATTTACAGTTTGTTCCAGTCTGTCATAAGCTACATCAATATCTTCTTTATCAGTTTCTGGTTAAACTAGCAAAGCAGCTTTTGGCATTTTTTCGACCTATTTCTTGAGGAGGTTAGCATGGTATATCTTAGTAGGGTTTTTCCTGTCAGGGGTCTCAGTCTCATAGTTAACGGTGCCAGTACGTCTAAGCACTCTATAAGACCCTTGCCATGTCATTAACAGTTTATTTTCTGTTGTTGGTAACAGTAGCAAAACCTTTTCATCTGGCTCGAAAACTTTTTCTTTTACCCCATGGTCATAGTATACCTTCTGCTGGTTTTGGGCCTCTTCCTGATTACTATGGGAAATTTCAACATATTTTGCCAGCTTCTTTCTTAGAGCACACATATAAGACGTTATAGATTGTTTCTGAATGGGGTTATCCTTCCCACATTTCTTTTATCACATCCAGTAGCCCTCTTGGCTGCCTACCATACAGCATTTCAAATGGTGAAAACCCTGTTGATGCCTGTGGCACTTCTCTGTAAGCAAAAAGTAGGTAAGGTAAGTATTGGTCCCAATCTTTCCCTTCCCCTTTTACAAACCTTTTTAACATGTGTTTTAGGGTTTGGTTAAAACGCTCAACAAGACCGTCTGTCTGAGGGTGATAGGGGGAGGTTTGTATGGCAGTGATACCTAGTAGTCAGTACAGCTCCTTAAGTAATGCAGCACCAAAATGACTACCCTGATCAGTAATAATTTCTTTAGGTATGCCCACTGTGCTGCAAATTTTTTTAAGCTCTGCTGCAACTTTTGAAGCTGTGACAGTACGCATTGGAACTGCTTCTGGGTATCGAGTAGTGTAGTTGCATACTACCAGGATAAATCTATTACCCTTTTTACTTTTGTCTAAAGGACCAGCCACAACCATTGCAATTCTCTCAAAATGCACATCTATCAAGGGTAGGGGCACCAGAGGCACCTTGTGTTTTCTAGTGGCTGGGGCTACTTTCTGACACTCAGCACAGGAATTACAATAGGTTGCAACATCTTCATGAATTCCAGGCCAGTAAAATCTGTACAGCAATCTGGCAAGGGTGCGATCCCTCCCTGAGTGACCAGCCATAGGACTATCATGTGCTATCTGTAACAACTCTGTTCTATACTTCTGAGGTATAACCAATTGTTCTGTCTCTTCCTGTGTCTGAAGTTTAACCCAAACTCTGTACAGTAACCCATTACATTTTTTAAACATTGGGCCACCCTGTTTTGGTTTCACCCCAGGTGCTTAAAATAACCCTGGAGAGAAATATTGTTAACTTGTTCTGAAAGAAAATCACAATTGCTTATCAGTTTAGTTTCAGCATTTTCATATTTTAGCCCTTTATGTCCATCAGTCATTTGTTGCCACAGTTTCTTCAGGTATCGTCTTTCTTTCCTGGATTTCCGGGTCTTGGAGTTGTGCTCAAATAAGTCCGAATCAAAATCACTGAAAGGAAAAGTGTCCCCACAATCTGAGATTTTCTGTGCCTGAGCTCCTGTCACCACAGCTGCTGAAACATCAGGATTTACCCCCTCCTTGATTAACTCAGTAAATCCTGGAAAGTCATTTCCAGTAATCACAGGTGCAGGTAACTTAGGTACTACCCTCACTTTCATTTGGTGTGACACACCCTTAATGGTCAGAGTCACTTGGGTGCTGGGATAGTATCGAGTGTCCCTGTGGATGCAGATGACACCAATACCTGGTACCTTTGCACAGTGTTTTCCCAGCACTTCAACATGCACTAGGGTCTGTCTGCTACCCGAATCAATGAGTCCCTTTACAGTCTTATCCCCTTCCTTCACATCTGTTAATTACTTGCCCCAAATTGCCAGGGACAATTCTGTTCCATTTCCACTCTCCTTACTATGGCAGTTTCTTGCAATATGGTCTGGCTTATTACAGTTATAGCAGATAACGTCTTTGGGCACAGACCTGTTACCCTTACCAAAGTTCTTATCAGGCTTGGAGTTTAAATGGGAAAAAGAGTGTCTTACCTGTGCTTGGCTGTTACCTTGCTGCTGTGGCATCTGTCTGGCCATTTGGTAGTCCTCAGCCAAAGTAACAGCCTTTTCCCCACTCTCTGGTCTGTGTTTCTTTACCCAAAGCTGCACATCTGTAGGCAGGATGTTGATGAATTGCTCCATGAGAAAAGTGTTGATGATTTCTGGAACTGTTTTGCTCTCTGGTTGGAGCCATTTTATCAGGAGTTCTCTGAGTCGGGTGAAGACTTCTCGAGAATTGTTGACCGAGTTGTACCCAGGGTGGGACAAACAGGGTCACCAGATCACCAAATGCGACCTGGCTAATCATTTTGGCCACCAGATTTGTCTAAAAACTCGCCATTCTGGCAAGTAGTAAACCGCATCTCTGGCGCGCATGCGCAGTAGCTCAGCATCACCTGTCAATGAATTGAGCTGAGCTGCCGTCATCGCACATGCACAGGATCGTCTTTTACAGCTGCGCGGCCAAGAGAGAGCAGTAGGGACATGTCTGGGAGCCAGAGGAGGAGTCGGGACTCAGGAGACCATCAGCGAGTCTGCGCAGCTACTGTAGGACACCAGCAGTATCCTCATCACGAGGTGAGCAGTTAGGTGCTCACGTGGGTGGTGGGGAGTCGGGACCCACAGCACAGATAGGGGAAAGGATTCGCTCGTGCCTTGCAGTCGCCATTGATTTCAGGCGGTGAGCGAGTGAGGGAGGCTTGGTGTGAGCTCTCTCTCAGAGCATAACTTTGCCGTGAAGTTCAATAGCCCTTTTAAGGGATCAGTGAATAAAAACTACCAGTACTGTTTTTTTTAGGAGCCTGTCCGACTCGACTCCGTCCTAATCTGTATACTTAAAAAGAGCAGCTTACTTCTCAATTTGGGAATGACGTGCTGACTGGGGGGAGGGGCCGGTGCTCTGAATTACTGCTAAGGGGCAAATTGGGTGGGTAAATAAATATTCTTTCTGAATTTGCGTTTGCAATTGCTGCAGCTCAGCTGCTAGCACATTAGTCACTGTGCTGAGTGAGTCTGACGACTGGGGGAAAGGAGGGGGACCACAGAGACCCTGCTTTGTGGATGTGGTGGTACAGGGGGAGCTGTATCTGATTTTGCTTGTCAGTCTTTTTTGGGTGGGATTGGGGCTTGGGCCCAAAAATGAAAAAAATACAAGCTACAATAATTTAAAGTCCGGAGTCCAGACTACCACTTGTGTGCATATTAGTGGTTGTTTGTGTCAGGTTTTTTTGGGGGGCCAAACAAAAAAAAAAATTAGAGCTTGCCACAATTAATGAAAAGTCCATACTAGTGCTACCTGTGTGCATATTAGTGACTGTGTCTCTTGTTGTTTGGCTGTCCACCTGTCTCGTCCAGTCCTCTTGAGGTTGTGTCAGGCTTTTTTGAGGGGACCAATTTAAAACAAAAAAAAAATTAAAGCTTGCTACAATTAATGAAACGCCCATACTAGTACTACCTGTGTGCATATTATTGACTGCGTCGTTTGTTGTTTGGCTATCCGCCTGTCTCGTCCAGTCGTCTTGAGGTTGTGTCAGGCTTTTTTGAGGGGACCAATTTAAAACAAAAAAAATTAAAGCTTGCCACAATTAATGAAACACCCATACTAGTACTACGTGTGTGCATATTATTGACTGCATCTTTTGTTGTTTGGCTATCCACCTGTCTCGTCCAGTCCTCTTGAGGTTATGTCAGGCATTTTTGAGGGGACCAATTTAAAACAAAAAAAAATTAAAGCTTGCCACAATTAATGAAACGCCCATACTATAGTAGTACTACCTGTGTGCATATTATTGACTGCGTCTTTTGTTGTTTGGCTATCCACCTGTCTCGTCCAGTCCTCTTGAGGTTGTGTCAGGCATTTTTGAGGGGACCAATTTAAAACAAAAAAAATTAAAGCTTGCCACAATTAATGAAACGCCCATACTATAGTAGTATTACCTGTGTGCATATTATTGACTGCGTCTTTTGTTGTTTGGCTATCCACCTGTCTCATCCAGTCCTCTTGAGGTTGTGTCAGGCATTTTTGAGGGGACCAATTTAAAACAAAAAAAAATTAAAGCTTGCCACAATTAATGAAACACCCATACTAGCACTACCTGTGTGCATATTATTGACTGCATCTCTTGTTGTTTGGCTATCCACCTGTCTTGTCCAGTCCTCTTGAGGTTGTGTCAGGCTTTTTTGAGGGGACCAATTTAAAGCAAAGAAAAATTAAAGCTTGCCACAATTAATGAAAAAGGCATAGCTATTATAACCTGTGTGCAAGCATATTAGTGACAGCCTCTGATTGTGTACTACAAATATCAGTCCATCCAAGACAAGTCCATCAGTCTCACTCACAGTCACGGCTACAGCCAGTCCTCCTGGTTGTGTCAGGCTCAGGCAGGCATCCAAAAACTGTCTGCTGCTGTGCTGCTGCCATTACCGGCAACCACTCGTTGTTTTTCATACTGTTTTGGGATTGGAGTAATAAAAATGTCTGGAAAAAAACCAAAACAACAACCTAATTTGTTTTCCTTTGGCTTTATTAAACCCAGTCTATGTGCTGTGGAAGAATTACATAACAAAACCATTCAAGTCATCAGTGACACTGACAGTAACATTGTCGATGTTGCTGCTGAGGAGGAACATGTGAAATTAAATCCTCCAGTTGCTAACGCTGCTGCTGCTGTTTCTTCTTCTATTTCTGGAGGAAGGGGCAGCTAGGGTGACGGCCGCGAGAACGACCATATTGACAGACCATCAGTAATGGTTACTGATATTGTTCAGGTTCCTAGTGTTTCTGCTACTTCTAGTAGTGTTTCTGTTGCAGATAGTTCATCTTCCTCAAGCTCTCTGCACAGAATAAATCCTACCAACAGGAAAAAAGATTCAGTGAAACACAAATTCAGGGTTGAATGGTCACGGGAATTGGACTGGCTTCAGTATAAGAAGCAAAGCAACACTATGAGTTACATAGATACATAGACAGTGTTGGCAGATAAGGGCCTATGGCCCACCCAGTCTGCCCATTTAAGTTTGTAAGTTCAGTTTATGTTTTCCAGGAAGTCTGTTGCCCCTTACCCCTGACCTCCAGAATTCCTTTATGTCTATCCCATGCATTCTTAAATCCCGTGATTGTTTCAGCCCCCACCACTTCCTCTGGCAGGGTGTTCCACTTGTCCACCACCCGTTCTGTGAAGAAATTCTTCCTCACGCTTCCTCTGAATCGTCCCTCCTCCAACTTCATCCCATGCCCTCTAGTCCTGGAACATCTTTTTCGCTTAAAAATAGTGCATTCCTGCACCCTGTTCCTCCCTGTAAGATACTTGTATGTCTCTATCATATCCTCTCCTCCTCTCCTCCAGGGAGTACATGTTCAGTGCCTTCAACCTGTCCTCATAGGACTTGTGATGCAATCCATGCACCATCTTTGTTGCCTCCTCTGAACCTTCTCTACCCTGTCTATGTCCTTACATAGGTAAGGTCTCCAGAACTGCACAGTGTACTCCAGGTGCGGCCTCACTAGTGTCTTGTATAGTGGAATTATGACCTCCCTTTTCCTGCTGGTGATGCCCCTGCCTATGCATCCCAGCATCCTATTTGCTTTACCTGCTGCCTTGTCACAGTTGCAAGGTGTGTAGGAAGCAACTCCATCTGGCAGATCATATATCTGTGTTTTTTGTTGGTAGCAGTACTTTTAAGATGGAGTCTATAAAAATTCATGATGCAAGCAGTTCTCATGTAAAATGCATTCTGGCTGAAAGGCTTAATATGTATACCCTTGAGGAAAGAAGGGAGAGAGGGGATATGATAGAAACTTTCAAGTACTTCAAGGGAATCAACAAAGTCCAAGAGGGTAGCATCTTTCAGAAAAAGAGATGTGCAAGAACAAGGGGGCACAATTTGAAGATAGAGGGGGGACGGCTCAGAGGTAATGTGAGGAAGTATTTTTTCACAGAGAGGGTTGTGGATGCATGGAACAGCCTCCCTGAGGAGGTCGTGGAGTCAAGAACAGTGGGGGAATTCAAGAATGCATGGGACAGACATAAGGCAGTCCTAGTGGGGGTAGGAGGAAGTAAGCTGTTGGTGAACTAGGATCTGCAGCTTATCTGTTAGGTAGGAAAATGGGCAGACTAGGTGGGCCAAGCGGTCCTTATCTGCCGTCAAATCAAATTCTAAGGGCTCAAAGGGCACCTGAATCCACACCTATGGCTTTTTGTTTTCAAAAGATGAATGTTGCAGTGAGAGAATCCATGCGGTGTCTTTTTAATGTCGCCTACTTTCTGGCATCAAGGGACAGGCCGTTTCGGGACTTTCCGTTTCATACCTCACTGTTACGCAAATGTAATATAAAAGTGATTGAACAATACACAAATCACAAGAGGTGCAGCGAGTTTGTGCATCATATTGCAGCAGTAATACGCACAAATACAACTGAAGAGATAAAAAAATCTCCTGCTGTTGGACTCTTAATAGACGGAAGCACTGACAGAAGCGTGAGGGAATTTGTGAATGTGTTCATCAGTTATGTTGCTGAAGATTGTACTCCAAATACCTCCTTTATTGGTACCGAGCTACTAGGGAAAGCAGATGCCGATGGATACATTGCAGCATTAGATTCACTTTTTAACAAACTTAACATCCCCTTGTGGAAAACTCTTCCATGGGTTTCTGGGATGGCGACTGATGGTGCATCAGTCATGCGAGGTCAATGTGGTGGAGTCACAGCAAAGTTACAAAACAGTGGCCTGCCTTGGTTAATTGCTACACACTGCATTGCACATCTTTTACAACTGGCCATTCTGGATGCCCAAAAACATATGCCAGAAGTTCACGAAAATGAAAATGGCTTGTGGGCCCTGTATTCATTTTATCATTCTTCTCACCAAAGAATGAGAGCCTTGGAGGAGGCTGCTAACACCCTTTTCATTGAATTGAAAAAACTGGTCAGCATTTTCACAGTGCGCTGGGTCAGTTCGCACCACAGTGCTGTGTCAGCTCTTCTGCACAACCTGACGGCAATAATTGCACACTTAGAGAATACTGCAACACAGCACAGTGGGACTCCTGACGCAGACAGCGCTAAAGGACATTTGAACTTTGTAAAAAACAAAAAAAAATGTGGTTCTTGCCCTTTCAACAAGATTATCTATCTATTCTTGGAAGGCTTTCTCAAAATTCCAAAAAGAGGGTCGTCTTCTTACTCAGGTACAACCATGAGTGGAGAGCTGCATTTCAGAGCTCATCAAGTTGAAGACCAATGTGGGCCCTGCTGAGGCACAGTTTTTAGAGTATGCCAGTTCGGAGGGCAGTCTCCTTACTGGTGGTATGGATGGCAGCAGCACTCCTCTAGCTCCTTCACCAGGCGTGACTGAAAATGCTAGTGATGTAGTACAGAAAAATAGGAATAAAAGGCAAAAAAGAACCGGGCAGGCCACTGCTTCAGACCAAGCAGCCAAGGAGATTGTTTCCAGTGAAAATGCCCGCACACTGATCAAGGAGAAAATATGCAACAGTGTGGTTGGATTCTTATGTGACAGATTTGAGCCCATGTGGCAGTCGGAAGACTAAAAACGATTTTCAGTATTTGACACAACTGTTTGGCCTTCTCCTGATGACCCTCTCTTTCTAAATTTTGGTCAGGAATCCATCACAGGGCTTTGCCAGATGTACATGCCATTCCTGAAAAAGCAATAAAATTCAGGGCAACTTTTATCTGATCCAGAGCTGGAGGATGCCGAACTTGAAAGAGAAATTACACAAAAACTTTTGGAAGAGTGGCAAGATTTCAAAAATGCTGTAAAAAATCAAAATACAGAGCATGCATTAAGAAAGGTTCACATCAAAATTTAGAGATTTGGTCTGTTACGGTTGTTGATCACAATTTTTCAGGTAATGCCAGTGAGTACAGCTGCTTGTGAAAAGGGATTTAATGCTCATAATAGGATTAAAACAGTATCTCGTAGCAATCTTATTGATAGCACTATGGACGATTTGCTGATGATCAGTTTAAATGGACCAACAATAGCGAACTTTAATCCAGGCCCATCAATTGATCACTGGTACTCATCAACACCAGGATATCGGCATCTTTCTGGGCATAAAGTCACACATCCAGAATCAGATGTAATGGACTTGGAAGCAGAAATAGATGAGGAGTCGGACTCGAGGAGTTGAGTTCAAAGGACACAGCCAGTGGTTGCATTGGAGTGGGACGTGGGAGGTGGACAGATTTTGAAGAAGACAGTAACAGCAATATAAATATTGTTAGCAATCTGTCAGCCATAGTTTTTAGGAAGCATTTAAAACTTATTTTCTGCCCTTGCCCTCAAAATCTAATTTTAGTGATGATGACCGTACAGTGGTGGATTGGGGATGGTAACAGCATAGCAGCAGCACATATCTGGCCATGTCATGAAAAAAAAAGTCACAAAAAAAGTACCCCCCCCCCAAAAAAAAAGAGAACACACAAGACAATAAGAGAATCACAACATCTGAAAGGTTTTATTGGTTTATTTAACAACAACAAAAAAAAAAAACAGTGTGTACACTTAGCACCAGGAGAGGACTTGTTTTCACTTGTAAATCAGCAGGTTCTGGTCAGTCAGAGTCAGACAGACCCCAGTCCAGTCACAGTGTTTCTCCACTGGTCCCATCTTCAGTTGTTGATTTTCATCTCATTTTCTCATAATTGCGCCGCCATTCCCTTTTCTGATTCGGTCATGGAGGTGTTTCTCCGATGGTCCCATCTTCAGTAGTTCCTCTGTAGTGAATGGTGATTTCATTTTTATTTTCTCATAGTTGTGAGTGCCACCCTTGCTTTCCTTTTTGCATTAGACAGGCAGGACTTTCAATTTGTACTTTATAAATTCTCCCTCCTGTGTATACTTGATGCTGTTCTGGCAGGCTAATTCTCATCAGAATCTCTGGTAAACACGTTCCCAAATGTAGGTTAATAGACAGTTCCTCATCTGAAAGGCAAGTTAAAAAAATGGCTACCATATTTTATAGGCTAGCGGCCGTAAAAAAATTAGCCACCTAAAAATATTTTTGGCCACCAGATTTTGAGGTATGGTGGCTAAACTGGCCACCAGGTCAAAAAGTGATTTGTCCCACCCTGGTTGTACCTCAGAGATTGAAATCTTTGCCTGTAGGTCTCTCCGGTGATGGCATACCTTTTCAGGATTTCACTTTTCACCATAGAAACACAGAATCTGACGGCAGATAAGGACCGTTTGGCCCACCCAGTCTGCCCATTTCCCTACCTACTGGATAAGCTGTAGATCCTAGTTAACCAGCAGCCTACTTCTTCCTACCCCCAACCCCTAGAATTGCCTTATGACTGTCCCATGCATGCTTGAATTCCACCACTGATTTTGACTCCACAACCTCCTCCGGAAGACCGCTCCATGCATCCACAACCTCTCTGTGAAAAATACTTCCTAAATTACCTCTGAGCCCCCCATCTTCAAATTGTGCCCTCTTGTTCTTGCACACCTCTTTTTTGAAAGATGCTACCCTCTTGGACTTTGTTGATTCCCTTGAGGTACTTGAATGTTTCTATCATGTCTCCCTCTCCTCCTTTCCTCGAGGCTATACATATTAAGCTCCTTCGCCTCTTCATATGTCTTCCGTGCAGACCCTGCACCATTTTAGTTGCCTCCTCTGGACAGCTTCCATCCTGTCTATGTCTTTATGGAGATTGGGTCTCCAGAACTGCACACAGTACTCTAGATGGGGTCTCACCAGCTGTCTGTACAGAGGGATAATAACTTCCTGTTTTCTACTGGTGATGCCTCTCCTATGCATCCCAGTATCCCCCAGCCCTCCTTGCTGCCCTCTCACATTGCTTGCCCACCTTTAGGTCATCTGATATGACTACCCCAGGTCCCTTTCCATTTTTGTTGTTGTTAGTATCTCACCCCCATTGTGTACTCTTCCCCTGGTTTTTGTTTCCAGGTGCATTACCTTGCACTTCTTAGCATTGAATCTAGCTGCCATACATTTGGCCATTCCTCTAACCTTGCCAAGTCCCTTCTCATCCTTTCCACCCCACCCTGTATCAACTCTGTTGCAGATCTTGTGTCATCTGCAAAGAGACATACTTTTCCTTCCAGTCCTTCTGAAATGTCGCTATAAAGACATTGAAGAGGACCGGTCCTAATACTGAACCTCGCGGTACCCCACTAGTAACCTTCCTTTCTTCTGAGTGGACTCCATTTACTATTACCTCTGTGTCCTATTCTCCAGCCAATTTTTACCCAGGCTGTCGCCTTGGGACCCACTCCCAGGCTGGCTAACTTGTATATTAACTCTTGTGTGGGACTGTGTCAGATGCCTTGCTAAAGTCTAGTTAGGCCATGTCCACAGCCCCTCCTGATCTACTACTTTGGTTACCCAGTCAAAGAAATCTATCAGATCTGTCTGGCATGACCTTCCCACTGTGAATCCATGCTGCCTAGGGTCCTGTGCTCCTCTGGCCTCTAGATACTCAACAATTCTTTCCTTCAAAAGTGATTCCATCATTTTCCTGTCACTGAGGTTAAACTAACAGGTCTGTAGTTTCCTGCTTCTGCCTTGCTCCCCACTTTTGTGAAGGGGAATCACATCTGCCTCCTCCAGTCCTCGGGTACCACCCCATCCTCCCATGATTTGTTAAAAAGGGTAGTCAGTGGTGTCACTAGTTCTACCCTTAGTTCTTTTAGAATTCTGGGATGAATCCCATCAGGCCCCATTGCTTTGTCCACCTTCAGTTTTAAGAGTTCTTTCAGAACCCTTTCTTCTGTAAATGGGCTGGTATCAACTTCTGTATCCAGAGTGTTTCTACTGTTTGTTTTATGCACCTCCCCCTCTTCATTTGTAAATACTGAGCAAAAATATTTGTTTAGTATCTCTGCCTTTCACAGTCTCCTCTGCCCACCCTCCTCCCTTTATTAAGCCTCACTATCCCTCCCTTGGTCTTCCTTCGCTCCCTGATGTACCTATAAAGGTTTATCCTCCTTCTTAACTGAGTTGGCTGTCTTTTCTCGGTTTGGGCCTTTGCTGTTCTGACTGCCTTCCCAGCCTCCTTTGCTTTAACTGATACAGTTCTCTGTCCTGCTCCTTCTGATTCCTTGTACTTCCTGAATGCTTTCTTTTCTCTTGAACCTTCACTGCCACTTCCTTTGAGAACCATAGTGGTTTCTTACATCGTTTTGTTTTGTTCATTTGCTTCACACAAAGGCTCGTTACCTCTGTGATGGCAGTTTTATTATTCCCATTGTTCTTCCACCCTCCTTCCTGCTCATTTGCTAGTGCATTCCTTAGGCACTCACCCGTTTTGGCAAAGTCAGCCCTCCTAAAGTCCAGTACTTTTGTCTTTGTATGGCTTGACTCTATTGCTGTGTTTATTGTGAACCATACTGTTCGATGGTCGCTAGTTCCCAGATGGCTACCCACTTCTACATCTATGATCCTCTCTCCATCTCCATTTGAGAGAAGCAAGTCTAATATTACTCCCTCACGAGTTGGCTCCAATACTAGCTGTCTAAGGCATGCCCCCTTTAGGGCATCTAGAATAACTCCACTCTTTGAAGTGGCAGCTGCAACTGCACTCCAGTTAACATCTGGCATATTCAGATCACCCATCAGCAATATCTCCCCTTTTTCTGCCATTCTAAGTATACTTTCTATCATTTCCTTGTCCATTTCCTCCTCCTGAGAAGGGGGTCTGTATACAACCCCTGTGCGGATTGTGGTGCCATTGCCTGTCTCCAAATTTACCCACAGTGCTTCTTCTCCTCCCTGTTTACCCTTTTGTTCTGTTGCTTTATTCCTTCCCTTATGTAAAGAGCTACTCCTCCTCCTCTTTTACCCTCCCTGTCCCTCCTGTAGATAGTGTATCCTGGTATGTTTACATCCCAGTCATGGTTTTTGTGTACCATGTTTCTGTGACTGCCACGATATCCAGATGTTCCTCCTCCATCAAGGCCACTAATTCAGGAAGCTTGTTACCCAGACTACGGGCATTGGTACTCCTTGCTCTCCATTTTTTGATGGCTTTATCTTCTGTTGCAGCATCCCCCACTGACCGTTCTACCTTGGTCTTTTTCTCATTTAGTACCCTGTTTTGTAGGGAGAGGCTGGGTCATAGTTTTCTGACTGTGCAGTGTCCATATTGTTGCAGGCAAGTTGGGCTTTCCGTGTCAGGTAGGGTACAGTCTGATTGTCCATTGCTGTGGCAACTCTTTCAAAAGTTGTCAGGTATGCCTCGATATTGTCCGAGGGATACAACTTTTTAAGTTTAATGGCTTTTAAGTTGCTTGTATTTTGTTGCTCATCTGGATCTGTGCCAGATCCTCTGCCTTTGATAGCTTGCAAGGCATCCAGCCATCACTGCTCCCATCACTGCATCTCTTCTCTCATCTGCTGCTCCTGTTGCTGCATCTCTTCTCTCCTATGCTGCTCCTGTCGCTGCATCTCTTCTCTCCTCTGCCCTTCTAACCGTTGACTCTCTCTGTGTCTCAGTCTCTTTTTGTTGTATAGCCCACCACTTGAAAAAGTCCATCAGGCTTTCAGGTTCTGTCACTGCCTGTTCTTTTTCCATAACATGTGCTGGCTGTACAATCTCAGCTTGCACTTCTGTCTCTGCTAGTTTGGGTGCCATTCTCCCGGTAACCACTCCTGGACTTGCTGCTGAAGAATCCATACCTTTCTCTGTGCTTCCCTGGTACTAGGTCCAGTACCCACACACAAAACTCATGGATTAGAGTATGCATGGTGTAAATCCCACTTCTGACACCATCTGTCTTTGAGGCACAGGTCAGGAAGCACAGGGAAACCAGGAGCAGTTGTAGAATTCACCAAAATATTTACTTACACTAGCAGTAACATAAAAAATAAACGTGTTCAGTATAACTATTTACAAAGGCAAAATAAAATTATGATCCATCAGAATTTTCCCTCAATCTTTGTGTCCCTTTTTTCTTTTTAAGCAGTTGCAGCTCAGCTCTCTTATAAGTCCTTCCAACCTCCATTCTTAACAAGCATCCTGTTCTTGTATGTTTCAGGCAGGTACAAGGCAGGAACACAGTGTGCTTGTCCTGAGGCCCCTTTTCCACAGCTCTTGCAAAAGGCTTCAAAATTTGCATTCTGGTAGCCTCTCGAGTTTCCAATAGCTTTTTGCAATCATCTCAAATCACCATTATATGCATTTCAAAAATTAACACTATATGTTTTCTAAACAAAAGGGATCCCAATATCAGTTACATTTCCATACAATGATTTGCATATATTTTTATTCAGCAGGTATGCAAGAGAGAACAAAAAACAGACAGCAAGGGAAAACTGAGAGAGAGTGAGAGGCAAAGAACTTCGAGACTGTCGGGGTGATCAAGTCCGAGGTCCCACAGGAAAATTTGTTTGCGCAACCAGACAGACAAGAGATAGGAAATGAATAGATCCTTGCATTTAAACACTTTCTCCATAACAACTGGGACAGGGTCCTATTACACCCTGTCACATCAAGGTCTCACAGTATGCAAGTGGTAGTTGTGGGATTTATGCCCAGGTCTACTGAGTCTCCAGGTTCACAGCTTTGTGCTCTAACCGTTAAGCAATATTGCCTCCCATAGCTTATTTGGATTTATGAGTATAATTTCTAAAAAATCAGAGCATTACAAACACATATAAATTGGTACACATTTCTTTTCTAAATGTATTCCCAGACCCCAATCCTAGGAATTAGAATGAGCTGTTAATTTCTCCCTCCAACAGTCTACATATGCCATTAAAGTTGGAGCACTAGTGCCAGATATGGCTGTAAACTGATCAATACTTTTGCAAACATGGTATTCCTTAAAATTGGTGTTGTGTAGGTTTGGTCACTGTGAAAGTCCACCAAAGGACTCTTGAGAGTTAGGTTCACTGAAGTTTACTTTAGCATGGGTTCATTGGTGGGTGGGGGGGAGATCGTGTCAAACAAATCTGATTGACTTCTTTGACTGTGTCACTAAGACAGTAGGCAGGGGCCAAGCAGTAGACTTCCTCTATCTTGATTTCAACAAGGCCTTTGACTCTGTGCCCCACAAAAGGTTGATCAGGAAGTTGATGGATCTTGGGGTTGGGGAAAAGATGGCCAGATGGGTGGAAGACTGACTGAGGGACAGAACCCAGAGGGTGGTTGTGGGTGGAGAGTTATCTGGTACCAGAGTGGTAACCAGTGGGGTCCCACAGGGCTCTGTGCTGGGGCTGGTGGTGTTCAATATCTTCATCAGTGACATTGGGGATGGCATTAAGAGCAAAATGTGCCTTTTCACGGATGACACCAAGCTCTGTGAGAGAGTGGACACAGCTAAAGGGATACAAGACCTACAGGAAGATCTGGAAAAGCTGGGGAGGTGGTCCAGGATCTGGCAGCTTGGCTTCAATGCCAAGAAATGCAAAGTTATGCATATTGCAGCCAAGAATCCCAGTACAGAGTACTACCTGGGTGGAGTCCGAATATCTGCATCAGAAGAGAAGGACCTGGGAGTAATGATCACTAGTGACCTGAAGCACTCCACGCAGCGCAAGAAAGTAGCAGCAAAGGCAAACAAGATGCTGGGATGCATATCTAGGGGATCAGTAGTAGGAGAGAGGAAGGTTATACTGCCCTTGTACAGGTCACTGGTATGGCCGGATCTAGAGTATGGAGTTCAGTACTGGTGCCCACACCTCAAAAAGGACATTAACCTGCTGGAGGAGGTTCAGAGGAGGGCTACAAAGATGATAGTGGATCAGCAGGATAAGGCATACGAGGAGAGGTTGAAGGCACTGAACATGTACTCCCTGGAAGACAGGAGAGAGAGAGAGGGGACATGATTGGGACCTTCAAGTACTTGAAAGGGATAAATAAGGTTGATAAGGAGAGTCTCTTTAAGGTGAGTGGCAACCATAACACTAGGGGGCACAGTCTTAAGCTGGAGGGTGGGAGGTTTAGGAGGGAGGTCAGAAAGCACTTCTTCACAGAGAGAGTGGTAGACACTTGGAATACACTGCCAGAAGAGGTCATCTCATTGAAAACAGTATGCAGCTTTAAGAGAGGCTGGAATAGGTGTAGGGGAAAGTAAGAATCATGGGTAGGGAGGATGGGTGGAGTGGGAAGGGAGGGCAGGGACATTAGCTCAAGCTGTGGACCCTGCAATACTAGCAGAATTGATAAACCAAATGACCTTCCTCTGCTGGTGTCTTGGTATGTTCATATAGGTGTACTGTATTTTTATTTGAAAACATTTGAAGGTAAGTAAATGATTAAAGGTACAGTCCTGCAAACAAAGTATCTGCAGGTAGATGGTTGAGGACACCACTGACTGCCGGACTCTGCCAGACATGTAGTGCACATTGAAATACTTTACACTGACAGTTTTTTGCTGTCCTTGCTGTCTACCTGCTTTAGAGGTCAGGTACTATAAGCTGTTTACTGATGGAATAAAGGCAGAAGTTGTTTCTAAACTGCATGGATAGGTGGGTCTTATTATGGACATTTTTGCTTTTATTCATTCTTGCTGCTGCAGGGTGGGGGTTGTAGGCTGAATTTCAGTTGGTTTCAGACTTCAGATCGATACTGCTGATACCTCTTGGAGATCCCTTCAGATTCCACTCCACGCATGCCGGGTGAATTCACCCCCACAGTAGGTATATCTGTAGTGATCAGGATCCAGTGCAAGGAAAGGAGCAGGCTGACACACTGATCAGTGACTGGGGCATGGGAAGACCAATGTCATGCCACCCTCCCCCCCCCCAATATTTTGTCTCCTATGTGGTGCCTCCCAGTTCTCTCACATAAGGGATGCCCTGCTGCACTGAGCTTTTGTGGCAGGAGAGCAGGATGCCATGTGATGCACTACTCAACCCTCTTGAAGAAGGAATCGCACACAGTTCCCCCCAGACTCAAAGCAGCAGCATGCAAGGGGTCAGGCATGATACATAACCCAGGGTCTCCAATGTAGCAGTGTGATGCACTAACTCGCAGTGCCACAAGACCATGTTATTTATTTTTTTATTTTAAAGCTATTTACCCAGGATAGCCCAGCTGAAACGCAACATTTCATTTTCAGTGGGGTCCTGCTTCTACTCATTTCCACAGCTGCACAGTCTGGAGCACTGAGAGGTTACATGACCTGCTCTGTATCACACAGTGAATATACTCCACTGCCTAGTTTTGAATCTGTGATCTCTCCATTCCCAAATCAGTGCTGTAACCACTAGACCACACTGCTTCCCTTGGATTTGTCAAGTTGCCAGTGCCGTTTGTCTCTTACCTTGGCAAGAGGATTCTTTTCAGAACTTTTTTGTGGTCATTTGCAGCACTCTCACTTTCCGTTCTCCATATACATTCCTCAAGGGCGTTTAAAGTTTATCTGTTTTCTCTGTTCTGATTGTATATTTGTTTATTTATTTATTTATCAAATTTTTGTTAACCGGGTGGGCCCGCTGAGACTAAAAGTCCCTTTTTCAGGGTAGACCCTAATTACATAGATACATCACAGAATATAGAGTCAAGAAATATTACAAGTATCCACAACATTCACAAGGGTAAATGAGTTAGCAAAACAATGGTATGTTTACAGTGAATAAGCAAAACAGATAAGCAGCTCAGACTGAGACAAGATACAGGGTGAGTAGCAGTGAGCTAACAATCAGAATAACTCAGGACAAGTCTGAGGCTGAGTGTAGGAGTGTGGGATAACAAATGGACACAACACAGTTCTTATAAGGTTAACACACTGTCTAGTGCATTAGTTCTCAAACTTTGTCATGGCGAGCCTCCCCAAAGCCATGAAAAAGATCTTGAGCCTCCCCCAAACATTGAAATAGTTTTGGGCCTCCCTCTTAAAAAAATAACATCCTAGCACAGTACCTCAGAAATAAAGTGAAACTGTTTTGAGTAGTTAGCTCTCATTTTATAACAGCTTATTGTACCCCTCCTTGTAACCCCCAGGCCAGCCTACTTGCTCTACTGTTTTGACTCTCAAACCATTGTTACCCCTTGCTGCAATGTCTTCAATGGTCAGACTGCTTTCTCTGTCTGTTTCCCCTCTATCTGGAATAACATTCCTACCCACCTCTCTCCCTCTTCCCCTGCTCTTAAGCATCATCTCAGAGATCCTTTTGCTTTCTCCTGCTCATGCTCCTACAACGTCTGCTTAAGCCCTGTATTTGGGGCTTTCTGCCACCACTCTAACTGGTCAATTGCTACCTCTCATTACTTGTTCATTGTTCCTATTTGTTTACACTATTACTCATTTTGTATTGTTTTGTTTTGTAGTGGCCTTTTGAATTTTATTCACTCCCTACACTTCCCAAGGTACACTTGAAATGAGCCTTGGCTCAGAGTGTCTTTCCTGGTCACCAATTTGTAAATAAATACATAAATTTACCTAGTATTATCCTTTTTCAGATCACCTCATCCCTTCACACAAAATACCTAAAACTCAAAATTTAAATATAGTTCTTTTTCAGACTTGGTTGAGCCTCCCCTTGAACAGGTTGGGGCCTCCCCAGGGAGACTGGCCTCACCATTTGAGAAACCCTGGTCTAGTGTGATGTTTATTGCTTCATATACATTTCTTCAAGGCAGATGCAAAAGAGAGACTTCATAAAAAATAATAAACAGAAATTGAACCCAGATAAAGTTCCTAGGATGTGACAAACTTCTCTCAGCTTCCACTCAGCAGTAGTATGGAACTCCTCTCAGTCCTCTACCTACACCAGCCAGCAGGAACTGACCCTATCTCTCTCTCAGTCTCAGTCTAAAACTCATTTCAGAACTGAGTTAGAGTTTTTATAGGCTCTCTGGAAGTTAGGAAATGTCCACTCCCCTGTGAATGACGTCAGACATAACATAAAATTAGCCACTAGGAACCACTGTTGCTCCATAGAGAACAGTTCAGTTGGCACCTGCAGGTTTATTTACAACATTGGAAAAGGTCAGATCTGAGGTCAGAACATTTTGTAGTCCCAAACTCTCCTGCAGGAACATGCTGTCTGCTGCAAAAGATATCTTAGAAGAGGGCAGCTAACATCTTAAAGAAACAGACACAACCTTTTGTTACTCTTATAACAAAACAGTCCTCTTAGTTTTGTTTTAGGTTAATGTGCACAGAAAGCCACTGTACTTAACCAGGACCCAACGGTTGCATCTCTCCTCAGCCAGGACTCTGTTTAGTATCTCAGCAGTTTTATACATAATACTATGGGGCAGCAGAGAAACTAAAGGGATACAGAAACATAAAAGGGGGGGGAGGGGTGCTCCATGAACTAAATGTCCGAGCCAATTGCTCTGGCAAATAACAGTTTATACATTCCTGTCCTGAGTGTACTGTTGCTCAGGGCATTTCATTACTGTTACCAGTACTTTTCCTTATAATCCCCACATGGGCTCCTTTTATCAAAATGTTGCAGAGGTCACTTTCTTAACCTCCCAATAGTTGGACCTTTAAAGAGAAAAAAAGGAAATACAAGTGGATGATAGCTAAGAGAAAAGGGGGGGGGCACCTAAAGGTGGCTAGCCTTTTAGACTAGAAAATGCAGATCTAGAACAAAAGGAGAAATAAGAGAACTGTTGCAACAGAAGTTTCGGTCAATGAGAAAAGATGGTCCATTGTCATGACAGGGAGCTCCCCCTGCCACACTGAGCATCTTCAAGTACAAACCATGAGCGATATGTATAGGCCAGCAGATTCATATTAACGGTTGCAGGAGCACTGGCTGCACTCAAGTAGGTATACCTTAAGCCCTTTTTTGAATCCTCAGTGAGGTGCAGTCTTGGACGGTTGCTGGGAGAGTGTTATAGAGGGTTGAGGCTGAAGTGGCGAAGGGTCTTTTACCCACGCTGGACCCCACCCTGGGTATCTCTAGTAGGGTACTAATAGAAGACCTGAGAATTCTCCTTATGGTTTTGAGAACCAGGACATGCTGAATGCATGGTGGAATAACACGCTTTACAAGTCTGAAAGCAAGGCAGAGGATTGGGTCCTCGGGTCATCCATCCAAAAAAGTCTGGTTAAGGGAGAGGAAAACATTGTAGTGGTGCACCCTAGGTGGGGCACCAGAGGCAAATCAACCAGTTTTATTATAGAGGACTTTAAGATTGTTGAATTCAGAGCAACTCAGCATCTGGAGAAAAGGGGCACCATACTATAGGAGAGGGAGCAGAGTCCTGTGGCAGTTACTAGTCGTGCTTCCTTAGATATGTAGTTACCTAGTCAGTAGAGCAACCCAGTATTTTGGTGCATGAGTTTTGTAATATGATCAGTATGGGGCCTGAGATTAATTTCCTGGTCAAAGTAAACCCCTAGGTATTTGAGAGACTCAACCACCTCAATTTGGACTCCAGATGAAGTAGTTCAGGTTAACAGGGAAGTTGCCAGCTCCTTAAGGTTGACATCATTAAAGCGTCTGTAGACCACAGCTTCATCAGTATAAAGCTGTAAACTAGCCCCACCACAGTTACGAGACATGTCATTTACAGAGTGGGGAAAAAAGCTTAGGGCCCAATATGGAGCTTTGGGGCAGACCATCAGTAATGGGTCATTGCATGGATTGCACACATTTTAGCAGCAGACATCTGTTGGTCATATAGTTTGAGAACCACTGACAGGACAGAATATGAAGCCCAAACTTCCTTAGTTTTTCAAGCAGAAGGCTGTGATTAACCAGATCAAATGCTTTGGTGAGGTCTGTGAAGGCTGCACCAGTCATTTGCCCTTTGTCCCTGGCACTCAGAATGTCAGTAGTCAACCTAACCAAGGTGGTTTCAGTCTCATGATGTTTTCTGAAACCTTGCTGCCAATCAGTCAGAAAGTGGCACTGCTCGACGTACGAATACCAATATACCTGTACTCCAGCAGAAGAAAGGCACCACCAAAAAATGTACTTTTGCTGCTTTTATTGCAATTTAAAGTTTCTCGTGGACACCATGGACATACAGACATCCACTCACTCAGCCCCGGCGCTTCGGGTTGTTACACCCTTCATCAGGGGGCGTGGTTAGGTACTGGGACACATCTCTAATTTATACACATGATAATCAATCAATTAATCCAATAATGAAATATTTAAAGTGGTACAAAAAGAACAAAGTAAGATGTGAATCTAATATTTGAACATATGTTAGAGGGCAAACCTTTTACATTTATATGCATGTTGCATCCCCTACTTAATGCTCTCCATTAACAATGTAATGTTCAAAGAAATAGACTATAAAAAAGAAATTGGCGAAAGGAAGTGAGAGTGCTAACATGTTAACACAGCATTATTTCTTTGCTCAAGCCTAATGATTGCTGCAGCTCCTAGGTGCCTGCGCTAATCATTTGAATGAAGTAGTCAAACTAGGAGGTCAAGTTATCTACAGAATGAGCAGCGAACACACGCTCAATATAACAGTCCTATTTATTTTACAATCACTTTAAACCAATTCATGAAAAAACAAATACTAACATAGTTCTAGAAATGTAAATGCAATTTTCACAACACTTAGCCAATGCCAACTGTTATTTCTTTCACAGTACATTTAAAGGTTCAAAATACCTCAAGCTACTTTATCAAAAAACACTGGTTACATTCATTCAAATCATGTGACCATAAAGTGCATCTATAAATGATGATTTTTCAGGAGAAATATTAAATTGTACAAATCCCACTAATGTGATGGTGTAGTGTGCCCACCTTTCTGTTCCTTAAAAATAACGTTTTACATACATTGATTTTACTCAATAGAAAAAATGTTTTTTTTGTATTTTAAATATTTTTAAGAGGAACCATCTGTAAGCACATACCTACGTATATGGTGGTAATATAAGAAATTAAGTGGAACTACTCCAACACCAAAACATGGTATTTAACCATATCTATTATTCACAATTTTTTTATATATATAAAAAATCAAAGGTGCTTCTTAGCAATATTATTGCTATACTAAATCACCATGTTTCAACTTCAGAGAAACAAAAAAAGGAAAGCAGTTATTGTAATTTATCAAACAGGGTTTGATATCTCACTGGTTGTTTAAACCCATTGGTTTAACACTTTGTAAAGTAAAGATCCAGTAGGATTCTCTCTGTAAAAGGAGGTTAGAGTTCATTGGTGAAAAGTGGGGTTTAAACTTGTCAACAGGGGAGGGATGGGAGAAAAGGCTGTCAAGGGGGTGCCGATAAAGGAGGGACTCTGTCTCCACCCCGGGAGCTGGAGGATTGCGGGAAAAGGCCGACTGGCAAAGTGCAGACCAGGGGAAAACAGAATCCCCATGGGAACACGAGCAGGGGAAATGGAACTATAGGGAAAGGGTGGAAAGTAGTCCTGCTAAATGCCAGGAGCTTGGGCAATAAAATGCCTGAGCTCCAGGCGATGCTAACTGAGGGAGCAGTGGATGTGGCAGCGGTCACTGAGACTTGGGCCACTGCAGGACACGACTGGGACCTGAACCTGGAGGGTTACACTATGTTCAGGAAGGACAGGGGGGAGGGAAGGGGAGGAGGGGTAGCAATGATAGTCAAAAACTGCATTGGCATAGGGGAGTAGAGGAGGCGGAGGGAACCGTGGAGGCGATTTGGGTCCCCTTGATAACAAGGGGGGGGCAAGAGAGTAAAAATAGGAGTGGTGTATAGACCCCCTGCCCTGGCGGAGGAGCTGGAGGAGAGTCTGGTGGCAGATGTTGGGAGACACTGCAGACTGAGCAGAGGAACAGTGGTGGTGTTGGGGGACTTAAACATGCCAGGAACAGACTGGGAGACTATGACATCCTCTGTGACCAGGAAACAGAGGTTGTTGGATGTCTTTCAAGATGTGTTCCTAACTCAGCAGGTGAGGGAACCGACCAGGGAGGCGCGGGTACTGGATGTGGTCCTGGCAGACAGTGACCAGATTGGGGGCCTGGAGGTAAGGGACCCATTGGCTGGGAGTGACCATGCCACGGTCTGGTTCTGCCTGGACCTAGGAGGGGTAGAAGGCTGCACAAAGACAGAAGTAACCGACTTCAGGGGGGAGGATTTTAAGGAAATGGGAAGGATCCTTAAGGAGCATTTGGATGGGATTGGGTCAGACATGGACGCTGATAGTAGGTGGGAAATCATCAGGAGAGGGGTGCAGGATGCTACCAGCACCTGTGCAAGAGTAAGACTAAATGCGGTAGGGCCCAAAACTCCTGCTGGTGGACCAGGGAGGTCCAGGAGGTGGTGCAGGAAAGAAGGCAGCCTATAAGCAATTCAAGTGCTCAAGGAGTGAGAGGATCGAGGGGAGTACGAGCTGATGGCTAGAAGGGCCACTAGGGTGGTGAGGGCAGCTAAGGCAAGGAAGGAGCAGAACCTGGCCAGGGAAATTAGGAGAGGGAACAAGGGGTTCTTTAGATACATTGGGGAAAAACGAAGGGTGAAGGGGCAGATTAGCAGGATTAAATCAGGGGAGAGATGGGCACAAGACCCGGGGGAGCAGGCTGAGGTACTAAATGAGTACTTCACCTCAGTTTTCACCAAGAAAAATGGGGGTGCTGCATCATACATGGGAGGAGACAGAGATACTGAGGAGGGGGGACCCTTACCGATCGGCGGGTCTGGGGAGAGTGGGGAGGCATCATGGGCAGGAGGGGGGAGGGCTAAGCAGGGAAAAGAGGTACTGGAAGTGGAAATCATAGCAGAGAGAGTGAGGGAAGCCCTCAGCTCCCTTAAGACGGAGAAAGCACCGGGGCCGGATAAATTACATCCCAGAGTGCTGAAGGAACTTGAGGATGTCCTGGCGAAACCCCTGGCGGAGCTTTTCACCATCTCTCTGAGGACAGGGTAGGTGCCCAGGACTGGAAGGTGGCACATAGTGCCTATCCACAAGGGGATCAAGGGAGGTGGCAGGGAACTACAGGCCTGTCAGCCTGACATCGGTGGTGGGCAAGGTGATGGAGGCATTGTCAAGGAAAGGCTGGGGGACCTGTATGTCAGGGTGCCTGGACGATAGACAGCATGGATTCATCCTGGGGAAATCGTGTCAGACAAACCTGGTGGAGTTCTATGACTGAGTGACGAGTGCCTTGGACCTGGGTAGACCAGTGGACGTCCTCTTTCTAGACTTCAGCAAGACATTTGACTCTGTTCCTCACGTGGGCCTGTTGGATAAGCTGGGAGAAATGGGGGTGGAGAACCAGATGATCAGATGGATAGGCAATTGGCTCCAGGACCGGACCAGAGGGTCGTAGTTGGTGGGATAGTCTCATCCCAAGGAGGGTCATTAGTGGGGTCCCACAGGATCAGTCCTGGGCCCTTCTGTTCAACGCCCACGCCTCTGACATAAGGACAGGAATTAGGAGTGAGATGAGTCTCTTTGCGGATGACTCAAACTGGGGGGCGGTGGTGGATGGGAGGAGGGAGGGTGGCTCTACAGGGGACCTGGAGGCTCTGGAAAGATGGTCTAGAAAGTGGAAGCTGAGGTTCAATGCCGGAAATGCAAGGTACTCCACCTGGGGACCAGAAACCCGGCCAAGTGTACACCCTGGGGGAAATGCTACAAGTCTCGATGGCTGAGAGGGACCTGGGGGTGGTGGTGGATGTCAAGATGAACAACTCTGAGACTTGTAGGAGGGCAGCAGCCAAGGCCAACAAGATGCTGGGATGCATCGCTAGGGGTATCACCTCCAGAAGGAGGGAAGTCATACTCCCTCTGTATAACTGCGTGGTGAGGCCGCACCTTGAGTACTGCGTGCAGTTTTGGAGGCCACACTTAAAGAGGGACATTAACCTCCTGGAGAGGGTCCAGAGGAGGGCAACCAAAATGATTTGAGGCTTGGGGGACAGGACCTATGATGAGAGGCTCGAAGAGCTAGATCTGTACACATTGGAAGAGAGAAGGGACCGGGGGGCACATGATAGAGGTCTTCAGGTACATGAAGAGGGTAAATAGGGGAGGAACAGTCAGGGTGCTTCGAAGGAAGAAGGAGGGGGCCACTAGAGGGCATGGATGGAAGCTGGATGGGGGAAGATTCAGGGGAGAAAGGAGGAGGTGCTACTTCACTGAGAGGGTGGTGGAGCCATGGAATGCACTGCCTAGGGGGCTGGTGGAGGCAGAGACAGTGGAGGGGTTCAAGAGGGGTGGGACAGGTACAGGGGAAGGGTTCTGGAAGCAAAATCCAATGCAGCAAGAATATCCGGAACTGGGAAGGGAGAAGCCAGAGAAGGCGAGGGGGGCAGCAAGGTCAGCACCCAGGGTGGGGGCTGACCAAACGAGCAGACACGAAAGACCATTAGGCCTATTCTGCTGGCATTTTAGTATGTTAGCTATTGCCCCCTTTGTCCGGGGAGGTCACATGCTCCAATCCCAGATATTTCAGGCTGGTGGTGCTTGAATTATGCCTAATGGCAAAATGGGTGTGTACAGGAGTATCCTCCTTTCTGTTTTCAATAGAACGAATGTGCTCTTGGATTCTTTGTTTTAAAGGTCTTACTGTGCAACTTATGTATAATAGGTTGCAGGTGCACCATAATGCATACACCACAAATGGGGTGTCGCATGTGATGTATTCCCTGATTTGCATCTTAGTTTTGGGAATTTTCGAGTGAGTAAAGATTTTTGTGGGTTGTGCGAACTTACATGAAATACAGTGATAGCTTCTATAGAATCTGCATGACCTCTTTGGTAACCATGTTTGATTTGGCTTGATTCTATCTATTTTGGCTAGTCTGCTATGCACAAGTTTGCCTTTTAGGTTTGACATTCTTCTGAACGTCACCCTGTGTTTCAACCCCAATGCATTGCTCAATGTATCATCACTAGTCAAAATCCCCCAATTTCTGTGCATAATATTGCCAGTCCTGCCTGCAATGCTATTATATTCTGTTATGAAAGAAGCAGGCCCGGATTTGTTGTCAATTTCTGCTTCACTTTGGGTTAATAATGTTTCCCTATCCAAATTCATTACTTTGTCTTTTAAGCTTTCTAGTAATGATTTTTCATAGCCCGTTTCCACAGCTCTCTCTTCTAAGTCTGGTGCTTGTTCCAAAAAGTCACCCATTTTTGTACAGTTCCTTCTTAGTCTTATTAAGATACTCTTGGAGCTGATTATATACTGTTCTTTCCTGTATTTTGGCCTGGGAGCTGAGGGGGGAGAGATGGGGAGACAATTTTACACACAGGCTCTTTGGGGCCACCATTGTGCACTGGTACCACAAGGCAATCTTCCAACTTTCAGTAAGTGTCCCCTCTATTAAAGATTTATTAAAGAGCAGGGCAGTGGGGCAGTCAATTACAAGGACAGCTATTTTTAAAAGCATTGATTCAAGTTTATTGAACCCTGTTGAGCCTTCTACTAAAAGTTGTTTTAGGAGAATCAGCACTTCTTACCTCATTATCCTTTGAAAGTGGAGTTTAGGGAGTTGGTACACTGTTTCAGGTTCGACAGGAGTGTGAAAAGAAGGCCCAGAGGAGAGAATTTCGAACCCATCTAGGTCTGTAAAAAACTTATTTAAGACATTGGTAGTGGCCGGGGGATTTTTAACAAGATTATCATCAGCCAGTATGTCACGTGCAGAAGAACTAGTACATCCCTTTAGGAGGGCATTAATTTGTGACCAGACCTTCTTGGCACCAGACACTTTTTTGTATTGTAGGTGTCTTATGTGTTTTCTATTGGCAGCCTTAAGGTTTTTCTCACAAGCATTCCCGAGTTCCTTGTATGTGTTTCAGTCAGACATGAAGCAAGAGGGCCGGCCCACCGGCACAGCAGTTGGATTTCTGCTTGCAACGCCAGCGACCTGGGTTCAGGAATGGACCCGGGGGCTGAAGGGCTGGCCGGGGAAGAAGGATCAAGTACATCCGGGCTGCTCTCCTTCTTCAGGGGGAAGGCTGGGGAGAATGTCCTGCGCGCGAGGACTCCTAGAAGAGGCTGGGAGGAATCGCTAGTGCCGGCATCTGAAAGTAGTAGAGGGGCAGGACAGATGCAGGTCGTCATTGCATGTCTCCACCCCTCGGGGAAAAATTAAGAAAATACAGCTCGCCACCTCTATGAAGCCTGCCCCTGCCCTAATCAGCTTTCGGGGCCGGCTCCACGATTCTAATCCCACGATTCACAGCACTGATACCCCTAGGTGTTGCGACTCCAACCCGAGGGGGCAAGCTGGGGGTGTCTGGAGTCAAGGCCTAAGGAAAGTGGGGGTATAAGGGGTCCGTGACCAGGCAGATACTTGGCGCGGCATGAGCAGCAAAAATACAGAATAAAAAAAAAAAAGATATGAGGCCAGAGGGGTTAAATAGCCCCCTCACATTATCCCTGTGTTAAGTGTTTCCTAAGTTCAGTGTCCAGTCATTTTGAATGTTAGCCTTCTATACAGATCTGCTTAAAAGGGGCATGTAAGCTGGCAGCTGAGAGGAAATTAGTAATAAAGAAGTCCAGGGCAGAGTCAGTGTGAGGAAGAGCTTTGACAGTGGCCCAGAGTATGCTTGAGAAGGTGGCCAGAAAGGAGACAGCGTCAAATTTAGAAAAAATCACAGGTCAAGAAAATCCTAGGTGGAGGTTTGGGAGCATTATTTTTCCATATACAGAAAATCAGGGCGTGGTCACTAAGAGAGTCTGCAGAAATGCCTGCAGCTCTAATTCTGTCTGGTTGGAAAGCAAAAGCCAGTCGAGTAGGTATGGTTTTCTGTTTTGTTGTTTAATCTGGTCGGCTCACTTATGATTTGGGCCTCATGTACAGCAACCCTGCCCCCTCCCCCATGTTAGGGGTCCAGTTTATGTTCCATTGCACTGTTTGGCAATGCACTATTTTCTGATTGTATTGCACTCTTACAGCCCAGTCTAAATATTATTGAGAAATTCAGTTTACATATCTTTCTTTAAGTCGCACATACTTTTAAATATATGTAAAGATTATGTCACAGGATTAAGCTCAGACCACAAACCATTTTAAAGTTTTTTTATATATAAAACCACCACATTTTGTAGACTTAATTGATGGGGGGGCTGTGCCTGTAATGATTTAACTGACACCAGAATGACAGGTAATAAAGATTCAGTAGCTTAAAAACCAAAAAATGCAGCTATAGTAACCTAATTGACTCAGTTTGAAAATCTTTTTATTATTCAGTAGTGTAGCTTAAAGGAATATACAAGACTTTTATGTTTTGTTATTTTTCCAGAGACAAAGGCATACCAGCTGCTTAAACAATCTGTGGTGCAACACAGCAGCCACCTGATAGAGGAAGATGAAAAGGACATCTCTGAGCTGGAGTTGCCGGGTAAGTGAATTAAAGGACTCCATTCTAGTTGACAAGCAATTACATACTAGAGTACTAGCCAAGATATAATTTACAGCTTCTTTGTAGTGTAAATTATTGACAGTGTCGGATCTTAACTATTCTTTTATTCACAATATTTTAATATAACCTCCGTTTGTTATTTGTTTAATGTTTATGGTATCCAAATGCCATACAATGGATTCCAAATGGCAAACATATGTTTTGAAATTGCCCATCGCTTTTAACACTTGATCCGTACAACAATCAAACGAGAATACAGTAGGTAAACTAAGCCACATATGCATTGTACATAGTACAACGTTTGCCGCGGCACTGTATAAGAAGATTATAGTGGGATTAGGGAATGAATAGCATAAGGCAAATAGGACCTGATCTTATCTGTGTCAGTCTTCACCATTCATCACTGTTGGGTACATGGCCGGAGGTCATGACCCCGCGTGAGCTCTTTTTTTTTTTTTTTGGTAGTTGAGTAGTGGTTTTGATTTTCAACACATACACCTCCAATACAGAAAAAAAAAAAGTAATTAAAAAGATGCCCAGCTTTACTACTGTGTAAAGTATATTGTTTCAACTTACAAAAATGCTTCTTTTTTTCTTCTCAAGAAAACTTTGGCATATTCACCTGGGGTGGCAGATAATACCAGCTTCAAGCCAGATGTATCAGCCATCACAGAGCATGGCGGGGGGAGAGAATGTACACCATATAGTTCCCCTCCATTCCCTTTTCCTTCGGCAGGATGCTGGAATGGGACCAAGGTCCTGGCAGAAGCATGCAACACAACTCAAGGCCCCCCCCACATCCCAACAGCTGCTCTGTCACCCATGTATCTACAGCTGGTGCTAGGACTAGCACTGCAGGACAAACATCCCTGCCTACCCAAAAGAGGAGAGTGCCCACTGGTGCACACCATCCTCCTTTCCGCGGCTGAACCCAGTGACCCAGGCTTATTATCAAACCTGGGTCACTGACATTGCAAGCAGTAGAGCTACCGCTGCACGTTGTGGCAGCTTCCCAAGAAATCTTTTGTTCAATTTTTAATTTACAATAAAACATCCTCACTCAGATGCTGAAAACCACTCAGATATGGGGTGGATTTTTTTAACTTTTTTATTGACTTTCCAACATGAACACAACATACAAGACAGGTACAATGATAACAAGTGCTATTTTGTGTTAGGGGATGGTCTAGGTTGTGTGTGTGTGGAAAAATGAAACTAAAATTGCAATTGGCATGAGTTTCCATTTTAATTAAAAAATCTGTTGTAACGCCGGCCCGATGGTGTTGAGGGCTGAGGCGCTGGACGCCTTACTTCAAACCACGCGGGTGACCCGTGTTCGGGAACGAGCATGGGTCATCAGGGGTTGGCGGGGAGGAGAAGGATTGAGCGTCCATTGGACTGCTGTCCTTCTCTGGGGTGGGGGGACACTAACTGTAGGCGCTCCACTGGCCCCTAGCGGCTGCTGGGGGGCAGCGCGCCAACGCTACAGCTGAAGGGGAGGAGACAGGCAGATGCTTGGTGAGAGCGCATGTGGTAGCGTGCACGCGCTCACCACAGGCGTCATTGCATGCCTGCCTCCTCACAAGGGGAGAAAAGTGGAAAATAGCTCCAGCTGGATGACGTGGTCCCCGCAGCACCACCTCCGAGAAGGCACCTCCCTGGCATGGATCCATTTAGGGTGGGTTGAGTCGCTCCCCACCACCCTGCCATGAAGGGTAAGTTGTGGGGTGCATAAGGGAGGAGGTCTAACCTTCGGGGGAGGGCTGCGCTGGGGGACAACTGAAGGCAGAAGCTGGGAGCTCGGTAGAAATAATACATCAAAAAAAATCTGTTGTAACACAAAAGGTCGCGAGAGCATTCTGTGATCGGTGAACTGTCGTGCAACAGCTTTGTGGTTAGGATGAAAATCCATGCACAACAAGGAAAAACCATATACTATAGTGCACTCTCCTTAGCAACAGATAAGACCATGGAAGGTATTGGGCTGCCGTCTCCACTGAAGACACCTAAAGCTATATTATAGTGGCATGGTAGCGTCACTGTAGTTAGGGTTGAGCAGGGGTTTCTATGTTAAACCCCAAATTTTCACTTTAATAGCTTTGCAAGTTGCAACTATTGAACGGATTTGCACAAAGTTTTGCATTTGTGGTCTTAGGGGCAAGATCTCTTGATTTGCCAAGTTTTGTTCTGGTCGGATGTGCAGATAGTGAAAAAAGTGAAAAGAATCTTTCTTTTTTTTTTTTTTTTTTTTTTGTCATCGCCTAGTGCCCAGATGGTTTGGAATTCTGATCTGAAGTTTTCAGTGTAGAATGGGTTTGGCCCACAGTGGTACCTTTCGCTGGTTTGGTGAAAAAATAATAATGCATTCCAAATTTATAAGATTTTAAAATGTTGGTTCTGAGCATGCTTAGTACAGTGTTTTAGATAGCTAATTGGAACAAAAAAAGTATTTGGTCCATACAAACACAGATTCTTTTTCATATAGAAGTAATCCTTTTTCATGAAAAAAAAATCATTTTTTGCATTGCCACCATCTTATTTCCTTTTTTCCAAAAATTATTAAAAAAAAACATAAAAATAACATAGTGCATAGACTCCAACATGTGTATCTTGCTAATTGGGACCCCATTAGGTGATTCTGCAGTTACTTTTTGGAAAAAAATACCCAGAAATGTGTTTTATGCACATTTTAAAATCTTTTTTGTGACTTGATTTCCATTTTTTATGTGGCCATACAAAAAAGGGATTGGGCTATATGAAAAAGGATCCCTTCATACAAAAAAAGAATTTGCACTTCGTTTTTATTCTGATTCTTTTTTCATATGAAGGCATCCTTTTTCGTATGAACAAAAAAATATGAAAAAAGATTCCTTCATACAAAAAAAGAATCAGAAAGAAAACAGTCCAAATTTTTGAACAGTTTTCTTGTTCATGTGAAAAAGGATACCTTGATATGAAAAAAGATTTTGGACTTAGTTTTCTCTCCAATTTTTCTTTCATATGAAGGAATCCTTTTTTGTATGTTTTTTTTCATTCATATGAAAAAGGATGCCCTCAAATGAAAAAAAAAAGAATTTGGTCTTAGGTTTTTCTTTCCGATTCTTTTTTCGTAGGAAGGAATCCTTTTTCATATGTTTGTATGTGCATATGAAAAAAGATGCCCTTACGAGAAAAAAGATTTTGGATTTCATTTTTTTTTTTCCTGAATCTTTTTTCATACAAAGGAATCTTTTTTCATTTGTTTTTCATTCATATGAAAAGGGATACATTCATAAGAAAAAAGAGATTTGGGCCATTTTTTCCCACATTTCAACTTCAACAAGCCCCAGCCCCTCAATATCTGTACTTAAAGGACAATCTATATATTAAAACAAAGGTCGTAATGAGTACTACAAGAATAACACATAATGCCACCCACAATTTAGGGGCCATATAAAAAAAATTTAAAAATCAAAATTCCCATAGGATAATATTGGAAGTTTAACAAGCCATACAACCAAGCAAACAGATTGCTTTTTGAGAGAAATGGAAGCGCAGGGCCTCATGGATGTATGCATCTGTGGTGCTTCTGCATGAATGAGGATACAATTATACTGTCTCAAAAAGTAAGGAGATTGTCTGTACAAAAACGTTGTTAATGCACCAGTTAGGGTTCAGATTAAAGCAACAAAGTAGGGAAATATGGTGCTAGGGTTCCTGCCCCTACCCCCACCCTGCAGGCAGCAAAAGAAAAAAACATTACGGTTTCTCCTCTCCTGAGTCTTCACAATCAGGCCTGGAGTGTTCCTTGGGGTTGTTAAACCAAATGCTCACCCAATTCTTATTTAGTCTGCACGTCAGCTTCTTTACTGCCATGGTCTAGTAACAATAAGTCGACCAGTTACCGGCGGTCTGTTTTTGTGCAATTTGGGCAGGAGATAAAGTTCTGTTTTTTTCCGGTGTTGTACCATAAGATACTTTGCTTCCTTATTAGTGATCCACTTGTTATCCATTGCATACTTTATCAGATGGTTGGCCCTTTCTTTTATTTCCTTGGTAGGATCGTGCAGTAAATGTCTATAAAGAGGAGAATAATTTAACTGATGATTTGCTTCCATAATTTACTCCTTTCATTCCCATATTACAGTAGTCCTGCCCTTGTCTGCAGGATGGATAACCACATCTGCCATAGCTCTCTGTTCATTTAAAGCTGTTCTCTCTTTAATTGATATAGTTGTATTTCATTTCCTCTATAATTTTTTAGAAATTTTTCAACATCCTTCTCAACAAAATGACAGCGTGTCTGCAATACATGGCTGCAAGTAGTAGGGCAAAATGTTGATTTATTTGACAGCTTTGCATATTCTTGAATTGTATTTTCTGAAGGGTCAACAATGGTACCTGTATTTAATGAGTTATTATTGGTTGCTGTATTATTGTTGTCAAGCTCAGAACTGCCGAAGAAATCTTTGAGTTGCAGTGGATGAAAAAAACATAAAAGGGTCCACTTCAGTATTGAGAGGGTTGGGCAAATTTGTGGAAACAAAGCTGAGGCATTTTTGCAAAATAGAAGTTTGGTCAGGTGTAAGATTTATTAGTGAGGTTGACTACCTCCAATTGTTCTGTAGTCTCGGGGACTGTCTCACCTGCCCCAAGGTTTCCTGTTCCTACCATAATTCCCTCTCCGTCTGCCTTCTCTGGTCCCTCCTTCTCCTCTTCCTGCCTTTCCCCTTCCTTGATTTCCTCAGCCCATTTCTCCTGTATAATGGCTGATACCCTCCCAAGTATGACCTAAAAAGGGCCATGTGACCTCCCTGGCCACTCTGAGTCAGACTGATCACTAACTTCACTTTCCATACTGAAAGAGATATTCCCCCATAAATTTCAATCAATTCATGAATTGTAGCTCTACTGGGGTCATTACATCCTCTGTTGCCCTTGCAGCTTGCTGTATGTTGGACAAATGAAATGGGAGCTGAAACTCCACATAGGAGCACACAAGACAACAATACAGATGAACAACATACAGTATGCAATGGCTAGACACTTTACAGAAAATAGCCTTGGATCTGTAGCCTGTCTAAAGTTTGTGGGCATAGAAAAAGTTTAATTTGGGCCATGAGCAGTGTTGGGTAAGTTGCTTTTTCTATTACTTTTGGAAACTTGTTCTAGAAAGCTCTGTGCATTCACTAGCAAGGATGGAGAAGTACTGGAAAATGCAGTACACCTTACAGTTACAATTACTTATGTCTTTTTATACAAAAGAAATACGTAACTGTAACTGATTACATTTATTTGAAAGTAACTAGTAACTAATCTATTACTTTCAAAAAATTTAATATTTTATAATGTATGGTAGAACGTTGTTATAGGTAGAAATCTACCTTTTTATAACAACGTTTTACCATCCATGTGACGTCACAATGTTGTTAACCCATCGATGGTACGTCACATCGATGGGTTAACAACCGGGAACAGTCAGGGCATACGCGTAGCTGGATCGGACGGCCTTGTAACAGCCGCGGCGGTGAGGGCAGAGCAGTGGGGACATGAAAAAACAGCAGTAAGGAACTGCTTTCTTTTCTAAAAAAATGAACTGGTACCATACACTATAAAAACTAATGTATGGTACATCGATGGTTAACCGTTTTGTTAACCAATCTCGAGGTTGCCATGGCGACATAAACCTCTCGAGCTTCGCTCTCAAGGTTTACATGGTCGCCCTGGTAACCTGTCGATGGTTAACAAACCGGTTAACCATCGATGACCATACATTATCCTCTATATAGTTATTTATTACTTTTGTATTGTGTTTGTATAAAAAGAAATAAGTAACTATAACTGTAAGATGTATTACTTTTTCTAGTACTTACCCATCCTTGCTAGTGACTGCACAGAGCTTCATGTAACAAGTTTCCAAACGTAATAGAAAGTAATAGAAAAAGTAACTTACCCAACACTGGCCACAAGGTGGTGGCATTGTACGTAGCCCACTGCAACGTGAAGCTTATTGGATTTCTACATTGGACACTGTGCAGCCATATGGTCTAAATGACTAACTGTCACTTGATTCTTATCTTTAGTGCATGCTGGGCTTTGTTTTGGGACATTATAAATTTTGTATTACTTATTTTTACTCATGCATTCTCTTTACGGGCTGTTTTTCAACTGGTTCCATTTACATATTTATATTGCTTATGTAATATATTTTTTCTACAGGAGTTCACAATAATATTAATGGGATATGCATTCTGTGTTATGTGTATTTTTTCCTTGTATGTTCTGCATGTTTTCCATATTCTGTTTTTGGCACTTGGGCACTTTTATTGGTGAGCGCCTTAAATTTGCACTTTTATGGTTCCTGTCTCTTTAAATGTGTTTGTATTTAAGAATGGGTCTGTTCTTTTTCACGTCACCTATGATGAAGATATCACTCGTGATGTCAGAATGTTAAGATGTGTTTCGTGTGTCAGTACAGCAGTGGGGTCCTGTTTGAAAACTGATGGTGGCTGATAGTAACTTCTAGTATATGACCGCCTTTTTTGCATGGCCATGGAGCAAGTCTGTGAAGGGAATTTTATGATACCCAGTGGATTATATATCTGCCAATGAGACCTTTTGGAATACTGCTTCTTGAATCCTGTGGACACACATTGGTTTTACTGGTGCGGTATGTAATAAAACTGTGAAAGAAACTGAATCAGCTGTTTGGTGGTTACTTTGAACCTTTTCAATTGAACTGTGAGTTTGAATGCACTGACTACATGTTTGGGGTTTGCAATTAGCATACTCCACTGTTGTTGCTACATTATTTATGGCCCCTGGTTTATGCACCCCTAGTTTAGTTACTGAGCCACTGCAACTGCGATTTGCTTTTGCCCCATTTCCCTACTTTTGTGGCATACAAGTTACCCAAACTGGTGCATTAACAGTTTTTTGCAAAGAATGTCCTTTCTTTTTGAGATAGTGGAATCGTATCCTCATTCACGCAGGTCCAGGTCCGAACAGGTGCAGATGGTGCAGAGCTCTTTGGGCCCTGCGCCATGAGAAGACTCCGTCCACCTACTGAAGTGCAGGGCCTGGTACATTCACTCTTTACACATTCAGTCTTCATACATTCTCTCTTCACA
This sequence comes from Neoceratodus forsteri, assembly GCA_016271365.2. NCBI lineage: Eukaryota > Metazoa > Chordata > Ceratodontiformes > Ceratodontidae > Neoceratodus > Neoceratodus forsteri. The sequence goes on along the minus strand of CM057450.1, from coordinate 1,685,667,889 downwards.
CATTCAGGTTTTATTTTTTTTATTTAATTTTGACCCCAAATTGTTCAGATAGTTATTGTATGATTGCCGTTATGAACATGGCATGTAGCAGTTATAGAATATTGACCGAAATCGCCAGGTGGGTGACCTGAAGGAGAGAGGGGAGAAAGAAGCAGTACCTGGGATGGGCACCCCGGTCCACTTAAAGGAAAACTGCTTTGATTTCAGGGGACCTATGTGCTTGCAGCTAAGACAAATAATATCTGTGGCTACTACTAACTGTACTCTTAAGTTTTAACCCCGGTTTATGAGTTTAGAACTATGGACAAAGTGCGCTGGCAATGTTCATTTCAGTTCCACACCACGTAGGTAATGACACGCATCTTGACCCATTGTGAAATACAGTAAGTAAGAACTGCAGTAAGCCATCAATCCTGACCTATTCATAATTTTCAAAAGCGTGATACACAATTTTTTGATTTATGTGAATGTATGAGTGTTTTTCATACAAGTACAGCCTCTCATTCTGAGTTGCGAGCAGCATAGAAAGCACGATAATGAAGTTATCATTAAACTGTAAGTTACATTCCTGATTTCTCCAAATTGCGATCAATCACAGTAATGTTATATTCAAACAACATGAAGTATTGCTATATTATGACAATTGCAGTGAGTCCCCATCTTCGAACTGCCCCGGAGGTGAAATAGTTAACTTTCCATGCAAGCATGGAACTCTGAGCTCGTTAGAAAACTCTGTCTGCTGATCTTCAAACATAAACTGTCAGATTCTTTACTCCGCCTCACTGAACAGTCGCTCCGGGGATTTCTTCTGCTGCTCGGTTCATTTTGTCGGTTTAAAAGTATTATTTTATCAGTTTTCAACCGAAATTATACCGCAACCGGTCGGTTCAAGCTCTGTCTGTGGTAATGTAAGTAATAGATAGGTTTTACATTCGTTTTCTCTGTGTGGAACTTGTAAACATTTATCGGTTCATTTGAACCGATCAGATTGTGTTTAAAATTGCTAGTTCTTTTTTAGAGTGCGGTTCCCGGTTCTTATTGGTTCTAAAAAAAACGGATTTCATTACGTTTTTTTCCACGACTCGTGACACGGTTGGGAACCGATAAGAGAGTCTTGCTTGGCGGATTGCCATAAATGGGCAAGTTTGGTTAGGCTGGCATTATGTCTGAGAAACCCAAAAGAAAAACCGGGCCCACTGGGTTTCAACACTGTAGTGTCTGTGGGGAAGCCTTTGCTAAGGCTGACCCTCACACCACCTGTGTCTATTGTCTGGGGTTTGACCACCTCAATGCAGACTGCCAGATTTGTAAGAATTTCCCTGCTGCCACCATAGAAAAGAGAGTTGGTAGGCTCAGGGAAAGGGAGGCCAAAAAGTCAGCTGACCCGGATGGCCGGCCCGGTTCGGTTCCAACCGAACCAGAGGGAGTGCCCTCTGACCAGGGTGATACTTCCTCAGGCAAACGAAGAGCTGGCTCTGAGGAGCCAGTTCCTGCAAAAAGGACTAGAAAGTCAGCTGGTGTGGAGCCAAAAGTTCTCTCTCCAACCGCTGAAGAAATAGCTAAAGCAATCCAAATTGTCCAGTCTCTTTCCCCTGTTCCGACTAAACCGGCACCATCAGGGTGGCGCTTGGTTCGGCCGGTTCCACCGGTTCAAGATTATGATTTTGAGGAATTTTATGAACCGTGGGAGGGGGAAGAGGAGTATGAGGAGAGTGAATATGGTTTTGAAGACCTGGATGTGCCCATTGAACCGGACACCTCTCCAGACAGACCCTTAGGGGTTTCTCCTCCAAGGCTCTCTGAGTCCCCTTCATTTTATGTTTTATAAGAAGGTTGCTGAAACTCTCCAGCTCCCTGTTGAGGAAGCTGTTGATGACCAAGAGGAGCCTGATTATGTAGAAATGATGGATATTCCAGAATCTAAGAGACTGTCTATTCCTCTGCATAAATCTTTTTTGAAGCAGACAGTAAAAGTTTTAAAAACTCCTCACACTATACCTCCTGTAGATAAAAAGATGGACAAGAGGTATACTTTATCAGGCTCTGATACGGAGTTCCTCACACAGCAATGCAGCCATGTGGGAGTAGTGCAGGCTGCAGCCTGTGACAAGGCAAATATTCCCCTAGCTTCACACCCTCCTGAGAAGGACTCCAGGAAGATTGATGCTATGGCAAAGAAACAGTACATGGCAGCATCCTTGGGACTCAGACAGGCAAATTATATGGCTTATGCTGCTAGATACCAGAAATCCAGATGGGATACTGTGCTGGCTCTAGTAAAACAAGTCCCTGACCAGCTGGCCAGAGAGCTGGAACAGGTGGCTAGAGATGGTATTGAGGCATCTAAGGTGCAATTTCATGCTGCAGTGGACCTCTAATGATGTGTCATCAAGAGTCATGGCTACATCTGTGGCACTTCGCAGAATGGCTTGGCTCAGATGTACTACCCTGTCACAGGATACCCAGTCTAAGGCCATGGATTTTCCTGTTGTGGGCAACTCTCTGTTTGGGGAGCAAACAGAGAATTACATGAAGAAAATGGATGAATACAGGACCACCTATAGGAGTGCACATGCCAAGGAAAGGCAGGTCACTCCTCAGAAGCAGCTTCCCAAGGGCAGGGGCAGGCCTTTTCATAGGCCTTTTTACCAATCCCAAGCCTCCTCTTCTGCTTATGCCCAGAGGGGGTTCTTTAGAGGGAGAGGCAGACGGGGTTCAAGCAGGCCTGCTTCCACCCATCAACCTAAAGCCCCTGCCAAGCAGGCACTCTGATGGGGTAGCCAGGGCCGATTCTTCTCTACCTGTAGGGGGCAGGCTGGCTTACTTTGTCCAGGACTGGAAGTCTCTAACGTCCAGACAAGTGGGTCCTGGAAGTAGTAAGTCAGGGACTGGTTCTCAGCTTCAAAATTTCCAAAGATGAGAACCAGATCTTTTCCACCTGCATCTCCATCAGAGGCACTTGCCCCAGAGGCAGAGGTCTCACCCTCCTTGCTCTCAGAGCGTGGAAAGGGTTCCACCCCTACACCAGGGCAAAGGTTTGTACTCCAGGTACTTCCTTACCCCAAAAAAGACAGGAGAATGGCGGCCCATCCTGGATCTCAGATACTTAAACAAGCACCTTTTAAAACCAAAGTTCAGAATGGTGACCCTGGGAATTATTTTACCCTCTCTAAGGCCAGGGGACTGGCTAGCGTCCCTGGACTTCAAGGATGCCTACTTCCATATTCTCATCAGAAGCTCCCATCGAAAGTACCTCAGGTTCGAGCTGCCCTCAGGCCATTACCAGTTCAGAGCAATGCCCTTTGGCCTCACCTCTGCTCCAAGGGTATTCACCAAATGCCTGGCAGTAGCAGTTGCATGCCTAAGAAGGCAAACAATTGCCATCTTAATCCTTACCTGGACAATTGGCTCATAATAGGCCAGTCCCCAGAACAGGTCAGCTTACACCTTCAGGTAACTCAGCAACTGCTTACCTCCCTAGGTTTCCTTCTGAATCTCTTTAAAGTCAGTTCTAGAGCCTGTCCAGCTCCTAACCTTCATAGGCGCAGAACTGAACACACAGGAAGCCAGGGCCTTCCTCCCTCTGGACAGGGCAAAGACCCTAGTCTCCCTGGCCTCCTCATTCACCCTGCAGGTCTCTTGACCAGCAAGGCATTTTCTGCAGCTCCTAGGACACATGGCTGCTTCTACAGCAGTAGTGCAAGGAGCAAGATTTCAGATGAGGGACATTCAGTTCCATTTGAGAGCTTTTTGGTCTCAAAGAAAGGATCCTCTTACCAAGTTGATCCTAGTAACTCGAACCCTGATCCAAGCCCTACAGTGGTGGCAGGATCAGAGCAACCTGAGACAAGGAGTTCCTTTTGTCACTCAGTCTCACTCCTTAATCCTTACTACGGATGCATCCCTCTTGGGGTGGGGGGCTCACATGGGCGACCTCACTGCCCAGGGACTGTGGTCCCCCCAAGAAACTCTGCTCCACATCAACCTGTTGGAGCTCAGAGCAGTTTTTCTAGCACTTCAAGCTTTCTCCAAATCTGTTCAGAACAAAATTGTACAGGTCAGAACAGACAACACCACTACAATGTGGTACATCAACAAGCAAGGGGGCACTCGGTCTACGGCCTTGTGCACCGAAGCCATGAAGTTGTGGTCTCTGGCTTACTCCCTGAACACCTCCCTTACGGCAGTTCACCTCCCAGGCAAGGACAATGTCCTGGCAGATGCTCTCAGCAGAATTTCTCAGGGCCATCACGAGTGGTCCCTGGATCCCCTGGTTCTGGGAGTGGTATTTGCCAGATGGGGCACCCCGCAGATAGATCTTTTTGCAGCCCCAGACAATCACCAACTTCCCTCTTTTGCTGCAGGCCCCCAGTCTTGGGCTCAGTCCCTCTGGATGTCTTAGTCCTCAGTTGGGAAGGGAAGTTTCTCTATGCCTTCCCTTCCTTTCCTCTCCTATTCAAAATGCTAGTCAAAATCAGATCCCAATCCTGCACGGTCATTCTGATTGCCCTGGATTGGGCCAGACAACCCTGGTATCCACTCCTACTGTCCTTAGCAGTCCATCATCCCCTGTGCCTTCCCAGGAATCACAATCCGTTAACCTGTGCCCAGGGAAGGGTTTGGTACCCGAATCTCAAATCTCTTAATCTCAAGGCCTGGTTCTTGAAGAGTTAGAGTTTACTGACTTACACCTCTCACAAGGTGTAATGGATATATTGAAGGCTTCTAGGAAGCCTTCCACCAGGGCTACTTACAACTCCAAATGGAAAAGGTTTTCCATATGGTGCTCAGAAAAGCATATTTCCCCAGACTCTGCTGATTTACCCACAGTCCTGGATTATTTGGTCCATCTGAACACTTTGGGGCTGAGACCAGCTACCCTGAAAGTGCATTTGGCTGCTGTGTCTGCTTTTATTTCGGCTGGTAAATCCTCTTCTTTTTCAACTCACCCTGTATTTTCCAAGTTTTTTAAGGGATTGCTTCACACCAATCCTCCATTCAGGGATCCTGCCCCTGCCTGGGATCTTAATGTTTGTATTGCTCAGCTTATGCAACCCCCCTTTGAGCCTTTGTCTTCAGCTGAGCTTAAGTACTTGACTTGGAAAACTGTGTTTCTAGTAGCCATCACCTCTGCCAGATACATAAGTGAATTACAAGCTTTGTCAGTGGAGCCGGATTTTATCTCCTTTCACAGAGATAAGGTAGTCCTCTGGACTAATAGAAAGTTTCTGCCTAAGGTGGTTTCAGATTTCCACCTTAATCAATCTATATCTCTTCCAGTGTACTTCGCTGACCATTCTTCCTCTGGTGAGAGGAGGCTGCACAGGCTAGATGTGAAGAGAGCCCTTAGTTACTACATAGAGCGTACCAAGGGTCACAGGTTTGACTCCCTCCAACTGTTCCTCACTTATGGTGAGGTGGGTGAAGGGAAGCCTGCCACTAAAAGATCCATTGCCAGGTGGATTGTCTCTTGTATCCAATTCTGTTATGAAAAACTGGGTAAGGTTCCTCCCTCAGGCCTGAGGGCTCACTCTACCAGAGGTACAGCTGCTTCTCTAGCTGCTGCCAGAGACATCCCTATTCTAGAGATATGTCAAGCAGCTACTTGGAAAACAGTTCACACTTTTACCAAGCATTACTCCCTGGACATCCAGGCTCGGAGTGATACTCGGTTTGGCACAGCTGTCCTTCAGAGCCTATTCCCTAAGTAGGTTCTGTCCCTCCTCCATGGGGGTACTGCTGTGTAGTCTGCAATTGTCATAATATAGCAAGATTTTATGTTGTTTGAAGAAAAAATTACTCACCGTAGTAATGTTGTTTCTTCTAATGGAGTCTTGCTATATTATGACCTCCCTCCCTGCCTGCCCCTCTCAGAACCTCTGTTTTGGGATGTGGGTGGGCATTACAGTGTTGGCACTTTCTTTATGCCACTTTGTTGTTTCACCCTTCCTTTGGGGTGAATTGGTGTTGTATTTTTCATTTCTTTTGTGTCTCGTGACTTGAGTCGTTGTTGGAGACCAAGAAGTGTGTGTTTATGTTAGTAGCCAGTTGGCTAGTGTAGGTTTACAGCTTCCACACAGAGCCTTAGTGAGTTTTTGCTCGTAAAGATCTGACAGTTTATGTTTGAAGATCAGCAGACAGAGCCTTCTAACCGAGCTCGCGCTCAGAGTTCCATGCTTGCATGGAAAGTTAACTATTTCACCTCCGGGGCAGTTCGAAGATGGGGACTCACTGCAATTGTCATAATATAGCAAGACTCCATTAAAAGAAACAACATTACTACGGTGAGTAATTTTTTCTTTTATACTCATACTATTTCAATCAGTGTTTCTATTTTCACTCATAGCATATCGATGCTAGTTCATCAGTTTCGATTTCAGTGACAGTCTGGGTGGTTATGCAATTGAGAGTCATTTAATCAGCTCACACAGCGTGTTCTACTTCAGATGAATAGTACCAGAATGCAGCATTTTTTTACACATTTTTGTAGCCATACTCTCATTTCACTTTGTATGGTCTTCTGCAATAAAGTTGGCCTTAATGAATTGCTCACTCTATATAGGAAACCTGCCATTTGAGATGAATGCCAGTGTGAGACACAGTTTGCATGTGTGTGAGGTGATGCAAATGTCTTATTACTGTATGGTGATTGTGATTGCTATTGTTTCACAGATTGTGCATACTGGATATTTGCAGCCTGTTATGATATGTTCTTATCTTAATTATCTTAAGATAATTATCAAAATGAAGATTTATTTTCTAGTGTCCTTATACCAGTAGTCACTGACCACCTTTTGGATTAATTTTGGTTAACTTTAACTAAACTACATTAACTTAATTAAATTTCACTTCTAAGCATACTCAACAGGGTATCAAACATCTAGTCAAAAGAACTTACTGAGCATGCTCAGAATCAAAAATATCCAATCTTTGTAACATGAGAACAGATTAATATTTTTTTTTCACCAAACCAACGAAAGGCACCATTCTGGGGCAATCTCTTCCTACCCTGAAAACTTCAAACCAGACTTATGAACCGTCTGGGCTGTAGGTGATGACAAACAAAAAATAGCGAAAAATCACAGTTATTCCTAAAAATGCACTACCTGCCCCAGATCTCAGAATCTGCATAGCTGACTGGAATGAAACTTGGCAAATCAATAGACCTTGCACCCAAACCGTGCATGCAAATTGTGTGCAATTCCATTGAATGGGGCAATGCTATTAAGGTGCAAAGTTAGTGGTTTAACATTAAACAGTCTACTTAACTCTTACTACAGTGGCACTACTGCACCACTTTAATAGTTATGTAGATATATAAATATATTAATAGCTTGACCCCCATTCAATGAAATTGCACAACATTTTGCACGCACAGTCAGGGGACCAAGGTATCTTGATTTGCCAAGTTTCATTCCAGTTAGATGTATGGATTCCAAGATCTGGATAGTGCATTTTTAGGAAAAATCAGGGTTTTTTACATTTTTTTTTTTTTGTTTGGTTATCACCTACAGCCCAAACAGTTTGGAATTTTGGTGTGAATTGTCGGGTAGAAAGAGTTGTTACAGAACGAAAGTTTCATTGTTTGGTGAAATACATACCATTCAGTTCATAAGGATTTGAGATTTTGCTTCTGAGCATGCTCAGTAGGGTATCAAACGTCTATCCAAAAGACCCTACTGAGCATGCTTAGAACCGCAATTTCAAATCCTTATAACTTGGGAATGGATTAATATTTTTTTCACCAAACCAATGAAAGGCACCATTCTGGGGGTGAGCCCTTTCTGCCATGAAGATTTCATATCAAAATTCCAAACCATTGGTGATGACAAACAAAATGATTTTTCCTAAAAACACACTGTCCGGATCTCAGAATCCACACATCTGACTGGATTTAAACTTGGCAGATCAAGAGACCTTTTACACTACAAAAAATTGGATTTCAGGATGCCTCCATACCTACAGTATCAGTGTATAGTCTTAAATGTTGGGTTACCGACTAGCACCAGTACACAAACAAACAAAATAAGGATGGGTAAACTCCACTGCATCAATTTTAATTATTTATTACAAATGGTATCTTCACACAACTCATTATTGGGCAACAGCTTCATGGTGCATTCCACTTTCTCAGGCCCCTCTGTGTTGCTAGTATAAAAACAAACAGAAAAATAAATGTAAATATTCACATAATGTTTCATACATATAAAATCAATTCTTATTAGCTGAAGATATCAAAATATAAATGAATACCTTAAATAATATCTTTTTAGACTTTTTCAAACTTGTCCCCACTTTATGATCGTCCAAATATGATTTCTAAATGGTCAAAAAAATACCACAGTGAGAGTATGCATGGAAAAAATCAGAACAAGCCAGCTGGTATCTCTAAAACAAATACCTGGTTTATAATGGCTTAAAAATGCCAACAATCTTCCTGACTGGTACAGAAGGAGTGCTTTATAATAGCCTGTTCATACAGAAAAAGAAGAAATATAAAAATATTCCCATGTGCTACTTTATTTATGGTTATAAGTTGTCTTTGGTTTAAAAATAAAAAGTCAAACTTAGGCTGGGGTAAAGAATATGTGCTTACTTCTATTATGGTTTTATTGGCAGAAAAACGCTGCTTGCTTTGTGTGCTTTACTTTGTTTTATCCAAGCACTATTCACCTTCATTCATTCAAAATGCACTCAATTCCGTTTAAACGCAGGTTGCTTAAAAGCAGAAAGGAGTCATATATTAAAAACTCACAAATGAAAAGGGGGGTATTAGCAGGATAGACAATAAAACAAAGTCTATTTTTACCTCAAAATAGCGTGTAGTGTCCTCCTCGCTTACTGTTACAAGACTATATCCCAGAAACGTGCACACTTTGGCAATAATTGTTGCTTTTATTTTGTTTAAAATCATTAGGAATCTATATTCCATTGGTGGGGGGGAGAACCCCTGGTTGTGTGGATCGTATGCGTGTCTTGGCTCCGTTTTCCATCTCTTTCCTAGTCATGCCACATGTATCTTCTCGATCCACCCCCTTTTGTACCAGAACACACATGGAATTACATAGGAGCCTGTGTGGTGACGTTGTAACAGACATCACAATACTCCCCCCACCAATGCGGTATTTAAACAGGGAAGTTAGCGAGTATTCCTCCCCCAGTAAGCGGGGAGGGCACTACACGCTATTTTGAGGTAAAAATAGACTTTGTTTTATTGTCTATCCTGCTAATACCCCCCTTTTCATTTGTGAATTTTTAATATATGACTCCTTTTTGCATTTAAGCAACCTGTGTTTAAACGGAAGCGAGTGCATTTTGAATGAATGAAGGTGAATAGTGCTTGGATAAAACAAAGTAAAGCACACAAAGCAAGCAGCGTTTTTCTGCCAATAAAACCATAATAGAAGTAAGCACATATTCTTTACCCCTAGCCTAAGTTTGACTTTTTATTTTTAAACCAAAGACAACTTATAACCATAAATAAAGTAGCACTTGGGAATATTTTTATATTTCTTCTTTTTCTGTATGAACTGGCTATTATAAAGCACTCCTTCTGTACCAGTCAGGAAGATTATTGGCATTTTTAAGCCATTATAAACCAGGTATTTGTTTTAGAGATACCAGCTGGCTTGTTCTGATTTTTCCACGCATACTCTCACTGTGGTATTTGTTTGACCATTTAGAAGTCATATTTGGACGATCATAAAGTGGGGACAAGTTTGAAAAAGTCTAAAAAGATATTATTTAAGGTATTAATTTATATTTTGATATCTCTGCTCGTTTCTCCTTAAGTGTGAAAATCTTCAGCCAATAAGAATTAATTCTATATGTTTGAAACATTATGTGAATATTTACATTTATTTTTCTGTTTGTTTTTATACTAGCAACACAGAGGGGCCTGAGAAAGTGGAATGTACCACAAAACTGCTGCCCAATAATGAGTTGTGTGAAGATACCATTTGTAATAAATAATTAAAATTGATGCAGTGGAGTTCCTCATCCTTATTTTGTTGGATCAAGAGACCTTGCTACCCAGACTCCACATGCCAAATTTCGTGGAGTTCTGTTGAATAGGGCAAAGCTATTTAGGTGCAAAAATAGGGATTCAACATTAAACAGCCCACTCAGTATAATAAATATATTAATAGCTTCACCCCTGTTCAACAGAACTGCTCAATATTTGCATGAGCAGTCACTGGGGCACGTATCTTGATTTTCCAAGTTTCGCTCCAATTGGATTTGCAGACCCAAGATCCGGATAGTGAGTTTTAGGAAAGTATTATTTTTTTTTGGGGGTTGCCATCACCTACATCTCAGATGGTTTGGGATTTTGTCTGAACTTTTAGAGTAGAAAGGGCTTGCCCAGAGTGATGCCTTTGTTGGTTAGGTGAAAAATATTACTTCATTTCCAAGTTATAAGGATAGGGTATTAAACATCTATCCAAAAGATCCTACTGACTATGCTCAGAACCGAAATCTCAAATCCTTATAACTTGGGAATGGGTTGATATTTTTTCACCAAACCAATGAAAGGCACGATTCTGGGGCAACCCCTTTCTTCCATGAAAATATCAGACCAAAACTCCAAACCGTCTGGGCTGTAGACAATGAAAAACAAAAAAAGAAAAAAGAAAAAACAGTTTTTCCTAAAATACACTATCCGGATCTCAGAATCCACCCCTCGGACTGGAAAGAAACTTGGCAAATCAAGAGACCTTGCCCACCCCCACCCACCCCGACTGTGCCTGCAAAATTTTGTGCGATTTCTTTTAAGAGGGCAAAGTGATTAAGGTGCAAAGTTAGGGGTTTAACATTAAACAGCCGGCTCATTCCTAACTATAATAGTGCTACCGTGCCACTGTAATACTGTATGTAGATATACAGTATGTACTGTGTATAAATATATTAATAGCTTCACCCTAGTTCAACAGAATTGCACAAAAGTTTGCATGCACAGTCTCGGGTGCAAAGTGTCTTGATTTTGCCAAGTTTTATTCCAGTCAGATGTGCAGATTCCAATATCCAGAGAGTCGGTTTTAGGAAAAATCGTGGGTTTCTTTCCTGTTTTTTGGGGTGTTTTCTTTTTTGTGTCATTACCTACAGCCCAGATGGTTTGGAATTTTGATCTGAATTTCATTGGTTTGATGAAAAAATATTAATTTGTTCCCAAGTTATAAGGATTTGAAATTTTGATTCTGAGCATGCTCAGTAGGGTATCAAAGTCTATCCAAAAGACCCTATTGATCATGCTCAGAACTGAAATCCTAAATCCTTATAACTTGGGAACAGAATAATATTTTTTCACCAAACCAATGAAAGGCATCATTGTAGGGCAAGCCCTTCCAACCATGGAAATTTCAGACCAAAATTCCAAACCGCCTGGACTGGAGAGGACAGAAAGACAGAAAAACAGATTTTTCCTAAAAACACATTATTCAGATCTCAGAATCTGCACATCAGACTGGAGCGAAACTTGGCAAATCAAGAGACCTTGCCCCCGACTGCACATGCAATTTCTGCAATTCCATTGAGTGGGGCAAAGCTAATAAGGTGCAAAGTTAGGGGTTAACATTAAACAGCCTACTCAGTGCTAACTGATGCAACACAGTAATGCTGCAGTATATCACATAGTGATGCAGTATGCTGCGGTGAACAGCATAATTCAGTGGTAAATAAGCCCCTTTTCAGTGTTGCATTTTGTGGCATATCATTTACTGCAAGTTACTGCATTGCATCATGGCTGGTTCTGCTGTATATAGTTATATATATATATATATATATATATATATATATATACACACACACATATGGAGAGAGAGAGAGAGAAGGAGAAGGGAGAGAGCAATGCCAAAGTACAACACATCAATTGAGACTCTTGGCAGTTGCATTTCGAGTGCCACACAGTGCTTCTCATTCTTTTTTGCATGTGAAATAAAACAGAATATTATTGCTTTGCTAAGAGGGTAGATCTTTCTTTTTCTCCTCGCAGTATCTCACGCTGTTCCTTCTCTCCAGTCCTATACACAAATGAGTTCCAGTTCTACTTATGAAATGGCAAGTAAAAATCCTGCATTCTCATCAGTCATTAGCCATGCATTAAAAGTGTTTAATGCTTGGCTAACAACCAGATGGGGCAGCTACAACCCTACTACATCAGATACATAGAAACATAGAAGATGACAGCAGAAGGGGACCTGTGGTCCATCAAGTCTGCCTAAGTGAGGTATCTCGGGACCTATTGTGCACCGGTGTTCTGTCCTCCTAGACACCCAACCTAGCCCTTGCCAGTGCCATGTGTTTGTTCCCAATCTTTGTCCCACCCATGCTTAAAGCTTGATACTGACTTTGCAGCCACCACCTCAGGAGGTAATCTATTCCAAGGTTCCACTACCCTCTCTAAGAAGTAATACTTTCTGATGTCCCTCTTGAACACTCCACCCTTTAATTTCCACTCGTTCTCTCTTGTAGTAGAATTGACTTTCCTGGTAAAAAGATGTGCTTCTGGCACCTTGTTGATGCCTTTATGGAACTTGAAGGTCTCAATCATATCCCTCTTCTGCCTCCTAGTCTCTAACTAGTACGATTTCAGAGCCCCAAGCCTCTCTTCATAGGTGATTTCCTGAAGGCCATTTATCATTTTTGTTGCCCTTCTCTGGACCACTTCCAATCTGCTAGCCCTGCTGTAAGCCTTATTGCACTGACTTCGCTGCTTGAGGTCATCCCTAATGATGACTCCCAGATCACGTTCCTCAGCAGGACTCCGTTTAGCCAGTATTCTTCCTTGGGGATGGCCCTACCCAGGTGCATCACCTTACACTTCTTACCATTGAAGTTTAGTTGCCATATTTCTGACCACCTTTCCAACTTCTTAAGGTCCTCCTGCAGTTGGTTGACTCCCTCCGTACTATCCACTCTTCCGCTGAGTTTCATGTCATCTGCAAACAGGGCGATGTTGCTGATTATGCCCTCACTGATGTCACTAATGAATACAATGAAGAGGACTGGCCCCAGGACCGACCCCTGAGGCACCCCACTAGTGACCTGCCTCTCGTTAGATTTCACCCCATTTACTACCACCCTTTGTTTTCTGTCCCTCAGCCAAATCCGTATCCACTTTACTGTCTGTTCTGCTACCCCAAGGTCTTCTAGCTTTTTTAAGAAGCATCTATATGGGACTGTGTCAAATGCCTTACTGAAGTCAAAGTATAGCAAGTCCACTGCAAGACCCCTGTCCAACGCATTGGTCACTTTGTCGAAGAACGTAATAAAGTTCATTTGATATGACCTGCCTGTCACAAACCCATGGTGTTTGTAGTTCTGGAGGTGATTTACTTCCAGGTATTCCACTAGATCTTGCTTGATAAGGGCCTCCATGAGTTTACCCACTACTGATGTGAGACTGACCAGCCTAGAGTTACCTGTATCTTTCCTGTCTCCACTCTTGTGCAGTGGCAACATGTCAGCCACCCTCCAGTCACCTGGAGCTACCCTTGACTGCAATGACCTGTTGAACAGGTGCGCAAGAGGCACTGCCAGCTGTTCTGCAAGCTCTCTGAGCACTCTAGAATGCAAACCATCAGGGTCAGGGGCCTTGTCAGGTCTGATGTCTGAAAGGCCCTTCCTGGCCCTGTCTGTGGTGAACTCCTGGATGCGCATTCTCTGGATCCCTCTGGTCTTGGCTCTGATACCGCTGTCTGGCAGTGGGCCCTGATTCTCCTTCATGAATACTGAGCAAAAGTATTCATTTAGGACCTCTGCTTTTTGTCCGCTGTCCTCCAGAGCCTCATCCCCCACTTTTAACCTTACAGTTCCTACCTTTTTCTTTCTTTGTTCACGGATATAGCGGAAAAAGGTTTTCTCCCTTAATTTGACTCCACGAGCAATTTGCAGCTCTTTTGCTGCCTTGGCCTCCCTCACTATTTTCCTGGCCTCCTTACTTTTCTGAGTGTAATCCTCCCACTTCCTGTCCCATTTATGTTGCTTGAACCATTTGTATGCATTCCGTTTGGCCCTGATTGCCTCTCTTACTGAAGGGGAGAACCACAGAGGCCTTTTAAACCTATTTTTCTTTGTTGTAGTCCTGATGCAGAGTCCATACATATCACTAAGCCAAATAGAAGTTTGGCATTTTGAAACATCGCCATTTTTTTCTATTAGCCACCAACTAGCCCAAATCTGTAACACTCCCATTCATTTGCAATGGAGATGCCTACCTTGAATTTTGACATTAACTCGACTGATGATCAGCTCCTTCATGCCACCTGGATCTCAAGCTCCAGAGCCACTGACACCACCAAAGACTGCGGCTGTGAATGAAGAAACTGCTGTGAGTATGATGTCTGTTAACTTAACGGACGATCAGCTGAACACTCTGAAGGACCAACATAATGACTTGCACTGTAAAGTCTACGAAATGGACACAAGTGTCTTCATTCAGTAGACGACCTCGGAGTGTTACCGTTGACTGGTGAACCAACAGTTATGAGATCCTGAATGAAACTTTTCGCTGATTCTACACAGAAGTTTGAACATCGGGGGGGGGGGGGGCCTGAATATGTGATCAATAGCTTTTGCTTTCTGAGAGCTGTGCTGAATCGCCACCTTGAATCCGCAGCCTTGGCCCGCAAGGTCAACATAATGGCAGCCCTGGAGTTTAAATTATCCAACAGCGTCTTCATTGCCATCATGAAACAGTACAGGAGGTCTTAAAAATACAGATCAACCACCATGACCCCATTAGCAAGAGACGTTTACAGAAACTGAGAAACTCGTTGATCCTGTCCCCTGACACTGCACCTGGCTTACTCAGCAAGGTGCGGGTGACATACAGCTTTTCATGGTCAGGTGCGCCAGGGAGGGGCTTTGCCAACTGACAATCTTACTTCGAGAGGGCTCTTGTAGTATTTAATAACTGTTAGGGCTGAGCTGCCAGGTGCCAGGACCACATGGAAAACTTTAGCCAGCAGTGTATAGCAGGGGACCACCCCTAACGTCATGTGATAGGCGTCGGTCAGACGCTATATAAGGGGTTGTCCCCATGCCCGCCCTCCAGTTCTTTTCCACCGTCGAGCTGCACACATTGGACCTTGCTGCTACAGTTCGACCGCCATTTTCGATAAGTATGTCTTTTGAATTTCTTTGTTTTTTTCTCACAAAAATAGTAGAATTTGTCATTGGATTGCATGTCTTACCCAGCGTCTTCAGAATTGCATCACAACAGGTGCACCTGTGGCAAGCAGCTCCCAGAGAAGGACACCCACACTTTGTGCCTCTTTTGCCTGGGACCTGACCACGACACCAAATTTAACCAGGCCACACGGAAATGCAGGCAGCAGGCCCTGGAAGCCCATCTTTTGAAAAAAAAAACCAAAAACTTGCTTCCATGGAAAAAGCTGCAGCAGATGCAAAATGCTTCCACGTCTCTGGGAAGTTCTTCTGACTCCCGCAAGCAGGAGAAGAAAAAGGATAAGGAGAGACACCAGGACTGGGTCTGGTCTCCTTCCGGACCGCGGCCAATACGAGGCCTTACTCCAGCAAGGGAAGTGTCCCTCCAGCCAAGTCTGTTCCTGCCTCTACAGAACAGACTGAGGCCCCCCGCCTGAGCTGGTTATGGTTCAGGTGGGCACCTCCAGGTATTCGAAGGCTCCAGCCACTCTTTGGCCCCTCAAAACTACTGGGTCTGAGGAGAGTGGTTTGGCTGGTAAGTCTGGCATCAAGCCTTCTAATGACCACACAGCCCCAGCTGACTGATCAGGTGTCAGTCCTTCCGATGAACGCCCAGTCACGGTGCTCTCGTCAGATCCCGATAACAGGTTTGATGCTGGTCTTCCAGACTAGCGCCCGCTGCCGCTTATGCCGTAGCCTCCTCGGGAGAAATCCCCCTCCCAAGACCCTCCTGCACCACCTCCAGTGGTGCCTCCAGACTCCCCCATCCCTTCGGAGCTGGAGGAGGAGGAGCGACCACCTGCTGGTCCTCCAACATATCAGCATTGAACCACCGTCGCTGGACTTCCCTTCAGGGACTCTGGCGCCCATGCCTGTGGACCCTCCATCTGGGCCTTCTGCTCCTCCCCAGACTCCAGTGGGTCCCTCTGGCCCTTCAGGACTGATGCCAGGCCTCCCTCCATTAGGCCTACAGCCTGACCTGACCCTACCGGGACCTTCCAGTCTTCCTTCTGGGCCACTGTCAGGTCCTTCGGCACCACTGTCGGGACCTACAGCAGGCTACCTGATGCCAGGATATCTGGCACCACAATACCTCCCTTCTCAGGATTACTGACTCCATCCTCACAAGGATGGATGCTGGCCACAGCACTGCTGCCTTCTTTATCAACCTGGCAAAGGCTTTCGATATGGTGACTCACTCTCTTCTCCTGACAAAACTTGCCAAGGCTGGCCTATCTGACTGGGCCACATCTTGGTTCCACTCCTACCTCACTGGCAGATCCCAAGCTGTCCGTGTCAGATCGTCCATGTCAGACCCTCTCCCACTTACGTCTGGAGTGCCTCAAGGATCAGACCTAGGCCCCCTCCTATTCTCGGTCTTTCTAAATGACCTGCCATCCGCCTGCACACACTCCACCATTCACATGTACGCAGACGACACGGTGCTCTATGCATCCGGCCCCTCGCCCTCTGAAGTTGCGTCCAGACTTCAGCACGACTCATCTCAGTCCAGCACTGGCTCCGGCTTCAAATAACCTCCTCCTAAATGCTAACAAAACAGTCTCCTTAACCTTTGGGATGAGGCAGAAAATTTCTAGGCTCTCTTCACCATTAGTTTTTCACACCCTGGAAGGGTCCCCTCTGGAGTCCTGCACCATCTTCAGATATCTGGGAATGTCGGCATTTAGCAAATTTGTAATTCATCAGTGTCTATTGTCCTCTCGCCTTATACTGTCTCTCATATGGCTCAAAACCTAATTTTGTTGTACATTTGCTGTATGTAGCTGTGTTACCAACTGACACACTCAATCCTGTATGAACGTGGTTTCAGAACCAAATGTTAGTGATCTTCCACAATGTATTCACTTGTCTATCCTGACTTCAAGTGTTATCTCATACCGTATGAACTGTGGTTACCAATTGTCTCTCTCAAGATACTACTGACTTGTAATCAGATCCAAATGTTAGTATTTCTCCCACTATGTATTTTCTTGTCTATACTGTGTAAAACTGTCTTCCTATGTTCTCCCCTTCCCCAGGACGCATCTGCAATCGAGCAGTACTCTGCTCAGTATGCCTTCCTGGTAAAACGCTTAAATAAATAAATAAACATGTCTGCACTCATCTCGTGCCTGAGTTGTTTCCCCAGTGAAAGAATTTGGAATGTATGCAGATTTAAACTCTGTACTGCGGTCTCACTCTCTCTAACATTCTAACAGCAGATTTATTCCGCTGAAGAGTTCAAACACCCTGGAGTCCTGTTCTAGTCCTGAGTGGCTACATCTTTGTAAATAAAAAAAAATGTTTCAAACTAGCCAAATTCGTAATACTCTGCAACAGTTCGGGTTTATTTTGTTAAAATTTAACAAATCGAGTCTTCTGTCTGAACCCTGTCAGTTCCTGGAACTGGAGGAATCGCCTTTGAACGCAGTGCCTGACTAACAATGACATAAATCTAAAAACTGATTTAATACATAGGTGCATAAACAAGAACAGCAGAAAAAAAGCAAGTGACGACTCTGCACTGGCCCTAGTGGCCATCCTTCGCCTTTGTTTATGTCCCATCCCTGCTTGAAGCTGTTCACTGATTTGGCTTGCACCACTTCCTCAAGACAGCTGATTCCTCTTGTCCACCACTGTCCGTTAAAAAATGTTTACAGGAGCCGACCCGGTGGTGCTGAGGGTTGAGGTGCTGGACGCCACACCTCGTGCCATGCCGGCAGCCCGGGTTCAGGAACAAGCCTGGGCCACCGGGGGTCGGCAAGGGGAGGGAGAGAGGATTGAACGTCAAGAGGATTGCTCTCCTCTCTCGGGGGGAAGGGGACTAGTCATCCCACTCGCTGACTGCCCTCTATTGGTAGCTGAAGGGCAGTATGGGTCGGGAGGCTCAAAGACAACGTTCTCATGTCAGAATGGAGGGGGGGCCGGGCGAAAACAGGAAAAGGCGAGCCTGGCAGGCTCGATGATGGTCCACCGCTTCCAGAAGCAGTCCCCCGGATTCTAGATTAGGTCTCCAGGAGAGGGGAGAAGCTGGCAACCTCCTCCTGGCCCCGCTATGGGGGGCAATCTGTGGGGGAACACGCAAGGGCTACCTAGTATGGGGCCAGCGGGACCAGAGAGAGAGTCCCTCCAAATCTGAGGGCCGTAGCCACCTGCCAGGGCTCAGGGGGCAACAAAAAAACTGCTTACTGGTGGGCCTTTTGAGTCCCCCCCCCCCGCGAGTTCCCTCTCGCCCCCTGTATTTATGCTCAAGAGAAAAAGTTCCTTGCATCCACCCTATTTATTCCATGCGGGTACCTGTATGTCTTAGTCATGTCGCCCCTTATCCTTCTTTCCTTAAAGGAGAACTGCACTGAGTCTACAAATCATTTTCCTAGTAGAAGCTGTTCTTAAGAACTAGTTCAAGTTCAGTTACTGTTTCATCTTTACAGGCCTTTCACCGCAGACATTTCTGAATTGCACACAGCTGGAAAGTACCATTTTAGAAGTGTATGCTGTAGTTTATCTCCCTTTCCAGCCACAGAGTTCTATAGTAGAACACGGATGCATTGTACTAACAATAGAAAAGCAGAGCAAGGGACATAATCTACATCTCCTCAGGCTGGACCTTGCACAGTATTCCAAGTGTGGTTGCACCAGTGACCTGTACAGTGGGAGTATCACCTCCTGACTTCTACAGGTAAATGGTGTTTCTAATATGTCTCTTGGTTTATCAAGAGTTTCATCTTGTGCGGTGCCCTCTTAGTGTTTGAGAACTGCGGAGATGAGCAGTTCTGGAACCCTAAGGAGGCATGTGATGATACTCGTAATATGTCAAGAGACTTCTCATAAACACCATTTGACCTATATAAATCATGCAAAGTTACCCCCGTTTTGTTTTTTTTCTTACTGACAGTAGAGTGAGTGTACAGTTTAGCAGCATCAAAAGGAAATAGTTATCTCTGAGTACAGCACCCACTGGTCTGTATACCGGCACTAAAGATCCCATTCCAAACCAGCCCTTTAACAGCATGAAGGCAAAATTTACCCCAGCCAAAATTCATACACTTCCTGAATCATGAAAATATTACCCTTTGTAACTCTAGCAAAATAAAATCCACCCCCCTCACCTGTCGTTTCTTTCACAGTGGCAGAACAGTGAGTGTTTGGTTTAGCAATAGGGCTGAGCTTGATCTCTGAGTGCAGCACCCACCACTATTTATACCAATAAGATTCTAACTAATCACATTTTGGAAAAGAGTTATTTTCAGAGCAAGATGACTAAATTCACCTAAAAAAAGCTTGACTGCTTATTTGCCCTGTGTTGAGGGAGGGAAGAATTTAATTTTACTTGAGGAGGAAGTAATTTTCAGCATTTTCTTGCGTTTTTGATTTCAGTGTGACGTGAAGTCAGGTTATCAAGGTCCATATGAATACTACAAAGAAAACAGAGTAATCTACTAATCTTGCAGCTATGCAAGCAATAATACCCGACAGGGTGGGAGGTATTGGGCAGTACCGGACTGCCCAGGGTGTAATTTATAGAAAATGGGCTAACTGTGTCATTTTTTTATAGGATTACAAAAAAAAAAGAAAGTAATTCTATAAAAATTATTACAATAAATTTTTTCTCCTTTGTTGGTAAAGTAGTCCCTCGACTACTGACATTGGCAGTAGAGGGCACTGTTATGTCTGGTAGTGTGCTGTTTCAGTTCCCTCCCCCATTAGTCTGTCCCCTTCTGTCCTTCTCATTTTGTTTCTGTGATCCCATCGGTGCAATGTATTTATTTGTTTGTTTATTTTCAAAGTGCTGTCAATGGAAGCAAGAGGGGAATGCAGGACCGCACAAAAGTGAGAAATGTTTGAGTTGTGTAGTGATGCACGGTCCCCCTCTCACAACCTCAAGTTCCCGCTCTTTTCTTTTCAGTTGCTCCCTGTCCCTCCTGCTGGAGTGTGTTCCAGTTATGGAAACAAGTAGTTTTTTTTTTTAAATGTCAGTCAGCTAAATGGAGTAGCGTGGATGGCAGAGTGGGTTGTGACTGGGACGACACGCTGCTTAATAAAGGCAGCACAGAAAGCAGGTGAGCAGCCAGCATCCTCGGCAGTGTGGAGAACAGTGTGGGAGAAGGCTGACAGGGCAGGTGGCCATAGGACAGTGAGGTATTTTGTGTGTTTTTTTTAATGTGGTTAAGAGCAGTTTGTGGGTGGGGTGTTTACTCGCTCCAGCAGTGCTGAGCACATGACATGCTAGTGCTAGTGATTTAAGAAGGAAACCTTTTTTGTCAGTAGAAGAAATGTTTTGAAAGCGTATGTGTCAGCTTAGTATGCAGGTATCCTTGTGTGAGTACTTCTGCTTGTTGTTTTTGTCAGATTGGGAGGCGCCACTGTGGGAGTTTTCATTGACAAAGGTGGCATGCCATGTTTGGAGCCAGGGGGTCACAGTCGCGCTGTATATGGAGATGGCAAAGCAGGAATCCAGAATCTGTTGGGCATTCATGTAGAAAACCAGACAAGTGTATTTGAGGAATCCTGCTGGGAGTGGGGTGCTTCTTTCATTGGGGGTGTACTGGCACTGAAGTACAGAGTCATGGGGGTGCCAGTATCATTTGCTAAGCAAGAGAAAAAAATGGCACAGATTTTGACTTGCATAGGGTGGTTTTGCCCAATGAATAAGCAGGGTGTGCACAAGGATAACTTAGGTGGTGATGGGGTCAGGTGACTGGCACTTTTTATTTGCTGGGCGTCTGCTGAAAGTTAATGTACCCCCACTAACCAGTCAGAACCCAGCAAACAAAAAGCCCATTTTCTAAACTGTGAAGTATTGTGTGGGAGTGGGAACTAGAGTGGTGTTTATTATTTGTGCAGATGTTTTTGGCCAGGAGTACTTTAATTTTTTTTTTTTTTTTGCCAGCTGGAATGGCCCATTTTGTTGCTGGATGTTATCCAGCTGCATAATACTCCTGCTTGCTATATTGTACTGTGCAGAGTGAAGACAATTTAAAATAACTGTTAACAGATTTTAGAACTATAGTTGGATCTGAATGATGACACAGTCATAGGCTGATGCACGTGAAGATCCCTATGCTTATAAGTTATCATGTGCTACAGCCCCACTCATTAAGGATGTTGCATGGTGTTTCAAATTCCCATTTTTCTGACGCTCTCAAAAACGTTTTTCTGGTTGTTTTCTGGCACAAGTACATTCTTAAATATGTGGAAGCATTATTAGAATAATGATTTATTCTATTACGTTCTGTCCAGCTAAGAATATATACAGGGATGGCAGCAAAGGAAATTAGCTCCCACAATTGCAGCAGTTGGTATCATTCAAGGTGCTTTACCTAAATATCTGACTGTCTTTGGTTACTCTGTTCATTTTATGTTAAAGTCCTTGCCATTCTGCATATACTTTTGAATTGTTTGAATAGCATTCTTGCAAGTTTTATTTTTTAGTGGGATGTTTCAATTATTTTTGTCCTGAGCCGACCACCTCTGAAACTGCAACTTTAAAAAGCAGATATAACCAAAAGAAACATGGCAACCCCAATATTTCTTTCTGTTTCTATATTCATAACTATATTCTACATCTATCAAAAAAGTTTCATGAAAATGACATGGGTTTCAAAATGGTTTTATGTATAAAAACATACAAATATGTGCCCCTTTTTATGAGGAATATCAGTTCAAGAGGGTGTCATAGTATTTGTAATTTACTCTTTATTTTTGCATTTGTGGAAAAAATGAAGCAAGCATCATGACAAATGATGTGTCATTGGTTCACTTTTTCTTTCACATTCATGTTGACATCTAAAATATTGATGTTACAACAACATAAAACAATCTGACCCCTTCCAGATTTTTTCCATAAAGAGAGATTGTTTCCCCAATGTAACTTAAAAACAAGCACGGCAACCCATGTTTTTTGTTATGGATTTTAAATGCTTAGATGACCATCGTGTACTGGGCAAATAAATGACTTTGACATGGGGTTGCTGAAACACCAGGGAACATCCTTAACTTACATTGGGGGGGGGCATGATTAATAATACTGCGTACCCCCTCCCCTTTCCTTGCCCACAGCTCTGTTACAATGAGTTCGGGTTTTTAGGCTCTTTGATATCATACAAACAAAAAAACAAGGTGCTATATTAGCATGTAGGCTTTAAACAAGACAAAAATGGTAATATAGTGTGTGGTGGAACATTGTTCTCCACCGAAATCAGCTAAGTGCATAATGCTGTTCTGCTGCAGTAGTGACGTCCGTAGTGCAGCAGAACGACTTTTCATGTCACACAATACTGAATGCAGCAGAAATGGCAGGCTTACCTAGATAACACAGTGGCAGGCGGAAACATGATCACCCAAATCTGCTCAGTTAAGAACTGCATGATCAACTAGATATCTAACTGTTAAAAAGGCAGGATCAACCATGGCTGGCAGTATAGCCTAGACAGGTTAGAGTAACGAGCTGTAAACAAGCTTGGTACATCCAGCAGACCAGACCTGGGTTTGATTCTCACAACTTCCACTTGCATACTGTGTGACTTTGAGCAAGTCACTTAACCGCCCAGTGCTTATAGGTCACCCCTGAAAACAGGCACATCTGCCTAGTGAGCCTTACCTAGTAACCAAAGACTAAAATAAAAATAAAAAAAAAAAAAAGAGATATCCAAAAATTACTTATGGAGAGACTCCTCACAGTCACCACTTCTCGCTAAATGAGGAATTTGGCCATCATGTTTTTTTTTTTAATAGCCCCCCCATACCTGATTAGCAGCCAATTGAAGGTTGCACTATCAAATGATGGATGCCTTCTCCATAACAACTTCAAAGTCCCACCCAGAAGATAATTTGAAATATTTGTGACACAAATGGTATTTAAAATGCTGCATGATGTTGAAACCATCATAAATTACAAGTGAAAGTTTTTCACCATACACTGTATAGAAAAGTGTGTGGCTCCCGATGCACAGCAAGGCTAAACTCCAACCTCGTGGTTACTATGCCGAATGTATGACCTCTCAAGCTGCGCTGTCGAAGTCAATAGTCGGCATAGTAATCACTCGGTTGGAGAACAGCCTTGTTGTGCATTGGGAGCCATACACTATCCTATACATTAAATGCATACTGAAAATAGAAAAATTAGAATCAACGTTTCAACCCTAGATCATCTTCAGAAATTTTCTATAAAGATAAAAAAGCAAAGTTAATGGAGAAGTAAGGGAAAATAAGGGATATTCGTATGTGGAAAAAAAGAAAATGAGGGGTGGATCCAGCAGGAAAAAGTCATATTAGGCAGGGTAAAAACAGAAGCTGAAAAACTAAAAGGTGATGATGGGGATAGAGAGGCATAGGAAGAGTGAATGTGCTGAAGAGTCCTCAGATAGGGTCTAATTAACTGGGCACAGAAAGAAGGCTGAAAGGTGGCGTGGTTGATGGGGCATCATGGTAGACTGGCTGTAACTGAGTTCCCACAGGCACTGCCTCAAAAAAGCTTAAAAAATATGTAAACTTAACATTGTGCAGGAAAATCTGTCAGAATCCAATGCCTCATTTCCCATGGCAATAGGGAAGAAACAAAAGTGGCTGATGAAGATTCCTGTTGAGTTACTTGGAGCTCCTCAAGAGCAGCACTCCCACGATGAGGTCCATACTCCCAGGGCTCAGCCATGAACAAAGCAGGCACAATGACCAAGTTTTAGAAGGCTCTGGTAAGCATTCTGGCCACCCTAGCCAACATGCATTTGCAAATCAAAACCAGATTTATAAACTTCGCTGCACAAATTAGCCACATCCAGGGTGTTGTCTCTAGCCTCTCAGAGACTACAGTAAGACATACTACCCACGTTGAGGAATTGGAGAAGCATGTGGGTGAATTGAAGGACTCTGTTAGTGACATTGGCAGGGAATGGAAAAACCTTCAAACTTTCGCGCCTGCTGTGACAACTAGGAAGAGTGGGCAAGGTCTTTTTTTTTTCTTTTCAGTTTGTGCTCTTTATTTCACCCCAAGCTAGCCTAACTCACATATTCCACACGGCCCCCATGGTGGGAGTGCCCCCTCCCTCTGCTGGACCACGGACAGGATCCTCAGATGGGAGGTGCACCATAGAGATGAGTGCAGAGCTGGCAAGGGGTTGGTCCTGTCATGCTGACCAGCCATGTTTTCCTCCTCCTGTATGTTCCCCAAGAGGGTGGACATGCAGTGCTGCCCAGGCATGTCCACACAGGCATCTACACGCAGCATGCCAGCAGCCGCTGCTTCTCCCACCCCTGAATTGCTGTCCCTAGATGCCAAACCCAAAGCTACTGCAAGGAGTTTGTACTAGATCCGGTGCAGCAGCCCTCCCGGGAGGAGGAGGAGAGCAGTCCTACAGGCACTCGAGTCTCCTCCCCCCAGCCGACCCTCTGAAAACCTGAGTTCAATGCTGAACCTGGGTCTGCAACAACTCACTCCTGCCGTTACACTCCCTTATGCACTCGCTCCGCTGTCAGTTCACTCCCGCTGCAAATTTAGTCCCACTGTTAATTTACTCCTGCTGCTTACATGAATACATGAATCTCTCTTCTTCTGAATGCCATCCAAGCACACAAAGTCTCATTTTAGATTTAATCTCCCCCCCAGTGAATGTACCAATCAGTAGTCAGTATACTGCATAAAGCCTCCCTATCAGGATACAGTCAGTATTTGCTATTTTCACTAGAGGGATTCATGTATTGAGCAACTCATTGCCGGTCATGCACCATCGGGACACAAGCCAGCTTACCTTGCAAATGCTGAGTAACTGGCACACATCCTTAAAAAATACAGTGAATGAGCCACTGAGAAATTCCTGCGAGGCATTGCATACACCTTTAATTATTGGCCGCAAGACAAGATAGTACTACTTCTGTTTTTAAACTGTTTTTAAAACTTAATAAAGTTGCAAATAAAGTTGTAAACCAATTGCCCTGAATACGTTTACAAGCACTGCACTCTCTAACTTGATGTGCACTCCCTAACTTGATGCACAAGATCAAACATGCTCACAGCAGTGCACAAAAGCCAATCAGTATGCAGCAGAGGACCATTGCCCGACAGTGATAAAACACTCATTAAGTCAGCAAATAACAAAAACGTTGTAAACCAATTGCCCCGAATATGTTCTCAAGCACTGCACTCCCTAACTTGATGCAGTTTAACAATTTAATCGCTCTCAAACACTCATGGGTAAATACAAATATATTTTCCATGGGAATAAGAGCACAAGGTGAGGGAGAATAAGGTAAGCACTATCAATGACTTACCATGTGTGGAGCGAGGGAATAATAGCACCGTGTGGGGAGCGAAATCACACTTGGGAAGCGAGGGAGTAAACAGTGTGGGGAGTGAATCTGTTGGGAGCGAGTAGGCACAGGAGTGAATTAACGTTGGGGAGAGATGTCGGGAGCGAAATGACAGAGCGAGTAGTCGGGAGCGAATTGTCGCACTCCCGCTGAACCCAGCTCGTTAGCACTGCAGCAGTATCTTTACTGCTGCACCAGCAGGCTGGCTCAAGCAACCAGCCAATCCTCCAAATCATAGAGCTAGCAGAGGGACTGAAGGGAAAGGAGCCCACGTAGGAGCTGCACCAGTGTCTAGTCATAAATCTTAATATGAACCAAACAGTACAGTGCATCAAGGTTGAAAATGCTCATAAAACCGGCCCCAAGCCAAAACCAGGTCATAAGCTGAGACATTACCTCATCAAGTATTTATGGTCCACCGATAAAGAAGAGGTCTTAAAAGCGGCCAAGTCTCATGGCCCTATACAGATAGACGGCAGCAGTGTTTCGGTGTACCAAGACTTCAGCTGCGAACTGTAGCAGAAGCACCAGCAGATCAATGGCATGCAATCTAAGTTGCACAACAGGGCTGGGACTTTGTCTTTCTGTATCCCGCCAGGCTGAGAGTCAACAAGCTGGGCAGGCTAGCTAGGTTCTTTACTGGTCTTGTGGTGGCCAAGAGATCTGTAGAGGTGGAGGATGTTGCATGAGAGGGTTGAACACAAGCAAGAGGAATAGCTCCTGCCTGAAGATAACTGAACACAGTGGCATACCAGTTAGCTCTATAGTCCAAACACCTCCCCTGACTACCACTCCAGGAATGCCTGATCTGTCTACCGGGGTCTGCACTGCCCTGTGCTTATCACGAGAGGTGTTCTCCCCACCACGTTAACATGCAGTGGGTTACCAGATCTACCATCCCTCAGTTAGCTGGGAAGAATCCCATCCTAAGCAAAAGCTGGAGCCACACTAAGGTAACCTCTCAGTTTTCGGAGTGCAGGGTATTGGGGGGTGGCAGTGACTGCTAAGCATTGTCTACCTTCTTTATTGCCCACTAATGTGTCAGCAGGACTATCCCTTAATATCCTAGTGAGCTGAAGCTCCAAATTTCGGCCCCTGGTTTGCTGGTATATGCGCTTAAATTTTATTTCTTTCTTCTGTCTAAGCTGTTTTGGCAGCAGGGCTGGGTCCGTCCACCATCTTCTTTGGGGGGGGGGGGATCTGACCATGGGCAGTCCGGTGCTTGGCAGGAAGGGCGGTCCTCCCAGAAGCACAAAAGGAAGCAGGCCTGTTCCCGATCCCAGTCAGAAGCTCAGCACCGCTTGGCCTCAAGCTCTTCTTCCTCCCACCGGTCGAAGAAGTGGTACTGCTTGAGGTCACCCTCTGGTATGTCTGCAGAGAGACCGGTGGATGCAGGGAAGAGTAGGCCAACTCTGACTCTGTCTGGGTCGCCTGTGGCCTCAGTCCCTAGCAACTGCTGTCTTTGGCTCTGGAGTCTCTCCCTGTCCCCTTGGGGGCCTTCCAGTGAGCAGTTTGTTCATTGGGCCGCTTTTATGGAGCAGTGGGTCCAACGGTTGTCCCAATTTCCCTCGCCTGTGGACTTTGTTCCAGGGCCTGGGGGCCATTGACCTGTGGGCAGAGCATTTGGTTCAGCCTGGTCACGCAGCGCCTTCTTCGGTACCGTTGATGCCTCTCCCTCATGCCTATCCCTCTCACATGGCTGCAGCACAGGAGCCGGCACAGGTACTGCATTCTCCTCCTCCTACTCCTCTTCATACTTTTAGGTATCTGGGAGTGTTGCGACCTTTGGGTGCTCCGGTGTTGGGTATGGGGACTCCAGGTGCTCGTTCGGTGCTGACTGTGATGCCACACGTGGCTCCGGCTGTGGTGTCTGCGCCGGTGCCAACGGTGCTGGGGTTCTTGACTCTGATTCCAGGGGTGGCACCTTCAGCTCTTCTTCTTTCCTTTCCTATCTATACTATCCCTTCTGGGGTAGACCGAGAGTTTGATGAGTCTGATCCTGATCTACACCTGATGGATGATGTGGATGAAGACTCATTTTATGGAGTAGAGAGTAAACCCTCCACTTCAGCTGAGCCTGTGGTTGAAGACCTCTCCTTCAAATCTCTGCTGAAGAATATGAACTCCAGTCTTGCTCTCCAGACTTCTGAGGTGGACCCTGGGAAGCTTTTGTGCCTGCTATATCTTCATGTTCCTGAGATTCCTGTGGACCTGATGCCACTGGTGCAACCCTCTTTTAAGACTCTCTCACAAGTGGTGTGAGACAGACTGGCACTAATTCCTTCCATGGCTAAGTCTATAGACAGTAAGTACATTCCCCCTAAAGACAGGCTAATCCTTGCTTATCAAGCCTTCACAGAGGCCCTAGTTGTTCTGTTGGAAAACGACAAAGCCGTGCTCCCCAGGAGTCCACGGCTCATCCAGTTAATGAAGAATCTCGAAAAATAGACAACCTGGGGAAACGAGCATTTGATGCTGCTACCCTGGGCATGCGCATTGCTAGTTACCGGGGTCATTTCTCTCAGTATGAGTATACCTGCTGGCATTCACTCAAGGAGACCATCTAGGCTCTCCTGAAGTCAGACACTAATTCAGAGCTTCTTCAGACTATCACCAGAGACACTGAGTCCAACAATCAGCAGCTTAAAGCTGCTAGGGATGCTTTTGATATTGCCTCTAGACAGCAGCAGCTGGGATTTGTGCCCAGCGACACTCCTGGCTAAGAACTTCAGGTTTCACTAATGATGCTCAGCAGAGAGTCATGAATTTCCCCCTTTGATGGTGTTTACCTGTTTGACCCTCAAGTTGAGCAGGCACTGGAGGCCACTCAGAAAACCAGGACTGCTGTTAAAGCTGCCAGACTGGCCCCTGCGGGGTGGAAACCACCGGCAGTTTCATAACTGTCAGCCCTTTCATGGTAAAGGCTGAGGAGCTTTTAACAAGAGCCAAACCCCTCAGCCACAAACAAAAAGGCAGTAGAAGGCACAGGCCCCAAAGGCGCCCAGTGCCACCCTCTAAAGACCCGGCCCATGTCCCACCTCGACTGCCCGAAGGGGACTTCTCTTTAGCAGTAGGGAGGGCATCTGACTCAATGTTACAATCAGTGGAACTCTGTCACAGTGGACAAATGGGTCCTCAGGATAATTCAAGATGGATAATCTCTAAATTTCTCAGCGACCCCTCTAGATCTTCCATCCAAGCAACAGCCCAAGCTGTCTACCACTCAGTCAGACCTCCTTGCTGCTGAAATTCAGGGTCTTCTGAACAACAGGACAGTAGAAGTGGTTCCGCAGGCAGAACAGAACTCAGGTTTCTACTCCCACTACTTCCTGGTTCCAGTGAAAACAGGCGGTATGCACCCTATTCTAGACCTGAGGAAGTTAAACAAATACCTGTTCAAAGAAAAGTTCAGGATGATCTCACCCGGGGATGCTTCTGCTTCTGATTCATCAAAACAATTGGCTGGCATCTCTGGACATGCAGGACGCCTACCAGCATGTCCCAGTGCACCAAAGGCACCACAAGTACTTATGCTTTGTGGCTGTGGGTCAGCACTACCAGTTCAGAGTCCTGCCCTTTGGGATGTCCTCGGTGCCACCAGTCTTTGCAGAGTTCTTTGCAGTACTCGCAGCGTGTCTCAGAAAACTTGGAATTCACGTGTACCCAGACCTGGACAATTGGCTCCTAGCGAGCCCTTCCAGACAGTGGACACAGGAAGCAGTGTCCATGGCTTCCAAGTTCCTCACATCTATGGGATTTCTGCTGAACCTGGACAAATTACAGCTTCAACCCTCCCAACAACTTCTTTCATAGGAGCTCTTCTGGACAATTCCAGGGCAAGAGCCTTCCTTCCAGAGGACAGGAGAATCAACATTCTCCAGATGGCTTGCTTCATCAAAGAGAACAACTTATTCCAGGCTCTCTCGATGCAACAGATGCTAGGTCTCATTGTATTGTCCGTATTCACAGTACCCCTAGGCCACCTGCACATGAAAACCACACAATGGATGCTCAGCAGTCTGTGGTCTCCAGCCACGCACTTGCAATCCTTCCACATCAAGGTGATAGAACCTCTCATGAGGTCACTGTCCTGGTGGACCCAGGAGGACAGCCTTCGCCAGGGTTTCCCCTTTGCCCCACTGGAGACACAGATCACCATCACCACAGATGCTTCTTTGACCAGTTGGGGAGTTCACTGTCAGGACCGCCACACCCAGGTCCTGTGGAGCCAGGACGAGTCCTATCTGCACATAAATGTCCTGGAGATGAGAGCTGTCCTGTACATTGCCCGAGCCCTGAAGGATGTCCTCTGTCACAAAGTAATTATCCTTCAGATGGACAACAAGGCAGTGATGTACTACATCAACAAATGGGGTGGAGCGCACTCTTACCCACTGTGCAGAGAGGCCATGAGAGTGTGGGTATGGTGTCTCAAACACGAAGCCCTGATCCAGGCAGTTTACCTACCAGGAATCCAGAAGAAAAAATTACTCACCTTAGTAATGTTGTTTCTTCTAATGGAGTCTTGCTGTATTCTGACTATTGCAGTTAGGTCCTACCTTTCAACTGCCCCGGAGAACAAAGAGTTAACTTTCCATGGCCAGCATGGAATGTTCCGCACAAGCTTGGTTGAAGCCCCTGTCTGCTGTAGTTTAAACTCCAACCTTCAGAGCTTTACGAGCAATACTCTCTAGAAGTTCTGTGTGGAAACTGTAAAACTCACACTAGCCAACTGGCAACTAAATTTATTAAAAAGGATTTTTTGGTTTCAAAGCAAAGACTCAAGTCAGGAAACCCAAAAAACAAAACACAACACACACCCTAAGTAAAGGAGAGTGAAAAAGGGGCACCCCTAGGGTGCCAACGCTGCTCCTGCCCACCCACATCCCAAAAACCAGGTTCTGAGAGGGGAGGAGGTCAGAATACAGCAAGACTCCATTAGAAGAAACAACATTACTAAGGTGAGTAATTTTCTATTCAAATAACATGAAGTCTTGCTGTATTCTGACTATTGCAGACTACCAAGCAGTACCTCCCTGGAGGAGGGACAGAACCTACTTAGGGAATAGGCTCTGAAATAGTGCTGTGCTAAACCGAGCATCACTCCTAGCCTGGACATCCAGAGAGTAATGCTTGGTGAATGTATGGACTGTTTTCCAGGTGGCTGCTTGACAAATTTCTAAGATAGGAATGTCCCTGGCAGCAGCCAGGGAAGCAGCTGTACCTCTAGTAGAGTGAGCCCTCAGGCTCGAGGGTGGGGTTCTACCCAGTTTTTCATGACAGAATTGTATACAAGAGACAATCCACCTGGCAACAGATCTCTTACTGGCAGGTTTGCCCTTACCGACCTCTCCATATGTGAGGAACAATTGGAGGGACTCAAACCTGTGACCCTTGGTGCGCTCTATGTAGTAGCTGAGGGCCCTTTTAACATCCAAGCTGTGCAGCCTCCTCTCTCCAGAGGAGGAATGGTCAGTGAAGAAAACAGGAGAGACATCGACTGATTAAGGTGGAAATCTGAAACCACCTTAGGCAAAAACTTCCTGTTAGTTCTTAGGACCGCTTTATCTCTATGGAAAGAGATGAAATCAGGCTCCACTGACAGGGCTTGCAATTCACTGATACGTCTGGCAGAGGTAATGGCTACCAAAAACACAGTTTTCCAAGTCAAGTACTTAAGCTCTGCAGAGGACAAAGGCTCAAAGGATGGTTGCATAAGCTGAGCAATGCAAACATTAAGGTCCCAAGCAGGAGCAGGGTCCCTAAAGGGGGGATTGGTGTGCAGCAATCCCTTGAAGAACTTACAAAACACAGGATGGGCTGACAGGGGAGAGGGCTTGCCTACTGACAAGAAGGCAGAAACAGCTGCCAAATGCACTTTAAGTGTAGCTGGCCTAAGTCCTAAGCCATTAAGATGGACCATATAGACCATATAGTCCAGAACTGTAGGCAACCCAGCAGATTCTGGAGAAATATGCTTATTAGAGCACCAAATAGTGACTCTTTTCCACTTGGAGTTGTAAGTCTTTCTGGTGGAAGGCTTTCAAGAAGCCTTAAGGATATCCAGAACCCCTTGAGAAAGGTGCAGATCAGCAAACTCTAACTCTTCAAGAGCCATGCCTTGAGATTGAGAGAGTTGAGGTTCAGATACCAAATCCTCCCCTGAGAGGATGTCAACAGGTTGTAATTCCTGGGAAGAGACAGGGGAAAGTGGACTGCTAAGGACAGCAGCAGTGGGTACCAGGGCTGTCTGGCCCAGTCTGGAGCAATCAGAATCACTTTGCATGGGTGTGACCTGATCTTGACTAACACTTTGAACAGGAGAGGAAGGGGAAAGCATACAGAAATTTCCCTTCCCAATTCAGAATCAGAGCATCCAGGGGGACTGAGCCCAAGACTGGGGGTCTGCAACAAAA
Source organism: Neoceratodus forsteri (assembly GCA_016271365.2). Classification (NCBI taxonomy): domain Eukaryota; kingdom Metazoa; phylum Chordata; order Ceratodontiformes; family Ceratodontidae; genus Neoceratodus; species Neoceratodus forsteri. The sequence continues at coordinate 1,685,636,006 of CM057450.1, read as the reverse complement.
GAGAGGAAGTTGGTGATTGTCTGGGGCTGCAAAAAAATCTATCTGTGGAGTGCCCCATCTCGAGAAAATCACTTTCAACTAGGGTCCATTCGTGATGGCCCTGGGATATCCTGCTGAGAGCACCTGCTAGGACATTGTCCTTCCCTGGGAGGTGAACTGCTATCAGAGAGGTTTGCAGGAATATGCCAGGGACCACAACTTCATTGCCTCTGTGCACAAGGCCGTAGACCGAGTGCCTCCTTGCTTGTTGATGTACCACATGGTGGTGGTGTTGTCTGTTCTGATCTGGACCACCTTGTTTTGTACAGATTTGGTAAAGGTTTGCAGTGCCAGAAACACTGCTCTGAGTTCCAAGAGATTGATGTGAAGCAGAGATTCTTGAGGTGACCACAGTCCTTGGGTGGTAAGATCCCCCAGGTGGGCTCCCCAGCCCAGCAGGGAAGCATCTGTGGTGAGTATCACTGAATGGGACTGAGTAACAAAAGGAACTCCTTGTCTCAAATTGTCCTGATCCTGCCACCATTGCAAAGCCTGGATCAGGGTTCAAGTCACTGGGACTAGTTTGGTAAGGGGATCCTTTCTTTGGGACCAGAAGGCTCTTAAGTGGACCTCATCTGGAATCTTGCTCCCTGGACCACTGCTGTGGAAGTTGCCTTATGGCCCAGAAGCTGAAGGAAATGCCTTGCTGGTCGAGACACCTGTAGGGTAAATGGAGAGGCCAGTTCCATAAGGGTCCTTGCCCTTTCCAGGGGAAGGAAGGCTCTTGCTCTTACTGTATCCAGCTCCGCCCCTATGAAGATGAGGAGCTGTACTGGCTTGAGAACTGACTTTGGAAGATTGAGGGGGAATCCTAAGGACGTGAGCACTTGCTGAGCTATTTGCAGATGTGACTTGACTTGGTCTGGAGACTGACACACTGTGAGCCAGTCGTCCAGATATAGAAAGATGGAAATCTTTTTTCACCTTAGGAAAGCAACCACTACTGCCAGGCACTTTGTGAACACCCTTGGGCTGATGTTAGGCCAAAGGTCATCGAATTGATAGTGGCCTGAGGGCACCTCAACCTAGGTACTTTCTGTGGGAGCAATTTGATGGAATGTGAAAGTAGGCATCTTTGAGGTCCAGGGAGGGTAGCCAGTCCCTGGCCTTAGAGAGGGCAGAATTATTCCCAGAGTCACCATTTTGAACTTTGGTTTTAAAAGGTGCTTGTTCAGATATCTTAGATCCAGGATGGGCCACCATTCTCCTGTTTTTTGGAGGGTTAGGAAGTACCTGGAGTACAATCCTTTGCCCTTGTGTAGGGTAGGAACCCTTTCTATGGCTGAGAGCCAGGAGGGAAGAAACCTATGCCTCTGGGACAAGGGTCTCTGGTGGATTTGCAGGTGGAAAGGATCTGTTTCTCATCTTGGGAAATTTTTTGAAGCTGAGAACCAGTCCCTGGCTTACTACTTCCAGGACCCACTTGTCTGATGTAAGAGACTTCCCATCTGCGTCTCCCTCTGAAGAACCCCCTCTGAGCATAAGCAGAAGAGGAGGCCTGAGCTTGGTAAAAAGGCCTTTGAAAGGGCCTGCCCCTGCCCCTGGAGTGCTGTCTTTGAGGAGTGGCTTGCCTTTCTTTGGCTTGAGCACTCCTGTAGGTGGTCCTGTACTCGTCCATCTTTTTCATGTAGTTCTCTATCAGCTCCCCAAACAGAGAATTACCAATTACAGGGAAATCCATGGCCTTAGCCTGGGTATCCTGTGATAGGCTAGTACATCTGAGCCAAGCCATCCTCCAAAGGGCCACAGATGTAGCCATGACTCTAGATGAAACATCATTGGAGTCCACAGCAGCATGAAATTGCACCTTGGATGCCTCAATGCCATTCACAGCCACCTGCTCCAGCTCCTTGGCAAGCTGGTCAGGGGCCTGTTTAGCCAGAGCCAGCACAGTGTCCCACCTGGACTTCTGGTATCTAACTGTGTAGGCCATATAGTTAGCCTGCTTGAGTCCCAAATATGCTGCCATGTACTGCTTCTTTGCCATGGCATCAATCCTTCTGGAGTCCTTATCTGGGGGGGTGTGATGCCAAGGAAATATTTGCCTTATCACAGGCAGCAGCCTGCACTACCCCAACATGGCTCCATTGCTGAGAAAGGAACTCCATGTCTGAGCCTGAAAGGGTATACCTCTTGTCCATTCGTCTGTCCACAGGAGGTATGGAGTTAGGAGTCTTTAGAATTTTCATTGTCTGTTTCCCAAAAGATTTATGGAGGGGAATAGACAGTCTCCTGGACTCTGGAATGTCCATCATTTCAACAAAATCAGGCTCCTCCTGATCCTCTACTGCTTCTTCCATTGGAAGCTGGAGGGTTTCAGCCACTTTCTTGTAAAACATAAAGTGGGAAGGGACTCAGAAAGCCTAGGAGGAGAAACACCTGAAGGTCTGTCTGGGGAGATGTCCGGGTCAATAGGCACATCCAGACTTTCATAATCACCGTCATCATCATCCTCATACTCTCCCTCCTCCGGTTCATAAAATTCTTCTTAAGTATAATCCAGAACCGGGGGAACCGACCGAAGCGAGCCCCTGCCAGATGGTGCCAGTTCAGCCGGAACCGAAGTTAGCAATTGCACTATCTTTATCGCTTTGGCTATCTCATCAGCGGTCGGAGAAAGAATTTGTGGATCCGAACCAGATGATTTTTCTCTTCTCTTTCTTTTAACTGGAACTGACTCCTCAGAATCGGCTCTCCTTTTGCCCGAAGAAGTTTCGCCCTGGTCAGAGGGCACTCCTTCTGGTTCGGTCGGAACCGAACCGGGCTGGCTATCCGGGTCAGCGGACTTATCGGCCTCCCTTTCCCTCAGTCTACCTACTCTCTTATCTAGGGTAGCTTTGGGAAAACTCTTACAAATTTGACAGTCTGAATTGAGGTGGTCAAACCCCAGATAATAAACACAGGTGGTGTGGGGATCAGCCTTAGCAAAGGCTTCCCCACACACACTGCAGTGTTGAAACCCAGTGGGCCCGTTTGTTTTCTTGGGTTTCTCAGACATGGCCAATCCTATACAAAACCTACCCTTTTTTTGGCAATCTGGCAGGCAAGACTCCCCTATCGGTTCCTGACCGTGTTACGGGTCTTGGAAAAAAACATGATTAAATCCGTTTTTTTTAGAACCGATATGGACCGGTTACCACACTCTAAATAAATTCACAAACTTTTTAAGACTAAACTGATCGGTTCAAACCGAACTGATCCGAAATTTACAAGTTCCACACAGAAACTAAATGTAAAACCTATCTAGTACTCACGGTACCAGAGATAGAGACTTAAACCGACAGATTCGGTAGCAGAAATTCGGTAGAAACCGAGCGACAAACGACACTTTAACTGACTTTTTTTGAACCGAGCAAATGAGAAATCTCCGGAGCGACTGTTCAGTGAGGTGGAGTAAAGAATCTGACGGTTGGAGTTTAAACTACAGCAGACAGGGGCTTCAATCAAGCTCGCACTGAACGTTCCATGCTGGCCATGGAAAGTTAACTCTTTGTTCTCTGGGGCAGTTGAAAGGCAGGACCTAACTGCAATAGTCAGAATACAGTAAGACTTCATGTTGTTTGAATGATCTGGCGGACCGCCTCAGCAGAACGGAAGTGGATCCACACGAGTGGTCTCTCAGCTCAAACGTCGTGCTATCACTATTCGAAGAATTGGGCACTCCGGGCCTGGACCTTTTTGCATCCCCAATGAACGCAAAACTGCCTCTATTCTGCTCCAGAAATCCAGAACCTGGCGCTTTCTGTTGGGATGCATTCAGACTGCGGTGGACAAGATGCTTTCTGTGCTCATTTCCTCCGCTTCCCTTGATTCAGAGGGTGCTGCTCAAGTTAGAGGCACAGGGGGGCAGCATGATTCTCATCACCCAGTACTGACCTCATCAGATATGGTTTCTGTTAATCAGTGAATTATCAGAGGTTCCTCCGAGACAACTTCCCCTTCAGACGGACCTCCTGATTCAGGGTTTCGGTGGACCATCCCAACCTGCGATACCTTTATCTCCATGCCTGCCTCCTGAAGAGATAGAAGTAGGTAGATTCAGTGTCTGTCGGAGAATCTTGGACATCCTCCTAGCCACACGTAAGCCATCCACTAGGAAGACCTAGAGGGCGAAGTGGAAACAATTTTTCATTTGGTGTGCAAAGTCCACCCTGGACCCCTTTGCTTGCTTACCAAGCAAGGTGTTAGAGTACCTCCTAGACCAGTCGAACGCGGGACTGCAATACTCGACAGTAAAGGTGCACCTTTGTGAGATTTCTGCCTATCATGAGCCAATACACAATATTTCAGTGGCTCAGTTGCTTTAGTCAAAAGATTCCTTAAAGGTATCCTACACATTAGACCACCAGTCAGGAGACCAGTGGCAGCTAGGGATATCACTCTTGTGCTAGACATGCTCACCCTTAAACCCTTTGAGCCTCTAGAAACCTGCAACTTGAAGTTTCTGTCCTGGAAGGCAGCCTTCCTTGTGTCCATTGCCTCCGTTCGCGGGATGTCTAAAATACATGCCCTGTTCACAGTGTTTCACAAAGACAAGGTGGTTCTCAGAACTCACCCTAAATTCCTTCCCGGAGTAGTCTCAGAATTCTACCTGAACCAGCCCTTGGTCCTTCCGACACCTACTTTGCAAATTTCCAGAATGAAGGGGAGTGGACCCTTCACTCTCTGGATGTGAAAAGGGTGTTGCGATTCTACATCAGTAGAACAAAAGAGATTCGCAAATCTAACCAACTGTTTGGCTCATTCAGCATGGCCCGGCTGGGTCAGCCTGTTACCATCAGATGCATTTCAGCCTGGTTAGTAGGGGAGCGAACCCTTCACTCTCTGGATGTGTAAAGGGTTTTGTGATTCTACATCGGTAGAATGAAAGACATTTGCAAATCCAACCCTTTGGCTCATTCAGCATGGCCCGGCTGGATCAGCCTGTTGCCATCACATGCATTTCAGCCTGGCTAGTAGCGTGTCTTCATCATTGCTACTCAATGGTGTAACAGGGTTGAATACGGCCCTGTCCCAGTTGTTATGGAGAAAGAGTTTAAATGCAATGATCTGGTCTATTCCAGAATCCAGGGACAAAACTGCATTTGCCACTCCTATAGGATTCTGTCAGTTCACCACCATGCCGTTTGGTTTACATGGCACACCCATTACCTTCCAGTGGTACATGGATGTAATTTTATCCCCTCACACTGGTTATTGTGCTGCATACCTGGATGATGATGTGGTGTATAGTCCAGACTGGAAAAGCCACCTGGAACACTTACAAGCAGTTATCCAGTCAATCAAAAAGGCAAGTCTGACAATTAATCCTACCAAGTATGCATTAGGCATGCAGGAAACCAGATATTTGGGCTATGGTTCGGGAAATGGAGAAGTCAAGCCAGAGGTTTTCAAGATAGAAGCTATAGCTAACAACCCTGTCCCCAAAACCAAGAAACACGTCTGGCCATTTTTAGGGCTGGCTGGTTATTATCGGAAATTTGTTCCCAGTTTTGCCGAGTTAGCTACTCCCCTCACTGAACTTGCAAAGAAACGCTACCCGAATACTGTGAAATGGACCTCAGAGTGTGACGAGGCTTTTTGAGCCATTTAGGCTGCATTATATTCAGCCCCTGTTTTAAGAAGCCCAGATTTTGAGAAACAGTTTCTGTTACAGACTGATGCATCAGAGTTAGGCCTAGGTGCAGTCCTGAGTCAGCATCTAGATGGGAAAGAATATCCTATTCTATACATGAGTAGGAAATTGCATGACAGAGAGAAAAGGTACTCCACCATTGCAAAGGAATGCCTTGTAGCAAAGTGGGCCATGGAGTCCCTTAAGTTTTACCTACTAGGAGCTGACTTTGTACTTGTAACAGATCACAGTCCTCTCTGTTTGCTTAACCAAATAAAGGATTAAAATTCTACAATATAACAGATCATTGGATTTAAACTCTTTCTCCTCAACAACTGGGACAGGGCCATATTCAACCCTGTCACATATGATGCAGATCAAGCTGTAAGGCAGGGTGTATGCCCACTCTACCAGAGTGGTCGCAACATCCCTGGCAGAGATTCAGAATGTACCCATTACAGACATCTGCAGTGCGGCCACTTGAAGCTCTGTGCATACTTTCGTGAAGTACTATGCCCTGGATGTCCATGCCAGACAGCGCCTTTCCTTTGGCAGGACAGTCCTTAATGGACTTCTGTTCTAAGTGAACTCCTTTCTCCTGCCTCCCTTCTCAGGGGATTGTTTTTCATCTCAGTATGCTCCCATTAGTGTGAAATGAGTGGTGGAGACTTTAAGTCCAGGAAGATATGAAAATTACATACCTACCATAATTCTTGATCTTCTTGGATGAAGTCTCCACCACTCATTCACATGCCCACCCACCATCCCCCGAGCTCACACATCTTGTTTCTGATCTTCACTCCCTCGTTGGGTGGGCTGTGAAGACTCTATTCAGTTGACCCTTCTTACACAGTTCATACGGACTATCATATGTCCAGGTTAGGTTAGTTTCCTAGGTTAGTTTATGCTGCACCTCCTCGGTAAAAAATATACTGAGGCTGTTGGAGGTCGGCGTCAGGGGATAGCCCTATGCTGTATGAGCCAGTCTTGTGGCACCGTGCATGCATGATCCTACCTCAGGCCAGCCATACTGAAGATTTTGACTCCTACTGTGTCCCTAGCACCTCTGGTAGTCTGTTACTGTGGATGGCGGCGGAGACTTCGTTCAAGATCCAAGTGCGGTGATGCACTTAATTTTCATTTTCTCCTTGTGTGTACTGACTGGTCATGAAATTCCTCAAAGCTACTTACAGTCAGCTTTCTTCAGCAGACCAGTCATGTTTCAACAACATGAAGCCTCTCAACATGGAGGAGTGGACTGATCAGCACACTTCTATTTTTGGCCCAGTCCATTTGTAGGCTAACATTTTGGTGCTGGGTTCTGCATCACAGTTAACTAACTAATGCTCACGTGGGGCTGTTTAAAGGGTTATTTAGTTTACTATTCAGTTTCAAGTTGCAATTGTTATAGTTCTAACACTAATTGTCTTAAAATCTGGGAGGGGGGTGGCCAGGATATAATTCGGTGTCTGGGTCCACCCTTCTCTTCCCAACTGCCAGTAACAGCTGTTGTACCTGTTTGATGAATGTACATGGTGTTAAGCTGTGTCTTGTACAATGCAGTCTGTCACCATTAATTTGCAGGGGATTCTTTACCAAGCATTCACTTACTTGGCAAGTGGGGGGGGGAATGGGTATGGATGCATGTTTTAGATCTGTTGTTTTATTGTAGGTACTTTGGGCACGGGGGACAGGGTATGTGGAGAGTATTGGGAGGTGGTGTAGGGCTAAACTGGGAAAAGTTCTTTGTTGTGTTCTGGTTGGGTATTTTACTACATCATTATTTAGATCTATTTTCTAGGCAGGTCTCTCAGGGCAACACTAGCAACAGGGCTCCACAGTATGGAAATGTTGAGCAAACCAAGGACTAAAGAGGTTGTAGTATCAACCTGGAACGTAAATGGTCTGAATAATGTGATAAAGAGGAGGAAGGTGCTGGGAACTGTCAAAAGTTCAAAATGCAGATTTTATTCATGCAAGAAACTTGAATAAGCAGGGTAGAATTTGAAAAAAACAGTAGTAGCTGTGGGGACAAGTGGGTGACCTCATGCTACAGTGCTAAATCCAGGTGGGTGACTATCTGGCTCTCACCGGGATTAAGGAGCTCTATACATAGCAGTTTTGTGGACCCGGCAGGTGGGGGGCGGTATGCCTTGCTCAACTATCTCTACTGCAGGTATGAATGTTTTCAGTTGGCTGTATCTGTAGGCCAAATGTAGAAAACCTGGGCCTTTTTCAAAAGTTGGACCTCGATATGGCTAAATTCCCAGGTCCCTGGATCCTGGGGGGAGATAATTGCATTAGGGGCACTATCCTTGATAGGTCAGACCTGATCCCTGTCCCTCTGTCTCATAATGCCAAGGCACTGGGGGCCCTGGAGTCCAACTATAATCTAATGGATACCTGGAGGCACTGCCACCACCCTTGTAGCAGGGATTATAGATTTTTCTTCCTTGCCCACCAGTCTTATGCCTGGATAAATAGTCTGCTAATGATCCTGGGGCTTCTCCCTCATATCTCCAATATTCTGCCATTTTTGGTTTCTCACCATTCCCCACTAAATAAGACACTAACTGAAGGAGGAGCAGTCTCTTCTGTATGCCCATGGAGACTTGACCCAATGCTTCTGAAGGGCAGTAATTTTAAAAACTTTATGACACAGGCTCAGGATGAATTTCTGGTGCATAGTAAAGAGAGGGTCTATATCCCACACAGTTAGGTGGGAGGCCCTTAAGGCCTTCGTCGTGGGGCAGGTCATCACCAGGCCCACAAAATGTGATGTGGAGAGCAGGAAATAAAACAGCTGGAGATAAAAGTTGAAGACTTTAAGAAGGCCCACATGCTTAGGCCTACTGCACCCCTATATCAAGTCATTCATAAGCTGAAATGGAGATACAACACACCAAGCAGTGCGCAGGTACAATGGGCAATTAATTTTGCACAAGCAGATAGTTACTTTGGTAATAGGAGAGGGAGGTATCTAGCCTGGCAATTGAAGCGCAGAGTGGGGAGAAAGCCATAGCAGAAGTTGTGATGAACAATGGGGAACTCACCTCAGATACAAACAAGATTGGTGAGGCATTCTGTTCCTTTTACAAACTATTGTATACCTCAGAGGTTTCTTTCTCTGTGAAACAAATGGAGTCATTCTTTCAGAAAGCCAGCATCTTCCCTCTCAAGGCAGAGACCTCCAATGAGATGGGTAGGCCTCTTCACAAACAAAAAGTGCTTAGTGACATTAAAGGATTGAAGGAATATAAAGCCCCAGTGCCGGATGGCCTGCCCATTGACTTCTTTAAAGCATTTGTAACCCAGCTGGCGGACCTGTTAGACATGCTGCAGGAGAGCTTGCAGAAAGGTACTTTGTCCCTCTCCATGCAGTCTGCCACAATAACTGTACTTCCTAAATGGGGTAAGGACCCTACCCATTGTGCCTCTTACCATACCATTTCATTATTAATGGCTGACTACAAAATTATTGCCAGAGTCATTTCTTCCTTATTGAACTCATCCTCCCTAAGTGTATCCACCCTGACCAAGCAGGCTTTGTTAAGGGGCGGAAAGGGAAGAATAATATCCATAGAACCCTGGACATTATTTGCAATTGGTCTAAGAAAGCAGCTAGTCATGGGGTTGCGGTCCTTGCCCTGGATATGGAAACGGCTTTTGACTGCTTGAAGTGGGGGGGGTGTATGTTTTAGGTCCTCAGGCGATAAGGGCTGCGGCCCCATCTGGTGGGGTGGATTCAGGCACTGTACACCTCCCCAACTGTTCAGAGACTGGTAAATAGCACTCAAACCTTTGGGCTCAGGCAGGATATCAGACAGAGGTGCCCATTGTCGCCTCTTTTCTATATTCTTGCCCTGGAGCTACTGGCAGCCACAGTACGTAACAAAGTAAGTGTTGAGGGTTATCGGGGGGAGGGGGGTGGAGCACAGAGTGGCACTTTTTGCCGACGATATAGAAACATAGGAAGTGGTGGCAGATGGGGACCAAAGATCCATCTTGTCTACCCTGCTCCTATATCTACAGACGCCAGTACTGGACTGCCAAGGGTTCATGTCCACCTAAGAGAATACGGTTCTCTCTCGGGACACAAAATTAATTGGACAAAAAGTGAAATTATGTCCATTGGAAAAATGAACAAGGACTAGATTGCGCATAACCCCATGGGTCTGGTAATGGTTGACAAGATTAAGTACCTCAGGTGGTTATACCCTCAAATCTGAATCAGCTGTTTAATAAAAATCACAAACCCCTTTTAAGTAAAATAGCTGAGGGATGCGACCGCTGGAGTGCTCTGCACCATCCCTGTTGGGTAGGATTAGCAGTGTAAAAATGTCCATACTCCCAAGATGTATTTACCTCTATTAGTCTTTTCCAGTACATGTCCATCTCAGCAACATGGGTCATTATGTCGAAAACAAACACAGCGCAGCAATGCACCATGCTGTCGGGGGCGTGGCCAAGCCTGGGAGCTGAATGGAGGTGAACTAAAAGAGCTCCAGCTGAATCTACTTCAAATCTGCACCATCCTGCTCTATTTTGCCAAAAAAAACTCACACGGGCCAAGATATTACAGCCTCAATACCGCCTACTTCGAAATCTGCAAAGAAACAGGCAACGCTACATTTTAATCAGCCTCCTAATCCTAACAATGCATTGGGGCCTATAGATCCACTGAGAGGCCTTCCCTCTCAGGCCCAAGAATCACAAGACTCCAGGGGTAACAGTCCAAATATACCTATAGAAGCCAATTACCAGAACTTGGAAAGACTGCTCCAGGACCTGAAGTATGACCTAGGTACACGGATGCAATCAGGCTTTGATAACATGATGGCCCAAATACAACATTTGCAGCAAATGGTGAATACTACCTTGGAGACAGTGGAGGCCCATGTGACCCGTATAACAAAAAATGGAATCCAGAATTAGTGCTCAAGAAGACACAACAGCTCAATTATCTGCAGATCTACAGCAAGCAATGAAGGACATTGACATTTTAAAACAGGTGGTGGATGACCACAAAAACAGGGAGATGCAATGCAATATTTGGCGGGGATGGAAGGAAGGGACTGTATAAATTTCATGAAAGAGTGGTTACAAAAGACCTTAGCGCTTCCTACCAGAGTGTCCCTTGAAATTCAATGGGCCCATGGCCTACCTGGACAAAAACCGACTCCGGAACAAAAGCCACGCCATATGCTGGTGAAATTTCTTCGATTCCAAGATCGCCAGACTGTCCTTGCGGCTGCTCACTTTTCCAGGACACTTCAAACTAGGAGGCAAGCCTTTATGGATGTGAAGCGTAAACTCCTCGATATTAATTGTCCATTCACTATGGCCTATCTAGTGAGGCTGATCGTCCGTTACTCAGGCAACCGACAACGAGCGTTTACAGACCCGGAGGCAGCGATGCAACATGTGCAGGGACTGCGGCACTGTGAACAAGACAAGCGGGCCAGAAACAATGAAGGCTGAATTGATCTATCACAATAATTGTGAGTTGCTACAATACAAGGTAACTCCGGGGATGGGGTTTTAGGGAAGAGTCCCTCGGAGTCTGCAACTCCATAGCTGGAGGCCTATCAAGGCAGGACTTAGGGGGTTCCCAGTGATCACCCACCCTATCTTTTGGTAGGTGCAGCCTTAAGATGCTCTGGACATATTACTAACTTGGCTACAACTATATTGGGACTTTTAGACCCGCTTGATTCTCAAAGCAGTACATTTCAGCCCAGAGAACTCAGTTACTGTAGTACGTTAGTTCATAACTGAAACTGTTAGATTTTCCCTGTTTTAATTGACTGAAGTTAAGTTGTATTGAAATTTTGAGCAAAGTTTAGGGCAACAGTTTAGATGTTTAAAAATAGTAGGCCAGTGTGGGGATTGGGCCATTTGAGTTTGCTAGCAGGGCGGGGGGAAGGACAGTGCACAAATGGGTAAAAGGAAAGCCGCACAGCTCATAAAAGCTGCTCAGCTCATAGAAGCGTCCGCTCTTGTTGGGGAAATTTGCATCATTATATTAACAGAAGGGGAAGTCTCATTAACAAAGGTAGAGCAATGTTGATAAACTGAAGTTGGCATATTGAGGCAGGGGACTACAAAAGCGAATGCCATGCTAGGCATAGAGCGGGTCCCCCTCGCTGCTGCCCCAAGTCTCCTATAAGCATACTCCCACTAGAGTGGAGTGCTGGGCTGATAGTTTTTCGTGGGCACCTACCTGGAGCCGGCTATGAGAGCCGGAGTCAGGCCTCCCCCAGAGCCACAATGGTGCATGAGCAGGGCAGGAAGCTCTCATTTATAAAGTTATTTCCCTCTTTTGGTGTGGTAGATTCAGTGGCTCCATCCACGACAAGCAGAGGGTGAGAAGCATAGTGCACATGCACAACAACTTGGAGATGGTAGGAGGAAGAAGAGGAGAGAGTTTGGGGGTGGGAATATGGGGAAGTTTAAAATTGGGGAAGATTTTGCAGGGGAACAGGGAGACACTGTCTATGGGGGGAAGTTAGGGAAGTTTCGGGTTTTGATATTTTTGGGTTGGGGGAGTTATTAAAGTTAAAAATTATGGATTCATCGGACAGTATCACATGAGAGGATTCTCTTTACAAAGGTACTATTCTTTAACAATGGCTACATATAATTTCATTTTTTATAAAATGGCAAACTTAAATGTTTTGACATGGAATGTCAATGGGCTAAAAACTGTGGTAAAAAGAAAGGTCTGGTCATATATAAAGAAGCAAAGGGGAGATGTGGTGTTGAGCAGGAAATCCATCTAAATAAAGATGGAGCAGTTAAGCTGGCCCAGTTGTTGGGGTGTTCTTCTGGCATCTCCGTTCACTTCTAGAGTGAGAGGAGTGGCAATATGGCACCGCCCAGACCTGCTTCATAAACTACTTAAATGGGTTGCAGACCTACAGGGAAGATTTGTAATAGCTGAATTGGACATGGGGGAAAGATGTTAACATTTGTATATGTCTCTGGGCCCATCTCTGACTCCCCAGATTGTTTTACTCATCTGGGGATCACTTTGGCTTCCTTTCCCGACAACATTGTGATGGGGGGAGACTTCAACACCTATTTAGACCCGGTTCTGGATCATTCCAGAAACAAATTGAAAGCCTACCCTAAGAGTGTGGCAGGCACTAAATGATTTGATTATTAAGAGGGCCCTAGTGGAGTCATGGAGATGAACTCACCCTGGAGGAAAAGAATATTCCTTTTACTCCCATGCCCACCGCCTCTATACCCGATTAGACTACATCTTCATTCCTACCCTGATGGTAACAGAGGATCTACAGGCTAGTTATGGGCCCATACTTATCTCAGATCATGCTCCCCTGTTGTTAAAAGTGAGGGTATCCCCACAGGTCCCCCCTGATACTACCTGGAGAATGGATTCAGTCATCCTAGCAGATCCCCAATATATCGGTTTCATCACCAATAAGGTTAAGGGATTCATTGCCTTAAATAAGGATAAAGGGACACATATACATTATGTCTGGGACGCACTAAAAGCTTACATAAGAGGTGAAACTATCTCCTATGCTGCTTACCAAAAAAATAATCACTCCAGAGAGAGTGCCGCCTTTCACAAGTCATATATAACCTAGAAAGGGCTGCTATGACAGATCCCAAACCCTGTGCACTTAGAGAACTTAAAATATTGAAGGGAACCCCGAACCAAATAGAATCCCGGAAATTTTAACAGGATCTCTTAATTGCTAAATCTCACACACATTTCAAGGGTGATAGAGCGGGTAAACGGCTAGCTGGGCTAGTAAAACAAAAAAAAGCAGAAAGAGCTAAGCTTAAAATGGCTAGGGCGGACGGCTCTTACACCTGTGAGCAGGAGGGAAATAAATTACACATTCAGAGAGTTTTATGCCACATTATACACCTCCCAATTTCCACTAGGTGGCACACCGGAGGCCTTTCTTGGAGGAGTGGAGTTACCCTCCTTAAACTTGAACTCCAGAAACAATTTAAGTATACCTGTTACCCCTGAGGAGGTTAAAGCGGCTCTATAGCAAATTAACAAAGGGAAATCACCAGGCCCAGATGAGCTTCCTGCTGAATTTTACAGGCATACCTGGGATACTGTGGGAAGCCTTCTAATAGAGGTCATTTGCTGTCCCTTGAAGAGGGTGTCTTACCCCCTTCCCTAAGGGTGGCCACTATAGTTGTACTCCCTAAACCGGGAAAAGACCCTACAAAATGCGGAACTTATTGACCTATATCCCTTTTAAATGCAGATTACAAAATACTAGTCAAACTATTAACAAGAAGATTGGAGGGTCTCCTCCCAGACCTTATTCACCCTGACCAAGGGGGATTTGTTAAGGGTTGTCAAGCCAAGCATAACCTCAGGCATTCCATTAATATAATACATAGATGGACTAAGGAGGAAGGGGGTTCAAATAGGGGCCTCCTCGCACTTGACACTGAAAAGGCCTTCGACAGGGTCGAATGGCCATTTATGTTTGCAGTTCTACACAAATATGGGGTGGGGAGCACCTTCCTTAAGTGGTTGAGAGCTCTATATAATACCCTGCAAGCACATTTACTTACCAACAATACCACCTCAGCGCCTTTTACTCTGTCTAGGGGAACGAGTCAGGGCTGCCCCCTATCACCCTTGCTCTATGTCCTCACTATGGAGGCCCTAGCATCTACAATAAGAGCCTCCCCAGACATACAGGGGTGCAAGATAGGTGGGACAAACCATGTTATATCATTGCTCGCGGATGACGTCCTACTGTTCTTAGACAACCCAGCGGAGGCACTGCCGGCTCTGGAAAAAATATTCCAGAATTATGGACCACTGTCGGGACACAAAGTAAATTGGGATAAGAGTGAATGGCTTCCACTGGGAAAGCAAAAAACACCTATAGCAATTGCAGGTAACCCTGTAGCCCCCACCAAGCATATTAAATATCTAGGCATACACCTTCCTAGTAAACTTTCACAAATTATTCAAATTCATTATAGACCCCTTATACAAAAAATTAAGGTAGACTGCACCAAATGGAAAGCTTTGCCACTAACCCTTCTGGGATGAGTTAATTTAATTAAGATGTACATACTGCCACGGGCCCTATATCTTTTCCAAACTATCCCTATACACCTTCCCATAAAATATATTAGAGCTTTGGAGGGGTGCACTCAATGCTGCTGTGTCAGGGCAGAAAACCTCGAATTAGGAAGGAAATACTCTGGCAACCGGAACAGTCGAGAGGCGTAGGCCTACCCAATATGAGTTTATATTACATGGCGGCACAATTAGTATATATACTGGACATACTGGTGGAGGGCAGAGGTGCCCCCTCCTGGCGAGACATGGAGTCTAAACCAGAAGCAAATATGTATTACTCTATATTGGTTAACACATTTAGGGACCAGGACCCACCTAAACTTAAGAACCCTTGCACCAGATCAACTTGGAGAGTCTGGGCGGCGGCCGACACTATGCTAGGGGCCCACATGGAGATGTCGCCAGATATAACGCTGGAAACATTGCTTGGGGAGGGGGGAAATCTTTCTGGGCATGACAGAAAGGGCCTTGCAGACTGGAAAAATCAGGGATTATTTAAACTGGATCAGTTCCTATGGAAGGAAGGGTATGTCAATTTAAAATACTTAAACAGAAATATCAGCTACCAATTACATACTACTTTCTCTACCTCCGACTTAAAGCTAAAATAGAAGCCAATGTTGCAGACGGGACCGCACACACATACCTTACAACGCTCCCCACTAGAAGAACTATGTATAAAATACTCTAACATTCAAGGCTTTAAACCATTAAATAGATGCTACAGATTGTTGTTGCACTGTCCTTCAATCCCACTGGAAAGAACAAGAACCTTATGGGAACAAAACTTATACCCATATGTTTTCACAGAGGGGGATTGAAACTTAATCTGTAAGAACATCTTGAACTTCTCAGAGAATAACAGACTGAGAATTATTCAATACAATTTCTTTATGCAGTCATACCATACTCCCAAACTTTCTCACAAAATTGATCCAGGATCCTCCCCATACTGTTATAAATGCCAAGTACAGGAGGGCACCTTTTACCACATGGCATGGGCATGTCTGAAGGTTCAGAAATATTGGGAAGGAGTGGTGGATGTTTTGTCCAGAACTCTGAGTATGTCTCCTCGAATGGATCCAGCTGAGATTATCTTGGGGCTCCCAAGTCAAGGGTTCTGGAAACCTGTGATGGGACACAAGTTATGGAGACTGGGCCTAGTGGTAGGGTTGTGAGAGTTGGCAGTGTTTTGGAGATTACAACAAGTACCCTCAGTGGCTGTCTGGCTAACCTCTCTTTTCCAGGTAATGAAACTTGAAAGAACTCAATACCTAGTCAGAAACCAATTGGGCAAATATGAAGAAATCTGGGGTCCCTTGGAGCAGGCACTCCTACAGGACTGGTTTCCAATTTTATGGATTTTTAGATTCAGTCATATTGACATACCACCTTTGAGTATCATGATCCTCTTGTGTCGGTATCCTTTGTTTGATTTTCATGTTGTATCTTCTGTTAAGCCATAAAATTACTATACTGCACTGGGATTGGATGGTGGTACCAATACACAATGCTAATACCTATTTTGCACTTACTTGTACTGATAGCCACTTATCAAGTCTCTTTTGACCTCCTCAGACCAGGAGGTATAATCTAAACACATATACCAATTTCTTTTTCTTTGTGTAAAAAAAGAAGCTGCCCTCTCAATGGGGAGGAGCAGAGCGTCTGTATGAATCCAACCAAAATAAAGTATACAAAAAAAAAAAAGTACCACGCTGTCAATACAGCGGGTATATTGCCAGTGCTCACCGATTAAATAAAAATGAAATATTGGCAAAAACACATACCCCCTTTATATAATCAACTCGGGGTCTAACACCGGATGGAAAGAAACACGGTGGAGGGAAAAACAAGTCGCATCAAAGTGTTAAAAAATAACTCAGAAAACACCAGTGGTCTGGGACTGGGATTCGAGCCCCGGTCCACAGATGCACCGCTTCCCTCCACTGCTGGTGGCTCATCCCTCTGAGCCATGGCAGCTGCTTGGTGGACCCCCCCCCCCCAAGCAGAGGTCTTATCCTGTGCATCACTACCTACCAGCCATTTGCAACAGGGTACAAAACCACGCTTGTACCATTTCCTACTTGTGGTGTTTTATACCCTGTAGCTGTATTCCCCCGCACTGTGTCTGTTGCATGGTTTTGACTATGCCATAATTCAAATGGCATATTGACCCGGTACTGTCTCAGCCACTTCAGTCAGTTGGACTCCATTGTACACAGGTTCCTGTGGAATGGCAGTAATGCCCAAATTTAGTAACACAAAAAACACCAGTGGTCTGGGACTGGGATTCGAGCCTCAGTCCACAGATGCAACACTTCCCTCCACTGTTGGCAGCTCATCCCTCTGAGCAATGGAGCCAAGAAAACAAAAAAAACATTAATTACGTCAGGCGATACCATGAATTTAGATTAGTTAACAAAGTGAAGGTTATTTATAAATCCTTTTATTCTTACATTAATAACAAAAAGGGAGGATCAAAAACTATCGGCCCACTAAAAACATTGATGGGACATTAATCACGGACAACCGTCACATGGCTGAACGCTACAACAATTATTTCACCTCAGTATATAATAACAAAACATTTGGAACCAAACATCACTTCGATAATATAAATGAATGCAGCCTGGTACTGGAAACGGCAGATATTAAAAAAAGGCTCTTGAAGCTGGATCAAAACAAGGCTCAGGGACCAGATGGGTTACATCCCAGAGTCATTAGGGAACTGGCTGGGCCACTGACAGCACTTTTTCAGAAATCCATTGACCAGGGGGAGGTACTGGAGGTTTGGAGGCAGGCAGATATGGTGCCCGTACATAAAAAGGGATCAGAACAGGAGGTGGGTAATTACAGGCTGGTCAGCCTAACAGCAGTACTGGGTAAAATCTTGGAAGGAATCATAAAAGATCATATCACGTACCTTCTGCATCAGACTGGGGACATTGATTACACACAGCACGGTTTCACCAAGGGCCATCCCTGCCAGACCAACCTTCTGGATTTCTATGGTAAAGTCAGCAAGGCACTAGACAGCAGTAACTCAGTTGATGTCATTTTCTTAGACTTTTCTAAGGCATTTGACAAGGTCTCGCATGGGGAAGTGGTTGATGCTCAAATTGAGCATAAAATACAGGGGAACCTATCCTGTTGAATAGCTTCATGGCTGACTAACTGGAAGCAGAGGGTCTATATCAGAGGATTGTACTCAGAGTGAGCAGGGGTAACTAGTGGGGTGCCCCAGGGATCCGTGCTGGGCCCTTGTTTATTCAACATCTATATCTCTTCTATGACTACTAAAATGAGAGTATGGGAATGAACATTCGCTGATGATACCCAGATAGGTTTAGTGATAAATAACATAGAAGAAGCAAACTTCTTAATCTTACAGTCTGCATTAGGGGAGTTGGAGGAATGGACTAAGCAATATAAGTTAACATTTAACACTGACAAGTGCACGGTGATGCATCTCGGGAACAAGAATAAGAAACTAAACTATGTACTGAATGGGACAATCCTGAGGGAAGTTACAGATGAAAGGGATCTTGGAATCAGAATAAGTAATGACCTAAGTTTCTAGCTGCACTGTAGTCAGGTGGTTAAGAAAGCTAGCAGTATGTTGTATTGCATTAATAGGCATATTAGGAGCAGAGAGAGGGAAGTGCTGATTCCACTGTATATATCACTGGTGAGACTTCACATGGAGTACTGTACCCAGTTCTGGTCACCAGGGGGCAAATCCATGGTCACAGCACTTGAAAGAGTTCAGAGGAGAGCAACATGCATGATTGTGGTTGTCAGGGATAAGGAATATGATGAGAGGCTGGAGGAACTGGAATGTACTCCCTGGAGTTCCGCAGGTTAAGGGGGGGGGCATGTGTTTGACCTATAAGGCCCTATCTGACATGGGGCTATGGGAACAGCTAGGCCTGGCTTTAAGGGAGCAAAATTACTGCACAAGAGCTCATCCACTACAATTAACCGGAGAAAGATACTGGACTAGCAAAAGGAAACACCAGTTTAGCTAAGTGTGGTGAATGTGTGGAACGGACTTCCAGTTGAAGTAGTGGCTAGTAAAAATATGGGTGAATTCAAGAACCAATTGGATAAGTACCTAGTTGCAAATAACATTTTGGAGTACAGCTAAATCAGCTCTGTGAGCTATACGGACCATGGTCTTCTATGCTCTGTACTAACCTATGTAACCTATGTAAATGCCCACTAACACTGATGGGGCTACTCTACCACACTTCCAGCACTATTATAGGGTGTCTCAACTGGCCTCCTTCCAACATGAATGTTTTCATGAATTCCAACGGCATGGAGGGATGGAAGGAAGATCCTGGGGATCACTGGGAAGGCAAGACGGGAGGGTGAGCTGGATGTCATTATCCACCTAGGTACTAATGACCTGGCAAATGGGGAGCCAAAGGAAGTTCAGGAAGAGTTTAGGAAACTGGGGAGGGGTCTCAAACAAGTAGCTACTTCTGTCACTTTCTTGGAAGTACTACCTGTGAGAGGCAAGGAGAGCATAGGAGTGCATGCACCAGAACTTTAACTCATGGTTGAAGAACTGGTGCTGTGAGGAAGGGTTTGGATTCATTGGTGACTGGGGACCCACCTGGAGGATGGAGGTTGTTCAAGCCTGATGGCCTGCATCCATCCTGGAGGAATCCAAGCACTCAATGATAAGTTTAATGCTACATTGACAAGCATTTAAATTAGCAAAGGGGTGGCAGGCCAGCAAGGAGAGTACCTACTTGCTCACCCCCCACAGCTAGCAGTGAACCAGTGAACCAGAGGAGTGGCTATCTCTGCAAAGCAGTGTGCAAAAAGATGGAGATTAGTGCCCAAGAGGTGGATAAGCAGAAAAGGGACAAAATTCAGCAGACGGGCAGACAGCAAGGAGAACCAGGGATAAATGACAACCAAGGAAGGGGCTGGAGTAGAACAGTGAGACAGTCTAGGGAGGTCAAATCATGGAAAGCCATGTGTGCAAATGCCAGGAGCCTTAGCAACAAGATGGAAGATCTGGAGGCTGTCACGGTGCAGTCAGACCTGGACATTGTGGCCATCACTGAAACCTGGTGTAATGATAACCACGACTGGTAGATGGCCATACCTGGCTACAACATATTCAGAAGAGACAGAGCAGGCAGGAAGGGAGGAGGAGTGGCACTCTATGTGAAAAATGACATAAGGGCCACAGAGATCCAGGAGGAACAAAATAGGGGAGAGATACTGTGGGTTAAGCTGGAAAGGAAAATGGGGACAGCCATCCGCAGAGGTGTAGTCTATAGACCACCAGCCCAGGAGGAAGAAACAGATAGGAGCTGATGCTAGCCATCCAAAGGATGGCAGACAAGGTGAGGTAGTACTGGTTGGAGACTTCAATATTCCAGGCGTGGACTGGAGCATCCCAGCAGCAGCATCAACTAGAGCAGATTTATCCTGGACTCCTTCAGGTGCCTTCCTCAAGCAACTGATCATGGAACCAACTCGGCAGAAGGCAATACTGGACCTTGTGCTCACAAACAGGGACAGTGTGATGGGGTAACAGTGGGGAGCACCTGGGAAACAGTGACCACCAGTCATTGTGGTTTGAAATCACAGAAGAGCAGAACCAAACCACACAAAACACGTATCCTGGATTTTAGGGGGGACTTTGGGAAAATGGGGAGATACTTGAAAGAGGCATTAAGGGAATGGGACAGGAATCAGGGGTTGAGGAACAGTGGGCAGTATTTAAAATGGGATTACAAGAACAACAGAATTATGTATTAAGCAGGTTAGCAAGAGGAAAGGAAGAGAGACCATTATGGTTTTCCAAAGAGGTAGCAGAAAGTGAAAGCCAAAAGATTGCATTCAGGCAATACAAAAAGACACAGGCAGAAGGGGATAGGGAGAAGTACCAGGAGAAGCAAAGGGAGGCAGGGAGGTCAGTAAGGGAAGCCAAAGCTCAGACAGAAGAACACATTGCAAAATCAGTGGGTAGAGGGGACAAAACCTTTTACAGGTACATAAGTGAAAAAAGAAAGACAAAGGGAGGGATAGTGAGACTGAAGGGGGAGGATGGGGGCCACGTGGAAGATGACAACAGTAAAGCTGACATACTGAACAGGTATTTCTGCTTAGTCTTTGTGAGGAAGAGGAGGGTAATGGGTCTGAAGGGTACAAGGGGTGAGAATGGTGCAGAAATGGACACAAGTCCCTTTACGAAGGGTCCTGAAGGAACTGGAAGTAATAAGAGTTGATAAAGCAATGGGGCAGATGGGGTGCACCCAGGGCCCCTTAAAAGAACTAAAGAGAGGTGGTGGCTGAACCTCTGGCTATCCTGTTTAGCCGATCACTGGAAACAGGGAGGTACCCAAAGACTGGAGGACAGCAGATGTAGTCCCCTTATACAAAGTGGGAACAAAGAGGAAACAGGGAACTACAGACCAGTCAGCCCTCACCTCGGTAGTGGGAAGATCATGGAAGCACTACTGAAGGAGAGATTGGTGGAACATCTGGTTGTCAATGGACTACAGGACCCAAGGCAGCATGGTTTCACCAGGGGAGGTCATGTCAGACCAACCTCATTGAATTTTTGACTGGGTGACTAGGAGGTGGATCAGGGGAGGGCAGTGGACATGGCCTATCTGGACTTCAGCAAGGCCTTTGACACTGTGCCACATAGAAGACTATTACAAAACTGGGGAATATGGGTGTGGGCAGGACAGTAGTGTGGTGGGTAGGTAACTGGCTGGGTGGCAGGACACAGAGGTGGTGGTAAATGGCTGTCACTCCACAGAGGGAAGAGTGACCAGTGGGGTACCACAGGGGTGGTGGTAAATGGCTGTCACTCCACAGAGGGAAGAGTGACCAGTGGGGTACCACAGGGATCAGTGCTGGGACCGGTCCTATTCAACATCTTCATCAGTGACATGGCGAGGACCTAGAAGGCAGAATTTCACTGTTCGCTGATGACACAAAGCTCTGTAACAGAGTAGACACACCAGAGGGTGTAGACAGAATGAGAAGCGACCTGCAGAAACTTGAAGAATGGTCAGAGGTTTGGCAGTTGAAATTCAATGCAAAGAGTGCAAGATAATGCATATGGGGCACAAAAACCCTGGCACAATATATCAGTTGGGGGTGAGGATATAGCATGCACCAAGCAGGAAAGGGATCTTGGGGTTATCATCTCTGATGACCTCAAGGTAGGGAAACAGTGTGACAAGGCAGCAGGTAAAGCAAATAGGATGCTGGGATGTATAGGCAGGGGCATTACCAGCAGGAAAAGGAGGTCATAATTCCGCTATACAAGACACTAGTGAGGCCCACCTGGAGTACAGTGTACAGTTCTGGAGACCATACCTATGTAGGACATAGACAGGGTAGAGAAGGTTCAGAGGAGGGCAACAAAGATGGTGCATGGATTGCATCACAAGTCCTATGAAGACAGGTTGAAGGAACTGAACATGTACTCCCTGGAGGAGAGGAGGGAGAGAGGGGATATGATAGAGACATACAAGTATCTTACAGGGAGGAACAAGGTGCAGGAAAACACTATTTTTAAGCGAAAAAGATGTTCCAGGACTATTATCTGCCGACACTGTCTATGTATCTATGTATGAAATAGCCAACCCATCCCTTCATGGGTACCAATAGAAGAACATGAGATGACGTGCGACCTGAGAAGAGGTGTCTTGCTCCAGCACTACAGGTCTGTAAGTTGCCAGTAATGAATAACCCCCTCACCATTAATACAGTAAAAATGTAGATAGCAGCTCACAAGTTTTTATCCATCCCCCTGCAATGGAGGCAAGACTGACCTGCCTGTAGTTTTCTGGGTCTTCCCCTTCCACGTCCTCAGACCTCTAGTCCCGTGGTACTTCTCCTGTTTCCAGTAAGCATCTGAACAGCTTAGTCAGTGGTTCTGCCAGTTCTACTCCTAATTCTTTAAGCACCCTTGGGTGTAAACCATCTGGTCCAGGTGCCTTGTCCAGCCTAAGGGCCACAAGCTCTTTCCTCTTTCTGTCAACCGTGATCACTGTCTGCTCCATTCTTTGTTCCCCCTTGAGGCTGCCTTTTTCAAATAACATGAAGTCTTGCTGTATTCTGACTATTGCAATTAGCCCCAGCCTTTAAACTGCCCCAGGGAACTAAGGGTTAACTTTCTATGCAGAGCATAGAATGCTGAGCTCGAGCTCGGTTGAAATCTGTCTGCAGCCCTTTGAAATCCAAACGTCAGATTCTTTACTCCGCCTCACTGAACAGTCGCTCCGGAGATTTCTCCTTCAGCTCGGTTTGAAAAGTCGGTTAAAGTGTCGGTAAAAGTGTTGGTTTTAAGCCAAATTTGTTCCACTTAGTCGGTTCAGCCTCTGTCTGCGGTACTGTGAGTACTAGATAGGTTTTACCTATTTCTGTGTGGAAATTGTAAACTTGTTTGATCGGTTCAGCTGAACTGATCACTTTTAATGAATTACTGTCTTTTACTTTAGAGTGTAGTTACTGGTCCTTATTGGTTCTTAAAAAAATGTGTTTTGAACGTTTTTTTCCAACACCCGTGACACGGTTAGGAACCGATAAGGGAGTCTTGCCTGGCAGTTGCCATAAAAAGGGTAAGTTTGGTTAGGTTGGCCATGTCTGAGAAACCCAGGAAGAAAACTGGGCCCACTAGGTTTCAACACTGCAGTGAGTGTGGGGAAGTCTTTGCTAAGGTCGATCCCCACACCACCTGTGTTTACTGTCTGGGGTTTGAACACCTCGATACAGACTGCCACATTTGTAAAAATTTTCCTAAATCTACCCTTGAAAAGAAATTAGGTAGACTGAGGGAAAAGGAGTCTGAGAAGTCCGCTGACCCGGATGGCCAGCCCGGTTCGGTTCCGACCGAACCAGAAGGAGTGCCCTCTGTCCAGGGCGATACTTCTTCAGGCAAGAGGAGAGCCGATCCTGAGGGGGTCGGTTCCTACAAAAAGGAAACGCAAAGAGAAATAGACCGGTTCAGATCCAGAGGTTCATGTTCCGACCGCCGAAGAAATAGCCAGAGCGTTTTGGATTGTGGAATCACTTCGCCCGGTTCCGACCGATCCGGCACCCTTTGGCAGGGGCTCAGTTCGGTCGGTTCCCCCGGTTCAAGGTTATACCCCTGAAGATTTTTATGAACCAGAGTTTGAGGAGGAGGGGGAGTTCGAGGATGATGGTGGTGACGATGGTGAAAGTCTGGATGTGCCTGTGGAACCGGACGTCTCACCAGACAGACCTTCTGGTGTTTCCCCTTCTAGGCTTTCTGAGTCCCCTTCCCACTTTGTTTTATAGAAAGGTGGCTGAAACCCTCCAGCTTCCTATGGAGGAGGCCATGGAGGATCAAGAGGAGCCTGATTATATAGAAATGATGGACATTCCAGAGTCCAGGAGACTGTCTATTCCCCTCCACAAATCCTTTGGGAAGCAGACACTTAAAATCTTAAAGTCTCCCAGTACTGTACCTCCTGTTGACAGAAGGATGGACAAGAGGTACACACTATCAGGCTCAGATGTGGAGTTTTTATACCAACAATGCAGCCATGTTGGGGTAGTGCAGGCTGCTGCCTGTGACAAGGCAAATATTCCCTTGGCTTCACACATCCCAGACAAAGACTCCAGAAAGATTGATGCCATGGCAAAAAAGCAGTACATGGCATCTTCCTTGGGACCCAGGCAGGTGAACTATATGGCCTATGCAGTCAGGTACCAGAAGTCCAGGTGGGACACTGTACTGGCACTGGCTAAACAGGCCTCCCCCCAGCTAGCCAAGGAACTGGAGGAGGTGGCTGCTGATGGGATTGAGGCATCAAAAGTACAGTTTTGTGCTGCTGTGGACTCCAATGATGTGTCATCAAGAGTCATGGCTACATCTGTGGCTCTTCGGAAAATGGCTTGGCCCATATGTACTAGCCTTTCACAGGACACCCAGGCTAAGGCCATGGATTTTCCTGTAGTGGGTAATTCTCTGTTTGGGGAGCAGACAGAAAATTGCATGAAGAAAATGGACGAGTACATGACCACTTATAGGAGTGCTCAGGCCAAGGAGAGGCAGGCAGCTCCTCAAAGGCAGCAGTCTAGGGGCAGGGTCAGGCTTTTTCATAGGCCTTTTTACCAAGCACAGGCCTTTTCTCCCTTTTCACAGAGGGGGTTCTTCAGAGGGAGAGGCAGGAGAGGGATGAGCAGGGCTGCATCCACTCCTCAGCCTAAGGCCCCTGCCAAGCAGACACCCTGATGGGTCTGCCCGAGTCAACTCTCCTATTCCAGTAGGGGGGCAGGCTGGCTTACTTTGTCCAGGACTGGATGTCTGTTACCTCTGACAAGTGGGTCCTGGAAGTAGTAAGCCAGGGACTGGTTCTCAGCTTCAAAAAATTTCCGAAGATGAGAGCCAGATCTTTTCCACCTGCAGGTCTCTCAGAAACCCTTGCCCTAGAGGCAGAGGTTTCATCTCTTCTGGCCTTAAGAGCTATAGAGAGTTCCTACCCTACACTGGGGCAAAGGTCTGTACTCCAGGTACTTTCTTACCCCAAAAAAGACAGGGGAGTGGTGACCCATCCTAGACCTAAGATACCTGAACAAATATCTTTTAAAACCAAAATTCAAGATGGTAACTCTGGGAATAATTCTTCCCTCTCTAAGGCCAGGGGACTGGCTAGCCTTCCTGGACTTCAAAGATGCCTATTTTCACATTCCCATCAGGTGCTCCCACAGAAAGTACCTCAGGTTCGAGTTGCCCTCAGGCCACTATCAGTTCAAAGCAATGCCCTTTGACCTAACTTCAACCCCAAGGGTTTTCACAAAGTGCCTGGCAGTAGTTGTTGCCTTTCTAAGAAGGCAAAAGATTTCCATTTTTCCATATCTGGACGACTGGCTCATAGTGGGCCAGTCTCCAGACCAAGTCAAGTCAGACCTGCAAGTGACTCAGCAAGTGCTCACTTCTCTAGGATTTCTTCTCAACCTTCCCAAGTCAGTTCTCGAGCCAGTGCATCTCCTTACCTTTATAGGGGCGGAGCTGAATGCTGTCAAAGCAAGAGCCTTTTTTCCCCTAGAAGGGCAAAGTTCTTATAGAACTGGCTTCTTCCTTCAGCCTTCAGGTGTCCCAACCAGCAAGGCATTTCCTTCAGCTCTTGGGCCACATGGCAGCTTTTACAGCAGTGGTCCAAGAAGCAAGATTCCAGATGAGGGACATTCAGTTCCATCTGAGGGCCTTTTGGTCCCAGAGGAAGGATCCCCTTACCAAACTGATTCCAGTGACTCGGAACCTGATCCAAGCCCTTCAGTGGTGGCAGGATCAGGACAATTTAAGGCAAGGGGTCCTGTTTGTCACTCAGTCTCGCTCAGTGGTCCTTACCACGGATGCTTCCCTTCTGGGATGGGGAGCCCATCTGGGGGCCCTCACTGCCCAGGGACTGTGGTCCCCTCAGGAGTCCCTTCTCCATATCAGTCTCCTAGAACTCAGGGCAGTTTTTCTGGCCCTGCAAGCTTTCTCTCAGTCAGTGCAGAACAAGGTGGTTCAGGTCAGAACAGACAACACCACCACCATGTGGAACATCAACAAGCAGGGAGGCACTCGGTCTACGGCCTTGTGCACAGAAGCCATGAAATTGTGGTCCCTGGCTTATTCCCTGCAAACCTTTCTGATAGCAGTCCACCTTCCAGGGAAGGACAATGTGCTAGCAGATGCACTGAGCAGGATCTCACAGGGCCATTGTGAATGGTCCCTGGACCCTCTGGTGTTGAAGGTGATTTTTTCAAGGTGGGGCACTCCAGAGATAGATTTCTTTGCAGCCCCAGACGATCACCAACTTCATCTCTTTTGTTGCAGTCCCCCAGTCTTGGGCTCAGTCCCTCTGGGTGCTCTGATTTTGAACTGGGAAGGGAAATTTCTGTATGCCTTCCCTCCCTTTCCTCTACTGTTCAAAGTTTTAGTCAAGATAAGGTCACAACCTTGTAAAGTGATTCTGATTGCTCCAGACTGGGCCAGACAGCCTTGGTACCCCCTGCTGCTGTTCCTAGCAGTCCATCTCCTCCTGTCTCTTCCCAGGAATTACAACCTGTTAACCTCCTCTCAGGGGAGGAATTTGTACCCCAATCTTCAGTCTCTCAATCTCAAGGCATGGCTCTTGAAGAGTTAGAGTATGCAGATTTGTATCTGTCTCAGGGGGTTCTGGATATCCTCAAAGCCTCTCAAAAGCCCACCACTAGAAAGACCTATAACTCCAAATGGAAGAGATTCAGCATTTGGTGTTCCAAGAAACATATTTCCCCAGACACTGCTGAATTGCCTACAGTTCTGGATTATATGGTCAATTTGAATGGCTTAGGCCTAAAACCAGCTACTCTCAAGGTGCACTTGTCAGCTGTTTCTGCTTTCCTGTCAGTGGGAGTCTTCCTCACTATCATCTCATCCTGTGTTCTGTAAATTTTTTAAGGGGTTGCTTCATATTAATCCTCCCTTTAGAGCCCCTGCCCCTGTCTGGGACTTAAATATTTGCATTGCTCAACTTATGCAACCTTCCTTTGAAACTATGTCCTCAGCAGAGCTTAAGTACATGACTTGGAAAACTATGTTTTTAGTAGCCATTACCTCTGCCAGACGTATCAGTGAATTGCAAGCCCTGTCAGTGGAACCTGATTTTATCTCCTTTCATAGGGATAAAGTGGTCCTCAGAACAAATAGAAGGTTCTTGCCCAAAGTGGTTTCAGATTTCCACTTGAATCAGTCTGTCTCTTCCTATCTTCTTCACTGATCGTTCTTCTTCAGGAGAGAGGAGGCTACACAGTTTAGATGTTGAAGGGCCCTTAGCTACTACATAGAGCTTGCCAAGGGTCACAGGTTTGACTCCCTCCAGTTGTTCCTCACTTATGGAGAAGTGGGAAAGGGCAAACCTGCCACCAAGAGAACTATTGCCAGGTGGATTGTGTCTTGTATACAATTATGCAATGAGAAAGTAGGAAAGATTCCACCCTCAGGCCTGAGGGCTCACTCCACCAGAGGTACAGCTTCTTCCCTGGCTACTGCCAGGGATATTCTTCTCTTAGAAATTTGTCAAGCAGCCACCTGGAAGACAGTCCATACTTTTACCAAGCATTACTCTCTGGATATCCAGGCTAGGAGTGATGCTCAGTTTGGCACAGCAGTACTTCAGAGCCTATTCCCAAAGTAGGTTCTGTCCCTCCTCCATAGAGGTACTGCTTGGTAGTCTGCAGTAGTCAGAATACAGCAAGACTTCATGTTGTTTGAAGAAAAAATTACTCACCTTAGTAATTATGTTTCTTCTAATGGAGTTTTGATGAATTCTGACCTTCCTCCCTGCCTCCTCTCTCAGAACCTGTTTAAGGGAAGTGGGTGGGCAGGTGCAGTGTTGCACCTCAGGGGTGCTTCTTTTACACCCTCCTCTTTTTGTGTGGGTGTTTGTTTTAGTATTATTCTTATTTGAATTGGTTTTTGGTTTTGGGTTTCCTGACTTGAGTCTTCCTTGGGAATTCAACACTCTTGTTGCCAGTTGGCTAGTAAAAATGTTACAGTTTCCACAGGATAATTAGTGAGTTTTTTTGCTCATAAGAATCTGACGGTTGGATTTCAAAGGGCTGCAGACAGAGATCTCAACCGAGTTTGAGCTCAGCATTCTATGCTCTGCATAGAAAGTTAATCCTTAGTTCTCTGGGGCAGTTTAAAGGCTGGTGCTAACTGCAATAGTCAGAATACAGCAAGACTCCATTAGAAGAAACATAATTACTAAGGTGAGTAATTTTTTCATACTATTTTACAACAGCAGCCCCACCATACTCCATCAGGAATACCTTGCAGAAGTAATTGTTTAATACATTAGCTTTCTGCACATCATGTTCTACTAACTCCCCCTTTTTTTCTCTGTAGAGCTTTTTAGTGCTTCGGGCTGCTAGCTGTCTCTTCAGCCTGTACTCCTCCCACCCTGCAACTGGCCATCATTTCCCCACCCAGGTCTCACCTGCCTTGTTCCTCCATGACTTTGCCACCTGTGATGGGGCCCGGGTAGGGAAGGCCATCCTCCCCACCCCCCAGAGCCTGGATCTGGTTGGCAGTGCCTGGGGTGATAGCATGGGGCAAGGCTGGTCAGCGGGGCTTCTTTGTTGCACAGCACATGCTTTTTCTGCTTTCAGGTCCCTGCTTCAAGGTTGGGATGCATGCAATGGCATTGGCATGTGACATGAAGATGCCGCACTTACTCAAATGCCTGTGCCCAGCCCTTAGGGAGGCTCCCTAACCACCGCTGTGTGGCAGTCAAGCAGTGGCACATGCTGTCCCCCCCTTCCTGAAGGAGGAAAGCCATCTATGAATGTTTCACCCTCCTCCCCCCTACCAGTCCCTGAATGGCCCTGGTCCATTCTCAAACCTGGGTCAGCAGTTTGGCATGAGGTAAGGCACCCAGCAGCTTAGCCCTCCACACCACCAGGCCGACTTAACCATTTTTTGCTTTCCTGACCAGTTCCTTTGCTTCTTTTAGCTTTCCTTGGTATTTCTGCCAGCCTTCCTCCCTACGTTGCCTTTCTTTGTACTGTACCTCTTGAAAGCCATTTTCTTAGCTCTCACTGCCTCCCCACCTCCTTAGAAAACCAGACTAGCCTCCTGCATTTATTCCTCTTAGTAACTTTCCTCATACTGTACTGGAGCCAGTAATTTCTAATATGGTGTTTATTATTTTATCCCATTTGTCCTCCGTTCTTCTTGTCTCCCCGACCCCAGCAGTTTTTCCCCTGATTAGGTCCCTTATCTTCTCAAAGTCTGCCCTCCTGTGGTCCAGAATTCTAGCCTTTGATCCTGATCTACAACTTACCATGGCTAATTCAAGCACCCTGTGTTGTGATCACTGGATCCTTGTGGTTCCTCATGTCTACTCCTTCCACCACCTCCAGTTTGAAGTATCAGATCAAGGATGACTTCCTGTCTTGTTGGTTTCCTGATCCACTGCACCAAGGAGAAGTCTTGCATTATGTCAGTGACTGATGTCTTGTGAT
This sequence comes from Neoceratodus forsteri, assembly GCA_016271365.2. Lineage (NCBI taxonomy): Eukaryota > Metazoa > Chordata > Ceratodontiformes > Ceratodontidae > Neoceratodus > Neoceratodus forsteri. Next base: position 1,685,606,244 of record CM057450.1, on the reverse strand, counting down.
CTCCACTGCTGGGTTTGCCTAGTCAGTTAACCTCCTCTCTGGCATATTCAGGTCACCCACAGCCACCATCTATCTCCCCTTTTGCTGCCCCCCCTCCTAATTTCCACCACCAATTCTTTATCTCCCCCCTCCCCCCCGCCTAGGTGGTCTGTATACTAAATGCATCCTGATTTTTTCCTTTTCTCCTCATCTGTTTTCAGCTGTACCCAAATCAGTCCACCTCCTCTCCCCCTCCCTTTAATAGTGCAGTCCTCTGTGGCCTCTATGTCCTGTTTTATGTAAAGGGTCACGCCTCCCTCTTTGCCCAATCCCCTGTCCTTCCTGAAGATGATATAACCTGAGATGGCCTGATCCCATTCATTATTTCCTGATTCTCATGTCTCCATTACAGTCACTGTGTTGAGGCCAGCTTCTGCCATCGTTACGTGGAGCTTGCAGATTTTGTTTCTCAAGCTCCTGGCATTCAGGCATACCACCCCAGCCTCAACCTGCCTTTCCTGGCCCCCACCCTTTCAGTTCCAGTACTTCGCCTCGTACCTGCAGTTCTCTTTCATTCCTTCCCATCCCCCTGCCCTCTGTTGCCTTTTGCTGAGCCCCCCCTCCCCAACCACCACCACCACTGGTCCTGTCCCCCTTCTGTCTATGCAGTCCCTAGTTTCCTTGCACCTTTGGCTCCTTCCTGAGGGAGTACTAGCTAGGTCCCTTGCTTCCACCTCCTATCTATTGGATCTCCTAGCCCCAGCCTCCCCCAGTCAGTTTAAATGCGCAGCGATATAGACATCAACTTTTTGTTCCAGGGCACTTGTTCCCTCCCTCATGAGATGAAAGCCATCTTCCCTTTTGATGAGCCTTCTATCCCAGAATCGACCCCAGTTCCCCACAAACTTAAACCTCTCTCATTACACCAGCCCTCAACCATTCATTAAAGTCCCCATCTTCGTATGCCTCACCCTGTCCCCATTGCTGTCCCACACTGGCAGGATCACAGAGAAGGCCAGCAGTGCTGCTCCACCCCTTAGCCTGCTCCCCTGCTTTTGGAAGTTTGCCATAAAAACCTTTACCTCCTGGTTGGCCAGTTCATTGGTTCACAAGTGGACTACACCTCTGACTCTCCCACTCCCCATTTGTCTTATGATTACCTCTTTTTTAACCGAGTCCCTACCAGCAGGTGCCCCTGGTAGGCTTCTGACCATCCTTCTCCCTTTCTTACCGTGACACACCTCCTTTTCTTCGCCTCTGGGCAAACTGGGTGGACCAAGCAATCCTTTTCTGCTGATAGATTCTATGTTTCTGTGTTCTATGATCATAAACTCCCATGTCACTAGTAACTTGCTTGCTGTACTCTTTGCCTTCTTCCCATCCCCCCACCTTGTAGGCAGATTCCTGCTTCATGACTGACTCCCAGCCTTCCTTGGGAGGCTCAGGTATTTGCACCTCCTCCAGGGGTGAAAAACTATTTGCTGTCATGACTACAGGACATGTTTCACCATCCGTAGTCCTTGGTCTCCCCAACCCCTTTCCCACAACCCTCCATCCCCTGGCTCTATCAGCCTCTGAGGAGAGGGGAGTTTAATCTGGTTGCAGAACCCAGTCCAGCAGTCTGCACAGCAGGCATATTCAAACAACATGAAGTCTTGCTATATTATAGACATTAGCAGCTTGATCCAGCTCTAGAACTGCCCCGGAGTGAAATGGTTAAAACCATTCCAAAATAGAATTTTGGCACGAGAGCAGCTCTATCTGTGTCATTTCAAACTTGAACTGTCAGATTCTTTACTCCGCCTCAGTGAACAGTCGCTCTGGAGATTTCTCCTTCTGCTCGGTTCATTTCTCGGTTTAAAAAGTGTTTTCTCGGTTGGATTTAACCGAGAATAGTTTTATTTTAACCGCAAAACCGTTCGGTTCAAGCTCTATCTGTGGTAACCGTAAGTAAATGAAGGTTTTGTCTGTGTGGAACTTGTAAGTTATTGGTTCGGTTTTGAACCGATCAGTGGGTTTAAAACTCATTTAAAACTAAAAGTTACTATTTTAGAGTGCGGTTCCGGTTCTTATCGGTTCTAAAAAGCGGATTTATTACGGTTTTCCCAATACCCATGACACAGTTAGGAACCGATAAAGAGTGTCTTGCCTGGCACTGCCGTTAAAGACAGTTTTGGGTGACTGGCATTCGTCTGAAACCCAAAGGAAAAACCGGGCCCACTGGGTTTCAACACTGTGATGTTTGTGGGGAAGTCTTTGCCAAGGCTGACCCACACACACATGTGTTTATTGTCTGGGGTTTGACCACCTCAGTCAGACTGCCAGGTATGTAAGAATTTCCCTGCAGCCACCCTGGAAAAAGATTAGGCAGGCTCAGGGCGAGAAGCAAAAGTCCGCTGACCGGATGGCCAGCCGGTTCGGTGCCAACCAAACCAGAGGAGTGCCCTCTGACCAGGGCCAGACTTCCTAGGCAAAGAAAAGCTGGTTCTGAGGAACCAATTCCAGTAAGAAAACAAGAAAATCAGCAGGTCTGAGTCCAAAATTCCTTCTCCAACTGCTGCAGAGATAGCTAAAGCCATACAAATTGTCCAGTCACTGTCTCAGGGTCCGTCCGAACCACTACTATCTGGTAAAAGGTTGGTTCATCCGGTCCCAGTGGTTCAGGATTATGGTATTGAGGAATTTTATGAACCAGAGGAGGGGGAGGAGGATTATGAACAGTATGAATGTGGCTGGGAAGGTCTGGGTGTGCCCATTGAACCGGACATCTCCCCAGACAGACCTTTAGGATCTCCCCCTATGCTGTCTGAGTCCCCATCTCATTTTATGTTTTATAAAAAAGTTGCTGAAACCCTCCAGCTTCCTTTAGAAGAGGCTGCGGATGAGCAAGAGGAGCCTGATTTTGTAGAAATGATGGATATTCAGAGTCTAGGAGATTGTCTATTCCTTTACATAAGTCTTTTAGGAAACAAACAATTACAATTTTAAAAGCTCTAATTCTGTGCCTCCTGTAGATAAAAGATGGACAGAAGGTATACATTATCAGGCCCTGATACAGAATTCCTTTCTCAGCAATGCAGTCATGTTGGGGTAGTTCAGGCTGCTGCCTGTGATAAAGCTAATATTCCCTTGGCTTCACATCCTCCTGACAAGGATTCCAGGAAGATTGATGCCATGGCAAAAAAAACAGTATATGGCAGCCTCTCTGGGACTCAGGCAAGCAAATTATATGGCTTATGTAGCTAGGTATCAGAAATCTAGATGGGATACTGTTATGCAATTGGCCAAGCAGGCCCATGGCCAGCTGGCTAGTGAACTAGAACAGGTGGCTGCTGATGGCATTGAAGCCTCTAAGGTTCAGTTTCATGCTGCTGTGGATGTTAATGATGTTTCCTCTAGGGTCATGGCCACATCTGTAGCTTTTAAGTGGTTGGCCTGGCTCAGGTGTACTAGTTTGTCACAGGATACCCAGACTAAGGCTATGGATTTTCCTGTGGTGGGAAATTCTCTGTTTGGAGAGCAGACAGAGAATTACATGAAGAAGATGAATGAATATAGGACTACTTACAAGAGTGCCCAGGCTAGGAGGCGGCAAGCCACTCATCAAAGCATTGCCCCAGGGTGAGGTGAGGCCTTTTCACAGCCTTTCTACCAGACTCAGGCCTCCTCTGCCTATGCTCAGAGGGGCTTCTTCAGAGGCAGGGGCAGGCAGGGGTGGGCAGACCTGCTCCCACCCCCAGCCTAAAGCTCCTGCGAAACAGGCACCCTGATGGGGTGCCCAGGGCGATTCTCCTGTACCAGTGGGGGCAGGCTGGCTACTTCAGTCAGAATTGGGCTTCTTTAACCTCAGACAAGTGGGTTCTGGAAGTAGTAAGCCAGGGTCTGGTTCTCAGCTTCAAAAGTTTCCCAAGTTGAGAAGCAGACTTTTTCTACCTGCAAGTGTTTCAGAGTCCCTCACTCTGGAAACAGAGGTCTCATCCCTGTTAGCTCTCAGAGCAGTAGAAAGGGTTCCTCCCCTGCATCAGGGCAGGGGTCTGTATTCCAGATACTTCCTTACCCCAAAAAAGACAGGAGAATGGCGGCCCATTTTAGATCTCAGATATCTGAACAAGCATCTTTTGAGCAAAGTTCAAAATGGTAACTCTGGCAATGATTTTACCTTCCCTAAGGCCAGGGGACTGGCTAGCCTCCCTGGACCTCAAGGATGCCTATTTCCATGTCCTAATCAGAAGATCCCATCAAAGTACCTCAGATTCGAACTGCCCTCAGGTCATTACCAGTTCAGAGCAATGCCCTTGGCCTTACCTCTGCTCAAGGTATTCACAAAGTGTCTAGCAGTGGCAGTGGCCCACTTAAGGAGGCAGAGGATTGCTGTTTTTCCCTATCTAGATGACTGGCTCATTGTAGGCCAGTCCCCAGAACAGGTAAAATCTCACCTGCAGGTCACTCAGCAGCTTCTCACCTCTCTGGGTTTTCTGCTAAACCTACCAAAGTCGGTTCTGGAACCAGTCCAGGTACTCACCTTTATAGGGGCAGAATTGGACACAAAGCTAGCCAGAGCCTTTCTTCCCCCAGAAAGGGTAAGGAATTTAGTGGCTCTGGCCTCTTCCTTCACTCTGCAGGTCTCGACCAGCAAGACACTCTGCAGCTCCTGGGGCACATGGCTGCATCCACAGCTGTTGTGCAGGAGCCAGATTTCAGATGAGAGACATTCAGTTTCACTTGAGAACCTTTTGGTCTCAGAGAAGAGACCCCTTTCCAAGTTGGTCCCAGTGACTCAACCTTGATCCTAGCTCTCCAGTGGTGGCAGGATCAGAGCAATTTAAGGCGGAGTCCCTTCATTTCCCCTTCTCACGACTTGACTCTCACTACAGATGCTTCCCTTCTGGGTTGGGAAGCCCACATGGGCGACCTTTCCACTCAGGAGTTTGGTCCCCCAGGAATCTCTGCTCCCACATCAATTTGCTGGAACTCAGAGCTGTCTTTTTAGCTCTTCAAGCTTTTTCTGCATCTGTCCACGACAAGATGATACAAGTCAGAACGACAACACCACAACAATGTGGTACATCAACAAACAGGGGGCACTCGGTCTTGGTCTTGTGCACGAGGCAATGAAGTTGTGGTCTCTGGCCTATTCCTGAACACTTCCCCTCATAGCAGTTCATCTTCCAGGGAAGGACAATGTCCTAGCGGATGCCCTCAGCAGGATTTCCCAGGGCCATCACGAATGGTCCCTGGATCCTCAGAGATGCTGGGGATAGTTTTTGCCAGGTGGGGCATCCCTCAGATAGATCTTTTTGCAGCTCCAGACAATCACAAACTTCCTCTGTTCTGTTGCAGGCCTCCAGTGCTGGGCTCAGTTCCCCTGGATGCCCTTCTTCTGGATTGGGAGGGGAAGTTCCTCTATGCTTTCCCCTTTCCTCTCCTATTCAAAGTACTAGTCAAAATCAGATCTCAGCCTTGCAGGGTGATTCTGATTGCCCCGGATTGGGCCAGGCAGCCCTGGTACCCACTCCTTCTGTCTCTGACAGTCCATCTTCCCCTGTGCCTCCCCAGGAATCACAATCTGTTGACTTGTGCCCAGGGAAGGGTTTGGTATCCGGACCTCAAATCCCTCAACCTCAAGGCCTGGCTCTTGAGGGAGTTAGAGTTGCTGATTTACACCTCTCAGGGTGTTCTTGAGATCCTAAAGGCTTCCAGAAAGCCTTCCACTAGGCTACTTATAGTTCTAAATGGAAAAGGTTTTCCATTTGGTGTGCTGGAAAAATATTTCCCAGAATCTGCTGAATTGCCCATTTTGTTAGATTACTTGGTACATGTTAATTCCTTAGGTCTCAGACCAGCTACCCTGAGAGTTCATTTGGCAGCTGTGTCTGCTTTTGTGTCAGCAGGAAAGTCATCCCCTCTTTCCTCTCATCCTGTGTTTTCCAAGTTTTTAAGGGATTACTCCATACTAATCCTCCCTTTAGGAACCGGACCCTGCTTGGGACCTTAATGTTTGCATTGCCCAGTTAATGCACTTCCTTTTGAACCTCTGTCTTCTGCAGAGCTTAAGTACCTAACTTGGAAAACTGTTTTCTAGTGGCTATCACTTCTGCCAGATGCATAAGTGAATTGCAAGCCTTGTCAGTGGAGACTGACTTTATTTCTTTCACAGGATAAGTAGTCCTTAGGACTAATAGGAAGTTTTTGCCTAAGGTGGTTTCAGATTTCCATCTTAATCAATCTATCTCCTTCCAGTATTTTTCACTGATCCTCCTCTTGGGTGAGAGAAGGTTGCACAGCCTGGATGTTAAGAGGCTCTTAGTTATTATATAGAGCGTACCAAAGGTCACAGGCTCGAATCCATCCAACTTTTCCTTACCTATGGTGAAGTTGGGAAAACCTGCCACTAAGAGATCAATAGCAGGTGGATTGTCTCTTGTATCCAATTTTGTTATCAGAAAGTGGGCAGAGCCCCGGTTTGAGGGCTCATTCTACCAGGGGTACAGCTGCGTCTCTAGCTGCTGCCAGAGATATCCTTTATTAGAGATTTGCCAGGCTGCTACTTGGAAAGCAGTACACACTTTTACCAAGCATTACTCCCTGGATGTCCAGGCCAGAGAGATGCTCGGTTTAGCACAGCTGTTCTTCAGAGCCTATTCCTAAGTAGGTTCTGCCCCTCCTCCATGGAGGTACTGCTGTGTATTCTGCTAATGTCTATAATATAGCAAGGCGTCATGTTGTTTGAAGAAAAAATTACTCACCTTAGTAATGTTGTTTCTTCTAATGGAGTCTTGCTATATTATAGACCTCCCCAACCTGCCCCTCTCAGAACCCATACTTGGTGGGGTGCGGGCAACTTAGTGTGGGCACTACTTATGTCCTGTTAGCATTTTGTCCTCTTTGGGACTTTGGGGGTGTGTATGTGTCTGCGTGTGTGTGTTTTATTATACTTGTGTTCCATTTTCATATTATTAGAATGGTGTTAGTATTTCTGGTCCCCTGACTTGAGTCTTGGGTGTTGGGACCATCAATGGTTGTTATTATTTAGGTAGCCATTTGGCTAGTGTAGAGTTAAGCTTCCACACAGACCTTAGTGAGTTTGGCTCGTAAAGATCTGACAGTTCAAGTTTGAAATGACACAGATAGAGCTGCTCTCGTGCCAAAATTCTATTTTGGAATGGTTTTAACCATTTCACTCCGGGGCAGTTCTAGAGCTGGATCAAACTGCTCATGTCTATAATATAGCAAGACTCCATTAGAAGAAACAACATTACTAAGGTGAGTAATTTTTTCTTTCATCTCGTGCTGCATTCCACTGAGACCAGAGTTCTGTGAGTCTCCTACAGAGGGGCATGCGCCATACCTCCGGATCATTGCCTGGAGGATGGCCACCCCACAATCCCTACAGTGAACTACACCACCTTCCCAATCAGCTCTAAACTCTATATTTTCCTCAACCTCTTAGCTTGCTACTTACTATCCCTCTCTGTCATTACTTCATCACCTACTTCTCTACCAGTAATGTGTTACCATCCCCTAGATAGGGTTTCAGGGCAATTTGCCACCCCCAGTTCTAGTTACAACTTACCATCAGAACAGTGTTCAGGACACAATATCCTTGACAATACTGAGTACAGAATCAACTATTGTTGCTACAGTTGTCCTTGTCCAACCCCTCTCACTGCCTGTTTTTCCCTACCTTAGACAGAATGCTAGGAGAACTGAACCACTTAAAGTTACAATCCCAAAGTTACCATTACTACTGTGTCAATACTCATCCTGACTACTGCCATGTTGTTACATCACTGATTAAAACATAGAAACATAGAAGTTAATGGCAGAAGGAGACCGCTAGGTATTCTCGATCCTTGATGGTATTAATCCTTAGCAGTCCTTATCAAGATGGCGACCACGCTGGGTTGACCATCTGAATGTTGGAGTAGCAGTATAGTTTTATTGTTTATTTGTTTTATTTATTCTTTTTCCTTTTTATTTTTATCATTATGATTTTAGTTAGCGACTAGTTTAGTTAGTGAGGGATTAAAGTGAGTGTAGTTATTGCAGTGCGTTTTCGGCTTAGTTAGCAGCTTTTACATGAATGACTCCTTAGTTGGAGTCTACTGTTTAAAAGTTCTCTGGCCCATATAATGGAAATGGAAGAGGTAGTGTAATTAGACATTTACCTTTTTGTCTGTCCATCTTGCTGTCTGATCCTGTGGTTTCGACGACTTGCTTTGGAATTTGATGAGGAGCTCGTTGTTGGGATTTTAACGAAGAGTCCGTTGTTGCATTTTGTCTTCACACCCTGCGCTGGAACTGTTGTCTGGGAGGCGGCGCTGGGTTGGTGGTGGAGCATGCTGAAGACTGGGCAACTCGGTCCTGGTCGGCTGTTGGGCCGGAACTGCTTCTGAGGGAACTCGGGGGCTGCTGTAAGATCGAGGAGGTCTGTTGGAGTTGTTTCTTCCTGGACTGTGGCTGGCTCTGATATTCGGGGCCCTGTTCTCTTCTTTCTCTCCCTTATCGGTGCTCACATAGGGGCTGTGTTTGGGGGTGCTGCCTGAAGGTTGGCCCTAAAACCTTTTATCCTTAAGCTCTCCAGGGATTCAGCCGGTGGGCTGTGTCTGTGGTATGCTGAGGTGTGGAGTGCTGGTGATTGGGGAGGGAGGAGGACTGCTGTGGAATACTGTAAGCCCAATTTGGGATGTTGTGAAGGTTCCTTATTTGAATCGTTCTGGAGACCCTGGGAGCCAAATCGGATTGAACTGGATTGGATTGGGTTTGAACTGGAAGATCGGACTACAGCCTGGTTTGACTTTTTCCCCATTTTCTATTGTTTCAGCCAGAGTGTCATTGTGATTATGGGCAGTGAGAGAGCCAAAAGTTTTGACTTTGAATAGTGAGAGTGTCAAAGTCTCATCTTACTTAATTATTTTACCCTGACAAACATGAGAAGTTTGGTTTGGAACTCTGACTGTGTTATCTTCTAGGGAGGTGGGAGCTCCCTAGATAGAGACAAATTGCTGGTTCTGGATAATTTTGCTGCTGCTTTTAAGCCTTTGCGCCCTGTTTTAGTTAGTTTGTTTTAATTTCGGGGGTGGGGGGGTTTGTATTTGTTAGACTGTGTTGTTTTTGTATGGTTATATATTATTTGGTTTGGGTTATTTGTTTTAGAAAATGTATTGGCCAGTCAGCAGTTGAGCATTATTCCCCTCAGGCTGAGGGATCTCCACCCTTTTTGTTGCCCCCCTTTATCCCCGGAGGTGTATAGACGGTGCAGGGGATTGGGAATAGCAAGGAGGGTTAGGGCAGGGACTCGGCCTGTTGGGGGAATGGAGAGGAGTGGGCGGATTGGGATTGTGGGAACAAGGAGATGCCCTGGGGCGAAATGGGTCCAGGAGAGGGGTTTTCCATGTCTTGTTCCCATACCCAAGGGTTCTGCTTATTGCAAACAGGAAACTTGGTCTTTCTCGGCTGGTCATCGAACTCGGGTGGTGTTATGTAATGCCAGGCCGATTAAAAACAAGACCGCCATAATTGGGGATCTTGTTAATTCAACTGACCTGGCTTGCATCACCAAGACCTGGTTGGATAGAAATGCTGGCCCTGTTTTGGCCTCAGCGGTTCCACCCTGGTACTCGGTGATACACCGCCTGAGGATCGATCGTAGGGGCAGGGGTGTGGCCTTTTGTTTTAAATCAGAACTGAACCTGAAGGAAATTCCAGTGGGAGCCACCAACTCCTTTGAATGTATCGTGGGTGAGGGTGTGGGGTGCAGGATTCTTCTCGTCTTCCGTCCACCAGGAGATGGGAATGTTTTCCTGCGGGAAGTCGGAGACTTCATCGCCAACCTAACATTGGGACCCCATAGATGGCTGATCCTTGGGGATTTCAATGTTTGGATCAACGATAAATTCTCGCAGGTTGGACAAGACTTCCTCCAGCTAATGAGTTAATTGGGCCTCACACAGGTTGTTTCCTCCTCAACCCACATTGGTGGTCATTCATTGGACTTGGGGTTTCTCCTGGGGATAGAGATATCCGATCTGGTGGTGGAACCAGTCAGGTGGTCAGACCATCATACCATCAGCTTCAGTTTTGAGGCCCCCCCAAGAGGTCTGCCCCTATGGAGATGGTCCAGTACTGCACCTTGAGGGGTGTTTCCCCCAGATGGCCTGATGGCGGTGCTGGACCTATCGGGCATGCCAAGGGAATGCATGGATCCAGGGGATCTTGTACTCGCCTATAATAAGGCGGTGACAGAGGCCCTTGATTCCATTGCTCCTGTTCGAGTTCATCCACTCTCCCTTCGCCCTAGGTCTCCATGGTTTGATGAAGACTTGAGGGAGTTGAGGAGAGTTGGACGAAGGCTAGAAAGGCGATGGCAGAGGTCCGGCCTGGTGGGTGACAGGCTTAGGTTGATGGACCATTGTTCGGTCTATCAATCAATAATCTCCCATAGGAAGGCAGAATTCCTGTCAAGGGAGATTGCTGCCGCACGGAATCAACCAGCTCAGCTTTTACGGGCTGTGGACAGACTGTACAATCCACTCTGTCTTCAGCCCAGAAATGCTTTTTCACAAATGCGGTGTGAGGAGTTTGCTCGTTTCTTCACAGATAAGGTTGCCACGATCAGGTCTGACATCCGCCTGACCCTTTCTCTAGGGAGTAGCAGTGGTCGGCAGGAGATATCGGACTCCCGGTTTGAGTGGTGCGACTTTGGCCAGTCTACAGTCAGTAATATTGTGATGGTTATCCAGTCTTTATGACCTACCAACTGTAGTTTGGATCCGGGCCCTATGCACTTGCTTGTTGGCTGCGTTGAGGTCATTGGCCCAGTCCATGCCGAGATAGTCTGGTTATCCTTGGAGAAAGGAATTTTTCCAGCTTCCCTTAAGGAGGCCGTGGTTCGGCCTCTTCTTAAGAAGCACTCCTTGGATCCCGACTGTCTTACAAACTACAGGCCGGTCTCTAACCTCCCTTTTTTGGGTAAGGTTATTGAAAAGGTGGTGGCTTTACAGCTGGAGGACCATTTGACCAGCCACAATATCTATGTTTCTCTCTAGTCCGGTTTCAGGAAGACGTGTAGTACTGAGACGGCTCTTGTTCGAGTACTAAATGACCTCCTGATAGCGAGAGATCGAAAGACTCGTTCCATCTTGGTCCTTTTTGATCTCTCTGCAGAATTTGATACTGTGGACCATGGTGTGCTGTTGGCTTGCCTGTGGCTTATCTGTGGACTTTCCGGGGCTGTCCTCAGATGGTTTTGATCTTACCTCATGGGCAGGACTCAGAAAGTGATGTCTGGGGTTTGTACCTCAGCTCCATTCTCCCTGCCCTGTGGGGTTCCGCAGGGATCCATTCTAGCGCCCATGTTGTTTGCAGTGTATATGTTGCCACTGGGAGTGATTATTAGATGGTATGGCTTGAGTTTTCACTGCTGTGCAGATGATACTCAGCTATACATGTCTTTTGTCCCTGAACAAGATCATTCTGTCTCAGTGCTCAACAGCTATCTAACTGAAATTCAGGCCTGGATGAATGTGAGCTGGCTATGGTTGAACCCTGAAAAAAATGAGGTGTTGGTCATGAACCCGGGTCATCGCGAGGCGGGTATGTTGGCAGGTTCACCTTCAGGTCTGTGGCTTGGAGGTGTCCAGCTAGCTACCTCAGACCGAGTGCGGAATCTGGGCATTATATTTGATGACTGTCTGACCTTAAAATCACAAGTGTCAGCAGTTGTTAAAACTTCTTTTTACCATCTGAGGAATATCGCCCGGGTGAAATATTTGGTTCCTCCCGATGATCTTCCAGCGTTGGTTCATGCCTTTGTTTTCTCCCGCCTTGACTACTGCAATGCCCTTTACCTAGGGCTGTCGGGGGTTGATATCTGCCGCTTGCAGCTGGTGCAGAATGTGGCAGTCAGGTTGTTGACTGGTGTTTTGAGAGCCAGTCATATAACACCTGTGCTCTGCGGTCTGCACTGGCTGCCGATACGGTGGCGGATCACCTTTAAAATTGCATTGTTAACCTATAAGACCCTACACGACCAGGGACCGAGTTACCTGAAAGATCTCCTTTGTCCCTACTGTCCCCTCCTTCCTCTCCGATCCACCAATGAGGGATTGCTAGAGGTTCCCAGGGTACGTTTGCAGACATCAGGAGCAAGGGCATTTAGCTTTGTTGCTCTGTCCCTGTGGAACTCTTTACCTCATCGGGTACGAGACTGCCTAACCATCCAGAGTTTTAAAACTGCTTTAAAAACGTATTTATTTAACCTGGCTTTTGCTAATTGATGGGGTTATTTTACTTCATTATGCTGCTATTATATTGTTTTTTGTGGAATTATATGCTTGTTTTATAATAATTTATTTTATTTTATGTATTTATTGTACAGGCGCCTTGGTTTCAGAAAGGCGCCTTTTATAAATAAAACTGATTTGATTTGATTTGAATACTGCCTTGTAACCCTTTGTTTGCAGTCATACCTTGGCCAGAGTTCCCTGCAGGATTGTAGACTACCTGCAGAGACCCCTGCAGATGCTGTCCTCCTGCACTGTGGTCCTCAAGTTAGGGTTTGCTTGGTCTTGTTAAAAATAAATACCCAACTACAGTCATGCTGTTTACTAGCTGAAGTCATGTGGCCCTGCCCCCAGTAACTGAACCGGTATCAGCTGCCTTCCACCCTCACCCACCCACACTGTAATAAACCTGCCTCCCTCCCTTTCCCTTTCCCCCAAGTTCCACAGTTCAGATTAACCCTTCATTTTTAACAGTTGCCCAAACAAATTGCACTCACTGAATATTAAAGCATGGTGGCTACCATTGAACCTGTAGGCAAAAGAACTGCAGCAAAAAAACGGTAGCTGCTGGTTTTAAACCCCAGACTAAAGCTTTGTTATTGGCCGGATGAAGTTACATGGCCCTGCCCCCAATAATGGTGGCGTTCTCAGCTGCCTTACGCCCTTACCCACCCACAGTTTAATAAACGTACCTCCTTTTTCCCTTTCACCCCAGTTCCACAGTGCAGACCAACCCTTCACTTTTCAGTAATTGCCCAAACAAACTGCGTTCACTGAATTTTGCAGCACAGCAACTACCAACTGACCTGCAGGGAAGAAAAACTATGCAGAAATGTTTGCCGCTGGTTTTAAGCCCCTGACTACAGCGTCCCTATTGCCTGGCTGTAATCTCGTGGCCCTGCCCTCGATGCGGGTGCCAGTCTCAGCTGCTTTCCACCCTTACCCACCCATACCACCATACAGTTCAGATCAACCCTCCATTTGTCAATAATTACCCAAATATATTACACTCACTAACTTCTCAGCACAGCGACTGCCAACGGACCAGTAGTAAAGAAAAACTATGCGGAAAAAAACTTATGCAGCTGATTTTAAACACCCCCCCCTCCCAATTAGAGCCACACTACTGGCTGGTTATAGTCACATGGCCCTGCCTCCGATAATGGCGCTGGTCGTGGCTGCCTTCCACCCTCACCCACACATTGTAATAAACCTTTATCCCTTTCCCTTTTACTCCAGCCCCACAATGGCTCAACCTTCCATTTTTCCTTTTTTTTCTTTTTTTTTTTTTTTACTTTATTTCTTTATCCCTCCTATCTACTCCCGGTGCCCACTCCTTCCGTCCACTCATGTCCTCCAATCCACCTTCTGTGGGATCTGCCCCTAGAGTGCCTCTTCCTCCTCCGCTTGCACAGTGGGGTCTGTCCCTTCTTGGTGGTCTGGATGGACCCGGAGCAGCTTCATCTAAGGCTGCCGAGAGGGTTTTTCCATTTTCTCCCCCAGATCCCCTACCCTCTGAGACGCCGGGCACTTGGGACATACGGCTCTAAGTGGTGGCGCATGCTGACGCACGCCAACCTCCTCGCGCGCTCATGACGTCCCCAGCTCCGTGTGAGCGAGCCGCCTCCATCCCTTCTTGTTTGCCGGTGCCCAACAGCTACTGAAGGGATGCAGAACGCAAGTGCATTCATGGTCTCCCACCCCTGAGGGAGGAGAGCATCCATTGGGACGCTCGATCCTCCCTCTCCCCTGCCGACCCCCGGCCACCCGAGTCCGTTCCTGAACCCGGGTCGCCGGCGTAGCGCGAGGTGTGGCGTTCAGCGCCTCAACTCTCAGCGCCACCGGGTCGGCTAACCTCCATTTTTCAACAGCTACCCAAACAAATTGTACTCACTGAATTTCATGGCATGGTCGTCGCCAACAGACTTGTAAGGAATAAAAAAACATCCAGACAAACTTGAACCAGAAAGATACTGAGAAAGTGCACAGAGTACAATTTATTTTTTTATTATTCAGTTTTTGTTGACTGAGTAAGTGCACTAGACAAATCCTGCCTATTTTCAGGCACGACCCAGGGAAGGGGGATACAGATGAATGCCAACTGACTTTGAACCAGATTAAGCTGTTGGTGGTATTTTTAGTGAATGAGAGAAACTTGGCCAGGACACCGTGGAAATTCCCCAACTCTTTTCGATAAGTGCCATGGGATCTTTAACAACCACCTGAACTACAACCAATCGAAGCAGCTGGGACCTCGGTTTAACGTCTCATCCAAAAGACTGCACCTCAGAAGTGCAGCACCCCTCTCATGCTGCACTACAGTGTCAGTACTGGGATATTAGCCCAAGTGCCAGATGTGGGAACTGAACCCACAGCCCTCTGATCTCCCGGCCTCAAATGGACTCAGTATGAAAAGGTGCTGAGAAAATGCACTCAGTTTAGATGCTCCAAATTAACTTGATCCAGCCAGGTACTGTACTGTACTGTGAAAATGCACTCACTATGAATGCTAAAGATTAACTCGATCTGAAAAGGCACAGCGCAAACTTAGTCTAAATGAATGCTCAAAATAATCTTGACCACTGAAGGTACAGGGCACTACTTTGACTTGCTCCTGGCCTACAACATTAGTATCATGCACTATATATGCAGTCCCTGCTTCTGCTTTGTTAGTCAACATCTCTGCTCCATGCACTGATGCACTGTTATTTTCTCTTTCCTTTTTTTTCCCCCAACTCTTAACAGGTATGGAGAAAAGCAGCATTAATATTACAATCAGAGGAAAAGGAAACGTTGCTTCAGAACCCAGTTCTTCATCAGCTCAAGAAAGTCCCCCGCCAAGGTAAAAACTTTAAACCAGAATGTTGTTAGATGGTGAACAGCTGTTTAAAAGTGACGTTCAAGAACTTTTTAGAGTATAAAAAGTATGGACTGTATTCTTTAATAAGAATATTAATCCATGATTATAGCTTACTAAAGAAAAAAAGATGCAAACTTTTGTGCACCTTGGGGAGCATATTTGTTATGCAGCTGTTGTTTTCTCATTTGAAAGCTTCACTGACATCTCAGTGAACCACAGATTAGCATGTACAGCTGCTCGCAGTAGGGGGACTTGGATACCAGACAATAGAAGTCGTCAGAAAAAGGGCAGACCTAAAAAATGTAATGCCATGGAGAAATATAGCAATGTGGTTTATCATGGTGATTGACTAGGAAATAATGACCAGAATCCCTGACAAACTATTGTGCGTATTTTGGGACTGGATTTATGATGGGGGGTGGATATGTCAAAAATTCTATTTCAGGGTTTTAGTTGAATGGCAACTGCTTCTGTCTTTCGTGATGAATGTGGTTCAGTTATTTAAGCACAATTTGCAGATTACAGAAAAGCAGTTGAGTTCTTAAAAAAACAACTCCTCCAAATTAGAGAATTGTGTTGCTAAGTGAAGATGAGTTGTTAATGTTGGCTAAATGTAGATTTTAAAATTGAATTCCAGCTTCATGTATGCTTGCACCTGATTTTAAATTCCAGCTCTTACTCTCAGCAGTATTATTGGTGGTACCGTAGCATTGTTTTGTGTTATATGGAGGCCTGCCTCAAAGCAGGCATTCAACTGACTAGTGCCTCTAGCTGGGTACCAAAAACTAAATACAGTACATCTGGAAAGGGCTGCAGGTCCATGGTAAAGGCCCTTCAAATTTTGATTCCGCAAATGTTTTCATCCGTAAGTGGAAGAAACACACTTAAAAAGATGATTTAACAGCTGGCTGATGTGAGCACGGAGGTTGCATGTAAATTTGTTTTTGAAGGTGGCTTTAAAAGGACACTGTCAGTCTTTGACTGTACGATCTTGGTCTTTTTTAAGTGTCTTCAGATAAAGGGTAGATAAGCTCCTAGAGGAAAGGTATGTGATATTAAAAATGTGTGTGTGTGTGTGGGTTGAAAGTACACAGGATTTGATTTTTTTTTTTTTTTATAATTCACAGTTCTAGCAACAAAAGTGTATTTGTGAAGGCATACAAATAGCATCTCAGCCCCAAGGTGCTGCCCTGGAAATGGAACTTTACAGTGTTAAAATTTAAACTCTGTACTGTGGCCACACTCCCTCTATTGTTCTAACAGCAGATTTATTTATCTGCTGAAGAGATCATCCGGAGTCCTGTCCCAGTCCCTGTGGCTACGTTTTCTTAGTTCTGGCTACCATTTTATTTTCTAAAATGTATTAGCTTATTTGATATTGAGCATTAGATATGCTTAGTTTTTTTATACATCATTGGTTTTCACTGGGAATCCCAGAACCGCGAAAACTGCAATTTTCATCAGTTCCTGATTCCAGTTTCCAGTTATAAACAAAACAAAAATAACGTGATTCTGTTTAAATTTGACTTTTATTTTTAAACGGTTGTAATTTTTCTCTAATACAATCCCACAGGCTGCTTGGGTGGTGGTTCCACCACTGTCAGTGGGGAGACCGGTTTAGGCCGAACAGGAGGTATCGCCGGCTCCGCAGGTGGGGGAACCGACTTGAGCGGCTCCGGAGGAGTCTGCTTCAGCCTAGGAGGTGAAAGCCAAGTAATGACCGGGGTGGACCGAAGTGGCCAGTCGACCGAAGTGTCGATCGACAATGTGGAAATCATCATCAACCCGTTGTTGCCGACTCCAGTCGCTGATTCTCTCAGTCAAACTCCGATTCTTACTTTCCCCGATGAGGAAACTCAGCCTGCTGGGAATCCCATTGAGGAAGTGGTCCCCGACCCCGGGAAATCACCTGTCTTGCTGTTGTCTCCTGAGCGACCGAGTTGGCCTGTCCATTCTCAATCGAGGTCCCGGGCCCCCTCGACTGAAAGGCCTAGGAAGAGCCACAAACGCTCTACAAAGAGGCAACACCATGAGTCGTCTTCATCCTCTTTGGATGAGGAGAGGCTGCAGTGGAAACTCTGTTGGCACTACAAGGACCTCGTGGCAGCAGCTGATTTTGACCAGGCACAAGCTCACCCCGGCTTCCACTCCAGCCATTACTTGGCTTTCACCTCCTAAGACGAAGCAAACTCCTTCGGAGCCGCTCAAGTCAGTTCCTCAGCCCGCAGAGCTGGCAAAACCTCCGGTTCGGCCTAAACCAGTCTCTCTACTGATAGTGGTGGAACCACCGCCCAAGCAGCCTGTGGGAGGGGCTCCTTCTAAAGGAGATAGGCCAGACACTGGGCTTCCTCGGCGTGTTTCGGTCACTGTCACCCCGGACCGGCTCCGGCGGGTCGGGGGTGTCCTGGGAGGTCGACCGCTGTATCCGGATTCCTCAGATTCAGATGTGACCGGCCTGCCTTCTCATCCCAGGAATGACGAATTGGCCAGGGGTTAGAGACGGAGTAAGGTCCTTTGTTCTTTCTGGGCATTCTTCGCCTTATCTTTAAGTCCACAGGGATATCCCTGGAGCCAATCCAGAAAAAGGCGGAGTACTCTCTCACAGACATCCTCAAGAGAGGGGATACCCTGACGGAGGCTTTTCCTGTGGCCGAGGCCATTGTTTGCCTGGCCTTAGAACTCTGGCAGCGCCTTGTCTCTTGTCCAGCACCTTCTGCCCGCATGGCTCACAAGTATGCGGTGCCCATGGGGGCCCCTTGCGGGGTTCACAGAGCACCCTTCAGCCGAGAGCCTGGTGACTGCCTCTGTGTTCAGGTGTACTGGCAGTTCTGCCGACACCGACCGACCTCCCGAGAAAGAGTCCAAGCTCTTAGACCATTCAGCCAGAAAGGTCTGTGCAGCTTCTTCCTTGGGCCTTCGTTAGGCAAGTTTGGCCATCATCATGGCACACTTCTCCCACGCCCTTTTGGGCTCCTTGGATGAAGTCCTCCCACATTTCCCCATGGACATACAGACCACGGTCAAGCAGGTTCGGGATCAGGGCCAAGCTGTTGCCAAACAGCAGCTTCAGACAGCCCTGGACATTGGGAATTCTTGTGCCCATTCGATGGCAGCCTCAGTTGCCTGTCGTCGCAGGGCTTGGCTGAGACTCTCCTCCTTCCCGGCGGATACTCAGCACAAACTAGCTGATGTGCCTTTCCTGGGCACTGACCTTTTTGGCCCAGCTGTGGCTGGTCATCTTCAGCGCATTGAGCAGTCCAGTGCCACCTTGGATGCTACTTCTGTCAAGGGTTCTTCAGGGAAGAACCAGCAGAAGAAAAAGAAGAAGCCTTTTCAGCACTCTTCTCCTGTGGCACAGCAGCCCTCCTTTCAAGGAGGACAGCAGCATCAGCAACAGCAGCTGGCTCAAGCTTGTCACCCGCGGCCCATAAAGGAGGCCGAGGTTCAGGTCCTGGATCCTCCTCCTCCAAGCCTGCTCAGTGACGGGGCAGGGGCTGCCTTCACCTCTCCCATCATGCCAGCTGTGGGTCCTCCCATGGGGGGCCAGCTCCACCACTTCCTTTCCCCCTGGTCCACTGTCACTTCGGACAGGTGGGTTCTCGAAGTGGTCGATCAGGGACTGCCTCTGGAATTCAAGCAGTACCCTCCAAGCTGAGCCCACGCCCCTCGGGAGGATAGAGTATCCACCCAGACTCAGTCAGCTCACCGAGACAACATTGCTCAGCTCCTCCTCAAGGAGGCAGTTGCTCCAGTGGCGGGTTCTCCAGCAGACCCAGGCTTTGTCTCCAGGTACTTCCTGGTGCCCAAGCGGACGGGGGGCTGGCGCCCCATTCTAGATCTGCACAACCTGAATTAATATCTCAGGTCATGCACCTTTTGGATGCTCACTCTGTCCCAGATCATTCCATCCTTGGAGCGAAATGTGGTTCTGTTCACTGGATCTGCAGGACGCATTCTTTCATGTCCCAATCCGTCCATCTCATCAGTGGTTCCTCCGCTTCAGAGTCAAAGGGACCCTGTATGAGTTCCGAGCCATTCCGTTCGGCCTGTCATCAGCCCATGGGTCTTCACCAAATGCATTGCAGTGGTGGCGGCCCATCTCAGGCGTCGGGGGTCAGGATTTATCCCTACCTCGACGATTGGCTCCTAGCAGGTTCCACCCGACAGGCAGTGGAGAGGTCCAGGGACCTGGCCTTCCAGACCTGCTCCCAGCTCAGCCTCCTGATCAACGAGGCCAAGTCAGAACTTGTGCCTTCCCAGGTGATGGGCTTCATCAAGGCATAGCTCGACTCTCGTCAAGCCAGAGCTTGGCTCCCAGCGTACAGGGTGGAGGTTCTCTCCTCCTTTGCCCATTCATTTCTGGTTGGGCAATTGCACCCTGCCCGGGACTTTCTGTGCCTTCTAGGTTACATGGCAGCGTGCACCTCAGTGGACCACTGGGCCTGGTTGCACATGCGCCCCCTTCAGTGGGAGCTAGCCACCCAGTGGACTCAGCACCACGGTCATTTCGACCAGCTAATCACTGTAACCCAGAAGATGTGGTATGCTCTCCACTGGTGGACCGCCCCAGACCGGTTGCAGGAAGGGATCTCGTTTGTCCACCCCGAGCTGATGGTCGTTCTTATGACTGATGCCTCTCTCATGGGCTGGGAAGCCCACATGGGGGACAAAAGGGCTCATGGGCTCTGGACCCCTGAGAAGTCCTGATGCCACATCAACCTGTTGGAGCTCAGAGCAGTCAGACTGGCACTGTCAGCTTTCGCTCCTCGGCTCCAGGTTCAAGAGGTTCAAGTCCAGACGGACAGTACAAGAAGCATGTACTACCTCACCAAACAGGGCGGCATGCATTCCCGTCTGCTGTGCAGAGAGGCAGTCCACATCTGGACCCTCATCAGCCATTTGGAGGCAGATCTCCTAGCCATCCATGTGGCAGGAGTCTCACACCATCTGGCAGATGCTCTCAGCTGCTTAGGCGAGACATCCCACGAGTGGTCTCTCCATCCAAAGGTAGCTTACAGCCTGTTCTCCCACAGGGGCAAACCAATGGTGGACCTGTTTGCCTCCAGAGACAACACCAAGCTGAGGCTGTTTCATGCCCGCCCGCCCCCCTCAGCAGGGCTCACTGCAGGGGGATGCCTTCTCAATGCTGTGGACCCCAGGCCTCCTCTACACCTTCCCTCCATTTCCCTTGATCCACAAAGTGCTTCTCATGGTGAGGAGGGACAAGACAAAGGTGATTCTGGTAGCCCTAGCCTGGCCGCACCAGTTCTGGTATCCAGATCTCCTCGGCTGCAGGCCTCTGAAGCGGCTTTCAGCACGCCCGGACCTGATCTCTCTCAATCAGGAGAAGGTATTCCATCCAGACCTTCAATCCTGCACCTCACAGCCTGGTACCTGAGCGGCTAGAGTTCCAGGCTTTGGATCTTTCCGAGGATGTCTTCACCGTGGTGGAAGCATCCAGAAAGGAATCAACCAGGAAGTGTTACACCTTCAAATGGAAAAGGTTTTTCATTTGGTGTCGGGGTTAGGGCCTGTACCCTTTGTCCTGTCCAGTGGCTAACATTCTTACTACCTTTGGTCTCTCTCCAAACGGGTTTTGCGGTCATCGACCCTTAGGGTGCAGCTGGCAGCCATCTCTACTTACCGTGTGCGGGCCAGTCAGCTGAATTTGGTGCAGGAGACAGTGGCTGAGCACTTTTTCAAAGGCCTGGATCACATATCCCCTCCAGTGCGTGAACCTCCACCTCCGTGGGATCTTCTGCTGGTACTGGCAAAGCTCATGGGCAAGCCATTCGAACCTATGCACAAGTGTGCCTTGACACACTTGTTGTGGAAGACAGCCTTCCTGGTGGCTATCACATCTGCCAGAAGGACAGGGGAGCTCCAGGGGCTTTTGGTGGACTCTCCTTATCTGGTCTTCCCCTGGGACAAGGTTGTCCTATGGCCCCACCCGAAATTCCTTCCGAAGGTGGTGTCAGAGTTTCACCTTAACTAAGTGTTAACTCTGCTGGTTTACTACCCTAACTACTCCTCAGGAGGCTGAGTACAGGCTCCATACTTTGGACCTGAGACGTGCTCTCTCCTATTATAATGAGAGAACGGTGGAAATTCAGGGAGAGGTTTGCCAGCTGTTTGTCACCTACACTGAAGCCACTTCTGGCAGACCTGCAGCAAAGCAGACGATTGCAAGACAGATTACATCATGCATAACTCTGTGTTATGAGTTGGTGGGCAAGGCGCCTCCATGAGGGATAAGAGCTCATTCTACCCACCATACCGCTGCATCGGTGGCTGCTTCCAGGGACATCCCTATCCAGGAAATCTGCTGGGCTGCTACCTGGAAGTCAGCAAACACCTTCATCACCCACTACCACATCAACCTTGAGTCACGCCGGGATGCTGGTTTGGGGGCCTCAGTTCTCCAGTCTCTGTTTCCTAAGTAGGGGGTGTGCGCCTTGCTTCCCTCCTCCCGAACTGCTAGGAGTCTGCCAAAGAGAGTGGATGAACAACATATCCACGATCCTATAAAAACAGGTTACTCACCTGTAACAGTAGTTCTAGGAGTGGAATATGTTGTTAATCCACATGGACTCACCCGACCTCCCTGGCTGTGATGCACAAACCTGGTTTCTAGCTTGCTAAGATCTGGCGTCATGGGGCGGAACCGAGGGTTATACCACCTGGGTGGGTGGGAGGAGTCAGCCTGAGACTTCTGGCAAGATTTAAAGTGGAAGGGGACATGCCAAAGAGTGTGGATGAACATATACCACTGCAAGAACTACTGTTACAGGTGAGTCACCTGTTTTTACTGTCCACCCTGCCACAGAGCTCTGTGACATCAGCAAAGAGAAACATCTTTCCCTGATACCTTCCCTTATATCACTAATGAACTATTAAACAGGACATATCCCAAGACTGAGCCCTGTGGCACCTCATTTGTGACCCTCCTGTACCCACATTTGACCCCATTTACTCTCAACCTCTGCCACCTTCCCCCTAACCAATTTCTCATGCACATGACTAATCCTTCTCTATTCTTAAGTCCTGTACCTTTTTTAACAGTCTTGAGTATGGCACAGAATCAAAGGCTTTACTGAAGTAAAAGTAGAGCAAATACACTGCCTGGACTTTGTCCACCACCCTAGTGACCCAGTCAAAAAACACAATCAATTTGGTCTGACATGACTCATCTAACACAGACTCATGCTGCTTGCTGTCCTGCAGCCCGTTATCTTCTAAGTAGGCCACTAAGCCTTCCTTCACTATGGTCTCCATCAGTTTATCCATGATGGAGGTATGGCTAACCGGTCTTAAGCTGCCTGGTCCTCCTTATCCCCACCCTTATGAATGGAATAGGACTATATTTGCAGTTCTCCAATCATCAGGCAGTATCACTGACTCCAGTGAGTCGTTGAATAGCTGTGTCCTAACACATTTAGCCATGATGTGAGCAAATGAACATACGATGAAACCCAACAGAAGAAGGCCATTAGGTCTCCCCGGTCTGATTGAATTGCAAGGTCCTTAGCATCAACTACTGACCTTTCCCACCCCTCCTCTACCAGCCCTTCCCCTCCATCCACCTCCTTTTGATCCTTATTTTCCCCTTAACGCTATCCCATTCCCTATTGAAGCTGCCCAGTGTTTTCTAGGAAACCACCTCCTCAGAAAGGCCATTCCAGCCTGCCACCACCCTCTCTGTGAAGAAATGCCTGCTAGCTTCTCTCCTAAACCTCCCCACTCTGACTTGAGGCTGTCCCCCCTCATGTTTCAATTCCCACTGAGCTTAAAAGATCCTTTTTGTTCACCCTACTTATTCCTTTCAAATACGTGAAGGTCTGAATCATGTCTCTCTCTCTCTCTCTCTCTCTCTCTCCTCTAGGGAGTACATGTTCAGGGCCTCCAACCGTTCCTTGCACGTCCTACCCTGATGGTCCATGATTATCTTGGTAGCCCTCTTCGGGACTGTCTCCAGTAGTTTTATATCCTTTTTAGTACTGCATGCTGTGCTTCAGGTGTGGCCTCACCAGTGACCTGTACAAGGGCAGTATCACCTCCTCCCTCATACTGCTGACGCCCCTGGCAATGCAACCCAACATGGATTGGAGGGGTGGGGGGGAGGAAGTGACTGATGAAGTGATCAAGTAAGCAGGGTATTGAAAGGTCTGAAGGCACTTAGAGTGGATAAGGCACCAGGTCCTGATGTCATTCACCCTAGGGTAGTGAGGGAGATGGTGGAGGTGCTGGCCAGGCTGCTGACTGACCTGTTCAACACCTCTCTCGACATGGGATGTATACTGCAGGACTGGAGGTTGGCTCATGTGGTGCCTAGCCACAAGAGAGGCCCAAAGGATGAGGTGGGCAACTACAGACCTGTCAGTCTCACTTCCATAGTGGGTAAGCTAATGGAATCAATCTTGAAGGAGAGACTTGTAACCTTCCTGGAGCTCAGTGATCTCCAGGATGGGCAGCAGCACAGGTTTGTCTTGGGTAGATCATGCCAAACCAACCTGATAGAATACGATGACTGGGTGACAAGGGAACTGGACAAGGGCCATGCAGTGGATGTCCTATATTTGGACTTCAGCAAAGCCTTTGACTCAGTTTCTCAAGGGTGACTAGGAGCAAAGTTGAAACACGTAGGGGTGGAGGCTAAGATTGATGGCTGAATCAGAAATTGGCATGGGGATAGATTGCAGCAAGTGATGGTGATGGTGGGGGAGAACTCTCATCTTCCAAAGCAGTGACCAGTGGTGTGCCGCAGGGCTCTGTGCTGGGGCTGGTGTTGTTTGTACTGTTCATATCGGATATAGCGCAAGGGGTAGAGAGAAGGATCAGTCTGTTAGTGGACGACACAGTGGGGTGGCAGAGCTACAGGGTGACCTCACCAGGCTTGAGGAGTGGTCAGCAAAGTGGCAGCTGGGATTTAATGCAAAGAAGTGCAAAATTATGCACTTCGGGGCGACGAACCAGAGAAGGGAATATTGGCTGGGTGGGGTGCGGTTAGGGGTCAGTGAGGAGGAGAAGGACCTGGGGGTCATGGTAACTGGGTGCATGAATAACTCTGCTCAATGCAGGAGGGCGGTGGCTAGGGCCAGTAGGATGTTGGGGTGCATTGCGTGGGGATTCTCATCCAGGTATAAATAGGTGATCCTGCTCCTTTACAGATCCTTGGTCAGGCCACAGTTGGAGTACTGTGTGCATTATTGGCATCTATACCTGAAGAGGGACGTCAAGCTTCTCGAGGGGGTGCACTGCAGGGTGACGAAAATGATACAGGGGATCGAGGGCAGAACCTACGAGGAGAGGCTGGGTCACTTGAATTTGTTCATCCTGGAGGAGAGAAGGGATGGGGGGACATGATTAAGACCTTATAATACTTGAGGGGGATCAACAAATCTGGTGCAGAGGGGCTGTCTAAGCAGAGGAAGGGAAGGGACACTAGGGGGTATGGGCTGAGACTGGAGGGAGGCAGGTTCAGGAGGGAGATGAGAAGGCATTATTTGACGCAGAGGATTGTGTCAAAATGGAACGCTTTGACAGAGGGGGTGGTGGCATGCAGGTCGGTGGGGAGTTTTAAAAGGTCATGGGACAGGGCATGGAAGGGGGGCTGGGTAAAGGACACTGAGCAGTTCCAGGAGGTGGGGTGGGGTGGGGTGGGGTCAGCTGCAAAACAGGGATGCTAGCTGCACATACAAGCAGACTTGCTAGACTGAAAGGCCTGTTTCTGCTGACAAGTTTTCGTATGTTTGTATTTTTTAGTAGTTTTTCACCAAATTTTCAACATGGTCTTTTTTGGACTCCACCTCGTGAACAAGGCAGGTGTAATTTTTCATATCCAACTCAAAGGGTAATTTCCCAGTCGCTCCACGAAATCACCTCTCAGGTGGGATTTAAAAAAATTTCACTGCCATGATTATGAAGTTGGATAAGACTGTTTAAAATTGGGGGTCAGAATCTTAAAATAAATAAATAAATAAAGTTATGAAAGTACATTGAAAGTTTTCAATGCTCACTCATAACTTTGGTAATTTTCAACATTTTGACCACAAATCTTCCTGGACATAAAGTCTACACCACTCATTCACACTGATAGGACTACGCCGGAAGCGCTAGGACAGAGCAGGAGCCAAAAATCTGCTGCAGGGCTGGTGCCGACAGACCGGCTCACGCCATATAGGCTGCCTCTGTGTTGACCCTCCAACTGCCTCGATTCCTTTTTTCCCCACCATCGAAGGCGCTTCAGTGATGACATTGACTCTGTAGTCCCTCCCCTCCCCCCTGGGGGGGTTCTCCAGTGAGCAGTTTCATCATTGGGCCACTCCTATGGAGCAGTGGGTTTGACGGTTGTCCCGACTTTCTGAGCCTGTGGAGTTGACCCTGGTGCCTTCAGGCCTATGGGCTTCGGAGCCGTGGGCAGGGCAGTTGGGTCTACCTAGTCACACAGCACCTTCTCCGGTGCCGTCGACACCGTGCTCTAGTATTTTTCCCCCTCACATGGCTGCGGGGCAGGGACCAGAACAGGTACTATTTTCTCCTACTTATGTTTTCAGATCTTCTTCCTTGGGTGCACCGAGAATTGGGTTGGGGTCTTCAGGCGCTCGTGCGGCACTGCGTCCGGTGCCACACCCGGCGCCGCTGCTGTTTTCAGAGCTGGCACTGCCTTGGGTGCCAGGATTCTTGACTCTGATTCAAGGAGCACCTCCTCCTGCTTTCTTTCTTTCTTCCCTTTCCTTTATATACTATCCCTCCTGGGCTAGAAGGAGATAACATTGAGCCTGAGCCTGATCTGCAGTTATGAGACGGCTTTGATGAAGATTCATCTCTCAGAGTGGGAAGTAAGCCCAGTACTTCAGCAGATCTTCTGGTCGAGGACCTATCCTTTAAGTCTCTACTGAAGAATATGAATTCCACCCCCTCTCTCCAGACTTCGGAGGTTGATCCGGGGACGTTGTTGCACCTTCAACATCTGCATGTCTTGGAGAGCCCTATGGAATTGACTCTGCCGGTACAGCCCTCTTTCGAGACTCTCTCACAAATGATGTGAGACAATTCGAAGCTTATTTCTTTCATGGCTAAGTCCATAGACAGGAAATATGCTCCCCCTAAGGATTGACCAGTCCTGGCCTCTCAAGCTTTTTCTGACACCATAGTAGTCTTGGCAGAAAATGATAAAGCCGTTCTCCCTCAGGAGTTTACAACTCGTCCAGTAAACAAAGAATCTCATAAGATTGACACATTGGGGGAAGCGAGTCTTTGCCACCGCTACCCTAGGTATGCTTATTGCTAGCTACCAGGGCTATTTCTCACAATATGAGTATACCCTCTGGCATTCACTAAAAGCCACTGTGGAGACTCTCCTGGAGTCGGACGTTTCCTCAGAGCTTCTCAGAACTATCACTAGAGGTATTGAGTCCCATAATCAGCAACTTAAGGCTGCTATGGTTGCCTTTGACACTGCTTCTAGAGCAGCAACAGCTGGGATACGCACCCGATGCCACTCGCGGTTACGAACCTCGGGGTTCACAAATGATGCCCAGCAAAGAGTCATGAATTTACCATTTGATGGGGCTTATCTGTTTGGCCCACAGGTGGAGCAAGCACTCGAGGCCACACAGAAAACTAGGACAGCTATCAAAACGGCTAGATCAGCCCCTGCTGCCCCTCAATGGGGTGGGAACCGCCAGCAGTTTTATAACCGTCAGCTCTTTTGTGGTAAAGGCAGAGGGGGCTTCAGCAAAAACCAAACCCCTCAGCCACAAAAGAAAACACAGCAGAAGGCACAGGGCCCGAAAGTGCCTAGTGCCACCCTCTGAAATTCTAGTCCAGGTCCTTCCTCAGCTGGCCAAGGGGGACTCTTCTTCGGCAGTAGCGGGGCATCTGACTCGATTTTACAATCAGTGGAAGTCAGTCACTTCAGACAAATGGGTTCTCAAGATAATTCACGATGGCTGTTCTCTGAATGTTTCAGATACCCCTCTGGGTCATCCACCCAAATGACAGCCTAGGCTGTCGGTTAGTCAGTCAGACCTCCTTGCTTCCGAGATTCAAAGCCTTCTGAAACACAGGGCAGTAGAAATAGTTCCACAAGAGCAATGGTACACAGGTTTCTACTCCCACTACTTCCTAGTTCCAAAGAAAACAGGCAGTATGTGCCCTATTCTAGACCTAAGGAAGTTAAACAAGTTTCTCTTCAAGGAAAAATTCAAGATGATATCACTCGGTATGCTTCTACCTCTGATTCATCAAAACGATTGGCCGGCCTCCCTGGACATACAAGATGCCTACCAACATGGTCCCGTGCACCCAAGCCACCACAAGTATCTTCAATTTGTAGCCCTGGGTCAGCATTATCAATTTAGAGTACTGCCCTTTGGGCTGTCCTTGGCGGCATTAGTTTTTACAAAGTGCTTTGCAGTTCTCGCAGCGCACCTAAGGACACTTGGAATTCAAGTCTTCCCATATCTGGATGACTGGCTACTAACAAGCTCCTCTAGACAAGGGACACAGGAAGCAGTGACCAGAGCTTCCAGGTTCCTCACATCTATGAGAGTTCTGTTAAATCTAGAAAATCGCAGCTACAGCTCTCCCAGCAATTCCCCGTCATAGGAGCCCTCCTGGATACCTCCAATGCAAGGGCCTTCCTCCCTGAGGATAAGAGGAACAATATACTCCAGATGGCTTGCGTCATCAAAGAGAATGACTCAGTCCGAGCTCTCTCGATGCTGGGTCTCATGGTGTCATCACTGTTCATGGTGCTTCTGGCTCGTCTTCACATGAGGACCACTCAGTTGATGCTCAGTACTCAGTGGTCCCCAACCACACATCCCCAGTCCTTTCACATCAACGTGCTGTAACCTCTAAAACAATCACTCACCTGGTGGACTCAAGAGGCCCCACTAGAGACACAGATCACCATAACCACAGATGCATCTTTACTTGGATAGGGAGATCACTGTCCAGATCTCCACACCCAAGGTCTGTGGAGTCAGGACAAGTCTCAACTCCACATAAATGTCCTGGAAATGAGATCTGTCCTGTACACAGTCCAAACCTTGGAGAATCTCCTCTGTCGCAAAATAATTCTCCTTCAGACGGACAACAAAGCGGTGATGCATTACATCAACAAGCAAGGCGGAGCACTCTTATCCCCTGTGCAGGGAAGCAATGAGAGTGTGGGAATGGTGCCTAGAGCATGAAGCCCTGATCCAGGCAATCTACCTGCCTGGAGTCCAGAACGATCTAATGGATCACCTCAGCAGAATGGAGGTGGATCCCCATGAGTGGTCTCTCGATGTAAATGTTGTGCAATCACTCTTCGAAGAGTGGGGCACGACGGACCTGGACCTTTTTGCATCCCCTGCCTCTATTCTGCTCCAGAAATCCAGAACATGGCATTTTCTGGCAGGATGCATTCAGAGTGCAGTGGACAAGATGCTGTCTGTACGCATTTCCTCCTCTTCCCTTAATTCAGAGGGTGCTGCTCAAGCTGGAGACATGGGGGCAGAATGATACTCATCGCTCCATTCTGCCCTCATCAGATTTGGTTTCCGTTGATGAGCAGATTATCGGAAATTCCACCAAGACAACTACCACTTCAGATGGACCTTCTGACCCAGGGCCCAGTGGTCCATCCCAACCTGAGATCTCTTCATCTCCACACATGGTTCCTGTGGAGATAGACGTGGGTAGATTTGATGTCTCCTGTAGTCTCTCAGACATTCTCCTAGTGGCATGCAAGCCAGCTACTAGGAATAATTAAATGGCAAAATGGAAGCGTTTATCCTTCTGGTGTGCAGAGCCTTTCTGGATCCCTTTTCTTGCCCACCAAACAAAGTCCTGGAGTATTTACTAGACCTGTCAGATACAGGGCTACAATATTCAACTGTGAAGGTTCATCTCTGCTCGATCTCAGCTTATCATGAGTCTATAAACTCTATGTCTCTGGCTCAGTTACCCTTGGTTAAGAGGTTCCTTAAAAGTATACTCCACACTAGGCCACCAGTCAGGAGACCAGTAGCCCCGTTTGGGATATTAACCTTGTGCTAGACATGCTCACCTGTAAACCTTTTGAGCCTCTAGCAACATGTGAGCTGAAGTTCCTGACCTGGAAGGCCGCCTTCCTCGTAGCCATTACCTCCGCTCGCAGAGTGTCTGAAACACATGCCACGGTCACAGACCCTCTTTATACAATATTTCACAAAGACAAGGTGGTTCTCAGAACTCACCCTAACTTTCTCCCCAGAGTAGTCTCGGAATTGCATCTGAACCAGCCCTTGGTTCTTACGACCTATTTCGCTAACTTCCAGAATGAGGGAGAGCACACCCTACATTCTCTGAATGTTAAAAGGGTTTTACAGTTCTACATAGACAAAACTAAAGAGACCCGCAAGTATGAGCAACTCTTTGTCTTGTTCAGCAAGGCCCGGCTGGGTCAGCCTGTTGCCATCAGGAGTATTTTGGCATGGCTGGTGACATGTCTTCGCCACTGCTATTCCATGGCACAGGTTAAGCTGGAAGGCAGGGTATACGCCCATTCTACCAGAGCAGTCGCAGCATCTCTGGCAAAAATATGAAACGTGCCAATTGCAGACATCAGCAATGCAGCTACTTGGAGCTCCATGCACACTTTTGTGAAGCACTGTGCTTTGGATGTCCATGCCAGTTAGCATCAATCCTTTGGCAAGACGGTCCTTAATGGACTTCTGTCCTAAGTGAGCTCCTCTCTCCTGCCGCCCTTCTCGGGGGATTATGTTAGCTCGGTACTCTCCCATCAGTGTGAATGAGTGGTGGAGACTTTATGTCCAGGAAGATATGGAAATTACATACCTACCGTAATTCTTGATCTTCTTGGACGAAGTCTCCACCACTCATTCACATGCCCACCATCCATTCCCCTGAGCTCACTTATCTGATTTTGGTCTTCACTCCCTCGATAACTGGGCTGTGAAGACTCTGTTGTGTTGACCCTTCTTATACAGGTCATTCGGACTATCTTATGTCCGACTTAGATTAGTTTCACTAGGTTAGTATACACTGCACCTCCTCGGTAAAAAAGGTACTGAGGGGGTTGGAGGGTCAATGCCGAGGTAGCCTATATGGCGCGAGCCATCTCGCAGTGCCACTTCCATGCAGCACTACCTCCGCGCCGGCCCTCCTGAAGATTTTTTACTCCCACTCAGTCTTAGTGCCTCCAGCATAGTCCCATCAGAGTGAATGAGTGGTGGAGACTTCGTCCAAGAAGATCAAGAATTATGGTAGGTACGTAATTTCCATTTTTCAACATAACCATTTTTTCACACCACCGCAGGAACATAATAGGTACCATATTTCTAATCGTGCCCAAAACATGTTTTCATGTTTGTAGCACCAAATTATGTTTTGGCCAGTACTTTATAAATGACACCTGTCATGTTCAGAAGGGGGTCATAAAAAGACTGATGAAAATAAAGGTCAAAATGTAAAAATAAAAAAAAAGTTGTAAAAAAATGTTTGCAGAGCTGGCCATTGGCCCAGCGAGTAGCATGTTGTATTCCTGTGCCTGCAACTCGAGTTTAGGGATGAGGTCAGGGAGCTGGTTTGGGCTACATGAGGATGGGGCCTGAGCTGTCGTTTGCCACCACTGCTAGCCTGGGAAAGTACTGCATAGTTTTTGGCTGCACTGGCAACATGTTATGGCGGGCCAGGGAGCCCTCCCTCACAAGGGTTTCACATGCGTGTCAAGATCAGATGTGGTGACGTTCTGTATCAGGAGAAGTGGGTTGGCTAAAAAATGGGGCTTGGAATATATCCACTATTCTACGGCTCATGACGCCAATGACCTTAGTCCAGGATCAAGTCTTGATCATTATTTATATGCAGCAGAACTTTACCTGCAGAAGTAGGCCTAATAGTACAGCAGAAGTTCATACTCTCCATCGCAAAACGTAGGTCTACTGTGCCACAGAGAACAGAGGGTCTTGTCTATAGATTACTCCCATCCTTACCTTCTTACCAGCAGCCATAGTTAACTGTACCTAAATTGACTTCACTTCTCTTCCTTTCTCCTTGATGAACCCATCTTCTGTAGCTTCAATACCCTCCCTGACATAGAGGGCCACCCCCACCCCTCCCCCACCGTCCTCTCAGAAGCACTTTTTCTCTGCAGCAGTTTCTGGTCACCATAGGAGACTACAAAATGCTGAAAAACACTTAGAACATTCATCTCCAGCTCCCAAGGAGATTAAGCCAGCATCCAGGAAAGCTCTTATGCCCCTGATGACAACCTTACAAAAGTGGGGGTTTTGAACACCAGCTAAATTCTACCGCTGGTGAAGAAACGCAAAAAGAAAGGCACCTAGAGGTTCCCCTACCTGAAAAACAAATAGAGGAACTGGTGCATGAGGAAAACATGCCCTTCTTGGAGAACATTAAAGGACAAGTAAACAAGCTTTTTACACATTTTTTTTTTAAACGACTCCATAGGCTTACAAAGGAGAGGCAGTTGTTTACATTTATACTGAAACTGCATTTATTAAAGTAGGAAAAATGCAGTTTCATAGCATTTGAAAGTTTTAAACGTAGCCTCTCCTGATTCAAAATCCTGCTCTGAGAATCCTAAAATAACTGTCTTGATGATGTCAGTGAAGTGAGAGATGCCAGCTGTGTAGACATATTCTAGCTCCACTAACTGTATTTAAATACAAATAGCTTTAAAATGAAAAATGATAGCATGGTATTTTGAGCACGAAAGTT
Source organism: Neoceratodus forsteri (assembly GCA_016271365.2). Taxonomy (NCBI): domain Eukaryota; kingdom Metazoa; phylum Chordata; order Ceratodontiformes; family Ceratodontidae; genus Neoceratodus; species Neoceratodus forsteri. The sequence continues at coordinate 1,685,574,387 of CM057450.1, read as the reverse complement.
GTTCAGTACAAAAATATCTACACTGTGAGAGGTGTTTCATTTATAGATGCCATTTAGTTTTTTTTTAATTAGCAAAAAAGCAGCAGAAAATTCATTTTTTTGTCGTTTTGGCAACAAACAGATGTAAATGACTTTAAAACAAAAAAAATGATAGCATGGTACTGTGAGCACAAAAGTTGTTCAGCACAAAAATATCCACAAAATGAGTGGTAGTTCATTTATAGATACCTCTTAGTTTTTTATAATGAGCAAAAATCAGCAGAAAATTCAATTTTTTTGTCACTTTGGCAACAAACAAATGTAAATAACTTTAAAACAAAGACACCATCAAATATGTTAAACACGTACTAGGGAAGACCAGGATGGGAAGTGACCTCATTGACATGAAGCAGGTGGCGCTTACAGTAAACGATACTGGCAATAGTGGCAAGGTAGTTGAGGAGAAGGAGGAGCTTATGCAGATTTAACAGGGCAGAGGTGGGTGGGAGGGATGAAAATCTTCCTATACTTAAGAGGCTTAAGCAGGGAATTTAAAGCCACTGCTTCTCGCTGAGATGCCTCCTCGCTGCTTCAGTACCAACTGGTAGTCACTGTACTGAGAAGCAGGGGCCGTACCGCTACTGAGGGGAGGCAGCTTGGTGGAAGCTGTGATTCCTTGGCTACTGCACAGTGGCTTCCCTACTCTGAATCCCCCTGAGCGAAAGTCCAGAGTTTCCCCGTGTAGGGCAGTAAAGGGAGCTGAAGAAAATTGCATTCTACAGCGGTTACAGACAGCCGGTGCTTGTACCCAATCATGGACCAACTGCCGGAAGGCTCATCCAGTAGCCGTGGAGGAGATGTGAAGAGGCAGTCAATAGTATTGGCACTCTTCGATTCTTTTTCGTACCTGAGTTGGTGGTGTATTCGGGTAGGTCTGGAGTGTAATTGCAGCAGGCCAGGCAGAACCTAAGCTGCAAGCCGAGGGATGGCTTGATGCCCGGTCAGGGTGACCTGGAGTATAATCTGCAAATGGAGAAATTGACACTTAGTCATATGATCCCCATTAACTATAAAAGGCAGACTAGCCAAGGGTAGAAGATGTTGCCGTCTAGTGGCTAGAAGTTATAAGCTGCTAATGGAAAAAAGAAAGAACCGTAAACCACCGAGCAGGGCAGGCGGGTAGGCTGGCTGGCAGTCAGGCGGGTCGCCGTGGAAGAGCCGGCAGAGAAGGCGCTGCTCCTACAGGAGAAGTTGAAGTGGATGACCGCCACAGCAGGTGGCCCAAGTGGAGGGGAGAAGGACAGTCAGTTTAAGCAACAAATACAAAGGCAATGGCAGCTAATCGCCTTGGCCCTAGGCAGGTGGGAGGCGGGTTGCATAACAAAGGCTCTGCACAAAAGCAGCTCTAAAATTAAGACAAAAAGAGCTTTAAAACCTTGGGCTATTGGGGCGGGGGGGGACAATTAGCAAGCACAAGGAAAGACACAGGGAAAAAAGAAAGAAAAATAAGGTCAAAGGACAGAGATAGGTAGCAGCGCTAAAATGCAGGACATTTAATTCAAATAGTAGACATTTGAAGAGAGGCTGTAGGATACCCTGGATCGCTTAGTGCTAATCCGTCGGCTCAAGTAGGGTAACAGGGCAGAAAGGAGAATACAAACTATAGATCTAAGGTAATTTTCTTACCTAGTCAGCTGGCTAGTGTGGGGAAGAACAAGAGAGGAATCAGTGTGCTCAAATTAAACAGTGAGGAGCACTCTGCAGAGGTTAGGTTTCATACTTGGAACCCCAGAATTCCCGAGTTCATAGGCCCAGAGCTTAACACATAATTTAATGGCAAATCTTTCCTCCCTCTATAGGGCAGAAGTTCTGATTCCATGTGTGAACACCTTCCTGGTAGGTCAGACAGTGGCTGCACAGGAATGTTTGAGACTTCTAGGCCACACAGCTTTGACCATAGGTAGTGCCATGGGCCAGATTGCGAAGGGGGATGTCCAGTACCACCTCAGAAGGCACTGGCATCAAAGAAGTGCCCCACTGTAACAGCAAGTTTTAATATCAAGCAAGTTGGTGTAAGCACTGGTGTGGTGGAAAGAAACAGGAAACCTCAAAGAGGGTGTTCTCTTTCTTCAGTCTTTGCCTACAAGGTTTCTGACCACAGACGCATCTCTACTAGGATGGGAAGTACATCTGGAGGGGAGAACTGTAAATGTAGATTAGTTTTATCAGGAAAGAAAAAACACATAAACCTGCTGTAACTCAGAGCAGTGCTCCTCTCCGTAAAGCCCTTCTCCCTGTTGCAGGGCCAAACAGTCCTTATAAAGATAGATAAGACAAACACTAAGTATTACATAACCGAACAAGGAGGTACCAGGTCATCAAAACACTGTACAGAGTTGGTAAGGATCTGAACCTGACTTACAGTTTAAAGGTAAACCTCTGTGCAGTACAGATAACAGGAGTATGTACTAAGGTTGCTAGGTTGCCTTAAAATTTGATCCAAGTTAGGATAGTTGGATATTAGGATAATACAAATTCAAAAGCTGATCCTAGTATCAAGCGTCATTGGATTAGGATTTGAGTATCCTAATATCCAGTCATCCTAATACCCTAAATGTCATTCCCCCACCCTGCAGTTAATAGCCTCTTCCCCAGCCCCCACTGAAACCACCTTGTAACCCACAGCCTCCCCTCCAAGCCCACAATTAGTCTACTTGTCTTTCCTTATAATAAAAAAAAAAATACTGTTACCAGTAATTTAGACCACCCCAACTCACTAAATCAAGCTGCCCTCCCACCCTGACTCAAGTCATCAGTTCGCCATCCCCAATTCAAGGAAGATGACCCCCTCCCTCCCCCACCAAACACACACACACACACACACTATTTATTTTTATTTTATTTATTTTACTCGGAAGGTGCGTCGGATCAAAGATCCATTTTCATCTATGCCTAGGGAGTCAGTGTTTACAATAGGTATAGTCAAAACATAGACCTTACTTTGAGAGGATTCCTGCAGTAGGTCTTCACATACAGGACTGCGCCCCCTGGCATCAGGACCGCATAGCAAACTTCTAGCTAGCAGTCTATAGCTGGGGACTGCCCCTGGCATTACATGACAGGATGTTGGCATGACTGTATACAGGGGGCAGTCCCCACGCCTGCCCACCAGTTCTTTCCTGCCGTCGACCTGAATCGTTGGACGTCGTGGTGAACAGCTTCAGTCATCCGCCATTTTTACTAATACAGTAGCAAGTTTTTTCATATCTTTCTTTCAAAATTGTGTTGTATGTCTTCGTGTAGACTGAAGAAAAAATGTTCGAAGTGTAGCGCTCAAATCCCGCATGGGGATGACCACTTCCACTTCATTCTCTGCCTGGGCCCCAAGCACAAGGTGTCAGATTGCAAAATCTGCCAATCCTTTAACCGGGTCATGCGCATCCATCGCCAGAAGGCCCTCAATGCTCATCTTCTAAAACAGTGCCTTGCATCGATGGAAAAAGAGCTCCAGGAGCTGAGGGAATGCTCTTCTTCACCTACCCCGGAGAAAAAGAAGGAGGAGAAGCGCTGGGGGCGGGATCATTCTCCCTCTATTCAACGTCACCACACAGCCGCCGCCGCCACATCAGGTGGGGCCTCCATGTCGGTGAGTACTCCACCTCTTAGGTCTCCATCCACTACAGCTTATCAGACGCCCCCCCCCCGCCTTGGTCAGTGGACAGTCAGGGGTCTTCTCTTCTGAGGCTCTTCCTTCGGGGGCCTGTTGTAAGCTCGGCCTATATGTCTCTGTCTGGCTCTGCCACCAGGTGCTCGACCTCAGTCAAACAGCCAGACTCCAGTCTTCCGGTTGTTGTTGGCCCCGACTACGACCTGTAAGTTGGACATTGGCTTCTCTGATGCCCATCAAGTTGACGCCATTAAGTCGGTCTCTGGCTCACCTGACGTCCGCTCAGCAGTTGCTCCCCCATCGGATACTCCTGTGGTTTCCGACGTTGCGCAGAACGAGCTTCCAGGCTCCCTTCAGTCCCGCAAGGGTTCTCCCTCCCGGGCCTCACTGTCCCAGCCCGACGTCTCATTTTCCCCGGAACCCCAGGTATCGAGTGCTGCTGTCCAGGAGACACCTCCTGCGTCAGGCATACTTTCTGAGACTCCTGCCTCCCCAGAAGACCTGTCGACAGGGGTTTCTATTCCCTTACCCCCCTCACCTTTCTCAGCTCTGACATCGGGCGCCTTTAGACCCCCGATGCCAGGCCAATCCCTAGTTCACATTCCCAGAAATTTGGACATGGACCAGAGACTATTCGCTTCGACACCAGAGCACCCGCCTGGCCCATAAGAAGTCCCCTTACCGACCCGAGGCCTGCTGATGGACCTTACTGCCCCAGTGGTCCCTCAGCACCACCACTCCCTGGGCTGTTGGCCCCTTCTCCATTGGACCCCATGGACAGCTATCCTGGCTACCGCCACCTCAGTTCCCTTACTACCCAATAGTGGGAGGGCCGTCGCTGGGTTACCTATCACAGGTGCCAACACCAGGGAACCCCACGTCGGGCCAGGGCCACGTGTACCAAGCCTACCACCTGTACCATTACTGGCACCAAACACCTGGCTACCCCTCTTATTCTACGAGGTACCCAGGCTACCAGCCTCCACCGCCTCCCCCTCTACCTCCCTCCGCCGCAGCCGGAACCCCACGATACCATACCAGCTTGGTGGAAGGACACGAAGTCCCAACTTTTGCAAGAGCTGGGACAATCCCAGTTGGTCAGGGCTGCCACCCTGACCCACAGGGCCCTAACAAGGAGTCCATCCCCTATGGACTGGACGTCTGATAGGGATTCAGGCAGGCGTCCGACGGGGGTTTCCTCGAGAGCTAGTGTCACGGAGGTGGTCCCAGATGTTACTTCTTTGCCCAGCAGGCTGGAGTCTTCCGACTCAGATTCGGACTCTGAATCTGTGGGCCAGTCAGAGCCTTATTCCCCAATAGAGCCTCAGCTCAAGGAGTCTCCAGTGTCTCCACCAGAGGATCGTCCTTCACGGAACTTCTCCAAGCCATACAACAGACCTTCAGCTGGGCGTCCCAGGAGATGGACCTCAAAAGAAAGAGGCTGGCAGAACATCTGGATCTCACTAATGTGGACCCCTTCCCTCTATGGACGGGGCCACATGAGGATTTAACCTCTACCATATGGCAACAACCGTCCTCTATTCCTGCAGTTTCCAAAAAAGCCAAGAGGACCTATCAACCCCCAGAAGGGGCTTTTCATTTGACTACCCAGCCTAAGGCTGACTCTGTTGTCATTACAGCAGCCCACAATAGGTCGACTCAGCCTAAGCACCTGAGTGCCGCCCCACCAGACAAGGAGTCCAAACAAATGGACCAATATGGCCGCAAGATCTACACCTCGTCTACCTGCGCCATTCACTCTTTAAATTATGTGGCCCATATGGTGTCCTTTCAGAAGTCGGCTTTATGCAACTTGGGGAAGGAACTCCAGGCCATTCTGGATGAGGACCTCAGGCTTCTAGAGAAGGTAAGACTTAACAAGTCTTCCTGCCGCCATGCCTTATGGGCCACTTATGACTCTCTCTCTCAATTCTGTGGCCCTTTGCACCGCTACAGAAGTTTGGTGCCTGGCTTGGCTCCGTCTTGCGGGACTGGCACAAGACATCCAAAGCACCCTGCTGGACGCCCCCTTCAGGGGTTCTGTCCTTTTTGGGGGCAATGCTAAAGCTATAATAATGGAGCTACAAGAGAGTGGGAGATCCCTTAAAGATGTCCACTCCATGTACCACTCAGGCCAAAAACCCAAGCAGACTTTTCATCGCTCTCAGAAGAGGTGGAATAGGCAGAACCAGGGCAGATGACAGGGCAAGCATCGTGCCACCAGTTCTGGTACCCAGACTCCTCAGGCAAGTCCCAAAAGGCTGGTAGCGGCGGCCCTTCACTCTGCATCCTGACTCTAGGGGGAGCCCCTCCACCTCCTCCCATCTTTCTAGAGGAAACAGTGGGGGGAAGGTTCACCTCCATCTGGAAGGGTGGAAGGCAATAACCACAGATGCTTGAGTACTCCAGTTTGTAGCAAGACGGCACTCCATCGAGTTCCTGGACAGACCCCAAGGCAATCCGCCAGGAAGGTCTCACTACCCATCAGGCTATCAAATTCTTATCCAACAGGAAATCCTGGCTCTATTGGAAAAGTCAGCCATAGAGCGGGTTCCGCCTGGGAAGATAGGAATGGGATATTACTGCCACTTCTTCCTGGTGCCCAAAAAGACGGGAAATCTGAGACGCATTCTAGACCTCAGTCTCCTCAGCCTCTTCATGGAATACAAAAGGTTCCACAAGCTAACCCTCCAGGGACTCTTACCCCTGCTCCAACAGAATCAATGGCTGTGCTCACTGGACATGCAGGATGCTTACTTGCACATTCCAATCCTCCCGGCCCACTGCAGTTTTATGAGATTCTCCATCAAGTAAAACCTTTAACAGTTGAAGGCCCTCCCTTTTGGCCTCTCTTTGGCACCTCGGGTTTTCTCCAAGTGCCTGGGGGTGGTGGCTGCAGCCCTGCGCCGCAAGGGGATTTATGTGTTCCCTCACCTGGATGACTAGCTATTGTCAGCACCATCTCAGGACAGTCTGATGGATTCTCTTTCCACCACCCTGGGCCTTTTCTCCAGACTTGGCATCGCTGCTAACTATCCCAAGTCTCAGCTCTCACCCTCCCAGCATCTTCAGTTCATTGGATTGGTGCTGCATACGATCCTGGGCAGGGCCTTTCTACCTATGGACAGGGCGGAAACCTTGATTCAGCAAGCTGTGTTGGTGTCCTTCTCCCATCGGACCACAGCGCGCTGTATCCTCCGCCTGTTGGGTCTCATGGTGACTGCAATACCCACAGTCCCTTTGGCCAGACTGCATATGAGGGTGACTCAGTGGTCCCTCCAGGTTCAGTAGGATCAACACATGGACGACATGGACCACAAGGTCTTACTCTCCAACAGTTTGAAGAGGGATCTCCTCTGGTGGCAAGATCTATCCAATCTTTCTCTGGGAATTCCCTTCCATCCCCCCCCCCATGACCCTCATGACAGACGCCTCGGGCCATGGTTGGGCAGTCCACCTGGGTGACCGTCTAACTCAGGGGACATGGTCTCCCCTAGAGGAGTATCTACATATAAACATTCTGGAGATGAGGGCTGTGCTCCATGCTCTCCAAGCTTTCCAGTCTCTCTTACTTCCAGGAACCTTCTGATCCAGACCGACAACACGGCAATGGTCTGGTACATCAACAAACAGGGAGACACCCAGTCGTTACCCCCCCCCCCCACGGAGGCGATGTGGGTGTGGTACTGGGCAGTTCAGCACAGCTTGTCATTGATAGCAGTCCAACGTTCCAGGAGTTCACAGCGTCCTGGTGGACAGTCTCAGCTGAACAGTCACACAGGCTCTCAAGTGGGAGCTAAAGCAAGAAGTAGTGAAAGATCTCTTCCTTCAGTGGGGTCAGCCAGAAATAGATCTATTCGCCTCCCCATCCAATGCAAAACTACCCAACTTTTGCTGGCTTGTTCCCAGGCATGGTGTTTTTTGGCAAGATGCGCTGTCTCTTTCCTGGACAGGGAGATTTTTATACGCTTTCCCTCCCTTTCCTATTCTACAGAAGGTTCTGCTGAAACTACAGGCAGAGGGGACCCACATGATTCTTATAGCTCCTCTTTGGCCTCAGCAGATTTGGTTCCCTCTGCTGCAACAGCTGACGTTGGAACCCCCGGTACCTCTTCCTCTCTCCCATGACCTTCTGTCTCAGGAGCAGGGCAGCCTGGTGCATCCGAGCGTCAAGTCTCTCCATCTGCATACATGGCACCTTTGGACATAGCCGTCTCACACTTTGGCGCCTCCACTAGATCCACGTATACTATGAAATGGAAGAGATGTTCTATTTGAGCTACAGCCAAAGGCTTGGACACTTTTTCTTGCTAGGCTTCCTAGGTCCTCGAGTACCTCTTGCACTTGTCTGATTCGGGCCTCAGCCATTCCTCGCGTAAGGTCCACCTCTCTGCGGTTTCTGTCTTCCGATGGAGGGCAAATCCCTCGCTCAGTTGGAGGTTTCCAAAACCTTCCTTAAGGGGATCCTTCACCTTAAGCCTCTGGTCCGTAATCCGGTTACCCCCTGGGATTTGAATTTTGTTTAAGAGAAACTTACTTTGCCCCCTTTTGGGCTGGCAGGAAGTTGCAACATGTGTTATTTGTCCTGGAAAACACTCTTTTTAGTCGCTATTACTTCAGTTCGAAGGATTTCAGAGCTTCAGGCCCTTGTTTGTAAGGAGCCATATTTGATTTTTCACGGAGACCGGGTGACTCTGTGGACTAACCCTTTCTTTCTTCCGGAGGTAGTCTTGGAATTTACTTTGAACCTGGATGTTCAGCTGCTGGTATATTACCCAGAATATTCCTGTGGGGGAATGCCTCTTGCACAATTTAGACATGCACTGGATTTTGAGATATTACATCTCTAGGACCAAAGAGGCTTATAGGTCTTACCAGTTGTTTGTGGCCTTCACACCCAAATGTCATGGCAAGGCCATTTCCAAACAGGATTTGTCTAAATGGTTGGCTAACTCCATCTTGTACATTTATCAGAAGTACAAGAAGCCCCTTCCGGGGGATGTGAAAGGCCACTCAACTCTGGGCATGGCTGCTTCGACGGCCTTCCTGAGTAACATGTTCCCTGCAGACATTTTCACAGCAGCCACTTGGTCTTCCGTCCATACCTTCACCAAGCATTGCAGTCTGGACATCGCCTCTCTAGGCGCAGACCCAGTTTCGGCCTCGCAGTTCTGCAAGGCAGCCTGTCCCAAACAGACCTCTAGTTGGCAGATGCTTCTTCCTCCTGGAACTTAGTCTCCGACTCGTGTTTTCTTTGCTTGGTATTCAGTCCTGTATGTGAAGACCTACTGCAGGAACCCTCTCAAAGTAAGATATAACAGTTACGTAAGAACTTACTGTAACAGTAGATCTTCAAGAGATGTTCCTGCAGTAGGTCTCCATTTCCCTCTCACCTTCTCCAGGCTCCTGTATTTTCATCTTTTCCTTTCCCAGGGCTTCATTTTAGTAGCTCAGGGCTTCAGGAGTTTCTACTCCTTTCTCCTGTTTCCGAGAGAACTGGAGGGCAGGCATGGGGAGAACTGGAGGGTGGGCGTGGGGACTGCCCTTACACACAGTCACACCAACATCCTGTCATGTGACGCCAGGGGTGGTCCCCCACTATAGATTGCAAGCTAGAAGTTTGCCGTGCTGTCCTGACACCGGGGAGCACAGTCCTATATGTGAAGACCTACTGCAGGAACCTCTCTCAAAGATCTACTGTTACGGTAAGTTCTTGCGTAACTGTTATTTAATAACTAACATCACATACAGTATAAAAATGTCACATCACACAAAGTGTACATGATTACAAAAGAACTGACATTAGTAATAAATAGATGATCTCAATATTTCAGACCTTCATCAAGTAACATCAAAACAATTGCAAACTGTCAATAATTCTAAATGTTCCTGCAGTTTCTTCTTGAAAATGCTTGCTTTCAGGTCAAAATCCATTCCCAATTCATGTGCATTATTTATTATTACAGGACCATAATAGGAAAATGAATGTCCACAGCCAGTTTTGATTTGGTTCAAAATTTCACAAAAATTTGGATTTTATACTGTTACCAATATGTTTTTTAACACCATTGGTGTCCCTGTGTTTAGAGTTTTCTGTGTTAAAATGAAAGCTGCATATCGAACCCTGTACCTTGGCGGTAGAGTTCCGAACCATTGATATATATTGCAATGGAGTTCCATTTGTTTTGAATTATTTGAAGATATAACTGCATTATTGAAAGTAACGTAATACTGTTAGAATATTGTTTCCGGTAAATTATACAATAAAATTGAGTTATATTCTAAAGTTGGATGAAGGATCTGTTTTGCAGTAGTCTTTTTAACATCCGTTGTTAAACTGTTTTGATTACTGCATAAATATCCCAATTTATTATTAATCTTTTTTGTGAGCTTAGATCTTCCTGGACTGTATCTTCACCATTGATTCATACTGTTGACTTCTGGACCACAGGCGCTAGGACCCTGCGGGAGCCAGAACTTTTCTGGAGGGTCAGTGCTGAAGTAGGCTGCATGCATGTGCGGCACCGTGAGACTAGCTTGCGCTGCAGGGCTTACCTCAGTTCCCTTTCTCCAAACGTCCAGTGCTCTTCAGTGACGTCATCGCTCGCTTGGTGGGAGTCAGATCTTCATGTCTATATGACAACAGTGTTCAGTTCATTCCGTTGTAGTTGATTTACAGCTAATGTTTGTTTTTGTGTTAGTTTGGTTTTAAAAAAAAACTCTCCTGAGTTTCTCTCAGCCCTACTGAACAATGGCCTAAGACCATCGACAGCAATGGTGAAGGTAGGGCTCTTCTTCAGGCATGCGGCTCCTGGAGTGGGGCCATGTCCAGTCCACTTACCTTGCTGAGGGAGGGTTCTGATGATGACCAGTCCTGTGTTCAGGAGGGAGGACAGCCTTCTCGTAAACCCAAAAAGAAGCGGGCCCATTCCCGATCCTGGTTGGGGACCCAGCGCCGCTCAACCTCAAGTTCTTCCTCTTCCCATCAGAAGGGGAAGAAATTGTACCATTCGAGGTCGCCCTCTGGTAGGACTGCCATGAGGTCTTCTAGGTCTGGGAGCAGGAGGCTGTCCCAGGCACCACCAATATCCCCAGTGACTTCTGCTCGCGGTCATTCAAGGTCTCGGGCCTGGAGCCCCTCTCTGTCCTCTTGTGGGGATTCCAGTGGGCAGTTGCACTACTGGGCAGTTCTTATGGAGCAGTGGGTACGACATCTGGCTGGTTTGCCCCTTCCTGCGGAACCAGTTCCGGGCCCCTCGGGACCGGGGACACTTGTGATGAGTCAGGACATTCTAGCCATTTAGAGCATTTGGCTCTGTCAACGGATCCTAATCTCTTTTCAGTAACTGCACCTCCGACATTGGTGCCAGTAGCTGTACCCCCTTGTAAAGTCACTCACTGTCTTGGGATCGGCACAAGTACCTTCTCCGGGCACCTCAGTGCCCTCTAGACCTATGTTGCAGGCTGTGCTGGGTTTGGAGCTTGGTTCAGGTCTCTTTGGGCCTTTCCGGCACCACGCCTGGTGCCACACCTGATGATGCCCGCGACATTGAGGAATCTGTTGGTGCTGTGCTCAGTCTCGTCAGCAGCGCCAGCCCTGGCACTGGCTCCTCTGCTAGTGGCAGTGTCACCCACTGGTTTGGGCATCCCTAGGTCCAATCCTCTCCCAGCTCCTCTTTCCAGAGAGGAGTTGGAGGGGGATGAGTCTGACCCTAATCTCATTATTTCTGAGGGCCGTGACGATGACTCCTTTTACAGCCTGGAAAACCATGCTGTGGGGATTACAGTAGAGGAGGGGGCCCAGGGTTAAGGTAAGGGAAGGTATTGATGATGGAAGAGCAGTAGGAGTGGACGGGGACAAGTCAGGCACAGAGAGCGTTAGGGGAATGGGCAAGGCAGGGGAGGAGGCTGGGGGTGGAGTAGAGGATATAGTTTGAGATGCAAATGTGTAGGGCACGGTGGACTCTCGTAGCAGGTACAAGGAAAGAGATTGGGGAGGGAAAGAGAAATGAAGAGGGGAGTGTACTAGTGCTGGGTGATTCCATATTAAAAGGGGTCAAATGGGGGAGCAAAGGTGAAAGACATAGTCGCATACGGGTAGAGTCTATACCTGGGTTGATGGTGGTTAAAGCAGGACAAATCATTCTTAAGTGCACAGAGAGGGGAAGGCACAAACCACATGTGGTGGTGCATATGGGTTTGAACGACTTGGCAGATGAAAAGGTAGAGGTGGTAAGGGAGAGGCTCAAGAAACTGGGAAAGTTGTGTGAGGAGGCAGGGAAATCAGTGTCCTTCTTGGAGATACTTCCAGTGCCCAGGGCAAGTATGGTGAGGAAGGGTAGGATAGATGAGTTCAACAATTGGCTGGGAAGATGGAGTCAGTCCAGGGGGTACAGGTTAGTGGGAGGCTTGGGCAGGGTCTAAGACAATAGAGATCTGTATGCAGGGGACAGATTACATTTGAGCAGGATGGGGCAGGGGGTGTTAAAACAGGGTTTAGAGAGTACATAGCAGCAAAGGTAAATTTAAACAAGGCGGGGGGGTGAATGGGAGGCTGGCAGGAGTGGTCTCCGGAGAGGGGAGACAAACGGGCTTACTCCACGTACAAACGGTTGGAATCAGGGAGGGATCAAAGGGTGGGGTTGAGAAGGGTGGGAAATGGGGTGAGGGATTATCTTGGTGGGTTGTCTCCCTGAATGCAAGAAGCCTGGGGAATAAAACCGCAGAACTACAGGCTCTACTGTCAGAGGGGTTGGTGGACATAGCGGCCATCACAAAAACATTAGCTAACCAATACCAGGACTGGGACCTGATGATACCAGGGTATAGGATTTACAGGAGGTATGGGGGAAAAGGGAAAGGGGGAGGGGTAGCGATGTACATGAAGGAAGGGATAAAGTGTGCAAGGGAAGAGGGGAAGAAGGGTAGGACAGAGGTCTTGTGGTTGCAATTCCAGGACATGAAGAGTAGGATTCTCAGGATGGGGGAGGTATACAGGTCACTGGCTCAAGGGGAAGACCTGGACAGGGAGCTGGCAGAACAAATTAAGAAGGTGTGTGGGAAAGTTAACACAGTGATTGTGGGGGACTTCAGTCTACCAGGAATGGATTGGGGTACCCCAGCCACCTTGAGTGCTTGGGAGCAAATACTCCTGGATGCCTTCCAGGATTGCTTCCTGGCACAGATGGTCACTGAGCTGAGTAGATTGGGGAATACACTGGATCTAGTACTGACCAACGGGGAGGCTGTAAGGGAGGTGGGGGTGGAGAACCCACTGGCAGGGAGTGACCACCACTCTGTGTGGTTCACACTGAACATGAGCAGAGAAGTGATGGGTACAGGGTTGACTTCAGACAGGCTGATTTTGGTAGGATGGGTGAAATCTTAGGGGGGGCACCTGAAAGGAATTCGGCCACACTGGGATGCAAACCAGAAATGGGAAAAGATCAAATTGGGGATTGTGAAGGCTACTGAGATATATACCAAATTGCAGAGCAAAAGGAAGGGCTAAGGAACTGAGCTGGCACCCCCCAACCCTCCTTTTCACTCTTTTTCCTCCATCTGTGTACTAGTTATCCGAATTAGCTTTAAAAGCAGGAGAGTAGCATTAAATAAATAATTTAGCAAAACTGAAAAGTTTCACTATCTGATATGTAAGTAATCTGTCCATCTATAGATTTTTTGATTGATAACCTTAGACAGAAACTTGATAATTGGTGCTAGTAATTGTAAAAAGGTTCTAATTCTTTATTTTTGTCTACACCCTAAATTTAACCTGTGCTTATAATAATATCTAATATAGCCCCTTTTAGGGTAGAGTAGAATTTATTGAACAGAAAAGATTAATAGGTCACATAGTTTGGTTAGGTAGCCCTTGCAGCTGTTGTAAATTAAAGTACTGATAGGTTCTATGATATATTTTTAGTAATATGTTCATTATTTATGAATTCTTGATTTTTTATACATTGTAAAAATGGAAAATCATGCTGAATATCCTGACAAGTATCATTAGTAGATATGTTTGAAATGTCATTTAGAATGCTGAGATAGTTATGTGTTGTGATGGATATTTATTGCTAGGTGTAAGAATTAAGTTTTGATAAGCTCTTGTTAGGAGAATCAAAACATTACTGCCTCTTTAAATATAATTAACAGAGCACTAGAGAATCAGCTGTATTTGAATGAAATGATAAGTGATGTCATCAGCCTGGCAACCAATGAATAATGTGAACAGAGAACTCTGGGCCGTGCCCCCTGAGGAAGGCTAAGAGCCGAAGTGCTGGGGCTAGCATTCATGTTGTAATTCCACAGCGTTTTGAGTGTAATCAGTGAGCTGCTGTTCAAGTTTGATTTTTAAATAAACAAAGCAGTTATCACCACAGAAAGTTTCTCTGTCTCCTTGGACCTTGGATGTTGGTACTGAGTGGCGTCTGACTAGCTGTGCCATGATGATGGCTAACTATAGTCACTCTCTAATGGGATCCTTTGATGTAGTCCTCCCTCACCTCCATCCTGAGCAGTGGCTGGCTGTGGAGCTCATCCTACGAACATACGAAACTTCCAGCAGATATAGGCCATATGGCCTATCAAGTCTGCTCACACCTGTGTAGCCCTTGTCCTGGATGCCCTGGCCAGTCAGGGGTACGGAGACCAAGGTCAATCTGTGGCTAAGCACTAGCTGCTGATAACCTTGGACACGGGTGAGTCTTGCACCTGTGCAGTGGCAGCAGCTGTCTGTGTGTGTCACAAGGCCTGGCTGCATTTCTTCACCCTTCGCAGCGGACACCCCGCATAAGTTGGCTGATGTCCCATTTCTGTGTACTGACCTTTTTGGCCCTGGGGTGGAAGGACATCTCACCCAGCCTGAGAAGTCTGATGCCCCCTTTAATTCTGTGACTTCATCCCAGAAGAACAAAAAGAAGAAGCCTAAGAAACAAGCTTTCTAGTACTGGTCCTTTCATTTGCAACCTCCCTGGCAGCTGACCCAGCAGGGGCAGTTCCAGGCCTGGCACCCAAAGCAGAAGTCTGGGAGCCATGGTCTGAAAAAGAAGGGGGGGGGCAGGGGTAGTGATGTCCCTCTGGCAGCAGCTACTGGTGCCCCTGCAAAAGCTACCTAGTAATGCGTTGGGGGGGGGGATGGTCCCTCCACCTGTTCTGTCCCCAGCTGCTCTCCCGATTGGAGGCCAGATACATCACTTCTTGCCACACTGATTCGCTATCACAATAGACAAGTGGGTATTGAACATAGTGGGCAGAGAATTGGCCTCTGGACTTTGAGGGCTCTACTACCATACCACCTGCATGCACCTCAAGAGTCCGGGGTGTCTCGGGACACACTGCCTGCCTTAAGGGTGGACATCGCACAGCTTCTTGCAAAAGGAATGATTGCCCTTGTCCTGGATGCCCTGAGCAGCCAGGATTACATGTCCAAGTACTTCCTCATCCTTAAATGGATGAGGGGCTGGCACCCCATACTGGATTTGCAGGATCTGAACCACTTTGTGCAGAAATGCAAGTTCTGGATGGTCACTCTGAGCCAGAGTATACAATCCCTGGAGCAAAACATGTGGTTTTGCTCTCTGGACATTCAGGATACATTTTTCCACATTCCCATTCAAGGGACCCATGCTGGTACCTCAGGTTCTGCGCGGAAGGGGTCCTGTACCAGTTCCAGATCATGCTGTTTGGCCTCTACTCCACACCCAGGATCTTGAAATGCATGGCAGTGTTGGTGGCCCACCTGTGGTGCCTCTGGGTCAGCATGTGCCCCTACCTTGATGACTGGCTGATAGCTGGTCCATCCAGAGATCCACAGAACTAGCTCTCCAGACTTGCCAAGACTTGGGCCTGTTAATCAATTTCAAACTGCTACCAAAGAGGTGATCAAGTTCATTGTGGTTAGACTCCCTGCTGCCCAAGGCCGGCCTCCCTAGGGACTGGGCGTTGGATCCTACCTCCTTTGCCCGATCATTTCTGGTTGGGCTATTGCATCCTGCTCAGGATTTCCTGCTGCTGCTGGGGTACATTGCGTCCTGCACCAACATGGTCCATTGGGCCCACTGCTGGATGTACCACGTTCAGTGGGAGCTGGGCCACCAGTGGTCCCAGTGCCCTGGCCACTTGGACCAGTCAGTCATAGTGATCCAGCTGATGTGGGATGCCATCCAGTGGTGACTAGTTCCAGAACACTGGGAGGAAGGAATCCCATTTGTCTGCCCAGAACTGTCATGCTCATAACTGATGCATCTATGTTAGGGTGCACACCTGGGAGACCACAGAGCTCACAGCGTCTGGTCACCCAGGGAGTCCCATCACCACATAAATATGCTGGAGATCCATGCAGTGCACTTGACTGACATAATTCACTTCACTAAGTCATGCATGTCCAGATGGAAAACACCATGACTGTGTTCTACCTGAATAGACAGGGCAAAAAGGGCAGAACACACTCCCTTCTGCTTGTGTCGGGAGACACCTGGACCCTCATGCACAGCTTAGGTGCAGATTTCTTGGCAATCTATAATGTGGAAGAGAACAGTCAGCTGACAGACACTCTCAGCCAGGTAGGAGAGACATTGTAGGAGTAGTCTCTGAATCAGGAGGTGGTGAACCATCTGTTCTCTCACTGTGGCATGCTCTCAGTAGAGTTGTTCATACTGAGGCTGTTTTGTGCCCACCCTCCACAATCCTGATGGAGGATGCCTCCATGAGGCCCTGGATCTTGGGCCTCGTATAGACCTTTCCGTCCTTCCCCTGATCCACAAGGTGATGTCCAAGGTCCAGAATGACAAGGCATGGATGACCCTGATAGCTACTGACTGGCGTCAGCAGTTCTAGAATCCAGATCTTCTCAGCCTCAGCAGCAGGTCTCTGCAGTGACTGCCTCTCCACCCAGACTTGTTGACCAGGCTTCAAGGGATGATCCTGCTCCTGGACCTTCACTCCCTGCACCTCACAGCCTGGTTCCTGAGTGGATAAAGTTCCAGGACTTGGATCCCTCAGAGGATCTTCTCCATGATCTTCCTGGACTGAAGTCTTCACCATTTATTCATACTACGGGGTTCAAGCCGGAGACATTAGGACCCTGTGGGAGCCAAGAATCTTGAAGAGGGCTGGCGCCGTGGTAGAATGGCGCATGCGTGGCACCAAGGATTAGCTCTCACTTGTGTAGGCTACTTTGGCGTTGATCGTCCAACCGCCTCAGTTCCTTTTTTCCTGCCATTGAGTGCGCTTCAGTGATGACGTCGCTCACCCGCCAGGTGTCAAAACGTCATGTCTATACTACAGCAGCTTAGTCGTTCAGTTCATTTTAGTATATAATTTGATAAGTCTCTTTGTTGTTTTAAAAAAAGAAGAGACTTTTCTCTTAGCCCTACCCCATCAATGGAGTTGACCATGGACTGTCTTGGTGATGGTAGGGATGCTTCTTTGGAGGGCTGCTCTGGCAGCGGGGCTGTGTTCAGTCCACCACCCTCTCAGGAGAGGGGGGTCCAGCTACAGACATTCCAGTGTTCGGGTGGACGGACAGTCCTCCTGTAGACACAAAAAGAAGCGGGCCTGTTCCCAATCCAGGTCAGGGACCCAGCGCTGCTCAGCTTCGAGTTCTTCCGCTTCCTGACAGAAGAAGAAGCTGTACCATTCGAAGTCGCCCACTGATATGTCTGTTAGGGAGTCTCTGGTAGTCAAGAGCGGTAGGCCCACCCAAGTCCCTTCTGGTTCCCCGGTGGCCTCCGTTCTTGACAGCCTGGACTCTTGGCATCAGAGCCCCTCTCTGTCATCTAGCAGGGTTTCCAGTGGGCAGTTTCTTCACTGGGCCGCTCTTATGGAGCAGTGGGTATATCATCTGTCTCATCTGCCCTTTCTTTAGAACCTTCAGGTCTGGGGGCCGCTGGGCTATGGACAGGGCCTTCAAGGCAGGATGCACGCTCGGTGCCGGTGACGGAATCCCTTTCCTCACCGGTACTGGCACCTCCAATGCTAGTTTCACGTGTCCCCCACTCTGTTTCTTCGCAGGGGCTGGCACTGGTACCACTTCTGTCTTCCTCTTTTTCCAGGTCTGGCAGGCTTCCCCGGGTGCCATTACTGGGCCCTTTGGTGCCACGTTTGGCGCTGGGATCTTTGGGGCCACATGTGGGGCCAGGGCCTTCGGGGCCGCATGAGGCACCGGGTGCTTCGGTGCTGGTCCTGATGTCGATCCTGGTGTCGCCTGCCTGTCCTGGAGTTTCGGCCTTATAGGGGCAACTCCTGACTTTTCCAGGGCGGATGTAGAACATGACGAGTCCAATCCTGATTTCATTATCTCTGAAGATGGCAGTGATGACTCATTCTACAGTTTGGAGCAGAAACTCTCTCTCCCAGCAGAACCCCTGGTTGAAGACCTCTCCTTCCAGTCTCTTCTCAGGAACATGGGAGCAGCCCTAGCTCTGCAGACTTCTTCTGTAGACCCAGTCAGGTTCCTTCATATTCCTAATGTTCCAAAGAGTCTTACAGCTCTGATTCCCCCCTCCTTTGAGACTTTGTCTCAAGCAGTGTGGGAGAGGCCTGCTCTTACTCTTCTGTGGCTAAATCGATAGACAGGAAGAATGTCCCTCCCAAGTAGAGACCCATCTTAGCATCACAACCCATCGCAGATGCTTTGGTTGTCCTTGCTGAGAATGGCAATGCTGTTCTCCCCCAGGGAGACATCCGTGTGCCCTATCAGTAAGGAATCTCGTAAAACTGATACTTTAGGGAAACGGGCACTCACAACCGCAACCCTGGGCATGTGTATTGCCAGTTATCAGGGACATTTCTCCCAATATGAGTACATCCTTTGAAACTCTCTCAGATCTGTAGTTGAGAATCTCCTAGAGTTCAACTCCAAAAGGGAGCTTCTGCAGACTATTACTCAAGGCATTGAATCCAGTAGTCATCAGTTTAAAGCTTCCATGGATGCCTATAACACTGCCTCCAGAGCAGCTCCGTCTGGAATCTGTATCCGGCGACACTCCTGGCTTAGAACGTCAGAGTTTTCTTTTGATGCTCAACAGCAGGTCATGAATGTCCCTTTCGATGATTCTCATCTGTTTGGCCCTCAGGTAGAACAAGCGCTAGAGGCCACTCACTAAACCAGGACTTCTATTAAAACAGCCAGGCCAGCTCCTTCAGATCCCCAAAGGGGCAGGAACCATTAGCCCTTTTGCAACAGGCAGTCCTTTTGAGGAAGAGGCCGAGGAGCCCCAGGAAGACACTAGCTTCCTCATCCGCAATAGAAAATGCAGCAGAAGGCGCAAGGGCCAAAAGCGCCCAGCACGATCCTTTGAGACATTGGCCAGGTCTCACCTCAGCTGCCCGAAGTGAACCTCTTCTCAGTGGTGGGTTGTCATCTGACTCAGTTATACATCCAATGGCAGTCTATCACAACAGACAAATGGGTCCTCCGGATTATCCGGAAAGGGTACTCTCTCAACCTTTCAGAGATTCCCCACGATTGTCCAACCAAGCGGAAGCACAGTCTCTCTGCCACTCAGTCAAACCTGCTCACTTCAGAGATTCAGGGCCTACTTGACAACAGGGCAGTGGAAGTAGTTCCCTGGGAGGGACAGAACATGAGATTCTACTACCATTACTTTCTGGTTCCAAAGAAGACAGGCAGCATGGGCCCCATTCTCGATCTCAGAAAGCTGAACAGGTTTTTGTTCCGGGAAAAGTTCAGGATGGTCTCATTGGGGACACTCCTTCCACTTCTCCAGTAGCACGACTGGCTGACATCCCTAGACATGCAGGTCACCTACCAGCATGTTTCAGTGCACCTAAGTCACCGCAAATGCCTCTGTTTTGTGGCCTTGGGACAACATTACCAATTCAGAGTTCTGCCCTTTGGGCTCTCCTCGGCACCTCAAGTCTTTGCAAAGTGTTTCACAATTCTCGCTGCACACCTCAGAAAGCTCAGCATTCACATCTTCCCATACCTAGACAATTGGCTACTGGCAAGCCCGTCAAGGTAGGAGACTCAGGATGCAGTTTCCACATCCTCTCAGTTTCTCACCTCCATGGGGGTTCTGCTGAACATGGAAAAGTCACAGCTTCAAGCCTCTCAGTGGCTTCTCTTCATAGGCACCCTCCTAGACACTGCCAAGGTGAAGACTTTTCTCCCAGAGGACAGGAGAAATGACATTCTCCAGATGGCTCGCTACATCAGGGAGAACACGTCTGTATGAGCTCATTCGGTGCAACAAATGTTAAGCCTCATGGCCTCATTTGTATTCACAGTACCTCTACCTCTAGCTCGTCTGCATATGAGAACCACCCAGTGGATGCTCAGCACACAGTGGTCTCTGATTTCACATCCACAGTCTTACTGCATCAAGGTGACAGAGTCTCTGACGAGGTCACGTGCATGGTGGATTCAGGAGGACAACCTTGTTCAAGGTCTCCCCTTTGCCCCACTGGAGTCTCAGATTATCATCACAACGGATGCATCTCTGCTCGGTTGGAGGGCTCACTGCCAAGATTTCCACACTCAAGGAGTGTGGACCCAGGAGGATTCTCATCTAAACATCAATGTTCTAGAGATGAGAGCAGTCTTGCATGCTGTTCAAGCCCTAGAGGAAGTCCTCTGTCACAAAGTAATTCTCCTTCAGACGGACAACGAGGCTTTGATGTACTACATCAACAAGCAGGGTGAGGCACACTTCTACCCCTTGTGCAGGGAGGCCATGAGAGTATGGGAATGGTGCCTCGAACACAATGCTCTGATTCAAGCGGTTTACCAGCCAGGAACTCAAAATGATCTGGTGGACCACCACAGCAGGTCAGAAACAGATCCTCACGAGTGGTCACTTGCACCAGATGTCATGCAATTGCTACAAGACGAGAGGGGCAGGCTGGACGTGGACCTTTTTTGCATCCCCACTCAATGCAAAACTGCCTCTATTCTGCTCCAGAAATCCAGAACCTGGCATTTTCTTTCAGGATGCATTATGACTGTGGTGGACAAGATGCTTTCTGTACGCATTTCCCCCTCTACCCTTAATTCAGAGGGTGCTGCTCAGATTAGAGGTACGGGGGGGGCAAGATGATTCTAATTGCATCATACTGGCCTTGACAGATCTGGTTTCCATTGATCAACAAGTTGTCGGACTGACCTCCAAGGTAACTGCCTCTGGGGATGGACCTCCTGACACAGGAACCTCCTGTCCACCCCAACCTGCATTCCCTTCATCTCTATGCCTGATTCCTGAGGAGATAGAAGTAGGCAGGTTTAAAGTTTCTCAGCAAATCTCACAGGTTCTCTTGGCAGCGCTTAAGCGCCACCAGGAAGACTTACACCGCTAAATGGAAGCGTGTCTCGCTATGGTGTGCTAAGATCCCTTTAGATCCATTCCAGTTTCCACCAAATAAAATGTTGAAGTACCTGTTAGACCTTTTGAATGCAGGACTGCAGTATTCATCGGTGAGGGTACACCTCTGCACACTTTCTGCCTATCATGAGCAAGTCCAGAATATGTTTCTGGCTCAACTTCCTCAAAGGTTGAGATTTCTGAAAGACATTCTACACACACGGCCCCTCGGTTAGAAAGATGGTTGCTGCTTGGGATATTAATCTTGTGTGGAACATGCTCACTCATAAACCCTTTGAGCCTCTAGCCACATATACTCTAAAGTTCCTGACCTGGAAGGCCGCCTTTCTGGTGGCCATCACTTCCGCTCGCAGGGTCTCTGAAATACATACCTTTGCCAGACCCTCCATATACTGTCTTTCATAAAGACAAGGTGGTTCTCCGTACTCACCCTAAGTTCCTACCCAAAGTGGTTTCGGAATTCCACCTCAGCCAGCCATTGGTTCTCCCCACTTATTTCTCCAACTTCCAAAATGAAGGGGAATGCACCCTTCATTCCCTGGATGTTAAGAGAGCCTCATGATTCTACATTGATAGGACTGGGGACATCCATCAAGCAGAGCAACTCTGTGTCTTTCAATTTGGCCGGGCTGGGCCAGCCAGTATCTATCAGGTATATCTCTGCTTGGATAGTGGCATGTACTCACCATTGCTACTCTATGGCGCAAGTCAAGTTGGAAGGCCAGGTACATGCCCACTCGACTAGAGCAGTTGCTGTGTCCCTGGCAGAGATATGTTCGGTTCCCATTGCTGATATTTGCAAGGTGGTGACTTGGAGCTCAGTGTACACCTTTATGAAGCACTACGCTCTGGATGTCCATGCCTGACAGCATGCTTCCTTTGGCAGGACAATCCTTAATGGAATTCTGTCCTGAGTGAGCTTCGTCTCCTACCACACTGCTCAGGGGATTGGTTTTGCTTGGTAGTCTAACCCAGAAGTATGACTAAAAGATGAAGACTTTCAGTTCAGGAAGATATGAAAATTATGTACGTACCGTAATTCTTGAACTTCTTGGACAAGTCTTTACCATTTATTCATACACCCACCCACCATCCCCTGGGCTCACTCATTCTGTTCCTGGTCTTCGCTCCCTCATTGGTTGGGCTGTGAAGACATTGTTTAATTTGACCATTCTTATACGGGTCAAAAAGGTCTATCCTATGCCCTTGGCAGGTTAGGTGTTTATCTAATTTTATTTACACTGCACCTCCTCAGTAAAAACGTACTGAGGCAGTTGGAGGGTCGACAGCAAGTAGCCTACACAGGCGCAAGCTAATTTCACAGTGCTAATGCTGTATCCCAATACCTATGCCATTATCCTGAATATTTTTGGTTCTACAGGGTCCTAGCACCTCCAACTTGAACCCAGAAGTATGAATAAATGGTGAAGACCTGTCCAAGAAGATCAAGAATTACGGTAGGTACATCATTTTCATATGTGGAGGCCTCTAGAAATGAATCAACTTACAGATGCTGTGCCTTCAAATGGAAGAGATTCTCCATTTAGTGTCAGGGCAGGGGGCTGGACCCCCTTGCTTGTCCTGTGGCAAGCATCGTAAACTAAATCTGGTCCCTCTCAAACTGGGACTCCGGGCAACACCCTGAAGATGCATCTGACGGCCATGTCTGTTTAACGGGCATGGGCTGGTAAGCCAACGGTGGCACAGGAGAAAGTGGTCAGGTGCTTTTTCCAGTGCCTAGACCACTTTTCTCTCCAGTGCATGTACCACCTCCACTGTGGGATGTACTGGTGGTTTTGGCAGTGCTCATTGATAGGCCTTTGAAAGACAGCCTTCCTAGTGGCCATTACCTCTGCCAGAAGGATTGGGGAGCTCCAGGTGCTTTCGGTGGACTCTCCGTATCTGGTCTTCCGCAGGGACAAAGTCATCCATTGTGCCAACTCGAAGTTCCTCATGAAGGTGATCATCTCACTGATATATTTTACCAGTCCATCTTTGGAGGCCGACCGCAGGCTCCATACCTTGGACCTATAGAAGGTGCTCTCATATAATGTAGAGTGCATGGCTGGAGTGCGGGGACAGGATTGCCAGTGTTTGTCACCTACGCCGAAGCCGTGCCTAGCAGACCGGCAGCAAAGTTGACAGTTGAAAAGTGGATCACCTCTTGCATCAACCTCTGCTGAAGGTTGGCTGCTGGGGAGCCTCCTGTAGGGATTAGGGCTCATTCCACCAGACATACCAGTGCTTCGATTGCCACTTGCAAGGATGTCCCAATACAGGAGATCCTTAGTGTTGCCACCCAGAATTCAGCACGCACATTTATTTCCCACTACTGCATCAACCTTGAGTCACACCAGGTTGCCAGCTATAGGACCTCAGTTCTTCAATCTCTGTTCACCAAAGGATATGTGCCTTGCCCCCTCCTCCTGGAGAACTGCTAGGAGTCTGCCAGAATGCAGATAAGTGAACCATATCCATGCCTCTGGAGGAATAGTATACTCACCTGTAACCATAGTTCTAGGAGTGGTATATGGTTAACATCCACACAACCCACCTGGCCTCCCCCAGCAAGTGGCACATGGATCCTGTTTCCAGCATGTGTGATCTGATGTCATGGGGCAGAGTCAGGGGATATAGTGGTGGGAGGAGCTTAGCTTAAAGACGCCTGGCCAATAACATCATTCCAGTAGAACTGCCAGAGTGTGGATGTGAACCATATACCACTCCTAAAACTACTGTTACAGATGAGTAACCTATTCTCCAGTACTTTGTGTCTCAGTCACAGCAGTTGTCCATCAAAAACAAGACTGCAATTATTGCAGATCTTGTTGAAACGGTGGATCTGGCATGCATCACTGAGACCTGGCTGGATGAGAATTCTGGCCCCATTTTGGAGGCTTTAACTCCAGCTGGGTACTCAGTGATACACTGCCCGAGATTGGACTTGGGGTGGGGGGGGGGTGTTGTGGTCTGTTTCAAGACCGAATGTAACCTCACGAGTGTACTAGTTGAGGAGACTTAGTCATTTGAGTGTGCTGTTGTAGCAGGTATAGTTGTCGGATCACCCTCATTTATTATCCACAGATTCAGAAAGCCTTTTCGCAATTAGAGTGCGATGAAATTGCTAGATTCTTTGCTAAAAAGGTGGCTGACATCAGGGCAGTACTCCAGCCAGCACACTCTATTGGTGTTGCTTTTGATCAGTGCAAGCTCACAGCACCTCGATTTTCTTGGAGTACCTTTAGCCGTCCGGAGTTCATGGATGTCATCCGGATTATCCAGGATGTGCACCCTATGTGCTGTAGTTGGGACCCTGGACCAACTTCCCTAATTTTGGGTTGTATTGATGTCATCGGTCCGGTCCTAGCGCGGATAGTCTGGTGCTCCGTGGAATCTGGAGAGTTGCCTAGCTCCCTGAAAGAGGCGGTGGTGACACCTCTCTTGAAGAAAGCTACCTTGGACCCGGACTGCCATGCAAACTTCAGACCCATCTCGAACCTCCCCTTTTTGGGAAGGTGATTGAGAAAGTAGTGGCAGCACAACTGGAGGACCATTTGACCGTCCATGACATCTATGAACCACTCCAGTCCAGTTTTCGAAAGAGACACAGTACCGAGACAGCACTGGTTTGGGTGCTCAATGATCTCCTGATGACTAGAGATTGGAAGAGCCATTCCATCTTGGTTCTTTTAGATCTCTCATCAGCATCTGACACCATGGACCACGGGGTGTTGTTGGGTCATCTGTGGTGCATCTGTGGACTGTCGGGAATGGTCCTCAAGTGGTTTACATCGTTCCTCACGTGTAGAACACAGAGAGTGGTATCTGGGTTTTTTTTCTTCAGGCCCTACTTCTCTGTCATATGGGGTACCTCAGGACTCTGTGCTTTCACCCATGTTGTTTGCGGTGTTTATGCTACCCATCGGAGACATTGTAGGAAGGTATGGGCTGAGGTTTCACTGCTATGCTGGTGATACCCAGCTTTACCTCTCTTTCGCACCTGACCAGGTTGGAGCTGTCTCAGTCTTTAATAACTGTCTGAATGAAATCCAGAAGTGGATGGATTCCAGTTGGCTGAAGTTGAACTCAGAAAAAACTGAGGTGCTGGCTGCGGACCTGGGTTGCCAGATAGAGGGGTTGGTTCATCTTCAGGAATTTTTCTCGGTGGTGTTTCACTCCCGACCACTGAACGGGTGCGTAACCTGGGGGTAATTTTTGACGAGGGACTGACCCTGCATTCGTCGGTGTCAGCTGTCATCAAATCTTCCTTTTTATCATTTTTGGAATATCGCCAGGATTAGGCATCTGGTTCCATCTGACGACCTTCCTACACTGGTCCATGCCTTTGTGTCCTCATGCTTAGATTACTGCAACTCCCTTTACCTAGGGCTTCCTGGGGTAGAAATCCATCGCTTGCTGCTAGTGCAGAATGCAGCGACCCGGCTTTTGATGGGATCTGCTCGATCCTGTCATATTTAGCCAGTGCTGCGCGATCTGCACTGGCTGCCAGTATAGTGACGGATCACCTTTAAAGTCGGCTTGCTGACTTTTAAAGCCCTACACAGACTGGGCCCAGATTACCTGAAAGAGCTCCTGGTCCCCTATTGCCCTGAACGATCACTCTGCTTAGCCAAAGAGGGGTTGCTAGAGATTCCAAGGGTATGTTTCAAATCATTTTGGGCAAGAGCGTTTATGTATGCAGCCCCTACACTTTGGAATTCTCTACCCCGTCGGCTACGGGAGTGCACAACTGTGGAGGGATTCAAGCAATCTTTAAAAACGTGTTTGTGGTACCAGGCATTCAGAAATTGAGTTTTTCTGTTTTCTTTAAGTGCATTGTTATTTTAATGTTAATTTTACTGATGTTTGTTCTGTTTTAAACTGTTCCTGCTTTTTAAAGTGTGAGGTGCCCTGGTTACAGATAAGGCACCATATAAATAATTTTTATTATTATTTATTATTTTATTATTGTTCCAGGACCTGGGTATTATGGTCAATGAGCAGAAGTCTGTTCTCACTCCTGTCAATGATTCCAGTACATTGAGTAGCACTGGACATGGCTGTAGACAGTGCATTCCTGCCCCTAGACTGAGCTGAGGTGCTGATTGCTCAGGCCCATCTCATACACAGAAGTCACTCTCCATCCGCCAGGACTATGCGCCACCTCTAGGGCCTTATAGCAGCTGCCATTTTGACAGTCCCATTAGCACATCTACATATATGAATCCCGCAGTGGATTCTTTGGGTGCAGTGGCACCAACTGACAGATAAGTTGATGCATATAATCCTCTTCCAAAACCCCCTTACAACATCTCTACTGTGGCAGATGGAACCCCTGCTCCTACTGCAGGGCGTCCCATTCTTTTCCCCAACTCCACAGCACATACTCATGACAGATGCCTCTAGGAAGGGATGATGGGGTGCCCACATGGGCCTGTACCAGACCCAGGGATTGTGGACAGATTACCACATCAATGATCTCCCCTTGTCAGTCTTCAACCATACATTACTGCTTGGGTTAGCCTGGGCGTGCTACCTCTCGGGAGGTTTTTTTTTTTTTTGTCTCGGCTCAACGGCACCACCCTCGGGGATGACGCATCACGCCATGCACCCAGGGCGGCCGTTAGGTCCGCCGACCTCCTCCATCTCAGTCCTGTTTCTCCCACCGCCGAGGCTGCACTGCTGCGAGTAGCGATAGTTCTTCGGGTTTTTCCCCAATTAAGACTCCTCGTGTCTTCTCAGACATTCACTCGACGCCGTATACCGGTAAGACCGTTCTTTTTATTTCTATTCTGTGGCGCCGAGTGCTTTATCTCTTTTTTTCCTCATTTAGTTCGCATCATGTCCGGTTCGGGAGCAAGGCGTAAATCGAAGGCGGGCCGCACCCCTATGCATCAGTGTTCCTGTGGCCGGCATTTCTCCGTCTCGGACCGGCATGATGTCTGTCTCCGTTGCCTGGGACCCAACCATGACATGGACGTGTGCGATGCTTGTTTCTCCATGGACCGTCGTGTCCTCGAAGTCCGCACGTTCAAGCTCGGCAAGACCCCGCCAACTCGGGGATGGCGTCGCTCAAGGGATTCCCAGGTAAGGTCTCTGAGCCCTTCCCGGGTCCCCTCCGGCCTTCTCTGATCCCGGAGGAGGGCTTCCTCCTCTTCTCTTGCAAGAGAAGCTTCTTTCCACGGTGTCGGGGGAACATCGTGGTCCCCGGGGCAGACGGGGACCGCCTCGGCAGTCACCTCCTCGGAGGTGCAGGCTCCCCAGTGTCGAGCCCACGATTTCTGGGCCTGGCACCCGGCGGCCTCAGCGCCGTCCTCGCGCTCTTCGGATCCGATGCGCCTGCGGTGCCCGTGATCAAGACGGTGCCGCAGGCGGTGCCGCCTTGGCCTTCGGCACCGCCGCGGCTGGTGGCCCAGTCTCTGCTCTAGCGGCGCGGGTTGGGTTCCAGCGTCGGGCGGGCGCCATGGCCTAACTGGTGCGGCAGGGGCCAGGACCAGGCCTGGCTGCTCGTGAGTGGGTGGGGGTTGCCGGCGCCGTCTCGGCACCGGGCGCCCGTTACATGGGCGCCCGTTGCACCGAGGACCCCTGGGGTTGCCAGCATTGAGGTTCTGCTGGTCTCGTCTTCTTCGGAGGCCAATGACTCGGATGTGGACCCATCCTGGCACCCTGACTTTTCAGGGTCAGGGTCCCCGGTGGCACTGGGTGCTAGGCGGCGCAGTGGGCCCCTTCCACTGTCCCCACTCCTGTCCTCCCCTGAGGGTCCCTGGGCTAGGGGTGGCCCTGGGTCCCAGGGGGGTGATGTGGTGGAGACTGAGGAGGCTCCCCCTCCTAGGGGTCCTGTGACAGCTGCCCTCCCTGGTGCTGTTGCCCCTCTCGGGATGGGGGAACACTGCGGTCGAGGAGGAGGGCTCTCTCGGAGTCCGAGGGGTTGAGGGGCAGGGGACGGGTGCCCCGGTCTCCCCCGGCCACCTCTTCTGGGGTGGCTAGGAGCGAAGGCCGAACCCCGCCTCTTCCCTCTTGGGCCCGGCGTTCTTCCGTGGCGTTGCTAGACTGCCCTTCTGGACCCATGCAGTCCCGGTTCACAGGAAGTTCCCCTCAGGCTCTTCCAGGCATCGCATCCTCAGGGTCTCGTCTTGCGGCCTGGTTTGTTGTCCGGTATTCCACCTGCTCGGGCTCCGTTCCCCGGATTTCAGAGCCCTGGCAGAGGTCAGTTGCCTCTTCATAGGTGCCCTTCTCCAGTACCTCTGCATCCACCCCCCGCTCTTCCAGGCCATGTCGGTCCTATGGGGCCGTTATCCTGGGAGCAGTTCAGAGGTTCTGCGGCTGCCTTCCCCTCATACGTTAGATACATGCATGAGCGGGTCTTTCGACTCTCCCCACCGCCGCAGGAATCTTCTGGACATTCGAGCTCTCCATCATCCTCGTCTTCCTCCTCTGAGGAAGAGGAACCTCTTGCTCACCTTTCTTCTGACGCTGATTTCACTGAATATCAGCGATTTCTCTCGAGGATGGTGGCAGATCTTCGAATCTCTTACATTCGACGAGACAATACCGAATGGGAGACGCATGAATTCCTTGGAGAATTCAGTGCCCAGCACCTGGTGGTACCTTCCTGACCTATCCCCTTCCAGGAGGCATCTATCCATTCCTGGCAGTCGCCAGCCGCCCTTTCTCCAGCCCCGGCAGACTGTCGTCGAAGGTATTGTGCCCCCTCTGAATCTCTGGGTACCCTTCCCAACCTGTCCTCGGGTTTGGTATGTCTAGAAACTCCTTCCGGGTGCCGCCGCCTGACGCATGACCGCCCACCAGATTCGGATTCCCTACAATTCGACCGGTGGGGGCTAAGAGTGTTCTCTTCTTCTCGTGCGGTAGCTTGCATTGCATCACATCAGGCTCACCACGCTGCCTACAATCGGCATCTGTGGTCGATGCTCTCCCAGCTCCTAGCATCAATGCCTGATATGGAGCAAACCAGACAGGCTATTGCCCTCTCCGCTATAGGCCTGGAGCTGGCAAGACACAAGCAGGAGATCTTATGACGCCAATGAGGTGGCGTCCAGGCTCTGCGGGACAGCGATCTGCATTAGGCGGACTGCATGGCTTCGCTTATCAAGGTTGTCACCCTGGTCCGCGTAGGGTGATGCTGCTCTGCTCGGGGACCCTGTCTTTTTCTCCAGAGCTAGGAGACTTTTTCAGGGGCTTTCTCCGTCTCCCCGTCCTCGGGAGTCACCTCCTAGCTCTTCTCCCACTTAGGCTTCCCTTGTGTTAGCCAGGGTCTTCCCCTTCTGTTCCTTACCAACAGAAGGCTGGGGGTCTTGTTCCCTCAGGGTTCTACCCCCCCCTTTTTCGTCAAGGGGAAGGGGGCTTGGTACTCACCTAGAGTAATGAATGGTGAAGATTGACAAGGAAGATATGAAATTACGCACTCACCGTAATTTCTGATCTTCTCTTGTATCTTCACCATTCATTACTGATACCCACCCACCTTCCCTCAGTGGCCTCCTTCTGTATGCCTCCCTCCCGCCTCGTTCCTCTCTCTCCCCTTGGCCTTTATGCCAAAAAATAATCTATTTTTCCCCATTCTCTTGAATGGATTCTTTTTCCTCAAGGAAGAGAGGAACGGTACGGTTGCAGAATTCTTTAATTCTGAGGAACTCTTTCTGACTGCCCTATGGTGCGATTCCTTACCTTCTTCAGGTCATGTAGTTTCACAGCCTGGTGGCCATGCCCTGTCTTGGCCTCCTCAAAGTTTGGAATCCCCCTGGCAGGCATTATTTTCAAAAGCCTCTGTCTGCCTTGTCTTAGCAAGTCGGATCGAGTTCCTCTCTATTTTTCTTACCAACTGCCTCCGAGAAGGCATGTTTTTTTCCCATATTCTTCTGTGGTAGCACTTAACAAGATGCTAAGGAACTTAGTCCTCTTCCTGGATGGGCACTCTTCCAGAACAGGTTCTGCTCGGACAATCCAGGAGCCCTCAACTAGGATGAAGGGACTTGGCATGTTGAGAATTCAGAGAGTCTGCCCTCTCTTGGGTCTGTTCGGAAGGTTCGGTGGAACCTCTCCTTAGTCCTAACAACTGGGATTCTTGCTCCCTTACTAGTTTCGAGCCTATAAGCCTCTCAACCAACAATGCTCGATGGGCACTGTTCTCCTTCTCAACATGCCTCTCTCTTTCTTTCTTCTTCTTCTTCTTCTACTTCCTCTCCCTCTCTCTGTTCCTCCTAGAGCCGCCCCGAAAGGAGGCTCCTGCGGTCCTTAGGGTAGGAATTCTCTCTCCTCTGTCTATTCTCCATCGGCTTATTCCTTTTCAGTTTATTTCCTTTCCTTTTTCTATCCTTCAGCTCTCTTGCCTCACTTTCTTTTTCTTACACTTTATTTTGCCTCTCCGGCTAACAGAACTGAGATGGAGGAGAGTCGACTGCACCTAACGGCCGCCGCGCATGACGCTGCACGTCATCCTGAGGGGCGCGCCTGCTTGGAGCCGACTCAAAAAAAAAAAAAAACTCCTGTAGTGGTGCGCCATTTCGCTTAACCCAAGCAGTAATGAATGGTGAAGATACAAGAGAAGATCAAGAATTACGGTAGGTACGTAATTTTCATTTCTGAAGAAGAGGGCTGTTCTTCTTGGGCTCCAGGTCTTTAAAGAGCATCTCATTCAAGGTGCGCTGTTGATACGAACAGACAGCAGCAATGTGATGTTTTAGATCAGTAAGCAAGGGGGCACTCACTCATATCCTCTGTGTAGGGAAACAATGAGAGTTATGGCAATAGGCACTCTCTCATGGCCTGCAGTTTTTCTCCAAGGAGTCCAGAACATCTAAGCAGACAGGCCAAGCTGGCCCCTGTCTTGGGCACACAGGTAGGACCTGCTGACCTCTATAGCAAATGACCTAATCGTGTAATGGGGTCATCCAGACTTGGACCTCTTTGTATCCCAACACAGTACAAACCTGCTGCATTTCTGCTCCCTCAAGGGAATACAGGGGGACCCTGGTCCACCCTGACCTCAGGTCCCATCATCTGCACACTTATCTCCTGAGAATGTAGTTATTGCACATTTTAGGGTGTCACCCCAAGTGGCTAATGTATTTCTGGTGACTAGGAAGCCCTCCACTAGACATAAGTATTCACAGAAGTGGAAGGGTTTTGCTGATCTTACTTCGAGATACAGCTCTTGCAGCAGGTTACACCATTAGGACTGAAGCCGGCAGGCGCCAGGACCCCGGAGATCTTTTCTAGCTAGCTATCTTCAGCGGGGACCACCCCCGACGTCGGTCCCGCCTCCGACGTCAGGCGTGGTACAAAAGGGGGCGGTCCGCCCAGAATCCCCAGTTCTTTTCCGCTGGCAGTGCAGCATGCCTCGACCCCACGTGTTTAGTCTAGCGTGCGTGGTTTTGAGAATTTTGAGAAATTTGTTGTGGAAGATTTCTACAATCAACGGTGACCTGTCTGATGTCCTCTCCGATAGCCAGCCATTCCTCTAAGTGCTGCGTGTGGCAAATAAATCCGTTTAAAGACCCAAGCCTCAGCGTCGTCCAGTGCCTGGGCCCATACCACGATACTAAGGCCTGCTCCCTGTGCCAGGGGTTCAATAGCAGACCAGGATCCCCTGCAGAAGGCCCTGCGTACTCCTAGAAGAACAACCGAGGCGATGTCGCCAACTGGATTTGGCGACTGCACGGCGAGAAGAAGAAGAAATCGAGGATCCTGCTCTGTCGCTGCTCCTGGCCTCCGAGTCCCAGAGCTCTGGGTCTCGGTCAGACCGCTCTCCTTCCAGGGCCTCATCTCTGCCCCCTGCTGCGGTGCCCGCGACCAAGCCCGCTCAGGCCTCTGCCGCCAGGCCGTCGTCTTCATCTTCTGCCCAGAAGGCCATGGCGAAGTCGGGGGAACGCCACCACCACCACAAGTCGGGCTCCCGCTCCTCGGCCCCCGGCGCCCGATCTTCCTCTCTCCCCCCCCGGAAGACCTTGGAGCTTACTCGTTGAGGAAGCGTGGATCCAGCGTCGGCCAGACCGCTGCCATCAATGCTTGCCACCGTTCCTTCGAGCTGACGCCGGCTGGCCGTCTCGCCGCCGCCCTTCAGCGCATCGGACGCCGGGTGGGGGGCCGACGTCCGCACTCGGCCTGAGCTGAGGGTCTTGAGCCTCCGACGCCGGGTCGGACAGGAGTCCTCACCGAGGAGGATTCGCCCAGCCCATGACCAGGCGGGCGTTCCTGCCGCGAGGAGTCTCCCCGGGTCCCTCGCCACTGCCCGAGGCCCGTGGAGCCGCCGCCGACCTGACTGTCCGGCCTCGACTGGAGCCGGGCGCCTGGGCTGTCCTGGCCGAGGTGAAGGACCTTACCTACTGGTGGATACCATCAGGAAGGACGTGGTACCCCCAGTCCTTCCTCCTCCACCTCCTCCTCCTCCTCCTTCTACTCCAGCTCCGGCCCCACCTTCACCTGTGGGTTCAGCTGGCCGTTCTGTCCCCAGGGAGCCTGAGACTCCTCCCAGGGACCGACATTCTAAAAGGAGACCTCCGTCCAGATCTTCGTCTCCTGGATCACCCAGCCCTAAGAGGTCCAGGAGACGACGTCGGTCACCGTCAACGGAGGACACGGGATCATCCTGTTCATCCAGATCCCCATCTCCGGTCTCGCTCCCCTCGCCGGACCCACGTGAGACTCCAAGGTCTCCTCCGGATGATCCATCCTTCATGGATATTATGAGGCCTATCCAGGAGAACATGGGTTGGGAAGCAGAGGAACTTGACCCCGAAAGGTTACGCCTGGCAAAATACCTTTGGCAGAAAGACCCTAAGCCTGTGGTGGTGCCACCCTTGGTGGACACTTTGCAGACGCCACTAAGGCTGCAGTGGAAGCTGTCCATTATTCGCTTCCCGCGGTGCCGGAAGGCTGACGGTTGTACGGGCCCCTAAGGGGACCAATACCTGTCACAGCACCCTCTGGCTGACTCCCTGGTGATCACAGCTCACATGATCGGGTCCCAGAGACCGCAATATTTGAGCACCCTGCCACGGACCCCGAGTCCAAACAGCTGGACTCTTTGGGAGGCGACTACGCTCCGCGACTTGCGCCTCAGGTCCCTGAATTACCTTACCCACATGGTGCAGTTCCAGAACGCCTGTGGGAGCAGGGCCCAGAGGCGGCCGAGAGGCTGCCGGAAGGTGAGCAGAAAGAGGAGATACTCAGCTTCTCGGACGGGTTCAGACGTGGACCCAAGTCTTAAGAGCTGCATATGATTCAGCGGACTGCCAGCCAGGGCGTGTTGCTTCAGGTGTTTGCCTCCAAGACACTCTTGGCTCCATGTCTCCGGTTCACCCAGACGTCCAGAAAAACATTATGGACGCCCTTCGAGGTGAGGTACTGTTTGGTAATCCGTCGGAACGATAATTACCAAACTCCAAGAGGCTGGAAAGGCGGTCCGGACAGTCCAGGCGATGGTCAGCCGAGCTTGGCTCCTTCGTAGGAGCCAAGGCCGCCTGCATGGCGGACTCAGAGGCAGCAGCCCGCTCCGCCACACAACAAAGGGGCTCTGGGCTCGAGGACCCAGGAAGCAGCCCGCCAGCAGGGGTCAGCCCAAGGCCACCCAGCCGGGCGGGTCCTTCAGCCGCCAGCATGACTCCTTTCTGGCCCCGCCTCAGGATCAACGGATGTTTCGTCGGGGTCGATTGTGAACTTCCTGTCGGGATGGCAGGCGATAACCACCGACAGGTGGGTACTTCAGCTGGTCAGCAGAGGCCACTTTTTAGAGTTCGCAGAACAGCCACCCTCGAGGCCTCCTCTGCTCTCCCGGTACTCGGGTCAGCACCGCGACTTAATTTGGCAAGAGGTGATCGCACTCCTGGACAAGGGGACGATTCAGCCTGTCCCAGGAAACCAGAGAGGACTAGGGTACTATTCTCATTTCTTCCTGGTTCCCAAAAAGACAGGGGACCTCTGTCCTATTCTGGACCTAAGCAACCTCAACTTGTCAGTCGCATACAAAAGGTTCCGCATGGTGACCCTTCCGGGTCTAATTCCCATGCTAAACAAGGCCTTATTTAGCGTCCTTAGACATGCAGGATGCCTACCTGCACATTCCCATATGCTCAAGCGCATCAGAGGTTCCGCTCGAGTTCTTAAGCCACCATTTCAATTCCCGAGCTCTTCCTTCGGCTGTCATCCGCCCAAGGGTTTTCACCAAGTGCATGGCAGTGCTGGCAGCTGCTCTAAGGAGGAAGGCCACTATGTGTTCCCTGCACTCGACGATTGGCTTCTCATGGCCGTCTCCAGAGAGGCGCTTCTGCAAGCGATCCACGACACTCAGGTCCTGTTCGGATCACTTGGGATTCTGATAAACCACGAGAAGTCGGTCTTGGTACTGTCGCAGAACCTGCAGTTCATAGGTGCAGTGCTGGACACGGTCCAGGGGAGGGCTTTCCTCCCAGTCGACAGGGCAGAACGCATCAGGTCCCTCATACAGGACCTATCAGCGAATCAGACCGCTCGGGCCAGGTTGGTCCCGCTTGTCGGCTCACATGGCTGCGGCCATTCCCACGGTCCCCCTCGCGCTCCACATGCGCATAACGCAGTGGACGCTCAAGGCGCAGTGGGACCAGAGGCAAGACCATCTGCAGCATCCAGTCAGAATCACGAAACGAGTGGTTCAGGACTGGCAATGGTGGTTAGCCCCCGGGTCGCTCTCCAAGGGCGTCCCTTTCGCAGCGCCGTCCCCGGAGATTACCCTCACCACAGATGCTTCAGGTCTCGGGTGGGGAGCTCACCTGGATGGGGTGAGGTCTCAGGCTGTATGGAGTCCACTGAAAGCTCATCTTCACATCAATGTTCTGGAGATCAGAGCGGTGCTCTATGCTCTCCAGGCTTTCCAGTCCATGATCCCACTGTGTACCATCCTGCTTCAGACGGACAACACGGCGTGATGTACTACCTCAACAAGCTAGGAGGCGCACACTCTACCCCTTTGCAGGAGGCCATGAGAGTGTGATTGGGTAATCTGACACGGGCGCAGTTTAGTCGCTGTACATGTTCCCGGCGTGGACAACACGATCAAGATTTGTCTAAGTCACTCCCAGGCCAGAGTCCATGAGTGGGAACTTCTTCAGGAGGTAGCAGAGATCTGTTCCTTCGATGGGGAACCCAGAGTTAGATTTATTCGCATCCCCATCCAACGCAAAACTGCCCAATTTTGCTCGCTAGATCCAGGGCCTGGAGTTTTCTGGCAGACGTCTGTCCCTCTCTCTGGGAGAACAGATCTCTCACGCTTCCTCCTTCCGCTGATCCAGAGAGTTCTGCTCAAACCGCGAGGGAGCGTGTGTTTGATTCTGGTGGCCCATTATGGCCCAGACAAATCTGGTTCCCATTGCTGGTGCAGCTGTCCAGGAACCCCCGCCTCCCCACTACTGCAGCAGTTCTCACCTTCTGTCTCAGGAGCAAGGTTCGTTATTGCATCCGGATCTGCGGTCTTTGAACCTGCACGCCTGGCTCCTAGAGACGTAGCCATCATGCGACACGGGTCTCAAGAGGTCGCAGAGGTACCTCTCGTGCCACAGAGTCGGCTATCACGCCACTTCTTACGCCATGAAATGGCGCCACTCCTGTCTATGGTCACGGGCTCTGTGACCTTTCTCCTTTAGGTTGCCCTGTGGGGGCAGTCTTGGACTACCTCCTTTCCTTTTCATTCGGGTTAGCTTACCTCTATTAAGGTACACCTTGTGCTATTTCAGCCTATCACCAGCCGGTGGGCCAGCGCACATTGCTCAACTGACACCTCTCGGAGTTCCTGAGAGGTGCTGCACCTTAGGCCTCCTATTAAAGATCCGGTTCCTCCATGGGATCTTCTTTTTGTTTGGAGCAACCCACGCCCCTCCTTTGAACCAGCGGATTGCGAAATACGCTTCGTCTTGGAAGACGTTGTTT
Source organism: Neoceratodus forsteri (assembly GCA_016271365.2). Taxonomy (NCBI): domain Eukaryota; kingdom Metazoa; phylum Chordata; order Ceratodontiformes; family Ceratodontidae; genus Neoceratodus; species Neoceratodus forsteri. The sequence goes on along the minus strand of CM057450.1, from coordinate 1,685,538,480 downwards.
TAGTTGCAGTTACTCAGCCAGAAGGATTTCTGAGCTTCATGCCCTGATGTAAGGAGCCTTATTTGGTTTTTCACCGAGACAGAGTGTCTCTGAGAACGTAATCCTAAGTTTTGCCTAAGGTGGTCTCAGCTCTGACCTTAATCAGGATATCGACCTTCCGGCCCTACTTCCAACTACTCTATTAGAGGAGAGGCTTTGCTCCATACTTTAGATGTTCACCGCAGCCTGAGGTATTACCTCAATAGAACTAAGTCCTTTCTCGGCTTGAGCAACTTTTCGTGCCCTTCAGACAGAGAATGAGAGGTCGCCAGTGTCTACAACTTTATCCGGCTGGCTTGTGCAATGCATCTCATTGCTACTAATCCAAACAAAAGCCCTCCCGGTTCCATCCGGGCCATTCCACTAGGGGCGAGCCACTCTTTTGCAGCTCTCAAGAATGTCTCAACTCAGCTATTTGCGCTATGGCCACTTGCAGCTCTGTGCATACCTTTATCAGGCATTACAGTTCGATATCGCCTAGGCTTAAGGGGCTGGTTTTGGCCAGGCTGCTATGCAGGGACTCCTGTCCTGAATCGGGGCGATTGGTCCTCCTCAGTTTCTTCTTTTCCTCCTGTGTGCAGGGACAAGCTTTATTGCTTGGGAATCAGTCCTAATGGTGTAATCTGCTGCAAGAGCTGTATCTCAAGTAAGATAGTACAGTTACATGTAAGAATCCTACTGTAACAGTAGATCTTCGAGAACAGCTCTTGCAGCAGGTACCTTCCCGCCCACCGTGTCCCCCTTGGAGGAAGTCTTTCGCTCGCTGTTGCTCCTCTTAAAAAAAAAAAAAAAAAAATGAATGATGAGTATGAGAGGAGTGAAGGTGAATATTCAGCCAGCCAGTCTGAATGTCCAGAGAGCAGGAGGTTATTTCTTCTGCATGGCTGGGCGAGCTAGGAGTCAGATATTCACCTGTAAGTGAATGCTCTTTTCATCCTGGGGTTTTCGCATCTTTTGCCTTCTGACGGTGGATCCTCGGTCTCCCCCTATTGCAACCTCTGACCGGAGTCTCCGGGCGGAGAACTGGGGATTCATGGACCGCCTCTTTTTGTACCCACGCCTGACGTCGGAGGCGGAACTGACGTCGGGCGGTCCTCATGGAAGATAGCTAGCTCAGAAAAGATCTCTGGGTCCTGGCGCCTGCCGGCTTCAGTCCTAATGGTGTAACCTGCTGCAAGAGCTGTTCTCGAAGATCTACTGTTACGGTAAGTTCTTACGTAACTGTACTTTTATGTGCATCCGGCTCTGAGGGCCATTTTACGTGTCCTGATCATATTGTACTTGCCTACATCCTGTTTCTATCAGACTCTGGTCTGCACTACTCTTGCACTAAGATGCATTTGGCTGATGTATCGGTAGAGCTCCATGAAATTCTTTTATTTTTTATAATTTTTCTTTTTATTCTTCTGGAATGTCATGTTATTTCTTTTGTATTCATTTAAAATGCAGTTTTATTTCTTGTCATCACATTTACATTCGTAAAATACCTCAAAATGACCTTGTACACACTATAAAACGCATTCCTAGTATACTACATCATATTAAGCAGTGTTATGCTATGGTCTAGGTTTTGTGAATCAAACAGTTCCACTGCTGCTGCCTTGCGAACCGTCTCTGTGGTAACAATGGAGCCTAAACAACAACTGCTGTGAGCATTGTTTAGTTTTTGCCAAAATAAACAAGCAATTTTTTACTTTTTTCATTTGTTTGTGTTCATTTTATTTCTTTTTATACCTTGAATTTCTGATCATTTCTTATTTAAGAAAAACATGGATCTCTATCGATTTTCCATGTCCCTATTGATAGACAGATGGTAGCACAACTAGAAATGCCCTGTACCTTCTTTTTCTATAGAGGTTTTTTCTGCTCCCTGGCAGGCTGGGCAGCTGTGTCAGCCCGTCCCGTATTCAACAGCCATCCCAATCCCCCTTCCACGTCCCAGGACTGGGCAGGTTGTTGGTGCTTTTGGGGAAGGCTTCATTACGCCCAGCCTCTGTATTTTCCACCTTGTTTTTCTCCCCTGGGGCCCATGGACTTGTAATGGATGCGATGTCTGAGCTCCATTTCCATGGAGAGTGCCCTGATGTCCTGAACTCAGGATCCTCTTCTCTTACGTGCTGACGTGCATGAGCTGCCATCTAGCTGCTGCTGGGTGGCAGGCAAGCAGTGCACCATACTAACCCACTTCCCCGAGGAAGGAGAGCTGTCCTAGGGATGCTCAATCCTTCCTCTCCCCACCAGCCCCCTGCAACCCGAGTCCTTTCCCAAACCTGGGTCGTCGGTGTGGCAGGCAATAAGGTGCCCAGGGCCTCAGCCCTCCACGCCAACGGGCCATCATGTACCTTCTTGAAGGATAATTTGCACACGTCTTCCAATTTGTAAACCAGTTCCTCCATGGGACCTTTCATTTTGTACTTGAGAAGTTGACTTTGGCTTTCTTTTTTAGCCCGCTGCAACTTGTGAACTCTGCTTCCTTTCTTGGAAGGCACTTTTTCTAGTTGCTGTTACCTAAGTTGGATAGATTTCTTAGCTTCAGGCTCTTATGAGTCTTCACCCCTACATTATTTTCCATAAGGATAGGGTGGCACTGCAGCTGAAACCTCATTTTTTCACCTAAGGTGGTGTCTGACTTCACTCAGGCCAGCTGTGTGCATGTGTGGCAGTGTGAGACTACCTCACATTGCATGGCTTACCTCGGCACCAGCTCTAAACTGCCTCAGTTCCCTTTTTCTCCTGGTGTCGAGTGTGCATCAGTGAGGATATATTGTACACCCACCTGGAGTCAGACCTTGATATCTGTTCAGCAGCAGTGTTCAGTTCTTCTCAGTTTTTGCATTCAAACCTAGAGTTTGTTATTTTTGTGTCAGTTTAGTGGTTTTACAAAAATATTTGTCATTTTTCTCACAGCCCTACTGAGTCTACAGTCGGCAGCTGTGTACGACAACGGTATGGAGACTTTTCGGGCTGGCTGCTCTAGCAGCGGGGCCATGTCTGGTCCACTTTCCCCATCAGGGAAGAGTTCTGAACATGGGTAGTCCTGTGCTCATGTGGCAGGACAGTTCTACTGAAAGCTCATTTCTGATTTCGGACAGGTTCTTGGTGCCGCTTAGCCTTGAGATCTTCCTCTTCCTTTCAGAAGAGGTTGAAACTGTACCACTTGAGGTCACTGTCTGAATTTCAACCACAGGTCTCTTGGACTGCCAAAGCTGGATGCTCTCGCTGATGTGGTCTACATTGCCGGGGAGCCTCTGGTACTGGGATGTTGAGATCTCAGACCCAAAGTCCTCCTTTGTCCATAAGTGGGGACCCCAGTGTGCAGTTCCATCCATAGGCATTTCTTTGGAGTAGTGGGTGCAGCATCAGTCTCATGTGTCTCTGCCAGTAGATTCAGTCCCTGGCATCTTTGGGGTCAGTGGAACTGGAGTCGTGAGTAGGGCCCTCAAACCAAGTAGAGCATTTGGCTCCCGGCAACAGTCCTTCAGCCCTTGCCAGTGACTGTGCCGCCAACTCCTGTCCCACTGGCTGTAACCCCACCTTGTGTCACTTGGTGGGACTGGCTGGGTACCATTGCCGGGTCATTTTGGTGCCAGCTGGGTTGTTGACACTGGGTCTGGTTCCAGCAGCAGGTTTGGGCCCTTGGGGCCTGGCCCGGCACTGCCCTCAGTGTCAGGGATCCCCAATGCCACTCTCAGTGCTGGGGATCTCCTGACGCTGGATTCAGTTTCCGTTCTAGTGCCACCCCTGGCACCGGCCCCTCATCCATGGGGCCAGTGGCATCAGTGTTGTCGGTACCGTCTTTCTGGATAAGAGGGCCTGTGATCCACCCCCCTCTCTACTCCCCTCCCTCCGGAGAAGATGTAGAGGGGACAAGTCTAACTCCAGCCTCATCTCTGAGGGCAACAATGATGACTTTCTTAGTCTGGACTCTTCGGACCCAGGCCTTACTGCCGTGCCTCAGGAAGATCTAACTTTCCAGGCTTTGCTCAGAGACATGCTTCTGCACTTAATTTTGAGCCTACAACCATCGATCACAGTAAGTGTATCTGTCCGCTGTGGTTAAACGGCTTCCCCATGCTGGTTAATTTAGTTTGTTTTATTCCCCTTGCATTTCAAATGCTAACTGATGTGATCAGGAGTAAGCGTGTTTCACTACCATTTGTCTGCAACCAGATAGATTTAAAAAAATGCACTGCCTCTAAGATGATACAGTATATATTTCTCAGCCTTCGCAGATGTCATTCTCCATGAGAATGACAAGGCCATTCTCTCCCAAGAGGTTACTGCACACCCTATTTTAAGGGGTGTCACAGTCTGACATGGGAAAAGGGGTCTGCACAGCAGCTGCCTTAGGCATGCGGATTGCTACCTACCAAGGGCATTTTTCCAATTATGACTATTCCCTTTGGAGCTTATCTATGTCCCTGGCAGGGACTAAACAAAGGATTCTGTTAACTGCCATACATGGAATTATGTCCAACAGAATCAATTCTAAGCCGCTTGATGTTTTTGTTTCTTCTTCCCACTCAGCCACTGCAGGCATCTGCATTAGAAGGCATTTCTGGATCGGACCACTGGTTCATTGACAGGGGGCATGCACCCCTTCTTTGACCTCAGAAGTCTCAAGTTCTTGTATCGATAAATTTAGTTATTCCTTCCAGGATTGAGTAGCTATCTGGATATGCAAGATGCATACCCGCATATTCTAGTACACCTCAGCTGCCTCACGTACCTCTGACTCTTCATGCTGGGGCAGCTTACTAGTTCAGAGTCCTGCCCTTTGGGCTCTCCTCAGTGCCTTGAGTCTTTACAGAGTGTTTTGCAGTACTCGCAGTGCACCTGGGAAAGATAAGACTCCAAGTTTAGTCATACCTGGATGATTGGCTGATAGCCAGTCTATCCCAGCAGGAGTCGGAACAGACAGTGGCCACGGCCACTTGGTTCCTCACCTCCATGGAGGGTCTGCTGAATCTAGAGAAGGCTCACCTCCAACCCTCACAGCAGCTGCTGTTCATAGGAGCTTTTCAGGATACAACCATGGTCCAAGTCTTTCTTCCAGATAACAGAATGCAGGCAGGCTCTCTCCATGCAATGAATACTAGGTTGGATAGCCTCCTCAGTGTTCTCAGTGCCCCTGGCACAGTTGAATATGAGAATGACTTAGTGGATGCTCAGTGCGCAGTGGTCACAAGCATCACATCCTCATATTTACCCCATTCAAGTGAGGCGATAAGAGTGTGGGAGTGGTGCCTGGAGCAGGGGATCCTGCTCCAAAGCATCCATCTACCAGGAGTCCAGAACACTCTGGCAGATGAACTCAGCTGAACACAGGCTTATCCTCACAAGTGGTCACTAGCTCCAGACATTGTGAGATTGCTGTTAGGTGAATGGGGTGCCTCAGATGTGGACCTTCTTGCGTCTCCACTCAGCGCCACACTGCCTCGATTCTGTTTCACACATACAGAACATGACATTTTCTGTTAGGATGCATTCAGATTGCAATGTCAAAATCTGTTTCAGTATGCTTTCCTTTCTACCAACCCCTCTAACGCACAAGGTATTGCTCAAAGTGGAGCCGCAAGGGGACAAGATGATACTGGTCACCCTCTGCTGGCCTCGATAGATATGGTTTCCTCTGTTGAACAGACTATCAGTCAACAAACTGGGGATCCTTCCACTCAGGATGGATTTACTGATTCATGGTCACTAGGTCCATCCCAACCTGTGCTCCTTTCACCTTCAGGCCTGGCTCCTGAAGAGATAGAAGTCAGCAGGTACAAGGTATCTCAGAGGGTCTCTGAAATATTTTGGCTGCCCATAAACCTTTCACTAGAAGACTTACACAGTCAAATGGAAAAGATTTTCCATCTGCTGCTCCAAAACCCACATGGTCCCCTTTAAGTGGCCACCCAACAAGATTCTGGAATACTTGCTGGACCTTTCTAAAGCTGGCCTACAGTATTCCACAATCGAGGTCCACTTGTGTGCCGATCTTCCTGGACATAAAGTCTCCACCACTCATTCATACTAATGGGAGTTTGCCGGAGGTGCTAGGACCCAGCAGGAGTGTCACAGGGTGCTCCCTGTGATGAGTACAGGCCCTAATATTCTTCCAAGTACCCCCCAGGACATAGAAAACTTTAAGAAAAGAATTTAATTTGCAGCTCGTTTCATGCCTCTACTGAGCTGAAAGAAAAGAGTTTTATTTTTCAAATTAATAGTTGCAGAGAAGGGAGAGCACCTGAATTAAATAAAAACTAAGATAACCTTTGTTGTTAGCAACCCCTCTGAAACAGAGCTCTCTGTATTGAGCGTTTCAATAAACTGAAAAACAGTGTTTTTTGCAAAGTGTGGAAGTATGCTAGCTTCTAAATGAATAACAGAAGTTGCACTAACAAAACACATGTAGGAAATGAGACCAGGGAGTCCCTAAATATTGCATGGTGTGCCCTTTGGCAAAGAAGTAAATTTAAAGTGAACAATATATTCTTGTTTGTCTTACCTGTTGGGCTGCATGGGTGTTCTATAGTGCCGGCAGCCCACAGTCTATCTCCCTTTATAGAAGTAGTAATGAGTGATGTCACTATCAAGGGAGGGGTTTAGCCTTATTGAGACTAATTAACACTATGAACATTGTTTTAGGACATCAAAGTAAGGTCATGGGTTATTTTACAAATACTGTTATACACTTACGTACCTGATGGTTAGGAATGAAAATGTAAAGTAAAAAAGGAACCTGTAGTATGTTATTTTGATTTTTCAAAAAGAAGGAGGATCATCTGATTATGATGTCACTCCCCAGAAATGTATAAAAGATTACCACTAGGGAGTTAAGATGGAGGATGTCAGTTGGAGCTGACTGCCAGAGGTGATGGACCTCTGAAATATATACGTTTGCAAGGAGATAGCCTGGTGGCACTGCTGGGCAGAGCAGTGGTCTCATCCTGAGTATAGCTCATCTGTTCGTTATTTTGTTGAGACTTTGAAAATGACTGAACTAACTTTATTTTCCTGATTTCTGTGAATCCTGAAGTTAACGTTTCCCGACAAAAATTAAAAGATAAGTGCCTTTCCAGCACTTTTTATGCAGTAAGTTTGTGGGTCTGCTTGATTTGTTATCCTGACTATCCCAACCCCGCTACAAGGAGCAAACTTTTTCAGGAGGGCTGGCGTCTGAGATGGAGCTGCGAGGAAGTGGCACCTTGAGCCCTGGCTCGTGCGGTAATGACTATCTCGGTGTCGGCCCTCCAACCGCCTCATTTCCTTTTTTCCCGCCGTTGACTGCACTTCAGTGATGACATCGCTCGACCACCAGGAGTTAAACTTCACTAGCAGCAATAGTTCAGTTTATTGTTTTGTAGAATTATTTTGAATCAGTACCGATTATATTTTTAATTGTACAACAGAAGTTTTCAGCCCTCCATTGACGGAGTCGACCATGAGTGGTTCAGGTGATGGTAGGGAGACTTCATCTGAAAGCTGTTTGGTCAGCCGGGCCGGTTTTGGAGGGACGGGTAGGGCGGTTGGGCCTTCCTAGTTACGTGGCGCCTTCTTCGGTGCCGTCGACTCCATGCTCGGGTGTTTATCCCCCTTACATGGCTGCGGTGCAGGGGTCCACACCGATGCCTCTATCTCCTGTCGTTTTTCCCTCTTTTACCTGAAACTACAGTTTTCAGACCCCTGGGATGCTCTCAGCACCATCGGCGGTTCCGCGGGCTCTGTCAGCACTGTCTGCAGCGCCATGAACTCTGTCAGAACCGTGCGCAGCGTCGGCGCCATGTGCGGTGCTGGGGGCTCTGCCGGCAGGGCCACAGGCTCTGTCAGCGCCGTCTGCAGCCTCTGTCGGTGCCGTTTCTGTTGGCGCCTCCCTCCTTGTTCTCGGCGCCATTTTCCTCTACAGCACTGGGGACTGGTGCGGTGCCAGCCAGTCTTCAGGAGTTCTCGACTCCGATTCTTTCTTCTTCTGTTCTTCCTCCTGATTTTCACACCTTTCCAGTCTATACAGTCCCCCCTGGACTGTCAGGAGATGATTTTGAGCCTGATCCAGATCTTCGCCTGGGTGATGCTGTTGATGACACTGCCCTGGGAGCAGGGATCAATCCTTCTGCAGAGCCTGTGGTTGAAGACCTTTCATTTAAGTCTCTGCTCAGAAATTTAAATTCTGCTCTTTCTCTCCAGACTACAGAAATCAATCCTGGGAGGCTTTTGCAACCAGTATCTTCATGTCCCGGAGATCCCTATGGATTTAACCCCTCCAGTACAGCCCTCTTTCGAGACCTTTTCACAGATGGTGTGGAAGAATCTGGCTCTCATTCCTTCTGTGGCCAAGTCCATAGATAGGAAGTATGCCCCTCCCAAGGATCGCCCCATTTTGGCCTCACAAGCCTTTGCTGATGCCATTGTAGTCTTGGCAGAGAATGATAAGGCTGTCCTTCCTCAGGGATCTATGGCCCGGCCTACGAACAGAGTCTCGCAAGATAGACACCTTAGGTAAGAGGGTCTTTGCTGCCTCTACCCCGGGTATGCGCATTGCCAGCTACCAGGGCTATTTTTCTCAATATGAGTATGTCATTTGGCATTCGCTCAAGGAAATGGGAGAAGCTCTGCCCGATTTGGAAGTTAACTCGGAGCTACTTCAAACCATAACTAGGGGCATCGAGTCCAATCACCAACAGGTTAAAGCTGCAATGAATGCCTTCAGTACTGCCTCCCAGGTGGCAGCGGCTGGCATCTGCACCCGCCGCCACCACTCTTGACTGCGTACTTCAGACTTCACGAATGATGCCCAGCAACAGGTCATGGCCTTACCTTTTGACGGTATGTATCTGTTCGGGTCTCAGGTGGAGCAAGCACTGTAGGCCACGTAGAAGACTAGGTCTGCCATTAAGACAGCTAGACCTCCAACCACCCTCTCCCGAGGGGGTGCGAACGAGCGTCGGTTTCACAACCATCAGTCCTTTCGGGGCAGAGGAGGTTTTAACAAAAACCACAACCCTCAGCCACAAAAGAAAGTGCAGCAGAAGGCACAAGGGCCCAAAGCGCCCAGTACCACCTTCTGAGTTTCTGGCCCAGGTCCCACCTCAGCTGTCCGAAGGGGACTCCTCCTCAGCAGTGGGAGGACATCTGACTCAGTTTTACAACCAGTGAAAATGTATAACATCAGACAAATGGGTCCTCTGGATAATCCGCGAGGGGTACTCGCTCAATCTTTTGGAAACCCCTCCAGATCATCCTCCCAAACAACAGCCCAGGCTATCGGCAGTACAATCAGACCTTCTTGCTTCCGAGGTACAAGGCTTTCTGAACAACAGGGCAGTAGAAATAGTTCCACTGGATCAAGGAAACACAGGTTTCTACTCCCATTACTTTCTGGTCCCGAAGAAAACCGACGGCATGCACCCCATTCTGGATCTCAGAAAATTAAACAAGTTCCTTCACAAGAAGTTCAAGATAATATCACTAGGTACCCTGCTACCGTTGCTTCATCGACACAATTGGCTAGCCTCCCTGGACATGCAGGATGCCTACCAACACATTCTTATACACCCAAAGCACCACAAATACCTAAGGTTCATGGCACTGGGTCAACACTATCAGTTCAGAGTCCTGCCCTTTGGGCTATCTTCAGTGCCTCAAGTTTTTACAAAGTGTTGTGCAATTCTTGTGGCGCATCTCAGGAAAATTGGAATACGAGTGTTCCCATATCTGGACAACTGGCTCCTAGCAAGTTCCTCCAGGCAAGAGATTCTGGAGGCCGTGGCTATGGCCTCAGACTTCCTCACATCTATGGGAGTCTTGCTGAATCTCAACAAATTGCAGTTGCAGCCCTCCCAGAAGCTTCTCTTCATAGGAACTCTTCTGGACACCTCCTGTGCGAAGGCTTTTCTTCCAGAGGACAGAAGAAGCGATATCTTACAGATGGCCAGATACATCAGAGAACACAGCTTGGTTCGAGCTTGTTGCAACGGATGCTTAGCCTCGTGGCATCCTCAGTTTTCACTGTACCCTTAGCTCGTCTCCACATGAGAACCTCTCAGTGGATACTCAGTACTCAGTGGTCCCCAACCACTCACCGTCAGTCCTTTCCCATCAAGGTGACGGAACCTCTGAAGAGGTCACTCGCCTGGTGGTCACAGGAGGACAATCTCCTGGAAGGATATCCCTTTGCTCCTCTGGATCATCAGATCTCCATTACCACAGATGCATCCCCGATGGGTTGGGGAGCCTACTGCCAGGATCTCCACACCCAGGGTACATGGACTTGGGACGAGTCCCAGCTTCACATAAACATCCTGGAAATTAGAGCCATCCTTTATGCAGTCCGAGCCTTGAAGGACGTACTCTCTCACAAGAACATTCTCCTTCAAACAGACAACAATATCAGTGATGTACTACATCAACAAACAGGGCGGTGCACACTCTTACCCATTATGCAGGGAAGCAGTGAGAGTGTGTGAGTGGTGCCTGGAACACAAGTATCTGATTCAGGCAGTTTACCTACCAGGAGTACAAAATGAGCTGGCAGAATAGGTTCAATGTTTCTCGGAGAGTTTCAGATATTCTTTTGGCTGCTTGTAAACCGGCCACTAGAAAAACCTACGTGGCCAAATGGAAGCGTTTCTCTATCTGGTGTGCAAAATCCACTTGGAACCCTTTTTCCTGCCCACCAACTAAAGTCTTAGAATATCTTTTAAACCTCTCAAATTCAGGTCTGCAGTACTCCTCAGTCAAAGTTCATCTTTGTGCCATTTCGGCATATCATGAGCCGGTACTTTCCATGTCACTGGCTCAGGTGCCTGTGGTTAAGAGGTTTCTTGGGGGTATTCTGCATACTAGACCTCCTGTCAGATGCCCAGTCGCAGCCTAGGACATTAACCTTGTGCTAGACATGCTTACTCATAAACCCTTTGAGCCTCTAGCTACTTGCGAGTTGAAGTTCTTCACTTGGAAAACAGCCTTCCTGGTGGCCATCACTTCCTCCCGTAGGGTTTCTGAAATACATGCACTGGTCACAGACCCCCCCATACACTGTATTTCACAAGGACAAAGTAGTTCTTAGGACTCATCCTAAGTTTCTCCCTAAGGTTGTCTCAGAATTCCATCTAAACCAACCTTTGGTCCTTCCTACCTAATTTGCGAACTTGCAGAATAAAGGGGAGTGTACCCTTCATTTGCTGGATGTTAAAAGAGCATTGCGGTTCTATCTAGATAGAACGAAAGAAATTCGCAAGGCTCAACAACTGTTTGTTTCCTTCAGTGAGACCTGGCTGGGTCAACCTGTTGCTATCAGATGCATTTCAGCGTGGCTGGTGGCATGCCTGCACCACTGCTACTCTATGGCACGGGTCAAGCTGGAAGGCAGATTGTACGCTCACTCTACCAGAGCAGTCACGGCATCTCTGGCGGAAATCTGCAACGTGCCCGTTGCTGATATTTGCAATGCGGCTACCTGGAGCTCCATGCATATTTTCATTAAGCACTATGCCTTGGATGTTCATGCCAGACGACACCTGTTGTTTGGCAGGACCATTCTTAATAGACTTCTGTCCTAAGCACGTGAGCTCTTTATGTCCTGCCGACTGTCTCGGGGGGGATTATTAGTTTGGTACTCTCCCAGTAGTGTGAATGAGTAGTGGAGACATTATGTCCAGGAAGATATGGAAATTCTAGGGACATGGATATGTTGTTCTATCCACACTTACTGGCAGGTTCCTTGCCGCTTTAAATCTTGACGGAAGGTCTTCAAGCAGGCTCCTCCCACCCACCCGGGTGATAAAACTGTCGACTCCGCCCCATGATGCCAGATCTTCCTTACCGCTTGGAAGCTCAGGTTCCCTCCTTAGCGCTCTGCGTTTTAGTCCTGGATCCTAACTCATTGGTTAATCTGAAACTCATTCTAAAGTTTAAAAGACTTTGGTCTTCTTTTTCCCCTCGCGGCTGCGATGGACAAATCGACTCCTGGATTTCAGCGCTGGCCTCATGGGCAGAAGATGTCTCTGACCAATCCGCACTCCACGTGCGTTTACTGCCTTGGGCTCGAACACGATCCGCAGGTCTGCGAATTGTGCAAGTCCTGTTCGGTCAACGTTCTCAAAGACCATGCTGCCAGACTTCAACTTGGGTGCCCCTAGAGACATATTCCTCCGATTAAGTTGAAGGAGGCCCGTTGGGCGGTGTCCGCGGCGGCGGGCTCAGCTGAGCAACTTGAGCAAATGATCGCCCTCGAGGAGGAGGCGGCCCAGGCCGCATCTTCTTCTTCCTCGGTTGTGGCATTTATCCAGCTCTCCTTGGGCTCCTGCTACTCGGCTTCATTTAAGGAGCTTTGTCAGTCCCTCTCTATTAAAGGAGAGGGGCCATCGGGACACTTCTCTCGGTCCAAGAAAAAGGACTCAGAAGGTAAGTCCCACTGTCGACGTTCTTAGGAGCAGGAGAGGTCCCCTTTCCCGGATAGTCAACACTCTACTTCGGTCGAGGTTGTGGCTAAGGCTGCTGGTTTCACAGTGTCCCTGTCAGGTCAGCTGGCCGAGACACCCGTTGATGCAGTCGAGATTTTTCTCGACCCGTCGGCGGGCTGTCGCCTGGAGATGCTGACAACCCATCTTCACCGGTTCCCCCGGTGGAATCCAAGGGCTTGCCCATGCCTCCTGTGCCAGAGTCCCCGGTTAAGGTCCCTGAGCCAGGGGAGGAACGGGTTTCCCCTGCTCCCTCCCAGACCCACCCTCGAAAACACCGAGGATCTCGGTCTTGGTCTCGGACCTCCTCTCGGTCCAGCTGATCCTGCCGACATCAGCGGTCTTGGTCTCAGCACCGAGGGAAGCAGTGACGTTGCTCATCCTTGTCATCGTCCTCCTCAGAGGATAGGCTCCAGTGCAAGTTGCATTGGCGCTACGGGGATCTTATATGGCAGCCGCTCCTTTTGTCCGGGAGCAAGCCGACTCCGTCGCCTTCCCCGGCCATTAAGTGGCTGTCACCTGAGCGGCTGAAACAACCCCTCGTGGTCATCGAGGAGCCGAAGCTAGCGCCGGTTGTTCGGCCAATACCAGCTGCACCACCCATCGTGGTGGACCCCCCGCCTCCACAACCAAAAACTGGGGCTCCAAACAAGGATTCTGGGTCGGGTCATGGGTTACCCCATCGGTTGCTGGTCACACTCACTCCTGATCACCCTCGGCAGGTGGAGGGTGGCTCAGGCCCTCGGCAGCTATTTGCAGACTCCTCGGAGTCTGACGATGACTCTTCCTTGTTCTCCAAGCCTCTCGACCTGGAGTCCTCTGGGGGACAGTCGGTGGACAAGAGCCCATCCTTGTTCATAGGATTACTTCGGCTCATCTCAGAGTCTACTGGGATGAAGCTCGAACCCGTGTCAAGGCGGGCCGGGTATCCCCTCATGGAGATACTGGACCAAGGGGATTCTCCTACGGAGGCCTTTCCTGTGGCGAAGCCATTGTTTGCCCGGCCCTGGAGCTATGGCAGCGGCCGGCTTCTTGTCCAGCTCCCTCGGCCAGGATGGCCAGGAAGTATGCCGTTCCCACCAGGTCACTCTCCGTATTCTCAGAGCACCCATCTACGGAGGGTTGGTGACCGACAGTGTTTTATGGCACTCCGGAAACACTCAGGACGTGGACAAGCCACTGGATAAAGAGTCCAAGAAACTGGACTACTCTGGGCGTAAAGTTTACGCTGCGTCCTCCTTAGGCCTTTATCAGGCCAGTTTGGCCGTACTGATGGCACACTTTTCCCATGCCCATTTGGACTCCCTGGATGAGGTGATTCCTCATCTCTCGGCTGACCTCCAGACTACGGTCAAGCAGGTGCAGGATCAGGGAAGGGCGGTGGCAGAGCAACAGCTCCAAACTGCTCTCGACATTGGAGACTCTTGTGCCTGGTCAGTAGCGGCCGCAGTGGCCATGCGCCGCAGAGCTTGGCTGCAGATCTTCACCTTCACGGTGGATACAAGCACAAACTGGCAGACGTTCCCTTCATGGGTACCGACTTGTTCGGTCCCAGGGTGGAGGGTCACTTGCAGAGGATCGAGAAGTCCAATGCCACCTTGGACTTGGTCACGTCTGCCCAGAAGGACAAAGGCCACCAGCAGCAGCGTAAGCCCTTTCGGCCTTCTGCCCCTGCGGCACGTCCGGCCCAGCAACACCAGCATCAGGGCCAGCAGGCTCACACTTGGCACCCCAAAGCCAAGCCTGCAGCTTCCTCCAGCAGGAAGCCGGGAGGAAAAAAAGCCCAGGGCGGTCCCTCGGCGGTCCTTCCTGCAAAGCCTGCCCAGTGGCGGTTGGGGTGTCGTCCTACAGCCTCATCACTTCCCGGGTTCCCCATGGGGAGGCGGCTCCCTTCTTCCTTTCCGCCTGGTCCACTATCACTGCGGACCGCTGGGTGTTGGAAGTGGTAGGGAAAGGTCTGCCTCTGGAATTCGAGCAGGTCCCACCCTATTGGGCCGTCGCCCCATGGGGGGCTATGGGGTCCGCAGCCTTTCTGTCGGCTCGTTGAGCCGACATTGATCTGCTACTCCAAAAGGAGGTGATCAGGGAGGTAGCGGATCCTCCACCAGACCCAAGGTTTGTGTCCAGGTATTTCCTGGTTCCAAAACGGACAGGGGGCTGATGCCCCATTCTAGACCTACACAACCTGAACAAGTTCCTAAGGTCCCGAACCTTCAGGATGGTCACTCTGGCACAGATCATTCCATCCTTGGAACAAGGCATGTGGTTCTGTTCTCTGGACCTTCAGGACGCGTTCTTTCACGTCCCAATCCGTCCGTCCCACCAGCGATTCTTTCACTTCAGAGCAGAGGGGTCCCTTTACGAGTTCCGGGCCATGCCCTTCGGCCTCTCTCCAGCTCCCAGGGTCTTCATCAAATGCATGGCAGTGGTGACAGCATTCCTGCAGTGCCGAAGGGTCCGAGTGTACCCTTACCTCGATGACTGGCTGATTGCAGCCCCCTTCAGGCTGGAGGTGGAGCGGTCCAGGGATCTGGCCCTCCAGATCTGTTCTCAGACTGGCCTCCTCATCAACGAGGCCAGATCAGAATTCCTGCCAACGCAGGTGATTCATTTCATCAGGGCAGAACTCGACTCTCTTCAAGCCAGAACACGGCTCCCGGCGGACAGGGCCGATGTTCTCTCCTCCTTTGCCCAGTTATTTCTGGTTGGCCACTTGTGCCCTGCCCGGGACTTCCTGCATCTCCTGGGCCTCATGGCGGCCTGCACCAGCCTGGTCTATTGGGCCCACTGGCACATGCGTCCCCTTCAGTGGGGGTTGGCCCACCAATGGTCACAGTGCTCCAGTCCTCTGGACCAGTCAGTGGCGGTCACCCAGGAGATGTGGAATGCTCTCCAGTGGTGGATCATTCCAGCTCATCTGCAGGAGGGCATCCCGTTTGTCCGCTCTGAGATGATGGTCATTCTAACGACCGATGCCTCTTTAATGGGTTGGCGTGCCCATCTGGGGGAGCACAGACCGCATGGCCTCTGGTCCCCTCAGGAGTCTCGATGCCACTTCAACCTGATGGAGCTTCGAGCGGTCCGACTAGCCCTCACCGCCTTCGCTCCGTTTGTACGGGGTAAAGTGGTCCAGGTCCAGACAGACAATACCATGACCATGTACTACCTAAACTGCCAGGGTGGGGAGCACTCCTTGCCCCTGTGCAAGGAAGCTGTCCGACTTGGTCCCTCGTGAGCAGACTGGAGGCAGATCTCCTAGCCATCCATGTGGCGGGAGCCTCCAACACTCTGGCCAATGCCCTAAGCCGGATAGGTGTTGCATCTCACGAGTGGTCTCTCCTGCCAGAGGTAGTTCACGATCTGTTCTCCCACTGGGGCACACCTCAGGTGGACCTGTTTGCCTCCAGGGAGAATGAGAAGCTGAGGCTGTTTCATGCCCGCCTCTCTCAGCAGGGCTCGCTGCGGGGGGATGCCTTCTCGAGGCCGTGGACCCCGGGCCTCTTCTACGCCTTCCCCCATTTCCCTTGATCCACAAGGTGCTTCTCAAGGAGAGGAGGGACAAGGTGCAGGTGACTCTGGTAGCCCCAGACTGGCCCCGCCAGTTCTGGTATCCAGATATCCTCAGCCTCAGCTCCAGCTCCCGAGGTGGCTTCCAGCCCGCCTGGACCTGATCTCAGTCAAACAGGGGAAGGTACTCCACCCGGACCTTCAGTCCCTGCACCTGCCAGCCTGGCTCCTGAGCGGCTATAGTTCCAGGCCTTGGGTCTTTCCGAGGAGGTCCTCAAAGTTGTTGAGGCATCCCATAAGGAGTCGACCAGAAAATGCTATGCCTTCAAATGGAAGAGATTCTCCATTTGGTGTCAGGATAAGGGATTGGACCCTTCCTCCTGCTCCTTGGCCAGCATTCTGGACTACCTATGGTCCCTTTCTCAGCAAGGGCTTCAGTCAACAACCCTTAAGGTGCACCTGATAGCCATCTCTGCTTACCGGGCGCAGGCCAGAAAGCAGTCGGTGGCGCAGGAGAAGGTGGTCGGGCTCTTTTTCCAAGGCCTTTGTCACATATCCCCTACGGTGCAAGAACCTCCACCTCCATGGGATCTACTGCTGGTATTGGCTAAGCTCATGGGCAAGCCATTTGAACCGATGCACAGGTGTGATATCTCTCACCTGTCGTGGAAGACCGTCTTCTTGGTGGCTATCACGTCAGCCAGAAGGATGGGAGAGCTCCAGGCACTTTACATCGAGTCTCCTTATCTGGTCTTCCACAGGGACAAGGTTGTCCTGCCCCCCCACCTGAAATTCCTTCCAAAGGTGGTTTCGGAGTTTCACATTAACCAGGTGTTGATTCTGCCAGTGTTCTACCCCAATCACACCTCGGAGGCCGAATATAGGCTCCATACTTTGGACCCTAGAAGAGCGCTCTCTTATTATAAGGAGCTGATGGCTGAAGTTCAGGGAAAGGTTCGCCAGCTGTTTGTCACCTACGCTGAAGCCACAACTGGCAGACCTGCAGCCAAGCGGACGATAGGCAGGTGGTTCATCTTCTGCATAGATCTCTGCTATAGGTTAGCGGGCATGGAGCCTCCCAGAGGGATAAGAGCTCATTCTGCCCGCCATACCGCTGCTTCCAGGGACGTCCCTATCCAGGAAATCTGCAGGGCTGCTACCTGGAAGTCAGCACACACCTTCATTACCCACTACCACATCGACCTTGAGTCACGCCGGGATGCTGGTTTTGGGACCTCGGTTCTCAGTCTTTATTTCCTAAGTAGAAATTATAAGCCTTGCCTCCCTCCCTCCTGGAGAACTGCTAGGAGTCTGCCAGTAAGTGGATAGAACAACATATCCATGTCCGTAGAAATACAGGTCACTCACCTGTAACAGGAGTTCTAGGAATGGGGTATGTTGTTCATCCACCAACCACACCCACCTCTCCGGCTTTGACGCACAACCTGGCTTCCAGCGGGCTAGATCTGGCATCATGGGGCAGAGCTGAGAGTTTTACCACCCGGGTGGATGGGAGGAGCCAGCTTGAAGACCTTCCGTCAAGATTTAAAGCGGCAAGGAACCTGCCAGTAAGTGTGGATGAACAACATATACCATTCCTAGAACTCCTGTTACAGGTGAGTAACCTGTATTTATGTACCTACCGTAATTCTTGATCTTCTTGGACAGGGTCTCCACCACTCATTTACACGCCCACCCACCATCCACCGAGCTCACTTCTCTATTTATGGTCTTCACTCCCTCAATGGCCGAGCTGTGAAGACTTTAATGTTGACCCTTCTTACACAGATGATTCGGACTATCTTATGTCTGATTTTTAGGTTAGTCCTTCTAGGTTAGTTATGCTGCATCTCCTTGGAAAAAAGGTACTGAGGCGGATGGAGGGCCAATGCAGAGATAGTCATTACCGCAAGAGCCAGGGTTCGCGGTGCAGCTTCCTCGCGGCTCCATCTCAGGCGCCGGCCCTCCTGAAACAGTTTACACCTGCTGCGTCCTAGCGCCTCCGGTGAACTCCCATTAGTGTGAATGGGTGGTGGAGACTTCGTCCAAGAAGATCAAGAATAACAGTAGGTACATAATTTCCATTTTCTGCATACCATGAACCTGTTGGTATCCTCTACCTGGCACAGCTGCCACTCTTCAAGAGGTTCCTTAAGGGCATTTTACACACAAATCCTCTGCCAGGAAACTGGTGGCTGCCTGGGATATCAGCCTTGTGCTGGATATGCTCATCCACAAGTCTTTTGAGCTTCTTGTGGAATGTGAGTTGAAGTTTTTAACTTGGAAAGCAGTTTTTTTTTTTTTTTTGTGGCTATCACTTCTGTTGGCAGAGTGTCTAAAATCCATGCCTTGGTCACAAATCCCCCGTATACTGTTTTCCACAAGGACAAGGTAGTTCTCAGCACACACACTAGATTCCTTAAGTGGTATAGTCAGTGTTCCGTCTGAGTCAGCCACTTGTACTGCCTACTTACTTTGCCAGCTTCCAGAATGAAGGAGAGTGCACTCCTGTCTCCAGTCTCTGGATGTTAAGAGGGTCCTTACCCTTTACCTGGATAGAACTAAGGACTTCAAGCAATCTAAATAGCTGTTCATCCCCTTTGATCCCAGTTGAAAGAGACAGTCTGTTAATTGCAATCAAGTGTATTTCTGCCTGGATTGTGTGCTGCCTACTCCACTGCTATGCCCTGGTGCAAGTCAAGCTGGAAGGTCAGATCTTCCAGGAATCTATCTTCACCATTTATTCTCACCAGTGGGTCTGAGGCTGGAGGCACTAGGACCCAGTGGGAGTCAAAACCTTTGATGAGGGCTGGCGCTGAGGCAAGCTGTGCGCATGCATGGCACTGCGATAGTGGCTCGCAGCACCAGGTTTACCTCGGCACTGGCCCCCAACCGCTTCAGTTCCTTTTTTCCAGCCATTGAGTGCACTTCAGTGACAACGTCACTCTCCCATCGGGAATCAGAACTTCACGTTGATACAATAGCTGCTTCAGTTCGCTTCAGTTTTTAGTTATTTAAAGTTAGAATTTATTATTTTTGTATTAGTTTCTCTCAGCCATACCGAGCCTCGTCACAACATCTCTACAGGGTCTTGGTAGGGAGCCTTTCTGGCATTTGGCCTGATGCCATGTTTGGCCTGGTGCCGTGTTTGACCTGGCACTGTGTTTGTCCCGGCGATGCGTTGGGCCTAGTGCCTTGTTGGGCCCATTGCCATGTTTGACCCAGTGCACTTTTGGGTCCGGTGCTGTGTTTGGCCTAGTGCCATGGTTGGCAGGCTGCTCTGGCAGCGGGAGCCGCATCTGGTCCACTTTCACGTGAGGGAAGGGTTCTGTCTATGGGCAGTCCTGTGCTCGGGGGGAATTGCAGTCCTCCGAAGAACAAAGGAGTGGGCTGTTTCCCGATTCTGATTGAGTTCTTGGCACCGCTCAGCCTCGAGTTCTTTCTCTCGCCTTCAGGGTGAGAAACGAATGGTACCACTCAAGATCGCCCTACAGGAAATCTCCATGAGACCCCTGATTCCTGGGGTCATGGCTCCTTCAGTGTGGTCCACGTTGCCATGAGCCTGGTTGCCAGGACACTGAGATCTCAGGCCTGGAGTCCCCCGTCCTTAGGGGGACCCCAGTGGGCAGTGTTCCCTGGGCATCTCTTCGAAGCAGCGGGTGTAATATCAGGCTGGGGTGTTGCTGCTGGTGGGTCCAGTTCTTGGCCCTCGTAGGTTGGTGGCACCCAACCCACAGACGTGGCTGCTCAAGCCAAGTAAAGCATTTGGCTCTGGCAATAGTCTTCTGTCCTTGATGGTGCCCACACCTCCAACTCCTGCCCCACTGGCAACACCCTTACCTTGTATCACTTGGTAGGACCGGCTGAGTACCGCTTTGGTCGCCCCAGTGCTACTAGGGTCATTGGTGCTCTGGGGCTGACTTTGGTACCAGGTTCGACCTTCTATGTCTGTCATGGTGCCTTCCTAGCCTTGGTTCCAGTGCCGATTCAACTCTTCAGGATCTCCTTGGTGCCAGATTTTCTCTCTCTCTCTCTCTGCTGCCTTGGTGCCAGTTCCGTGCCTTTAGAGTGTGGGGAGGGGCCCGGCTGTTGGCCTGGTGCCGTGTCTGGCCCGGTGCTGTGTTTGACCCAGCTTCGTGTCCAACACCGGGTCCGGTGTCATGTCTGACACCGGGTCCGACTTCATGTCCAGCATCATGTCCGGCTCCATGTCTGGTGCTGGTCCAGCATCATCTCCAGTGCCAGGGACGGGTTCTGTGCCAGGTCTGTACTGTCCCTAGTGCTGTCTCTGGCACTCTCTATGGAGTTCTGTCTGGCACCCAGTTGCCAGAGGTTCTCAGTTTAGGGGAGCCTCCCTAATCCTCTCCCCCCAAGGGAAATATCAAGGAAGATAAGTCTCTCCCCCCCCATATCTTCTGAGGGTGGCATTAATGACTTCTTTCCCTGGACTCTTCAGACCCAGGTACTTCTGCTGTGCCTCAGGGCATGCTCTTGTGCTTGCTAACTCCAAGGGTAATTTTTCTCTTTGTGTCTATCCCTTTAGAGCTCACCTTGCCCCTGACTTAGGGTTTATAAAAAAAAGGGGGGAGGGGATTCTGCTGGCTGCCATATATAGGATTTTATCCAAGCAGTCACCAGTTCTTTTTTTCTCCAGGATTGTTTAGCTCCCTGGATATGCAAGTTTCTAGGTAATGCCCCCTATGCTCTCACAGTGCACCCAAGATATTAGGACTCCAAGTTACCCTTACCCGGCCTGTTGGCTGAGAGACACTTCATCCAGCCACAAAGCTCTAGCCATGGCCTCTCACTTCCTTCCCTTCTTGGAGTACTGTTGAGTCTAAAAGTCTTGACTCTGCCCCTCGCAGTAGTTGCTGTTCCTAGGAGCGCTCCCAGATACCATCAGGGCCTAGCCTTCCCTTGAGGGCAATATGCAGATGATCCTGCATGTAGAATGCTACTTTTTGGACAGCAACTCTGTTTATGCCCACCCCATGCAACCTGTGCTGAGCCTTATGGCAGCTGATCAAGTCCCTTGTTTTATCCCTCACTTGCCAGTCAGTGGAGAACAAATCTCCTCCACAGTTTCCCTTCTCCCATCCGGAACCCTGGGCAACTCTCCCAGTTAGGTAGCCCACTGGCAGTGTTTCAGTCACAAGGTGTCTGGAACCCATCCATCAGAGTGTCATTTCCACTTCTGTGGGTTGCACATGCTGTTTTTGTATGGCTTGTCAGCCTTAGTGGATCTGAACAACTACAGAACAGTCCTTTTCCAAACAGATGACAGTCTGCCTTGTACTACATGAATAAACTGTGAAGAGCACTTGCTTACCTTGTTTGCTGAGAAGCTATGAGAGTGTGGAGAGAGGGCCTGGAGCAGGGGATCCTACTCTAGGCCAGTCCAGGCTAGCCAAAGCATTCAACACTATTTTCCACACCCTCCTTCTTGGTTCCCTCTCTGCAGTAGGCCTGCCTTGTCTGCCATAAACTGGTTTAATTCATACTTCACCAGAAGGACATAATTGGTATGAATCTCAGATTCTCCTGCCCCTCCACTCCCTATCGACACTGATGACCCCAGGGCTCAGTGCTAGGTCCCCTTCTCTTTTCCATCTTTATCAATGACCTTCCTACAGCCTGCTCCACCTCCTCCATCCATACGTACGCCAATTATACTGTCTTGTGCAGCTCCGGCAGTAGCCCTGCAGCTGTGGAAACCAGCTTACAGCATGACTTCATCCAGGTTCAGCTCTGGTTTTGCTCCCACAAGCTCTCCTTCAGTGCCAAGAAGACAGTCTCTATGACCTTCGGCACCAGGCAGAGACTCTCTAGGCTTTCTGGCATGCCCTCTTTCCACACCCTAGATGGGACAATCCTTGAGGACACATCCTCATTTAGATACCTTGAGGTTTGGCTAGACCAACACCTCAACTTCTCTGTACACATCGATGCCATCCCAAAGAAACTGCGCCCCAAGCTTGGCACCCTGTACAGGAACCATAGTTGCATCCCACTGACTGCGAGGCGCAAACTTGTCCAAAAGATGATACTCCCCATTTTTGACTACTGCAGTGCAGTCTATGGTGCTGCTCCCAAATCTTCCCTGACCAAATTGGACTCTCTCTCTCTTTAACTCCTTTTGCCTCTTTGCCCTTAACGCCCCCTCTCGTACTCATCCCTGTGACCTCTATCATGCCCTAGCCTTTCCCCCTCTGTCCAACTGGCGGATCTCCCACTGTGCCAAACTGACCTTCAAATTCTGGCTTGGAGAACTCCTTCCTTCAAACAACATGAAGTCTTGCTATATTATGACATATGCAGTTTGTCCCAGCCTTAGAACTGCTCCGGAGGTGAAAGAGTTAACTTCCATGCCAGGCATGGAACTTAGAGCTCGAGCTCGGTTGAAAATTCTATCTGTTGTTCTTCAAACTTAAACTGTCAGATTCTTTACTCCGCCTCACTGAACAGTCGCTCCGGAGATTCCTCCTTCTACACGGTTCATTTTGTTGGTTAAAGTATAAAAGTTTTCGGTTTTTTAACCGAAATTAAACCGCAACCGGTCGGTTCAAGCTCCATCTGTGGTATTGTAAGTACTAGATAGGTTTTACATTTATTTTTCTTTGTGGAACTTGTAAACATTTTTATCGGTTCGGTTTGAACCGATCAAGTTACTTCTATTACATTACAGTCTTTTAGAAGTGTGGTTCCCGGTTCTTATCAGTTCTAAAAAAACTGGATTTAATTACGTTTTTTTCCACGACCCGTGACATGGTTAAGAACCGATAAGGGAGTCTTGCTTGGCAGATTGCCGTAAAAGGGCAAGTTTTTGGTTAGGCTGGCACTATGTCTGAGAAACCCAAAAGAAAAACCGGGCCCACTGGGTTTCAGCACTGTGTTGTATGTGGGGAAACCTTTGCCAAGGCTGACCCCCACACCACATGTGTTTATTGTCTGGGGTTGACCACCTCAATTCAGACTGCCAGATTTGCATGGGTTTTCCTGCAGCTACCCTGGATAAGAGAGTTGGTAGACTCAGGGAGCGGGAGGCCATAAAGTCCGCTGACCCGGATGGCCAGCCCGGTTCGGTTTCAACCGAACCGGAGGGAGTGCCCTCTGACCAGGGCGATACTTCCTCGGGCAAAAGGAGAGCCGACTCTGAGGAGTCAGTTCCAACAAAGAAATCTAGAAAATCAGCTGGTGTGGAGTCAAAACTTCCCTCTCCAACCGCTGAAGAAATAGCTAAAGCATTAAAAATTGTTCAGTCTCCCCGGTTCTGACCGAACCAGCATCATCAGGTAAGCGCTCGGTTCGGTCGGTTCCTCCGGTTCAGGAGTATTATTTAAGGGAATTTTATGAACCAGAGGAGGGGGAAGAGGAGTATGAGGAGAGTGAATGTGGTTTTGAAAGTTTGGATGTGCCCATTGAACCGGACATCTCTCCAGACAGACCTTCAGGAGTGTCTCCCCCTAGGCTTTCTGAGTCCCCTTCTCACTTCATGTTTTAAAAAAAAAAAAAGTGTCTGAAACCCTCCAGCTCCCTATGGAGGAAGCTGTGGATGATCAGAAGGAGCCTGATTTTGTAGAAATGCTGGATATCCCAGAGTCTAGGAGACTGTCTATTCCTCTGCATAAATCTTTTGGAAACAGACAGTAAAGATTTTAAAGCTCCACACCATACCTCCTGTTGACAAAGAATGGACAAAAGGTATGCATTATCAGGCTCTGATACGGAGTTCCTTACACAACAATGCAGCAACGTGGGGGTGGTGCAGGCTGCAGCCTGTGACAAGGCAAATGTTCCCTTAGCCTCTCACCCCCATGACAAGGACTCCAGAAAGATAGATGCCATGGCAAAGAAACAGTACATGGCAGCTTCCTTAGGACTCAGACAGGCTAATTATATGGCTTATGTTGCTAGATATCAAAAATCCAGATGGGATACTGTTTTAGCTCTAGCAAAGCAGGTTCCTGGCCAGCTGGCAGAAGAGCTGGAGCAGGTGGCCCTGATGGTATTGAGGCATCAAGGTGCAATTCCATGCTGCAGTGGACTCTAATGATGTATCATCCAGAGTCATGGCTACATCTGTGGCTCTCCATAGATTGGCTTGGCTCAGATGTACTAGCCTGTCACAGGATACCCAGACTAAGGCCATGGATTTCCCTGTGGTGGGCAACTCTCTGTTTGGGGAACAAACAGAGAATTACATGAAGAAAATGGATGACTATAGGACCACCTATAGGAGTGCACAGGCCAAGGAAAGGCAAGTCACTTTCCAAAGGCAGCCTCCCAGGGGCAGGAGTAGGCCTTTTCATAGGCCTTTTTAGCAAGCCCAGGATTCCTCTTCAGCTTTTGCACAGAAGGAGTTCTTTAGAGGGAGAGGCAGACGGGGTGCAGGCAGGCCTGCTTCCACCCCTCAGCCTAAAGCCCCTGCCAAACAGGCACACTGATGGGGCGCCCAGGGCCGATTCTCCACTACCTGTGGGGCAGGCTGGCTTACTTTGTCCAGGACTGGGAGTCTCTAACGTCAGACAAGTGGGTCCTGGAAGTAGTAAGCCAGGGACTGGTTCTCAGCTTCAAAAATTTCAAAGATGAGAATCAGATCCTCTCCACCTGCAACTCCTTCAGAGGCTCTTACCCTGGAGGCAGAAGTCTCTACCCTCCTGGCTCTCAGAGCTGTGGAAAGGGTTCCACCCCTACACCAAGGCAAAGGGTTGTACTCCAGGTACTTCATTACCCCAAAAAAGACAGGAGAATGGCGGCCCATCCTGGATCTCAGGTATCTAAACAAACACCTTTTAAAACCAAAATTCAAAATGGTGACTCTGGGAATTATTTTACCCTCTTTAAGGCCAGGGGACTGGCTAGTGTCCCTGGACCTCAAGGATGCCTATTTTCATGTTCTTATCAGAAGCTCTCATTGAAAGTACCTCAGCTTCGAACTGCCCTCAGGTTATTACCAGTTCAGAGCAATGTCCTTCGGCCTTACATCTGCCCCAAGGGTATTCACAAAATGCCTGGCAGTAGCAGTTGCCCACTTAAGAAGGCAAACAATTGCCATCTTTCCTTACTTGGACGACTGGCTCATAGTAGGCCAGTCCACAGACCAAGTCAGGTTACACCTTCAAGTAACTCAGCAACTGCTGACTTCTCTAGGTTTCCTTCTGAATCTTCCAAAGTCAGTCCTAGAGCCTGTCCAGCTTCTCACCTTCATAGGTGCAGAACTGAATACAAAAGAAGCCAAAGCCTTCCTTCCTCTGGAAAGACAAGTACCCTGATTTGTCTGGCTTCCTCCTTCACCCTGCGGGTCTCTCGACCAGCAAGGCACTTTCTACAGCTCCTGGGACACATGACTGCTTCGACAGCAGTAGTGCAGGGAGCCAGATTTCAGATGAGGGACATCCAGTTCCATTTGAGAGCCTCTTGGTCTTAAAGAAAGGACCCTCTAACCAAATTAATTCCAGTGACTCGAACCCTGATCCAGGCCCTTCAGTGGGGGCAGGACCAGGGCAATTTGAGATAGGGGGCCCCCTTACCCCTCAGTCTCACTCCTTAATCCTTACTACAGATGCATCCCTATTGGGGTGGGGAGCTCACATGGCGACCTCACCACCCAGGGATTGGGGTCCCTCAGGAATCTCTGCTCCACATCAATCTGTTGGAACTCAGAGCAGTTTTCTAGCACTTCAAGTTCTTTCCAAATCTGTTCAGAACAAGGTTATTCAAGTCAGAACAGACAATACCACCACAGTGTGGTACATCAACAAGCAAAGGGCCACTCGGTCTCACGGCCTTAGGCACCAAGCAACGAGTTGTGGTCTCTGGCTTACTCCTGAACACCTCCCTTGTAGTAGCTCACCTCCCAGGCAAGGGCAATGTCCTGGCAGATGCTCTCAGCAGGATTTCCCAAGGCCATCACGAATGGGCTCTGGATCCCCTAGTTCTGGAGGTGGTATTGCCAGATGGGGCACACCCAGATAGATCTTTTGCAGCCCCAGACAATCACCAACTTCCTCTTTTTGTTGCAGGCTCCCAGTGTTGGGCTCAGTCCCCTGGGTGCCTTCCTTCTCAGTTGGAAGGAAGTTTCTCTATGCCTTCCGCCCTTCCTCTCCTGTTCAAAGTGCTAGTTAAAATCAGGTCTCAATCCTGCAAGATGTTTCTGATTGCTCCAGACTGGGCCAGACAGCCCTGGTTCCCTCCTTATGTCCTTAGCAGTCCACCGTCCCCTGTGTCTCCCAGGAATCACAATCTGTTATCCTGTGCTCAGGAGAGGGTTTGGGTACCCAAACCTCAAATCTCTCAATCTCAAGGCCTGGCTCTTGTAGAGTTAGAATGTGCTGACCTACACCTTTCCCAAGGTGTATTGGATATTCTGAAGGCTTCTAGGAAGCCTTCCACCAGGGCTACTTATAATTCCAAATGGAAGAGATTTTTCCATATGGTGCTCTGGGAAGCATATTTCCCCAGAATCTGCTGATTTACCCACAGTCCTGGATTTTCAAACAACATGAAGTCTTGCTATATTATGACAGTAGCAGTTTGATCCAGCTCTAGAACTGCTCCGGAGGTGAAATGGTTAAAACCATTCCAAAATAGAATTTTGGCCACGAGCTCTAAGAAGCAGCTCTATCTGTGTTATTTCAAACCTGAACTGTCAGATTCTTTACTCCGCCTCAGTGAACAGTCGCTCCGGAGATTTCTCCTACTGCTCGGTTCATTTCTTGGTTTAAAAGTGTTTTCTCGGTTGGATTCAACCGAGAATAGTTTATTTTAACATAAAACCGTTTGGTTCAAGCTCTATCTGTGGTAACCGTAAGTAAATTAAAGGTTTTGTCTGTGTGGAACTTGTAAGTTATCGGTTCGGTTTTGAACCGATCAGCTGAGTTTAAAACTCATTTAAAACTAAAATTAACATTTTAAGTCGGTTCCGGTTCTTATCGGTTCTAAAAACCGGATTTATTACGTTTTTCCAATACCTGCGACACGGTTAGGAACCGATAAGGGTGCCTTTGCCTGGCACTGCTGCTAAAAGAGGCAAGTTTTTTGGTTAGGCTGGCATTATGTCTGAGAAACCCAAAAGAAAAACCAGGCCCACTGGGTTTCAACACTGTGATGTTTGTGGGGAAGTCTTTGCCAAGGCTGACCCACACACCACATGTGTTTATTGTCTGGGGTTTGACCACCTCCAGTCAGACTGCCAGATATGCAAGAATGTCCCTGCAGCCACCCTGGAAAAAAGATTGGGCAGGCTCAGGGAACGAGAGGCCAAAAAGTCCACTGACCTGGATGGCCAGCCCGGTTCGGTGCCAACCGAACCAGAGGGAGTGCCCTCTGACCAGGGCGAAACTTCCTCGGGCAAAAGAAAAGCTGGTTCTGAGGAACCACTTCCAGTAAAGAAAACAAGAAAATCAGCAGGTCTGGAGTCAAATCCCTTCTCCAACTGCTGCAGAGATAGCAAAGCCATACAAATTGTCCAGTCACTGTCTCAGGGGTCCGTCCGAACCGCCACTATCTGGCAAAAGGTCGGTTCGTCCGGTCCCAGTGGTTCAGGAATATGATATTGAGGAATTTTATGAACCAGAGGAGGGGGAGGATGATTATGAACAGTATGAATGTGGCTGGGAAGGTCTGGGTGTGCCCATTGAACCGGACATCTCTCCAGACAGACCTTTAGAATCTCCCCCTATGCTGTCTGAGTCCCCATCTCATTTTATGTTTTACAAAAAAGTTGCTGAAACCCTTCAGCTTCCCTTAGAGGAAGCTGTGGATGAGCAAGAGGAGCCTGATTTTGTAGAAATGATGGCTATTCCAGAGTCTAGGAGATTGTCTATTCCTTTACACAAGTCTTTTAGGAAGCAAACAAAAATTTTAAAAGCTCCTAATTCAAACAACATGAAGTCTTGCTATATTATAGACATTAGCAGTTTGTTCCAGCTCTAGAACTGCCCTGGAGTGAAATGGTTAAAACCATTCCAAAATAGAATTTTGGCAGGAGAGCAGCTCTATCTGTGTCATTTCAAACTTGAACTGTCAGATTCTTTACTCCGCCTCAGTGAACAGTCGCTCTGGAGATTTCTCCTTCTGCTCGGTTCATTTCTCGGTTTAAAAAGTGTTTTCTTGGTTGGATTTAACCGAGAATAGTTTATTTTAACCGCAAAATCGTTCGGTTCAAGCTCTATCTATGGTAACCGTAAGTAAATGAAGGTTTTGTCTGTGTGGAACTTGTAAGTTATCGGTTCGGTTTTGAACCGATCAGTGGGTTTAAAACTCATTTAA
Organism: Neoceratodus forsteri; assembly: GCA_016271365.2. Classification (NCBI taxonomy): domain Eukaryota; kingdom Metazoa; phylum Chordata; order Ceratodontiformes; family Ceratodontidae; genus Neoceratodus; species Neoceratodus forsteri. The sequence continues at coordinate 1,685,510,215 of CM057450.1, read as the reverse complement.
AATTAAAAGTTACTATTTTAGAGTGCGGTTCCCGGTTCTTATCGGTTCTAAAAAAAACGGATTTATTACGGTTTTTCCAATACCCGTGACACGGTTAGGAACCGATAAGGTGTCTTGCCTGGCACTGCCATTAAAGGGCAAGTTTTTGGTTAGAGCTGGCATTATGTCTGAGAAACCCAAAAGAAAAACCGGGCCCACTGGGTTTCAACACTGTGATGTTTGTGGGAAGTCTTTGCCAAGCTGACCCACATACCACATGTGTTTATTGTCTGAGGTTTGACCACCTCCAGTCAGACTGCCAGGTATAAGAATTTCCTGCAGCCACCCTGGAAAAAGATTGAGGCAAGCTCAGGAGAACGAGGGCCAAAAGTCCGCTGACCGGATGGCCAGCCCGGTTCGGTGCCAACCGAACCAGAGGGAGTGCCCTCTGACCAGGGCCAGACTTCCTCGGGCAAAAGAAAAGCTGGTTCTGAGGAACCAATTCCAGTAAAGAAAACAAGAAAATCAGCAGGTCTGAAGTCCAAAATTCCTTCTCCAACTGCTGCAGAGATAGCAAGAGCCATACAAATTGTCCAGTTACTGTCTCAGGGTCCGTCCGAACCACCACTATCTGGTAAAAGGTCGGTTCGTCCGGTCCCAGTGGTTCAGGATTATGATATTGAGGAATTTTATGAACCAGAGGAGGGGGAGGAGGATTATGAACAGTATGAATGTGGCTGGGAAGGTCTGGGTGTGCCCATTGAACGGACATCTCCCCAGACAGACCTTTAGAATCTCCCTATGCTGTCTGAGTCCCCATCTCATTTATGTTTTATAAAAAAGTTGCTGAAACCCTCCAGCTTCCTTTAGAAGAGGCTGTGGATGAGCAAGAGGAGCCTGATTTTGTAGAAATGATGGATATTCCACAGTCTAGGAGATTGTCTATTCCTTTACATAAGTCTTTTAGAAACAAACAATTAAAATTTTAAAAGCTCTAATTCTGTGCCTCCTGTAGATAAAAAGATGGACAGGAGGTATACATTGTCAGCCCTGATACAGAATTCCTTTCTCAGCAATGCAGTCATGTTGGGGTAGTTCAGGCTGCTGCCTGTGATAAAGCTAATATTCCTTGGCTTCATCCTCCTGACAAGGATTCCAGGAAGATTGATGCCATGGCAAAAAAAAAAAAAAAACAACAGTATATGGCAGCCTCTGGGACTCAGGCAAGCAAATTATATGGCTTATGTAGCTAGGTATCAGAAATCTAGATGGGATACTGTTATGCAATTGGCCAAGCAGGCCCATGGCCAGCTGGCTAGTGAACTAGAACAGGTGGCTGCTGATGGCATTGAAGCCTCAAGGTTCAGTTTCATGCTGCTGTGGATGTTAATGATGTTTCCTCTAGGGTCATGGCCACATCTGTAGCTTTTAAGTAGGTTGGCCTGGCTCAGGTGTACTAGTTTGTCACAGGATACCCAGACTAAGGCTATGGATTTTTCCTGTGGTGGGAAATTCTCTGTTTGGAGAGCAGACAGAGAATTACATGAAGAAGATGGATGAATATAGGACTACTTACAAAGAGTGGCCAGGCTAAGGGCGGCAAGCCACTCCTCAAAGGCATGCCCCAGGGGTAGGGGTAGGCCTTTTCACAGGCCTTTCTACCAGACTCAGGCCTCCTCTGCCCTATGCTCAGAGGGGCTTCTTCAGAGGCAGGGGCAGGCAGAGGTGGGCAGACCTGCTCCACCCCCAGCCTAAACCTCCTCGAAACAGGCACCTGATAGGGTGCCCAGGGCAGATTCTCCTGTACCAGTGGGGGCAGGCTGGCTTATTTCAGTCAGAATTGGCTTCTTTAACCTCAGACAAGTGGGTTCTGGAAGTAAGCCAGGGTCTGGTTCTCAGCTTCAAAAGTTTCCCAAGTTGAGAAGCAGACTTTTCTACCTACAAGTGCTTCAGAGACCTCGCTCTGAAACAGAGGTCTCATCCCTGTTAGCTCTCAGAGCAGTAGAAAGGGTTCCTCCCCTGCATCAGGGCAGGGGTCTGTATTCCAGATACTTCCTTACCCCCAAAAAAGACAGGAGAATGGCGGCCCATTTTAGACCTCAGATATCGGAACAAGCATCTTTTGAAACCAAAGTTCAAAATGGTAACTCTGGCAATGATTTTACCTTCTCTAAGGCCAGGGGACTGGCTAGCCTCCCTGGACCTCAAGGATGCCTATTTCCATGTCCTAGTCAGAAGATCCCATCGAAAGTACCTCAGATTCGAACTGCCCTCAGGTCATTACCAGTTCAGAGCAATGCCCTTCGGCCTTACCTCTGCTCAAGGGTATTCACAAAGTGTCTAGTGGCAGTGGCCCCTTAAGGAGGCAGAGGATTGCTGTTTTTCCCTATCTAGACGACTGGCTCATTGTAGGCCAGTCCCCAGAACAGGTAAAATCTCACCTGCAGGTCACCCAGCAGCTTCTCACTTCCCTGGGCTTTCTGCTAAATCTACCAAAGTCGGTTCTGGAACCAGTCCAGGTACTCACGTTTATAGGGGCAATTGGACACAAAGCAGCCAGAGCCTTTCTTCCCTTAGAAAGGGTAAGGAATTTAGTGGCTCTGGCCTCCTCCTTCACTCTGCAGGTCTCTCGACCAGCAAGACACTTTCTGCAGCTCCTGGGCACATGGCTGCATCCACAGCTGTTGTGCAGGGAGCCAGATTTCAGATGAGAGACATTCAGTTTCACTTGAGAACCTATTGGTCTCAGAGAAGACCCCTTTCCAAGTTGGTCCCAGTGACTTGAACCTTGATCCTAGCCCTCCAGTGGTGGCAGGATCAGAGCAATTTAAGATTGGGGGTTCCCTTCATTTCCCCTACTCACGACTTGACTCTCACTACAGATGCTTCCCTTCTGGGTTGGGGAGCCCACATGGGCGACCTTTCCACTCAGGGAGTGTGGTCCCCCCAGGAATCTCTGCTCCACATCAGTTTGCTGGAACTCAGAGCTGTCTTTTTAGCTCTTCAAGCATTTTCTGCATCTGTCCACGACAAGGTGATACAAGTCAGAACAGACAACACCACAACAATGTGGTACATCAACAAACAGGGGCACTGGTCTTTGGCCTTGTGCACCGAGGCAATGAAGTTGTGGTCTCTGGCCTATTCCTGAACACTTCCCTCATAGCAGTTCATCTTCCAGGGCAGGACAATGTCTAGCGGATGCTCTCAGCAGGATTCCCAGGGCCATCACGAATGGTCCCTGGATCCTCAAGTGCTGGGGATAGTCTTTGCCAGATGGGGCACCCTCAGATAGATCTTTTGCAGCCCCAGACAATCACAAACTTCCTCTGTTCTGTTGCAGGCCTCCAGTGCTGGGCTCAGTTCCCTGGATGCCCTACTTCTGGATTGAGAGGAAAGTTTCTCTATGCTTTCCCTCCTTCCTCTCTCCTGTTCAAAGTATTAGTCAAAATCAGATCTCAGCCTTGCAGGGTGATTCTGATTGCGGATGAGCCAGGAAGCCCTGGTACCCACTCCTTCTGTCACTGACAATCCATCTTCCCTTTGCCTCCCAGGAATCACAACCTGTTGACTTGTGCCCAGGGAAGGGTTTGGTATCCGGACCTCAAATCCCTCAACCTCAAGGCCTGGCTCTTGAGGAGTTAGAGTTTGCTGATTTACACCTCTCTCAGGGTGTTCTTGAGATCCTAAAGGCTTCTAGAAAGCCTTCCACTAGGGCTACTTATAGTTCTAAATGGAAAAGGTTTTCCATTTGGTGTGCGGGGGAAAATATTTCCCCAGAATCTGCTGATTTGCCCACTGTGTTACCTTAAATGGTACATCTTACTTCCTTGGGTCTCAGACCAGCTACCCTGAGAGTTCATTTGGCAGCTGTATCTGCTTTTGTGTCAGCAGGAAAGTCATCCCTCTTTCCTCTCATCCTGTGTTTTCCAAGTTTTTAAGGGATTACTCCATACTAATCCACCCTTTGGGAACCGGCCCTGCTTGGGACCTGAATTTTGCATTGCCCAGTTAATGCAACCCCTTTGAACCTCTGTCTTCTGCAGAGCTTAAGTATCTAACTTGGAAAACTGTTTTCTAGTGGCTATCACTTCTGCCAGATGCATAAGTGAGTTGCAAGCCTTGTCAGTGGAAACTGACTTTATTTCTTTCCACAGGGATAAGGTAGTCCTTAGGACTAATAGGAAGTTTTTGCCTAAGGTGGTTTCAGATTTCCATCTTAATCAATCTGTCTCCCTTCCAGTATTTTTCACTGATCACTCCTCGTCTGGTGAGAGGAAGTTGCACAGCCTGGATGTTAAGAGAGCTCTTAGTTACTATATAGAGCGTACCAAAGGTCACAGGTTCGAATCCCTCCAACTTTTCCTTACCTATGGTGAAGTTGAGAAAGGCAAACCTGCCACTAAGAGATCAGTTGCGAGGTGGATTGTCTCTTGTATCCAATTTTGCTATCAGAAACTGGGCAGAGTCCCCCTCCCCCCCCGGTTTGAGGGCTCATTCTACCAGGGGTACAGCCGCGTCTCTAGCTGCTGCCAGAGACATCCCTATATTAGAGATTTGCCAGGCTGCTACTTGGAAAAGCGGTACACACTTTTCCAAGCATTACTCCCTGGATGTCCAGGCCAGGAGAGATGCTCGGTTTGGCACAGCTGTTCTTCAGAGCCTATTCCCAAAGTAGGTTCTGCCCTCCTCCATGGAGGTACTGCTGTGTATTCTGCTACTGTCATAATATAGCAAGACTTCATATTGTTTGAAGAAAAAATTACTCACCTTAGTAATGTTGTTTCTTCTAATGGAGTCTTGCTATATTATAACCTCCCAACCTGCACCTCTCAGAACCTCTACCTGGGTGGGGTGCGGGCAACAGTGTGGGCACCTTTTTATGCCCTGTTAGCATTTTTGTCCCCTTTTGGAGCTTTGGTGTGTGTGTGTGTGTGTGTGTGTGTGTGTTCTGTTATACTTATGTTTTATTCTCATATTATAGAATTGTGTTAGTATTTCTGGTCCCCTGACTTGAGTCTTGGGTGTTGGGACCAGCAATGGTTGTTATTATTTAGGTAGCCATTTGGCTAGTGTAGGTTACAGCTTCCACACAGACCTTAGTGAGTTTTGGCTCGTAAAGATCTGACAGTTCAGGCTTGAAATAACACAGATAGAGCTGCTTCTTGGAGCTCGTGGCCAAAATTCTATTTTGGAATGGTTTTAACCATTTCACCTCCGGAGCAGTTCTAGAGCTGGATCAAACTGCTACTGTCATAATATAGCAAGACTCCATTAGAAGAAACAACATTACTAAGGTGAGTAATTTTTTCATATGGTTCATTTAAATACTTTAGGGCTGAGACCAGCTATCCTAAAAGTGCGCTTGGCAGCCGTGTCTGCTTCCTTGTCAGCAGGCAAGCCCTCTTCTCTTTCAGCTCATCCTGTATTCTCCAAGTTTTTCAAAGGGTTGCTTCACACCAACCCCCCATTTAGGGATCCTTCCCCTGCCTGGGATCTTAATATTTGCATTTCCAGCTTATGCAACACCCTTTTGAGGCCTTGTCCTCAGCAGAGCTTAAGTACTTGACTTTGAAACTGTTTTTTGGTAGCCATCACTTCTGCCAGGCCATAAGTGAGTTACAAGCATTGTCAGTGGAGCCTGATTTTATCTCCTTTCACAGAGGTAAGGTAGGTCTCAGGACTAACCGAAAGTTCTTGCCTAAGGTGGTCTCAGATTTCCACCTTAATCAATCTATATCTTTCCCTGTGTACTTCACTGGCCATTCCTCTTCTGGTGAGAGGAGGTTGCACAGTTTAGATGTCAAAAGATCTCTTAGCTACTACATAGATCGTACCAAAGGTCAGCAGGTTTAACTCCTCAACTGTTCCTCACTTATGGTGAGGCTGGCAAAGGAAACCTGCCACTAAAGATCCATTGCCAGGTGGATTGTCTCTTGTGTCCAATTCTGCTATGAAAACTGGGTAAAGTTCCTCCCTCAGGCCTGAGGGCTCACACCACCAGAGGTACAGCTGCGTCTGGCTGCTGCCAGGGGACATCTCTATCCCTAGAGATATATCAAGCAGCTACCTGGAAAGCAGTGCACACTTTTACTAAGCATTACTCCCTGGACATCCAGGCTAGGAGTGATGCTCGTTTTAGCACAGCTGTGCTTCAGAGCCTATTTCCTAAATAGGTTCTGTCCCTCCTCCATGGAGGTACTGCTGTATAGTCTGCATATGTCATAATATAGCAAGACTTCATGTTGTTTTGAAGAAAAAATTACTTGTAGTAATGTTGTTTCTTCTAATGGAGTCTTGCTATATTAACCTCCTCCCCTCTCAGAACCTTAGTCTTGGGGATGTGGGTGGGCAGGGCAGCGTTGGCACTTTTTAGATGCCCTCCTTGTTTTTCACCCCTCCTTTTGGGGTGATCTTTGTTGTGTTGTCATTTTTTGAGTCTCCTGACTAGAGTCTTCTTTGTGGCACCAAAAAATTTGTTTATTTAATTAAGTAGCCAGTTGGCTAGTGTAGGTTTACAGCTTCCACACAGAGTCTTAGTGAGTTTTTGCTCGAAAAGATCTGACAGTTTAAGTTTGAAGAACAACAGATAGAATTTTCAACCGAGCTCGAGCTCTAAGTTCCATGCCTGGCATGGAAGTTAACTCTTTCACCTCCGGAGCAGTTCTAAGGCTGGGACAAACTGCATATGTCATAATATAGCAAGACTCCATTAGAAGAAACAACATTACTAAGGTGAGTAATTTTTTCTTACCTCTTATCTTCCCTTACTACCTCTTCCCCTGCCTCTCATTCCGAGATCTACAGACTCATGCACCCTGTTGGTCCCGTGCCGATCTACCCTCATCGGCCAGACTGGCTTCACCTACTGCTTCCCTAAAATCTGGAACGCTCTCCTCCCACAAATACATCACCATTCCTCCTAGTCCCTTGGTACTGCACTACGCAACCTTCTCTCTTCCAGCTATACCTGTCTTAATCCTCCCTAACTGCCTCTCAACCCTGTTCTGCGCACTAGTGCCCAGACACTCTTGCAGGGTTCTTGCATCCTGAAGGGGGAAACAGGTTTTGGTGGCTGGCTTCTAGCTTCCTTAATTTTCATTGTTCTTGTCTTGCCCCCCGCAAGGATTCTCAACATCCTGGAGTGGAACTAGGTCTTGGCAGTCTTCCCTCCCCCGCCATCCCCCATCTCCTTCACTCCTCCTTACAGCTCTTCTTATGCTACCTCCACTACCACTTCTAGCACATCTTAGCTTCCTCCTCACAATTCTATCATTGGTAATTGCCCCCTTCCGTCCTTGTTTGCCCTTAGCACCTGTTTGCTGCCTATGAGCATAGCACTCAGAACATCATGGCACTATGATTGTGTTATTGCATTTTTATCTGTTGGGTCTGCTGTATCATGTTTCTGTGTCCACTCCCTGGTTGTACCAATTTTCTCAAGCTGTAATTGTCTATACTGCTCACAATTGTGTATTATAGCAACCAAATGCTCCATATTGTATCTGTTCCTACCTTTATTATTTGTAATTCTCTATTTTCAAATCCTCATTGTAATCCCCCATGGTAACACCGTGAGATAAGCAACTTTTTGTTCAGTGTGACTTCCTGGTGAAAAATTTCAATAAATAAAAATAGTTATCTGACAGGCATCTAATACACACTGGCGGGTACGCTCTGTCAAACGAGGGTCCTTCTTCAATACTGATTCTGTGAGATCACCGTTCAGTGAGTGGGATATCCCAGATGTGGACTCTTTTGCATGAACTGACTCTGGTCTTGTTGTTAAGGCACAGGTCAGGAAACATAGGAAAAACCAGGAGCCGTTGTAGAATTCAAAAAAAGTGTTTATTAGTACTAGCAGTAACATAAAACAAATAAAATTGTTCAGAATAACTATTTACAAAGGCAGAATAAACAGATAAGATCCATCTGAGTTTTCCTTCAGTTTCTGTGTGTCCGTCTCTCTCTCTCTCTCTCTCTCTCTCTCTTTGCAAGAAATTACAGCTCTGTTTTTATAAGTCTTTGCAACCTCCCCAACAAGCATCCTGTTTTTTTCTAAAATGTTCTTGTATGTTTCAGGCAGGTGTAGCAAGAACGCAATGTGCCAGAACTGAAGTCCCTTCTCCCCAGCTTCTGAAAAAGGGCTTAAAACTACTGTCAGGTTAACCCCTTGAGATCCCAATAGCTTTTTGCAATCATCTCAAACTATCATTATATACATTTCAACAGTAACACTATATCATTTCTAAACAAAGGGATCCCAATATCAGTTACATTTCCACATAATGATTTGCATATATTTTTATACCAGCAGATATGCAAGGGAGGAAAAGACAGACCAGCAAGTGAGGATAGAGAAATTGCAAGAGGCAGAGAATTGTAAGACTGTCGGGGTGAACAGATTCTAGGTCTCACCAGAAAATTTGGTTGCGTGACCAGACAGAAAAGGAAAGAACAGAACGGATCCTGCATTCAAACTTTCCATAACAACTGGAACAGGATCCTATTCAATCCTGTCACATACACCCCCCCTCCTTAAGAGGGAACCTGTTTTATCAGACAAGTTTCTAAATCTTTCTATTAATTCTCTACTAGCCTTAGCTTCTAACTTTCAGAAATTAAGTACATGTGCAGTATCCCTTTTTGTGTAACAGTACAGCAAACAGTAAAGTTTAAACTCATACATTTGTTTTTCAACATTCAGAACCTTCAATTCCTGATCGATATCTTGACAGAAAATCAACATTGCTATTCTCTTTACCAGATTTATGTATCACCTTGCATTTAAATAGCTGTAGTGCCAGGTACCACCTTGTGATTCTGGAATTTTTATCTTTCATTTCGTTAAGCCAACAGAGAGGATTGTGATCTGTTATGAGTACAAAGTCAGTTCCTTGCGAATAAAATTAAGGGACTCCATGGCCCACTTTGCTGCTAAACATTCCTTTCCAATGGTGGAGTACTTTTTAGATAGATAGATAGATAGATAGATATAGATAGATAGATAGAGCGATAGATACTTTATTTATATAGCGCTGCTTTCCAAGGACTCTGAGCGCTTCACAATCAGGACCATACAACATTTTATAAATATACAAAAATACAGTTAAAATCAGCACTAATATGCAATCAAACATAAGTCAATTATCTAAAAATTAAAAGCCTGGTTAAATAAATAAGTTTTAAACCTTTTTGAAGGTATCTACAGAGGGTGCCTCCCGTAACTGTTTAGGTAGTAGATTTCATAGGGTAGGTGCAGCCACCGAGAACACTTGATCACCCAAGTGGCGCAACCTCACCCTAGAAATATCCAGGAGACAACCCTCTGTGGAACGGAGAGCCCAGGATGGGCAATGAGGCACACGGAGCTCTTGCAGGTAGACTGGTTCCCCTTCATGTAGGGCTTTATAGGTCAGTAACCCGACCATGAAGGCAATCCTCCACCTAACCGTCAGCCAGTGCAGTTCGCAGAGGACTGGTATGGTATGATCATACTTATGCACACCCATCAATAATCTTGCCACGGTGTTCTGCACCAGCTGCAGCTATCTGAGGTTACCTCTAGATAGCCCTAGGTACAGGGCATTGCAGTAATTCAGTCTGGATGTTACAAAAGCATGTACTAGTGAGGCTAGGTCCTGGGGGGGGGATAACAGGTTCCAAATCCAGGCAATGTTCCTCAGATGATAAAATCCACTCTTAACAACAGCAGACACCTGAGCATTAAGTGTCAAGCCGCTGTCAAGGATTATGCCCAGATTCTTCACCCAATTAGATGAGGTCAGTGGCACCCCCCAGTAAAAGACTAGGTGATCTCCACAACCCCCACGATGACCCAGGTCCACCACCAGCACTTCTCTCTTGTCTGGGTTGATTCTCAGCCAGTTATGGGACATCCAAGTCCAGATCTCAGACAGGTAGCTGTTAAATACAGAGTCCGCCATCTGGTTACTTGGAGCACAGGACAGGTATAGCTGGGTATCATCTGCATAGCAGTGAAAACCCAGCCCATACTGCCTGATAATGTCTCCCAGTGGCAGCATGTACACTGTGAACAATAAGAGTGACAAGACCGAACCCTGCGGAACACCACAGATAAGAGGCTTCGGGGTAGACGAGGCAATCCCATCACTACCCTCTGCACTCTACCTTGTAGGTATGACCTGAACCATTTGATGACCTTACCGGACAGGCCACACAAAAACTGCAGTCGGTCAAGTAGCACCTTATGGTCCACAGTGTCGAACACCGCTGAGAGGTCCAGAAGGACCAAGATGGAATGATCTCCCCTGTCTCTCACCATTAGGAGATCATTAAGCACATTCACCAGGGCAGTCTTCGTATTATGCCCAGCCCTAAACCCGGATTGGAAAATCTCATAGGTGGAGGAGGAATTAAGATGTTCCCCAAGCTGACTTGCCACCACTTTTTCTATAACCTTCCGTAAAAATGGGAGGTTAGAGACCAGCCTGTAATTGGCGAGACAGTCCAGGTCCATTGAGGATTTCTTTAATAGGGGTCTATCCAAGGCCTCTTTCAGGGCTGATGGGAAGACCCCATTCCTCAAGGAACTCTGGACAATATCGGCAACAACAGGTACAATCAGGTCCATACATCCAACCAAAAGTAGATCACAATGTGTTGGCTATAGTCTCAAGATAACTCTCACCACCTCCTCCACCCCAACTGGATCAAACTCAGCCCAGACAGGAGAAGTGTTCTGCAACACCTCAGAGTGGACCCCACAATCCCCTTGAGTGACAGTGGAGAAGATCTCAGCTCTGAATGGGCAGATTGGATGGGTCTTGCGGTCCTTATCTGCCGTCAACTTCTATGTTTCTACAGTGGACACTTTGTCAGCAAAGAACAGAGCAAACTCCTCGCACCTAGTGCTTATCCTGCTCCCCATGGAGGCAGGCAGGATGTAATAACCTATCCACCATGCGGAGGAGCTGAGCCGGTCTGTTCCTTGCTTCAGCAATCTCCCTTGACAAGAATTCTGTCTTCTTACAAGAGATTGCCCTCTGATAGTCTTTATAATAGGACATCAGGGCCAATTTGTCCTCCATCAGGCCAGATCTCTTCCACCATTTCTCTAACCTCCGATCCTTAATCTTTAACTCCCTGAGTTCCCCATCAAACCAGGGAGGTCTCCTATGAGCAGATAAGGGTCGGACACAAACAAGTGCAATTGAATCAAAGGCGGCCGTGACAGCACCATTATATGCCGCCATCGCCTCCTGTGTTCCAATCGCACAAGCAGTCCCCACATTCGATAGGTCCAGCACCGTCAATAACCCTGATGGGGACAAACCCCACAAAGAGCACTACTGGATCATTTCCACAGAGGCAAGGGCTTCAGGGGGGGCCCCGAAACCTAAACTTCTCTGTCATGCAACTTGCTACTTATGTATGGAATAGGATGATCTCATCTGTGTCAATCTTCACCATTCATCACAGATGGGTACTGGCCGGAGATCAGGACCCCACGGGAGCCTTTTTTTTTAAAAAAAGATAGGCGGAGCCGATGCAGCATCGGCACGTCCTCGAACCCGGCCGTACTCGCTGGTGCTCGGGGATTAGCAGATTAGGCTGCATCGACTCTGCCTGCCTACCAGTTCTTCGTCTCCCGCCATCGAGGTCGCCTCGTGGGAAGCCTGAAGTCTGTCAGTTTTTCTAGGCCTTACGCCTGCGATATTCCGTCGCTAGTCCGAGGTCTGCTAGTTCTGGGTTCTGCCTCCACTCGACGTCGCCGGTAAGATCTTTCCTTTTTATTACATTTAAAGAGACGTCGAGTCTGTTTTTGGTGTTTTTTTCTCTGTAGGTCATGTCTGCGGTCGGAGGGCAAAAATCGGAGAAGGCGGGCGACCCCCATGTAGTCACCGGTGCCCGTGCGGCCGCAGCACTCCGTCACCGCATCAACATGACCGGTGCCTTTCATGCCTTGGCCCGCTACGACATGGATTCGTGCGACACCTGCTTCTCGATGGACCACCGAGTTTTGGAACAGCTCGCGTTTAAGGTCGGGCAAGCTCTGCCAACTTTCGAGGGTAGGCCGCGCACTCGTCGGGCCAAGACGCATTCTCTCGGCCTCTCCTCCGGGTCCCCTCCCGGTTCTATACGGACTGTGGAGGAGGGAGCCTCGGCCTCTTCTAACCTAGCCGTGGCGAGGCTCCTTCCGTGGCACAGGAGGCCAGTCCCACTTCCCCAGGAGGCGGGCGGGGCGCGCTCCGGCAATCACTCTTTCAATGGTGAAGGCTCCCCCGGTGTCACTCCCGCGGTCCGCTAGGCCCAGGTGGCGCGTCATGCCGGTGCCGTTCGCGGTGCCGAAGGTCCTGTCGGTGTCGACGTCGGCACCGAGCGGTCTCACGGCACCGATGTCGGCACTGTGGTCGGAGCCGAGTCCTTCGGGGTCGTCGACGCCACCTTGGTTCTCGCTGCCGCACGCGGCGTCGAGTGGCCTGGCGTCGGCTCCGAGACTGGGGTTGCTGACGGCGCCGTCTCTGTCCCGGGTGCCTCCCCTGGCACCGGTGGACCTGATGGTGCCACAGCTAGCCCTGGCCTAGGACTTCTGGCCCAAGCTGCCCTGCCACCTTCTGCTGGCACTGCTCACGGTGCTGTGGAGCGGGCGGGGATTGCCTTGGCTCCTGGGCCTCTCGGGAAGGTGTCCCTTCCTCGACCCCCTACTGTTTGGCTTAGGGCCTCGGACTCTTCCTCTTCGGAGTCGGAGTCCAGCTCGGAGTCGAATGGGCAGTCACACCCTTTGGGGTTGTCTGCAAGGGAGGACGAGCTGGTGGTTTCCTCTTCGGGTCTCGGCCAGTCCCCCTCCGAGGTGAGTCGGGTTTTCTCTAGGGCTTGGGTCAGTGGTGCTGACCAGCGGGCTGTGGTGTGTGCCACCATCGCCTTTCAGCCTAGCCTTGCGGGGTTCCTTGACCCCTCTACGGTGGTACCCCCTACTGTGACATCTCTTGGTCGCCCAACTTTGGGGCCTATCGAGAGGGTCACAGGAGGGGAAGGTGCTCCTTCTGGGATTGCCCCTTTGGGAGCAGCCCTGGGTACGGAGCTGCCTAGACTGGCCACATCGAGGGCTAGGACCCTTTCGGACTCCGAAGGGTCGAGGGGTATAGGTTCGGTGTGCTGGCCTTCTCTGGGACCTACCCGGGTCCTGGGCCAGAGCGGTCTGGGACTTCGCCTCCCCTTGGGTTCCTTGAGAGGGTCCCATTCTTTCGAGGCAGGGGACCGTCCTTCTGGACCTTCACGGCCCGGTCGCCTCACTTGGGGATTATTTTGGGCGCAGTCTAGGCAGTACCGAAGTGGTTATGCAGCTGTCGACTGCGGAGTCTTCCAGGACTCCCCCCCCGTGGGAGTCCATGGTCCGCCCCTTAGCCCTGGCAGAGGTCAGCTGACTTCTTCTCTCGGCTCTGTCCACTCCCCTCTGCCACCTTCTCCTGCATTCCCAGGTATCCTTGGTCCTAGCGGGCCTCTCACCTGGGAACAGTTCAGAGCGGTGGCTGCTCGATTCCCTGCTTACGTTAGGGCTTTGGACAGCCAGGTTTTTCAACCTCCCCCCGAGCAGCCACCCTCCGAGCCTATGGTGACCTCCAGCTCCTCATCCCCCTCTTCTGGGGGAGAGGAACCTTCTGTCCACATCTCTCCTGCTGCTGATCTCTCTGAGTATCAGCGTTTCCTCGTGAGGATGATGGAGGACCTTCACCTTTCTCCTTCTTCTGTGAGCAATCCGGAGCATGCGGCAGCACGCCTTTCTAGGCGATTTTGGGACAGCCACCCTCGTGGTGCTGCCTTGGCCCACTCCCTTTCGGGAGGCGTCCATGCGTTTCTGGCAGAGGCCCTTCTCCGGAGTTCCTGCCCCTAGGGACCTCTGCCAGAGGTATTGCGCTCCCCTGGAGTCTCCAGGCTCCTTGCCTCATCCGCAGTCCGGATTGACGCACCTGGACACTCCTGATGGGCTGGGCTTCGCGCCCTCCGCCGTGACCAGCCCCTAGATCAGGACTCCTCGGATTTTGATTTCTGGGGGAGGAGGACTTTCTACTCTGCACGGCTGCTTCTCTCCATTTCTGCACATCAGGCCAACTACGCTGCCTATAACAGGTACTTGTGGTCAGTGCTAGGTCAGTTCCTAGCCACTCTGCCTGACTCGGAGCAAACCAGGCAAGCCATAGCTCTCTCTGCACGTGGCCTGGAGCTAGCAAGGCACCAAGCAAGGGCATCTTATGACTCCAATGAGGTAGCTACCAGGGTCGTAGGGACAGCGATCTGCACCAGAAGATCGGCATGGCTTCGCCTTTCCCAGTTGTCACCCTTGGCCTGGCGTAGGGTGATTTGCTCCACTCACCAGGGAACCTACCTCTTTTCCCGTAGGGCGAGATGGCGTTTGTCGGGGCAAATTCCTTCCCCCTCCAGGGGAACCCCGTCTCGCTCTCCCCACTCTCGGGCCTCCTCAGGCCCAGAAGGTTCCCCCCCTTAGTGTGTCACCCACTGAGGGCTAAGGGACACTGTCCCTTAGGGTGCAATCAGTCAACCCCTTTGGGGGCTTGGTACTCACCCATCTGTGATTAATGGTGAAGATTGACACAGATAAGATATTCAAATTATGTACTTACCATAATTATGATCTTTCTGTGTATCTTCACCATTCATCACAATCCCTCCCTCCATCCCCCTTGGGGCTCCAGTCTCTGGAATCCTCCTCCCTCTGTGCCTTCCCTCTCTTCACTGCATAGGTTCCGGAACCTCTGGGGCAAAAGGGGCCGTAGCCCCTCCACTTGTTATTCCTGTATGGTTAAAACTAGTATAGGGAAAGTGCCCTTTCTTCCTTAGCCTCCCTCAACTGTTGCCATCTTCCGGCACCCTTGCTTGAGTGAGATTAGTTGAGACACACAGGGGGGACAGTCTTCCCTAAGGGGTACAGTTTGAGTGGCACTCCTCTCTTCTTCATATCTTCATCCCTACGGGGTAGGAGCTGGTGGTTGCCCTCCTTCTGTTATCCATCTAATCAAAAAAAAAAAAAATTTTTCCTTTTTCACCAAATATCTCTTTAGAGAGAGAGAGTACTGAGTCCCTGTACCCTGTCCTTCTCCAGAATAGCCGACTCTGCTTTTGGGGTATTGCCAGTTATTCTGTGCCTTGAATTCTGGCAAGAGCTTTGCTAACTCCTTGCAGTTCCTATACAGTCTGGTGACGGACAGGGTCCTGGATCCTGTTACCTCTCACTCTCTCCTGAAATTCTCTCTCCTCTTCCCTCCCTTCTTCCGTTTCCAGAGATTGGGGCCCCTACCCAATCCCCTTAGTCTTACTTCTTCTATGCTGTCCTCTCAGTCGTTATTTCTCCTTTTAGTTCAGTTTTCTCTCCTTTTTCTGTCCCTTGGACTCTCTTGTCCCACCCTCCATCCCTTCCTCTTACCTCTCCGGACTCAGAACTGGTAGGCAGGCGGAGTCGATGCAGCCTAACGGCTAATCCTCAAGCGCCACGTAGTACATCGGCCTCGAGGACGGCGCCGATGCTGCATCGGCTGCGCCTATCTTTTAAAAAAAAAAAAGGCTCCCGCGAGGTCCTGATCTCCGGCCAGTACCCATCTGTGATGAATGGTGAAGATACACAGAAAGATCATAATTACGGTAAGTATGTAATGTGAATTTCCATCCCATCTATATTTTGACTCAGGACTGCACCTAGGCCTACCTCTGACGGATCTGTTTGTAACAAAAATTATTTCTCAAAATCTGGGCTTCTTAAAACAGGGGCTGAACATAATGCAGCCTTAATGGCTTGAAAAGTTTCATCACTCTCTGTGGTCCATTTCACATTATTTGGATACTGTTTTTTCATGAGTTCGGAGAGGGGAGTAGCTGACTCAATAAAGTTGGGAACAAATCCCTGATAATAACCAGCCAGCCCTAAAAATGACTTGACATGTTTCTTTCTTTTATGGACAGGACTGTTAGCTACAGCTTCTATTTTAGAAATTTCTGGCTTAACTTCTCCATTTCCCAATACGTAGCCCACATTTCTTTTCCCAGGAGTCCTTTAGCATCAGTAACTCTAGCAGTTAGTGGGCTAGGTGCAACTGCTCCGGAGATATGCCTATAGGAGAATTTTATTTAAATGAGCTGTGGGCATTAGCCAATCAAAAAACAGGAGGGGAGTGAGCTGAGTGAGAACTGCCTGAAGGGCTTCAAAATGTTTTCACCGCTGACTGAGCGACATTGCCCCGAGGTGCCTCTCAACTTGCCTTGTTGAAAGCCTCCTAATCACTTATCTTGGTAAAGTTTTCCCCATAAATTTTTAGTATGCTAAGTGAAAGTTTTACGTTTTTGTTAGCGCCGCGCTATCGTGCTAATTTTAGCACAACTGCGCCTATTTTCACTTGATTTTTACCGCATCTGCTTAATTTATATTCATTTGTACTGTGGATGCTTAATTTCGACGTTTCTTTGCTTTTCTAATATAATTTGTAAAGGAACCATCACATTTTTGTCTGTTGCCTTGTTTTTTTACCTCAGACCTCGCAGACTTTACCACGAGGCAACCAGTTGGATTTCAAACTTTGACAGTTGCCTCTGGGTTCTCTGAGGATTGGCATTATCAGAGAAACCCATATTTAAATAAAAACTGGACCTAAAGGTGTCATCTGGCACGGGGCTGGCTTCACAGCATCAACAGAAATCTGTGTGCAGTTGACTGATATTACTGGATTTCTATTAAATTGGAACTGGCATAGATCCCAGTACTACAAAAAAGTGTTATAAAATAGAGTTTATTAAACTGGGGCAGGACTGGCCTCGCAGTATTTCACAGAAACCTGTACTCAGTTGTTTGTGGTCCAGAGCTTGGGTTCTCTTTGTTAAATTGGCACATAGCAAAGAAACTCAATAAGTATTATGGCTGAGGATAAATCAGAGGCTACCGATAAGAGGCCATCTAAAAGTAGTAACAATAAAAATGTAAGCAGGGGTGCTGATGAAGCCACCAGATCCCAGCCAAAAAATAAAGCTTCCAAAGGGGCTGCTGATGTTCCTCACAAATGAAAAATAATGGAAGTGATGAAAAAAGGAAGCTTGATCAAGCTGCTGATGAAGTGGCTAAAAAGAAACTCTGTCAAGAAACAAATGCTCTTGTTGCTTCCACAGCCAAATATCAAAAAGCCCTGTGGAAGTCTGTCCTAACCATAACCCGCAGTGGGTCAGATTCTATGGTGCAGGAGCTGGTGGATATGACAAAAACTGCCCTGGAAGCTACCAAATACCAATTCCACATGGCAGATGACAACAGTGATGCTGCCTCTAGGGCAATGGCCCATACCATCTCTCTGAGATGCTTCGCATGGCTTAGAACTACCAGTCTGACCCCAGACACCCAGACTAAGGCCATGGATTTTCCCTGTGATCAAAACAAGTTGTTTGATTCCGGAACAACTGACTACATGAAAAAGGTTGATGAGTATAAGGCCGCCTGGCAGAGTCACTCCTCTAAACCTAAGCCTACTGCCCCTCAGAGAGCCTGACCCTAGGGCAGTAGTGGCAGAAGTTTTTTTCCCAGGTTTTATAATCCTTGTCCCCAATCTGACTTTGTTCAGTGCAGGGGGTCTGTCAGAGGCAGAGGCAGAAGGAGCCAGAGAAGGGCCACCTCTACCCAGCCAGCAGCCTCGCAGTCTTGAGTCCTGATGTGAGTGTCCAGGTCACCTCCCCATTTCCGGTGGGAGACAGACTCTCCCACTATCTTCAGAACTGGTCCCTCATTATGTTGGACAAGTGGGTTCTGGAGATAGTGGAGAAGGGTCTGCCACTACAGTTCAAGCAGATGCCAGACCTCAAGCATACCCAGGTGTCAAGATCTCTGTCCCCAACACAGGTTCCACTGTTGGAATTGGAAGTACAAAACCTTCTAGCTGTGCGAGCAGTGGAGAGGGTCCCAGCCCACGAGAAGGGCAAGGGCCTCTACTCCAGGTACTTTCTGACACAAAAGAAAACTGGGGAGTGGCAATGTCTTAGATCTCAGATATTTATTTATTTTATTTTTTTTCAGTTTTTGTTGACCGGGTAGGTGCACTAGCCATAAAATTACTATTTTCAGGCACAACCCAGGAGAGTTCAACATGTAACAGCGAGAAACAATGTGGTAATACATAAGTACAGTCATACAAAAATAGAGAAACAGTACAGCAGTGCTACAAAAAATACATTAATTTTGAGTGCACATTAAGGAAGTAAAACAGACAATGTAGCATAACGGCAACAATGTAGCATAAAGACAATAAGAGTAATAAATAAGCAGAAGCAGCACTGTATATGATAAATGCAGAAACAGAGGGCATACCCTGGAGGAGAGAAAGAGTTTAAACAAACATCTGAAAAACCAAATTCAAAATGGTCACTCTGTCACTAGTCATACAGTCCTTACAGCAGGGAGACTGGCCAGCCTCCCTGGACTTCAAGGATGCTTACTTCCACATACTGATAAGGAGGTCTCACAGGAAGTTTCTCAGATTCAAACTCCCTTCGGGTCACTATCAGTTCACTGCAATGCTCTTCGGCCTATCCTTGACACCAAGTGCCTTGCAGTGGTAGCAGCGCACCTCAGGGGACTGGATGTCACTCTCTATCCCTATCTGGACGACTGGCTCATAGTAGCAAAGTCTCCTTGTCAGGTCAAGGAGTCCTTTTCCCTTACAAAACACACTTTGGAGTCTCTGGGATTCCTCGTAAATCTAAAGAAGTCTCACCCAAAACCCACTCAGATGCTCACCTTCATAGAAGCCCAGCTGGACACTCAGAAAGAATATGCCTTCCTCCTGCAGGAAGAATTCAGAGTTTCCATTCAGTGGCAGATTCTTTCATCTGGGGACAGCCAAGATCAGCCAGACATTTTCTCAGCCTCCTGGGACACATGGCTTCAATGACTGCAGTCGTCCCAGGAGCCAGGTACAGGATACGACTCCTGCAGGCCTACCTCAGAGCTCCTGGTCTCAGAGAAGCAACTATTTTTCAAAGCTGATACCTGTGATGGAGCAGTTCCTCCAGAACTTGCTTTGGTGGAAGAACCCTGCAAATTTGCAAGCGGGGTACCCTTCCAAGCTCCACTACCCACAAAGGTGATCACCACAGACACCTCCCTCCTGGGGTGGGGAGCACATCTGGACAGTGCTTCAGTAAGCAGCACCTGGACTCTCGAAGAGTCACAGTTACATATAAATCTTTTGGAACTCAGAGCAATCTTTTTAGCTGTCAAAGCATTCGCTCCCAGCATTACAGGGCAGGCGGTTCAAATTCAAACAGACAACACCACTGCAATGTTTTACAGCAGGGTGGTACCAGATCAGGAATACTCTGTTCAGAAGCTTTGAAGCTCTGGTCTCTAGCCTTCTCCCTGGGAGTCCATAGAAACATAGAAACATAGACTTTGACGGCAGATAAGGACCACTAGGCCCATTTCCCTACCTACAGGATAGGCCGCAGATCCTAGTTAACCAACAGCCTTTTTCTTCCTGCCCCCCACAAGAATTGCCTTATGTCTGTCCCATGCATTCTTGAATTCTCCCACAGTTTTAGACCCCACAACTTCCTCAGGAAGGCTGTTCCATGCATCCACTACCCTCTCTGTGAAATAATACTTCCTCACATTGCCCCTAGACCGCCCTCCTTCTATCTTTAAATTGTGTCCCTTGTTCTTGCAAGTCTCTTTTCTGAAAGATGCTACCCTCTTGGACTTTGTTGATTCCCTTGAGGTACTTGAAAGTTTCTATCATGTCCCCCTCTCCTTCTTTCCTCAAGGGTATACATATTAAGCTCCTTTAGTCTCTCCTCATCTGGCTTCTTTGCAGACCCTGCACCATTTTAGTTGCCCTCCTCTGGACTGCCTCTATCCTGTCTATGTCCTTCGGAGATGGGGTCTCAGAACTGGACACAGTATTCCAGATGGGGTCTCACCAACTGTCTGTACAGAGGGATAACAACTTCCTGTTTTCTGCTGCTGCTGCCTCTCCCTATACATCCCAGTATACCCCGGCCCTCCCTACTGCCTTCTCACATTGCTTGCTAACCTTAAGGTCATCTGATATGATTACCCCAGGTCCCTTTCCTGTTTTGTTGTTGTTACTAGCTCCCACCCATTGTGTATTCTTCCCTGGGTTCTTGTTTCCCAGGTGCATTATTTTGCACTTTTGCATTGAACCCTAGCTGCCATCGTCTGACCATTCCTCCAACCTTGCTAAGTCCTTTTCATCCTTTCCACGCCTCCTTGTGTATCAACCCTGTTGCAGATCTTTGTGTCATCTGCAAAAGGCATACTTTTCCTTCCAGTCCCTATGCAATGTCACTGATGAAGACATTAAAAGGACTGGACCCAATCTGAACCCTACGGTGCCCACTAGTAACCGCCTTTCTTCAGAGTGGACTCCATTTACAATTACCTTCTGTGTCCTGTTGTCCAGCCAATGTTTTACCCAGGCTACCACCCTGGGACCCCTCCCAGGCTGGTTAATTTGACTATCAATCTTTGTGTGGGACTGTGTCAAATGCCTTGCTAAAGTCTAGGTAGGCCATGTCCACAGCCCTCCCTGGTCTACTACTTTGGTCACCCAGTCAAAGAAATCTATTAGATTCAGTCTGACATGACCTTCCCGCTGTGAACCCATGCTGCCTTGGATCCTGTGCCCCACTGACCTCTAGGTACTCAACTATTCTTTCCTTCAGAAGTGACTCCATCACTTTCCCTACCACAGAGGTCAGACTGACAGGTCTGTAGTTTCCTGCCTCTGTCTTGGTCCCACTTTTGTGAAGGGGAATCACATCCGCCTTCCTCCAGTCCTCGGGTACCACACCATCCTCCCATGATTTATTAAAAAGAGTAGCCAGTGGTTTCACTAGTTCCTTCCTTAATTCTTTTAGAATTCTGGGGTGAATTCCATCAGGACCCATTGCTTTGTCCACCTTCAGTTTTAGGAGTTCTTGCAGAACCCTTTCTTCTGTGAAAGGACTGGGATCGACCCCCTATCAAGAGTGCTTCTGTTAATTGGATTAGGCACTTCCCCTCCTTTTTGTGAATACTGAGCAGAAATATTCGTTCAGTATTCCTGCTTTCACTGTCCCCTCTGCCCACCCACCGTTCATTCTATTCAGCCTCACTATCCCTCCCTTTGTCTTTCTACAGCTGATGTACTATATAACCCCCTGCAAATGGGGGTTCCCAAAAGACTTCAGGAGCTTGCTTGAATGCTTCAAGCCTGAATGGTGTTCATGCTTAAACCATTTATCAGTGAGTGTTTTTAGAGCCTCTGGTACTGTCTCTTAAGAGCTGTCTGCTTGCAGACATAATTAGTTTGTATGGGGACTGTGTGCTTCTCTGTTTGAGTACCACTCGAACTGCTGCAATTCACTCCATTTTTGCAGTCACTAGAGTGCAGGGAACCTATCTGAAGGGTGTAACCGTTTGCCAGAAATCATTTAGAGTAATAATGAAAATACAGTTTGTCTAACTTGCTTTCTTTGCAGTCAGAACTGTGTTTGCCTAGTTCCCCATTCTAGTTTTGAACTGCTGAACTGGACCAATCAGTGTGGGGTAAGCTAGCTCTAAAATGGTGCCTTGGACCAGATCAGAACTTGGACTCATAATCTGAGCCAGCCACAAGAGGATTGTATGGGCAGTGACTCTGGGAGATGTAGTTTAGACTTGAGGCGCCTTTTGGACCAACAGCAGCAGTCTGGCCAGGTGACAGCCAATCCAGTCAAGAACTGGGAGGAACTCAAAGGAAGTGCCAGTTTTGTCTGTTGGAGTTTCAGTTTAGATCTGGCAGTGAAGGGAAAGAAACCCTGTGCTCCTTCAGTGCACAGTTTCAGTCAAAAAGTGTGTAAGGCCCAGAGTTCTGGTCTGCAGCTTGTGTAACTGCTTGTTAGGACTGAATCCGTCCTGTGAAAAGAATCAAAGGATCTCTGAAGAGTAGAAACCAGGCTCACCCTGTAGAAGACTGGAGAAATTGTTGAATTGCACTTCGGTCTGTCAGGAACTGAATCTGCTGTGTGTTCTCCCGGGTATTGTGCAGTAATTGCGATCGGGATAGAGAAGCAGCCTGCCTGGTATAGTACTTTCTTTTTTTACCATATAAATGTGTGAAGAGTCTCGTGGAGCTCAAGAGTAGCCCTGCTGACGTTGAAGGACCCTATCTTGTTTGGAGGTCGTGAGTACTAATTCAGGGCTCCTGTTGAATTGCCACATTAAATCCAAATGGAATCACTGTACTGCTGACTGTTTAAACTAATTTTCATTTCACTGTGTGAAAAGGCCCTACCAGCTGCCACGGTTTGGACTAGCCACTAGGGCTTGGGTACCCAGGACAGTAACTGGTAAGGGATAGGCCTATGCACAGAGCCATAGGTAGATAGTAAAGTGATAAGCTAATTAACCTGATTTCCCCTGTCCTTGTTATATCCCCTAAATAAATCAGAGCTGCTTGTTTCAACAAAGTTATACTTCCTGAGGTATTTGTCTATGTTAAAGTACTGTACTGTGATTGTTGCACTGTATCTTATTTCTGGGAGGGTCCAGTGCGGAACTAGTCCTTGGGGTAAGTGTATACTGTGAAGGTAATTCTATATATTGTGTGGGCCACTAGTGGGAAGAAAGGGGGTTGCAGTGTCCCAGAGGGCTGTGACCAAGTAAGTTTAACTATTGCAAACCCTGACCTCTGGGTGGAGGCACCCGCCATTGGATCTAGGCCCTCAACCTGTTGGTAGCAAATCAGGCAGGGGTAGTAGCCCCTGGGATAGCGCCATCTAGGGGTTACATCTTGGAGGCTCACCGCTGGGATTGTGTGTCCTCTAGTGGCCATATTTACGAACCACTGTTAAGAAAAAAATGGGTACCCCGACAGAAGTGGCTGTGCACCGGCTGGTGGAGTGGTGTACTGGGGAGGAGATTGACCCCCAAAATGCTATGCTTATCCTGGACATCCCCCTGGGTATCAATACGGACACTGTACAGGGAGTACTTTCCAAGGTGGAAGGTTTACAAAACCCTGTGGTGGTGGGTCGGCATGCTAATCTGCTCACCCACACTTTCCTGGCCCTAGTAGAGTTTAAGGATCCCATAGATAGCTCAAAGTGCCACAGACCATTACCCCAGAGGGAGCCTCACTGCCTGGAGAGTGATAACTAAGTACAGTAAAGACCCGTGGGAATGAGCCCCACCACTGTCTGAAACTTTTGAGGAGAAATTTGCTAAATGGTTGCTGGGGGAAGGGAAAACTGTGGAGGACTTGAAGAAACTATTCTTGCCACCTGGGGGTGTTCCTCCCCCAACACCCTCTCCCGCTCCAGTACCCGTAATGGTGGCTGAACCAATGCAGACTCCTATTTCTGCCCTGCCATTAGTCACGACTCTTACCGAAGGTTGAGGATCTTCTCTGGCACCCTCCCCACCCCCAAGGGAGGATGACTGGGAGACCTGGATAGACTATATTGCCCCAAGTGCTAGAATGGCGTCTTTCCGGAAGCCAGCGAGAGGTTGAGTGAGAGCCTCCGAGGTCCTGCCCTGGCTACCATCCGTTATAACGGGCCAGTAACCCTGAAGTGACTGCACAGGCCTATCTTGAGGCCTTGGAGAATGTGTATAGGAGCCCAGATTCTGATGAGGATCTATGGTGGAGAGTAAGAAATGCACAACAGTACCAAGGGAGTTGTTGTCTGTGTATGTATCTCGGCTGGAAAAATTGTTGCAAGAATGCCTCAGAAAGGGTAGTTTGCCAGCGATTGAACTGGACGAACCAGGCTGGACAGGATCCTTAAGTCTGCCCCTTCTCAGAACTGCTGTTGCTTCAGTTACGCCTGGCAAATCGACTGGAATCCCCACCCTCCTATGATGAGTTAATGAGAGAAATTCGAGGAGTTGAGAAAAGGCGACCTCGGGAGGGACCTGCACCAATAGCTGCGGCTACGACCCGAGTGACTGAGGGTGGCCCATCAAGTGAAGTTCAGGGGCAGAGGTTGGCAGTCAGTGAGTGCTCTGACAAGGAAAAAGATATGCCACAATGGGGCGAACTGTTGAGAGAGATCCGGGAATTCAAAAACAGTCCCTTTATGAAGGCCACGCTTGCAAGTACGGGCCCTGACCTATATCCGACTGCATCTGCTATGGGGGTGGGGGTACCCACCCATGTATCTCCTGCTGATAACAGCTCCAAACTCAATTCCTTGACCATGGAAGTGGAGAAACTGACGAGATGTCTCCAAATGCTTATCACGCCGCAGACAGAGATGGCACCAAGGTTTCCAGTTAGTAATACCCGCCCTGGCTCCCAGTGTGGCGCCTCGCCAACTCAAACTCCAGAAAGTATGTTTTGCTATAATTGTGGGAAGGATGGCACATGAAAAGGAATGCCGGTCCCCAAAAGACACTGACAAAGTTGCATATAGGCTACAAGGAGAGCTTCGGAGAACAAATCAGTGGTTAAGAGGTGCACGAAATGATCCCAGTGAGGGCACCAAAAATGCTAACTCACGTCCTTTTGTGGCAAGGTCAGTTGCCCAGGCCCCCACTATCGCCTCTCCAGACTGGTCCAGAATAGTGGGTCCCTCCATGGAGACCACTGTAAAGGTGAATGGAGTGTCTACAAGAGCTGTATTAGACAGTGGCTCCCAAGTGACAATTATGTTCCAGGATTGGTATCAGAAGCATTTGTCAGACGTACCCTTACAACCATTAGAAGGACTGCATGTATGGGGGTTAAGTGAGAAGGCCTACCCCTATTCCGGGTATATCCGAATTTGGCTGTCTTTCCCCACCTCTGTGGCTGGAGTGGCCGAACAAGTAGAGACCCTAGCCTTAGTGTGTCCCCCCACTGGACTGTATGATGGTGTCCCTTTGTTGATTGGAACAAATGCTCATATGTTGGAAGGCTGGCACAGTTGTGTTATGAAAAACAGGGTCAAAAACTAGTAGAGCTTTAAGAGTTCCAGCTTTAATTAAGAAGGTCTATGAGGCACAGAGAGATGCTGAAAAATAGAACCAGAGGAACTGGTGGAATTGTATGGAAGAAGGATCCTGAGTCTCTGATCCTGCGCCAAATGCCCAGTGTACCTTACAGGAGAGGTCCGTATCAGAAAGGATGTTAAGAATAAAATATTAATGTTGGATGCACCAGGCGATGGAAAATTGCCAGAGGGACTGCTGGTCAAGCCTAGTATTTTGCCGCTAGAGCCCATGCTTATGCCAGAAGGGTAATGGTCCAAGTTCATAATGTGTCTGAAAGAGACATTGAGTAAATAGAGGTTGCATCCTGGCTAATGTGCATTGTGCAGACACTGCAGTGCTACCCAGCAGCAAGAGTTCGGGAAGAATGACAGAGTAACGCCTGACTTGTTTGATTTCGGCGACTCCCGTTGCCAGCTGAATGGAAAGTGAGGATCAGTGAGAAGCTTGCCCAGAGAGACCAGGTGTTTCTTTAAAGGAATGGACGAGGATGCGTGCAAGGAGCTGAGCACAATATCCGGCTGCATGACGAAAGGCCATTTCAGTGAGAGGTCTCGCCTGGCACCTGCTGACATAGATGATGTGAGACGGCATCTGCAAGAGATGTTAGCTGCTGGTGTAATACAAGAATCCAGAAGCCCTTATGCTTCCCCATTGTGGTAGTGAGGAAAAAGAATGGGACAGTAAGGATGTGTGTTATCGCACTTAACCGAGCGGACTATCCCTGATCAGTACACAATGCCCCGCATTCAGGATGCTTTGGACTGCCTAAACGGGAGCAAGTGGTTCTCTGTGTTGGATCTCCGCAGTGGGTACTACCAGATCCCGATGGCCCCAGAGGACCGTGAGAAGACAGCCTTTATCTGTCCGCTTGGCTTCTATGAATTCATGAGGATGCCTCAAGGATTTCAGGTGCCCCAGCCACCTTTCAGCGATTGATGGAGGCGTGCAGTGGGGACGTGAACTTACTAGAGTGCCTGGTATACCTAGATGATGTTATTGTGTTTGGCAGCTCACTGGAGGAACATGAGAGCAGATTATTTAAGGTATTGGACCGACTGGAGGACTTTGGCCTTAAACTGTCCATTGATAAGTGTCAATTCTTTCAAACATCAGTAAAGTATGTGGGACACATAGTATCCACCGAGGAATAGAGACCGACCCAAGTAAAGTTGAGGCCTTGACCACCTGGCCACAGCCAAAAATCTAAAGAACTGCAAAGATTCCTGGGATTCTGTGGTTATTATCGGCGCTTCATCAAGGACTATTCAAGAGTGATCCGCCTTTACTTAACCTTACTCAAGGGTATCCTCAACCCAAAAAAATACCAAAAGTCAGCATCCCTCAAGACTGAAAGAGTGTATTTTCATCCGAGTGAAGTATTTGGGGCCCGCTGGACTCCTGATTGTGAGACTGCTTTTCATGAGATCATTATCAACTTACCCATGCTCCAGTGCTGGCCTATGCCGATCCAAGAAAACCTTACGTCCTGCACACTGATGCTAGCTTGCAAGGGTTGGGGGCTGTGTTGTACCAAGAGCACGAGAATGGCCTGAGACCAGTGGCCTTTGCCAGTAGAAGCCTGACCCCATCCGAAAAGAACTATCCTGTACATAAGTTAGAGTTCCTAGCTTTGAAGTGGGCTATTGTTGACCAATTCCATGAGTACTTGTATGGGGCTAAAATACTAGTAAAACTGACAATAATCCTTTGACCTATGTGCAGACCTCAGCTAAGTTGGATGCCACTGGCCATAGGTGGCTTTCTGCATTATCTACATATGACTATGCTCGAATACCGAGCAGGTCTGAACCACATAGATGCTGATGCTCTCTCCGGAGGCCTGTTCCCCAGAATGATTGGGTCCGATTGGCAGAACCTGACATTCGGGCACTCTGCGGAAGTTTGACAGGGAGGAACAAATGTCCACAGGACGATGGACTGCATGGTGGATTGCTTGGGAGCCTCTGAGATTGCATACCTGCTGCTTATTGCCACTTTTCTGCAATAGACATTGGTGCACTGCCTCAGCTGGACAATGACAGTATTCGGGGCTCAATCCCGCGATCCCATGATCAAAGCAGCTTTAGAAGCCCTCTATGCAGGAAAAGATGTGTCAATCAGCTCCACTGATTTGAGAACTGCACTGTTATAAAAGAAGGTCCTAAGTTGAAACTGATCAATAAACTGTTATACAGAGAAACAGTAGACAGGGGACAAGTAGACAAACAACAACTAGTGCTGCCCACTGCCTTTCGAGACTCAGTACTGAGGTCCTTGCACAACCACATGGGGCACCTTGGTATAGACAGAACACTTGACTTGGTGAGATCCAGATTCTATTGGCCTAAGATGGGGGCTGATGTGGAGCAACACATTCGAACTTGTAGTCGCTGCTTACAGAGGAAAGCTTTGCCCCAGAGGGCTGCCCCTTGTTAAATCACCACCAGTGCACCCATGGAGCTGGTCTGTATTGATTTTCTGAGTTTGGAGTCAGATCAAAGAAATATCAGTAATGTGCTGGTGGTCACTGACCATTTCACGAGATATGCCCAAGCTTTCCCCACAAAGACCAGAAAGCATCCACTGTGGCCAAAGTACTTGTAGAAAACTTTTTGTTCACTATGGGGCTCCACAAAGAATCCATTCTGATCAAGGGAGAGACTTTGAGAGTCGTCTGATCAAAGAGATGCTTTCTCTGTGGGGAGTGCAAAGTCCAGAACCACTCCTTACCACCCCAGGGGACCCACAGCCTGAACGTTTCAACCGCACTTTGCTAGATATGCTAGGCACCCTGCACCCAAAGGACAAGCCTAGATGTAGCCAACAAATTAGCACCCTGGTACATGCTTATAACTGCACCAAAAGTGATGCCACTGGGTTCTCCCCCTACCGCCTGATGTTTGGAAGAGAAGCTCGACTACCAGTAGATGTGTGTTTTGGGGTCTCTCCTGATGGGGTTCAAGCTGACAACTATTTACAGTATGTGCAAAAGTTAAAGGCCCAGCTAACTCATGCGTACCAACTGGCTCAAACCATGGCTGCCAAAAGAAATCTGGCCAACAAAGAACGGTATGATAAAAAGGTGAAAGCACAGGATCTCCAGGAGGGAGATCGGGTATTGCTAAGAAATCTGGGACTGCATGGCAAACACAAGATTGCTGACAGATGGCACCATCTCCCTCACATTGTAGTGGGCAAACTAGATGATCTGCCAGTGTACAAAGTAAGGCCTGAGAACAATTCAAAAGATGTAAAAACAATGCATAGAAATCATTTACTGCCCATTGGACAAATCCTGATTGAGTCTGAGCCCCCAGAAGATGCCCCCTCTGGACCAGTGGCTAGAGCTGCTGCTAAGAAAAGATCAAGTAAGTCTGCACCTACAGAAGCAGAGTTAAAGTGTTCCCCTGCACAAGTCCCAGTTGAGCATGACTGTCAGTCCATATCAGAAGAAAGTGAGAGTGACTTTGAATACTATCCTTCTTACGAACTGAGTCAATTGTTTCTGGGCAATCCCCTAGTCAATACTGGAGACGAAACTGGGCCTTCTGGACTGTCTAAGCCCCCAGCTTCATCCCTGGAGCCAATGCTCCCAGAAAGTGAAGTGCAAAGCATCAGATCAGATGAAATGGAATCATTGTGCATGGTTGAACTGTTTGAGCTTTCAGGGGAAGAAAATGATGGATTGGGTCAGACTGGTGATACACCAGAACCAGAAGAGTATTTTGAGTGCCCTGACAGTCCACTGCCTGTGTCCGAAACCTCTCCATGCGAGCCAAATGTTGTGGACTCAGAAACTGTAACTCCTGGAGCTGAAAGTGCCCCAAGTACTAGCCTCTCTACCCCCATGGAGACCCCCCTGACAAGTGAGGACAATGCTGAAAATGAGGCTCAGAGTGCAGAGACTGTAACAGTTCCCCTAGAAGAACTGGTCGAGCTGTAAAGCCTGTGGTGCACCTCAGTTATGATTCACTTGGGAGGTCTGTGGACTTGCCTCTCAATGTTGTCCATAAAGGAGTGTGTGTCCTGGGCTCATTGCCCAAACTGAGCGTCAGTGCTAACTCAAGTTACTTGTGTTGCCCTCTAAGTATGGTGCCTTGCCCGTCCAGCCCCAAGGTAACTGATAGGAAGGGCCCCTCTCTTCAGGTTTCATGTACAAGAGGTAATAACTTGAGTTATGGTACAATGTGTGTGTAATACTATGTAAAGAGTGACGTACTGCAATGTTTCAGAAATGTGTTCTTGGTAAAATGATATACTGACCGATGATTACATGTGAGAGCCTAATGCAAATGTATATGGTTGCAGTTAAAACTTATGGGGTACTTGCTTGCGCAGACGCCAAGCTTTCCCAAACCAGGAAGGTGTAACCCCTGCAAATGGGGTTCCCAAAGACTTCCAGGAGCTTGCTTGAATGCTCCAAGCCTGAATGGTGTTTGGCGTTTAAGCCATTTATCAGTGAGTGTTTTAGAGCCTCTGGTACTGTCTCTTTAAGAGCTGTCTGCTTGCAGACATAATTAGTTTGTATGGGGGACTGTGTGCTTCTCTGTTTGAGTACCACTCGAACTGCTGCCAATTCACTCCATTTTGCAGTCACTAGGGTGCAAGGGAACCTATCTAGGGTGTAACTGTTTGCCAGAAATCATTTAGAGTAATAATGAAAATACAGTTTGTCTAACACTTTCTTTGCAGTCAGAACTGTGTTTGCCTAGTTCCCCATTCTAGTTTTGAACTGCTGAACTGGACCAATCAGTGTGGGGTAAGCTAGCTCTAAAATGGTGCCTTGACGAATCAGAACTTGGACTCATAATCTGAGCCAGCCACAAGAGGATTGTATGGGCAGTGACTCTGGGAGATGTAGTTTAACTTAGCGCCTTTTTGGACCACAGCAGCAGTCTATTGTGAGTGACAGCCAATCCAGTCAAGAACTGGGAGGAACTCAAAGGAAGTGCCGGTTTGTCTGTTGGAGTTTCAGTTTAGATCTGGCAGTGAAGGAAAGAAACCCTGTGCTCCTTCAGTGCACAGTTTCAGTCAAAAAACGTGTAAGGCCCAGAGTTCCGGTCTGCAGCTTGTGTAACTGCTTGTTAGGACTGAATCCGTCCTGTGAAAAGAATCAAGGATCTCTGAAGAGTAGAAACCAGGCTCACCCTGTAGAAGACTGGAGAAATTGTTGAATTGCACTCGGTCTGTCAGGAACTGAATCTGCTGTGTGTTCTCCCGGGTATTGTGCAGTAATTGCGATCGGGATAGAGAAGCAGCCTGCCTGGTATAGTACTTCTTTTTACCATATAAATGTGTGAAGAGTCTCGTGAGCTCAAGAGTAGCCCTGCTGCAGTTGAAGGACCCTATCTTGTTTGGAGGTCGTGAGTACTAATTCAGGGTCGCTCCTGTTGGATGCCACATTAAATCCAAATGGAATCACTGTACTGCTGACTGTTTAAACTAATTTTTCATTTCACTGTGTGAAAGGGGCCCCTACCAGCTGCCACGGTTTGGACTAGCCACTAGGGCTTGGGTACCCAGGGACAGTAACTGGTAGGGATAGGCCTGTGCACAGAGCCATAGGTAGATAGTAAAGTGATAAGCTAATTAACCTGATTTCCCCATGTCCTTGTTATATCCCCTAAATAAATCAGAGCTGCTTGTTTCAGCAAAGTTATACTTCCTGAGGTGTTGTCTATGTTAAAGTACTGTACTGTGATTGTTGCACTGTATCTTATTTCTGAGAGGTCCCAGTGCGGAACTAGTCCTGGGGGTAGGTGTATACTGTGAAGGTAATTCTGATATATTGTGTGGGCCACTAGTGGGAAGAAGAGGTTGCAGTGTCCCAGAGGGCTGTGACCAAGTAAGTTTAACTATTGCAAACCCTGACCTCTGGGTGAGGCACCTGCCATTGGATCCAGGCCCCTCAACCTGTTGGTGGCAAATCAGGCAGGGGTAGTAGCCCCTGGGATGGCGCCATCTAGGGTTACATATAAAGGTTTTATCCCTTTCTTAACTGAGTTGGCTATCTTTTCCTCAGTTTGGGCCTTTGCTATTCTGACTTCCCTCCTGCTTCTTTCTGCCTTAACTGGTACAGCTCTCTGTCCTGCTCCTTCTGTGTTTCCTTATACTTCCAGAATGCTATCTTTTTCTTCCTGACTTTCACAGCCACCTCTCTTGAGAACCATAGTGGCTTTTTCTTTCTTTTGATTTGTTTATTTGCTTCACACAAAGGCTTGTTGCGTCTGTGATGGCAGTTTGATAATTCCCCATTGTTGCTCCACACCTCCTTCTAGCCTGTTTGCTAGTGCTTTTCTGAGGCACTCTCCCATCTTGCCAAGTCAGCCCTCTAAAGTCCAGTACCCTCACTTTTGTATGGCTTGACTCTGTAGCTGAGTTTACGTGAACCACACTGTTTGATGGTCACTTGTCCCAGATGGCAACCTACTTCTAGATCTGAGATCCTCTCACTGCCCCGTTTGAGAATACGAGGTCTAAGATTGCTCCTCACAGTGGGTTCGAAACTAGCTGTCTAATGCCTGCCACCTGTAGGCATCAGAATGGCCCTGCTCTTGGATGTGGCAGCAGCAAATGTCTCAGTTAACATCTGGCATATTCAGGTCTCCCATCAACAGTATCTCCCCTTTCTCTGCCATTCTAAGAATGCCTTCCATCATATCCTTGTCCATTTCTTCCCCTGACATGGGGGTCTGTACACAACCCCTGTGCGGATTGTGGTGCCCTTTCCAGTCTCCAAGGTGACCCACAGTGCCTCCTCTCTCCTGTTTACTCTTTTGTTCAGTTGCTTTTATCCTTCCTTTACATAGAGAGCTACTCCTCCCCTCTTCTCCCCTGCCTGTCTCTCCTATAGGTTATGTACCTGGTATGTTAACATCAGTCATGGTTCTCTGTGTACCATGTTTCTGTGACTGCTACGATATCCAGGCATCCCTCTTCCATTAAGGCCACCAGCTCAGGGCTTGTTGCCCAGACTACGGCATTGGTACTCATTACCCTCCATTTCCTGATGGCCTTACCCCTTTTGCCCCATCCCTGTCCTTCTTGCCTTTGTCACTTTCTCCATTTACCCTGCCCTTCTCCTATCGACACCTCCATGTTGGTGTTTGCCACACTTATACCGTGATTGTTTGGGGGCTAGAATTTTCCTGCTCCTTTCAGTGCCTCCCTTGTCTAGTTTAAAAGCTTGCCAATGGAGCATTTAAACCTATCACCTAGGATCCTGGTTCCCTCCCGGACAGATGCAGCCCATCATGCCAGTATGGGCTTGCATCACTCCAGGTGGACCCCAGTCCCCAATGAAAGCCAAATCCCTAGGCTCCACTGCCAGTTTTCAACCACTGATTGAATCACGGTACGAACATCCTAGCCTCTCCTATGCCATAGATGGTAGCACCTCCGAGAAGGTTACCGTGCGTGCTACTTGACTAAGGCCCCTCCCCAATTCCACAAACTCTTCCTGCACTTCTCTAATCCCTTTCTTAGCCAGGTCATTTGTCCCTAGGTGGACAATGACATCCAGCTCCCTCCCCTGTGCAGCTGCTCTGGCAATCCTGAGATTAGCTCCCTGTCCCTCAAGCCATGGCGCCAGGCAGGCACTGCCTCCCTCTCCCTTCCTTGCCCAGTTCTACCTTCCTAACAATGGAGTCCCCCACCAGGAGTTGTTTCCTTCCCCTGCAGGGTCCCCTGCCACCCTCCTGTGGGTCTCCTTTGTGGAGTTCCCAACATCCTCCTTGGTCTCCACTGTAGGTGCCTCCATGGGAACCACACTTTGCCAGAATGGCATGGGAATTGTGGAAGGTACAACTGGAGGGATGTGCCTCTGTTCCACCACTTCACCCTCCCTGGGCCCACTGTGGTCCAACGCTCCTCTTTCTTGGCAACCTCTGAGGCAGCAGCAGTGGCACTGGTGGTCCCGGATGGAAGGAGGTCCCACAAATCCTGGCCAACTCAGCCTGGAGATGAGCAACCTCCTCCCTCAGCCCAGAGGTGCCTGCAGATGGGACAACACCGCATCCTCCAGAACATCTCCCGGAAGACTGCTGCTCCACAGCCACTGCACTCACTCAATCATGTCTTATTTCTGACCCTTAACTGTTTGCAATCCTTACTCTTTCGTCTGTTTTTCTCTCTCTCTCTCTCCTTACTTTCTGCCTGTGTGCCCTTTAAGCTCCTGATTGTCCTGTTCTGAGACAAGAATATCCTATATTCTCAGTAGACCACTTACTTGTTCAGAGGCAGACCTCCAGCAGCCAGAGGGGCCGGGAGAGCTACTCTTGCCCTTCTAGGATGGTGGGTCCTTGGTGGTTCTGTGATCACTCACTTCCTGCCCCTAAACAGGAAGTTCCTGTTATCAATCAAATCCTGTGCCTATAAAAATAGAACTAGCTTTCGGTGGGGAGTGGAGGGAGGAGGAAGGAGGGCAATATAGTCCCAGTGAAGTTCAGTCACACAGCAGTCCTTTCTCTTGGTGTCTTCTGCCAAGCTATTAGCAGAATCTTTCTAAGGCAGTCTTTAAATGTAGCTTCCTTCTAGCTAAGCCCTCCCCTACTTACCAGATCTTTCTACAAGTAATTTAAACCTCACAGCAGTTAAGTCCTTTCAGTCTCCTGAGATTTGCACTAAGATGACTTTTCAGTTACCCATTCAGT
Source organism: Neoceratodus forsteri (assembly GCA_016271365.2). Classification (NCBI taxonomy): domain Eukaryota; kingdom Metazoa; phylum Chordata; order Ceratodontiformes; family Ceratodontidae; genus Neoceratodus; species Neoceratodus forsteri. Next base: position 1,685,476,600 of record CM057450.1, on the reverse strand, counting down.
TCAGTTAACCCAAACACACACTTTTTGTTTTTGTTTTGTATGTTAGTTTTTTTACCCTAAATTAAAGGTCCAAATGCAAAAGTTCTTCTACTTTAGTCCCAGTGAGAAGTTCAGTCACACAGCAGTCCTTTCTCTTGGTGTCTTCTGCCAAGCTATTAGCAGAATCTTTCTAAGGCAGTCTTTAAATATAGCTTCCTTCTAGCTAAGCCACTCCCCCTACTTACCAGATCTTTCTACAAGTAATTTAAACCTCACAGCAGTTAAGTCCTTTCAGTCACCTGAGATTTACACCTAGATGACTTTTCAGTTACCCATTCAGTTCAGTTAACCCAAACACACACTTTTTTTTGTTTTTGTTTTGTATGTTAGTTTTTTACCCTAAATTAAAGGTCCAAATACAAAAGTTCTTCTACTTTAGTCCCAGCAGAGAAGTTCAGTCACACAGCAGTCCTTTCTCTTGGTGTCTTCTGCCAAGCTATTCACCTCTTTCAGCTGTTCACTTCCCAGGCAAACACAATACCCTGGCAGATGTTCTATGTCATATCAGTCAAGGCCAGAGTGAATGAACTCTGAACAAGCAAGTACTAGCCACAGTATTCAGATGGTGGGGAACACCAGAAGTGGATCTGTTTGCCTCTCCCCTCAATTTTCAGCTTTCTCAGTATTGTTGCAGGTCCCCAGTTCCGAGAACGCTTTCTCTGGATGCCTTGATCCTGGACTGGTGAGGGAGGTCCCTATACACATTCCTTCCTTTTTCCCTGATACTCAGGGTATTGCGGAAACTCAGACAACAGCCTGCATCGATGATCCTGGTAGCTCCAAAATGGCCCAGGCAAGCCTGGTACCCTCTTCTTCTCTCACTGTCCTGCAGCAGGCCAGTTCACCTGCCACCAGCTGTCTCCCTGCTGACCCTTTCCCAGACAGGAATGCATTATTCAGACATACATTCTGTTCACCCCAAGGCCTCGTTCTTGAGGAATTAGAGTTTCCATCCTCGTAGTACTCTGAACAGGTCCTGAAGATCCTGAGAATGGCAAAAAAACAAACACTAAGAAGGCTTGTGCAGCCAAATGGAAAAGGTTTTCCCTCTGGTGCAAGAGCAAAAATGTCGATCCCCTTTCAGCTTCAGACCCTCAGCTGCTGGATTACCTGGTACACTTGCAGGCGTCAGGCTTGAAACCATCCTCCCTCAAGCTACACCTGGCTGCAGTTTCGACCTACCTTTCTGTGGGAAAGAAAAAGTAAATTTTTTCCCCACTTCTTATTTAAACAGTTTTTCAAAGGCCTCTTGCACCTTCAGCCTCCAGTCAGGGAGCCAGTTCCCCCTTGGAGCCTGAACCTCTGCATAGACAGGCTCATGAAACCACCCTTTGAGCCTATGTCCACTGCTCATATCAAGTTCGTGACTTGGAAGACAGTCTTCCTTTGTGGCCATTACCTGTGCCAGCAGGATTTCAGAGCTACAGGCCCTGTGCACTGAGCCAAATTACATCATTCCTCACAATGATAAAATTGAGCTCAGGAAAAATAGGACATTTTTTCCAAAGGTGGTTTCGGAGTTCCACCTGAACCAGTCCATTATTCTGCCGGTCTTCTTTATTGAGCCCTCTTTTACTACATAGAGCATACTAGGTAGTTCAGAGGCTCTTCCACTCAGTTGTTCCTCACCTGCGGGGATGTAGGTAGAAGAAAACCAGCTGCTAAGAGAACCATCTCCTGCTGGTTGGTCTCTTGTATTAGATTCTGCTGTGAAAAGGCTGGTCATCAGCCTCCCGTGGGGCTCAGAGCCCACTCCACTGGGGCACTGCAGCCTCGGTGGCAGCAGCAAGGGACATATCCCTCTGGATGTCTGTAAAGCAGTTACCTGGAAATCTGTGCATACCTTTGTGAAACACTACAGTTTGGATGTGCAGACCAGATCTGACGCCAAATTTGGCAGGGCGGTTCTGCAGAGCCTCTTCCCTTAGTAGGTTCTCTGCCTACCTCCCACTTGGTACTGCTCGGTAGTCTACTATAGTTACTGATGCTAAAGGACTCCGGGGGGTAAGAAGAAAAAATTACTCACCACAGTAATCTTCTTTCTTCCAAGGGGTTCTTTAGCATCAGTAAGCTCCCACCCTTCCTCCCGGTTCACCTGTCAGGAGAAGGACTCTGTTATCAGATCTCTTACAAATTTGGGGTTTTTCATCGATGAGTTTCTTACTCATGTTGTTTTTCTGTTTCCACTTTTTTTGGACATTTGCATGTTTTTTGAGTCCTGTTGATTTTTTTTAAGGGCATGTGTCCCTTTTTCCTTCAAAAAATTCTGAAGCCCTTCAGGCTGCTGTCACTCAGCTCACTCCCCTCCTGTTTTTTTAATTGGCTAATGCCAAAAGCTCATTTAAATAAAATTCTCTTAAAGGCATACCTCCGGGGCAGTTGCACCTAACCAGCTAACTGCTATAGTTACTGATGCTAAAGGACCCCTTGGAAGAAAGATTACTACGGTGAGTAATTTTTTTCATCTGGTTTCCTGCATGCCCAATGCACATTTGGTAGGAATAATAGTCAGACCTCCCTTTTTGATAGCTTGGATAACTGCTCTTGAGTTTTCCAGATGGCTTTTCAGTCTGGACTGTATACCACGACATCATCCAGATATACACTTTAATATAGTGAGGAGATAAATGACATCCATGTACCGCTGGAATGTAGCTGGTGCACCATGTAAACCAAATGGTATGGTTGTGAACTGATAGAATCCAACAGGAGTGGCAAATGTAGTTTTGTCTCTGGATTCTTTGGCTAAAGGGATTTGCTAGTAACCCTTAGTGAGATCAAGGGTACCGATATACTTTGCACTCCCCAGTCTGTCCACCAAATCATCTATTCTGTGCATAGGATAACTATCAAATTCTGACAATTAAGTTTCCTAATGTCAAGACAGATTCTAACACCCCCTTCTTTTTTGTTTACAATTACCACTAGAGATGACCAAGCACTCCTCGACACTTCTATGATACCCAATTCTTTCATTTTTTCTCTTTCCTTAAGCACTTCAATGTTTAACCACCCTGGTAACCTGTATGTCTTTTGCCTAATAGGGCGAGCATTCCTTGGCACTATCATGTGCTCGACCCCTTTTGCTCAACCTGGTAGCGTGGTAAAAGTACTGTTAAATGTCTTCAGCACATTATGAATTTCTGCAATTTGTTCTGCGGTTAAGGAAACATTCATCTTTACAGCATCAGCAGTTACAGTTTGTTCCAGTACATCATAAGCTACATCAGTATCTTCTTTATCAGTTTCTGGTAAAACTAGTAAAGCAGCTTTTGGCATTTTTTTCAACCCATTTCTTGAGGAGGTTAGCATGGTATATCTTAGAAGGATTTTTCCTGTCAGGAGTCTCAATCTCATAGTTAACTATGCCATTTTGTAAGCAATCTGTAAGGCCCTTGCCACTTCATTAACAGCTTATTTTCTGTTGTGGGTAAAAGTAGCAAAACCTTTTCACCTGGCTCAAAATTGTTTTCTTTTACCCCATGGTCATAATATACCTTCTGCTGGCTTTGGGCCTCTTCCTGATTACTATGGGCAATTTCAGCTTATTTTGCCAGCTTTTTTCTCAGGGCACACATATAAGATGTTATAGATTGTTTCTGAGTGGAGTTATCATCCCACGTTTCTTTTATCACATCCAGTAGCCCTCTTGGCTGCCTACCATACAGCATTTCAAATGGTGAAAACCCTGTTGATGCCTGTGGCACTTCACAGTAAGCAAAAAGTAGGTAAGGCAATAACTGGTCCCAAACTTTCTCTTACCCTTTTACAAACCTTTTTAACATGCGTTTTAGAGTTTGGTTAAAATGCTTAACAGGACCGTCTGTCTGAGGGTGATAGGGGGAGCTTCTTACGGCAGTGATACTTAGTAGTCTGTACAGCTCCTTAAGTAATGCAGCACCAAAATTACTTTCCTGATCAGTAATAATGTCTTCAGGTATGCCCACTCTGCTGAAAATTTTTGCAAGCTCTGCTGCCACTTTTGAAACTGTGACAGTACGCATTTGAACTGCTTCTGGGTATCGAGTAGCATAGTCACATACTACCAGGATAAATCTGTTACCCTTTTTACTTTTGTCTAAAGGACCAACCGCATCCATTGCAATTCTCTGAAAAGGCACATCTATCAAGGGTAGGGGCACCAGGGACACCTTGTCTTTTCTAGTGACTGGGGCTACTTTCTGACATTCAGCACAGGAATTATAATAGGCAGCAACAATTTCATGAATTCCAGGCCAGTAAAATCTATACAGCAATCTGGCAAGGGTGCGATCCTTCCCTGAGTGACCAGCCATAGGACTATCATGTGCTATCTGTAACAGCTCTGTTCTGTTCTTCTGTGGTATAACCAATTGTTCTGTCTGTTCCTGTGTCTGAGGTTTAACCCAAACTCTGTACAGTAACTCGTTATATTTTTTAAACATTGGTCCACCCTGTTTTGGTTTCCTCCAGCTGTTTAAAAATAACCTTGGAGAGAAACATTGTTAGCTTGCTCTGAAGCAAAATCACAATCAGATCTTCTTGAGATACAGCTCTTGCAGCAGGTAACACCATTAGGACTGAAGCTGGCGGCGGCGGGTCCCATGAATTCTTCTAGTAGCTTACTTCGGGGACACGCCCGGCGTCAGTCCGCCTCCGGCGTCAGGCGTAGTATATAAGAGCGGTCCGCCAACTCCTAGTTCTTTTCCGCCCGTCGACTTGCATGTCTGAGCCACCCGGATTGTTTCTAGCGATCCGCATTCAGCTTGCATCGGTGCCTAGGCCCGAACCGACACCGGTCCTGTATTTTCTGCCAGGGTTTAACAGCGGACCAGGATCCGCGCCAGAAGGCTCTGCAGGCATTCCTGCTCGAGGAAAGTTAAGGCCATGGACACCTCAAGGGAGTTCTGCTGGCTCGAAACATTCTGAGAAGCTTGCAGGAGAAGGCTCCATCCAGGTCCCGTCTAGGATACTCTGACTCCCGTAGCTCCGGCTCGGTCCGACCGTTCACCATCTCCGGCCGCTCTTAGCCTCCCTCCAGCTGCGGTGAAAAACCTTGAGCTCTTCTTCCTCCTCTGAGCCAAGACCTCCAGGCCCTCTTCGTCCTCTTCTTCCAAAGCCCTGGTTAGGTCTGGAGACCATCACCATCACCGCAAGTCGGGTTCCTGCCATTCCGAACCCGGCGTCAGGTCACCTCCTTGCCCCCTCCTCCCAGCAGAAGACCAAGAGCTTACCGCTCAAGCCAAGAAATGCCTGGCCTCCGACTTGACCCCTCATCACAGGTCCCAGGGCCGTCGACCGCCAAATGCCCATCGCCGGTCGGCCTTTGCCTCTCGGTGCGTCGGCAGAAGGGCGGCGACCGCCTGCAGTCAGAAAGAGGACCCGGCCTCCTACCAGCGTTGGTCAGGAGACTATCGTGGAGAATTGACACAGCCGAGGACCAGACAGGCGAACCCAGTCCTGTCGAGCCTCCAAGGGAACCCTCCCCGCAACCTGAGGCCCCTGAAGAGCCGATGCCGGAACCCGACAACCGGCCACCAGCGCCTGGTCTGTCATCAGGCCATTCCTTTTCTGAGGTGATGGAGCTCTTTACCTACTGGTGGGATACCATTAAAAAGGATGTGGTTCCCACACCACCTCCTCTACCTCCTCCTGCTCCTCCACCACCTGCGACCCCTCCGGCCCCTGCGCCCCCCTCCCCATCTGGGGCAGCAGGCCGAGTACCTCCCCCCAGGAGTCTAGGGACCCTCCAAGGGGAAGACCAGACAACAGGAGACCTCCGCTAGATCCTCTTCAGGGGTCACCCAGTCTAGAGACCCAGAAGACACGCCATTCGCCGATGGAGGACACAGGATTCGAGTCCTCGACAAGATCCAGATCCCTCTCTCCCTTTCCGATCCCCTCTCCGGACCCACGTGAGCTTCCTAGATCTCCTCTGGATGACCCATCGTTCTCAGAAATCATGAGGCACATCTAAGAGAACATGGGCTGGGATGTGGAAGAGCTAGACCCCGGGAGACTACGCCTTGCTCAATATCTTCGGCAGAAAGATCCCAAGCCTGTGGTGGTACCACCCTTGGTGGACACTTTTGTGGACGTCACCAAGGCAGCGTGGAAGCGTCCACACTGTCTCCCGTCGATGCCTAAGAAAGCTGACCACCTGTACAAGGCTCCTAAGGAGGACCAGTACTTGGTTCAACAACCTCTGGCCGACTCTCTGGTCATAACAGCCTCTCATGACCAGTCCCAGAGACGCAACATTTGAGCACCCTGCCACGGACCCGAGTCCAAACAACTGGGCGCTATGGGCGAAGCCGTATCTTCTGCTACCTGCGCCATCAGATCCTGGACTACTTGACCCACATGGTGCAGTTCTAAAATGCTTTATGGGAACAGGGACTGGATCTGGCGGAGAAATTGCCAGAAGGTGAGCAGAAGGAGGAGATGTTGCAACTCCTGTAAGATTCTGTGAAAAGGCTGGTCATCAGCCTCAAGTGAACTCAAGCCCCTCCACTGGAACACTGCAGCCTCGGTGGCAGCAACAGGGACATATCCCTCTGGATGTCTGTAAAGCAGTTACCTGGAAATCTGTGCATACCTTTGTGAAACACTACAGTTTGGATGTGCAGACCAGATCTGGCCTGTAAAATTTGGCAGAGGCGGTTCTGCAGAGCCTCTTCCCTTAGTAGTCTTCACCTCCCACTCTGGTACTGCTCGGGTGGCTCACTATAGTTACTGATGCCAAAGGACCTCGGGGGAAGAAGAAGAAAAAATTACTCACCACATAATCTTCTTTTCTTCCAAGGGTTCTTTAGTATCAGTAGCTCCCACCCTTCCTCCCGGTTCACCTGTCAGGAGAAGGACTCTGTTATCAGATCTCTTACAAATTTGGGGTTTTACATCGATGATTTCTTACTCATGTTGTTTTTCTGTTTCCACTTTTTTGGACATTTGCATGTTTTTGAGTCCTGTTGATTTTTTAGGGCATGTGTCCCTTTTCCTTCAAAAATTCTGAAGCCCTTCAGGCTGCTGTCCTCAGCTCACTCCCCTCCTGTTTTAAGTGGCTAATGCCAAAAAGCTCATTTAAATAAAATTCTCTTAAAGAAACCTCCAGGGCAGTTGCACCTAACCAGCTAACTGCTATAGTTACTGATGCTAAAGGACCCCTTGGAAGAAAGATTACTGCGGTGAGTAATTTTTTTCATCTGGTTTCCTGCATGCCCAATGCACATTTGGTAGGAATAATAGTCAGACCTCCCTTTTTGATAGCTTGGATAACTGCTCGCAGGTTTTCCAGATGGCTTTTCCGGTCTGGACTGTATACCACGACATCATCCAGATATGCAGCACAATAACCAGTATGAGGAGATAAAATGACATCCATATACCACAGCTGGAATGTAGCTGAATACACCATGTAAACCAAATGGTATGGTTGTGAACTGATGAAGATCAACAGGAGTGGCAAATGTAGTTTTAGTCTCTGGTTCTATATTAAAGGATTGCTAAGAACCATAGTGAGATCAAGGGTACCGATATACTTTGCACTCCCAGTCTGTCACCAAATACATCTATTCTGTGCATAGGATAACTATCAAATTCTGACAATTAAGTTTCCTAATGTCAAGACAAATTCTAACACCCCTTCTCTTTTTGTTTACAATTACCACTAGAGATTACCAAGCACTCCTCGACACTTCTGATGCCAATTCTTTCATTTTTCTCTTTCCATAGCACTTCAATGTTTAAACACCCTGGTAACCTGTATGTCTTTTGCCTAATAGAGTGACATTCCTTGGCACTATCATAGTGCTCGATTTGCTCAACCTGGTAGCGTGGTAAAAGTACTGTTAAATATCTTCAACACATATGAAATCTGCAATTTGTTCTCGCGGTTAGAAACATTCATCTTTAAAGCATCAACAGTTACAGTTTGTTCAGTACATCATAAACTACATCAGTATCTTCTTTATCAGTTTCTGGTAAAACTAGTAAAAGCAACACGGGCATTTTTTCAGACCCATTTCTTGAGGAGGTTAGCATGGTATATCTTAGAAGGATTTTTCCTGTCAGGAGTCTCAATCTCATAGTTAACTATGCCATTTGTAAGCAATCTGTAAGGCCCTTGCCACTTCATTAAAACTTATTTTCTGTTGGCTGGGTAAAGTAGCAAAACCTTTTCACCTGGCTCAAAATTGTTTCTTTTACCCCATGGTCATAATATACCTTCTGCTGGCTTTAAGACTCTTCCTGATTACTATGGGCAATTTCAGCTTATTTTGCCAGCTTTTTCTCAGAACACACATAAGATGTTATAGATTGTTTCTGAGTGAGTTATCATCACGCGTTTCTTTTATCACATCAGTAGCCTCTTGGCTGCCTACCATACAACATTTCAAATGGTGAAAACCCTGTTGATGCCTGTGGCACTTCACATAAGCAAAAAAGTAGGTAAAGACAATAACTGGTCCCAAACTTTCTATTACCTTTACAAACCTTTTTAACATCGTTTTAGAGTTTGGTTAAAATGCTTAACAGGACCGTCTGTCTGAGGGTGATAGGGGAGACTTCTTCCGGCAGTGATAGCCAGTAGTCTGGTACAGCTCCTTAAGTAATGCAGCAAAAAGTACTTTCCTGATCAGTAATAATGTCTTCAGGTATGCCCACTCTGCACTGAAAATTTTTGCAGCTCTGCTGCCACTTTTGAAACTGTGACGATGCAGCATTGAACTGCTTCTGGGTATGAGTAGCATAGTCACATACTCACCAGGATAAATCTATTTACCCTTTTTACTTTTGTCTAAAGGACCAACCGCATCCATTGCAATTCTCTGAAAAGGCACATCTATCAAGGGTAGGGGCACCAGGGACACCTTGTCTTTTCTAGTGACTGGGGCTACTTTCTGACATTCAGCACAGGAATTATAATAGGCAGCAACAATTTCATGAATTCCAGGCCAGTAAAATCTATACAGCAATCTGGCAAGGGTTCGATCCTTCCCTGAGTGACCAGCCATAGGACTATCATGTGCTATCTGTAACAGCTCTGTTCTGTTCTTCTGTGGTATAACCAATTGTTCTGTCTGTTCCTGTGTCTGAGGTTTAACCCAAACTCTGTACAGTAACTCGTTATATTTTTTAAACATTGGTCCACCCTGTTTTGGTTTCACTCCCAGCTGCTTAAAATAACCTTGGAGAGAAACATTGTTAGCTTGCTCTGAAGCAAAATCACAATCAGATCTTACTTCGAGATACAGCTCTTGCAGCAGGTAACACCATTAGGACTGAAGCTGGCAGGCGGCAGGTCCCCATGGAATTCTTCTAGCTAGCTATCTTCAGCGGGGACACCCGGCGTCAGTCCGCCTCCGGCGTCAGGCGTAGTATATAAGAGCGGTCCGCCAGACTCCTAGTTCTTTTCCGCCCGTCGACTTGCATGTCTGAGCCACCCGGATTGTTTCTAGCGATCCGCATTCAGCTTGCATCGGTGCCTAGGCCCGAACCGACACCGGTCCTGTATTTTGCTGCCAGGGGTTTAACGAGCGGACCAGGATCCGCGCAGAAGGCTCTGCAGGCATTCCTGCTGGGAGAAAGTTAAGGCCATGGACACCTCAAGGGGAGTTCTGCTGAAAGCTCGGAAACATTCTGAGAAGCACAGGAGAAGGCTCCATCCAGGTCCCGTCTAGGGCCTCTGACTCCCGTAGCTCCGGCTCTCGGTCCGACCGTTCACCATCTCGGCCGCTCTTAGCCTCCCTCCGCTCCGGTGAAGAAACCTTGAGCTCTTCTTCCTCCTCACAGCCAAGACCTCCCAGGCCCTCTTCGTCCTCTTCTTAAAGCCCTGGTTGGGTCTGAGACCATCACCATCACCGCCAAGTCGGGTTCCTGCCATTCCGAACCCGGCGATCAGATCTGCCTCCTTGCCCCCTCCTCCCCAGCAGAAGACCAAGGAGCTTACCTCGCTCAAGAAACCCGTCCGGCCTGTCGACTTGACCACTCATCACAGGTCCCAGGGCATTCGACAGCCAGATGCCCATCGCCGGTCAGAGCCCGCTCCCTCTGGGTCGTATCGGCAGAAGGGCCCGGCGACCGCCGCAGTCAGAAAGAGGACCCGACGCCTCCTAGCAATTGGTCAGGAGACTATCATGGAGGAGGAATTGACACAGCCCGAGGACCAAACAGGCGAACCCAGTCCTGTCGAGCCTCCAAGGAACCCTCCCCTTAGCCTGAGGCCCCTGAGAGCGATGCGGAACCGACGACGGCCACCAGCGCCTGGTCTGTCATCAGGCCATTCCTTTTCTGTGAGGTGATGGGCTCTTTACCTGGTGGGATACCATTAAAGGATGTGGTTCCCACACACCTCCTCTACCTCCTCCTGCTCCTCCACCACCTCGACCCCTCGGACCCTCGCCCCTCCCATCTCTGGGGCAGCAGGCGAAGTACCTCCCCAGGAGTCAGGGGACCCTCCAAGGAAGACCAGACAGGAGACTCAGTCTAAGATCCTCTTCAGAGGTCACCCAGTCCTAAGAGCCCAGAAGACACGCCATGCGCTTCGATGGAGGACACAGGAGTCGAGTCCGACAAGATCCAATCCCTCTCTCCCTTTCCGATCCCCTCTCCGGACCCACGTGAGCTTCCTAGATCTCCTCTGGATGACCCATCATTCTCAGAAATCACAGAGGCACATCTAAGAGAACATGGGCTGGGATGTGGAAAAGCTAGACCCCGAGACTACACGCTTGCTCAATATCTTGGGCAGAAAGATCCCAAGCCTGTGGTGGTACCACCCTTGGTGGACACTTTTGTGAGCGTCACCAAGGCAGCGATGAGCGTCCACACTGTCTCCCGTCGATGCTAAAGCTGACCACCTGCACCAGGCTCTAAGGAGGACCAGTACTTGGTTCAACAACCTCTGGCCGACTCTGGTCATAACAGCCTCCTCGCATGACCAGTCCAGAGACAGCAACATTTGAGCACCCTGCCACCGGACCCGAGTCAAACAGCTGGGCGCTATGGGCAGGCGCCGTGTCTTCTGCTACCTGCGCCATCAGATCCTGAATTCTGAGCCACATGGTGCAGTTCTAAAATGCTTTATGGGAACAGGGACTGGATCTGGCGGAGAAATTGCCAGAAGGTGAGCAGAAGGAGGAGATGTTGCAACTCCTCCATACGGGTTCGGACGTGGGAACCCAGGTGCTGCAAGCAGCGTTTGATTCATGGACTCCTTGGCCAGGCGGCAGCTTCAGGCGTATGCCTCGGAGACACTCATGTCACCGTGTCCGGTTACCTCGGGCGATCAGAAGAACATCATGGACGCCTCTTTCGAAAGGAGAAGTTCTTTTGGTTGCACCCTCTGAGAAGGTTCTCACCCAAGCTCAAGAGGCCAGGAAAGTGGTCCAATTAGGTCCAGGCAATGCCAGCGAGCTTAGTTCCTTCATGGGAACCAAGCCGTTTTCATGGATGGGCACAGACACAGTCCCTTGCAGCTCCACAACAGGGAGCTCCGGTTCCACATGAGCCAGGGAAGGCAGCCAGCGGGCAGAGTCAGCATCCAGCTAAGCTGGCTCAGCCCAGACTCCCTCTGCCACACGCCCTGACTCCTTCGGCCCCGCTCCCTCAGGATCAATGGGACATCAAGGTTGGGGGGGCCGTGGCTACGGAGTACCTGCCAGGATGACAGTCCATAACCACCGACAGGTGGATTCTTCAGTTGGTCAAAAGGCCACTTTATAGAATTCGCCAGACAAGCCACCTCGAGGCCTCCTCTGCTCTCCCGTTACTCGGGTCAGCACAAATTGCTTATCAGGCAAGAAATACTCACGCTCCTGCAGAGAGTGGTGAATGCAGTTCGGAGAACCAGATAGCTTCCAGATACTATTCCACTCTTTCTGGTTCCCAGAAAACAGAGGGACCTCTGTCCATTCTTGGACCTCAGCGACTTCATCGTGATCGCCTACAAAAGATTGCATGGTGACCCTTCGGGCCTCATCCCCATGCTGAAGCAGGATGCCTTCAGCATCCCTAGACATGCAGGATGCCTACCTGCACATCCCTGTGGCTCAAGCACACAGGAGGTTCCTTGCGCTTAGAGTTCTTGGCTGCCATTTTCAGTTCCGGCCTTCCGCTCGACACTGTCATCGCCCCCAAGTGTCTTTACCAAATGCATGGCAATCGTGGCAGCATTCTTAAGAGACAGAGGCCACTATGTATTCCCGTGCTTTGGGCGATTAGCTTCTCATGGCCGCCTCAGAGAGGCGTTGACTGCCAATTATTCAGAGCACTCAGGACTTGTTCCAGTCTCTGGGCATTATAATCAACTACAGAGTCTCTCCGTCGTACCGTCACAGAATGCAGTTCATAGGCTGCAGTTCTGGACACCGTTCCAGGGGAAAGCATTTCTCCCAGGCGACAGAGCGGAGCATCAGATCCCTCATCAGGGATCTCTCGGCGAAGACTGTCCCTGCCAGGCTGGTCCTCGATCTGCTGGGACATGGCTGGCCATTCTGACAGTCTCTTTAGCAAGGCTTCACATGCGGGTAACCCAGTGGATGCTCAAGGTGCAGTGGGACCAAAGGCAAGACCATGCAGCATCGGTCAGAATCACCGACACCGTGATTGAGACTGGCAATGGTGGCTGAACCCAGGGACACTTTCTGCAGGTGTCCCATTGCAGCGCCATCCCGGATTATCCTCTCCACAGACTCCTCCAGGGCTTGGGTGGGGGCGCGCGCAGCGAGGTGAGTCCCAGAGACATGGACCCCTCAGGAAACCACCTCCACATCAGCGTGCTGGAGATGAGGGCGGTCCTCTATGCCCTGCAGGCCTTTCAGTCAGAAATCATCCGAGCACTCTACCAGCTTCAGACAACAACACGGTGATGTATTCACCTCAACAAACCAAGGAGGCGCACACTCTTACCCCTTTGCAGGAAGCCATGAGAGTGTGGGATTGGGTAGTCGACACAGCACAAACCTGAGGAATTGCAGTTCACGTTCCGGGTGGGCAACACAATCGCATACGTGCCTGAGTCGCTCCCAGGCCAGAATCCACAGTGGGAACTTCTTCAAGGGGTAGAGGGATCTGTTTCTTCGATGGGGCACTCCAGAACTGGACTTATTCAGCTTCCCCATCCAGCATAAAACTGACCAATTTTTGCTCAAGCTAGATCCAGGGCCTGGTGTTTTCTGGTGAGGCCGTTATTTCCTCTCCTGGCGGACAGATTCTCTCGCTTTCCCTCCTTCCGTTGATCAGAGTTCTTCTCTCAAACTACTGCGGAGCATGCAACAATGATCCTGGTAGCCCCATTCTGGCCCAGGCAGATCTGGTTCCCCTTGTTAACGCAGCTGTCCGGAACCTCCAATCCAGTTGCCTTTCAGCTCCCATCTCTTGTCTCAGGAGAGGTTCTCCTAGTCCACCCGGACTTACGCTGCTGAACCTGCATGCTTGGCTCCTAGAGACATAGCCATTTCGCGAACACGGGGAATACCATGAGGTAGCAGAAGTTCTTTCCGCGGCCAGAAAGCCGGCAACGCATGCAGCGTATGCCATGACATGGCACCGCTTTTGCCTGTGGTTGCAAGCACGCGGCCTTTCCCCTCTAGGTTGTCCGGTGAAAGCGGTGTTAGAATACCTGCTCTCCCTTTTCCATTCGGTTCTCGCCTACTCCTCTATTAAGGTGCACCATTGCGCTATTTCTGCTTACCACTTCCCGGTGGGACAGCACACAGTGGCGCAACTTGACACCTCTCGAGACTTTCTGAGAGGGGTGTTACACCTTAGGCCACCCATTAAGGACCCTGTTCCTCCATGGGATTTACTCTTTGTCCTGGAACAGCTCACGCTCCCCCCTTTTGAACCTGCCGTGGATTGCGAGCTGCATTTCCTGTCATGGAAGACGTTATTTTTAGTTGCTGTGACGTCAGCAAGGAGAATTTCCGAGCTTCACGCTCTAATGTGTAAGGAACCTTATTTGATTTTCCACCAGGACAGAGTGTCCCTGAGGACGAATCCTAAGTTCTTGCCTAAGGTGGTATCTGCACTCACTCTCAATCAGGACATTGACCTGCCTGTATATTTCCCTAAATACTCTAATAGAGGAGAAGCGCTGCTCCACACCCTGGATGTTCACCGCTGTCTAAGGTATTACCTGAACAGGACTAAACAGCTTTACAAGTCGGAGCAACTTTTTGTTTCCTTCGCTGAGAGGATGATGGGCCAACCAGTATCGAAGCAGTCCCTGTCTCGCTGGCTTGTCCAGTGTATATCACACTGCTATGATGCTAAGCAGAAGTTCCTCCCGGGTACAGTCTGGGGCCATTCCATTAGGGGGGTGGCTACCTCCTTTGCAGCACTCCGCAACGTCTCCTCCTCTGCCATTTGTGCTGCAGCCACTTGGAGCTCTGTGCATACTTTTATCAGGCATTACAGCCTGGACATTGCTTCACGGCGAAGAGCCGGTTTCAGCCTGTCTGTGCTACAGGGTCTCCTGTCCTAGAGTCAGGACTTGGTATGGTTTTCCCTAGTTTCCTCCTCCCAGAATGCTTACAAGCGTTATTGCTGGAAATCAGTCCTAATGGTGTTACCTGCTGCAAGAGCTGTATCTCGAGTAAGATAAGTACAGTTCGTGAACACCGTAACAGTAGATCTTCGAAAACAGCTCTTGCAGCAGGTACCTTTCCCCCCACCTTCCCCCTTGGAGGAGGCATGGCTTACTGAGCTTTTAGCAGGGGCTTACGCCCTTTTGTTTTCTGTTGGTGGATCCTCGGTCTCCCATTCTGATGTCGTCCTGTGGCCGGAAGTCTCCGGCGGGAGCACTGGGGAATCTGGTGGGACAGCCCCCTTATATACTACGCCTGACATCGGAGGTGGAACCGACGTCGGGGGCAGTCCCCGCTGAAGTTAGCTAGCTAGAAGAATTCCGTGGGGTGCTGCCGCCTGCCAGCTTCAGTCCTAATGGTGTTACCTGCTGCAAGAGCTGTTCTCGAAGATCTACTGTTACGGTAAGTTCTTACGTAACTGTACTTTACCAGTTTAGCTTCAACATTTTCATATTTTAACCCTTTATGTCCATCAGTCTTTTGTTGCCACTGTTGTTTCAGACATCGTCTTTCTTACTGGACTTCCGGATCTTGGAACTGTTCTCAAACAAGTCCAAATCAAAGTCACTGAAAGGAAAAGTGTCCCCACCATTTGAGATTTTCTTTGCCTGAGCTTGTTGCCACTGCTGCTGAAACTGCAGGGTTCAGTCCCTCTGAGATTAATTCAGTTAATAATTGACAGTCGTTTCCTGTAATCATAGGTACAGGTAACTTAGGTACTACCCCCACTTTCATTTGGTGCGACACACCTTTAATGGTCAGAGTCACTTGGATGGTGGGATAGTATCAAGTTTCCCCGTGGATGCAGATGACACCAGTACCTGGTTCTTTTGCACAGTGTTTTCCCAGCACTTCAATATGTACTAGGGTCTGTCTGCTTCTCGAATCTATAAGTCCCTTCACAGTCTTATCTCCCACCTTCACATCTGTTAAGTACTTGCCCAAATTTGCTAAGGACAAATCTGCCCCAGGGTTGCTCTTTTTTTTTTTTTTTTTTCCGTTCATGGCCCCGTGGGACCTCTCTCTCAGGCATCCTGCCCATATCCTGCCCACCTGAGGCCCCCTCGGATTGTGCCTCCTCTCTCCCCCCCCTCCTCCCCACAGCCAGCACCCTCAGTTTAACCCATCCGGGTTGGGTCACTCCCTCCTCCTTGGGCACTCTTCTAAGTCAGTCTCTGGCTGCAGGTGAGGGCCTCGATGGAGGAACTGGAAGACCAGTCGAGGTGAACCCAGCAGAGGGCATGGGGGAGAGATGCCGTCACCTGTTTCACGGAGCCAGTATTTTCCCTGTTCTGCTGGTGCCCTCCCCCCCTTGCATGGGCGTGCTTGACGCAAAGGCACATGGCAACCCTGCCTGCATCAGCCACGCTGTACAGTGTGCAGCCCACGCACTGCAGCACTCCCGATCTCTACCGGGAGCCACTATTGCGCCGGGCTATCCCCTGCCCTCCCCCCAGGGAGGAGAGCAGCCCTGTGGGTGCTCAATCCTCTACCCACCCCTGCTGACCCCCGGCGCCCGAACTCGCTTTCCCGACCGCGGGTCGCTGGCGTAGCACGAAGTGTGGCATCCAGTGCCTCAGCGCCACTGGGCCGACTCAGTGTCACTCTTCTTACAGCAATTTCTTGCAGTATGACGTAGCTTATTACAGTGATACCAAATAACCTCTTTGGGCACAGATTTGTTACCCCCACCAGAATTCTTATCAGACTTGGAGTTTAAATGGGAAAAAGCGTGTCTTACCAGTGCTTAGCTGTTACCTCACTTCTGTGGCATCTGTCTAGCCATTTGGTAGTCCTTGGCCAAAGAAACAGCCTTTTCCCCACTTTCTGGTCTCCTAATGGAGGTGTGGGTTCAAATCCCACAGCTCACACCATCTGTCATCGAGGCACAGGTCAGGAAGCATAGGAAAAACCAGGAGCAGTTGTAGAATTCGCAAAAAGTGTTTATTAGCACTAGCAGTAACATAAAAAAATTGTTCAGAATAACTATTTACAAAGGCAGAATAAACAGAGAAGATCCATCTGGGTTTTCCTTCAGTCTCTGTGTGTCCGTGTCTGTGTCTCTCTCTTGCAAGAAATTGCAGCTCTGTTTTTATAAGTCTTTGCAACCTCCCTCCTTAACAACAAGCATCCTGTTTTTTTCTAAGTTGTTCTTGTATGTTTCAGGCAGGTACAACAAGAACACAATGTCCCAGAACTGAGGCCCCTTCTCCACAGCTTCTGAAAAAGGGCTTAAAAACTACTGTCAGGTTAACCCATTGAGTTCCCAATAGCTTTTTTGCAATCATCTCCAACTATCATTATATACATTTCAATAGTAACACTATATAATTTCTAAACAAAAGGATCCCAATATCAGTTACATTTCCACATAATGATTTGTATATATTTTTATACCAACAGATATGCAAGGGACAAAAAGACAGAACAGCAAGTGAGGATAGAGAGACAGCGAGAGGCAGAGAATTGTGAAACTGTTGGGGTGATCAAATCCTAAGTCTCACAGGAAAATTTGGTTGTGCAACCAGGCAGACAAGAGACAGGAAAGGAAAGAGCAGAACAGATCCCTGCATTCAAACTCTCCATAACAACTGGGACAGGGTCCTACTCAACCCTGTAGGTCTGCTCTAGAAGACCAATGCATGGCATTTTCTGCAAGGATGCTTTCAGACTGCTGTGGCAAAATCTTTTCTTTATGCTTCCCTCCAAGCCCCCTAGTGCTTGGAATATTGCTCAAACTGGACACGCAAGGAGGCAAAATCACTTTGATTGCACCCTGTGGCTTCAGCACAGTTTTTCTGTTAATCAGGCTTTCGCTTAGCCGACAGAGGATCCTTCTCTCAGGCTGGACATGGTGTCTCAGGGTCTTCTACTCCATCCCTGCAATACTTTAGGGCATATTTACACATGAAGCTCCTCATCTGCAAGGTGGTAGTTGCCTTAATATTAACCTTGTGTTGGACATGCTGACTCTGAAGTCCTTTGAGCCTTTTGTGACTTGTGAGCTAAGTTTCTGCTTGGAAAGCAGCTTTCAGGTGTCCATCTCTTCTGCTTGCAGATTGCCTGAAATCCATCTCTTGATTGCAGATTACCCTTATACTGTTTCCCACAGGGACAAAGTAGTGCTCCGCACTCAGTAAGGTCCTTCCTAAGTGGCATCGGAGTTCTCTCTGAATCTGCCACTGTGCCGCCTACCTACTTGCTAGCTTGCAGAATTATAGAGAGCACACTCTCTCCATTCTTTGAACAGTCAGGGGGCCCTCACTCCTCACCTGGACAGAACTAGGATTTCAAACAATCCAAATAGTTTTTGGTCTCCTTTGCTTCCAGTTGAAAGGATCAGACTGCTCTACTCGAGTGCATTTCTGCCTGGGTTATGAGCTGTCTACACCTCTGCTGTGCCATGGTATAGGTCATGTCGAAAGGTCAGGTATGCACCAGCTCCACCACTGCAATTATTGCATCCCTAGCAGAGGTTCGTTCTGTGCCTGACTGTGATACATCATGTCGCTGCCAGGAAGTATGCCACTTGGCAGGACTATCCTGAATGGATTTCTCTCCTGAGCGAGCTCTTCACTCCTCTCACCCTACCCCAGTGGTTCTATCTCAGCTTGGTACTCTGACCCATTCATGTGAATAAATGGTGAAGATACATTCCTGGAAGATATGAAAATTATGTACTTACTGTAATTCTTGATCTTCTAGGAATATATTCACCATTTATTCACTCGCCCACCCGCCATCGCCCAAATTCACTCCTGCATATTTACTGGTCTTCTCCCCTTGTTCAAAACTTGAACTGTGGAGACATTGTATTACTCATATGTTGACCATTCTTACACAGGTCACCAAGGCTCCTTATGTCCTTAGTGTTACTGCATGACTACTAGTTAGGTTGTACTGTATCTCCTTGGTAAAAAAGGAATTGAAGCGGTTGGGGCCCAGTGTCGAGGTAAGCCTGGTACCGGGAGCCACTCTTGTGGCACAGTGCATGAGCACAGCTTGCCTCACTGCCGGCCCTCCTCAAAAGTTTTTACTACTGTGGGGTCCTAGTGCCTCTGAACTAAGACCTATTAGTGTGAATAAATTGTGAAGATATTCCTAGAAGATCAAGAGTGACAGTGTGTAATTTTCATTTACATGCCCACTCCATTAGGATGGTTGCTATGTCCCTGGTGGAGATTTGCTGTATCCCTATCAGTGATATTTGCAGAGCTGTGACTAGAAGCACAGTGCATACTTTTGTTAAGCACTATGTCCTTGATGTCCATGCCAGGCAGTATGCCATCTTTGCCAGGATGATCCTGAATGGACTTCTGTCTTGAGTGAGCCCTTGGCTTCTACTGCCGTAGTCTGGCAGGTTTTGTTTGAGCTTGGTACACTGACCCATTAGTGTGAATCAATGGTGAAGATTGATTAACTGGAAGATATGAAAATCACATACTCACCATAATTCTTGATCTTCTAGCAATATCGTCACCATTTATTCATGCACCCACAAACCACAGGTGGAGCAGCTTCCTGAAAGGATGAGTGGGTGCTAGCCAAGGACTGTAGACGAGCCAAGGAAACAAAGCAGGCAGCACTCAGGAGATTAAGCAAAACTGCAGATTGTTAACACATAAGTGCCAACAATGAACTTAAAATAAAACAGATGAATGGTGAGCAAAACATGCCCGAGACCACAGCACTAACCCCAGTGCTTCAGGTCTTCTCATGACCCTTTGTCAGGGGGTGTGGCAAGAGGTGCACAGGCACTTAATTTTATTGTGAAACATTTAAAGTGATACATACAAAGAATGAAACATTAGATAGTGCACTCCTGGCCCGTAGGTAAGGCACAAAACTTAATTGATGCATTTAAAAAAATGTATTCCATTGTTCCCTTTTATACATTAAAAACTCCTTTACACCAAATTGCTATATGTTCAGCAGAGTCAGAAAAAACACAAATTTAGCAGCTTATCTAAAAACTCACCTGGAAAAGACAAGGGGTAGGAGAAGAAAAAGTGTTGGGGGGGTCCAGAAGAAAAAGGAAAATATGAGGAAAAGGGGACAAAGGATGTATACATGTGAGAATAATGAGAAAGAGAAAAAAGAGGGAGGAAAATAAGCAGAATAGAAACTAAAAAAAAGGGGGAAAAGGCCGCAAAGTCCCTGGCTAGACCTATCAGAATTATATTTTAACCAAATGGTACAGAGTCTCACAGTGCTGCACATGCGTGCAGCTTGCCTCAGTGCCAGGCTCCTGCAGAGTCTTAGCATCTCTGGCTAAGTCCCATTAGTGTGAATCAGTGGTGAAGATACTCTTTGAAAATCAAGAATTACCATATGTAATTTTCATTTATGATAGGTGACTGTTCTGTATTTCGATATCTGGTAAATTTATGAGATACACATTTAAATCCAGGGCAACCTCTTCTCTGTCTCCAATCAATATATCCTTTATCAGCTACAGTATATCAAAGGGTGAATAGCGCAGCCCCCTGATGGATACATGGAGGCATTCCCGACACTGCAATGCCGACAGTCGACACTACGGCTGTCGCTGTCGGGGATGTCTCCATGATGACTGTCGCTGTGGCATGGATAAACCATCAAAGGGAAAGCAACAGAAAAAGATGTAAATCCTTTTACTAACCCTCAGTACTTTCTCAGATCAGTCATTTAATCATACATAGCATGATAAGGGGGCTACTGTGTCCTTTTGGGGCTGTGTCCTCTCAAATAAACTGCATTCAGCGGTTTGGTAAGCAGAATAAGGAGAAGCTGCCCGACGCTCACCCTCCAAGCAAGGGGACTACTGTGCCCTTTTGGGGCTGTGTCCTCTCAAATAAACTGCGTTCTGCAGTTTGGTAAGCAGACTAAGTAGAAGCTGCCCGGCGCTCACCCTCCAAGCAAGGTACGGGTTGGAACTCTGAATGTTGGCATCTACCCCTGGAGGAATCTTACCTGCCCGTTTGCCAGTGTTTCTCACACTATGTGCAGCAATCCAGAAGTCTTCTAGGAACTGCTGCCAAGAAATTAATGCTAGGACTGACCTCTGCTTGACATTTTCTTGATTTCTCACTTTAAGTAATGTTTAGTCTGATGTAGAGATTTCTTAAGAGTTAGTTTAACTTTGAGAGAGGTTATTAAGGTAGTGTGATTTTGCTATCTGCCCTGATCCCTGTGCCCCTTCTCTTAGAGCTGTAAGTCTGTGGGCTGCACCCTTGACCTCTGTGTCCAATTGAGGCTGCTGCAGTGCCCCCCCCCCCAAACTTGCTTCAGAACCTCCCTGCCTAACTTTTCCATTAGCAGATTATATCTTTTAGCCACTAGAGGGCCCAGTTATTAGCACACTTACCCAATCCAACACAATACAGTTCCTGTCTCATCTCACTTTTTGTGTGGTCAGTCTGTCACTATTCATCAGTCGTTGCCCCCTCCCTCTTCTACGGATTGCCTCCCTCTTCTACTGATTGCCTCCCTCTTCTACTGATTGATACTGAGTTTCCCATTTGCAGCTTATACGCTTCGCCCACTAGAGGGGTTTTCCACCAACTGTGCCAAAGCTGCTCTACATCTCCTTACTCTCTACTACTCCTGGACACTCTTCCTTTGCTGCTCAGCTGCTATGGGTACCTACACTGCATTACTAAGTCTGCTGTTCTTCACCCTCTTAGTACAGACCTCACACCGACCGGAGGACCTTTCCTCCACACTAGGCAACTCATCCCCAAACTACCCCACAGTGACTCGGTCCTCCCCCACCCTTGACACACCCGTGACCTCCCAACACCCCCACCCTGCCAACACCCCCACTCCCTCCAAGGCCTGACCTGGACCCAGCTCTCCCCTGCTATTCCCACCCTTCACACTTTATCTATCCCATGCACCCTGATTGTAAAGTCCTCAGCTGGGTGTCGACCTAAGGGTCTCCATCGCCACCAGCCACTAACCAGAATAATTACACTGCTATTATTATTAATATCTGGTAATGTACACCCAAACCCAGGACCTATGGCTTCCAGCCCTTCTAAACCCTGTACTGCAACTGGCCTCCGCTTTACATCCTTAAACAGTTGCAGTCTCCTAATGAAATCTGGTGCCCTCCAGTGCTGGGTCATTCAACATCAACCTGACATAATTGCACTGGTAGAGACTTGGCTCTCCAAAGCCACCCCTGACTCTGCTATCACCCTCCCTGGATATACCATCTACAGGGAAGACCGAGTAGGCAAACGCGGTGGTGGTTGCGCACTACTCGTACGGGACTCCCTTATAGGTCAGACACTCCCAGCTCCTAAACTTGATTATGGAGCCCAAGCCCTCACTTTAAAAATCACACCTGACCCCACCCGAGGCCCTCTCTTCCTCACGGTCTCCTACGTACCCCGAGGAATCAAAACCAAGTGGTCCAGTCCCTCATTGACTACCTCACATCCCTCCCTTACAAAGTGGAGCAAGTCATCCTAGGTGATCTCAGTG
This sequence comes from Neoceratodus forsteri, assembly GCA_016271365.2. NCBI lineage: Eukaryota > Metazoa > Chordata > Ceratodontiformes > Ceratodontidae > Neoceratodus > Neoceratodus forsteri. Next base: position 1,685,454,521 of record CM057450.1, on the reverse strand, counting down.
TTAACTGGCTTGCCTCCACTGCCTCCCATATAAGGGACTCATTTGCTGCCCTGGATATGTCCCAGTTAGTCACCCAGCCCACCAGATTCAATCACTCTGCTGGCACCAGCACTCTCCTAGATGTTGTTATATCTAACCGCCCCTACAAAATCCGGGATGTCACTGTCCTCCCCGACTCTCTTAGCAATCACTCCCCAGTCCTCTGTCTCTGGTCATCCTCCACTCTGAAGCCAGTGTCCCAGGCCACTCTACGCCACTGTTTACACCCCGGCGGCCTCAGAAAATTAAAACAATACCTAGCCCAGCTAGACTGGTCCCCTATCCAGCACGCCCCTGATATGGACTCAGCTCTTGACCACTTCACAAATGCCTTCTGTAAGGCTTGTGACCTTTTCACCCCCCTCACCAGGATCCGCTCCAAAAAATGCAATGCCCAGTGGATCACGCCACCCTCCTCCAGAGACTCAAAAATAGAGATAATCTCTGGCACATTGCTGTAGAATCTGGAAAGGTGTCTGATAGAGAGGCCTACAATGCAGAATGCAATAAGTGCACTTGGGCCATTGAGGTGGGCCAAGGCAGAGCACTACCAGACCACCCTTGCTTCCACTTGGGGTTCAGCCCGGACCTTCTGGGATAATATGAAAGAGATAAATGGGAAGTCTCGCTCTCCCCTACCATCTCAGCTCTCCATCAATGGCACCCCCACCACAGATCCACTCCTTATAGCCAATTGCCTTAACACTGCCTTCTCTGACCTAAGCTCGGTCCTCCCCAGCAGCTTCTTTGACCCAATCCCCACCTCTCTCCCTCCGGTCCTGCATCACCCACCATTCTACCTGCACACCCTGTCCCCCCCAAAAAGCCAGGCTGCACCTGCTAAAAGCCTTAAGCAGCAATAACTCCAACAGTGACCACCTCGACTCCAGGATCCTCCGTATGGTCTTGGACGAAGTCCTAGTCCCCCTGACTGACCTTCTAAACCAGTCTCTATGCCTGGGTCAGTTCCCAGGTGCTTGGAAAACTGCTGAAACCATATCCATACATAAGAGTGGGGACCAGTCCACCCCCAACAATTACCAGCCGATCTTCATCCTCCCCCACTCTCTAAAGCCCTTGAAAAAGTGGTGTTGATCCAGCTCACTGAATACCTAACCAAGTACGACATTATGTGCCCAGAGCAGCACGGTTTTCACCCAGGACACAGTACAACCACAGCTCTACTAGAATTCTCCCAACACCTGCATGCTGCTGTCGACTCTGGCAGCCTTGCAGGAGCAGTGTTCTTTGACCTCTCCAAGGCCCTTGACACTGTCTGTCATCCCCTTCTACTCGACTCTCTCCACCAACTTGGCTTCTCTGGCGGTCCCATTTCCTGGTTCTCTAGCTACCTCTCTGCTAGATCCCAGCATGTCAAGATCAGCAGCTCCCTCTCCAGCACTCTTCCCGTTTGCTCCGGGGTCCCTCAGGGCTCCATCCTGGGTCCAATACTTTTTAGTCTCTACCTCAACACCCTCCCCAGCTCATGTACCAGTAAAATGCTTCTCTACACCGACGATGCAGTCCTCGTTGCCTCACATTCCAATCCCACCTCCCTCCAGTTATCCCTTCAGCAAGCTTACAACCAAGCGAAGGTGGTTCGGCAACTGCAGACTGGTCATTAACCTAAAGAAACCAAATCAATGCTCTTCTCCCACCACCAAAATAAAGCTAAAAATATCCCCCTCTTGATTATCCCCAGCACTCTGCACCCGCTAGAACAAGTGACCACATACAAGTACCTAGGCATCACGTTCGATACTGCCCTCTCCTTCCACACTCACATTAATGCCCTGTCAGCTGCCATTAACTCTCGGATTGGCCTGCTATACTGGCACAGGGACTGCCTGCCTCAGATTGCCCTTAGGCTGGCCATCACTTCCTCTGTCTTGTCCCTCATGGACTATGAGGAGCGACTGCTCTACCAGACCTGCCTTCTCGCTAAGAAATCACTGCTAGGACTCTCCCTCCCCCAAGGGTCTCCACTTCCCTACAGCAGTCATCATCATCCGTCGCCACCCGTAGCTCTGTTAAGGCCACTTTCAAGGTGCCCAGAACCAAGACCTCTCTTGCCCGGAAATCCTTCCTCTACTGAGCCCCCACTTGGTTCAACTCCCTCCCTAGCTGCATCTCCAACTTGCCAAAAATTGGCTCCTTCAAAACAGCCCTTTGGAACCATATCTTTAATACCCGCTGTTGTAGGTGCATCTAACCCCTTGTTGTGACCTGTGGTACCCGCCTGCCTTGCCCCCTGGCTCAACAACGTCCACTGGACAGCCTCTTCCTCCCCCAGACCCACTCCTTCCCTACTAGGTCCAAACAAGGATGTAATCCACTGTCTTCTCTGAGGATCTACTATATCCATGAGTGTAACTCACAATTTTGTAACACTATGTAACCTAGGTAACATACAAACTACTACATCATGTAACCTAAGTGTATCTATGTTAAATGTTCCTTTTACTGCACCTGTAATGTTGTCCTCTGTTTTAATCTGCACTGTAATAACTGTCTTGATGTCTGCCCCCCGACGAGGTGCCTTTGTAAATGAGTCTCTGACTCAAAGGTTGTAAACCCAATTTGTAATGAATGAATAAATAAAGTCTGATTGAGTGGTCGCTGCTCTCATCTGCTTTTCAATCAGAAGTCTGCCATTAGAACATCAGGGGAATTGCAACCACACAGTAGAGTCTGAACTTCAACATCCTAAAGTTTTATCTGTGAGGGATTCAGGGAACACTTCAGAGCTGAGATACTGCTGTTTATGTCTCACAAATGCACCCTCTAGAAGAAACATAACTACTACAGTGAGTAATTGTTTTCCTTTCCCCCTTTCCAGGCACCTACCACTTGCTCTTCCTGTTGGGCCATTCACGCCCCCATGCTGCCCTTCCAAATGCTGCCCCATGCCCACCTCCTATCACAAGCCCTGATCTCCCTAGCAAGACCCACAGTCATGCCCCTTTGTGGTGGGGTACAGACCAACCTACCCAATAACCAACATCAGTACTGCATCAAGAGTTGGGCAGAGATGCAGACAGTTCCAGGGTAGCTGATGTGGGAGCAGGGGGCCAGTCATGATTCTTGCGCCTGAGGATTTTCTCCCTTATTTCTGCCACTCAACTACCTGACTTAATTGCATTGGTCTGCAAACAATGCCTGCATGTAGCAAGTGGCTCATGATTGGTCATCCAGTTCTATCAAGGCCACCACATTGCCTACATGAGACATTTGTGTAGCAGGCAGACACTACCCTCATTCCTGAAACATGAACACCCTACCTTCACATTGCGTCCAGCTCTTCATCAGCTCAGGCAGTAAGCCAGGTCGTAACTCGAACCTGGTAAGTCCTCATAGGAGCACTACACTGATTGTTTTAACTTTAAGACAAGGGGTTTTTAATAGCTTGAGATACCACGTGTGTGCGCTACCACACAAATAGAGCCTCTTCTGGCATGTAAACAGTGCTGGTAGCACGTCTTTAAATAAACATTCTAATTAAAGAGAAAGCTTATCCTATAATTTAATAGATCTAGCTCAGAAACGAATGCTGTGGTTTAGACATTGCCAGTCTCTTGTTTTACTTTGAATCAGCCCAATAAAGGTTAGCAGTGTTCCTTTTTTTGTATCCTACTTTTTCCAAGGGTCTTCCCTGAAAACATGACATTGCATCACATGTGCCATCCTGCCATCTCTATGATGCATATTTTCAAATAGATTAATACATTGCATTTTATGCTTTTGAACTATGTCTCATTAGTAGTGTTTCACAGTAGAAGCTGCTTACTGGGGATGGCTGGATGCACTCAAATTCATCCCTGTTAAGCATCCATCCCTTGTAGCAGAAGCCCATTAGTTTAAAAGAAAACAACTGAAGTTAATTTTGCAGTTAAACTCTGCTTTACATGGTCTGACAGAGCGAGAGCTTTCATTTGTTGGGAGTGGAAGCCATTTGTAGTGAAATGAGGTGAGTTGGCTTCTAAATAATCACTAATTAGTCACCTAATCAGGTGAAAGGTGTTGCTATTAAATGAAAATAAGGTCCCTTGTAACTGACTGAAATGGCAACTAAGATAATGGGGAGTGAAGCGGTTCCTGGATAAACGTCCCATGTAACCGAACATCAGCAGCAAAATTGGTGTTGCATATAAAACCAGTCATGAGCTCACGCCCTCTGCAAGACTTGCTATTGCCCATGGCATATTACTTCCGGCACTCTCCTACGGAGCCATCACTTACCTAAATGCATCAAAGACCTTACTTAACAAGCGGAACTCGACCTACAACAGTATCTGTAGATATGCCACTGCCTCCCCACGTTTGAAACACCATTGTCAGCTCTATGCTGACCTTAAATGGCCATCCCCCTCTTCCCACCGACTCCTTGTTCTTGGCTCCCTGACTGACTGTATCATTAGAGCTGGCATCTCTGTCTCTCTGGCCTCCCTACTGTTCCCGCAGCTCTCCTCCCATGCCCTTCGATCAGCTGATAGGTGTCTACTGCATATCCCTAGGTGTAGAACTCTCAAGGGAAGTGCAGCTTTCTCCCATGCTGCACCAAATCTTTGGAACTCATTACCCCTGGAAGTTCATCAGGCGCCCAGCCATGCCCAGTTTAAAACCAAGTGTCACTCCTTCCTCATTAGTCAGACCTTCTGCTTGTGTTTTAACCCTCCTTGATTGCTATCTCCCTTTCTTTCACGTTTGTTACCTCGAAGCCCCTTTCTCACTCCTGTGTAACCTCCCCTATAGTTACCTTATTTGTACTTGTGTTTTTGCTTATTCTATCATGGCACTTTATTTCCAGATTGGATGTTACTACCTGAACTGTATATGTTGGTGCTTGACCTTTGCCCTTGTCTTGCCTGTATTTGCACATCCTTGTTATCTTGTTATTTTACTATATATATATTGTAACCCTGTTTTCATTGCTTACTGTGAATCCCTGTAATCCCTGTACTTTTTGTAATCCTTGTAAACTACCGGGTCGTGCCTGGAAATAGTCATTTTTTGGCTATGGCACCCACCTGATTAACAAAAACTAAATAAATAAATCTCCATTATCAGGGTCCTGAATAAATGGATTATACTGTACTGTTTAATCTGAAAATTCTTCAGAAGGAGTTTGGCCTGATTTACCGGGAGGGGTTAAAAGCCCTGAAGTCAGTGAAGATTTTGTGCTGTGCTTTGTGCTTTACCTACCTACAAATAGGTCCAATTATTGGCATGGAAAAACCTGGTTAATGCTACATTACTACTGTATCAGGAATAGTGGGATACAAAGTATTTTCAAAAGTCATGTCATGACACATGGTGCCAGACACTTAACTTTACTCTTGAAAGCGAGCGAACAGTAAACTCAAATCAGGAAACGAAGGCTGGCAGAGCAGGAAGCAGAGAACTCAGGTGCTCGTTCCTCTGTTGATTGGCATACAGTGACATTTCTCAGATGCTTACATTTAAGGATTCCACTTACAGCAGTCACTTATTGCGCTTTATTGCTTTCACAAGTGGTCTCGAAACCCAGTACTTGAGAGTAAGCATAACAGTGCAGCACTGCTGTGATACTTTTTTTTTTCTAATTCTTCAGTGCTCTGTTTTGTCAGTGAGCTGATGAGTGACATCAAAAGAAGACCCTGCTGTACCCAAATAGAAAACATGGCTTCCTCTGATGTCCTAGAAACAATAATTATGATGTGCCAGTTAAGCCTGAACTACAGCTGAGGGATTTTAGTTTAAAGTAGAGGCTTTGGCACAAAAATGCATTTATAGCTCTTTGTGTGGCGCCTCATTATGTGTGGGCCCGATTCATTAAGTAATTGGTTTGCAGTTGTTTACATGAGTATTAAGGCTTTCTATTCAGCAGCCTTTGAGAGATACATTGTGCAAATGTTGCATGTTATGAATGCAAAATGAGAGGCAGGGGGCCAGTCCTATTGGCTAAACACTGCACTCAGTTGAAAATCAAGAGAAAGAGATTGGGTGCTGCTTTGCATAGCAATGACTTTCTTGGTAAGCTTTACAGATTAATACACACAGCCTATAAAAGACGCAAAGAGATACTCTTAACACATTTATATGTCCTCATTTCACTATTATGGCACTGGAGATTGGGGAGAATTGAGTTCTTTCATATTCGTTTTTTTTCAGTGCTGTCTCTTGTTGCATGAGACCTAATAGAATCTGATGTTTATTGTATTATAAACCATGGGGAAGCAGGCAGATCGGCAACAGTTTATTATTAAGGATTCATTCATTGTAAATCTTTTGCCTCTATTGTACTTCCTACAGCAAAATCATTTTGTGGTTGAGTGGGGATGAAAGGCATAATCTACGAAGGAGTGAGCCTTAATAGGAAGCTGTTTTCTGTGTAAAGACCACTTGTTTGCCTTTGTTCGGAGGTGCATGCCACAGCTTCCTCTTCACCAACATACATTGTCCCATTTTACCTTCACCATCAGAACTGTTTTTTTTCCGGGACTGATTTACTTTGCCTAGAGTATGTTGTAAACTGCTAGAGTCATAGCCTTGAATTGACAGCCTGAAGGGTATGGCATTTAAATAGAACAAAAGGATGTCCGTTTAATGCAATATAATTACTTGGAGAGAAGGTATCATAAGTCATCTGAATCTCTGAAGCAGAGCAGAGACAGTGCGATGTGTGTGGTATTTTGTTACCCTGTAGCAACAGAGCTGGCCAGTGGAGGTCGCTCTCATTCTTGTTACGGTACTGTTGCATCAAGATGCTGCTTGACTGCTTGTGCTGGCCAAGTTTGCCTCTGCAATTCAGGGGAATCATTTCCTAGGATTGTGTCAGACAGATCTGTTCTAGTATAAGCTGAAATTTAAACACTTAGAGTTGCTAAGGCTGTTGAAGAGCATTTTATATGAACCATACAGTGTACCCCAAGATTAAATATTTGCCAATAACAAGCATCCTTGCCATAAGATTTCTTGTTAAGACATGTTTTTAAAGGTCTTGTTGTTTAGTACTTTATACTATTTTTTTCTCATTTTGAAGAACCTATAAGGTAGTATGCTTAACTGTGTTTATAATATATAGATAAACAGAATTTTAAGGGTAGAATGCACGCAGTCATGGTCTATACACGCAACAAGGAGTGCATAGGTAAAATGGGGTTGTAGAAAACAGTGGCCACTGCAGGGAATCATGATGACCAGCAGGGGGCACTCCCACTTTGCTAAGCAGCAGTAGCTGAATCTCCGCAAGAAATTATTCTTGAGTACAGTATTTGTTCACACAGCTGAATTGGTTTTACTGCATGATGCTTACATGCCAGAATTTTAGTTTCCCCTTTGACAGAATGTGAAAAAACATGAAGTGTGTCAATTATGTAATGGTTAGACAGGAACATAAACCAACATCAAACGAAATTAATGAGCAGGTATCCATTGCAGTATATCATTTCATAGACATAGTCTATTCCTGTATCTAACATTGCACTTGTCTTTTCCTAGGTTTTTCAGTACATTTTTGCATATTATCTGTGACGTCATAGGTGGAGACAAGACAGAGGACAAGGGGGTATTAATCAGTAAAGCAAGAAGAAAGGAGTAAAGGAGATATGTTACAGAGAAGGCAACAAGGAAAGAGGGAGGTCAGGGGGCCTTCAGGGAACAGCACAGGCAGGAAGGGAGGGGAAGGCAGAGAAGCAGGCAGTGAGGAAGTAAGGTATCGAGAGCCATGTGCAGCAGTTTCAAGGAGTCTGGGAAATGGGGCCAGATGGGGTGCATCCCAGGGTCATAAAGGAACTAAGAGAGGTGCTGGCTGAACCACTGGTAATCTTGTTTAGCAGATCACTGGAAACAGGGGAGGTACCCAAAGACTGGAGGGCAGCAGATGTAGTCCCCTTATACAAAAGTGGGAACAAAGAGGAAGCAAGGGACTACAGACCAGTCAGCCTGACCTCGGTAGTGGGGAAGATCATGGAAGCACTAATGAAAGAGAGATTGGTGAAACATCTGGTTGCCAACTGACTATAGGACCTAAGGCAGCGTGGTTTCACCGGGGGGGAAGGGTCATGCCAGACCAGCTTCATTGAATTTTTCGACTGGGTGACAAGGGAGGTGGATCAGGGGAGGGCAGTGGACGTAGCCTATCAGGACTTCAGCAAGGCCTTTGACACTGTGCCACATAAACAAACTGGGGAATGTGGGAGTGAGCAGGACAGTAGTGCGGTGTGTGGGTAATTGGCTGGGTGGCAGGACAAAGAGGGTGGTGGTAAATGGCTGTCACTCCACAGAGGGAAGAGTGACCAGTGGGGTACCACAGGGATCAGTGCTGGGACCGATCCTATTCAACGTCTTTATCAGTGACATTGCACAGGACCTAGAAGGCAGAATTTCCCTGTTCCCTAATGACATGAAGCTCTAACAGAGTGGACACACCAGAGGGTGTAGACAGAATGAGGAGGGACCTGCAGAAGCTTGAAGACTGGTCAAGGGTTTGGCAGTTGAAATTCAATGCAAAGAAGTGCAAGATAATGCATATCGGGCACAAAAACCCTTGAACAACATATCAGTTGGGGGGGGGGTGAGGATATAGCATGCACCAAGCAGGAAAGGAATCTTGGAGTTGTTATCTCTGATGACCTCAAGGTAGGGAAACAGTGCAACAAGGCTGCAGGTAAAGCAAATAGGATGCTGGGATGTGTGGGCAGGGGCATCACCAGCAGGAAAAGGGAGGTAATAATTCCACTATACAAGACACTAGTGAGGTCCCACTTGGAGTACAGCGTACGTTCTGGAGACCTTACCTATGTAAAGACATAGACAGGTAGAGAAGGTTCAGTGGAGGGCAACAAAGATGGTACAGGTATTACATCACAAGTCCTATGAGGACAGGCTGAAGGACTAGAATATGTACTCCCTGGAGAAGAGGAGGGAGCGAGGGGATATGATAGAGACGTGCAAGTATCTTACAGGGAGGAACAGGGTGCAGGAATACACTATTTTCCAGCAAAAAAGATGTTCCAGGACTAGAGGGCATGGGATGAAGTTGGAGGGAGGGTGATTCAGAGGAAACGCGAGGAAGAATTTCTTCACAGAAAGGGTGGTGGACAAGGGGAACTCCCTGCCAGAGGAAGTGGTGGGGGCTGAAACGGTCACAGGATTTAAAGAATGCATGGACTAGACACAAGGGAAATCTGGAGGTCAGGGGTAAGGGGCAACAGACTTCTAGAGACACATAAAGAGAACTTGCAAGCTCAAATGGGCAGACTGGGTGGGCCACAGGCCCTTATCTGCTGACAGTGTCTGTGTATCTATGAAATAAAATTCCAGACCTGGAGGCCATCATGGCAGAGGCTAGCAGGCCCATACACTGACTCAGAAAACGGGGTTGTTTTTGGGCCAAGGTGGAACTGCAAGCACCAGACAGCACAAGTCGTGCTGACATGTGAGGGTATCACTATGAACAAGAGGCAGACTTGGGGGTTTCCATTAAAGCCTGCTGGCAGTGCATTGAGAACCAGAGACAAGAAGACCAGCCACAGTCCTACAGGTTGGTATTCCAGGTATGGCACAAGAGCCAGTGCAGTGGCTGCCAGTGGAGAACTGACTGGAATAGGACACGTTCCTCATGTGGGGAGGGAGAGATGGTACCTGTGCTGCAACACTGCCACAGGGTCCATGGGTGGCAGTCGCAACAGCTGGGCGGAGGATGCCAGCATGAGCTCAAGCCCAGGTCCTGAGGGAAGAAACAGGGAAATGGCCACAGGAGACATGAGTCCTCTCAGGCTCAATACATGGCTCTCCTTTTCACCACCGAAACCCAAGGGCCCTGATGGACAAGCCATGGGGCAGGTGTATATGAGAAACTAGATGCCACACATTTAACCCAAACATAAAAACAAAGCCCAAATTAGTCAGAAATCAGAAATTGAAACCACCATTACCAGCAACCGCACTGTACTTGCCGGGAAGGGGGGCAGGCACACACCCAGCAGGTCAGTTCCAGCCAACCAGATCAAGAATTCATTAAAACTGGGTGGCAAAAATGCATCGAGAAAAGCCGGACTAACAATTGACCAGACCAGTCACCATGCAGCCGTCGGGACCTACACACACAAAAAAAACTGACCCTGCCCCCCCCCCCAGCTTACAGACCTGCTGCACAGCTGTTCCATTGATGCTGATTTGCATGTGGAGTATTCACATAGTCAAATCAAGTATCACCTTGCCACAGTCCCACACAGCAGGGCCCCTGAAGTAGCACACAGGGTCATGTGTAGTATAGGGTCTAGTAGGTCTCTGACATATGGAACACATTCCTCCTAGCATAAGAACTTGTGGAAATTATTTATAATGTTGTCACTCTAATGTTACTATCCAACTGTCTGCTTCCATCATGACTAATTGCTGTTGCTGTATTCTGTATGTGAATCCAATGTCTATTGCTTCTACTATTGTAATGTCTGAGTCAAATGTATACTGTGAACTGCTGAGCTCTGTGGGATGTATGTGAGCTGTATAAATGATGTATGTAATTAACTCGAGGTCGCCCCTGAAAAAGGGACCTCTGGTCTCAGTGGGTTCACCTGGTTACCAAAATGCAATAAATAAGTAAATGTATTAAGTCCTTTGCATTGAACATTAGGAATGGCTGCTAGGGTGCTTACTGGGAGTGGGAAGGGTGGAGGGGTGATTTATGTATGTTATAGGTGGCCAGTACACAAGAAACCAGTTGGTTGATAATGATGTCATGGGGGGATGGTTGCTTTGAACTGGTTGCCAAAACTGGGGGGCATTAGGTGTGGGTCAGTCTGGTAGCCTAAACCACCAACTTCTGTGTAATACAGTATTGTCAGCCCCAGTGACTGTGTGGGACTGCAGTATGTGGAAGTCTTCTCTGAGACAGTATGGAGACAAAGATTTCTGTGTTTGTACCTACATCTGGGTTCCTGTACCAATAAAAAGGAAAAAAAGCAAATAGAGTGGAACTTCGACCTGTCTTGTGGGGGGGTCTTCAGCCCCCCAAAATCGTGCAGGCCTAGCTTGGATTTGGTGGCCATAACAGAGTTGTGGTGCACTGACAGCATGACTGGGTTGTGGCCGTACCAGGCTAATCTCTGTTCAGGAGACACAGGGAAGAGAGGAGGTTTGTACTATATGTAAGGGAGGGAATCAAGCCCATGGAAGTGCAGGGGCATCCAGAAGAAGAGGAAGGGCTGGTGGTGCTGTGGGTCATCCTGGAGACAGGCACTGGGACCGCTCTCCATACAGGCTGGTATACAGACCTCCAGCACAGGGAGAGGGGTTGTATAAGGCACTTGGAGAAGCCATCATCAGGATAGCAAGTAAGGGAAAGGGGGGTGCTGATAGTTGTGGACTTGAGTCTTTCAGATGTGGGTTGGAGCCTTCCAGCTGTAGCTTCAACAAGGCGCAGGGCCTTCTTTGACTCCCTGCTAGGGGTTTTTCTTAGGCAGCTAGTCAAGAATCCCACTAGGGACAGGGCAGTGCTGGACTTGGTGCTTACAAACATTTTTATTTATTTTTTTTTTTAATTATTTGTACACTCGGATTTGCAACCTTTGAGCCAGAGGCTCATTTACGAAGGTACCTCATCACAGAGAGGACAACAGTGTTACAATATTACAGTAGGTTGACATACAGATTTACACAGATTTTACACAGTAGTATACAGACATTGTTACATATATTTTGTACATTTCATAAAACAGTAGTTACATAAATACAGATATCTGGCAGAGGGGAATGAAGGAAACCAGGTTGGGGGGGGTGGAGGAGGCAGTCCGGAGGACTTTGTCTGAGTGCACTTAGTGATGTGCGAGCAGCCTGTTAGTGACAGGAACAGCAGTGGGTGTTGAACAGGTGGTTCCGAAGAGCAGTTTTGAAGGAGGCAATTTTGGGAGTGTCAGTGATGGTTACAGGGAGAGTGTTAAACCAGGAAGGGCCCTGTAGCAAAAGGATCTCTGAGCTAGGGAGGTCCTAGTTCTGGGTACCAGTAGAGTGGCCTTGTCCGAGGTGCGGGTGGAGACTGTAGGGGAGGTATGTTGGAGGAAGGCAGATACCCAGGTGGGAGAGCCCAAGCAGAATTTTCCTGGCTAGGAGGCAGGTTTGGTAGTGGAGACGTTCTTCCAGGTTGAGGAGATTAACAGTGGAATAGAGATGACAGGTGTGGGTAAGCCTGGGGGCACTTGTCAGTAGTCTACAGGCCTTGTTCAGAGTGAGTCGGATCTTACTTAGTGCCGTGTAATCTGTGGCTCCATATACTGGTAGGCCATAATCCACTAGGGACAGGGATGGTGTTGCACAGGAGACTGACAAAGAAATTGAGCAGCCTAGGGGTGGGATCCAAAGCTGTGAATTGGGTTAGAAATTGATTGATGTATAGGAGACTGAGGGTGGTGGTAAATAACACTTACTCTAATGATGGGAGAGTGACTAGCGAGGTGCCACAGGGCTCAGTGCTGGGACCGATCCTTTTGAATGACTTCATAAGTGACATAGCAGAAGAACTGGAAGGGAAGGTATGCTTTTCTGCAGATGACACCAAAATCTGAAATATGGTGGACACGCAGGAGGGGATGAAGAGAATGTGTAGGGACCTTGAGGAAACTTGAGGTGTGGTCAAGTGCATGGCAGTTGGGGTTCAGTGCTAGAAACTGCAAAATCATGCACCTAAGGCATAGGAACCCAGGAGCTGAGTATAGTAAGAAGGGGGAAAATACTGACAATTACTAAGCCGGAAAGAGACCTTGGGGTTATCATATCTGATGACCTCAAAGTGGCAGGACAGGAAGCAGTGGGTAGGGCCAGTGGGATGTTGAGATGCAGAAGGGGAGAGGTGATATTGCTACAGTATCGTCCATTGGTGAGACCCCACCTGGAGTATTGTGTCCAGTTCTGGAGGTCGTACCTCAGAAAGGATATAGACAGGGTGGAGGCAGTCCAGAGGACAACTAAAATGGTACAGGGAGTGCATCAAAAGGGGGGACTGAGGGATCTCAACATGTACACCCTAGAAGAGAGGCGAGTGAGTGGGGACATGGTAAAGACCTACAGATACCTCATGGGGTGACCACGGTGCAGGAAGAGAGTCACTTTCAAATGAGAAAGAGCACCAGGCCACAGGGCATGAGATGAAGCTGGAGAGGGGGTGTTTAAGAGGGATGTGAGGAAGTACTGATTCACTGAAAAAGTTGTGGACGCCTGAGACAGGCTGCCCACGGAAATGATGGAGTCAAAAACAGTAGGGGTCTTCAAGCATGCATGGGATAGGCAAAGGGAAGTATTAGTAAATAGGCAGGTGGGGTCTACAGAGACAACGTTTGAAGGGACTATTGGCAGACTGGGTGGGCCAAGTGGTTGTTTTCTTCCGATAAATTCTGTGTTTCTACATATTTATAAAGAACCCTTCAGGATTTTCCTACTTGCAAACATACGAAGAATGCCAGCAGATACATGCCTGATGGTCTATCTAGTCTGCTCAAGTGTGCAGCTAGCAGTCTGTTACACTGCAGCTGCTCCCCCTCTCCTACCCGCGTATCCAATTTCATGCCTGTACCAGCTGTTACCCCTTCCCCAGTGCCTCATTGGCGACCTTCACTCTGACATTGTCCCATTCCCTCTTAAAACTGCCTACCATCTTCAAGGATACCACCTCCTCAGGCAGTGTGTTCCACCCTGTCACCACTCCTTCCATCAAATAGTGCTTTCTCATTTACCTTCTGAATCTACCACCCTCCAACTTTAGAGTGTGCCCGTAGTGTCCTATCCTCTTCTTACTCTTAAAATTCCCTCTGTACCATCTTTATTTATGCCTTTCATTTATTTCATAGTGTAAGCGTTCTGATGTCACAGTGCTCATACCATGACAGCAGACTGGGACGTCACAAACTCGGTAATTGTGAGGTCAGTTGGGGACGGTGATGTGTTTTCAAATACACATATTGGGATGTGTTGTTAATAGGAAATATTAAAAAGATCGATAATGGACTGAGTTCATACATCTAGAACTCATTAAAGGCAAATACAGTAGCTAACAATATAATGGTTGTAAGCATTTCTTGTTTAGTAGGTACCTGATCTTCCAAGAACCAGTCTTCACCATTCATTACTGGTGGGTCTGTGTCAGAGGCGCTAGGACCCCGTGGGAGTGTACAGCTTTAAAATTGTAGAGCTAGGGGACCGACGTCGGGGTCGGCGCCGCCTACAAGGCAAACGCTTGACGTGGCACTCATGGGCTGGCCCTTAACCAATGCCAGACCCCTGCTCTCCTTAGTTCTGTTCTTCCCATCAAGATCTCATTCCATGGAGGGGTTTGCCATTTTTTCTAGCTGTGCAATTCTGTTCATTACTGTTTGACCGACAACACTGTAACTCTTTTCTCGACCTCGTTTCCGTAGCCATGTCTCTTTCCTGTCCTTTTACGGTGCCAAGTTCTCTGTTTTTGCTGGGTTGTTTTTTGTTATTTTCCATAGTCAGTAATGTCCGGGTCTCAGGGGCCTAAGAAGTCAAATGGAGAAGACGGAGTCTCCCCCCCCATCCTTTGGTGCCCCTGTGGTAGAAGTATGTCTATCCAGGACTCTCGTGACCGCTGCTGGACTTGCCTTGGAGCACAACACGATATGTACCACTGCGATACCTGCTTCTCAGTGGGCTTCCACACTCTAGAGATCCGCGTGGTGAAGTGGGGTGAGTCGTCCCCCACATTCGGTGGCAAGCGTCTAACATGGGGCTCCAAGGTAAGGTCCTTGGGCTCTTCCCCTAAGCCCCTCCCTAGTAGTATATGTACTGAGGGAGACTAGGCATCTTCTGGTCCTCGTCTCACTGAAATGGAGAGCTTGGGGCAGGGGTCTGTTGGACAGTCTTCCACCTCCAGGGAGCCGGTTGCGCTTCCCTTGGGGATCTGAATGACCCCAGTGGTGAGGTTGGAGCTATACACTGAGCCTACACCGGTGGGCTCCATGGGGTCGTATTGACAACAGTAAAATTAGAAAGGGACCTGTGGGTAATTATATCAGATGACCTAAAGGTGGGCAAGCAATGTGAGAAGGCAGTAAGGAAGGCTGGGGGATACTGGGATGCGTAGGAAGAGGCATCAATAGTTGAAAACAGGAAGTTGTTATTCCTCTGTACAGACAGTTGGTGAGACCCCATCTGGAGTACTGTGTGCAGTTCTGGAGACCCCATCTCCGCAAAGACATAGACAGAGTGGAGGCTGTCCAGAGGAGGGCAACTCAAAATGGTGCAGTGTCTGCACCAGAAGACATCGAAGAAAGACTAAAGGAGCTTAATATGTATACCCTTGAGGAAAGAAGGAGAGAGGGACATGATAGAAACTTTCAAGTACCTCAAGGAATCAACAAAGTCCAAGAGGGTAGCATCTTCCAGAAAAGAGATGTGCAAGAACAAGGGGCACAATTTGAAGATAGAGGGGGGACGGCTCAGAGGTAATGTGAGGAAGTATTTTTTCACAGAGAGGGTTGTGGATGCATGGAGCAGCCTCCCTGAGGAGGTCGTGGAGTCAAGAACAGTGGGGGAATTCAAGAATGCATGTGACAGGCATAAGGCAGTCCTAGTGGGTGGTAGGAGGAAGTAAGCTGTTGGTTAACTAGGATCTGCAGCTTATCTGTTAGGTAGGAAAATGGGCAGACTGGGTGGGCCAAGCAGTCCTTATCTGCCGTCAAATTCTATGTTTCTATGTTGTGGCCAGGTGCCACTTTGGCTCCTGGCATTGAAGTCGGTGCCGGTTAGTGAAACAGCGCCATCAACATGGCCAGGTCCCCTACTGATGCCACTTGTGGAACTTGAAAAGAAAAGGTTTCTGGATCCAGTGGCCCAGTGGAGATCTTCTAGATCTCATCCCATGAGCGGTCATATGACCCAGGGAATTGGGATCAGGATGGTCCTGACTGGCTTCCGAGCTCTGTCAATGAAGGAAGCCTTTCTGGGCCGAGTCCTAGACCTCTGATGTCTTTGGCGTTGCCCCTGGCTGCTTCCTGGCCCAGTGCTGGCCTCAGTACCACCCCTCTTCTGTTTTTTGGCACCACTTGCAACACCTGGGATGGCCCTTGTGATGATTCTGATGCCAGGAGAGGGGCTGGTGCCCTTCACGGTGCCGAGGGAGGTTCTGTTGCTGCTTGAGTCTTCGGCTCCCCCTCAGCTCAAGTTCCCGATGTTGGTTCTGTCTTTAGACCTACAACACCGTAACTCTTTTCTTGACCTTGTTTCCATAGCCACGTCTCTTTCTGTCCTTTTACAGTGCCAGGTTCTTTGTTTTTGCTGTTTTTTTTGTTTGTTATTTTCTATAGTCAGTAATGTCTGGGTCACAGGGGCCTAAGAAGTCAAATGAAGAAGACGGAGTCTCCCCCCATGCTTTGGTGCCCCTGTGGTAGAAGTATGTTTATCCAGGACTGACGTGACCGCTGCTGGACCTGCCTTGGAGCACAACATGATATGTACCACTGCGATACCTGCTTCTCAGTGGGCTTCCGCACTCTAGAGATCCACGTGGTGAAGTGGAGTGAGTCGTCCCCCACATTCGGTGGCAAGTATCTAACATGGGGCTCCAAAGTAAGGTCCTTGGGCTCTTCCCCTAAGCCCCTTCCTAGTAGTATATGTACTGAGGGAGACTAGGCATCTTCTGGTCCTCGTCTCGCTGAAATGGAGAGCTTGGGACAGGGTCTGTTGGACAGCCTTCCCCCTCCAAGGAGCCCCCTCCTAGCCCGAGAGAGGGGCTGGTAGGTCCCAGTCAGTGTCTCGCTCCATGCCCAGGGCTACTGGTGGCCCTGGCAGGAGTCACAGTGCTGATTCAGGTCCTCTGACGTCCCCGAAACTGTCTGAGCCTGTCGCAGGGGGTCTAGGTCAAAACCTCTTGGTCAGTAAACATGCTGTCAAAAACCACTCCATGTGGACACCAAAAAACAGGCGCAGTGAAAAACCATGCAAACATATATAAACATACTATGAAACTGCACACGCTGTTTTGCCTGTGCCATTTTTGACTGCATGTCTATTCCAACACAGTCTTGATGGTAGATCATTATAGGTGGGGATGGGGGGACCTCTACCGTTCCAATCTCCCCGCCTGTGATTTCCCCACTAAAGGCACCACCTAGCCCATCCCTCTGCAGGCAGGTGTTCCCAAGTGGATGAGTTGTTCATGCTCTCCCCTCGGGTGAGGTCCCCTGTATGCTCTCGTAGCCCTGGCAGAGGATCTGGCCTAGCCTCCCAGACTCTCCTCCTCTTCCTCTCAAAGAAAAGGACTGGCACTTCAGAAATAATGCTGTGAAGCATTTAATAACTACATGACACATGGAGGGCACAGACAGTAGCCCCTAGCACCTCGACCAAACAGTCTTCCTCCTCCTCTCTCCCAGGCCTTTCGGGTCTTATGGAGCCATTGACCTGGGGCGAATTCAGGGCATCAGCAAGTACCTTCACCACTTACCTTAGGGCACTAAATCAGGCTCTTTTCCAGCCTGAGACCCTGGCACCACCACCCCTAAATCCAGCTCCTCCTCATCTTTATCTTCCTCTTCTGAGGAAGAGGACTCTTCCCTTCATCTATCCTCCAACCCTGAGTACTCTCTTTACCAGCAGTTCCTTGCAGAGATGATGAGGGAGCTGTGACTACCCCACTTTTCAAGCTGCAATCCTGCTTGTCTGACACTGTCCTTCTTTGGGGAGTACAGTCATGACAATACAGTCATACCTCCATGGCCTAGGCCATTTGCGGAGGTGTCTAGAAACATCTGGCTTCATTCCTCTGCCCCATCTCCAGCACTGAGGGACACCCAGCGCAGATATTGCGTACCCATGGGGTCTCCAGGAGCCATGCCACACCCCACTTCTGGGGCACAGCTCCTGGACACCTCCTCTGGGCATAGGCACTCAGTGCATGAACATCCCCCAGAGTCAGACTGTGCTGCGTTTGATGCCTAGGATCAAAAGGTTTTCTTGGTGACATGCGCCATGTTGTGCATCTTGGCACACCGAGTGCAAGAGGCGTCCTATGGCAGGCACCTTTGGGCGATGCTGGGACAGCTCCTGGTATTCATGCCAGACTGTGAGCAAACAAGACAAACCATACATCTTTCTGCACAGGGCCTGGAGCTGGCGAGATACCAGGCAAGGGCGTCAGAGTTCAAGTATTCCCGTATCTGGACAATTGGCTTCTAGCGAACTCCTCCAGACAAGGGACACAGGAAGCGGTGGCCACAGCATACAAGTTCCTCACATCCATGGGAGTTCTGTTGAATCTGGAAAAGTTGTAGCTTCAGCCCTCCCAACAGCTCCTCTTCATAGCAGCTCGCCTGGACACCTCCAGGGCAACAGTCTTCCTCCCAGAAGACAGGAGAAATGATATCCTCCAGATAGCTCACTTCATAAAGAACGACTCTGTTCGAGCTCTCTCTCAATACAGCAGCTGCTGGATCTCATGGTGTCGTCAGTGTTCACTGTGCCCCTGGCTCATTTGCACATGAAAACCACACAGTGGATGCTCAGTACTCAGTGGTCCCCGACCATACATCTGCAGTCCTTTCACATCAAGGTGACAGAACCCCAAATTAGGTCACTCATCTGGTGGACTCAGGAGGGCAACCTTCTTCAAGGTTTTCCCTTTGCCCCACTAGAGACACAGATCACCATCACCATAGATGCATCTCTGATTGGCTGGGGAGCCCAGTGTCAGGATCTCCACACCTAGGGCCTGTGGAGTTGGGACAAGTCTCAGCTACACATAAATGTCCTGGAAATGAGAGCTGTTTTGTACGCTGCCCGAGCCCTGAAGGATATCCTCTGTCACAAAGTAATTCTCCTTCAGACGGACAACAAGGCAGTGATATATTACATCAAACCTCTGTCCTGCGGTTACAGGTTAGACTAGTCTACGTTTAACTTCATTTTCAGTAAGTTTTCAGTTTCTTAACGGTTCTCTGTGACCGGGAGGAAACTGAAGACCTTTTCTTACTTTTTTGTGGTAAAGTGTTATTTAAATTCTATGTTTATTGTGTTTGGGGATCCGGTTCAAAGTTTTGGACTGAAAAACGAGACTTTTTCTCAGTTTTTAACTCAGGTGCTAAACCTCTTGCTGCCCAAAGTTTTCTCTCTTTTACTCGGCCTAACTAAAGCCATCAGGGGTAAATACATTATTTTGTTTTTCCTTTTCCGAGCCTGACTAAGCCATTTCAGATAAAGGTTGTTAACTGAATTTGCTTACCTGGCCTAACTAATTCACTGGGTTAAGTTCTAAATTTACTGAGGGTCATGTCACTGAAACCCAACAGAAAAACTGGTCCCACTGGGTTTCAATGCTGCACTGAGTGCGTGGAGCAGTTTGCTAAGGCTGTTTTGCACTTAGTGTGTCTGTATTGCCTTGGGTTTGATCATGTGCAATCAGAATGCAAAATCTGTAAAAATTTTCCTCAATCTACCCTAGATAGACTTTTGGGTAAACTAAGGGACAGAATGGAGAAACCGTCCGATGAGGTCCAGTCCGGTTCAAAAAATTAATCAGTTGAACCGTCGACCGCACCCTCAGACCAGGTTGAAACCTCGTCGGGTAAAAGACAAGCTGACTCAGCCCCTGATACGGGCCCTGCGAAAAAGACAAGGAAAAGCAGTTCGAACCATGTAAACAAGTGGTTGCGGCTCCAACTGCTGAGGAGATCACAAAAGCAGTATGCATTGTCCTATCATTGCAGCCCAGTTGGTGTGAACTTATTCCTCGGTTCAGATGCCTGTTGGTTAGGTTCCTTCAGGCTCTCTGGATCCGGAGGAATTTTATGAGTCAGAATATGAAGATTGTGATGAAGAGGAGAATCTGGGAGAACCTGTTGAGCGTAAAGTTTCTCCTGAACATCCTCAATATGAGTCTCCACCTCATCCTACAATTAAATCTACCTCTCATTTTGCATTAATGAGGCAGGTAGCAGAGACTTTGCAGTTATTTGTCCAGGAGACTAGACAGGAGGAGAAGGAAGATGATGACTATAAGGAGATGATGGATCTCCCTGTCTCCCAGGGACTTATGATTCCCATTCATAAGTCTCTCAGAAAACAGACTTCTAGAATTCTCCAGACGCCAAGCTCTATCCCTCTAGTGGACAAGAAAATGGACAGGAAGTATGTGTTGGCTGGTAGTGGCACTGAATTTTTAAATAGCCACTGCAGTCATGTGGGGGTAGTACAATCTGAAGCTTGTGAAAAAGCTGGCACTCCTCTTGCCTCTCATCCTCCTGATAGGGACTCAAGGGAAATTGACTCCTTAGCAACAAAAAGGGTATCTAGCTGCCTCCTTGGGCATCAGACAAGCAGCCTATATGGCCTATTTATGTAGATACCAGAAGTCCCTCTTGGAGTCAGTGGGACAGTTAGCCAAAAAGGCTTCCCCTGAACTGGTAGCTGACATACAGGAGCTTGTCAGTAATGGGGTTCTGTCATCCAAATGCCAGTTTCACATAGCAGTGGATGCCAATGATGCAGCTTCTTGTTCTACGGCTTAGGCCATCTCCCTCAGGAGGTTTTCTTAGCTGAGGTGTACAAATCTCTTCCAAGACACGCAGAACAATGCCATTGAGTTTCCCTTGACCCACAATTCTTTGTTTGGGAAACAAACAGGCATATATGAAAAAGATGAATGAATACAGGATAGCCTATAAGAATGCGGCTGCCAAAGAAAAGGCTGCCACCCCTCAAAGGCAGTAGACTAGAGGAGGCAGAGGTAGGCCTTACCTCAGGCCTCTCCACCAGGCTCAAGCCTTCCCCTCCTACCAACAGCCTAGGGGTTACTTTAGATGTAGAGGCAGAAGAGGCACCGGCCGTGCCAGTTCCACCTCTCATTCCACTACACCCTCTAAACAGACACCCTGAGGTGTCTGACCAGGCTGCCTCCTCTCTACCAGTAGGGGTAGGCTGCCCTACTACCGTCAGGCCTGGCAATCCATCACATCAGACAGATGGGTCCTGGAGATAGTAGGCCAGGGTCTCACTGTTTCAAACTGTTCCCAAAAATAGGAGCAAGATCATTCAAACCTGCCACCCTCTCAGAAACAGCCCTGCTGGAGGCAGAGGTTTCCACCCTACTTCAAGTCAGGGCAATGCAGCCTGTTCCCTCTCAGCACAGAGGAGAAGGATTGTATTCAAGATACTTCCTAACCCTGAAGAAAAATGGATAGTGGTGGCCCATTCTAGATCTGAGATACTTAAACTTGCACCTCACAAAGCCAAACTTCAAGATGGTCATTCTGGCTATCATCTTACCTACTCTCAGACAAAGGGATTGGTTAGCATCCCTAGATTTAAAGGATGCTTATTTCCACATTCTCATCCGGCAATCTCACAGAAAGTACCTCAGATTCAGACTGCCCTCAGGTAATTACCAGTTCAGGGCCATGCCCTTTGAACTGACATCTGCTCTGACGGCCTTCACAATGTGCATGGCAGTGGTTGTGGTGCATCTGAGAAGGCAAGGAGTCACTGTTTATCCCTACCTGGATGACTGGTTGGTAGTGGGCCACTCCACCCAACAGGTAGAGGAAGCCTTGACCCTCACACAGGATACCCTCCAATCCTTGGGGTTCCTGGTGAATCTTAAGAAATCCGTTCTGAAACCTGTACAGATACTAGATTTCATAGAAGCAGAGCTGAACACAATCCAAGCAAAGGCCTTTCTGCCTCTGGGAAGGGCGGACACCCTCATCCAGTTGGCAGAGTCCTTCCACCACCATGTACTACATCAGCAAACAAGGAGAAACAAGGTCCTCAGTGCTGTGCACAGTGGCCATGAAGATCTGGAGTCTGGCCTACTCCCTAAACATCTCTATATCAGCAGTCCACCTGCCAGGGAAGAACAATGTCTTGGTTGATGCTCTCAGCAGGATCAACCAGGGCCATCACGAATGGACCCTGAACAGACAAATTCTGATGGCAGTCTTCAGGAGATGGGGTACTCCAGAGATCGATCTCTTTGCAGCCCCAGACAATCATCAGCTTCCCCAGTTCGGTTGCAGACCCCCAGCACTGGGCTCAGTGCCTCTAGATGCTCTGCTACTAGATTCGTCGGGCAGATTACTGTATGCCTTTCCTCCATTCCCTCTGATACCCAGAGGTTTAGTCAAACTCAGGGTTCAGTCAGCCACCATGATTCTGATTGCTCCGGATTGGGCCAGACAGCCTTGGTACTCGATGCTGTTGTCCCTATAAGTGGCCAATCCAGTTTTCCTTCCCAAGAGTCACAACCTGCTGACATCCTCCCAAGAGAGGATATTGTACCCAGCCTAGAGTCCCTCCTGCTCAAGGCTTGGTTCTTGAAGACTTGGAGTATGCAAACCTGCATCTCACAGAAGGAGTCCTGGACATCCTTAGAGTCTCCAGGAAACCTTCCACCAGGAAAACTTACTCCTCCAAATGGAAGAGATTTTCCATCTGGTGTTCCCAGAAGGACATGGATCTACAGGAGGCCAATCTGGCAGTCCTGCTGAATTACTTGATTCACCTTCAATCCTGGGCTCCCTCCACCCTGAAGGTGCATTTTGGCAGCTATTTCTGCCTGTTTGTCAGCTGGGAAAGGCCCTTCCCTATCTGTCCATCCTAGCTTTAAGAAGTTCTTCAAGGGGTTGCTCCATCTTCACGCTCCTCATAGGGAGCCTGCCTCTTCTTGGGACCTTAACATCTGCATAGCTCAGTTATCGCCCCTCCTGATGAACAATCCTTGTGCAGATGTACCAAAGAGCAACCTTGAATGGCACCAATTCTTCTTCCCCAAATGAGGAAGAAGAGCTCGAGGCTAAGCGGAGCCGGATCCCTGGAACCATTCCTCCCCCATTACTCAAGGGTGGTGGACCGGGCACAGCCCCTCTGCCACAACAACTTTCAAACAAAGTCTTTCTACCGTTACCACTACCATCTAAGGATGATTCCGTTGATGGCAGGAAAGAATTTCTTTTTCTTTTTCTTCATAATCTTCTTTTCTTGTTCATAAAATAAGAAATTACTATTAAAAAGTTAAATTAAACACTAAAAGCTGCTGTCGTATAGACGAAAACTTTGACTCTGGCCGACGAGTGATGTCGACATCCAAGCGCACTTGGCGGGAGAAAAGGAACTAAGGCAGTTGGAGGGTTGATGCCGAGATAGCCTACACAGGCACGAGCTAGTCTCACAGTGCCGCGCATGCGTGGTCCTGTCTCGGCACCGAGCCTTCTGAAAATTTTTGGCTCCCACTTGGTCCTAGCGTCTCCGGCGCTATCCCACTAGTGTGAATGAGTGATGGAGACTGTACAAGAAGATCAATAATTACGGGAAGTACGTAATTTCCATTTCCTATTCAGCACAGGGGCAAAGGTCTGTACTCCAGGTACTTCCTTACCCCGGAAAAGACAGGGGAGTGGCGACCCATCCTAGACTTAAGGTATTTGAACAAACACATCACAAAACCAAAATTCAGAATGGTGACTCTGGGAATAATTCTTCCCTCTCTAAGGCCAGGGGATTGGCTAGCATCCCTGGACCTCAAGGGTGCCTATTTCCATATTACTATCAGGTGCTCCCACAGAAACATAGAATTTGACGGCAGATAAGGACCGCTTGGCCCACCTAGTCTGCCCATTTTCCTACCTAACAGATAAGCTGCAGATCCTAGTTAACCAACAGCTTACTTCCTCCTACCCCCCACTAGGACTGCCTTATGCCTGTCCCATGCATTCTTGAATTCTCCCACTGTTCTTGACTCCACGACCTCCTCAGGGAGGCTGTTCCATGTATCCACAACCATCTCTGTGAAAAAATACTTCCTCACATTACCACTGAGCCGTCCCCCCTCTATCTTCACATTGTGCCCCCTTGTTCTTGAAACATAGAAACATAGAAGTTGACGGCAGATAAGGACCGCATGGCCCATCCAGTCTGCCCATTTCTTTTTCTACCTTATAAATGTTCCATCGGCCTTTGCTCTATCAGTGGCCTGTCTATTCATACTCATTTGTATTGCTGCCTTATGCCTATCCCATGCCTGTTTGAAGCCCTGCACTGTATTCATAGCCACCACTTTTTGAGGTAGGCCATTCCATGCATCCACCACCCTTTCTGTGAAAAAGAATTTCACATTCCCCTTAATCGCCCCTCTAATCTCATGCTGTGTCCTCTTGTCCTGCTATTTTTCTTATATTTAAACATGTTAGACTCTTTCACCTTGTTAATGCCCTTAAGGTGTTTGAATGCCCTCGATCATATCACCTCTCTCCCTCCTTTGCTCAAGGGTATACATATTGAGCTCTGTTAATCTGTCCTCATATGTCTTCTGACACAGTCCCTGCACCATTTTGGTTGCCCTTCTCTGGACTGCATCAATTTGGTTCATGTCCTTATGAAGGTGTGGCCTCCAATACTGCACGCAGTACTCCAGATGGGGCCTAACCAGTGTCTTGTAAAGAGGGATTATTACCTCCTCTCGACTTTGATACCCTACTAATACACCCTAACACCCCCTAGCCTTACCTACTGCTTTAGAGGTCTGCTTGGATGATTTCAGGTCATCAGTGATGATGATGCCCAAGTCTCTTTCTTCCTTTGTGACTGCTAGCAACTCCTCCCAGCCTATAGGTGGCTTCAGGGTTTTCTTCCCATGTGCATGATCTTGCACTTTGCATTAAATCCCAGTTGCCACTCTTCTGACCATTTTGCTAGTTTATCCAGATCTCTTCTCATCTGCCCACCCCATCTGATCATCTACTCTGTTGCAGATCTTGGTGTCATCTGCAAACAGACAAGCCTTACCCTCTAGTCCATCTACAAGGTCACTAATGAAGATGTTGAAGAGGACTGGCCCCAGGACTGATCCCTGAGGTACCCCACTTGTGACTTGCATCTCTTCTGACTGTGTATCATTTACCACCACTCTCTGTTTTCTGCCTGTCAACCAGTTTGCCACCCAGTTGACCAATTTCTGACCCACCCCGAGCCTACCCAGCTTATTTATCAATCTTCTGTGTGGAACAGTGTCAAAAGCTTTGCTGAAGTCAAGGTAGGCTACATCAACTGCTCCCCCTTGGTCCACCACTCTGGTTACCCAGTCAAAGAAATCTATGAGATTAGTTTGACAGGTCCTTCCTTTTGTAAACCCATGCTGTCTTGGATCCTGTGCCCCTATGGATTCCAGGTGTTGCACTATCCTTTCCTTAAGGAGTGCCTCCATAATCTTGCCCACTACTGAGGTAAGACTGACTGGTCTGTAGTTCCCTGCCTCCTCCCTGCTACCACTCTTGTGGAGCGGGATCATATGAGCCCCTCTCCAGTCTTCTGGGACCTCTCCTGTGCTCAGAGACTCACTAAACAGTTCTGCTAATGGCTCTGCTAGTTCCACCTTTAACTCCTTAAGTACCCTGGGATGTATGCCATCAGGTCCCATTGCCTTATCCACCCTGAGCTTAGCAAACTCTTGTGGACCCTTTCTTTTGTGAAGGGAGTAGTGCTCACCTCCCTCCCCTGTGTCCATGGTGCGAGCTGTGGGCCCTGCCCTACCTTCTCTTCAGTAAATACTGAGCAAAAGTATCTATTTAGGATAGATGCTTTACTGGTCCTCCTCCTCACGTGCTCCCTTTTCCATTAGCTTAGCAATACCCTCTGGACTTTCCTTTCACTAATGTATCTATAGAAAGTCTTGTCACCTTCTTTACTGTTCGTGCTAGTGTTTCCTCAGTTTGGGACTTTGCCTGCCTTACTGCCTTCCCTGCTTCCTTAGGGCAGTTTGGTATGCCTCCCTATCTTCATCCCGCTGTGTTCCTTATATTTCCTGAAGGCCAGCCTTTTGGCTCTGACCTTTCTGCTACTGTATTTGAGAACCAAAGTGGTTTCCTTCTTCTTTGCACTTCCTTTCTGTCTAACACAATGGATGTTGCTTCAAGTATTGCATCCTAATGCTTGCCCACTTTGCCTGTAGCCCTCACCGTGTTTCTTTTTGCCAGGGCTAGCATAACTCTATTGGCCATCTTATCAAAGTCAGCTCCTCTGAAGTCCCATATTTTTGCCTTGGAATGGGATGATTTAGATGTAGTAGCCAAATTGAACCATACCATGTGATGGTCACTGGCCCCCAGGTGACCTTCTACCTGGAGATCTGTGATCCTGTCCCTGTTAGTCAGTACTAGATCTAGGATAGCCCTGTCTCTTGTGGGTTGTTGTACCAGTTGTTTGAGGCCCTCCCCCTGCAGGGAATCCACTATGTGTCTAGTTCTGGCAGATGTTCCTGCTGGTATTGACCAATCTGCATCCGGCATGTTGAAGTCTCCCATTATCAGAACCTCCCCTTTAGCTGTCATGTTTTGTATTATCCTCTAACAGTAATGTGTCTATGTCCTCCCCCTGGTCCAGGGGCCTGTAGACAACCCCAGTTCTTATGGCTGTTCCATTTTCTGTTTCCAGGGTGACCCACAGTTCTTCTGGCTCCTTATGTGTATTCTGAATTTCTGTAGCTTTGATATTTTCATTGACATACAGGGCCACTCCTCCCCCCCTTTTTGCACCTCGGTCTCTTCTGAACAATACATAGCCAGGTACTGAAGTCTCCCAAGTGTGGTTACTGGTAAACCACATCTCACTAATTGCTACTATGTCCAGTTTAGCCTCTGACATTATTGCCTGCAGGTCTGGGATCTTATTTCCCAGGCTGTGAGCATTTGTGTACATGATTTTCCATTGAGCAGATTTCTATGTGATAGTTGTTGGGTGAGGTTTGGCATTACCCCTGTGCGTCGTATGGGGAGACAAACCTTTTTTCTTACCTGGTGATGCAAATGAACTGCAAACGTGCTGAATCCCTGTTTGACCACTAGCTGAG
Source organism: Neoceratodus forsteri (assembly GCA_016271365.2). Taxonomy (NCBI): domain Eukaryota; kingdom Metazoa; phylum Chordata; order Ceratodontiformes; family Ceratodontidae; genus Neoceratodus; species Neoceratodus forsteri. The sequence continues at coordinate 1,685,427,658 of CM057450.1, read as the reverse complement.
GGAGGAGGGGTGTTCTTCCCATTCAACGTATGGGGTGCTGCACCCCTCCCCCCATTTGCTGGTTTAAATATTCAGATTGTGCCCCCTTGTTCTTGCACATCTCTTTTTCTGGAAGATGCTACCCTCTTGGACTTTGTTGATTCCCTTGAGGTACTTGAAAGTTTCTATCATGTCCCCTCTCTCCCTTCTTTCCTCAAGGGTATACATATTAAGCTCCTTTAGTCTTTCTTCGTATGTCTTCTGGTGCAGACCCTGCACCATTTTGGTTGCCCTCCTCTGTACAGCCTCCACTCTGTCTATGTCTTTGTGGAGATGGGGTCTCCAGAACTGCACACAGTACTCCAGATGGGGTCTCACCAACTGTCTGTACAGAGGAGTAACAACTTCCTGTTTTCTACTATTGATGCCTCTTCCTATGCATCCCAGTATCCCTCCCAGCCTTCCTTCCTGCCTTCTCACATTGCTTGCCCACCTTTAGGTCATCTGATATAATTACCCCCGGGTCCCTTTCTATTTTTACTGTTGTCAGGATCTCACCCCCCATTGTGTACGCTTCCCCTGGGTTTTTGTTTCCCATGTGCATTACCTTGCACTTCTTTGCATTGAATCTGAGCTGCCATACATTTGACCATTCTCCAACCTTGCCAAGTCCCTTCTTATCCTTTCCACTCCATCTTGTGTATCAACCTTGTTGCAGATCTTTGTGTCATCTGCAAAGAGACATACTTTTCCTTCCAGTTCCTCTGCAGTGTCACTTATAAAGACATTAAAAAGGACCGTCCCAGTACTGAACCTCATGGTACCCCTGCTAGTAACCCTCCTTTCTTCACTGTGTACTCCATTTACTACTACCCTTTATGCGCCTGTTGTTCTAGCCAATTTTTTATCCAGGCTACCACTTTGGGACCCACCCCAGGCTAGCTATCTTGTGTATTAATCTTTTGTGTGGGACTGTATCAAATGCCTTGCTAAAATCTAGGTAGGCCATGTCCACAGCCCCTCCTGGTCTACTGCTTTGGTCACCCAGTCAAGAAATCTATTAGATCTGCCTGACACGACCTTCCCATCGTGAATCCATGCTGCCTTGGGTCCCAGCCCCACTGGCCTCTAGGTACTCAACAGTTCTTTCCTTCAGAAGTGATTCCATCATTTTCCCTACCACTGAGGTCAAACTAACTGGTCTGTAGTTTCCTGCCTCTGTCCTGCTCCCACTTTTGTGAAGAGGAATCACATCTGCCCTCCTCCAGTCCTTGGGTACCACCCCATCCTCCCATGATTTGTTAAAGAGAGTAGTCAGCGTGTCACTAGTTCTACCCTTAGTTCTTTTAGAATTCTTGGTGAATCCCATCAGGCCCCATTGCTTTGTCCACCTTCAATTTTTTAGTTCTTTCGAACCTTTCTTCTGTAAATGGACTGTATCGACTGCCTTCAGAGTGTTTCTCTTGTTTGGTTTAGGTAACCCTCCTCTTCCTTTCTGAATACTGAGCAGAAATATTCGTTCAGTATCCCTGCTTTTTCACTGTCACCCTCTACCCACATTCCCTCCCCTTTATTAAGCTTCAGTATCTCTCCTTTGGTCTTTCTTCGCTCCCTAATGTACCTATAAAAGGTCTTATCCCCCTTCTTAACAGAATTGGCTATCCTTTCCTTGGTTTGGGCCTTCGCAGCCTCTTTCTGCTTGCCTTCGCAGCCTCTTTCTGCTTTAACTGATAAAGTTCTCTGTCCTGCTCCTTCTGTGTTTCCTTATATTTCTTGAATGCTGTCCTTTTCTCCTTAACCTTCCCTGCCACCTCTTTTGAGAACCATAGCAGTTTTTTTCCTTCGTTGTGTTTTATTGATTTGCTTTTCACAAGGCTTGTTGCCTCTGTGATGGCTGTTTTGATCACTCCCCATTGTTCCTCCACCCCTCCTTCTTGCCTGTTTGCTAGTGCTTTTCTGAGGCACACTCTCATTTTCCCAAAGTCAGCCCTCCTAAAGTCCAGTACTCTTGCTTTTGTATGGCTTGATTGTATGGCTGTGTTTATCGTGAACCACACTGTTTAGTGGTCACTTGTTCCCAGATGGCTACCCACTTCTAAGTCTGAGATTCTTTCTCCGTCCCCATTTGAGAGTACCAGGTCTAAGATTGCTCCCTCCCGAGTGGGTTCCAATATTAGCTGTCTGAGGCATGCCCCCTGTAGGGCATCAAGAATGACCCTGCTCTTGGATGTGCCTGCAGCAAAGGTGCTCCAGTTAACATCTGGCATATTCAGGTCCCCCATCAACAATATCTCCCCTTTTTCTGCCATTCTAAGAAATCCTTCTTTCATTTCCTTGTCCATTCCCTCCTCCTGAGATGGGGGTCTGTATACAACCCCCATGCGGATTGTGGTACCATTTCCTGTCTCCAGGGTGACCCAAAGTTCCTCATCTGCTCCCTGTTTACTCTTTAGTTCTGTTGCTTTGATCCCTTCCTTTACATAGAGAGCTACTCCTCCTCCTCTTTTATCCTCCCTGTCCCTCCTGTAGATTGTGTATCCTGGTATGTTGACATCCCAGTCATGGTGCTCTGTGTACCATGTTTCTGTGATTGCCACAATATCCAGGCAACCCTCTTCCATCAAGGCCACTAGTTCAGGGAGCTTGTTACACAGACTACGGACATTGGTACTCATCACCCTCCACTTTTTGATAGCCTTACCCCTTTTAGCCCCATTTCTGTCCTTACTGCCTTTGCCTTTTTTTACATTTAAATCTGTTCTGCTCCCTAATGACTTCTGTACCTTGGTGTTTACCTCACTAATCGCCATGTTTTGTGGGGAGGCTGGGATTTCCCTCTCTTTTAGTGCCTCCTCTCTGGCTAGTTTAAATGCTTGCCAATGAAGCATTTAAACCTTCACCTAGATCCTGGTTCCCCTGGACAGATGCAGACCATCGCACCAGTATAGGTCTGCATCCCTCCAGGTGGCTCCCCAGTCCCCAATGAAGCCATAACCCTGAGCTCCACACCAGTTTTTCAACCACTCATTGAATTCCCTGGTGAGGAGTGCCCCAGCATCTCCCTTGCCATAGACAGGCAGCACCTCCGAGAAGGTTACCATATGCGCTACTTGTCTAAGGCCCCTTCCCAACTCTACAAACTCCTCTTGCACTGCTCTGATCCCATTCCTAGCCAGGTCATTTGTCCCTAGGTGGACAATGACATCCAGCTCCCTCCCTTGTGCAGCTCCTCCCACGATCCTGAGGATTCTCTTCCTGTCCTCCAAGCCGGGGCGCCAGGAAGACACCTTACCTTCCTCCCCCATTTCTACCCCCCTAATGATTGAGTCCCCCACCAGGAGTTGTTTCCTTCCCCTGTGGGGTCCCATGCCACCCTCCTGTGGGTCTCCTTTGTGAAGGTTCCCAGCATCCTCCATGGTCTCCACTGCAGGTGCCTCCATAGAGGAACCACTATCCACCAGAAGAGTGAATGAATTGTGGAGGTACACCCTCTCCTCCCTGAGCCCACCCTGGTCCAGCCTCTCCTCTTCTGGCAACCCTGAGGTAGTGGCATTGGCCCTGGTGGTCCCTGGGTGGGGAGGGTGTCACGAATCCCAGCCAGGTCAGCCTGGAGACGGGCAACCTCCCTCTCAGACCAGAGAGGTGCTCTGCAACAGCAGCATCGCAGCCTCCAGAGCGCCTCCTGGAACACTGCCACCCCACAGCCATTGCGCTGCACCACTCCTATCATGTCTTATTTTGTTTCCCTCACTGTTTCTCTGGATGATTACTCTCTCTCCTTACAACTCTCACCCTTCCTGTTCTGGGACAGCAACTCTCCTATCTTCTTCAGTAGCCTCCTTCTTCCTTGCTCAATATCAGACCACAAGCAGCTGGGGGCTACTTTTCCTTTAGGGTTGACAAAACCAATGTTTTTCTATGATCCTTCCCTTTCTACTGCCAAACAGGAAGTTCCTGTTGACAGTCAAATCCAGTGGCTATGAAAGTAGAACTGGTTTTGGGTGGGTGGGATGGAGGGCAATTAGTAAGAAAAAAGGCTAGCAACAGGAAGTTGTAATTTGACTCACCTGCTAGTGTCTAAGCCACACCCCCAATTAAGCTCTCTTTCCTCCTACTGGTTTAGCAAAGTCAGCTGCAACAGTACCCTTCCCAGCACAGAACACACACTGACTTTCTTTTCTTTCCTTTATTTTAACCCTAAATAAGACCTCTTCTACTTCTGATAAAGTTATCTGTCTACTTAATCTTAACTGACTCCTGCTGAGATACAGTATAACTTTTAAATTAACAAGAAAATGTAGCTTCTTTTAGTTAGCTGCTTTCTGCTCTACAAGCAAGGCTAGCTACCAAGAAAGTACCTTTGAGCTACCTTCAGGCCATTATCAGTTCAGAGCCATGCCCTTCAGCCTAACATCAGCTCCAAGGGTGTTTACAAAGTGCCTTGCAATAGTAATTGCCTCTCTCAGAAGGCAGGGTATTTCCATCTTCCCATATCTGGAAGACTGGCTAAATGTAGGTCAGTCCTCCGACCAGGTCAAGTCAGCTCTACAAATCACTCAAGACTTGCTCAGTTCTCTGGGGTTTCTTCTCAGTCTCCCAAAGTCTGTTCTCGAACCAGTACAACTTCTTACTTTCATAGGAATAGAGTTGGATACTATCCAAGCAAAGGCCTTCCTCCCTCTGGCAAGGGTAAAGGCCCTCACAGATCTTGCTTCCTCTTTTCGACTTATGGTCTGTCACCCAACAAGACAGTTTCTTCAACTCCTGGGCCACATGGCAGCTTCCACTGCAGTGGTGCAAGGAGCAAGATTTCAGATGAGGGACATTCAGTTCCACCTAATGTTCTTTTGGTCTCAGAAAAGGGACTCTCTCACCAAACTGATTTCAGTGACTCAGACTCTGGTCCAAGCTCTCCAGTGGTGGCTGGACCAAGACAATCTCAGACAAGGTGTTCCATTTCTCTCTCAAGTCCCCTCAGTAGTCCCCACTACGGATGCTTCTCTCCTAGGCTGGGGAGCCCATTTAGGAGCCCTCATTGCTCAGGGGGTTTGGTCTCTCAGGGTTTTATTTAACTCTAAAAATTGATTAGCGTTTTGCTCATAAAAGTTCTAAAACATTGTGAAAATGCTAGCACTTGCCTCACTGTGTTTAACAAACATAACACTTCCAGAAAACCTATATAAATGCTTTCTGTACAGTTAGTATTGTCCCAAGAAAAAAACTGATAATCAATTATTTAAAACCCTGTCTCCACAAGAGTCCCTCCTTCATATCAATCTACTGGAACTCAGGGCAGTTTTTCTGGCCCTTCAGGTCTTCTCGGAATCAGTCAGGGGCAAGGTGGTGCAGGTCAGGACAGACAACACCACCACAATGTGGTACATCAAAAAGCAGGGAGGCACTCGGTCCACGGCCTTGTACACAGAGGCCATGAAACTGTGGTCTCTAGCCTATTCCCTTCAGACTTCCCTGATAGCAGTTCATCTCCCAGGAAAGGATAATGTACTGGCAGATTCTCTGAGCAGAATCTCCCAGGGACATCACGAATGGTCCCTGGACTCTCACGTTCTACAGGTCATCTTTACCAGATGGGGCACTCCAGAGATAGATCTCTTTGCAGCCCCGGACAATCACCAACTTCCTCTGTTTTGTTGCAGACCTCCAGTCCTGGGGACTGTTCCTCTGGATGCTCTCGTTCTGGATTGGAAGGGCAGATTTTTCTATGCCTTCCCTCCCTTCCCCCTCTTGTTCAGAGTCCTGATCAAAATCAGATTTCAATCCTGCACAGTAATACTGGTAGCCCCAGATTGGGCCAGACAGCCTTGGTATCCTCTGCTGCTGTCTCTAGCAGTGTCACGTCCCCTGTTTCTTCCCAAGAGATATAATCTCCTAACTTCCTCTCAGGAGGATCTGGTACCCCAATCTCCAGTCTCTCAACCTCAAGACCTGGCTCTTGAAGAGTTAGAATATGCAGGCCTGCATCTTTCTCTGGGAGTTCTGGATATTTTGAAGGTTTCTAGGAAACCTTCCCTTAGAAAAACCTATAATACCAAATGGAAAAGATTCAGCATTTGGTGTTCTCAGAAGGGCATTTTGCCTGATTCTGCGAACAGTGCTACAGCCTTAGATTATCTGGTTCACCTTAACAGTCTAGGCCTTAGGCCTGCATCTCTGAAGGTCCACGTAGCAGCTGTCTCTGCTTTCCTTTCAGCTGGGAAGGGCTCTTCCTGGCATCTCGTCCTGTTTTCAGTAAGTTCTTCAAGGGTCTGGTTCATATTAACCCTCCCTTTCGAGAGCCTAGCTTGGGACCTTAATGTCTGCATTGCTCAGCTTATGCAGCCATCCTTTGAACCTTTGGCTTCAGCCGAGCTTAAGTACTTGACCTGGAAAACTGTGTTCCTGGTAGCTATTACTTCTGCCAAGTGGATTAGTGAATTACAGGCCTTGTCAGTTGAACCTGACTTAATTTCCTTCCATAGGGATAAGGTGGTCCTAAGAACCAATAGGAGGTTCTTACCCAAAGTGGTGTCAGACTTTCATCTGAAACAGTTAGTGTCTCTACCTGTGTTTTTCATTGACCACTCTTCTTCAGGGGAAAAAAGGTTACACAGTTTGGATGTTAAAAGGGCTCTTAGCTACTACATAGAGCATACTAAGGCACACAGGCATGAATCTCCAATTGTTTCTCACATATGGTGAAGTGGGGAAAGGTAAGCCTGCTACTAAAAGTACACAATTCTGCTATGACCAATTGGGAAAAACACCCCCTTCAGGCCTGAGGGCTCACTCAACTAAGGGTACAGCTGCTACTCTGGCTGCGGCCAGAGATACACCTTTGCTAGAAATCTGTAAAGCAGCCACCTAGAAAACAGTCCATACATTCACCGAGCATTACTCTCTGGACATCCAGGCTAGGAGTGATGCTAGGTTTGGCACAGCAGTACTGCAGAGCCTATTTCCTAAGGAGGTTCTGCAGTCCCTCTTCCTGGGGGAACTGCTTGGTAGTCTGCATATTGTCAGAATACAGCAACACTTCATGTTGTTTGAAGAAAAAAATCACTCACCATAGTAATGCTGTTTCTTCTAATGGAGTCTTACTTTATTCTGACCTCCCTCCCTGCCTCCCCTCTCAGAACCTAGTTTTTGGGAAGTGGGCTGGCAGATACAGTGTTGCACCTTAGGGGTGTACCTTGTACCCTCCTCTTAAGGGTGGGGAAGTTGTTTTGTTACTATTATATATGTGTGTATATATATATATATATATATATATATATATATATATATATATATATATGTATTTTAATATTGTCACTGCCTTTTTCTTGGGTTCTCGACTCAAGTCTTTTTAGACCCAAGTTGTTGCCTTTTGGCTATATATTAAACAATTTCCATAGTGTAACACTCAGTTAGTTAGTTTGCTCGTAAGAATCTGACGGTTACACTGGTAAGTACCAGAGACAGAGGTTTGAAAACTGAGCTTGAGCTCAACATTCTTTGCTTCGGCATAGAGTTAACTCTTTCCTCTCTGTGGCAGTTCAAGTGCTGGGGCTAATTGCATATTGTCAGAATACAGCAAGACTCCATTAGAAGAAACAACATTACTATGGTGAGTAATTTTTTCTTCCTTACCTACAGTGAGGTGGGTAAAGGCAGACCAGCCACAAAGAGGACCTTTGCCAGATGGATTGTGGCTTGCATCCAGTTCTGCTATGGCAAACTGGGTAAGGAGCCACCAGTGGGCTTGAGGGCTCACTCTACTGGGGGGACAGCTGCCTCCATAGCAGCTGCCAGAGGTATTCCCCTGCTTGACATCTAAAGCAGCTACCTGGAAAACTGTTTACACATTCACTAAGCACTACTGCCTGGACACTCAGCCCAGGAATGATGCCAGGTTTGGCACAGCAGTATTGCAGAGGCTATTCCCGAAGTAGGTTCTGTGCCCACCTCCATGGGGAGCTGCTTGGTAGTCTGCATATTGTCAGAATACAGCAAGACTTCATGTTGTTTGAAGAAAAAAATACTTACCATAGTAATGTTTCCTCTAATCGAGTCTTGCTGTATTCTGACCTCCCACCCTGCCTCCCCTCTGGAACCTAGGGAAGTGGGGTCTCTGCACTCCGGTGTTTAATTCCTTTACCCACCAGTGGGTGGTGTTTTTTCTGGGCATCGGTGACTTGAGTCTTCTTTATGCCCTATCTTGTGTGTATTTACCTTTGGGGTATTTAGTTATAGTTATGGTTTATTTTACTAGCTTTTTTATTAGTAGCTACATAAGAATCTGGTCAGTTACACAGAATGTACTGAGGACAGTGGTTTGAAAATCGAGCTTGAGCTCAACGTTCTATGCATTTGTATATGTTTAACTCATAACTCTCCGGAGCAGCTGAACCAGTTGGTCATACTGCAGATTGTCAGAATACAGCAAGACTCAATTAGAAGAAACGACATTACTATGGTAAGTAATTTTTTCTTCTTGGACGAAGTCTCCACCATTCATTCACACACCCACCCACCATCCCCCGAGCTCACTTATCTTGTTTTTGGTCTTCACTCACTCCCACTTGATTCTAGCACCTCCGGTGTAGTATCCCACTAGTGTGACTGAGTGGTGGAGACTTCATCCAAGAAGATCAAGAATTATGGTAGGTACATAATTTACATTTTCCTTCTCTGGTTTGCTCCCTTGCCAGTTGCATCAGGAAGCTATCCTAGAAGACTTCCAGGATAACCTGTTCCCTAGTGCTTGTGGTAGCTGGGGTACTCCACTCCACCCCAGTAGGTTGAAGTCCCTCACTATCACAGTGTGACGCTTTGCGCAGACTCTCCTTATCTGCTCACCTAGCTCTCTATCAACATCCTCACTTTGTGCCAGTGGGCTGTACACCACCCCCAGCCTTAGCTTCTTACCTTTTGGGTCCTGTATCTGCACCCATAAGGCCACCGTGCTGCCCTCGTCCCCCTCTTCTCTGCTACAGGGTTTTCCTTCCCTTATGTAAATAGCCACCCCTCCCCCTGCCTTCCAGTACAGCATGTACCCTGGGACCACCAAGTCCCAGTCCTGGTGTTGGGTGGCTCATGTTTTCGGTGATGGCAGCTATGTCCACCTCCCCTTCTGCCATCAGTGCTTGCAACTCGGCGGACTTGTTCCCCAGGCTCCTCACATTCAAGGAGACCACCCTCCACTTGGTCCCTCCCCCTTCAATGTCCACCTCTAGACCATTCTTCCTGCTCCACCTCCCCCTCCTTGAGATTGAATTCTCCCTTTTCTCATTGCTACTGGCTTGGAGGGGAGGCTCTGACTTGGAGACTCGCCTTGTCTTCCAGCCCTCTGCCTCTCCCTCTACTTAGTTTAACGGTACTTTGGTAGCTATATATTCCCCCAGCCTCTGCTTCAGTACAGCTGCACCTTCCTTACTCAAGTGTAGCCTGTCTGGGGCATACAGGTTCTTGTTTTTCCATATTTCATCCCCGCCCCACCAGCCCATATCTCCTGGACTGACACCATTGCTCTAACCGTATGTTGAACTCCTCAATCCGCTGCTTCCTGGCTGTGCTGGCCCTGGGCACTGGAAGAACTTCTGAGAAAGCAACTGAGCACCATGTCTTCTTGCATAATCTACCCAACTCTCTAAATCTCTCTTGCACCTCCCTGACTGTGCATCCTGCCAGGTCATTTGAACCCAGGTGCACCAACAAGTGAATGTTCTCCCATTCACTCCCCACACTGTTAAGATGTTGCCCCACCTTCTCCGCTGTTGTGCCTGGCATGCATTCCACCCATATGCAGCTCCTTCTGGTTCTTATGACTCCCCATCTCACTCCTTTTAGAACCGAGTCTCCCAAAACCATGACCTTAGGTGGGTGCTATGCACCTTTTTGGATCAATATACTAACTTTCACACAGGTTATAGCCCTGTGGTTGCAGGAGAAGCAGTGCATCTTGGTATAATCCTTTCTCTATGTTAGACCTTTTTTGTTAGTATGTCCTTTTCTTCCATGTGTATCTGGGCCTTTATCCCACTACCCTTATGGATGCCTGAGGAGAAGAACACATTTAGACTGTTTTGGACTGTACAGTCCTGCAACTCCAGGTGCACCTAGATTCCCCCTTTCTTGTTTCTTGATCTAAGAAAGAGGGACATGGTTAATGCATGAGTTCAGTGACTGTTCTGTCTGGTAGCGTGGAACTGCCCCTTTGCAGGAGTCTTTGTGACCATTACTATTTTGGCACATAGTGCCATCTCTTTACAAAGGGGTCCCAGTCATGGTCATCCCTCCCCCGTGCTTCTGTCCGAGCCACATGTTATGGGGTGTTGCCCTATTTTCCTGTACCACTATCCATCTTCTAGCTGGCTAATGGTATGAGGCTGGGTTTCTATATAGAGCCAACAACCCCCTTGTATGCCCTGTTCTTATTCTAAGTTGGTTATTGGGTTCTATTTTGTTGTTTATTTTGTTTCCTATATCCTTTCCCTATCGCTTTGGGCTAGATTTCACTCCACTTTGCCCTGGTGAACAGAACTGAGGTGCATGAAGCAGCCGGCAGTGGTTATTAGCTGGCATGCGTGACACCACATGGGATGCTCAGGCATTGTCAGTACCCACTGTCGGCTACATCCTACAAAAACTTTGCTCCTGCAGGGTCCTAATGCCTCTGGCCCCAGACCTGTAGGTGGTAATCAATAGTGAAGATATTCCGGAAGATCAACAGTTACAGTAGGTGCGTAATATCCACATGTAAAACCCTGGAAATGACACAAACACTGTTTGATTTGTCAGCCTAATGCTGCAGACAGCCCAGGGTGCAGTGCACTTACGAATACTGTTACAATATATGCATCATCTTAACTATGTGAATTCTGGCAAATCAACAAAACAGGTTTTCATTTTGTTTAGATTGCTAAACTATCTGATGGGTCCAGAAAAATAAATGCATAACATTAGTGAGCAGTTATTAAAAGCATGCTGTCCCAGAGTACATAATCTAGTCAGAGATGAAAATAATCCTAGATTAATAGACTACAAGGTATCTGGGTGCAAGCAGCATAAGGTGAGAGCAGCTCATGGCGATAACTTGGAATAGTTCTGTTTATAGTTTTATGTATAAGCCAAAGAAGCCCTAAAGATTATGTAAAAACTAACTAGCAACCAGTGTAGCTGCATACGAAGGGATGTTATGGGATTTAAATATCTGCCATAAACAGAAACCTGGCAACAGATTCTTGAATTATATAGAGAATAATAGATAGGCAACTGTGTGTTATGGATTTTTTTTTTTACACACCCAAGGTGTGTGATAACCCATAAACCTCGAGAGCGAAGCTCGAGAGGTTTATGAGGTAATCACACACCGAGGGTGTGTTAAATAAAAACCACCTACACACAGTTGCTTATTTTTTATTTTTTATAATTACTGGCAACCCCCTTTATCAAACTGTTTTCAAGCATCTTAAAAATGCAGAGTTTACACTGTCTTAGTATCTGCTATTTACAAACACACACACACACTCTCTCTCACACACTCACTGTCTTTCACACACACATACACTGTCTGTCTCTCTCTCACACACACACACACACACACACACACACACACTGTCTTTCTCTCACACACGCATACTTTCTCTTTCTCCGTTTCTCTTTCAGACTGACCTTTTTTTCGCCGACGGCATCTCCCGATCCGGAGACATGGCAGGATCAACCAGATAGTCCTTTTCTATTTGGAAGGTGGGATCAACCAGATAAAACATTTAAAAAATCAAATAGAGATGGGGAGGGTGGTAAATAAAAACGGCTCGTCGGCAAGCAAGAAAACGAGCCGCCATTTTTTTAAAGCTATTCAGCCTGCCCACTCACAGAGCGCGAACCAATGAAAAGGCAGAATACAGATGAGTGACACACAGAGGAGACAGGTGGTTTTGCAAATGTCGTAATAACTCATTTTTGAGTTATTACGGCATTTTTAAGATGCTTGAAAACAGTTTGATAAAGGGGGTTGCCAGTAATTATTTTAACGTTAAATGTTTTATTAACTTTTCACAAAAGACAGAAATAACAACACAAGGCAATGCAGAACTAGAATGACAACCATAGCCCAGAAAAGGGATCTTCACAAAGTACATTATGGTTATTGCAACAATATATAGAGGATACATGATGGGCAGGAGTGTGATATGGAACATATTCTCACTCATGCAGAGTGAGCTCTGGATACTTACGAGGACTGAGAATATTTTCCGTAGCACACGACCTGCCTGTCATGTGTGCTGTTTATGCAATAGGGGTGGTAGCTCCAGACATATTGTTATATTTTCCTGTGTTCTTTTCCTGTTTCTGTGTGCTTTTTGCTCTTTGTGTGTCTGGTCCGAGTGTGTGTGAGGAGTTTTTCTGAATGTGCTGGGAGTCTCAGAAACATCATGGCACACAGGTGAGTGTCCTTTGCAATGCTAATTGAGTAAGTTGCAGGTAGCAGTGAGAAACAGAAAGTTTTTGTGAAGCAGTTTCATTTAGAATGCATGCTGTAGTGTAGCTGTCATCAGCATCGTAATGGGCTGGAAGTCTCAGAAACACTATGGGACACAGGTAAGTGCCCGTGATTACAGTTATAGTAATATCTCATTCAAAGTGCGGAAGTGTCAGAGAGTAATGTTTGAGCTTAAATATGACATAAAAATCAGCTAGCTATATACAATTTTCTGCAGAAGGTAGGGAGATTGGAAATGCAGAAATAGAGCATGGAGAGAGAGGGGGATGGGAAAAGGGGGTAGGGTAGACAAGTGGGGGGGGGAGCAGTTAGTAGCAAGGTGACAGTTAACACAAGAGAAATCAAGAGGGAACTAACTTAACCATCTGAAAAATACCTAAGAACCAACTAAAAAATACCATGACTAGCAAAACAAAAGTACTTCATAGTCTTGACCAAGTAATTATGCTAAACATGAAAGAATGGGTACAAGCCTTTGTTTAGCAAAAAAAAAAATACTACTTATTATGTTATAGCGGAATTGTGGTTTTATTTATGTGTTCAAAATAAGGGGCCTCACATGGCCAGAGAAAGGCCTATGTGGTGCAGTAGTGAATGAGAGAGTAGATGTATGAGTGGATCAGGGGGCAAATTCTGGCAGTGCTCCTATAGTGAAAATAAGCAGTGTAGGTTCTTGGTGAAATATGATGGCTGCGTGAATCTAACAGGGTAGCTCAGCTTTTAACTAGAGGGGATGGAGAAATCCAACTGTCAGCAAAATCACACACAATGGGAAAAAGTCTCTGTAATTCCTGCTGGCCAGCCACCAAAAGAGGTTCTGTCTTCGGTAAATTGAGTTGCAGATATTTTGCTATCAGTGAGACATAGAGACTGCAAACGCACATCAAGTTCAATTTTTAAATCATTTTTAAGTTAAATTTGTGGACATAGCAAATGACTTTAAAGGGAGGATGTACTACGTAAACAAGATGAAAAAAAGTTCAAGATCTAAATCTAAAGGAATAACGGAATTGGCACTGCTGTGGGATAATTTAAAGTCAGTCTGGTTGATGCACTGGAACTGTATCAGTGATGCCCTTGTAATCTAAGCTCAGGAGTAAAGGCCTTATTCTGCAAAAGGAAATCCTGTACCCATGCACTAACCTACTGGTTTTCTTGTATACCTTTTCCCTAGTACTGGTCCCCTTCAGAATTCAACAAACATTTCCGTTTACACATATGCCTACATTGAGAGTCTCTACTAGCCAGATGCCTGTGCACTGCCCCATTTGGGTCTCTTTTCTGCAACATAAGATGCACAACATCTCTTTTTTAGCATTAAATAGAGGATTTGTGGACATTGGTATATCCCCTGATGGGAGCTGCAATCTTCCTCTTTAAAAACTCCAAAACTGCATTCTTTCCACAGTAAAAAAAAAAAAAAAAAAGTGCCCTAACAGAGATTGTAAGGGCTAGAAAGCATAACTTTAAAGGGAGGAATATATTATTTAGACATACATCTAAGTTTATGGATATTTTTGGTCTGTATTGGTATCTCCAAACTTCCTTTTTGGCCTATTTCCTTTTTGTTTTTATTTTCTCATTATGCTCCTGCTTCACAGACCCACTGCATCAGCCACCAGCTACCTCCCAGTACTGCTTTGCCTCTCCTGAGGCACGGCTAACTCCTATGGTGGGGCTTCAAGATACCATGAAGCCCTACGGAAGCATTCATGAAGCACTTGACAAGATTCAACAGGTGAAGTGTGGTCCCGGAGTGCCGGGCATCATATACTGGTCATGTTTTTTTCCCCCTTCTTTTTCTGGTTCTCCTCCACCACAGGACACCAGCTGGAGCTCCAGAGCATGCATGCAAGGTATGCTGATTGACAGAGCCATTCAGCATCCTCCCTTCCTTCCTTGCTAGTCCACCTGCACTGCCACCTATAGTCACCCAGCTGACAGTCGTAAAAGGCACCCACCATCTCTGGAAGAGGAAGGCATCCTCTGAGTCACATAGTCCTCCTCATGCTGGCCTGTAGACACGTCAAGTGTGGGACATGCACGTAGTTTACCTGCATCACAGACAGACACGCTGCTTCGGTGCCAGTGGGCTGCACCCTTTTAGCCCTTCTTTTTTTCCTAAATTGTTTTTTTTTATTTGCTCTTCTATGTACATTAATACCTTGAAAAATAAGAGTACTATAGATTGACATAGTGAAAAATGGTGTGTTTAAGGTCAATAAAATATTTAGCAGAACAGGGGCAGATAAAATTATCGACTCACAGAAACATCATTTACAGTATAATCCTTATAAATGCCTATTGATCTGACGTATGCAATTAATTATTAGATTTTTTTCTTTGCTGAACAGTATCTAATTGTAGTTTCATATTTGTCTTGCATTTGGTTACATTTGCCATGCTTTACCTTACTACAGATTTTAGGCATTTTCTCACAGAAGACAATATCTGTCTCCCGGGGGGGTCTTTCCATATGTCATGTCTGATCTCCTTTTTAATAAAGAAAAACTAAAGTAGCAAAAGCTGTTGCTAGTTCTTGATCTGAAGATTAAGACAAAAACACATTTTCCCATCATCATTGTCCATGCATTATTGTTTGGCACCAGCACAATAGCCACGCACTGCACAAAGATTAGAATGATCCCAACTTGTTTGACAGGTTCAAAAGGGCTCGTGGGGCTCTAGACACAAGGGCAGTCATTTGATAGTGAACAGAAATCCCATCGCATATGCATCACAGCAGATCAAAGCCTTCTCAGAGGCCAGTGATTTACATAGTGATATCAGTGATGCTCTGGGAACCGAACAGCCCTGCTCTAAGAACACTTGTGCCAGACAAGAATCCTGTGAAAATCCTTAGTGCCGTTAGGACAAAAGTCAGTGGAGTTTAAGGCTTTATGTCTGCAAGCAGAGGATTTTTAATATAATGTCTGTTTTCCTAACAAGAAAAAATGAAAAAAAGAGCACATCATTAAATAAGGAATTGACTATTAAATCACTTAATATGTTACATTCACCCTGGTATGTATTTAATGACTGGCAGTATTCATCCTGTAATAACTGACTTCATCATCCTATAGGAGCGGAAACTTCAAGAGGGGGATTTCTGCAGTAAAGTCTAAAGGTAAGAACAATACTGCAAATTACATGTATATACATTCATCTTTTCCTCTAGGCTGTTTCATGCCACTATAAACCATTTACAAAAGAGTCTGAAATAAATTGACTTACTAATTACTGCTCATTCCCAAATGTATTGACTCTGCAGGGTCTTGCATGCTGTATGTTGGAAGTTTTCCTTTTGTTTATATTGCAGCTCTTCAGGCAGCATTAGAAAATCTTATTTTCGTAGAAAATTCTAAAATTGATGTAAAATATTTTGTAAAAAGAGAGAATACTTTCACTGATGGAATACCTAGTAGATATTCTCCTAACCATGTAGAAATGTGATAGATTCAAACAACACTGTTATACAGGGTGATTTCTCTGACGATAAAAATATACTAAAAAAGTGAACAGAAAAAGATCTTCTCACATTTGTATTGTGATATAAAAAATGACTACAGGGTATTGCAGGTTTCCAAGACCCCCACCCCCACCACCAACAGCATCAGCGAGAGGCTGTCACTGCTGCTGGAACATCCGTGACCTTGAAGGGTCACATGACTATGAGGAGGGTCTCCCCATCCAGCCAGGGCCAGCTTTATCTTTTATTCATTTATTTATTGTATTTGGGTAACCGGGTAGGCTCACTGAGACAAATTGTCCCTTTTTCAGGAGTGACCCAGCATTTATTACAGACATTAAAAGAAGCAAACTTATTACACTGAATACACATGATTTACAATTAACAAGAGCCATGTGCACAGGTCAGGTATTAGTTACAGGTAAATACACAGTTGTCATATTGGCTTACAAGACAATGGACAAAACCAATAGGAAAGATACAGGTTGACAGTAGATAGCTAGTTGTAGCAGTAGTTATAAATAAATGAAAAAAATTTTCTTTTTGAGTTAGTTCTCCACAGTCACTCTGCAGCCCACACCAGCTAATGTAGGTTTTCGGAGCAAGCTGCAAGACCACCCTTTCCACCATCACTGAGAGGGCGCTGCTGCCACTAGGATATCCCTGACCCCAGAGGATCACGTGACTAAGAGGAGGGACTTCCCTTCTGGTCCTGGGTCAGCTTCAATTAAAAGGATGAAAACTTTCTTTTGAAGCCAGTGCTCCAAGACCATTCCGACACCCACACCAGCTACCGCAGGGGTCTGGGGCTCATTTTAAGCCTCCACTGGGAACTTGAGAGGAGGTCGCTGCCACCAAGACATCTTTGATCATGGAGGGTCTCATGACTAGGAGGAGGGACTTCCTGCCTGATCCTGGGTCAGCTTCTTGTTTGCTAGCCTTAAATGATCTTCCTTCTTAAGCAGTCTTCAGCGCAAGGATCACAGCAGAAGTGTGTCATACATGGTATTGGTATGGAGCGTCAGCATGTCTGTATGCCTTGTGGCCCAGCTGCCTCTCTGCTCCCCTCTGTTAGGTCTGCTGCTACTGCTGGGTAACAAGCATGAACCCAGGGTAAGCCTACCCATTGTAACTGCATAACTCGTTATTATGGTACTGTATGTTACTTGAGCTCTTTACTCAGCTGCTAGGATATTGCATGTAACTAGCTGTGCTTACATGTCCCTACTAGTTTAATGAAGCTTAATACAGTATATCTAACCTGCTCATCTAAACTTACTGCCTACAGTAACTAGCTCTAGCCTGCATGTAACTACCTACCTAAGGACTGTATAATACTGCATTGTCATATTGATTAAAAGTACCAACCAGTCTACTTGCTTCATTGTCTAACTACTGCATTAGCCTCTCGTACACCTAATTGTGTTTACTATACTGTAGTATATCCAAGGTACAACTTTTTTTAAACTTGAAGTTTATTAAAAGGTTATAAACAAAGAGATACTTTTTAAAACAGGTACAGAGAATAGAGAACAGCAGTGCAGACATAACGGTATCAAAACTGTAAAACTGAAAATTCATTTCGAACAATCATATGAGACAAATTACAATCAAGGCTAAAGGTCATGTTTGGAGGTGCCCCATAGAACTGCTGTACAGACTAGAACAAAAGGCTTGATCAACAAGGATATTAAACAGGTCAGAGTGAAAAAGATTTAGCTGATCAGTGTCCATAACAGGCGCAACCCCTTTTTCTCCAGTCTGTCATAGAGAAAACAGTGATGTTTGTTTACTGTCAGGTTTACTCAGGTTCTATCTGGTAGCATGGAGCTATTACTTTTGGAAATTCACGTGTCATTTTTCCATTTTGGGTATTTTTTGCCATCTCAATTGCAAGGGGTCCCACTTGGACTTCCCTTTTTTGCTAATTCTGCCATAGGCATTTGCTCTGGACTGTTGCCCTGTCTTGTACATAACACTATCCACATTCATTCTGGCCAGTGGTAAGAGGCACTGGCTCCTTTTTAGACCCACTACCCTTATGCCACCTAGTAGGCAAAACCCTTAGTCTCTAAGTTGGTAGTTTGATTCTAATTCAGTCAGTCTGGCTTGCATCACAGAGACCTGGCTGGGAGACGGTGCTGGTCCAGTTTTGGAGGCGTCTGTCCTGGCCAGGTTCTCCATGGTACACTGCATAAGGAGGGAACGCAGGAGTGGGGGCATGGTTGTCTGTTTTAGATCTGATCTGAACTTCTCTGTGCACCAGTGGGATCTACTTCATCGTTTGAATGTGTGGCTAGGCGCAGGGGTCCAAGTGCAGGCTGCAGAATCCTTCTTGTGTGCCAGCCTCCGGGGCACATGAAAGAGTTTCTGCAGGAAGTCACGGACTTTGTCACCGACAGAGCATTGGAGTCACGAAGGTGGTTGGTCTTGGGTGACTTCAGTGCTTGGACTGACAACAGATTGTCGCAGTTTGGACATGACTTCCTCCAGCTGGTGACATCTTTGGGCTTTGCACAAGCAGTTGCTTCTGCGACCCATGGCCACAGTCACGCCTTGGACCTAGTATTCTCACTGGGGCGTGAGACAGCTGATCTCAAGACTGATTCTGTTGTATGGTCAGATCACTGCACAGTGCAGATCTTCCTGGACATAAGTCTCCACCACTCATTCACACTATTGGGATCTGCGTCGAGGCACTAGGACCCATCGGGAGCAAACTTTTTGCTGGAGGGTCAGCGCCAGAGATGGCGCCGCGAGGCACAGCACCGCGAGCCTCAGCTCACGCTGTAATGACTATCTGAGCGTCGACCCTCCAACCGCCTCTGTTCCTTTTTTCCCGCCATCGAGCACGCTTCACTGACGACGTCGCTCGCCCGACGGGAGTCAAACTTCAAACTAGCAGCATAGTTTTCAGTTTTGTTATTTTGTAGTATTATCTCGATACAGTATCGCTTAGTCTTATTTAAAAATAAAGAAGTCTCAGCCTACTTTGACGGAGTCGACCATGAGCAGGTCAGGTGACGGTAGGGAGACTTCGTATGAAAGCTGTTCAGTCAGTCGGGCTGGTTTCATCCGCCGCCTCCTCGGAGGGGGTCTGACAATGGTCAGTCCAGTGCCCAGGGGATGGTATGGTCTCGCTGAAGCATAAAATAAACGGTCGCATTTCTCGGCACCATTCGCCCTCGAGCTCTTCTTCTGCCCACAGGTCTAAAAGAGAAGGCATCACTGAGGTCGCCTCTGATATGTCTCGCGCGCGAGACATTCGTTATCGGGGTTAGTTGCCGCCCTCCTTCGGAGAGTCGCCAACCTCTGCTTCTGTAGCTAACTAGCTTCGACATCGAAGTCCTTCCCTGCCCGCAGGTAGGTCTTCAGATGAGCATTTTCATCAGTGGGCCGCTCTTATGGAGCAGTGGGCTTGGAGGTTAGTTCAGCTACCTGGCTCGGTCACTCATGGGCTTTCGGACTCATTGAGAGACCAGGTAGGGTGGTTGGATTTTCCTGGTCGCGTGGCACTTTCTTTGGTGCCGTCGACTCCGCGCTTAGGTGTTTCCCCCCCTCACATGGCTGCGGCACAGGGGGCCACACCGATGCCTTTATCTCCTGCTCTTCTTCCTTCAAACCTGTTTTCAGGGGTCTGGGGTGTTTTCGGCGTCCTCGGCGCGTCTTGAACCATCGCCTTCTCGCAAATCTTTGGCACTGTGCGGATTCTCAATGCCGTCCTAGGCAGGCATAGCAGGCTCGGTGCCATTTTCGCACCGTGGTCCTCGGCATCGCTTTCGGTGCACGTGGTCTCCGGCATTGTTCTCGTGCCGTGCACCCTCAGTGCCGGGGCTCGGCTCCTCTGCCTTTCAGGACTCCTCTTTTCACTCATTTCCTTCTTCCCTCCCTTCTAATTTTCATTCCTTTCCTGTCCATACAGTCCCTCCTGGACTGTCAGGAGATGACATTGAGCCTGACCCAGACCTTCGGTTGGGTGATGAAGTGGACGAAGCAGGATCTATCACTGCTACAGAGCCTGTGGTCAAGGACCTGTTATTTAAGTCTCTGCTGAAAAATCTGAGTTCTACTCTTTCTCTCCAGATTACAGACATCGATCCTGGGAAATTGTTAAGACTCCAATACCTTCATGTTCCAGAGATCCCTACGGATTTGACTCCTCCGGTTCAGCCTTCCTTCGAGATGCTGTCTCAAATGGTATGGAATAATCCTGCTCTCACCCCTTTGGTGGCTAAATCCATAGATAGGAAATATTCAACCCCCAAGGATCGTCCCGTTTTGGCATCTCAAGCCTTTGCAGATCCTATTGTAGTCCTGGCAGAGAATGATAAGGTCGTTCTTCCTCAAACTACTACAGCTCGACCTATTAACAAAGAATCTCGTAAGATAGACACCTTAGATAAGACAGTCGTTGTTGCTTCTATCCTAAGTATGCATATTGCCAGCTACCAGGGCTATTTCTCACAGTATGAGTATATCCTGTGGCACTCTATCAAGCAGATGGTGGAAGCTCTTCCGAAGTCGGATGCAAAGCCAGAGCGTCTTCAAACCATTACCAGAGGTATCGAATCTAACAACCAGCAGGTTAAAGCAGCCGTGGATGCTTTCGACACTGCTTCCCGTTCAGCGGCTGCTGGTATTTGCACCCGCCGTCATTCCTGGCTGCGCACTGGGTTTCACGAATGACGCGCAGCAGCAGGTAATGGCGTTGCCCTTTTATGGTGCGTATCTTTTTGGTCCTCAGGTAGAGCAAACTCTAGAAGCTACTCAAAAGACTAGGTCAGCCATTAAGTTGGCTCGACTCCCTCCTGCCCCCTCTCGGGGGCATGTCAATATACGTCAGTTTCATAATCGTCAGTCCTTTTGAGGCAGAGGCAGAGGAGGTTTCCATAAAAACCAACCTTCCCAACCTCAAAAGAAGATGCAACAGAAAGCGCAAGGGCCCAAAGCGCCCAGCGCTACCTTATGAATGGCTGGCCCAGGTCCCATCTCAGCTGCCCAAGGTGGACTTTTCCTCTCCGATGGGAGGTCATCTGATGCACTTCTACAACCAGTGGAAATCCATAACCTCAGACAAATGGGTCCTTCGGATAATTCGTGAGGGGTATTCACTCAATCTTCTGGAGACCCCTCCGGATCGTCCTCCCAAACAGTGTCAACCCTTCAGTCAGACCTTCTTGCCACCGAGATTCAGGGCCTTCTGAACAACAGGGCAGTAGAAGTGCTGCATCAATGGAACATGGGTTTCTACTCCCATTACTTTCTGGTTCCGAAGAAGTCCGGGGGTATGCACCCCATTCTGGATCTCAGAAAGCTAAACAAATTTCTCCCCAAGGAGAAATTCAAAATGATTTCTCTGGGAACCCTGTTACCTTTGCTTCATCAACACGACTGGCTAGCCTCCCTAGACATGCAGGATGCTTACCAGCACATTCCTATTCACCCGAGGCACCACAAATTCCTGAGATTTGTGGCTCTGGGACAGCATTATCAGTTCAGAGTCCTGCCCTTTGGGCTATCCTCACGCTGGGTTTTACAAAGTGTTGTGCAGTTCTCGTAGCCAGCACCTCAGAAAGGTCGGATACAGGTGTTCCCTTATCTGACGATTGGCTTCTAGCAAGCCCTTCCAGGCAAGGGACCCTGGATGCCTAGAGACAGCTCGCCTCTTACATCCATGGGAGTTCTGCTGAACACTCAAGAAATCGCAACTGCAGCCCTCCCAGAGGCTCCTCTTTATAGGGACTCTTCTGGACACCTCCTGTGCGAAGGCTTTTCTTCCAGAAGACAGAAGGAACGATATCCTTCAAATGGCCCGTCACATCGGGGAGAACAACTTAGTTACAGCTCTCTCAATGCAACGGATGCTAGGCCTCATGGCTTCCTCAGTGTTCACTGTACCCCTAGCACGTCTGCACATGAGAACCACTCAGTGGATGCTCAGTACTCAGTGGTCCCCAACCACTCACCCGCAGTCCTATCTCATCAAGGTGACGGAACCTTTAAAGAGGTCACTCACCTGGTGGTCTCAAGAGAAAGCTAATCTGGACGGATATCCTTGCTCCTCTGGACCATCAGATCTCCATTACCACGGACGCATCCCTAATGGGGTGGGGAGCTCACTGTCAGGCTCTCCACACTCAAGTGCGTGACTCAAGTCGAGTCCCAGCTTCACATAAATCGTCCTAGAAATGCAGAGCCCTTTATGTCCGAGCGTTGAAGGTCATTCTGTATCACAAGAACATTCTCCTTCAAACGGACAACAAAGCAGTGATGTATTACATCAACAAGCAGGGCGGTGCTTCATTCCTACCCCTTATGCAGGGAAGCAATGAGGTATGGGAATGGTGCTTGGAGCACAAGGCTCTAATTCAAGCGGTCTACCTGCCAGGTATTCAGAACGAACTGGCAGACCGTCTCAGCAGAACAGAGACAGACCCTCACGAGTGGTCTCTGACTCAACCATAGTTCAGTCACTATTTGAAGAGTGGGGAACCTAGACTGGACCTTTTGCATCCCCACTCAACGCAAAACTGCCTCTCTTCTGCTCCAGAAATCCAGGGCCTGGCATTTCTGTCAGGATGCGTTCAGGCTGTGGTGGACAAAACGCTTTCTTTATGCCTTTCCGCCTCTTCCTCTAATTCAGAGGGTACTCCTCAAGTTCGAATCCCAGGGGGACAAGATGATTCTCATTGCTCCCTTTTGGCCTCGGCAGCTGTTGTTTCCACTAGTAGTAGTAGTAGTAGTAAAATTTTATTTATACAGAAAATTATGCCATTACGGGTTCAAGAATCCCTATTTCAAACAACATGAAGTCTTGCTATATTATAGACATTAGCAGTTTGATCCAGCTCTAGAACTGCCCCGTAGTGAAATGGTTAAAACCATTCCAAAATAGAATTTTGGCATGAGAGCAGCTCTATCTGTGTCATTTCAAACTTGAACTGTCAGATTCTTTACTCCGCCTCAGTGAACAGTCGCTCCGGAGATTTCTCCTTCTACCGGTTCATTTCGGCTTAAAAAGTGTTTTCTAGGTTGGATTTAACCGAGAATAGTTTTATTTAACCGTAAAACCGCTCGTTCAAGCTCTATCTGTGGTAACCTTAAGTAAATGAAGGTTTTGTCTGTGTGGAACTTGTAGGTTATCGGTTCGGTTTTGAACCGATCAGTGGGTTTAAACTCATTTAAAACTAAAAGTTACTATTTTAGAGTCGCGGTCCCGGTTCTTATCTGTTCTAAAAAAAACGGATTTATTACGTCTTTTTCCAATACCCGTGACACGGTTAGAAACCGATAAGGGTGTCTTGCCTGGCACTGCCGTTAAAAGGGCAAGGTTTTGGTTAGGCTGGCATTATGTCTGAGAAACCCAAAAGAAAAACCGGGCCCACTGGGTTTCAACACTGTGATGTTGTGGGGAAGTCTTTGCCAAGGCTGACCCACACACCACATGTGTTTATTTTCTGGGGTTTGACCACCTCCAGTCAGACTGCCAGGTATGTAAGACTTTCCCTGCAGCCACACTGGAAAAAAGATTGGGCAGGCTCAGGGAACGAGAGGCCAAAAAGTCCGCTGACCCGGATGGCCAGCCCAGTTCGGTGCCAACCGAACCGAGGGAGTGCCCTCTGACCAGGGCCAGACTTCCTCGGGCAAAAGAAAAGCTGGTTGAGGAACCAATTCCAGTAAAGAAAACAAGAAAATCAGCAGGTCTGGAGTCCAAATTCCTTCTCCAACTGCTGCAGAGATAGCAAAGCCATACAAATTGTCCAGTCACTGTCTCAGGGTCCGTCCGAACCACCACTATCTAGTAAAAGGTCAGTTCGTCTGGTCCCAGTGGTTCAGGATTATGATATTGAGGAATTTTATGAACCAGAGGAGGGGAGGAGGATTATGAACAGTATGAATGTGGCTGGGAAGGTCTGTGTGCCCATTGAACCGGACATCTCCCCAGACAGACCTTTAGAATCTCCCTATGCTGTCTGAGTCCCCATCTCATTTTATGTTTTATTAAAAAGTTGCTGAAACCCTCCAGCTTCCTTTAGAAGAGGCTGTGGATGAGCAAGAGGAGCCTGATTTTGTAGAAATGATGGATATTCCAGAGTCTAGGAGATTGTCTATTCTTTACATAAGTCTTTTGGGAAACAAACAATTAAAATTTTAAAAGCTCCTAATTCTGTGCCTCCTGTAGATAAAAAGATGGACAGAAGGTATACATTGTCAGGCCCTGATACAGAATTCCTTTCTCAGCAATGCAGTCATGTTGGGGTAGTTCAGGCTGCTGCCTGTGATAAAGCTAATATTCCCTTGGCTTCACATCCTCCTGACAAAGATTCCAGGAAGATTGATGCCATGGCAAAAAAACAGTATATGGCAGCCTCTCTGGGACTCAGGCAAGCAAATTATATGGCTTATGTAGCTAGGTATCAGAAATCTAGATGGGATACTGTTTTGCAATTGGCCAAGCAGGCCCATGGCCAGCTGGCTAGTGAACTAGAACAGGTGGCTGCTGATGGCATTGAAACCTCTAAGGTTCAGTTTCATGCTGCTGTGGATGTTAATGATGTTTCCTCTAGGGTCGTGGCCACATCTGTAGCTTTTCGTAGGTTGGCCTGGCTCAGGTGTACTAGTTTGTCACAGGATACCCAGACTAAGGCTATGGATTTTCAGCAGACAGAGAACTACACGAAGAAGATGGATGAATATAGGACTACTTACAAGAGTGCCCAGGCTAAGGAGCGGCAAGCCACTCCTCAAAGGCATGCCCCCAGGGGTAGGGGTAGGCCTTTTCACAGGCCTTTCTACCAGACTCCGGCCTCCTCTGCCTATGCTCAGAGGGGCTTCTTCAGAGGCAGGGGCAGCCGAGGGTGGCAAGGACCTGCTCCACCCCAGCCTAAAGCTCCTGCAAAACAGGCACCCTGATGGGGTGCCCAGGGCCATCTCTCCTGTACCAGTGGGGGGCAGGCTGGCTTACTTCAGTCAGGAATTGGCGCCTTAACCTCAGACAAGTGGGTTCTGGAAGTAGTAGCCAGGGTCTGGTTCTCAGCTTCAAACAGTTTCCCAAGTTGAGAAAGCAGACTTTTCTACCTGCAAGTGCTTCAGAGACCCTCGCTCTGGAAACAGAGGTCTCATCCCTGTTAGCTCTCAGAGTAGTAGAAAGGGTTCCTCCCCTGCATCAGGGCAGGGGTCTGTATTCCAGATACTTCCTTACCCCAAAAAAGACAGGAGAGTGGCGGCCCATTTTAGATCTCAGATATCTGAACAAGCATCTTTTGAAACCAAAGTTCAAAATGGTAACTCTGGCAATGATTTTACCTTCCCTAAGGCCAGGGGACTGGCTAGCCTCCTGGACCTCAAGGATGCCTATTTCCATGTCCTAATCAGAAGATCCCATCGAAAGTACCTCAGATTCGAACTGCCCTCAGGTCATTACCAGTTCAGAGCAATGCCCTTCTCGCCTTACCTCTGCTCCAAGGGTATTCACAAAGTGTCTAGCAGTGGCAGTGGCCCACTTAAGGAGGCAGAGGATTGCTGTTTTCCTCTATCAGACGACTGGCTCATTGTAGGCCAGTCCCCAGAACAGGTAAAATCTCACCTGCAGGTCACCCAGCAGCTTTCACCTCCCTGGGTTTTCTGCTAAACCTACAAAGTCGGTTCTGGAACCAGTCCAGGTACTCACCTTTATAGGGGCAGAATTGGACACAAAGCTAGCCAGAGCCTTTATTCCCCAGAAAGGGTAAGGAATTTAGTGGCTCTGGCCTCTTCTCACTCTGCAGGTCTTCGACCAGCAAGACACTTCTCTGCAGCTCCTGGGGCACATGGCTGCATCCACAGCTGTTGTGCAGGGAGCCAGATTTCAGATGAGAGATTCAGTTTCACTTGAGAACCTTTTGGTCTCAGAGAGAGACCCCTCTTCCAAGTTGGTCCCAGTGATCTCGAACCTTGATCCTAGCTCTCCAGTGGTGGCAGGATCAGAGCAATTAAGAGCGGGGTCCCTTCATTTCCCCTTCTCACGACTTGACTCTCACTACAGATGCTTCCTTCTGGGTTGGGAGCCCACATGGCGACCTTTCCACTCAGGGAGTTTGGTCTCCCCAGGAATCTCTGCCCACATCAATTTGCTGGAACTCAGAGCTGTCTTTTAGCTCTTCAAGCTTTTCTGCATCTGTCCACGACAAGGTGATGCAAGTCAGAACAGACAACACCACAACAATGTGGTACATCAACAAACAGGGGCACTCGGTCTTGACCTTGTGCACCGAGGCAATGAAGTTGTGGTCTCTGGCCTATTCCTGAACACTTCCCTCATAGCAGTTCATCTTCCAGGGAAGGAAATGTCCTAGCGGATGCCCTCAGTAGGATTTCCCAGGGCCATCACGAATGGTCCCTGGATCCTCAAGTGCTGGGGATAGTTTTTGCCAGGTGGGGCATCCCTCAGATAGATCTTTTGCAGCCTCAGACAATCACAAACTTCCTCTGTTCTGTTGCAGGCCTCCAGTGCTGGGCTCAGTTCCCCTGGATGCCCTTCTTCTGGATTGGGAGGGGAAGTTCCTCTATGCTTTCCCCCCCTTTCCTCTCCTATTCAAAGTACTAGTCAAAATCAGATCTCAGCCTTGCAGGGTGATTCTGATTGCCCCGGATTGGGCCAGGCAGCCCTGGTACCCACTTCTTCTGTCTCTGACAGTCCATCTTCCCCTGTGCCTCCCCAGGAATCACAATCTGTTGACTTGTGCCCAGGGAAGGGTTTGGTATCCGGACCTCAAATCCCTCAACCTCAAGGCCTGGCTCTTGAGGAGTTAAGAGTTTGCTGATTTACACCTCTCTCAGGGTGTTCTTGAGATCCTAAAGGCTTCCAGAAAGCCTTCCACTAGGGCTACTTATAGTTCTAAATGGAAAAGGTTTTCCATTTGGTGTGCTGGGAAAAATATTTCCCCAGAATCTGCTGAATTGCCCATTTTGTTAGATTACATGGTACATCTTAATTCCTTGGGTCTCAGACCAGCTACCCTGAGAGTTCATTTGGCAGCTGTGTCTGCTTTTGTGTCAGCAGGAAAGTCATCCCTCTTCCTCTCATCCTGTGTTTTCCAAGTTTTTAGGGATTACTCCATACTAATCCTCCTTTTCGAACCGCCCCTGCTTGGGACCTTAATGTTTGCATTGCCCAGTTAATGCAACCCCTTTGAACCTCTGTCTTCTGCAGAGCTTAAGTACCTAACTTGGAAAACTGTTTTTCTAGTGGCTATCACTTCTGCCAGACGATAGGTGAATTGCAAGCCTTGTCAGTGGAGACTGACTTTATTTCTTTCCAGGGATAAGGTAGTCCTTAGGACTAATAGGAAGTTTTGCCTAAGGTGGTTTCAGATTTCCATCTTTATCAATCTATCTCCTTCCAGTATTTTCACTGATCACCCTCTTCGGGTGAGAGGAGGTTGCACAGCCTGGATGTTAAGAGAGCTCTTAGTTATTATATAAGCGTGACCAAAGGTCACAGGTTCAATCCCTCCAACTTTTCCTTACCTATGGTGAAGTTGGGAAAGGCAACCTGCCACTAAGAGATCAATAGCCAGGTGGATTGTCTCTTGTATCCAATTTTGTTATCAGAAAGGGCAGAGCCTCCGGGTTTGAGGGCTCATTCTACCAGGGTACAGCTTGTCTCTAGCTGCTGCCAGAGATATCCCTTTATTAGAGATTTGCCAGGCTGCTACTTGGAAAACGGTACACTTTTACCAAGCATTACTCCCTGGATGTCCAGGCCAGGAGAGATGCTTCGGTTTGGCACAGCTGTTCTTCAGAGCCTATTCCTAAGTAGGTTCTGCCCCTCCTCCATGGAGGTACTGCTGTGTATTCTGCTAATGTCTAATATAGCAAGACTTCATGTTGTTTGAAGAAAAATTACTCACCTTAGTAATGTTGTTTCTTCTAATGGAGTCTTGCTATATTATAGACCTCCCCCCCCAACCTGCCCCTCTCAGAACCTCTACTTGGTGGGGTGCGGGCAACTTAGTGTGGGCACTACTTATGTCCAGTTAGCATTTTGTCCCCTTTGGGACTTTGGGGGTGTGTATGTACGTGTGTGTGTTTTATTATACTTATGTTCCATTTTCATATTATTAGAATGGTGTTAGTATTTCTGGTCCCCTGACTTGAGTCTTGGGTGTTGGGACCATCAGTGGTTGTTATTATTTAGGTAGCCATTTGGCTAGTGTAGGTTACAGCTTCCACACAGACCTTAGTGAGTTTGGCTCGTAAAGATCTGACAGTTCAAGTTTGAAATGACACAGATAGAGCTGCTCTCGTGCCAAAATTCTATTTTGGAATGGTTTTAACCATTTCACTCCGGGGCAGTTCTAGAGCTGGATCAAACTGCTAATGTCTATAATATGGCAAGACTCCATTAGAAGAAACAACATTACTAAGGTGAGTAATTTTTTCTTACAAGGCATCCCTGTGTTAGTGCAAAATAAATAAACACAATACACAAATACACACCATAAAAATACAGTTATCGTACAATTAGGTACATACAGTCATTTCATTTGTATAAACAACCAAACATCATAAATTCATAGCAATCAAACTTCACCTATTACACAAACATTTAAAACGCAGCACTACTCAACAATATGTTGGCAGTTCCTCCGAGACCACTTCCCCTACAGATGAACCTTTTGACTCAGGGGCCTGTGGTCCATACCAACCTGAGATCACTTCACCTTCACACTTGGCTCCTGAAGAGGTAGAAGTAAACCGGTTCAATGTGTCTCAAAGAGTTTCAGATATTCTTCTGGCTGCACGGAAACCAGCCACTAGGAAAACTTACACAGCCAAATGGAAGCGTTTCTCGCTCTGGTGTGCAAAGTCCTCTTTGAATCCTTTTCCTGCCCACCAGATAAAGTTCTGGAGTACCTCTTAGACCTCTCAAATTCAGGCCTACAGTTCTCTACATTCAAAGTTCACCTTAGTGCCATTTCAGCATATCATGAGCCGATTTTTCCTTATCTCTGGCTCAGTTACCTGTGGTTAAGAGGTTTCTTAAAGGAATTCTGCATACCAGACCTCCTACAAGACATTCAGTTGCAGCCTGTGACATCAATCTTGTGCTAGATATGCTCACTCGGAAACCTTTCGAACCTCTGGCTACCTGTGAGCTAAAATTTCTCACCTGGAAGACTGCCTTCCTAGTGGCCATTACCTCAGCCCGCAGGGTCTCTGAGATACATGCCCTAGTCACAGACCCTCCGTATACTGTGTTCTACAGGGACAAAGTAGTTCTTCATACTCATCCTAAATTTCTTCTTAAGGTTGTGTCAGAATTTCATCTAAACCAACCTTTGGTCCTTCCCTCTTACTTTGCGAACTTCCAAAATGAAGGAGAGCGTTCTCTTCATTCTTTGGACGTTAAAAGGGCCTTGCGTTTCTATCTGGATAGAACCAAAGACTTTCACAAAGCCCAGCAACTGTTCGTTTCCTTCAGCGAGACCCGGCTGGGTCAACCTGTTGCTATCAGATGTATCTCAGCATGGCTAGTGGCATGCCTTCGGCACTGCTATTCCATGGCGCAGGTTAAGTTGGAGGGTAGGGTTTACGCTCACTCTACTAGAGCGGTCGCGGCATCCCTAGCGGAAGTTCGCAACCTCCCATTGCAGATATTTGCAACGTGGCCACCTGGAGCTCAGTGCATACTTTTGTTAAACATTATGCACTAGATGTCCATGCCAGACGACATTCTTCCTTTGGCAGAGCCATCCTTAATGGACTTCAGTCTTAGAAATGTGAGCTCTTGGTCTCTCCTACCTCCCTCTCGGGGGATTATTAGCTCGGTACTCTCCCAATAGTGTGAATGAGTGGTGGAGACTTATGTCCAGGAAGATATGAAAATTACGTACCTACCGTAATTCTTGATCTTCTTGGACGAGTCTCCACCACTCATTCACACACCCACCCTCCATCCCCCGAGCTCACCTCTGTTGTTGGTCTTCACTCCCTCAAATCTTTAGGCTTTGAAGACTTTTGTTGACCCTTCTTATATGGGTCGTCCGGATTATCTTACGTCCGGTGTTTAGGTTAGCTACCCTCTAGGTTAGTTAAGCTGCACCTCCTGGTAAAAAGGTACTGAGGCAGTTGGAGGGTCGACGCTGAGATAGTCATTACAGCGCGAGCTGAGGCTCCCGGTGCCGAGCCTCGCGGCGCCATCTCTGGCGCTGACCCTCCAGCAAAAAGTTTGCTCCCGATGGGTCCTAGTGCCTCCGGAGCAGATCCCAGTATTGTGAATGAGTGGTGGAGACTCGTCCAAGAAGATCAAGAATTACTGTAGGTACATAATTTTAATTTCCCATTCATTCCCCAAATAAGCCCTTCCCTGTAGAGTTTGTCACCTACACGCCTTTAAGGATTGTCCCCAGAGGATCCGCTTGCAATAATGGACCTCTTGGTAGTGAGTGCTGCCTGTGCAGTCAGCTCAAGTGAGGCAGTGATGGTCTGTTATAGAGCTGTCACCTCAGCGCTCAGTTCTGTCATGCCAGCCCATGTACAACCCAGGTCCTGTTGCTTGAGGTCACCCTGGTTTGATGGGGAGCTCAAGGAAATGAAGACCAGAGGTCAGAGATTGGAGTGTCATTGGCTTAAATAGCAGTCAGAGGAGGACATGCTGACTCTAAGAACTCACTATGGTGAATATCAGAGGGCAGTCTCCCGAAGAAGGCAGCTTATCTATCCAGGGAGATTGCCGCAGGGAACAGCCGACAAGCTCAATCTTTGGGACTGCAGACAGGCTATTTCATCCAGCCTGCCTACAACTGGTTAGAGAAATGTTGGCAGTGTCCTCCATCAGGGTTGCAATTTCCTCAACTGGGCTATCTCAGCCTAGCACTGGTTCATCGGATGTGCCTGAGAGCACTCCCCTTGCCTGGCGTGAGTTCAGACCAGTGGGGGTAACGCCTTGAAAGAGGAGCTGATAAAGCCCCTTTTGAAAAAAACATCTCTCAACCCAGAAATCTTGGTGAATTGGACTTCCGGTTCCGCCCCCGATGGTAATGGTATCCTAAGGGACTCACTCTGATCCCCTTCCCAGATAATTTTTGCTCTTACATTCTCAATCTCCAAAAACACTACGAATACAACATGCATAAGAGGGGGAATAAAGGATCTGCATCTATAATGTCGAAGAAAATGGATGATTACTTAGAAGATTACGCCAGATCGGAATCTGATGCCTCCGAATCAGAATCTGCTCAATCGCAAAACGCACCATGTCCTGCCAAATCTATTGCCTCGGACTATCGCACACCAAAGAACAAACAAAAAAAATTAAACTAGACACGATTTACTATGAGTTGTGTGCATTCAGGTCAGACATTAAACAGCTGTACACCGAAATCCGAAGGGATGTGCAGCTCTTGGAACAGCGAGCGGACGATTCTGAGTGCCACATCACGGCAGCTAAGAACTGTGTGGATGAGCTGGAAAATTTAGTGCAGCAGCTTCAAGAACAACAAGGCTTTTTAGCAGCATGCCAAGAAGATGCTCAGAATAGGGCGCAACGTAAAGACATACGCCTTTACTGCATCCCAGAGGGAAGTGAGGGCTCCAAAATAAAATAATTTGTTTCTGACCTACTCCGATCAGCTCTCAACCTCCCAGAGGATTATTCACTCAACCTGGAAAGAGTGCATAGAGCTCTGGCTCCAAAACCCCTCCTCTGAGACTGCTGCTTCCATATACATTATAGCCTGGTTCAATAAATATGCGATGAAAGACCATGTTTTGCTGACAGCCTGGCGTAAAAAGAAAAATATTTTTGGACAAACCAGATTTATATGGATCACGACTATGCACCTCAGACAATGAAACAATGACGGGCCTACCTCCCATTGCTTCCAACGCTGAAGGCCCAGGGCATTAAACTTCAAACTCCTTATCCGGCGAAACTCGTTGTCTTCATGCCTGAGGGGAAGATGGAATTTTAACTGCTGAGGAGGCTCGAGATCCTGATGGCAAAGGGATTCATTTTTCTAGGAGAGCTCCATCTGGTGTATCCCAACCTGCACGACCGCCACGCTGGCCAATCATACAGGCAAAGATGACTACCACAGAGGAGAAGAGAAATCTGGCAAATACACACGACCCCAAACAGCAACTGGAAGAATTCGCCAAGGAAAACACCACCACCGCTGCTAAAGAAACCTGAAATTTTTAAGGTATATTTTAAATGTCCTTACCACGATTACTTAAGGGAGGTTTCGGGGTGAAACGGAAGCTGTGAGAGGGGCTGGATCAGATTTATCTGGACTTGGCCCCAGAGCTGCTCTCAACTCTAGCCTATGGTGTTCAGCCTCTAGATCTGAAGGCACCTGGACATTTGTTAGATTATGTCAAGGCCATGCCTTCCCCGATATTCTTCCTTCAAACAACATGAAGTCTTGCTGTATTCTGACAAGTGCAGTTAGCCCCAGCCTTTAAACTGCCCCAGAGAACAATGGGTTAACTTTTCTATGCATGGCATAAAATGTTCATCTCGAGCTCGGTTGATGTCTCTGCCTGTTGTTATTCGAACTGCAACCGCTGATTTTTTACTCCGCCACTGAACAGTCCGCCCGAGATTTCTCCTGCTCCTCGGTTCAAAGTCGGTTGAAGTGTCAGTTTTTGGACGGTTTTCTACCAAAATTTTGATTCTGCATAGTCGGTTCAAGTCTCTGTCTGTGGTACCTTGAGTACTAGATAGGTTTTGTTCTGTTTTCTGTGTGGAACTTGTAAAAAGTATGGATCGGTTCGGCTGAACCAATCAGTCAGGTAAATTCTGTAATTTACTTTAGTGTGTGGTTACCGGTCCGTACCGGTTCTAAAAAAAATCGGGTTTTAATATGTTTTTTTCCAAGACCCGTGACACGGTCAGGAACCGATAGAGGAGTCTTGCTGGCAGTTGCCGAAAAAAAGGTAAGTTTGGTTAGGTTGGCCATATCTGAGAAACCCAAGGAAAACAACAGGCCCACTGGGTTTCAACACTGCAGTGTGTGGGGAGGTCTTGCTAAGGCTGATCCCACACCAACCTGTGTTTATTGTGTGGGGTTTGACCACCCCGATTCAGACTGCCAAATTTGTAAAAATGTTCCCAAATCTACCCTGGAAAAGAGATTAGGTAGACTGAGGGAAAGGGAGGCCAAGAAGTCTGCTGACCTGGAGGGTCAGCCCGGTTCGCTTCTGACTGAACCAGAAGGAGTGCCCTCTGACCAGGGTGATACTTCTTCAGGCAAAATGAGAGCTGATTCCAAGGAATCGGTTCCAACAAAAAGATAACGCAAAGACAAATCGACCGGTTCGGATCCAGACTCTCATACTCCGACCGACGAAGAAATAGCCAAAGCGATTCATATTGAGGAATCGCTTCACCCGGTTCCGACTTGATCCGCACCTTTGGCAGGGGCTTGATTCATTCGGTTCCCTGTTCAAGATTATACCCTGGAAGAATTTTAGAACCGGAGTTTGAGGAGGAAGGAGAGTTGAAGATGATTATGGTGAAGGTGAAAGTCTGGATGTGCCTGTTGACCTGGACATCTCCCAGACAGACCTTCAGGCATTTCTCCTCCTAGGCTTTCTGAGTCCCTTCGCACTTCATGTTTTACAGAAAGGTGGCTGATACCTCCAGTTTCCTGTGGAGGAGGCAGTGGAGGATCAGGAGGAGCCTGACTATGTAGAGATGATGGACATCCAGAGTCCAGGAGACTGTCTATTCCCTCCACAAATCTTTTGGGAAACAGACACAAAAAATTCTTAAGTCTCCCAATTCCATACCTCCTGTAGATAGAAGAATGGCAAAGAGGTATACTCTTTCAGGCTCAGATACGGAGTTCCTTTATCAGCAATGCAGCCATGTTGGGGTTGTACAGGCTGCTGCCCATGATAAGGCAAGCATTCCCTTGGCAACACACCCCCCAGACAAGGACTCCAGGAAGAGTGATGCCATGGCAAAGAAGCAGTACATGGCATCTTCCTTGGGACTCAGGCAGGCGAATTGTATGGCCTGTGCAGCCAGGTACCAGAAGCCCAGGTGAGACACTGTACTGGCACTGGCTAAACAGGCTTCCCCCAGCTTGCCAAGTAGCTGGAGGAGGTGGCTGCAGATGGGATTGAGGCATCAAAACTTCAGTTTCATGCTGCTGTGGACTTCAATGATGTATCATCAAGAGTCATGGCTACATCTGTGGCTCTTCAGACAATGGCTTGGCTCAGATGTACTAGCCTCTCACAGGATACCCAGGCTAAGGCCATGGATTTTCCTGCAGTGTGTAATTCTCTGTTTGAGGAGCAGACAGAGAATTACATGAAGAAAATGTACAAATACAGGACCACTTACAGGAGTGCTCAGGCCAAGGAAAGGCAGGCAACTCCTCAAAGGCAACAGTCCAGGGGCAGGAGCAGGCCTTTCCAAAGGCCTTTTTACCAAGCACAGGCCTCTTCTTCCTTTTCACTGAGGGGGTTCTTCAGAGGGAGAGGCAGAAGGGGGATAAGCAGGCCTGCATCCACCCCTCAGCCTAAAGCCCCTGCCAAGCAGACACCCTGATGGGTCTGCCCGGGTCAATTCTCCTATCCCAATAGGGGGCAGACTGGCTTACTTTGTCCAGGACTGGATGTCTGTTACACCAGACAAGTGGGTCCTGGAAGTAGTAAGCCAGGGACTGGTTCTCAGCTTCAAAAAATTTCCCAAGATGAGAGCCAGATCTTTTCCACCTGCAAATCTCTCAGAGACCCTTGCCCTAGAGGCAGAGATTTCTTCTCTCCTAGCTCTAAGAGCTATAGAGAGAGTACCTACCCTACACTGGGGCAAAGGACTGTACTCCAGGTACTTCCTAACCTCCAAAAAGACAGGAGAGTGGCGACCCATCCTGGACTTAAGATACCTGAACAAACATCTTTTAAAGCCAAAGTTCAAGATGATAAATCTGGGAATTATCCTTCCCTCTCTAAGGCCAGGGAACTGGCTAGCCTCCCTGGACCTCAAAGATGCCTACTTTCACATTCCCATCAGGTGCTCCCACAGAAAGTACCTCAGGTTCAGTTGCCCTCAGGCCACTATCAGTTCGAGCAATGCCCTTTGGCTAACCTCAGCCCCAAGGGTCTTCACAAAGTGCCTGGCAGTAGTTGTTGCCTTCCTAAGAAGACAAAAGATTTCCATTTTTCCATATTTGGATGACTGGCTCATATTGGGCCAGTCCCCAGACCAAGTCACACCTGCAAGTGACCCAGCAAGTGCTCACTTCTTTAGGATTTCTTCTCAACCTACCAAAGTCAGTTCTCGAACCAGTGCAGCTCCTCACCTTCATAGGGACAGAGCTGGATACGGTAAAATCAAGAGCCTTCCTTCCCCTGGAAAGGTCAAGAGCTCTCATGGAACTGGCCTCTTCATTCAGCCTTCAGGTGTCTCGACCAGCAAGGCATTTCCTTCAGCTCTTGGGCCACATGGCAGCTTCTACAGCAGTGGTCCAAGGCGCAAGATTCCAGATGAGGGACATTCAGTTTCACTTAAGAGCTTTTTGGTCCCAAAGAAAGGATTCCCTTACCAAACTAATCCCAGTGACTCGAACTCTGATCCAAGCCCTGCAATGGTAGCAGGATCAGGACAATTTGAGGCAAGGGGTTCCATTTGCCACTCAATCTCATTCAGTGGTCCTTACCACAGATGCTTCCCTGCTGGGCTGAAGAGCCCATTTGGGGGACCTCACCTCCAGAATCTCTTCTACACATCAGTCTCTTGGAACTCAGGGCAGTGTTTCTGGCACTGCAAGCTTTTTCCAAATCAGTACAGAACAAGGTGGTTCAGGTCAGAACAGACAACACCACCCCCATGTGGTACATCAATAAGCAAGGAGGCGCTCGGTCTACGGCCTTGTGCACAGAAGCAATGAAGTTGTGGTCTCTGACTTATTCCCTGCAAACCTCTCTGATAGCAGTTCACCTTCCAGGGAAGGACAATGTCCTAGCAGATGCACTGAGCAGAATATCTCAGGGCCATCACGAATGGGCCCTGGATCCTCTGGTGTTGAAGGTGATTTTTCAAGATGGAGCACCAGAGATAGATCTTTTGCAGCCCCAGACAACACCAACTTTATCTCTTTTGTTGCAGACCCCAGTCTTGGGCTCAGTTCCCCTGGATGCTCTGATTCTGAACTGGGAAGGGAAATTTCTGTATGCTTTTCCCCCCTTCCCTCTCCTGTTCAACGTGTTAGTCAAGATAAGGTCACAACCTTGCAAAGTGATTCTGATTGCTCCAGACTGGGCCAGGCAGCCATGGTATCCCTTGTTGCTGTCCCTAGCAGTCCATCTTCCCATGTCTCTTCCCAGGAACTACAACCTGTTAATATCCTCTCAGGGGGAGGATTTGATACCCCAGTCTTCAGTATCTCAATCTCAAGGCTTGGCTCTTGAAGAGTTAGAGTTTGCAGATCTGCATCTTTCCCAAGGTGTTCTGGATATCCTCAAGGCTTCTCGGAAAGCCCTCCACCAGAAAGACTTACAACTCCAAATGGAAAAGATTCAGCATTTGGTGTTCTAAGAAGAATATTTCTCCAGACACTGCTGAATTGCCTATGGTTCTGGATTATATGGTCCATCTCAATGGCCTAGGCCTCAGACCAGCTACTCTCAAGGTATACTCGTCAGCTGTTTTTGCTTTCCTGTCAGTAGGCAAGTCTTCCTCACTGTTATCCCACCCTGTATTCTGTAAGTTTTTCAAGGGATTGCTTCACACCAATCCCCCCTTTAGGGATCCTGCTCCTGATTGGGATCTAATGTTTGCATTGCCCAGCTTATGCAACCCTTTTGAACCTTTGTCCTCTGCATAGCTTAAGTACTTGACTTGGAAAACTGTGTTTTGGTAGCCATTACTTCTGCTAGATGTATCAGTGAATTACAAGCCCTGTCAGTGGAACATGATTTCATCTCTTTTCACAGAGATAAAGTGGTCCTTAGACCTAACAGAAAGTTCTTGCCTACAGTGGTTTCAGATTTCCTCCTGAATCAGTCTATATCTCCCCCTTTTTTCTTCAATGATCATTCTTCCTCAGGAGAGAGGAGGCTACATAGTTTGGATGTTAAAAGAGCCCTTAGCTACTACATAGAGTATACCGAGGGTCACAGGTTTGTCTCCCTCTACTTGTCCCTCACTTATGGAGAAGTTGGAAGGCAAACCTGCCACCAAGAGATCTATTGCCAAGTGGATTATGTCTTGTATACAATTCTGCTATGAAAAACTGGGTAAAATTCCACCATCAGGCATGAGGGCTCATTCCACAAGAGGTACAGCTGCTTCTCTGGCTGCTGCCAGGGATATCCCACTTTTAGAAATTTGTCAAGCAGTCACCTGGAAAACAGTCCATACTTTTACCAAGCATTACTCTCTGGATATCCAGGCTAGGAGTGTTGCTCGGTTTGGCACAGCAGTACTTCAGAGCCTATTCCCAAAGTAGGTTCTGTCCCACCTCCATGGAGGTACTGCTTGATAGTCTGCACTTGTCAGAATACAGCAAGACTTCATGTTGTTTGAAGAAAAAAATACTCACTTTAGTAATAATGTTTCTTCTAGTGGAGTCTTGCTGTATTCTGACCTCCCCCGCCTCCCTCTCAGAACCTAGATTTTTGGGATGTGGGTGGGCAGGCGCAGTGTTAGCACCCTAGGGTGCCCCTTTACACCCTCTGTTCTCATGGGGTGAGATGTTATTTCATTTGATTGATTTTTGTGTTTGGGTTTCTGACTTGAGTCTTCCTTTGAGAACCCAAAACATTATTTTCTGCCAGTTGGCTAGTTAAAATTGTTCAGTTTCCACACAGAACACCTAGTGAGTTTTGCACGAAGATCTGATGGTTGCAGTTCGAATAACAACAGGCAGAGACATCAACCGAGCTCGAGATGAACATTCTATGCCATGCATAGAAAAGTTAACCCATTGTTCTCTGGGCAGTTTAAAGTGCAGTAACTGCACTTGTCAGAATACAACAAGACTCCACTAGAAGAAACATAATTACTAAGGTGAGTAATTTTTCTTCTCCTCCCTTCCCCAGCGGACTTTGGGAAGCAGCATAATTAGGCCTTGAAAATACATTCTACGCCTCCTCGATATGTTCCTTTCAACAGTGATGCCACCAAACTCCGAGGAACGATCTGAACTTCCATTGTTACCTGAAGCTGGCCTAATTCTTTCTTCCTCCCAACAATGACCTCCTATTGATGGGTTACCCTCATATTTGCACTTGTTCGTCGGATTCCTTGGTTAGCTTTAATGGACAAATGCCCACTTAAAAATAAATTAGGAGTTCCACGAGTTACTGGGACTGGACTACAGAAACCCGGTGTAGCTCGACTTTCCTTCTAAGATAGCTCATACAGGAGGGGTATTGATGTGTAATACAAGGGCACTGGGACACCCATTGCAACAACCTAATGGGACAATCACCAACCTATTTTTTTAATTTTTTGCCTTGTTCTTTTTCCTTTTTCTATTTTTACTTAGTACTCTTCTCTTCTTTTTATTTTTGGGCCTTAACAGCCCAAGGAGGGCCCGAGGCAAGATATGCTTCGACCCTAA
Source organism: Neoceratodus forsteri (assembly GCA_016271365.2). NCBI lineage: Eukaryota > Metazoa > Chordata > Ceratodontiformes > Ceratodontidae > Neoceratodus > Neoceratodus forsteri. Next base: position 1,685,389,161 of record CM057450.1, on the reverse strand, counting down.
CCCTGCCACTGGGTTTAAGCCTGATTCCGCCAAAATGCACCCAGTGTCTAAAGGGAAACAAGAAAAGGTTTCCCCAACCTTGGAAGTTTCCATACTTTTTATTTTAAATCCACCTGTAATATGGGATGTAATATGGATATGGATAAATGTTTTTGGTCTGTATTTGAATGACACATTAAGAGCTATTATACTACAATTTTTTTTTTAGAGTTAGAGTTTTTTGATATTTAATCATGCCCTGTTGGCATATGAGTTATCGTTTAATGTACAATAATATGCAACACTGTTTACTAGTTTGACAGACAAAGGGCCTGTTACTTTTAATTTGTTTAAAAAGAAACTACCATGGGCCCTTCGATGTCATAAAAAAATTTCTTGGCGATTCCAACTCAGGATCTATAAATATAAGAACAGGCAAGACAGGAGATTCCTATTAGGATTGAGAGAAAAAGGGGAGATCCTCTTCAGAGAAAGATATTTTCCTTTTCTAAGTAATCATGGCTAACTCTGCTCTTATCATGTCCTTTAATGTAAATGGCATGCATAACCCAATAAAACATAGACTATTACTATGTTGTTTGAAACAAAGCAGGCCAGATGTGATTCTCCAACAAGAGACTCATCTCTTTCATTTGGAACACTCCAAACTGAAGACATGGGGGTTCGGAGAAGTGGTGGCCTCATCTCATGCTTCTGGACGGAGGCAGGGCACCGTGTTCCTAATTCCACATGGAACGTAGTTCCAAATGCAGAAACAGATTATAGATATAGATGGGAACTACATAATAGTCATGGGCCAACTCTGCTTGAGGCAGATCACACTAGCCTCGCTTTGCCTCCCCCCGGGGAGCAGGGCAACTGTAGCTCAAAGATTTCTGGATACCTTACTGCCCGCTATACAAGGCATGTGTGTTATTGGAGGGGACTTAAATGTCACCTTGAACATCAAGCTGGATTCATCTAACCCCTCTAAATATAGGATATCGGCTATCCAGAAATACCTAAAATAAACCCTCCCTGCATTGGGGCTCATAGATGCCTGGAATCACTTCTTTCCCTCAGTAAGGGCCTATACGCACTACTCCCCTAAAACTAATACCTTGGCATGATTGGATTACTTTTTAGTCTCGGTTGAACACCTCGAGTATATTAGGGATATATACGTAGAGTCATCCAGCCTATGAGATCACACTCCTGCGTTCCTAAAGATAGATGTGGAAAGGCCTAAAAAACAACATTTTTGGAGGTTCAGTATATCTCACCTACAGGATCCAGAGTCCATTCTCCGATACCACCTATCCAGGCAGATAATGCCTCTCCAAATACCTCAGCTACTAATCACCAGGACACCCTCAAAACGTGTGCTCAGAGGTGAAATTATTAAATACTCTACTTTGAAAAAATATACAGAGAAAAAATGGAAGGAGAATTACAGGAGGCTTTATCGGTGCTACAGGATAGGCTATATCAGGGTGACAATTCTGCTAAACCTGAGGTGTTGATTATTAAACAGAAACTCCAAAAAATAACCGACCACTTTGTTTAGAGCCCCTGGCTGCCAACCTGAGGGAAAACACAAATATTGAAGGGATCCCATTGGGAGGAAGAATATATAAAATCTCCCTATTCGCAGATGATGTCCTGTTGACCCTGCTTCCCCAGAGACATCTATCCCAGTGGTTTGGGAGCAACTTCAGATTTTTGGTAACCTTTCTGCTTATAAAATAAATTGTTCAAAACCGAGGTGCTTCATTTTTCTTTTCCCTCCAGGCAAATGAAATTAGAATTCCCTTCCGCTGGCACAGAATTGAGATGAGATATTTAGGGATTAAAATCCCTGCCAGATTGATGCACCTGAAAATAGTGAACTTGGAACCATTCACTCAGCAGATCACTTCCGATATGTCTAGATAGACACAATTGCCCCTAGGGCTAATCAATCGGGTAGAAGAGATTCAGCAAAATGTTTTTTCCCCATTTGTTATTTTTTTTTACAAACACTACCAAGCGTCCCCTCAGACTTTTATTTTTGATCATAGAATAAACTTATTTCTAGGTTTATTTGGGGAGGGAAGACCCCCAGAGTAAAATATACCTTATTACAATTGATGCTGGGAGGGTTAAACATACCCAACCTGAGAGAATATGCCAGAGCAACCCAAACACGTGACAGCCCTTTTGCTTTTGAACCCTCCTACACGGCCCATTGGAAAACAATAAAAATAACTCTAAATGGACTAGAATCTTTCCTACTTACTTATTGGGAGTCCCTCCAGGTGCTATCCCTTTATCTCGTTCATGAAATTCACTGCAGAATTTCTAAAAAACTGGCTTTACTTAATTCGGTTTAGGTTAACCATTCCTGAGAAACACTTTTTAACTGCCCTAGCCAATAACATAGATATTTGCCCACCCTCGCAGAAGCCATCCCCTTCAAAAATGGGAACATTATTCCATTAGATATGTGTTCCAACTGGTGGGTCCTTCAGGAATTAATTCTTTTCCATACTTACAATCCTTATATGGGTTGCCTCTGAGAGAGCTCCCAACTTATAAGGCACTTAATTCTGCTCTCCTTGAGATGGCTGACTCCCTAATTAAAATAGCAGAAGCCCCATATAAAATGGTGAAACTGATCATCCAGGCCATAAAAGGAGGATCCCAGGAGCATATTATCAGTAATATATAGCAGGCACTATGCCCAACAAAATCACCAGATTTCGACCTGGTGAGAGTCAGATAGGCTAGGGAACTTAATTTAGAATTAGATCCAGACAGATGGCTGCAATCCACTTATTTTTACTCCAGGAATTCGCTGATTATTGGAGGGAATTTGCTTGGAAGACTAGGGTAAGATTCTTTAGAACCCCAGATATTCAGGCAAGGATTGGGACACCAGATAGGAGCTTTTGCTGGAGGGGATGTGGGTGCTCCCTGCAGGCCAAGAACACATAATCTGGTCATGTCCACTCCTATTCGACTACTGGAAGGATATCCTAATGGAACTTGACAATATATTTAATATTTCTGAATTGCTTACCCCAGGGTTTATGTTGATGGCTAATGCCTGCATTGAGCAGCTAGATCAGCTGGTCCTAATATAAACTTGTCACACTCCTAATTTTAATAACTAAAAAAGTTATTACCAGATTCTGGCTCACTAAGGTAGCACCGGTCAAAACCTCCTGGAGAAACCTCACTTATGAAGTATATAATTTGAAATGTCTCTCATATAAGATGAACAATAGGATAAACACTTTCAACACTAGATGGGGAAAATGGGTTATGCATTTGAGTAGAGAATTATCCAGACTTTGTCCCACTTAAGAGAGATGATGAATCTTGCATGATTCTGGAGATACTGATGGGTGGGAATGTATATTCTCTGTGGGCTCTGGCTGCTCTCTGGAGGCATTCCAGAATGGGGAGGAGGCTTGTCTGAGGGCCCTGGGCAGGAACATATGGAACATTATACATCTAATCCTATAGTTTATTGGAATCTACCCTGGATTATTCACTATATAGAGAAAATAAGTATGAAGCTCTATCTGAGATATTTTAAATAGTCTTGTTTACATAAATTAATTGAATGTTTATGTTACAAGGAATCTCAACAACAAACATGTTGTATAATTTATGAATCTGTATGTAATGCTTCATCTCAAAATACAATAAAAAGTTATATTTAAAAAAAAGAAATCTCGGTTAATTATAGACAGTGACTAACCTTCCCTTCTTGGGTAAGATTATTGAGAAAATTGTGGTTCTGCAGTACGAGGACACTTCATTGCCTTTGACATTTATGAGCCCTCCAGTTGGGATTTAGGTACAGACACAGTAACAAAATTGCATTGGTCAAGGTACAAAATGACTCTCAGGGCTAGAGATAGAGGGGAGTGGCAGTACTCATCCTTCTCGATCTCTCATCAGCATTTGACACTGTGGACCATGCTGTGTTGTTGGATCGCTGAGGGGCTCTGTGGACTCACCGCACTGTAATCAGCTGGTTTGAGTCCTTTCTTACAGGCAAGATGCAGAAGGTGGTGATGGGAAGTTTTTCCTCATGCACAAAGCCCTTCGTTGTGGAGTTCCCAAGGGTCAGTCCTCTCACCCATGTTGTTCACAGTGTACATGCTGCCTCTGGGTGAGATCATTAGATGTTACAGTGTGGAGTTTCACTGTTATGCAAATTATACCCAACTGTATACGGTGGTAATCGTGCAAAAGCTGACCGTTAGCGTGGTATGATGTGTGATGGATTAGCACGGTAGTCAATGAACAATATGTATTGCGCTATGGCACATACTGCACTATACCACGCTTTGTATAACTGTATGTTATTTATTAACAGGACTTTGTTGAAAATGGGACTGATGTCCCAACAAATGTACTCCTGTATAAAAATAAAATTTTACAAACAAACAATAATCAACTTTTGCGCAGTTACCAATGTATGTCTTTTGCTCCTGGGACACGTGATGCAGTGGCAGTGCTAAATAAATGTCTGACTGAGGTACAGGACAGGATGTCCTCCAACTGGTGGAGGCTGAACCCAGATAAGACAGAGGTGCTGATGATCAAGCCTGGTTGCCAGAAGGAGGCAGATGCTACAAGAGCTGAAACAGGCTTGATCCTTGGTACAGCACCTTTTAACATCCATGAAGGTGAAGAATCTGGGCATGATTCTAGACAGCAGACTGACACTCAAGGCTCAGGTATCATCTGTTGTCCAGACTGGTTTTTACCATTTTAGGAACATCACCCAGATTAAAGCCTTAATCCCCACAGACAATTTGCCATCACTAGTGCATGCTTTCATGATGTCCAGACTCGACTACTGCAATGCTCTATATCTCTGGGTCAGTTGAGGGGTCCTGCACTACCTGCAGCTGGTGCAGAATGTGGCAGCCAGGTTGCTGACAGGCCTCCGAGGTCCTGTCATATGACCATAGTTCTGTGCAGCCTGCACTGGCTGCTGGTGAGGTGTATGAGCTCCTTCAAGGTGGGTTTACTCACCTGTAAGGCTCTATATGGTGTAGGTGCAGGCTATCTGCAGGACCTCCTGACTCCTGCCCGCTCTTGTACTCTCTGTGCTCTGCCAGGTAAGGCTTCCTAGTGGTTCCCAGGGTCCAGCTCAAAACTTCTAGTAATCATATCTTTGAGGTGGTGACACCAGTCCTGGGAACTCACCTCCAGGGTCCTTGAGGGAGGCCCCTTCAGGAAGTTTTCAGGTGGGGCCTAAAGGCACACCTTTTAGAGAAGCTTTTGGGATTTAGTGATCTTTTTCCTTTTAGTTAGTTGTTATATTTAGTGATGGTGTTTTATACTTTTTAAAGTTAATTATAATTCTATTTCATGTGCCTGTATTCTGTACAGTGCCCTGAGCCCCAGGGAAAGGCCGCTTAAGAAATAAACCTTACTTACTAACTGGTAGTTTACTTTATATCCTATATCTCTTTCTTATTCCTTTGGGCTAGAAAGTATCTAGTTCTCTCTTTTTTTCTCCACTTTGTTTCTCTGCTGGTGAACAGAACTAAGTTGCATGACTGAGGAAGCCAACAATGGTTATTGGCTACGCTCGCTCTCACGTTGATACGCAGTGATGCACAAGCAGCATCAGTAGTCCACATTGGTCCCTGCCTAGCAGAAAAACTACCATGGGGTCCTAGTGCCTCAGTTCTAGACTCATATGTATGTATCAATAGTGAAGATATTCTGGAAGATCAAAAGTTACAGTGAATATAGTTTTCATTTTCTGCTGAAGACAGCAGTCACCTCAGACAGTGCTCCCATGTAATCTGATGGCTAAGTCTAAAGATTTATCATCGTATAAAGTTTATTTGGTTTACGTGCATTTGCTCTCTCTTCCAATCTGTTTTTTAGTGCAAATTACTGATTTTACTTCGAAGAGAAGCTCTTGCAGCAGGTTCAACAATGAGGGCTGGTGTCACCTGGCGTGGTTCCGCAACTCTTTCTAACAGTACCAACATGGGGAACGACCCCTGCTGACGTTGGCTCCACCTCCGATGATGCCTTATGTAAGGGAGGAGTTCTCCAGGTGCTCCAGTTCTTTCCCACCGCATGGTCAGGGTTAGTTCAGCGTTTCCGCAAGTACCGACTAATTACTCTTCTGCACTGGTTAGATTTTCACTCAAAATTTGGATTTTCGATATCTATGTCATCACAGTTAAACAAGTGCTCTTGTGGGCGATAGATTCCTGCAAAAGATGGACATTCTGCCTGTCTCCACTGCCTGGGGCCCAACCATCGCACCGACGCCTGCCCCTATTGCCAGGCCTTTAATTAGTGGACGCTAATCTGGCACCAGAAGTCCCTTGTGGCCTTTCTCACAGAAACCAAACTTGCTGCCATGGAACGGGCCTCTTCATTGGGGGAATCCGAACCTCAGCCCACCCACAATCACCATAAAAAACATTGGGAGCAGGACAGAGGGAGACCCCATTCGAAGCATCTGTCCTCGGGATCGAAGTTCGGATTGTCAGGCCATGACTCCTGCCTTACAACGGTCAAGTCTTCGTCAGTGGGTTCTACTCTAACTTCTGTCCAGCCACTGAAGGTCGCTCAGTCTTCTGAGAAGCCCAAGGGTTCAGGTAAGGTCTCCTTCCGCTCGGCTTCCTCCTCAAAAGCCGACTGCCGGGAGTCTAGCAAGGCCTCAGGGTCTTCGGCTGGCAGGGCCTCTTCATTGCCGCCAAAACACAAGGCCTTGGATCAATGCCAGCCTCCGGCGGTTGACCAGCGTTCGGACAAGAAAATCTCTAGCCAAAAATCTGACCGTCATCTGTCCCAAGAAAAGGAACAACGTCCGTTGAGTCACAGGGACAAGCGGACGCTGGACCCTCGTCTGCCTGCAACCCCCTCGGTCCCGGTTCTGGCAAAGGTTATTCCGCCGCCGGTCATAATGAAACCAACACTGGTACACCTGACGTCAGTTTGGACACCCCTTCTCCGCGGTCACTGGTCCGCCTGACGCTGGACCTCGACGACGGTGGTGCTGATGCCACCCCGACATCCCCCCTTAGGCCGATGCCGGTCGACTAGGGTTCAGACCCGACGCCAGCCCCCCCTCCCCCGGATGATGGGGACGGCGCCGGTATGGGCCTGGGTGCTCCTCAGCCTACATCTGACTCACCCAAGTTGCATCTCTCTCTGGTTAAGGAGCTTTTTTCCCATTGGTTGGATACAATCAAAAAGGACCTGCCAGCTGGAGTGCCTCCACCCACTTCGGAGCCAGTTCTTGACCAAGTTAAACCGGTTGGTGGGGGTACAACATGCCTCCTCCTAAAAGCACAATAAAAATCCAAGAGGGACCAGTCAAGCAGTTCTTCCCATTCCCTTCTCCTCCACCAGACAAGAGACCAAAAGGGAAGAGGCGTACCACCTCCCCACGAGACACAGATACCTCCTCAGTCTACTCGGAGCCAGACCCAGGGGACACAGAGGTTTTTCCCAAATCCCCTCCAGATGACCCCAGTTTTATGGAGGTAATGAGGCACATCCAGGCCAACATGGGCTGGAACACTGAGGCCCTGGACCCTGAGAGATTGCGGCTGGCTAAGTACCTCCGCCAAAAAGACCCAAAGCCGGCGGTCATCCCTCCCATGGCCGACACCTTTGCTGATGTCACCCATGCAACCTGGAAGCATTCTCATTCCTCCCCTGCTGTGCCAAAGAAGGCTCACCTGCTCTACCGGGCGCCTGCGGACCATTCCTTTTTGTCCAAACCACCCGCTACGGACTCAGTGGTGATTTCAGCAGCTCATGATCGTTCATAGAGGCCCAAACATCTGAGCACCCAGCCGCCTGATAGAGAATCGAAGCAGCTGGATTCCATGGGCCGTAAAGTGTACTCTGCTGCCACCTGTAGCATAAGGAGTCTCAACTTCTTAACCCACGTGGTCCCATTCCAGAATGCCCCCTGGGAACAAAGATTGGACATAGTGCAGAGCCTTCCCAATTGTCCTCAGCGGACTGAGCTCACCAAGCTACTGCAGACCAGCTCAGATGTGGGTACCCACGTTCTGTGGTCGGCCTATGACTCTGCGGACACCTCCTCCAGGGCAGCCACCACTGGCATTTGCCTCCAACGCCATGCTTAGCTTCGGGGATCTGGGTTCAATCCAGATGTTCAAGTCAATCTTCTGGATACTCCCTTTAAAGGCTCCGTGCTCTTCAGCAAGGACACAGAGTGTATTATCACTATGCTGCAGGACTCCAGAAAGGCCATCCGTTCTGCAGTCCATGTACCGCTCAAGCAGGGCAAGCCAGTGTCTCATTTTCATGGCCATAGGGGAAAATAATCGCAGTAACCTCATTTTCAGCAGCATGCTCAACGAGGTGGCTTTGATCATAAGGGCGGAGCCAGAGGTCTTCGCATCAACCTCTAGACCTCCCAAAGCAGCTGCTGCCACCTCCTTCCTCACCCAATGCCTGACCACTCAGGCGACCTCCTCCTCTGGTAATTCCACCAAGGGAGCTGGTAGGAGGGGACGCTTGCTCTACGCCGACACGTGGGCTCAGGTGACCTCCGACAACTGGGTTCTAGAACTCATGGAGTTCAGGCACTCCATAGAGTTCACATCCGTTCCTCCGGAACACCACCCCCAATCCTGGTACCCAAAGAAACACAGAGCCCTGATCAGACAGGAGATATCCTTCCTTCTAGAAAAAAAGGCCATCGAGCCGATTCCACCGGCCGAATCAGGAAAGGTTTTATTTCCCCCACTTCTTTGTAGTTCTGAAGAAGTCAGGAGATCTCAGACCCATTCTGGACTGCAGTGATCTCAATCAGTGGGTCTCCTACAAGAGATTCAGGATGGTTTCTCTACCCACTCTTCCCCCTCTCATTTCAGCAGGAGACTGGCTAGCATTCCTGGACAGGCAGGACGCTTACTTGCATATCCCAATTATCAGAAGCCATCAGAGACTCCTCAGGTTCAGGTTCGAGAATGAGGACTATCAATTCTGAGTCCTCCCTTTCTGTCTTTCTTCAGCCCCAAGGGTCTTCACAAAGTGCTTGGCGGCTGTAGCCGCAGTGCTTCAAAGATGTGGCCACTTTGTGTTTCTGTACTTGGACGACTGGCTGTTCCTGGCCCATTCCAGGCCCAGCCTGTCAGAGACTCTCAAGGATTCCATCTCTCTGTTTCAGAGTCTCTGAATCACCATCAACAGGGACAAGTCCCATCTGTCACCATCTCAGATCCTGCAGTTTATAGGAGCTTCTCTTGATACCACTCTCGGGAAGGTTTTCCTTCCTTGCAACAGAGCGGGTCGCATTCGTACCATCACGTCCCATGTCTCTTCAGCCTCAGAGGTGCCGGCTCGCCTGCTCCTCAGATTGCTGGGACACATGGCAGCGGCCATAGTGTCAGTCTCTCTCTGGCCTGTCTCTGCATGCGGATCATTCAGTGGTCCCTGAGGGTTCAGTGGGAGCAGATGTCAGATGATCTGGATGCCTTGGTCGGAATATCAGAGCCAGTCTGACGATAGCTTCACTGGTGGATGTTGTCTGAACATCTCCTTAATTGCATTCCATTTCAATTGGGGTGCCTTCCCAGTCCCTAACAATGGATGCATCATCCCTGGGATGGGGTGCACATTTGGGGAACCATTGCACACAGGGTACTTGGTCTCCCCTAGAAGTGAATCTGCACATCAGTGTCGTGGAAATGAGAGCAGTGCTCTATGCCCTTCAGGCCTTGGTGTCGGTCATATCATCGGGCCATCTTTTGTGCAGACAGACAACACCTCGGTGATGTTTTACATCAACAAACAAAGTGCCACTCATTTCTACCCCCTTTGCAGGATTTTTCCTCTTATTCTGCCTTCCCTAGGGGCATGACAACCTTGATTAATACCCCTGCTGTGGAAATTGATACGTAAGTTGGAGAATCAGAGTTCTTAAGCGTGTTGGGATCGACCTCTGCAAAGAATCAATTTCCCCATCAATGACACTTTTAAGAAAATGAGCAAAAATATTTTACAGTTGCAACCAGAGATCTGGTCAGATATTCTCAATATTTCTAAAGACATTCTCTGTTGTACCCTTTAATAGTGCTACAGACAGGCAGGGAATTTCTCAGAGATATCACAGAAATTTCAGGAAATATCTGACCATGTCTTTGGCTGCAACTGGTTAGCCGTATCAGTTACAGTAATTCATAAAAAAAAAAAAAAAAAAAAAGGAAGTATGGATATGTAGTAACCAAGACTGGTTCTGAATATTTTATCAACACCCTAACCCTTAGGTGTAATACAGGCTGCTGCATGTAAAAGGCAAGAACAGCATTTTCCACAGCAACCCCTGACAAGGATTCCAGGAAAATTGATATACTAGGTAAAAATCCTACTCTTCTATCACCCTCATGGTGGCAGCAACATTTCTAAATTATACAGCACATTACTTGGAAGCACTTTGGAAAGCTGTACTACCCTTTTGTGACAGTCTGTCCTCTAAGGAAGTGTCAGTGTTAATGTAGCCTATAAAATCAGGCCTGCATATTGCCAAACACCAATTGCAAGTGGCTGTGAACATTAATGATACAGCAGCCAGTGACGTGATGAATGCAACATCTACCAGAAAGTATGCATGTCGAGAACCACAGACTTAATTTGTGGATGTGCAGAATAAAGCAACTGACTTTCCTCTGAAATTACATCTCTTTTCAGGACCAGACAGAGTTAAATCAATAAGGTTGATAAAAATTAAACCACTTAGAAACATAGAAATAGAAAAAATGGCAGGAGAAAGAGACCAAGGGTCCATCTAGTCTGCCCATGTGTTCCTGAGACCTACTTGGATCCCAGGACCTTAACCCCCTTTCTGCTTTACCTCCTACTGCTCCCATTGCTTTTGATCGTGCTTTAGCCCTGTCCCACCCCAGCTTGAATGATGTCATGGTCTTTGCTTCCACCACCTCAGCTGGCAATCTATTCCATGGTTCCACAACTCTTTCTGTAAAATAGTGATCTTACTTTGAGGGGGCTCCTAAAGCAGGCAACGCCGGTAAGACTAAGCTGCCAGGCACTAGGACCACATGGAAAACCTCTAGTTAGTAGTCTACAGTGGGGAACCTCCCCCGTCGGCACGCTGTCATCCGCTTGTGGTATAAAATGGGATGTCCCCCAGCTCAACCCCAGTTCTTTTCCCACCATCAACCTGTGCACTTTGGACCTTCACGGACCCCTGCTTCAGTCAACTGCCATTTTGCTCTTGCTTTAACTATGATTTTCTTTATTTTCACTTAACTACATCATTTTTCAGTGCTTCTTTATTTTTGTGCATTTCTTCTTCTCTAGCTTCGTCCTCCAACCGACTTATGAAGTGTGCTTGCAGCAAGCAGCTTCCCTCCAAGGACAGCCACTCTTCTTACCTGCTCTGCTTATGCCTTGGCCATGACACCGAGGTCTGCCAGCACTGCCAGGACTTCAACCAGGCCACAAGGAGATGCCGTTTGAAGACCCTCCAGGACTTCTTGCTGCAGCAGAAGTTAGCCGCGATGGAGAAAAAGCTCCAGGGCAGAAGTTCTTCTTCTTCTTCAACGGTCTCCAGGGCTTCGACTTCTTCCACAGCCCAGAAGGAGAAGAAGTCTACTGGGAAGCATACACACTGGGACAAGCACAGGGATTGTCCCAGGACAGCCTCCCGCTCTTGGTCCCTGCACAAGTTGGCAGCCGCCTCTGGGTCTTCCTCCCGTGGGAGGTAGGCCCCTCTTCCTTTGGCAGCACTCACTCCCTCGGAGCTGCCTGTATCTCAGCCAGCCGCCCTTATTTCAGACTCATGCAGTGGTTTTCGGGGCATTGGATTTCGTCCCCTGCCTCTTAGACCCTGATGCCTTGGCCACTACACCCAAAGGGCCCTCAGCCTGGTGGGTCGACTGGGGTCTCCTCTGTGGGCGGCGGGGTCTTTACCTGTCGCTCCCCCAGTCTGGCGTTGCTTATGTATGTCCCTGTCTCTGGGACCAGCACCTCTTTGCAACACCCGGAGAAAGCGCGCGCCTCTTCCACACAGGTGTTGCCTCTGCCTACATTGGGAGCTAGCGCCCCTGTACAGATGCCTGCTTCCCCTTAGGGGCCAGTGGCACCTGTCTTACGAGACCAGCATCAGCCTTCTCCCATCCAGCCGATGCCTGCCCATCTGGTGTCTAACCCGATGATGCCCCAGCTGTCATCACCTCAGCTGATGCCAATTGGTCCTTTGGGCAGTCCCCAGCTGACACCTGAGGGACTAGTGCCTGGATTTCCACTAATGCCAGGGGACCCAACATCTCCAGGGATGATGCCTGGTTACCTGGCACCTTATAGACCAGCGCCAGGGTACCCAACACCCCAGGGACCAATGTCAGATTACCAGATGCTGGGGTACCCAGCGCTGCCTCCTCAGTATCCATACCCGTCTTATAATCCTCCCCCTCTGGTAGACAATAATGCGCTTATCTCAGCCTGGTGGGCTTTCATGAAGGTCAAGTATACCCCCAGGAGGCCCCGCACTCTGCCTCCACAGGACTCTCCTTCTCAGAACTCTGGTTGAGCAGGTCCTAGCCAACCCCGGTCTCCAGGACCATCTCCGGGTTGACCAGACCGACGTAAGGAGGAGCATCACCCATCGACGCCAGTCCCAGATAGTGACCCGTCTGGCAGGTATTCCTCCTCTTCCTCTTGGAAGAATCTGATTTTTAGGGAGCCTCCAGGTGAACCTGAATCCCACAAGGAAACTCCTAGGTCTCCCAATGACAACCCTACGTATGTGGACATCATGAGGCATATTCAATCCTTGATGGGGTGAAAGACAGAAGAACTAGACCTCGAACATTGCCGTCCTGTGCACTATCTCTGCAGAAAGGAAGCTCTTCCATTAGTGGTGCCACCCCTCATAGAGTCACATGAGGACATCACAAGGCCACCTGAACCCATCGCCTCCTCCACCTGCCTTAGCTAAGAAGGCTGACTGCCTTTATCATGCCCCCATTGGCAAGCCCTATTTGGGGAGCAACCACAGTTAGACTCAGTGGTCATGAATGCATCTCATGACTACACGAAGAACCTAAGCACCTCAGCACCTACCCTCCTGATAAGGAGTCTTGCCAGGTTGATCAATTCGCAAGTGGGTCCACGCTCGCCACACTTGACACTTGACTCAAAATGACCTGGCCCATATGGTGCAGTATCAAAATGCCTTATGGGACAAGGCCTGGATCTTGTGCAGGCCCTTCCTGAGGATCCTAAAAGACCCAGCTGGTCCAGCTCCTGTTGGGCTCAGACACAGGCAACCATGTTTTAGAGCCACTATGACATAGTGGAAGCAGCTGGGTGAGCAGCAGCGACTGGAGTCTGCATCCGCTCACTCCTGGCTCCGGTACCAGGTTTTGCACCTGATATGCAGGTGAAAATTCTAGATGCCCCTTTTCATGGTTGTGTCCATTTTGGTAGAGATGCCCAGGACATTATTTGTCACCTACAGGAATCGGGCAAATATTTGAGATCGGTGCAATCCATGTACTGTTGTCAGTCCAGGTCAACCAATGTCATTCCTTTCATCGGACCCCTAGACAGCAGCAAAATGGTCAGCAGCCCAGAGGTGCCTTCAAGTGCAAGGCTTCCACCCAACTAGTTGACACTTCTGCCCCTAGGGCCCCAAGAGCATCTTCTGCGCTCTGACAACCCCCAGTGCCACAGTCTGACTTCATGCCCAACCCCCTCCTCCAGCAGTGGCCTTGGGGAGGTGGTGGGGGGTAATTTTTCCTATACATCAACGGGTGGCGCACTGCAACTTCAGACTAATGGGTACTTCAGATTGAGGAAAGGGGGCACACTCTGGAACTTCTAGAGGTCCCTCCAGATGGCCCTCCCTTGCACTCCCATTACCCTCAGGGCCATGTCACCCTCATTCTGGAGAAGATTCAGGTGCTACTGCACAAAAAGGCTATAGAGCCCATCCCACTGGCTCAAAGATAGAAGGGGTTCTACTCCCACTTCTTTCTAGTCCTCAAGAAGACAGTAGAACTGAGACTGATTCTGGATCTCAGCCACCTGAATCTGTACATAGAGTACAATTGTTTCAGGTTGGTCACCCTCCAAGGGTTGCTGCATCTCCTTCACCAGGGTGACTGGCTCTGTTCACTGGACATGCAGGATGCCTATCTCCATATCCTGGTTTTCCCACCCCACCAAAGGTTCCTCCGCTTTTGTTTCCAGATGGACCACTTTCAGTTTCGGGTCCTCCCCTTTGGCCTTTCTTCGGCACCCTGGGTCTTTACCAAGTGCCAGGCAGTGGTGACTGCAGCCCTCCGAGGCAGAAGCATTATGTCTTCCCTTACTTGGAGAACTGGCTGTTGACAGCCCTCCAGGGCTCAGTTGATTCGGACCCTAGATGCCACTCTTTGGTTGTTTTGAACTCTGGGGATTACCCTGAACCTCCCAAGTCTTGTCTCATGCTGAACTAGCATTTCTAGTACATAGGGGCAGTCCTGGAATCATCACTGGGCAAAGCCTTCCTGCCTCAGAACAGAGCACAATGTTTGATAGCGCAGGCCCGGCTGGTTTTCTCTTCTCGGCAGGTTCCAGCCAGGTCTTTCCTGCGGCTCCTTGGGCACATGGCGGCTATAGCTACAGTACCCCTGGCCCGCCTACACATGAGAATGCCCCAATGGACTCTTTGGGTCCAATAGGACCAGCATACCGACAACCTAGATCAGCAGGTCTTGGTCTCCAGTCCGGTGAGGCAGACACTGGTATGGTAGCAGAACCCTTCCAGTCTCCTCATGGGGGTTCCTTTCAGGGCAGAACTCCTGCAACAGATTCTTACAACAGATGCCTTGGGCCTGGGCTGGGGTGCCCACTTGGCCCATCATCAAACTCAGGGAACATGGTCGGAGTGTGAACAACATCTCCTCATCAATATTCTGGAGATGAGGGCAGTCCTTTATGCTATGCAGGCCTTCCAGACTCACCTTGTTCCAGGCCCTCTCTTGATACAGACGGACAACATGTCAGTAGTCTACTGTATCAACAAGTAAAGAGGGATTCATTCTTACCTGCTTTTCCAGGAGACCATGAGAGTCTGGTACTGGGCCATTTGGCACAATCTGTAGCTGGCTGCCGTACATGTTCCAGGTGTCCAGAACATCCTGACAACTGCCTAAGCAGGTCCAGAATGAAGGCCCACAAATGGGAACTTCAGTCTTTCATGGTCAAAGACCTCTTCGACAGATAGAGCCATACAGAGCTGGACCTTTTTGTGTCCCCACTCAGTGCAAAACTCCCCAATTTTTACTCATTTGATCCAGGGCCTGGTGTTTTCTGGTGTGACTCATTGTCCCTCTCTTGGACAGTGAGGTTTCTGTACACCTTCCTTCCCTCACTCCCTTCCCATTTCTGCAGAGGGTTTTCCTCAAGATACAGTCAGAGGGGGTGGAGATGTTCCTCATAGCTCACTACTGTAGCAACTGGCAGCGGAGCCTCCACTCCCCTTGCCCTTGTGCTCTGACTTGCTCTCCCAGGAGCAGGGCACTCTGGCCCATCCGGACCTCAGGTCACTGCATCTCCATGTGTGGCTCCTGCAGACTTAGCTATTGCCCACTTTGAAGTTTCCTCCCTGGTGGCAGATGTCTTAGTGGCTGCTAGGAAGCCTTCCACCAGAGCCACTTATGCCATGAATTGAAAGCTGCTTCTCCATTTGGGCCACCACTTGGCACTTGGATCCTTTCACCTGTCTGATGAGTCTCATCCTGGAGTATCTCCTATCCCTTTCAGACTCCACTCTGGGTTACTTCGCTTAAAGTGCATATTTCCACTATCTCTGTGTACAGTGCTTCTGTTAAGGGCAAAACTATTGCCCAACTGGATCTTCCCTGCACTTTCTTGTGGGTATGTTGCATTTGAAACCTCCCATTAGGGACCCTGTCCTGCCATAGGACCTTTTGTTTGTTCTGGAAAAGCTTTCATTGCCTCCCTTTGAGCCAGCCCGCAAGCTGAGAACCTCCGCTTCCTGTCTGGAAAACATTATTTTTAGTTGCTATTACTTTTTTGCTCGAAGGATTTCCAAGCTGAAGGCTCTGATGTGTAAAGAGTGTTATTTTGTTTTCACAAAGACAGGGTGTCTTTGTGAACCAACTTAAGTTTCTTCCTAAGGTGGTGTCTGAGTGTACATTAAATCAATCCATTCACCTGCCTGCTTATTTCCTGAGTACTTACTTCATACTTTTGATGTCCACTGCATGTTCGGGTACTATCTGGACTGCACCCACTCAATCAGAAAGACTGATCAGTTGTTTCATTTGCTCCCAGAAGAGAAAGGGCCCCTGTTTCCAAATAGTGTTTGTCTAAGTGGTTATCAAATTGCATTGTTTACTGCTTTCACAAGTAGGAAGCCTCTACTGGAACTGGTTAAAGGCCATTCTACCAGAGGCATGGCTGCCTCAGTTGCCTCTTTTAAGAATGTGTCCACTGCTGACATTTGTGCAGCTGCCACTTGGGAGTTCTGTCCATACGTTCATCAGGCATTACAGTTGGACATTGTCTCTAGGCGTAGGGCCGGCTTTGGCCTTGCAGTCCTTCAGGACATTCTTTCCTAAGTGTTCTATGCCTGTTCTTTCCTCCTCCCTACTAACCGGGTCAGTTCTGATACTGCTTGAGACTCAGTCCTGCCAGTGTTGCCTGCTCCAAGAGCCCCTCAAAGTAAGATAGTACAGTTATATAAGAACTTACGTAACGGTAGATCTTCGACAGGAGTTCTTGCAACAGGCAGTGCCTTCCCTCCCTCCTGCCCCCTGTTTCTCCTTCTTGGCTTCTCTGCTTTCCTTGGTTATAAGGAACCACCTCGGTTCTGTCTTTTCTGGGCATGACGGGGTCACCGATTGAGTGGAGTTATAAGGTAGTAAGAGTGCCTAACTTCTATTTACATTTTTCTTAAAAGTCTGTATAGCACTAAACTCTTGAGAAAGAGTGGGGTTCTCAAATATAGGGCATTTTTAGGACTTGGGTTGGTGGAGGTCGAGCTTCACCAGCCTGCAATTTTACACTTTTGAGACTTGTGGATCTCAGTAATCTGTGGAAAGGACTGGTATATTTCTGAAAGTGAACTGTTAAAGGACTGCTTACAACTCTAGTACCATTTTCTTTTGTTATATTTGTTTTATAGTTTATTTGGTATGTGGTTGGGTTTATAGTTATTGAAGTTGTTAAATTGTGGGGGTGGGGAAATCAGTGTGGATTGAGTGGAGTGTGCTAGTGGAGTGTGTGGATGAGTGTGTTTGGTGTATTTGTTATTGCTTGCTGTCTATTGTTTTGTTGACTATGTGCTGGCAGAGGTCACAGACGGTCAGGTACTACTCTCCCACCTGGCTCGGGGACCTTCGACATTTTAGCTGTCCCCCATTATCTGCTGAAGTGTATGGGTGTTGCCTTGCACGGAGGATAGCTAGGAGGATTAGGAGGAAGTGGTGGTGGGGAACTGGGCCTGGTGGGGTTGTGGACAGGGTAGGTTGATTGGGGTTGTGGGGACAAGAAGACGCCCTGGGGCAAAATGGGCCCTGGAAAGCGTTCTCTGCTTGATCCCATACCCGGGCTCCACTTTCCGTGGAAGTGCTACTGGTCTACCCTGTCTGCCTATTCTACTTGGACTGTGTTGTGTAATGCCAGGTCTATAAAAACAAGATGACAGTTATTGCCAGTCTTGTTGGTACAACTGACCTGGCCTGCATAACTTGAAACCTGACTGGATGAAAATGCTGGCCCAGTATTGGAATCGGCAGTTCTGGCTGGGTACTCTGTGATACGCCCGCTGAGAGAGGATCATAGGGGTGGGGTAGTAGCCATCTGTTTTAAATCAGAACTGGGCCATGTAGGCACCCCAGAGGAGTAACTAGATCTTTTTAGTTATATCATGGGTGGTGTAGGTTGCAGGATATTCCTCATCTACCGTCCACCCGGGGTGAGAAGAATTCCTGCAGGAAGTCACGGACTTCGTCATCAGCATGGTGTTGGGATCCCATAGATGGTTGATCCTGGGGGGATTTCAATGCCTGGGTCGACGATGAACTCTCACAATTTGGTCACAGCTTCATCCAACTTATGATCTTGTTGGGCCTTACACAGATAATTACCTCAGCGACCCATAATCGCAGTCACTCTTTGGACCTGGTATTCCTACTAGGGATGGAGATCTATGATCTGGTGGTGGAGCCATCGGATGGTCGGAACATCATACTATAAGGTTCAGTTTTGAGGCTCCCTCTAATAGACCTGCCCCTACGGAAATGGTCTGGTACCGCCTTTTAAGGGGTTTGACTCCGGATGGTCTTATGGCAGTGCTGGACCTATCAGGTATGTTGAATGTAAGCTGGGAACCAGGAGACCTGCTGCTTGATTATAATAGGACAGTGACAGTGGCCCTGGATTCCCTAGCTCCTGTCCGTGTTCGACTCCTCACTCTTCGTCCTAAGTCCCCTTGGTTTGTCGGGACTTTGAAGGAGTTGAGGCGGGGGGGGGGAGGTCGAAGGTTGGAGCAGCACTAACGAAAATCTGTCCTGGCTGATGACAAATTTAGATTGATGGTTCATTATAAAGACTATCAATTGGCAGTCTCCCGTAAGAAGGCAGAGTTCCTGTCCAGGGAAATTGCCGCTGCACAGAATCTACTGGCTCACCTTTTCCCAACTGTTGACAGATTGTGCAATCCAAACTGTCTTCAGACCCGGGGAGCATTTTCACAGAATGAGTGTGATGAGTTTGCTCAGTTCTTTGCAGATGAGGTTGTCACCATCGGATTGGAGGTCCATTCAGTGCCTTCTGGTGGGGGTTGTGGAAGTCAGCAGGAGGTTGCTGGCGCCCAGTTTGTCTGGTCTGACTTTGGCCATTTGGAGATCGTGAGGATCATCCAGGGTTTGTGACTACACTGTGGTTTGGACTCGAGCCCAACACATCTCCTAGTGGAATGTGTTGAGGTGATCGATCTGGTCCTGGCTGAGGTGGTCTGGTGTTCGTTGAAGACGGGTGTTTCCTGACCCCTCGAAGGAGGTGGTGGTGATACCTCTTCTAAAAAAGCCTCTCTCGACCCTGACTGCTTATTATCTACATACCTGTCTCTAACCTGTCCTTTGTGGGTAAGGTTATTGAGACGGTAAGACAAAAGCAAATTTTGTTTAAAAAGACCCATCCTGGAAGCTGTGGGCATCGTACTAAATCAAAACAATTGCAAAGAAAAAAATCTACATCATAATAAATACAACAAATTAAATCATGCAATTAGTATTAAATAAATAGATCATAAAATAACTAAAGATAACTAATAAATAAATAACTGAATAGCCTGGGATGGAATTTAGACACAGAAGTCAGGCCAAGACATGGTTATAAAACAAAGTCCGGAAAGGCCTGATTGTAGAAAAAGACCTTGAGGCAGGCTTTGAATACCTCTACCGATGGGGTCTCTCTTACAGCTGGAGGTAGACAATTCCACAGGATGGGGCCGACGACACTAAAAGCTTTGTTGCCGACAGTTTTTAACCTAATCCTAGGAATCGCAAGGCGGCCTCTAGAGGAGGAGGAGTGGAGGGAGCAGACCAAGACAGCCGGTGTAAAGAGGTCCTTCAGGTAACAAAGGCCCAGGTTATGTAAGACCTTAAAGATGAGCAAGTCCACCCTAAAGAGGACCCTGCACCTGACTGGCAGCCAGTGCAGTACATGCAGCACTGGGGTGATGTGGCAGTACTTAGACTGCCCTGCCAGCAACCTGGCAGCTACATTCTGCACCAGCTGCAGCTGGTGGAGGGTACCTCCAGAGACCCCGAGATAGAGCGCACAAAGGCATGCACCACGGTGGGGAGGTCCAGGGGTGGAACTAGGGGCTTTATTCTGGCAATATTCCTCAGATGGTAAAAGCTGGTGCAGACAATGGATGACACCTGAGATTCAAGTGTCAATCCGCTGTCAAGAATAACACCCAGATCACGCACCCTGGAGGAGGTCTTCAATGGTACAGATCCAAGAAAAATCTCTGTCTCTGCACCAGAGGCCATCCTATCATACCATCTGTTCAACTCCACCACTAGTACCTCTGTCTTATTGGAGTTCAGTCACACCCAGCTGGAGGCTATCCAGTCATTGATCTTGGCAAGGCAGGTACTTAGCACATCCACAGCATTGGGTGTCTCAGGGGCCAAAGAAAGATACAGCTGGATATCATCAGCATAGCAATGAAAAAACAAACTGTACTTCCTAATGAGCTCTCCCAGGGCAGCATATACACAGTGAACAACATCGGTGACGGAACCGAACCCTGGAGTACCCTGCATGACAAGAGGCTGGGGAGGAGGAGAACTTCCCCATCACTATCTTTTGCCTCCTGTTGGTGAGAAAAGACTCAAATCAGCAGATGACAGTGCTGGCAAGTCCGCAGAATTCCCTCAGGCAGTCAAGTAACACACGATGATCCACTGTGTCAAATGTTGAGGAGAGATCAAGGAGAATGAGAATTGGCCCCTCTCCTTGATCTCTCGCCCTAAGGAGGTAATTCTGCACCCAAACTAACGCTGTTTCTGTGCTATGCCTCGCATGAAAACCAGACTGGAGAGGCTTGTCTAGAGCATAGGTCACGAGGTACTCTTCTAGCTGAAGCGCCCAACCTTCTCTCTACAATCTTACCCAAGAATGGAAGATTGGAGATGGGACAATAATTTGCCTTGACGTCAGGGTCTAAAGATAGTTTCTTCAGACAGGGTCTCACCAATGCCTTCTTCAAGGCATCAGGGAAGACCCACTCTGACAAAGAGCACTGGACAATCAAGGCAAACACCGGGCCAACAGAGTCAACATATCCCATCAAGAAAGGTGGTTGTATTGCAGCTGGAGGATCATCTCACTATCCATGATGTCTGTGATCCTCTCCAGTCCAGATTTAGGAAGAGGCATAGTGCCGAGATGGCACTGGTTTGGGTACTTAATGATCTCTTAATAGCGAGGGATGGAAGGAGCCATTCTATCTTGGTTCTCCTTGATCTCTCTGCAGCGTTTGACACTGTGGACCATGGTGTGTTATTGGAGCGCCTGTGGATGCTCTGTGGACTGTTGAGGACAGTCTTCAGATGGTTTGATCTTTCCTCACGGGCAGGACTCAGAGAGTGGTATCAGGGTTTATTCGTCAGCCCCTCTCCTGTCTTGTGGGATTCCACAGGCCTCTGTATTATCACCCATGTTGTTCACAGTCTATATGCTGCCATTGGAAGGCATTATAAGGTGATATGGACTGAGTTTTCACTGCTATGTAGATGATACTCAGCTATACATGTCCTTTGTGCCCGAGCAGGATGGGGCTGTCTCAGTCTTTAATCGCTGTCTCTCTGAGATCAAGGACTGGATGAGTACCAATTGGCTGAGGTTTAACCTGGGCAAAACCGAGGTGGTGGCGGTGGACCCAGGTCGTCAGGGTGTGGGGTTGTCGGCTGGACAGCCATCTGGGCTGTGACTCGGGTGAACCAGCTGCCTACCTCAGATCGGGTGCAAAATCTGGGCATTGTTTTTGAGGCAGCTTGACACTCAAATCTCAGGTGTCTACTGTTATCAAGACCTCTTTTTACCATCTGAGGACCGTCACCCGAATCAAGCGCCTGGTCCTGCCCAATGACCTTCCAACTTTGGTCCATGCCTTTGTGACCTCCCGCCTTGACTGCTGCAATGCTCTGTACCTAGGGTTACCAGGGGTAGATATCCGCCGCCTGCAGCTGGTGCAGAATGCAGCAGCCAGGCTGTTGACTGGCTTACCAAGATCTTGCCATGTCACTCCTGTGCTCCGTGGTCTGCACTTGCTGCTTGTTCAGTGGCAGATCACCTTCAGGTTCGGGTTACTGACCTATAATGCCCTACATGATCAGGGACCGTGGTACTTGCAAGATCTTCTGTGCCCCTACCTCCCCCTCCGCTCATTCTGTTCCTCGAACGAGGGATTGCTAGAGGTTCTCAGGGTCTGACTTAAGACCTCGGGGGCCCGCTGTTTTGCTTTTGCGGCCCCTACCCCGTGGAACTCCCTCCCACATCGAGTTAGAGTGTCTTACCATCGAAAGCTTTAAATCCACTCTCAAAACCCACTTTTTTGGACTGGCATTTTCTGACCCTGACTGATGAATTGTTTGATCTTAATACAAATATTAATACCAAGATTAACTTAATACTGTGGAATTGTAAATTTGCAGACTGTTTATATATATATATATTTTTTTATGGATTTTGACTTCATACAAACACTTTGATCTTTATTGGAATTGCGCTTTTTAAAAATAAACAATGATTGATTGATTGAGTGATTGAAAACATTGACAGCTCCCTTGCCTAACATCGTTCTGGGGGTGTGGCTGCACAGAGAAAACAGAGGGCAGCCTGAAACAAAGCCCCGATAAAGCATAAAAAAATGACTAGGACAGATCTTCCTGGACATAAGTCTCCACCACTCATTCACACTATTGGGATCTGCACCGGAGGCACTAGGACCCATCGGGAGCAAACTTTTTGCTGAAGGGTCGGAGCCAGAGATGGAGCCGCGAGGAACGGCGCCGGGAGCCTCAGCTCACGCGGTAATGACTGTCTCGGCATCGACCCTCCAACTGCCTCAG
Organism: Neoceratodus forsteri; assembly: GCA_016271365.2. Taxonomy (NCBI): domain Eukaryota; kingdom Metazoa; phylum Chordata; order Ceratodontiformes; family Ceratodontidae; genus Neoceratodus; species Neoceratodus forsteri. The sequence continues at coordinate 1,685,366,542 of CM057450.1, read as the reverse complement.
TTCCTTTTTTCCCGCCGTCGAGTGCGCTTCAGTGACGACGTCGCTCGCTCACCTGCTGGGAGTCAAACTTCAAACTAGCAGCATAGTTTTCAGTTTTGTTATTTTTAAAGTATCGCTTAGTTTATTCTTATTTTAAAAATAAAGAAGTCTCAGCCTACTTTGACGGAGTCGACCATGAGCAGGTCAGGCAACGGTAGGGAGACTTCGTTTGAAAGCTGTTCAGTCAGTCGGGCTGGGTCCGGTCTGCTGCCTTCTCCAGAAGGGGGGGTCTGACAACGGTCAGTCCAATGCCTGGGGGGATGGGCGGTCCCCGCGGAAGCATAAAAATAAACGGTCGCATTCTCGGCACCGTTCAGCCTCGAGCTCTTCTTCGGCCCACAGGTCTAAAAAGAGAAGGCATCACTCGAGGTCGCCCTCTGATATGTCTGTGCGTAGATGTTCAGTTATCGGGGCTAGTTGCCGGTCTCCTCCATTGGAGTCGCCAACCTCTGCTTCTGGTAGCCATCGGCTTTGACATCGGAACCCTACCCCGCCCACAGGTAGGTCTTCAGATGAGCAGTTTCATCAGTGGGCCGCTCTTATGGAGCAATGGGCTCGGAGGTTGGTTCAGCTACGTGGCTTGGTCACTCGTGGGCCTTCGGGCTTATTGGGAGACCAGGTAGGGCAGTTGGACTTTCCTGGTCGCTACGGGCACCTCTTTTCAAGGTCGCCGACTCCGTGCTTAGGTGTCCCCCTCACATGGCTACGGGCGCGGGGCCTCACCGATGCCCTTATCTCCTGCTCTTCTTTCTTCAAAACCTGTTTTTGAGTCTGAGGATGTTTCGGTGCCCTTGGCGCTGATGAGTGCTCGGCACCCTCCTCGGCGCCAGTGGCTTCGGCGCAGTCCCTCGGCACCGTCGGCTTCTCGGCACCATCCTCGGTGCCGTGCGGCTCTCGGTGCCATCCTCGGCGCTGTGTGGCTTCGGGCACTGTTTGCGGTGCTGTGGTCCTCGGCACCGCTGTGCCGCTTGCCTCAGCTGCTCGGTGCCGTGCCTGCCTCGGCGCCCGGGGCTCTCAGGGCTCTCTGCTTCTCAGGACTCCTCCTTTCCTCGCTTCCTCTTCCTCTCTTCTGATTTTTGCACCTTTCCTGTCCATACAGTCCCTCCTGGACTCTCAGGAGATGACATTGAGCCTGATCCAGACCTTCGTTGGGTGATGAAGAGGACGAAGCAGGATCTATTACTGCTACAGAGCCTGTGGTCGAGGACCTGTCCTTTAAGTCTCTGCTGAAAAATCTGAGTTCTACTCTTTCTCTCCAGACTACAGACATTGATCCTGGGAAATTGTTAAGACTCCAATACCTTCATGCCCCGGAGATCCCTACGGATTTGACTCCTCCGGTTCAGCCTTCCTTTGAGACGCTGTCTCAAATGATATGGAATAATCCTGCTTTCACCCCTTCGGTGGCTAAATCCATAGATAGGAAATATTCAGCCCCTAAGGATCGTCCCATTTTGGCATCTCAAGCCTTTGCGGATCCTATTATAGTCCTGGCAGAGAATGATAAGGTTGTTCTTCCTCAAACTACTACAGCTCGACCTATTAACAAAGAATCTCATAAGATAGACACCTTAGGTAAGAGAGTCTTTGCTGCTTCTACCCTAAGTATGCGTATTGCCAGTTACCAGGGCTATTTCTCCCAGTATGAATATATCCTGTGGCATTCTATCAAGCAAATGGTTGAAGCTCTACCGGAGTCAGATACAAAGCCAGAGCTTCTTCAGACCATTACCAGAGGTATCGAATCTAACAACCAGAAGGTTAAAGCAGCCATGGATGATTTTGACACTGCTTCCCGTTCAGCGGCTGCTGGTATTTGCTCCCGCCGTCATTCCTGGCTGCGCACTTCGGGCTTCACGAATAATGCGCAGCAGCAGGTAATGGCATTGCCCTTTGATGGTTCATATCTTTTTGGTCCTCAGGTAGAGCAAGCTCTAGAAGCTACACAAAAGACTAGGTCGGCCATTAAGTTGGCTCGACTCCCTCCTGCCCCCTCTCGAGGGAATGTCAATAAACGTCAGTTTCATAACCGTCAGTCCTTTCGAGGCAGAGGAGGTTTTCATAAACACCAACCTGCCAAGCCTCAAAAGAAGACACAACAGAAAGCGCAAGGGCCCAAAGCGCCCAGCGCTACCTTATGAATTGCTGGCCCAAGTCCCATCTCAGCTGCCCGAGATGGACTTTTCCTCTCCGATGGGAGGTCATCTGAAGCACTTCTACAACCAGTGGAAGTCCATAACCTCAGACAAATGGGTCCTTCGGATAATTCACGAGGGGTATTCACTCAGTCTTCTGGAGACCCCTCTGGATCATCCTCCCAAACGGCAGCCCAGGCTGTCAACCCTTCAGTCAGACCTTCTCGCCGACGAGATTCAGGGCCTTCTGAACAACAGGGCAGTAGAAGTGGTGCCGCTGCATCAACGGAACACGGGTTCTACTCCCATTACTTTCTGGTTCCAAAGAAGTCCGGAGGAATGCGCCCCATTCTAGATCTCAGAAAGCTAAACAAATTTCTCCCCAAGGAGAAATTCAAAATGATTTCTCTGGGAACCCTGTTACCTTTGCTTCATCAACATGACTGGCTAGCCTCCCTGGACATGCAGGATGCTTACCAGCACATTCCTATTCATCCGAGGCATCACAAATTCGTGAGGTTTGTGGCTCTGGGACAACATTATTAGTTCAGAGTCCTGCCCGTTGTGCTATCCTCAGTGCCACGGGTTTTTACAAAGTGTTCTGCAGTTCTCGCAGTGCACCTCAGAAAGGTCGGGATACAGGTGTTCCCTTATCTGGATGATTGGCTTCTAGCAAGCCCTTCCAGGCAAGGGAGTCTGGATGCTGTAGAGACGGCCTCTCGCTTCCTTACGTCCATGGGAGTCCTGCTGAACCCAAGTAATCGCAACTGCAGCCCTCCCAGAGGCTCCTCTTTATAGGGACTCTTCTGGACACCTCCTGTGAAGGCTTTTCTTCCAGAAGACAGAAGGAACGATATCCTTCAAGTGGCCCGTCACATCGGGGAGAACAGCTCAGTTACAGCTCTCTCGATGCAACGGATGCTAGGTCTCATGGCATCCTCAGTGTTCACTGTACCCCTAGCACGTCTGCACATGAGAACCACTCAGTGGATGCTCAGTACTCAGTGGTCCCCAACCTCACACCCGCAGTCCTATCTCATCAAGGTGACGGAACCTTTAAAGAGGTCACCACCTGGTGGTCTCAAGAGAGCAATTCCTGGACGGATATCCTTTGCTCCTCTGGACCATCAAATCTCCATTACCACGGATGCATCCCTAATGGGGTGGGAGCTCACTGTCAGGCTTTCCACACTCAAGGTGTGTGGACTCAAGTCGTGTCCCAGCTTCACATAAACGTCCTAGAAATGCGAACTGTCCTTTATGCGGTCCGAGCGTTGAAGGACATTCTCTGTCACAAGAACATTCTCCTTCAAACGGACAACAAAGCAGTGATGTATTACATCAACAAGCAGGGTGGTGCTCATTCTTACCCCTTATGCAGGGAAGCAATGAGGGTATGGGAATGGTGCTTGGAGCACAAGGCTCTAATTCAAGCGGTCTACCTACCGGGAATACAAAACAAGCTGGCAGACCGTCTCAGCAGAACAGAGACAGATCCTCACGAGTGGTCTCGACTCAACCGTAGTTCAGTCACTATTCAAGAGTGGGGAACTCAGACCTGGACCTTTTGCATCCCCACTCAACGCAAAACTGCTCTCTTCTGCTCCAGAATCCAGGGCCTGGCATTTTCTGTCAGGATGCGTCAGGCTGCAGTGGACAAACGCTTTTACGCCTTTCCACCTCTTCCTCTAATTCAGAGGGTGCTCCTCAAGTTCGAATCCCAGGGGACAAGATGATTCTTATTGCTTCTTCTGGCCTTGACAGCTGTGGTTTCCACTACTCAACAATATGTTGGCAGTTCCTCCCAAACGTCTTCCCTACAGATGAACCTTTTGACTCAGGGGCTGGTGGTCCATCCCAACCTGAGATCACTTCACCTTCACGCTTGGCTCTTGAAGAAGTAGAAGTAAACCGTTCAATGTCTCTCATAGGGTTTCAGATATTCTTCTGGCTGCACGGAAGCCAGCCACTGGAAAACGTATACAGCTAAGTGGAATGCGTCTCTGGTGTGCAAAGTCCTCTTTGAATCCCTATTCCTGTCCACCAGATAAGGTTCTGGAGTACCTCTTGGATCTCTCAAATTCAGGTCTGCAGTACTCTACAGTCAAAGTTCACCTTAGTGCCATTTCAGCGTATCATAAGCCGGTTTTTTCCTTAACTGGTAGCTCAATTACCTGTGGTTAAGAGATTTCTTAAAGGAATTCTGCATACCAGACCTCCTACAAGACGTCCAGTTGCAGCCTGGGACATTAATCTTGTGCTAGACATGCTCACTCGGAAACCTTTCGAACCTCTGGCCACCTGTGAGCTAAAATTTCTCACCTGGAAGACTGCCTTCCTAGTGGCCATTACCTCAGCTCGCAGGGTCTGTGAGATGCATGCCCTGGTCACAGATCCTCCATACACTGTGTTCCATAAGGACAAAGTAGTCCTTCGGACCCATCCGAAATTTCTTCCTAAGGTTGTGTCAGAGTTTCATCTAAACCAACCTCTAGTCCTTCCCTCTTACTTTGCGGACTTCCAAAATGAAGGAGAACGATTCTTCATTCTTTGATGTTAAGAGAGCTTTGCTTTCTCTAGATAGAACCAAGGATTTTCGCAAGCCCAGCAACTGTTTGTCTCCTTACATAGAAACATAGAAACATAGAATTTGACTGCAGATAAGGACCGCTGGCCCACCCAGTCTGCCCATTTCCTACTACTACTGATAAGCTGCAGATCCTAGTTAACCAGCAGCCTACTTCTTCCTACCCCACCCCTAGAATCGCTTTTATGACTGTCCCATGCATGCTTGAATTCCACCACTGATTTTGACTCCACAACCTTCTCCGAAGGCCGCTCCATGCATCCACAACCTCTCTGTGAAAAAATACTTCCTTAAATTACCTCTGAGTCGCCCCCCATCTTCAAATTGTGCCCTCTTGTTCAAACAACATGAAGTCTTGCTATATGACTATATGCTAGATGACTGTGAAGCCTAACTGTTCTGAGTATTATTTTGGGTACATCAGTCTCGTGAGAGGAGTCTGATGTACATTGAGGACATATGGTGTGGTGAGAGCACAAAGGTGTGACTTCAAAATCAAAAGGACTTTGAACATTGTTAGTTAACTTTCCGTCGTCAGTCTGCACTATTTCTGTACTAAATAAATGTATGGTTATATAAATTTTAGAGATATAGGGTAATTTTTTAGTAGTTTTAGGTGGTGTGCTCCTTTCCCTGCAGTGGTGAGAGTACTGTGGGGGTAGAATTAGAATTATAATAGATGTTGATAATTTTAACAGCACTAGAATTGCTAGATTTTGTGTTTTATTGTGATTATTGTTTTATTTAGTGTAGTGTAAAAATGTGCTGGAGTAATTATAAGGCGGTTGGAATTATTCCCCCTATGCTTAGGGACCTTCGTCTCTTCTCCTGTCCCCCGTTGTCAGCTGAAGTTTACAGGAAATGTAGGGCTTTGGGGATTGCGAGAAGGAGACGGAGGGCCCATGCTGGAGGGGGGAATGGAAAGGAGTGGGCGGATTGGGATTGTAGGGTCAAGGAGACGCCCTGGGGTGAAATGGGCATGGGAGAGGGACCTCCTGTCTTGTGCCCATACCCAAGGGTTCTGGCTTGACCAGCAGGTAGCGGTCATTATCGGAGGTTTGTCCCACTCGAGCGTGTTATGCAATGCCAGGTCTATTAAAAACAAGACGGCTGTTATAGCTGATCTTGTTGAGTCATCTGATCTGGCATGCATCACCTAGACCTGGCTGGATGAAAATGCTGGGCCTGTATTAGCCGCAGAGCACTCGGCTGGGTACTGGAAGATACACCGCCTCGAGGCAGGATCGAGGGGCGGGTGTTGCCATGTGTTATAAGTCAGAACTGATCTGGTGGAGGTGCCAGCGGAGTCACCAGATCCTTTGAGTACATTGTATGCAGGGTGGGCAGGATACTGTGACACCGGTCCACCAGGTGACGAGAATGTTTTTCTGCAGGAAGTCGCAGACTTCATTGTCGACCTAACATTGGGGTCCCCCAGATGGTTGGTTCTGGGGGACTTCAATGCTTGGGTCGACGATGAATTCTCTCGGTTTGGTCAAGACTTCCTCCAGTTGATGATATCACTGGGCTTCACACAGGTGGTTTCCTCCTCGACCCATGTGGGTGGACACTCATTGGATCTGGTGTTCCTTCTGGGGATGGGGATATCCGACTTGGTGGTGGAACCGGTTGGATGGTCAGACCATCACTCCATTAGGTTCAGTTTTGAGGCCACCCCTGTTAGGTCTGCCCCCACGGAGATGGTTCGATACCGCCCTTTGAGGGGTGTATCCCCAGAAGACCTGATGGCGTGTGTTGGACCTATCAAGCCTACCGATAGATTGCATGGATCCAGGTGATCTGGTACATGCCTATAATGAGGCGGTAACAGGGGCCCTGGATTCTATTGCACCAGTTCGTGTTCGTCCTCTCACTTCTCGCCTCCAGGTCTCCTTGGTTTGATGAGACCATGAGGGAATTGAGGAGAGTTGGGCTAAGCCTGGAGAGGCGCTACGAAAGTCCGGTTGTGATGATGACAGGCTTAGTTTGATGGACGATTATTGGTCTATCAATCCGCAATCTCTCGTAAGAAGGCAGAATTCCTGTCCAGAGAGATAGCGGCTGCACAGAATAGACCGCTCGCCTCTTTTCGGACTGTGGACAGACTGTGCAATCCAGTCTGTCTTCAACCCAGAAGAGCCTTTGTCTCAAGAATGGTGTGAGGAGCTTGCTCTCTTCTTTGCAGATAAGGTTGCCAAAATCAGATCGACATTCGCTGTTCCCTCCTAATGGAGCGCCGTGGTCATCAGGAGATGTCAAACACCAGTTGGAATGGTCTGACTTCAGCCTTCCCATAATCGAGGATGTTGTGATGATCATTCGAGCACTGCGACCCGACCTGCTGTGATTTGGACCCTGGTCCCACGCCTCTTAGTGGGTTACGTGGATAAGATTGGCCTAGTCCTAGCTTTGATCGTATGGAAGTCTTTGGAGAGGATTTTTCCAGATCCTTAAAGAGGCTATAATTAAGCCTCTATTAAAGAAACCTTCCTTAGACCCATACTGTCTGCAAATTACAGGCCAGTCTCTAACTTACCCTTTGTGGGTAAAGTTATTGAGAAAGTGGTCAGATGCAGTTGGAGCATCATCTGACCAACAACAATATCTATCTATTCTTCCAGTCTGGATTTAGGAAAGGCATAGTACCGAGACAGCGCTATGGAGTACTAAATGACCTCTATTGGATGAGTGATATGTGATTAAGCGTTTCATTAGTATTAATTGTTTAGTATTCTTCAGATGGTTTCAATCTTACCTTGAGGGTAGGACTCAGAGAGTGGTGTCGGAATTTTTTCCTCACGTCATTCTCCTGCCCTGTGGGTACCGCGAGGGCTCCATTTTAGCACCCATGTTGTTTTCGTGTATATGCTACCATTAGGGCGATTATTAGATGGTACGGTTTGGGTTTTCACTGCTATGCAGATGATACCCAGCTGTATATGTCTTTTGTGCCCGGTTAGGATGCTGCCTTGTCGGTATTTAATAACTGCCTTGAAGAAATCCAAGACTGGATGAATGGGAGTTGGCTGAGGTTAAACCCGGAGAAAACTGAGGTGTTGGTTGTGGATAAAGGTCGCTGTGAGGTGGGTCTGCCAGAGGGATCACCCTCAGGCCTATGGCTTGGAGGTGTCCAGCTGACGATCTCAGACCAGGTGCGAAATCTTGGCGTAGTAATTGATGACCGTTTGACACTTAAATCCCAGGTGTCAGCGGTCATAAAAACTTCCTTTTTTCATCTGAGGAATATTGCCAGGGTGAAGCACTTGGTTCCTCCAGAGGACCTTCCAACATTGATCCACGCCTTTGTTACCTCCCGGCTTGACTATTGTAACTCCCTATACCTAGGGCTATCGGGGTTGAACTGCCTGCAGCTGGTGCAGAATGCGGCAGCCAGGCTGTTGACTGGAGTTTCTAGATCCAGTCACATAATGCCTGTGCTCCATGGACTGCACTGGCTGCCAGTGTTTTGGCGACTACCTTCAAGGTCGGGTTTGCTGACCCATAAAGCCCTACATGATCTGGGACCTACCTACCTGAAAGAGCTACTTTGCCTTATAGTCCCTCTCGCCCCTCCGATCCACTGACGAGGGATTGCTAGAGATTCCCAGGGTACGCTTGAAAACATCTGGTGCTAGATCGTTTAGTTTTATGGCACCTACCCTGTGGAATTCTCTACCTCGTCAGGTGCGAGATTGCCCGACCGTCCTTATTTTTAAGGGAGCGCTGAAAACCCACCTTTTTAATATAGCTTTTAAGGATTTTTATTAGTTTGAATTATTATATTTATTGTTATATGTATTTGTACAGGCGCTTTGATTTTAAGAAAAGCGCCTTTTAAAAATAAAGTTGAATTGAATTGAATTGAATTGAATTGAATATTATGACAAGTTGCAGTTTGTCCCACCACTAGAACTGCTCCGGAGGTGAAATAGTTAAATCCATTCCATGAATGGAACTTTGAGCACGAACTCTAAGATAGAAGCTCTGTCTGTGTAGTTTCAAACCTGAACTGTCAGATTCTTTACTCCGCCTCACTGAACAGTCGCTCTGGAGATTTCTCCTACTGCTCGGTTCATTTCTCGGTTTAAACAGTGTTTTCTGGGTTCGATTCAACCGAGAATAGTTTTATTTTAACCGCAAAACCGTTCGGTTCAAGCTCTGTCTGTGGTATCGTAAGTAATTTAAAATTGTATTTTCTGTGTGGAACTTGTAAGTTTATCGGTTCGGTTTTGAACCGATCAGCTGGGTTAAAAGCTTAAAAATTTTAAAGCTTATCATTTTAGAGTGCGGTTCCCGGTTCTTATCGGTTCTAAAAAAAATGGATTTATTACGGTATTTTCCAATACCCGTGACACGGTTAGGAACTGATAAGGGTGTCTTGCCTGGCACTGCCGTTCAAAGGGCAAGTTTTTCTGGTTAGGCTGGCATTATGTCTGAGAAACCCAAAAGAAAAACCGGGCCCACTGGGTTTCAACACTGTGATGTCTGTGGGGAAGTCTTTGCCAAGGCTGACCCACACACCACATGTGTTTATTGTCTGGGGTTTGACCACCTCCAGTCAGACTGCCAGATTTGTAAGAATTTCCCTGCAGCCACCCTGGAAAAGAGATTGGGCAGGCTCAGGGAACGAGAGGCCAAAAAGTCCGCTGACCCGGATGGCCAGCCCGGTTCGGTGCCAACCGAACCGGAGGGAGTGCCCTCTGACCAGGGCGAGACTTCCTCGGGCAAAAGAAAAGCTGGTTCGGAGGAACCAGTTCCAGTAAAGAGAACAAGGAAGTCAGCAGGTTTGGAGTCCAAATCTCTTCTCCAACTGCTGCAGAGATAGCAAGAGCTATTCAGATTGTCCAGTCACTGTTCGGTCCCGTCCGAACCGCCACTATCTGGTAAAAGGTCGGTTCGTCGGTCCATCGGTTCAAGAATATGATGTTGAGGAGTTTTATGAACCAGAGGAGGGGAGGATGATTATGAACAGTATGAATGTGGCTGGGAGGGTCTGTGTGCCCATTGAACCGACATTTCCCCAGACAGACCTTTAGAATCTCCCCTATGCTTTCTGAGTCCCTCTCATTTTATGTTTTACAAAAAGTTGCTGAAACCTCCAGCTTCCTGTGAAGAAGCTGTGGATGAGCAAGAGGAGCCTGATTTTGTAGAAATGATGGATATTCCAGAGTCTAGGAGATTGTCTATTCCTTTGCATAAGTCTTTTAGGAAACAAACAATAAAATCTTAAAACTCCTAATTCTGTGCCTCCTGTAGATAAAAGATGGACAGAAGGTACACATTGTCAGGTCCTGATACAGAATTCCTTTCTCAGCAATGCAGTCATGTTGGGGTAGTTCAGGCTGCAGCTTGTGATAAAGCTAATATTCCCCTGGCTTCACATCCTCCTGACAAGGATTCCAGGAAGATTGATGCCATGGCAAAAAAACAGTACATGGCAGCGTCCTTGGGACTCAGGCAAGCAAATTATATGGCTTATGTAGCAAGGTATCAGAAATCTAGATGGGATACTGTTATGAATTAGCCAAACAAGCCCATGGCCAGCTTGCTAGCGAGCTGGAACAGGTGGCTGCCGATAGCATTGAGGCTTCTAAGGTGCAGTTTCATGCTGCTGTGGATGTTAATGATGTCTCCTCTAGAGTCATGGCCACATCTATAGCTTTTCAGTAGGGTTGGCCTGCCTCAGGTGTACTAGCCTCTCACAGGATACCCAGACTAAGGCTATGGATTTTTCCTGTGGTGGGAAATTCTCTGTTTGGGAGCAGACAGAGAATTATATGAAATTATATGAAAAGATGGATGAATATAGGACTACTTACAAAAGTGCCCAAGCTAAGGAGCGGCAAGCCACTCCCCAGAGGCACACCCCCAGGGGTAGGGGTAGGCCTTTCCACAGGCCTTTCTACCAAACTCAGGCCTCCTCTGCTTATGCTCAGAGGGGGTTCTTCAGAAGCAGAGGCAGACGGGGTGTGGGCAGGCCTGCTCCCACCCCTCAGCCTAAAGCACCTGCCAAGCAGGCACCCTGATGGGGTGCCCAGGGCCGATTCTCCTTTACCAGTAGGGGGCAGGTTGGCTTACTTCAGTCAGAACTGGGTGTCTTTAACCTCAGACAAGTGGGTTCTGGAAGTAGTAAGCCAGGGTCTGGTTCTCAGCTTCAAAAAGTTCCCCAAGATGAGAGCCAGGCTTTTTCTACCTGCAAGTTCTTTAGAGACCCTTGCTCTAGAAGCAGAGGTCTCAACCCTGTTGGCTCTCAGAGCAGTAGAAAGGGTTCCTCCCCTACACCAGGGCAGGGTCTGTATTCCAGATACTTCCTTACCCCAAAAGACAGGAGAATGGCGGCCCATCTTAGACCTCAGATATCTGAACAAGCATCTTTTGAAACCAAAGTTCAGAATGGTAACTCTGGCAATGATTTTACCTTCTCTAAGGCCAGGGGACTGGCTAGCTTCCCTGGACCTCAAGGATGCCTATTTTCACGTCCTAATCAGAAGCTCCCACGAAGTACCTCAGATTCGAACTGCCCTCAGGTCATTACCAGTTCAGAGCAATGCCCTTGGCTGGACCTCTGCCCCAAGGGTATTCACAAAATGTCTGGCAGTAGCAGTGGCTCACTTAAGGAGGCAAAGGATTGCTGTTTTCCCTATCTAGATGACTGGCTCATTGTAGGCCAGTCCCAGAACAGGTAAAATCTCACCTGCAAGTCACCCAGCAGCTTCTCACCTCCTGGGCTTCCTGCTAAATCTACCAAAGTCGGTTCTGGAACCAGTCCAGGTACTCACCTTTATAGGTGCAGAATTGGACACAAACCGGCCAGAGCTTTCTTCCTTAGAAAGGGTAAGGAACTTGGTGGCTCTGGCCTCCTCCTTCACTCTAGCGGGTCTCTCACCAGCAAGACACTTTTGCAGCTCCTGGGGCACATGGCTGCATCCACAGCTGTAGTGCAGGGAGCAAGATTTCAGAAGAGAGACATTCAGTTTCACTTGAGAACCTATTGGTCTCAGAGAAGAGACCCCCTTTCCAAGTTGGTCCCAGTGACTCGAACCTTGATCCAGGCCCTCCAGTGGTGGCAGGATCAGAGCAATTTAAGATTGGGGGTCCCCTTCATTCCCCCTGCTCACATGTTGACTCTCACTACAGATGCTTCCCTCCTGGGGTGGGGACCCACATGGGCGACCTCTCCACTCAGGGAGTGTGGTCTCCCCAGGAATCTCTGTTCCACATCAATTTGCTGGAACTCAGATCTGTCTTTTTAGCACTTCAAGTGTTTTCTGCATCTGTTCAGAACAAAGTGGTACAAGTCAGAACAGACAACACCACAACAATGTGGTACATCAACAAGCAGGGGGGCACTCGGTCTTCGGCCTTGTGCACTGAGGCAATGCAGTTGTAGTCTCTGGCCTATTCCCTGAACACTTCCCTCATAGCAGTTCACCTTCCAGGAAAGGACAATGTTCTAGCAGATGCTCTCAGCAGGATTTCTCAGGGCCATCACAAATGGTCCCTGGATCCTCAAGTACTGGGAATAGTCTTTGCCAGATGGGGCACCCCTCAGATAGATCTTTTTGCAGCCCCAGACAATCACCAACTTCCACTGTTCTGCTGCAGGTCTCCAGTGTTGGGCTCAGTCCCCTGAAGCCCTCCTTCTGGATTGGGAAGGGAAGTTTATGCTTTTCCCCCCTTTCCTCTCCTATTCAAAGTGTTAGTCAAAATCAGATCCCAGCCTTGCAGGGTGATTCTGATTGCCCCGGATTGGGCCAGGCAGCCCTGGTACCCACTCCTTCTGTCCCTGACAGTCAATCTTCCCCTGTGTCTCCCCAGGAATCACAACCTATTATCCTGTGCCCAGGGGAGAGTTTGGTATCCGAACCTCAAATCCCTCAACCTCAAGGCCTGGCTCTTGAGGAGTTAGAAATTCTTTGACTTACACCTCTCTCAGGGTGTTCTTGGAATTCTAAAAGCTTCAGGAAGCCTTCCACTAGGACTACTTATAATTCTAAATGGAAAAGGTTTTCCATTTGGTGTTCTGGAAGCATATTTCCCCAGAATCTGCTGATTTGCCCATTGTGTTAGATTACATGGTCCATCTTAATTCCTTGGGCCTCAGACCAGCTACCCTGAGAGTTCATTTGGCAGCTGTCTCTGCTTTTGTTTCAGCAGGAAAGTCATCTCTCTTTCCATTCACCCTGTGTTTTCCAAGTTTTTAAGGATTACTCCATACTAATCCACCTTTTCGGGATCCAGCCCCTGCCTGGGACCTTAATGTTTGCATTGCCCAGTTAATGCAACCCCCTTTTGAACCTCTGTTTTCTGCAGAGCTGAAGTATCTAACTTGGAAAACTGTTTTCCTAGTGGCTATCACTTCTGCTAGATGCATAAGTGAGTTGCAAGCCTTGTCAGTAGAAACTGACTTTATTTCTTTCCACAGGGATAAGGTAGTCCTCAGGACTAACAGGAAGTTTTTGCCTAAGGTGGTTTCAGATTTCCATCTTAACCAATCTATCTCCCTTCCAGTATTCTTCACTGAACACTCCTCTTCTGGTGAGAGGAGATTGCACAGTTTGGATGTTAAGAGGGCCCTTAGTTACTATTTAGAACGTACCAAGGGTCACAGGTTCGAATCCCTCCAACTTTTCCTCACTTATGGTGAGGTTGGGAAAGGGAAACCTGCCACTAAGAGATCAATTGCCAGGTGGATTGTCTCTTGTATCCAATTTTGTTATCAGAAACTGGGCAGAGATCCTCCATCTGGCTTGAGGGCTCATCCTACCAGAGGTACAGCCGCGTCTCTAGCTGCTGCCAGAGACATCCCTATGTTGGAGATATGCCAGGCTGCTACTTGGAAAACGGTACACACTTTCACCAAGCATTACTCCCTGGATGGCCAGGCTAGGAGAGATGCTCGGTTTGGCACAGCTGTGCTTCAGAGCCTATTCCCTAAGTAGGTTCTGTCCCTCCTCCATGGAGGTACTGCTGTGTAGTCTGAAACTTGTCATAATATAGCAAGACTTCATGTTGTTTGAAGAAAAAATTACTCACCTTAGTAATGTTGTTTCTTCTAATGGAGTCTTGCTATATTATGACCTCCCCCCCAGCCTGCCCCTCTCAGAACTTCTGCTTGGGTATGGTGTGGGCAACCTAGTGTGGGCACTATTTTATGCCCTTTTTTAGGCGTTTCACCCCTTTTTGGGGTTTGGGGTGTGGTGTTTATTATTCTCTTGTGTTATTTCTCATATTGTTAAATTATATTATTAATTCTGGTCCCCTGACTTGAGTCTTTGGTGTTGGGACCAGCAATGGGTGTTACTATTTAGGTAGCCAGTTGGCTAGTGTAGGTTACAGCTTCCACACAGACCTTAGTGAGTTTTTGCTCGTAAAGATCTGACAGTTCAGGTTTGAAACTATACAGACAGAGCTTCTATCTTAGAGCTCGTGCTCAAAGTTCCATTCATGGAATGGATTTAACTGTTTCACCTCCGAGCAGTTCTAGTGGTGGGACAAACTGCAACTTGTCATAATATAGCAAGACTCCATTAGAAGAAACAACATTACTAAGGTGAGTAATTTTTTCTTCTTGCACACCTCTTTTTTTGAAAGATGCTACCCTCTTGGACTTTGTTGATTCCCTTGAGGTACTTGAACGTTTCTATCATGTCCCCTCTCCTCCTTTCCTCGAGGGCTATACATATTAAGCTCCTTCGCTCTCTTCATTGTCTTCCGTGCAGACCCTGCACCATTTTAGTTGCCCTCCTCTGGACAGCTTCCATCCTGTCTATGTCTTTGCGGAGATTGGGTCTCCAGAACTGCACACAGTACTCCAGATGGGGTCTCACCAGCTGTCTGTACAGAGGGATAATAACTTCCTGTTTTATACTGGTGATGTCTCTCCCTATGCATCCCAGTATCCTTCAGTGAGACCCGGCTGGGTCAACCTGTCGCTATCAGATGTATCTCTGCATGGTTAGTGGCATGCCTTCGCCACTGCTATTCCATGGCGCAGGTTAAGTTGGAGGGTAGGGTTTACGCTCACTCTACTGGAAGCGATCGCTGGCATCCTAGTAGAAATTATAATGTGCCCATTGCAGACATTTGCAACGCGGCCACCTGAGCTCAGTGCAAACTGTTAAAACATTATGCACTGGATGTCCATGCCAGACATATTCTTCCTTTGGCAGAGCCATCCTTATTGGACTTCTGTCCTAGAAAGCGTGAGCTCTTGGTCTCTCCTGCGCCCTCTCGGAGATTATTAGCTCGGTACTCTCTCAATAGTGTGAATGAGTGGTGGAGACTTATGTCCAGGAAGATATGAAAATTACGCACCACTGTAATTCTTGATCTTCTTGGACGAGTCTCCACCACTCATTCACACGCCCACCCTCCGTCTCCCCTGAGCTCACCTTCTGTTGCTGGTCTTCACTCCTCAAATCTTTAGGCTGTGAAGACTTCTTTGACCCCTTCTTATCACGGGTCACCGGACTTTCTTATGTCCGGTTTTTAGACAAACTACCTTCTAGGTTGAATTCGCTGCACCTCCTTGAAAGGTACTGAGGCGGTTGGAGGGTGGAAACACGAAGATAGTCATTACTGTCGCGAGCTGAGGCTCAGCGGTGCCATTCCTGCGGCTCCATCTCTGGCGCCACCCTCCAGCAAAAAGTTTGCTCCTCGATGGGTCCTAGTGCTCTGGGCAGATCCCAGTAGTGAATGAGTGGTGGAGACTCGTCCAAGAAGATCAAGAATTACAGTAGGTACGTAATTTTCATTTTTTTTTTACAAAACAAATTGTAGCTTCAACATCTACAGCATGGCTGGCAGTGGCATACTATGTGAAAAAGGCATTGGGGAAACATGCATTGATCACTTTAAGGTACTTTCTTACAAAGAAGAAATTAGAAGAGTGGTGACCAGTACTCAACCTAAGGTGTCTGAACAGTCACATTAAATGGAAAACTTCAAAATGATCCCTTTGGAAACAGTAGTTCTATCCTTGCAGCAAGGGAACTGGCTCTGTTTACCGGACCTGAAGGTTCTTACAGGTTCCTATTTTCACATTCCAGTAAGAGCAAGCCACATAAAATACCTATGCTTCAGGTAGGTACTAGTTAGTACTAACACAGGTTATTGCCCTTTGGCCTGACCTCAGCCCCAAGAAATCTCACAAAGTGCACGGCTGTAGTAGCATCAGCAGTACTTTAAAGGTGTAGAGTGAGTGTCTTTCCATAGTTAGAGGACTGTTAGTATGTGGGAATACCAGGAAGAAACCCTGGCATCATTGAGACAGAACATACTCATGATGGGAAAACTGAGGTGCATTCTAAATTTAGAAAAATCAAATCTGGAACCCATACAGAACCCGCACTTCATTTGAGCAGAACTGATCACTTTCCAAGCAAAGGCCTTTCTCCCACAGGAAAGAGCATAAACATTGATTTATTATGCAGTCTCTTTCCACTTGGAGACAAGGAGAATTGCACATGATTTTCTCAGAATGCTAGGCCTCATGTCAGCCACGGTCTCTCTGGTCCCTTGGGCAAGGCAGCACATGAGGGCAGTTCACTGGTATCTACAATAATAGTGGTTTCAACTCAGACATCCTAAACTGCATTGATACCGCTGCAAAAGCAGCTCTTGGGCTAACAGTGGTGGCAGCAGGAGCAGCACCTAAGAAGCAGTTTCTTTCTACTAATATGGCACAGTGTACTTTTGACTACAGATGCCTCCCTCACTGGGAGGACACATTTTGCACAGTGCAGTAAAGGGAGTGCAGTACTGCAAAAGACAGATGACTATCAATCTGCTGGAGCTCAGAGCACTGTTTCTCTTCCTGAAGGTTACAAGGATATGTGTGTATCTCAGCAAAGGCAAAAAGTAGCTACTTGAGGAGAACTGGTGGAGATCTAGCAACTCCAATAAAACTGGAACAGAAATCGTAATTAAAGAGCAAATGCTAGTATCCTCCAATATTGTTATTCTAGTACAATGGAATACAGAACTTGTGTTTCTAGGAACGTGAATATGTTGTTCTGTCCACACTATTTGACATGGTCCTTTCCCTTTAAGAAGTGCCGGAAGTCTTCAAGCTGGCTCCTCCGCCCACCGGGTGGTATATCCTCGGCTCGCTCCATGATGCCAGATCTTCCTTTTCACTGGAAGAAGCAGGTTCCTCCTTCACGCCTCCCACATTGCAGGTCTCTTAGCTTTTGATCCATTTGAATTGCTTTCAAAAACACTGCCACCATTTCGGGTATTTGTCTTAGAGCTTCCCAACCATGATGGATGGCAAGTCCACACCTGGATTTCACCAGTGCCCGGGGCAGAAGATGTTATGCACGACCCCCACGCCACATGCGTTTACTGCCTGGGCCACAAACAGGATACACAGGCATGCAATATTTGTCTGTCTTTTCATATAACGGTCCTCTAGGACCACCTCGCCTTGCATTAAGTTGGGCCACCCAGAAAAACTACATCTGCTGGTCAAGTCTAAAGATGTTTGTTGGGTGGTCTCCATCACTGTAAAGTCTGCTGAGCAGCTGGAACAGCTTGCAGCATTCTAGGAGAAGGAGGAGGAGGAAGCTGCTCGGGCCACTGCTGAATCCTCGTCGGCTTCTGCCTTCTTGCTGCTTCAGTTGGGCTCCACTTATTCAGGCTCCTTCAAGGAGCTGTGCCAAACCCTGCTGACTAAGGGTCAGGTTCCTTCTGGATCTCACAGCTCTTGCTCTTAAAGGAGAAGAAGGAGGAGTCAAGAAACAGAAGATTCATCATCGACATTCCTGGGGCGCACTCGCATGCTAATGGCATGCAAATGGGGCTATAATCAGATGCAAATGGCTCCCGTGCCTTGCATGAATTATGCCCCATTTGCATGTCACCTTGAATATGGGGATTTTGCGCCTGGCAATGGTACGGCGCCACTGCAAGTTGAATGCTCCACTCTGACCACTTCTGCGGCGCAAGTTCCACTGCGCCATGCACAGTGGTCAAGAGGATATTCAAAGGAGTTGCTCAAGGCAGAACTCCTTTGAATATCGCTCTGGACACACCCCTGTGCAACTATTTTGTGCAGCGCAAGGGCTTGCGCCACAAAATAGCGCAGTTTGAATATCCAGCCCACTGTGTTTAATTTTTCAGTCAGTTGAACAATACTTGAAAGGTAAGGGTTATCCTGAGTCCATATCAACATCTAATACATTTACAGAAACTTGCAGGTGCTAATTGCATAGCAGAAACAACTAAAAACAACGGAAAGACTGTTGACCTAATGCTGCAGATTAGTGCACAGATATATAAGCCCCCCTCCAACCTGTGTCTAGGGGCCAGGTGTTAAAAGACGGCACCGGGGGGGGGGCAGGTACAAGCACTGTAGACCATCCAGAATCAAAAGATGAAGCTGGACATACCTGAAAGATGTAACACGGGTTCGCAGACTGCAGGCTTGATAGCTGACAGGCCAACTCCATGCTGTGGGGGGGGGGAGTGAGTAGTGAATCTGGAAGGCTCTGCTGGAGGCAATAGCCAGTTAGAAAGCAGCACAATTCATTTCAGCAGTGAAGGACCACACCAATTAAAAAAACTAAATTCATTTATTTTAAAACTGAAACAACAGCTCTCAGGAGCTGGGATGCGTACTGGGGACAGGCATACAAAACAGTGGTGAATAGCCACGGCACATAACTTAAGGCCGAGAAGGCCTGTGAGCTGGACTTCAAACAGAGACAGGAGGCTCAAACGAATGGGCAGCAGAAACCAAAAGTAGGCTGCAGGACCTTCCAAAGCAACCACTGCAGCCTACCCAAACTGACAGCAGCTCGACTACTAAACCCACTCAGAAACAGGTGTGGAGGGCACAAACAGCTGCAGCCACTACTTTTCACCTTACCTGAAATACAGGGCCTCAGAGCTTGTTCCCAGGCATCCCTGGACCTAGACAAACATGGGGAACTGGGGCACAACCAAGCTCTTTTTTTGTCTCTCCCACAGGCTATCTGAAAAAGGCAGAGTGCCACACCAGGTACAGGGATGGAGGGCTATCATCTCCTCCACACCGCACACCACAGGCTGCCACCACTGTGATGTCCTGCCTACCACTCTACATCCCTGGACCAGGCCCAGCCTGCCTCAGTGCCGTGAAGCACAAGGTGGGACCCCCCCTGCATTAATACCTATAACGGATGGGCCATGACTCCCAACACTGACCCAGTCACACCGTTGCAAGGCCCTACACAACCAACAACCCAAGTGGAACACTTATCCAAACCCCAGGTCAGGGTTCAAACCCCGGCCCACTGCAATGGTGACTATCTCCCAGATGGCCTCCGCCTGCCACGCCAAAACACTGCCTAATATACCCAAAAGGCCCAGACAAAAACTCCACCCAAGGGCAGAGATCCAGCCCCCCTGGGCCATAAAAGGGAAAACAGGAGGAGAGGGTAACTGTAGTAAGCCCTCCCCAGTGGGGGGCTTACACTCTCTCCCTCCTTTAAACCATTCGCCTCCAGAGGAATGGGTCACCTGGCCACCCCACAGGGGAGGGCCAGCGGGATATGTGCACTCTCCCGCCAGCTCACACCTCTAGGAGTGAGATGCCAGGACTAAATAAAAATATGAGGGACCCTAAACAAAATCCCAATCCCAGGTTGCTGCTGCCCACTGAAGCCCAGCTCATAACTGCACTTACCCCAGCATGACTTCCCCAAACAATTAATAAAATACCATAAAACAGCATCACATGCCAGGACCAATACAACTGAACAATAGAATCTCTTTCTTTTGTTTTTCAGTTAATTCCTACACACACACATACCCCTTCACCAACATGCAGCCACATAAAGCAAGTACTACCAGCCACCCTGCATTCAGTCACACCCTCAGTCACTCTCTGATGTGCACCCCCTTCTGCAAACATAGGGACATTTAGATGCTATTAGAGTCCAGAAAAGCAAAGTCCCACTTTAAACTCGTGAGGCATTTAAGTCCCAAAAATGTTCATGACCAGAGACAGTCCAAAGCTCAGGCCAGTGGTGCAACAGGCACAGTCCCTCTTCTTTTTTTTTTTTTTTAGCAAGAACCAACAATATTAAAAGCAAAACAATTGTAGCCATTAAACAGAACAGACAGCTCACCCAATAACATCAGTCCCAAAGGATAAGAACAGCAGTTCTGGCATAGGAATCAAAGTCCGAGTTTACTCATTACAGGGCGGGTCCACCACCGTGGGGGTAGTAATATTGTGGGTCCAGTTTGGTGGTTTTTCCCCTGAAGGAGTCTGTGGCTACCACATAATACTTCATCTTCTTGCCAGAGACATCTTGGATCATGGCAAAATGTTTGAATAACGTGAGGCCTGCCCAACCAGCAGAGTGGCACAGCACATGAGCGCTAGAGATAACCTGCTCTAAAGGAGGTCTAAACTGGTTGGTTCACATCTGGAGTTTAATAATACCTCTGAAAACCCAGTCAGACCATTTTTCTTCAATAACATCCCAGAGGCATTTGGAAATATATGGGTATTCTGCCTGGGGGTACTCAATGTGGATGGGACGTTGTACCCACTCTTCTGCTGGTGACCACTTGGGTATACTTCAAATGCTGTTTCTTCTGGCCTGGCCCCCTTCGAGCCAGACCCCCAAGTGGTATCTCATGTTTAGGGGGGTCATCAAGGGAGTAATCCATCCATCTGATCCCTGAGGGATGCAGACACCTCCAGGAGGCATGGAATATTGTCAGGAAAATTCAGTGTAGGCCTCCTATAAGACTGCAGTATAGCATGGGTGATTTCCTGATCCTGGAAGACCAAAGATTTTGCAGCTTGCCCAGGCGGCAACATGGGAAGTTCCACATATGCAGGCTCACTGGGTTTGTTCTTCTCTTCTTGGATGACTGGGAACACCTTGCCCGAGGCATCGCCCCTCTTGCTAGAGACACTGCCACCCCTGGCAGGTGAGAAAGCATGCTCCAATCCCCTGGGCCCTGGGGGATCAGCAGATTTCACTGGCTTTTCCTGCCCTCTCCCTCTGCCATGGGGAGGCTCAGTGGGCGGTGGTGGGGAACGGCTGGGCAGACATATGTGCCCTTCCTCACAGTATAGGTCTTTTTCTTCGGTCTTCACAGGGGCCTTGGGAACAGTGGATTCCAAGGGAGTGGTCACAGATCTCATTTCCTCCAAAGTGTCCAGACTTCCCACCAACAATACAGACATCATCTCCAGGGAGAGAGCAGGTGGCTAAGTCCAATCAGAGGTGTAAGGTGGCAAGGTGTAGATGTTTGCCATCGGAGGCACCCCACGGGCACAAGACAAGCAAAGAGGAAGGTGCACCATCCCAATGCCTTGATAGCTGAAATGAACACACCGGTCTGATAGAGCTCCATGACCGACATTGGACCACAACCAGGACAACAAAGAAGCTGATACCACGGCATGTGGGTCACTCTCAGGAGTTTCTCAGCCATGCTTGCTCTACTAACACCACATAGCTGCTTGTCTCCTTCTATCAAATGGTGTGTTCTCTCTCTCCTCTACTCAGAATGCCGCGCTTATTCCCCAAACAGTCAGGGACCTTGCCAGACTTATTAGCATAAGATTTAATATGCAAAGGTTGTGTTCATGATGGCACCGAGCAGGCAAGGTACAAAACCTCCCAACATGGTGAAACCAACTGATGGTGCAGACAAAATTTTAACAGGGACCTCCAATTGCTGCCAAGCCCAGGGGAGTCCAGGTACAGTCCGGTTCCCTCAAAACCAAATCCCGGATGAGCCCCTACATTTGTAAGCCCCCCTCTAACCTGTTTCTAGGGACCAGGTGTTAAAAGAGGGTACAGAGGGGGGTACAAGCACTGTAGACCATCCAGAATCAAAAAATGAAGATGGACATACCTAAAAGATGTAACATGGGTTCACAGACTGCAGGCTTGATAGCAGACAGGCCGACTTCGGGCTGCGGGTGGGGGACTGAGTACTGTACCTGGAAGGCTCTACTGGGGGCAATAGCCAGTTAGAGAGCAGCACAGTTCATTTCAGTGGTGAGGAACCACACCAATTAAAAAAACTAAATTTATTTATTTTAAAATTGAAACAACAGCTCCCAGGAGCTGGGGATGTGTGCATACCAGGGGACAGGCACACAAAACAGTGGCAAATAACCATGGCACATAACTTAAGGCTGAAAAGGCCTGTGAGCTGGACCTCAAACAGAGCTGGAAGGCTCAAAAAAATGGGCAGCAGAAACCAAGAGTAGGTCGCGGGACCCTTCAAAAACAAACACTGCAGCCTTCCCAAACCTGTCAGCAGCTCAACTACTATACCGGCTCAGAAACAGCAGCAAAAGACACAAACAGCTGCAGTCACTTCTTTCCACCCTACCTGCAACACAGGGCCTCAGAGCAACTACTCAGCCAGCTCTGGACCTAGACAAACACCAAACATGGGATCCGATCCCGATCTAGGATTTGGGGGGATGGAGCAGTAAGACCGCTGCAGTGCGGCTCCACCCCCTGTCTCTTCATGTTTATTTGGCATTTCGTAGTTATTTTAGCCACTGATGCTACTTTTATTTGGTTTGCCACCACCAGAGTGACACCCACACAGCGAATCTCCCACAGCGAAACCCCCACCACGCCTAAATCAGCAGCGATGGGGGTTTTGTGTTGAGACACTTTAGGGCAATGGGGGTAAATATCTAACTGCATTGTCTGTGCGACCTAGAGTTATAGATCTATAGTGGGGGGTGCGGAGGGCACAGCTCCCCGCATGAGGGGGCGCAGATGTTGCCGGTCAGTTGGGAGTCACGTTCCTGGTGCTGTAGTAGACATCACAGTTGGGGTTGTCACACCGGTGTCATAGATCCCGTTTATTTTACTACTGTTTAGGTGCGCTAGAGGGGAAGAATTGCTGACACCAATATTTCAGGTCACAATGGTAAACTTCTTTTCACTTTGTTACTTCAGAGCTCCCACTGGGCCGAGAGACACTACAATCACAACCGCATCTTGGAACTGACATTTTGCAGTTTGGTTCCTGGTTTGGGGCAGCTTCTGTGTTGAAGTGATGTCTTTGGGCTATGTGTTGAACTGAGCACCTTGATGTTGGTGACCGATTGTGATAATTCCCGTGTCTAGCAGGACCCAGGAACCAGGAATTTGTTTCTGAGCAGATGATGGAATGACCAACAGGTGCACTGAAAGTGCTAAAACGTCTGTGATATATTTAAAAAAAAAGAATGAACTCAATGAGTATAGAGCCAAGGAAATTGAAGGAGGGATGCTTTTACATGGATTTAAAACAATTCCGGAGAGAGCACAGAGGAAGCAGAACAGCTCTGAATGTGCTGAGGGGCTCATTTTTACTATATAAAAGGTATGCTATTGTTGCCTGTGGGGGTCTTTGTGGAATGCAATACCTGTATTTACTATGCTCAGAAGAGGGATTATCTTTGTTTAATCCCCAGGTGACAATTGTGGAAAGAGATGAAAGCCCGGGATTTGGATATGGAAGACCAGGAACAAAACAGGTGCAGATCCTACTTGGCTTGAATGCACCAAGGACTCCAAGAAAACAATAAATTGAAGTACCCTGTGCTATAGACTTCTGGGGATGGAGAATGGGGTAATTTTAACATATTCATGGCTCTCACCATGTACACTGATGACACTGTTTTGTACAGTTCCGCCAAAAACCCTGCTGCCATGCGAACCAGCTTACAGCATGACTTCAACCAAGTTCAGCTCTGGATTGCTTCTCACCAGCTTTTTCTAAATGCCAAGAAGACAGTCTCAATGACCTTTGGCACCAGGCAGAGCCTCTCTAGGCTCCCAGCCCTACCCACCTTCCACACCCTTGATGGGACCATCTTGGAGGACACCTCCTCATTTCGCTATCTGGGAGTTTGGCTGGACCAGCACCTCAACTTCTCTGTGCATATCAATGCTATCCTAAAGAAACTGTGCCCCAAGCTTGGTGTTCTGTACTGGAATCGTAGTTGCAAGCCGCTGACTGCAAAGCGCGAAATTGTCCAAAAGATGATACTCCCCATCTTTGACCACTGCGACATAGTCTATGGTGCTGCTCCCAAATCTTCCCTGACCAAGTTGGACACTCTCTTTAACTCCTTCTGCCACTTTGCTATCGACTCCCCTTCCCTCCCCCCACCACTGTGAACTCTATCGCTCTCTAACTTTCCTTCCATTATCTCACAGACGCATCTCTCACTGTACCAAACTAACCTCCAAATTCTGGTTCCGGGGGCTCCCCACCTATCTCTCATCCTCTCTGTTCACTCCACCTCCACCCAACCACTCTCTCAGATCAAATGACGCCTGCACCTTGACAGTCCCTTGCCACTCCACCCTCATCGGTTAGACTGGTTTTGGCCATTGTTTCCCTAAAATCTGGAATTCCCTCCCCCCGAAATACGACACTCCTCCTCCAACTATTTCCTTACCTCTGCCCTACACAATTACCTTTCCCTCAGCTGTTCCTGCTTTAACCCACCTTAATACCTGTCCTCAGTTTCTGCCTTCCTACCATGACCCCCCCAGCAGGGTTCTCAACATCCTGAAGGGGGAAATTAGGAAATAGCTACCCCGTCTCCTCATATTCAGTTCTTGCCTCTCTTCTCCACCTGCCCTTTTGGGTCACTAGTGTGCACAACCTAACCCTATCCTTTTTACTCCATCTTGCGTACTGCCTCGAACCTGCTCCTGGTACACTCATGCAATATAAATGGTTATATAGGTTTTGTATGTTCAGATGTTCTTTTGTATGATTTTGGACATGTATTGTTATTTACCCAATGTTCCGCTACTGTTTATTGTACAATACCTTGTGTTCCAACTGTTGCACAATCTTACAATGTTGTATTGTGTATACTACCCACATACTATTGTAACTGATCATCCTTCACAACCCTATGTAACCCCTCCCCCCAGGTCGCACCGTGAGATGAGCAACTTGTTGTTCAGTGTGCCCTCCTGATGAAACATTTCAATAAATGCATTTCAGTCATTTCAATCTCAAAGCTGCACAATTTCTAGCTCTAATTATGGGCTGTGAATCAATTTCTTTCAGAGCTAAATGTTTGAAGTCATTGTATCATCTGGGTTCAATGAGCACTGAACTCTTTTAGTGCTTGCTGTGCTCACAGAGCTGAACACTGGAACTATATGGCTTTGGAAATTATTTCCACATTCAGACAAATGGGGATTCTATGAGCATCAGAAAACTTTGTATGCTAACTCGAATTGGAAATCTGAATGCTCTCTGATCGTTTTACGAAAATAATTAGAGTGTCAGTCCAAACTGAATTAAATGTGTAGACAGCTGGCGCACAATGAACTTAATAATCGGAACTTCACTCTAAAATGTCTGAATTACTGTTGGGCTTAAAAAACTTCTTGTTGTGGCATGGAAATCAAATGGAATCCTACTGTATATGAGACACTGCTTAGAGATAGGTGGTGACTGTTTACGTGGTGTGCTGCCCCAACAGGTGCTGTTTCTTTTCTAGAACTAAATCACAACAACTTATGAAATAAACTAAGAGCCTTGAAACTCCTGCCACCACTTTAAGATACAACTTTGGGCCCTGATTCTTTTCTATAATCCATATTTATGAAATTGACAGCCTGCCTCATTTTATAGTGTTGTCTCCTGTGCCTTTAATTTTATATCTTTGACTTTGCTTTCTAGAAGTATTTATTTTCTACACTATTGTTTTAAGATTAATGATATATTATTACTGAGATTTATTAATACCTGTGTTTTAATATCATACCTGATAATCTGTGATACAAATAGAACATTTATGGAGACATCTGGGAAATCTAAAAGGGGTTGTGCATGATGGCTGGGATGCCATGAAGCAGGTGAGCCCAGGGGGTAAACCCAGGAGCTCAACTGGCCCTTGAATTCCTACAAGAGCCATCTAAGGGCTTTTATTGGGGCATGAATAGGCAGCCACAGTTTGCCTCACTCAATAAGAGGGTTAATAGGTTTGAAAGCGGTGTGAAATGTCTGAACACATGAAAGTGAGCCAAGTCTAAGAGATTCATATTTGGCCTCAACTTGTAGCCAAACCAGATGACTACAGGGTCACAAAGTCATATGTACTATATAACGCTTCTTGTTAGGTCACCTAAATAGACAGGTATTGCTGGCAACATAAGATGACCTGACATGGGTCCAGTGACCGAGCCCACAGATAATTTTGTTTATGACATACTACCTTCACAAATTGACATTGTATCTTAAATAGGGCCCAGGCTTACTGGCTTGATTTCATTTCCAAGGAGGGTACTGGATGGCTTATTATTTGTGGCTGCTAGTGGTCAATATATTTGGTTGCTCTTTGGGAGAAACGCAGTGTGTTGTTTCTGACTTTGTAGCATTTTAGCTAACATGCATACTGTACCTCCTCCAAATGTTATGTTTCTCTTTTAGAGGACTAGTTATTTTAATAAGCATCTTTTTACCTTACCTCTTTAGGATATGTTAAATTACCACAGGAATATAGGAAAGCGTGAATCAAATTATCCATTATTCTGACAAACAGAACATGATTTCAACCTATGTAAACTGATTCATTGTACAAATTGCTCAAATTTATTTTATGTTTGTATGGAGTGTTTGTCTTTTAAATGTCTTGTAATGGCATCTGCTGAACAATAAAATCCTTTGATTGATTGATAGACAAACATGGGGAACTGGGGCACAACCAAGCTCTTTTTTGTCTCTCCTCACAGGCTGTCTGAAAAAGGCGGAGTGCCACACCAGGTATGGGGCTGGAGGATTGTCACCACCTCCACACCCCGCGCCACAAGCTACCACCATTGTGATGTCCCCACCACCTACCACCCTATATTCCTGGACCCGGCCCAGCCCACCTCAGTGCCATGGAGCACAAGGTGGGACCCCTGCATCAACTCCTATAACTAATGGGCCATGGCTCCCAAAATGGACCCAGTCCCACCACTGCAAGGCCCTACACCACTCACAATCCAAGCAGAGTACTTACAGTTGCCAACTCACCAAGGCCCGAATCCTGGGCTGGGGTTTGAACCCTGTCCCACTGCAAAGATGACTATCTCCTGGATGCCCCCTCATACCCAAAAGGCCCAGCCAAAAACTCCACCCAAGGGCAGACATCTGGCTTACCCAGATCATAAAAGGTAAAATGAGAGGAGAGGGTCACTATAGTAAGCCCTCCCTGCAGCGGGGGGGGGGGGGGTTACAAATAAAATGATACATGAACTGTAGAAAAGTAAGCAGCTTGGCTCAAAATCTGCGCTTTGTTACAGAACACACTATAGCTAGTAGCTAGTATGTATTTTGGCATTTGTGGTGCACAACTTGAGATGGGGCATCATAGATGGGGCTTCAATGAGAATGGTGGAGAATACTTAAACTACTATAAAGACCATAAAGAGTCATCAACATTAGAACAGAGCAAAACTCTGCTGACACTAGGAAAGTTATACCTGGAGCTTACTCAAACAAAGTGACTCTCATAGATGCCCAGTGGAGAACTACACATGGTATAAAGCACAGAAACCACCACCTGCATGTAGGATGCCAGACCCTTTTTCCTTGCCTTGAACAAAAGGAAGCAGGGCAAAAGGAAAAGGTGGGGGAGATATCAGACAGACTGGGTAAAGTGTGAAAGGCCATGTATGCAAACACAAAAAGTCTAGGAAACAAAATTCCAGACCTAGAAGCCATCTTGGTGGTACTGTAACAGCCCGGGATATTGTGGCCATTATCGAGTCATGGTGCACAGGAAACCATGAATGGGGCATGGCAATA
Source organism: Neoceratodus forsteri (assembly GCA_016271365.2). Classification (NCBI taxonomy): domain Eukaryota; kingdom Metazoa; phylum Chordata; order Ceratodontiformes; family Ceratodontidae; genus Neoceratodus; species Neoceratodus forsteri. The sequence continues at coordinate 1,685,338,990 of CM057450.1, read as the reverse complement.
CCAGGCTATACTCAGTTCAGAAAAGACAAGGTGGGGGGGTGCTGTATGTAAGGGAAGGTATCATGGTGATGGAGACACAGGTAATCCAAGGGGGAATGGAAGGGTTGGAAGTACTGTGGGTTACCCTGGAGACAGGAATTGGAACCATGATTTGCACTGGTGTGATCTACAGATCTCCAGCACCAGGGGGAAACTGGATAGGGGACTGGTGGAAGCCATAAGCACAATGGCAGAAAAAGGGGAGGTGCTGCTGGTATAGAACTTCAATCTGCCGGATATAGACTGGAACCTCCCAGGCACAGCTTTAGACAGAAACAGGGAGATCCTAGACTCCCTGCAGGCAGAATTTCTCAGGGAGCTAGTCAGGGAGCTCACTTATGATGGGCAATACAGGACCTGGTGCTCACAAACAGGAATAGTATTGCAGACGTCAAGTTGGGAGACCACTTGGGGATCAGCAGTCACCGTGCAGTGTGGTTCAACATAAGGACGGCAGTGGAAGCAAACCACACAATGATGAGGGTCATGGACTTCAGGAGGGCAGATTTTTTAAAAATTAGTTTATGCCTCAGAGATGACCTAGTGGGAGGGACGACCTGGGTGGTGTGGTGGAACTGTAGGCTAAGTTAAGGGAAGGTATACTGCAGACAATAAACCTCTGTGCAAAGAAGGTAAACAAAAGCAGGAGGAAAAAAGACCACTATGGTTCTCAAAGGATGTGGCTGAAAAGGTAAAGGTTAAAATGGTAGCATCCAGGAGGTATAAAGATATGCAGAAGAAGGAGGACGTGGAGGTGTATCAGGGAAGTAAAAGGAGTCAGGGAAAGCAGTCAGGAGCACAAAGGCATAAACCCAGGAAAGAATAGCCCAAGGGGTTACTAAACAGAACAATACATTTTTAAGGTACGTAAGTGAAAAGAGGAAGATGAGGGAAGGGATTGTGAAGTTAGGAGGGGCAGGAGGGGCCTGTGCAGGGGGGATCAGGAAAAAAGCAGCTATCCTGAACAAATAGTTTTGCTTAGTCTTCACAGAGGAAGGGGGAAAGGATGAGTCACATAAAAGCAGCTGGAGCACTGGGGACAGAGAGGTTCACACAAGTCCATTCACAGAGGAGAGGGTCCTGAAGGGACTCGAAACTCTGAAAGTAGACAAAGCTATAAGTCCAGACAAGGTACATCCAATGGTACTGACAGAACTCGGGGAGGTACTGGCTGTACCTCTAATAACTTTATGTAGCAACTCACTGGAAACAGGAAACATAGAAACATAGAATTTGACGTCAGATAAGGACTGCTTGGCCCACCTAGTCTGCCCATTTTCCTACCTAACAGATAAGCTGCAGATCCTAGTTAATCAACAGCTTACTTCCTCTTACCCACCCTTAGGACTGCCTTATGCCTGTCCCATGCATTCTTGAAGTCCCTCACTGTTCTTGACTCCATGACCTCCTCAGGGAGGCTGTTCCATGCATCCACAACCCTCTCAGTGAAAAATACTTCCTCACATTACCTCTGAGCCTCCCTCTATCTTCAAATTGTGCCCCTTGTTCTTGCACATCTCTTTTCTGAAGATGCTACCCTCTTGGACTTTGTTAATTCCTTGAGGTACTTGAAAGTTTCTATCATGTCCCTCTCTCCTTCTTTCCTCAAGAGTATACATATTGCTCCTTTAGTCTTTCTTCAGATGTCTTCTGGTGCAGACCCTGCACCATTTTGTTGCCCTCCTCTGGACAGCCTCCACTCTGTCTATGTCTTTGAGGAGATGGGGTCTCCAGCACTGCACACAGTACTCCAGATGGGGTCTCACCAACTGTCTGTACAGAGGGATAACAACTTCCTGTTTTCTACTATTGATGCCTCTTCCTATGCATCCCAGTATCCCTCCAGCCTTCCTTACTGCCTTCTCACATTGCTTGCCCACCTTTAGGTCATCTGATATAATTACCCCCAGGTCCCTTTCTATTTTTACTGTTGTCAGTATCTCACCCCCCATTGTGTACGCTTCCCCTGGGTTTTTGTTTCCCATGTGCATTATCTTGCACTTCTTTGCATTAAATCTGAGCTGCCATACATTTGACCATTCCTCCAACCTTGCCAAGTCCCTTCTCATCCTTTCCACTCCATCCTGTGTATCAACCCTGTTGCAGATCTTTGTGTCATCTGCAAAGAGACATACTTTTCCTTCCAGTTCCTCTGCAATGTCACTTATAAAGACATTAAAAAGGACCGGTCCCAGTACTGAACCCTGTGGTACCCCACTAGTAACCCTCCTTTCTTCACTGTGTACTCCATTTACTACTACCCTTTGTGTCCTGTTGTCTAGCCAATTTTTTATCCAGGCTACCACCTTGGGACCCATTCCAAGGCTGGCTATCTTGTGTATTAATCTTTTGTGGGGGACTGTATCAAATGCCTTGCTAAAATCTAGGTAGGCCATGTCCACAGCCCCTCCCTGATCTACTACTTTGGTCACCCAGTCAAAGAAATCTATTAGATTCATCTGACACGACCTTCCCATCGTGAATCCATGTTGCCTCAGGTCCCTGCCCCACTGGCCTCTAGGTACTCAACAATTCTTTTCTTCAGAAGTGATTCCATCATTTTCCCTACCACTGAGGTCAAACTAACTGGTCTGTAGTTTCCTGCCTCTGTCCTGCTCCCACTTTTGTGAAGAGGAATTACATCTGCCCTCCCACAGTCCTTGGGTACCACCCCACCTCCCATGATTTGTTAAAGAGAGTAGTCAGCGATGTCACTAGTTCTACCCTTAGTTCTTTAGAATTCTTGGGTGAATCCATCAGGCCCCATTGCTTTGTCCACCTTCAATTTTATTAGTTCTTTCAGAACCCTTTCTTCTGTAAATGGACTGGTATTGACCGCCGTCTTCAGAGTATTTCTCTTGTTTGGTTTAGGTAACTCTCCTTCCTCTTCCTTTGTGAATACTGAGCAGAAATATTCGTTCAGTAACCCTGCTTTTTCACTGTCACCCTCTATCCAGATTCCCTCCCCTTTATTAAGCTTCAGTATCCCTCCTTTGGTCTTTCTTCGCTCCCTAATGTACCTATAAAAGGTCTTATCCCCCTTCTTAACAGAATTGGCTATCCTTTCTTCGGTTTGGGCCTTTGCTATTCTGACTAGCTTCCCAGCCTCTTTCTGCTTTAACTGATAAAGTTCTTTGTCCTGCTCCTTCTGTGTTTCCTTATATTTCCTGAATGCTGCCCTTTTCTCTTTAACCTTCCCTGCCACCTCTTTTGTGAACCATAGCGGTTTTTTTCCTTCGTTGTGTTTTATTGATTTTTTACACAAGAGGCTTGTTGCCTCTGTGATGGCTGTTTTGATCACTCCCCATTGTTCCTCCACCCCTCCTTCTTGCCTGTTTGCTAGTGCTTTTCTGAGGCACTCTCTCATTTTCCCAAAGTCAGCCCTCCTAAAGTCCAGTACTCTTGCTTTTGTATGGCTTGATTGTATGGTTGTGTTTATCGTGAACCACACTGTTTGGTGGTCACTTGTTCCCAGATGGCTACCCACTTCTAAATCTGAGATTCTTTCTCCATCCCCATTTGAAAGTACCAGGTCTAAGATTGCTCCCTCCCGAGTCAGTTCCAATACTAGCTGTCTGAGACATGCCCCCTGTAGGGCATCAAGAATGACCCTGCTCTTGGATGTGCCTGCAGCAAAGGTGCTCCAGTTAACATCTGGCATATTCAGGTCCCCCATCAACAATATCTCCCCTTTTTCTGCCATTCTAAGAAAGCCTTCTATCATTTCCTTGTCCATTCCTCCCCTGAGATGGGGGTCTGTATACAACCCCCATGCGGATTGTGGTGCCATTTCTGTCTCCAGGGTGACCCAAAGTGCCTCATCTGCTCCTGTTTACTCTTTAGTTCTGTTGCTTTGATCCCTTCCTTTACATAGAGAGCTACTCCTCCTCCTCTTTTACCCTCCCTGTCCCTCCTGTAGATTGTGTATCCTGGTATGTTGACATCCCAGTCATGGTTCTCTGTGTACCATGTTTCTGTGACTGCCACAATATCCAGGCAACCCTCTTCCATCAAGGCCACTAGTTCAGGGAGCTTGTTACACAGACTATGGGCATTGGTACTCATCACCTCCACTTTTGATAGCCTTACCCCTTTTAGCCCCATTTCTGTCCTTACTGCCTTTGCCTTTTTACATTTAAATCTGTTCTGCTCCCTAATAACTTCTGTACCTTGGTGTTTACCTCACTAATCACATGTTTTGTGGGGAGGCTCGGATTTCCCAGCTCCTTTTCAGTGCCTCCCCCCTTGGCTAGTTTAAATGCTTGCCAATGAAGCATTTAAACCTCTCACCTAGGATCCTGGTTCCCCCCCTGGACAGATGCAGACCATCGCACCAGTATAGGTCTGCATTCCTCCAGGTGGCTCCCCAGTCCCAAGTGAAGCCAAAACCCTGAGCTCCACACCAGTTTTTCAACCACTCATTGAATTCCCTGGTGAGAAGAGCCCTAGCATCTCCCTTGCCATAGACAGGCAGCACCTCCGAGAAGGTTACCGTATGCGCTACTTGTCTAAGGCCCTTCCCAACTCTACAAACTCCTCTTGCACTGCTCTGATCCCATTCCTAGCCAGGTCATTTGTCCCTAGGTGGACAATGACATCCAGCTCCCTCCCTCGTGCAGCTCCTCCCACGATCCTGAGGATTCGCTTCCTGTCCCTCCAAGCCATGGCGCCAGGAAGGCACCTTACCTCCCTCCCCATCCTCCCCCATTCCTACCCCCCTAATGATTGAGTCCCCCACCAGGAGTTGTTTCCTTCCCCTGTGGGGTCCCATGCCACCCTCCTTTGGGTCTCCTTTGTGAAGGTTCCCAGCATCCTCCTTGGTCTCCACTGAAGGTGCCTCCATAGAGGAACCACTATCCACCAGAAGAGTGAATGAATTGTGAAGAGGCACAGCTGGAGGGATGCAACTCTGTTTCACCACCCTCTCCCTCCTTGAGCCCACCCTGGTCCAGCCACTCCTCTTTCTTGGCAACCTCTGAGGTAGTGGCATTGGCCCTGGTGGTCCCTGAGTGGGGGAGGAGGTTTTGCGAATCCTAATCAGGTCAGCCTGGAGACGGGCAACCTCCTCTCTCAGACCAGAGAGGTGCCTGCAAATAGGGCAGCATCGCAGCCTCCAGAATGTCTCCCGGAACACTGCCGCCCCACAGCCATTGCACTGCACCACTCCTATCATGTCTTATTTTGTGTCCCCTCTACTGTTTCTCTGGATGCTTACTCTCTCCTCTCCTTACAACTCTCACCCTTCTTGTTCTGGGACAGCAACTTCCTATCTTCTTCAGTAGTCTCCTTCCTCCTTGCTCAATATCAAACTACCAGCAGCTAGGGGGGGAGAGTGAGCTACTTTTTCTACTTCAGGGTTGACAAAACCAATGTTTCTCTATGATCCTTTTCTTCCTACTGCCAAACAGGAAGTTCCTGTTGACAGTTAAATCCAGTGGCTATAAAAGTAGAACTGGCTTTGGGTGAGTGGGTGGGTGGGATGGAGGGCAATTGGTAAGAAAAAAGGCTAGCAACAGAAAGTTGTAATTTGACTCACCTGCTTTTCTAGTGTCTAAACCACACCCCCAAGGTAAGCTCTCTTTCCTCCTACTGGATTAGCAAAGTCACCTGATACAGTACCTTTCCCTGCACAGAACACACACTGCCTTTCTTTCTTTTCTTTTCTTTTCTTTCTTTTTTTTAACCTTAAATAAGAACCCTTCTACTTCTAATAAAGTTATCTGTCTACTTAATCTTAACTGACACTGACTCCTACTGAGATATAAGTTTTAAATTAAGAAGAAAATGTAGCTTCTTTTAGTTAGCTGCTTTCTGCTCTACAAGCAAGGCTAGCAACAGGAGTGGTTCTGGAAGACTTTTGAGGGCAGATGTAGTCCCACTTCATATAGGCAGTAGCAGGGAGCAGGCTGTCAACTATAGGCTGATCAATCAGAGATCAGTGGTGGAGAAGTTAACGGAATCACTGCTAAAGGAAAAGACTGTGGAGTATCTTGAATCCAGTGGGTTACTGGATCTGAGGCAGCACAGATTCATATGAGGCAGGGACAGTCATGTCAGACAAAACTGATACATTTCTTTGACTGGGTGACTATGGAACTAGATCAGTGTGGGGTGGAGGACATGGGCTACTTAGATTTTAGTAAGGCATTCGACACCACACCACAAAGGAGACTCACAAGGAAACCTAGCAGCTTTGAGGTGGGTCCTATGGTAGTAAACTAGGCATGAACTTGGTTAATGAATAGGTGATAGAGGGGGGTGGTGGTAAATGGATTTCACTCCAGGGGAAGGGAGGGTAACCAGCAGGTTGCCTTATGGCTCATTGCTGGGACCAGTTTTCTTTAATGTCTTTACAAGTGACATTGCAGATTAACTGGAAAGGATAGACATGCATCTTTGCAGATGACACTAAAAATGCAATAGGGTAGACAGTGCAGAGAGGATGAAAAGAATGTGCAGAGGCCTGAGAAAAGTTGAGGAATGGTCAAAGACATGGCAGCTGGGCTGCAGTGCAAAAAAGTGCAAAATAATGCACTCAGTGCACAGAACCCAGAGACAGAGTACAAAATGGGAGAAGAGGTACTGACAGTCACTTAACAGGAATGGGACCTGGGTAATCATATCCGATGACCTCAAGGTTGCAAGATAGTGTGACAAGGCAGTGGGTAGGGCCAATGAGATGCTGGGGTGCACAGGAAGGGATATCATCAGCAGAATGAAGGAGGTGGTTTTGCCACTGTATAGATCCCCGATAAGACCCCAGCTGGAGTACTGTGTCCAGTTCTAGAGACCACATCTCAGAAAAGGACATAGACAGGGTGGAGGCTGTCCAGAGGAGGATAACTAAAATATTGCAGGGGCTGCATAAGAAGCCCTACAAGGAGAAACTAAATGACCTAAATATGTACATCCTGGAAGAAGAGAAGGGAGAGGGGGGCATAACAGAGCCCTATGAATATCTCACAGGGTTAAATAAGTTACAGGAGGGGAGTATTTTTGGAGGAAAAGATGCATGAAAATATAGGGACATGCAACAAAGTTGGATGGGGGAACATTTAGTAGAGATGTCAGAATGTACTTCTTCACCCGAAGAGCATTAGATACTTTTGAACAATCATACCACAGAGGTGGTGGGGTTGAAAACAGTGGTGGAATTCAAGCATGTATGGTATTGGCACAAAGGAATCTTAGTTGGGAAGCAAGGGGGGGGAGCTGGAAATTGAGTAGGGTCGTGGTGACAGAAAAGACTAGGCAAGGGAAATGAGCAGACTGGCTGGGCCAAATGGTCCTTATCTGCCATTAAAGTCTATGTTTCTATGTAACCATGCAGGGAAGCTGTAAACATTTTATTTAAAATTTTAACCAGGAAGAACATACTGAGCTGAAATAACAGCTCGGTTCCAGATGTGTCCTGGGGGAGAGGAGAGGGGAGAGGGAGATAACAAACAATAAAACTACTAAAAATAAGAAGTAAAATACAATAATAAAGTAATAACTGAAATATAACCATCTAATCAGCAGCAAATATTAAATGAAGACAAGAAAAAACACATTCTTACACACAAAGAAGGAAAAAATAGAGGAAATGCATAAAGAGATCATAAATAGTGAAATGAAGAAAGAAGAGAAAATGGTTATAGGCAGTTGCAAGTAGAATAACAAATGTCATAAAAAAGAGAGTTTAAGGAGGAAGGAAAAGAGGCAAATCGAACTGAGAGGGGAAGGGAGGACCAAAGTTTAGGAAATCAGTAAGAAAAAGCAGATTGACCAGCAGTGGATTTTCTATAAGGAAGAGAGAGAGAGAATGAGAAATATTATTTCAGAGAGTGTAAGTGGAAGTAGGAGAGAATAAAATGGATTTGAGATCTCTGTTGCTGTTATATTAAGAAAATTCTAATAAAGTTTAATAAATTAAAAAAAAAGGGATTTGAGATAAGAGGGAAGGGTGCCAAACCAGAATTTACCTAAATATGCCTACTTACTGGTTTAAAAATCAACCACTCAGAAGGAACAGACCTTCTACCAATGTAAAAGATATGGTCAAGTCGACAATGTCTCAACCACCAAATGGATAACTAATCACATTGCCGAGAAAAAATCGCATCCAAAAATGGTGCAACTTCGGTGTAGTCAATTGGCATAATTCAGGTAACAGGCCATAAAAGGATGTAGTGTCAATGACTAATCCATGCTGAGTGAGAAAAAAAATAGAAAAACAAAAGAACGTTTCATGTATTCCGAGCAATCACCGAGACGTACAAATATCAGCCTCTTTCCAGCAGTGCTAAATAAACAGTCAGGTAAATGAGATAAGATATGCACCGAAATCACTGTTTGAAACTCTGTTTTTCCAGCCATCATTCAATGCATAGCATAAAACTATACGTTGCTATAGCAACACACGCTCGCGCTTCCTCCTGCTTCTATGACGCTGCCGACTCACACTCTGTCTTCTGAACATAGTCGGCAATTTCTCACAAAGTAAAATAGAATTGCACAGTTTTTTTAACTAAATGGGTGCAGAGCTCTTTATTATTAACTACTGTAATGTCCTAAGGGGTCGATCTTCACACCGCTCGGTCATGCTACTTGGAAGGGGGAAAGTGAAAGTAATATGCTCTGCTGACTATCACAGTGGCAGGATCAACCAAATAAGTGCTTAAATTACATTTTTAGAGAAAAATAATTGGCAGGATCAACCAAATAACATTATTTATATTTTGAAACTGGTAGAATCTACCATACATATGTTTTTATTTTTGAGAACATTATCCCTTGTGTTCTGGGCTGTGGGTGTGTTTTGATTTGTGTTCAAGGAGGGGTTCCATTACAATTCAGCCCAAACATATGTTTGTATAAACAGAATATGACATGGCCTGAGTGAAGATATCATATTTATCTTCACTCGAGGCCAATGACATCAAGATATCTCACGAGTGGCGAAGCCACTCGTGAGATATCATGATATCATTGCCTCTCGTGAAGATAAATATATCTTCACCAGGCCATGTCATATCCCCTATATATATATATATATATATATACACATATACATATTTAGCAAAAAGTATGTTAATGCATCAGTTAGGGTTGATGTTACAGTGACAAAAGTTTAGAAATTTGATGTTAGGGTTACCACCACTACCACCCCACCACCGCCTCCTTACACAAGCACCAACAGGTATTGGGGTATGCCATGGGGTTGTCAGGCCCAAATCTCACCCCATTCCATGTATAAACAAGTTGATACTCTACAGTATAGGAGAATGCGGTGAGAGTTAGGTATGATGACCCCATAGCATGCCCCAATGCCTGTCTGTGCTTGTAGGTGGGGGTGGGAACCCACATTGAATTTCTGAACTTTTGTCTCTGTGACAGCAACCCTAACTAGTGTATTAATGGAGTTTTTTTGCAATGAATTTCCCTTCTTTTTGATAAAGTGTAATGTAAGTGGCTAGTGGTATGTGTTTGTGGGAGTGCGGGCCCTCCAGGCCCTGTGCTGTCTTCATATTGCCCATTTTTTGCATAATGGTATGCATATGTGGGAGTGCGGGCCCTCCAGGCCCTGTTTTCCCACTTACACATAAATGCAGAGCCGTACAGCAGCACCATAGAACTGAAAAGGAACCCTTGTAACACTTATTTGGCAATATCTCAGTAACCGTAGCAAGTATGGAAAAATTTCACTCCAGTTATAATCATGACTTCAAAACATCCACTCATGCTTAGTCCACCTAAATGTGGACTAAGCTACAGGTAGTGAAAAATCCGTATCGCGAATCACTTTTGTAATCCTATTGGAACTTTCTCAACTTCAGAACACTGTAACTATGGGCCTGTTGAATGTTTTGGGAACAAACCACCAAAAGGCACATCTATAGGACCAGGACTTGCCACCCTGCAAATTTCAGCCCAAAATCACAATCCACCTTGGCACAATGATGTGACAAAGAAAACAATACGTGGGAAAATGTTTTCGAGCAGTGTTTTTGCAATAACTTAAATGTGTTCGTGGCACTCCTATTTCTATAACGGGAATGTTTTCAAGCACAAAAACATGTTGCCGAGCTACCTTTTTTGTGTGCGAGGTCATTGCCGCGCACACAAAAATGTTTTCATGGCACCAAAATGGCAAGATGGTGTAAAAATGTTGAAAAGCATATTTCCAGGCTACCTGCACAAAAACTGGTGCCAGGGTCATGTTCCTCAGGACCCGATTAGGTAAACACAAATGCTGGTGTTTAGCAAGAGGCAGTATTTTTCGATTTACAATAATGTTTTTTGTCTCTTCCTAACTGAAAACTAAATGGCAGCAGCACAAAAACAAAATCTCAGAGCACGACAACAAAAATGTGTTTGCGAAAGTTATTGCAGTGCACATATAAATTTTCCCATAGGCTAAAATGGGGCATGAAACACTTGCATAACTTTTAAACGGATTAAGATTTTTTCACGAAATCTTCAAAGGACACCAGTTTAACCCAGGCCACCTATAGATATGCAAATTTGAATCCACTCAGATGCATTCTTCAGTCCTTTAAGCCCGACCGAAAAATGGCCAAAAGTTGAGTATTTTTTACATTTTTGACACTCTATAGTTCCGCAATCACATATCCAACTAGAACTAAACTTTCCAGATCCTGAGATCTGTGATTGGACGCCGCTCATGCAAAATTTCAGGCAAATCAGACAAACAGTTGCAAAGTTATTAAAGTGTAAACTTTGGGGTTTAACATTAAAGTGGCCCATCAACCCTAACTATACCTGCACGGATATACATATATATATATATATATATATATATATATATATATATATATCTTTTTCCTTTGTTTTGCCTTTTTGAAACAAATATGCAAGGAGTGATCCAATACCCATAAACTCAGAAACAAAGTTTTTTTTGCAATTTATTTCCTTACTTTTTGAGATTGTATAATAATATCCTTATTTTATGGTAGGAGCCCGTAGATGCATATATGTATGTGGCTGTGGAAGCACAGGGACCTCTAGCCCCTGTGCTTCCAGTCATAGCACAACAGTAACCAAATTGTCACCTAGCCATGTTCTTACCCCCACCTCATATTCCCAGTGCAGAAACGTTTTCAATCCCTGCCAAAATCATAACTCTGCGCAAGCTCAACACCAATCCACAGCACAGGTGCAAAAACACATTCTGGACAGCATTTGAAAACTGACAGCTGTGATGTACATGAGGCAGTGTAATAAGAAGGCCATGCTGAAAATTTGGGCTCATAATATTTCAAATTCTCAAAGTTACGAGCAGGTGTAGTGAAATTGTGACAAATGGTCATAATTGTGCCATCTTACATAATTTTGACCCCAAATTTTCTACATAGCCTTCTTAAGACCTCAGCACATATGCCCAGTACAGTCAATTTTCAAATACCCACCAGAACATAATTCTTAGCAACTGCTGCACCATTCTGTGCCACAGGTGCAAAAACACATTTTGGCCAGGATTTGAAAAATGACAGTTGTAACATACATGAGGTGGGGTAATAGGAAGACTATGTTGAAAATATGGGGTGAAAATATTGAAAATTTCCAAAGTTACAAGCGTGCGTAGCAAGATTGCAATGAATGCTCATAATGCAGCCATTTTTGAAATTTTGACCCCAAATTTTCAACACAGCATTCTTATGAACCCACCTAATGAACAATATGACTGTCATTACACAAATCCCACCGTAAAAGTGATTTCACTAACTGACCACAAAATCTCTCTTCCAGCAGGAGTTGCCTGAGTACAGTCATATTGTTCATGAGGTGGGATCCCCAAAAAATGATGTTGAAAATTTGGTGTCAAAATGACAAAAAATGGCCACGTTATGACCAAATGTTAACCCCCCATTGAAATACATTGAAGAGCATTTACCTTAGTTTCTCAAATTGCAGTCACCGGTTCCAGCACCAAGACGTGTCTTTGATCAGCAGAGCGGGTCTCGAACCTGGGACCTCCTGAGCTGAGTGAGGGTTGGTGGGGATGTCACGGGGTGCGTGGGGAGGAGGATCCACAGTGGGAGATTGGGTGGGGGTATGGGCATGATCGGCTATGGCCTTTTTTTTTATAGGTATACAAAACATAATACGACATCGAGGGACCGTTTTCTTATTTTCAGGTAGAAAATAAGAAAAGGGAGGGTGAGAGGATTCTGCCACACCATTAACAACAAAAAAATAAACAATTGGAGGATGGGGGAACCACTAGACACCAGGGACAAAGCCAGGAGCAAAGAAGCCCCTCATGAAATAAAATGGGGTAGGGGCTTAAAAAAATATATAAAATATATTAACTTGTAAAATAAAATAAATCAAATGGGGATGGGGATACACCATGCCATATGGGGTGGGGGATGCCACTAGACACCAGAGAATTTTTTCAATCAGTTTCAAAGGAGGAGCCATTCAAAAAAAAAAAAAAAATATATATATATATATATACACACACACATAGATATATATATATATAAATCCTTTTTCATTGGCGGCAATCCTTTTTCGTCAGCAATCCTTTTCTGCCAATCCTTTGCTCTGTTGGCAGAAAAGGATTTGTCTGGCAAAAAAGGATCCATTTCTACGATGAGATGGCCCAGTTTCCACAGCAAGATGGCCCCATTTTCACAACCAACCAGATGACCATGGAAAAATCCTAATTCACCACTTGGATTCCTTTTTTGCCATCCCTATTCATCAAGATGAAAAAGGAAATTGGCTGGAGAAAAAGGATTTTCCCTTTCACCAGCCAGATGTCTGATTTGCTAACCAGATGGCCCTACAGGCGACCACGAAATCACCTTCCAGGCCCGATTAATGAAACGACAGTCACAGTGTTAATGATGTGGGGTCCCAAAAAGCTCATGTTGAAAATCTGGTGAAAAAATACATAAAAATACCAAATTTTGGACATAAGTTGAAAAGGCCATTAAAATACATTGTACAGCACTTACAGTACCTTGAGTCCTCAGTTTGCAGTTCAGCTTTGAAGTGTGCAGACGTGTCCCAGTCCACATAATATGATGGTGGATGATCTTTGAAGGTAAGTATAGAGCAAGGGGCTGTGTGGGGTGGTGGGTGCTCAGTGGAAGGATTGGGATGGGGAAGGGGGACAGTAGGGATGATGAGGACCATTTTCTTTTTTTTTTTCAGGTTGTAAAAAAAGGAAGACGTTGTGGGACTATTTTCTTTTGACAGGTTTCAATACAATGAATATTTCAGGACACTGGGAGTGGGCTCTCCAGTGTCCCACACTGTTGGGAGGGGGGCATCAACTGCCGACATGAGGACTGGGCACCCTGATGTCAGAAAATATATTATAGTAGCATGCCTCGGACCCCTTCCCCTTCGAGGCTTCAAAAGGATGAAAGAATACTTTAATTAGGTAAACACCAACAGCAGTTTACCTAATCAAGGGCCACGGAATCTGATTCTTGGGTCAGTTTGCCCCCAGAATGCCCCTAAATACTTTTTATGTTTTCCATGGATATATTAGTGTCACAAATTGTGGCAGCTGTTGTGTGAATCACCCTTTAATGTTCCATGAAACAATGGAATTTTGCCACAATTTGCAGCACAAACTTCCTCTTGTTTCACAAAAGAACCGTGGCATAAATACATCCATGGACAAATTTTACATATTTCTGGGCATTTTGTAGGCAAACTGACCACAGAATCTGATTCCTCAGGCCCCCATTAGGTAAATACAACTGCTGGGGCAGGATTCACAAAGAAGGTGCACCCAGTGCATCCCGGGTGCCCCGGCACAGTTGAGATGCACTGAGTGCAAAATGGGTGATTCACAGAGGAGGTGCAGGGAGATGCCCCTGGTGCACCCCTTGTGAATAGCACAGGTGTGTCCCCACCAGGATGCACCAGGGCATCCCAAGCCAGCGATGCATCCTATGTCAGGCTGTGAACCCATCAGGGCAGGACATCTCTGGCTGTGCCCAAAACATGATTCAGAGCCAGGGCATGCAAATGAGGCCATTAGGCATGCATGGTGCAATGGGGCCATTAGCATGCCATTATGGCCCCATTTGCATGGCACCTGCAGGTATGCCCCTGTGGAATGCGCCGAACAGTAGATGTCACACAAGCATGCTGCCCCCTCCCCACCCCAAGCCCCCGGTAAATGTCGCATCCAGTGGTGGTAGAAGAAATGCAGAACCCCCCTAGGCTCCCATTGAAGCTGCCCTCCGTGGCAGTGGTAACTGTAAAGTAATTCCCCTCCATCCCCAAGCCTCTGTTGAATGCCATTCCTGGCAGTGGTAAATGACATGCTGAACCCCTCCTCCCAAACCCTGGGTACAGCCGCACTCCATGGTGGTAAATAAAATGATGTGCCCCGCTCCCAGCCCTAAGCCCATGTTGAAGCCACCATCCGTGGCAGTGGTAGGCAGAATGCAGATCCCCCTGCCCCAAGCCCTCGTTGAAGCCACTTTCTGCTGTAGCCATCTGTTACAGAACGACCCTCCCACGCACCCCCAACCCACCCCTCTCCCCTCACCCTAGCAGGGTCTCACTGTCGGCGGGCAGCTCAGCCCACCCGCTCACCTCCATGGACACCCGTGGAAAGAGCTGTCTGACAGTGACAGCTAACGTACGACCTGAAGCACTTTTGTGAATCCTGCCCTTGGTGTTTATCAAGTGCAAGTACTTTTTGAAATATTTAAATTTGTTTGCCTCACTGACTGAAAACATGATGGTGGAATCTTGACATTGCATTCCACATTTGTGACAATCAAACCCGGCTTCCCAGCAGCTAAACAGTTGTTTTGCTTGGCACATATACATATCATTTTTCCCATAGGAAATAATGGGAAAATTGAAACTTTAATAACTTTTGAACAGATTAGTATTTTTTCACCAAACCTTCAAAAGGTACATCTGCAACCCAAGCCCAACATACACTAAAAATTCAGACCACAACCCCAAGCAATTTCTGAGAAACGGCATAACAAAGAATTTGCACAAAAATGGTAATTTATACAATGTTTGACATTCCATATCTTTGCACCCACATATCTGACTGGAACAAAACTTGTCAAATCCAGAGATCCTTGGCCTCTGATGGTGCATGCACAATTTCATGTGAATTGCTTAAACGCTTGCAAAGTTATTAAAGTGCAAAATATTGAGTTTAACATAGAAGTGATGGTTGAACCCTATTGTGCCCCTATAATTTATACATATATATATATATATTTATAAAATGGGTAAGGAAAATGAGTGAAAATCCAGTATGCTCATTGGCTAAAACATGTCACATGACCGTGCATTATTCCACAATGACCGCATGCCTTCCAGTACGACCACATGCCTAAACCACTTTCCAGCCCTCAAAACCTTCTCACCAGCAGTGAGATCACTCCATACCTAATACAGTTAGGCAGCCACATACACACACACACACACACAGACACACACACACACAGACACACACACACACACACACACACACACACACACACACACACACAACTGGCACCCACAGGCATAACTAAATATACCACTAGTAGTCCCACAGTGTACAAGCTGATGTGCTTGATTACGCCATTCATTTTTAAATAAAATGTCATCTAAAAATCAAATCCTGCCTGCCATTTTCACAGTCTTAGTCTAGCGCCACTAACTTTTATTACTGTACGCAGTGTCACCAAGCAGTCTAAATTCCACAAAAAAATATGGTGGTAGGTGTTTAACAGAAACCTAACTGTGTAGAAAAAAGCAAGACAAACTACATTTCTCTTAGTTTTGTACTCTTACTTTCTGTGAAAAAAATCTCCGTTTCTAGGGAGAGTCACGTGATCGTGGAGCACTTTCACTTTTCCTTGCTGAACTATAGCGTGACCGAGCGGTGCGCATTGCGGAAAGTGACAACCTGTTACGAGTTCAAAGTAAGTCCTTCTGTGTTTAAAAAAGATGAAAAGTGTGTCCCTCCTGTTAGGTTGTATTAGGTTTGAGTAAGAGAAGCTGCAGACGATCGTGGAGCACTTTCACTTTTCCTTGATGAACTATAGCGTGACCGAGCGGTGCGCATTGCGGAAAGTGATAGCCTGTTACGAGTTCAAAGTAAGTCCTTCTGTGTTTAAAAAAGATGAAAAGTGTGTTCCTCCTGTTAGTTTGTGTTAGGTTTGAGTAATAGAAGCTGCAGACTCTATGCAGAAGGGAGCGACGACACGCCGAGTGAGTCGGCAGCTTTAGGAACATAGACGGAAGCCAGAGCAAGTGTTGCTATGACAACACTCGCTCTGGCTTCTGACTACCTTCCTAAAGCTGCTGACTCACTCACTGTGTCCTGCGGCCTCAGAAATCACAACGCACAGCAAGGCGTATGAGCATCAGAGCGACTGCACACCCTAGAGTGGGTTATCTATTACATATACACACACATATATATAAATATACGCACACACACACATATATACACTCTACTGCAAAATTCTGCAGTACTGCGCTTCATCCTAGTGGGCTTCACTGTATATATATATATATATATATATATATATATATATATATATATTGGAGGCACATAGACTAGAGCCTGTGTGGCTGGCTGTTTGTGTTTATCTCTGTCAGTAGTTTAGTTTATGTGGATTTTCATGTGTTTCTGCTTAGAGGAACTAGACCATTCTTGGACATAACATCTATGAACATTTCCTGGATTAAGAAACTGCAAAACATCACCACCAGGTATTGGCATTCTCATCATAAATCAACGTTTTTGGAAGCCATCAAAAGCAAAAGTAAGGTCAGCAAATCTGTTATACAAGCTCTGAGTTGTGGAGTGCTGCATTGAATCCACATTTCCGTCTGATTTGTTCTTAAAGGATGTGTACTTGTCTTTGAGGTCTATTCACAGCCATTTTGGAGAACAAAGGGAAGATACTAACAAAGAATTTTTACATCCTGCATATGTCCCAGGCCAATGTTCATCACCTTTAGGAATGTAACACCTTCAGGAATTTAACACGTTTTGGGTCTTTGAGCTACAGTAACAGCAGCTTTCTGGTCCCCAGTAGTTCACCATTTCCTGTGGACTTGATTGCTTTTCATCAATCATGTGGCACCTCTGAGAATATGGCATTATATATTGTGCTCTGCAATATCATGGGACAAATGCAGACCAGCAAGGCTAAGAGGACTAGATGCCCTACAACAAAATTAGCCTGCAAAATGATTAAAGCGTACCTTCTCAGGATACTACTTATGCTACTTCTGATATCTGGAAACGTTCATCCTAACCCAGGGCCTACCGGCCTAGCGCCCCATGCCACAAAAAGGTGGGAGGGTTCCCTCACATTAGCCTCAATCAATGTCTGCAGCCTCCTTAACAAACTTGACATCTTGCAAACCTGGGTTCAGCAACATAGCCCTGATGTACTCTCTGTTGTCGAAACATGGCCAAGATATCAGATGCTGTAGTCACCATCTCTGGATACTCTATATTCAGGCAGGACAGAGTTTCCAAACGAGGTGGGGGCTGTGCCATCTACATGAGGAATTCCTATCTGGGTCAAGTATTCCCTTTCTCAAACCCTAAACAACCTTTGCAGGTTCTTGCTATTAAAGTTCTACTTGAGGCACACAAGAAGGAGCTCACCATTGCCTCCATGTACCAACCCCCTAAAGGTCAGCCCAATGGATTTATGAGCATATTGAAAAGCCTACAGGGATTATACCATAACTCTGAACTCATAGTACTAGGTGACTTCAACATAAACTGGCTATCGCTGGAGGCCAGAAACTACAAGGATGCTGTCATGGTACAGAACCTCACCCAGCTTGTTACCACCCCCACCAGATGCAACTATGGGACAGGGTGACACACACTTCTGGACTGGATCCTTACTAATCACCCTGAATGAATCTCAAAAGTCTCAGTGCTCCCTGATGGGATCAGTGACCACTCACCAGTCACATGTACCTGGACAAACAAATTCATTAAGCCCCCTCATAAAATAATCCACACCAGAGTGTTAAAGCAGGGGTACCTTGAGCTACTAAAGACACATCTAAGCTGCCTGGACTGGACACCAATCGACTCCACCATTGATGTAAACCAAGCCTTAGACCTTTTCATCAGCCACTTCACTGCGGCCTGCAATATCTTTGCACCTCTCAAAAAGCTGAATGTCAGGGACAGAGCTAACCCTTGGATAACCCCCCAATCTAATCACTTTACTCAAACATAGGGACCATCTCTGGCACTGTGCCCATGCAACATCCAAACCTGGGGATATTCATAAATATAAAGCTGCCAGAAATGAGTGCATGCAGGCAGTTTAGGAGCGCCAAAAGCAAATACTATAAGGAAGCTCTCACCAACTCCTGGGGTGATGGAAAAAATATTGGGAGTAACTTGAAAGACCTTACAGGCAAGGACCCTAAGTCACCACCCCACCATGCTCAACATAAATTGAACACCAAAATCTGACCTGTACACAATCACCAACACCTTTAACAATGCATTCTCCAATTTAGATAGTGCATTCCCTTCTAATTTCTTTGATGCCCCCTCTGGTAGTAATCCTTCTGCCACTGCTCCTCTCCTACACCCTGCCCCACAATTCTACTTCAAGGAGATCCCAGTACATGAAGCCAGAACCTATATTCGGAAGGACATTTGCAATGCAGGCTACAGCAGTGAGTCCCTTGACCTAAAATTGTTAGCGCTTGTTCTTGAAGAAGTCCTTGAACCTCTGACAAAGATCCTCAATCTAGCACTAAGGATGTCCCAGTTCCCATCTCGCTGGAAATAGGTGACCATCACACTGGTACACAAAAGTGGAGACAAATCACTGCACTCCAACTACAGACCTATCTCCATCCTCCCTCCATTGTCTGAGGCCCTGGAGCGCATTGCCTCAGACCAACTAGTCGAGTACCTGGAAAAATATGACATCCAGTGTCCTGAGCAACATGGTTTCGGAAAAGGGCACAGTACCATCACTGCACTATTAGAATTCATGGGCTTCATCCATACCACGCTTGATCAAGGAAACTGTGTAGAGGCAGTATTCATTGACCTTACAAAAGCCTTTGATACTGTGAACCACCCACTCCTACTCAAGCAATTATCAAACATTGGGCTCTCCAATGAAGCGCTGCTCTGGTTTTCAAGCTACCTTGGGGAGAGTGTCCAGCGGGTTAGGATTGCCGGTGTCACCTTGGAAGAAAAAACAGCCCTTTCAGGGGTCCCACAGGGGTCCATCCTGGGGCCACTACACTTCAGCCTCTTCCTCAATGACCTTCTCAGTGTCTACCACCAGAAATTACTGCTCTACACCGATGACTCAGTCATGTTCACCAACTGCCAAAATGCAGAGCTCCTTGAGAAACAATTACAGCTTGAATTCATGCGCTCCGAAGAATGGTTCAAGTCACACAAACTAGTCATGAATTACAGCAAAACAAAGGTTATGACCTTCTACAACACCAGGAGTAAGTACAAATCCCGTGACCTCACTATCCTAAACCAAACAGGGACCTTACTTGAACACGTTCCTGATTTTAAATACCTAGGTGTCATATTAGACAGCTCCCTCTCCTACCATCGACACATAGATTCTGTCGCCAAAGCCACCAACATCCGTATAGGCCTGCTCTACAGGAACAAACACTGCATGACTCCTGACACTCTCCGGTTGGCTATCGACAGCTCTGTCACCTCCATCATTGATTACAGGCTAGCAATCTATGGCTCTGCCTTAGCATCTACCCTCCATGGGAATTACAGTTGCACTCAACAAAGCATGCAGGCTGCTAACTGGGGCTGGACCGACTTACACACACTTGTGACCTGTACACTGGGCAGGGTGGCTTCCTCTCATCAGCCGGATACAGTATCAAACCTGCCTCTTAGCCAAAAAAGTCCTACTCGGGGTCATGCCCCCAGGCATTGAAAAGCTCCTCATTGACCACCACAGCACCCAGCGAACTAGACGTTCACAACAACTAACCTTCCTTGTCCCCAGATGCCAGACTACTATGGGCCAGAGGGCCTTTGCCCACAGAGCACCACAGTGGTACAATACTCTCAACAAAGAAATTCTTACTGCTGCTGCTCTTGGCCCTTTTAATAGACAACTCCGACTTATCTAATTTCAACTAGTCGCTGTGACCGCCTCGCCTAATCAGGGGCCCACCGCTCACTGCCCTCCACTTCAGTCTTGACAGCTACCTCTCCCCACCTTGCCCCCCTTCTACCTGCCCACCCCCTTGCCCCCTCTCCCTCCCCCCCCCAGGCATTTGACTTTTATCCTCCCTCCCTCCCCTTTAGAGCTCTTACTCTCACCCTCTACCCTCCGACAACAGCCTTTCTGCCTGCATACCCCCCTACCTGCAGCACTTATTTCTAAGATTGCCCTTGGCTGGTATGTCATGCTACCTAACATTTGGCATATTTTGAATTTCTGGAATTTCCTAAGCCTCAGTCTCTTGCTTCTTTTTTATTGTAACTATCTATTATTATGTCGACCTTTGTAGGTATGTATACCCCCCCATTCCTTTGACATGGAACCTTTGTAAATGAGCAGTTCCTGCTCAAAGGTATTTGTAATCCTAGATTTCAATAAAATAAAAAATAAAAAATATTGTAAGGGCTCAATAGCACCCTTATAGTTAAAGTTAGTACAGCCTTTTAATCTCAATTCTTGCACTTCAATAACTTTTGTCGGTTTTCAACCAAATAACCTAAAAATTGGTATGCGCTGTCATGTTGCCAGTGTTACAAGATGTGGAAAGTTTCATGATGGCAGCTTTTACAGTTTCAGAGATATAAAGTGGTCAAAAAAGCAAAAAGGATTTTTTTTTTTTCCCCATAGGATAACATGGATTCCTTGGTCTCCTGTACAGCACACATAGAATTAAATGTGGCTCTGATTTTTACAGGGATGATGGAAAGTATGCCAAGGATGTGACTTTAGATGGTTTGGTGTAACAATTTATTGGCATTTTTTAATTATAATGATTTTTCGGATAGATGCAAGGCAGGCAGTATGCAGTATAAATTGCATTTACTGTGCGAACAGTAATTTGCAAATGGTAAATGTCATTGGTAAATTACTGTTTGCACTGTAAATGTGTGAACAGTAAATGCCATCTACCTTTCACATAGTAAATGTGTGAATGATAAAAGCAATTTACCATTCGCACTTTACTGGTCGCAGTCACAGTTTTCAGATTTCTGCCATCTTGTTGTCAGTTAGTGAGGCTGGAAATCTGAAATATTTGTAAAAATAATGCCCCTAGGTAGATGTTAACATGTGTGTTTACCTAATGGGAGCCCGAAGAACCTGCTCCTGACTTTTTTTTTAAGAGCCCCCCCTGACATGGCTCAGGAGCAATACACCATCCTGCATCGAACTGCCATGCTTTGCTGAACAGCATGGCAGTTCGATTCAGGATGGTGCATGATGTATTTTGCCAAGAGCAGGATGCTCAATCTCCAAGTCAGCAGTAGCCCCTCTCTTCCAATAGTGTGGGACACTGTGTAACCCATTCCATGTGTCCCCAGTATATTCTTAGAATTTGCCAACAGTGGGGTGCCCAATCCCCATGTCAGCTGTAGCACCCTCCTTGATAGTGTGGGACACTGGGTAGCCCATTCCCAGCATCCCTAGTATATTCCTTGAGTTTGCCAACAGTGGGGTGCCCAGTCCCTGTGTTGGCAGTATCCCCCCCTCCCAATAGTGTGGGACACTAGGTAGCCCACTGCCAGTGTCCCCAGTATATTCATTTCATTTGCCAACAGCAGGATGCCCGACACCCATGTCGACATTAGCCCCTTCCCCCGATAGTGTGGAACACTGGGTAGCCCACTCCAAGTGTCCCCAGATGTCCATGCACCCTTAATATTTTTGGACTCTGGTGATCCTACTCCCAGAGCCCACAAATATAAATAAAACCCTGAAATAAAGAAAATGGTCCCCAGACATTTCTTTCCCTAAAAAGAAGAAAATGGTCCCTCGTCCTCTCCCCCTCACCCTTCCTACCTATACCCACCCTCCCTCTGGGCACCCACCTCACCCTCACTACATACTTATTTCTGGTAGTTGGCGGTTGCAATCTTTGGTGGATGGGACGCATCTGCACTCTTCAAAGCCGAACCACAAAATGAAGAAATGCTGGTAGGCTATATAATGGCAGTCAATGGGGGGGGTCAACTTATGTTGATATCTCAGGCATTTTGTGGAATTTTGGCCCCTAATTTTTAACATGGGGTTCTTGGGACCCCACCTCATGAACACTGGCACTGTCATCTTGTTTCTCAGTCCCAAAAGGTGATTTTGTGGTGGCTGTGCAGAATCACCTTTTAGGACTGATTAACAGAACAACAGTGCCACTGTTCATGAGGTGGGGTCCCAAAAAGCCCATGTTGCAAATCTGTTGAAAAAATTCCAAAAAATGACTATGTTATGAGCATGCATTCCACAATTTCTATGCACGCTTGCAACATCGACAAATGTTAATACTTTCACTCCAGATTTTCAACAATGTCATTTTTTCACTCCTCCTCATGAGTGGTACAGATGTAATTTTTCACATCCTGCCCGAAATGTGTTTCTGCACCTGTGGCACAGAATGGCTCAGTCGCTGTGTGAAATCATCTTTTGGTATGGATTAACAAAATTACATTGCCATTGTTCATGAGGGGAGGTCACAAAATTCCCATGTTTAAAATTTGGTGAAAAAATAACAAAAAATTACTGCATTACAAGTGTGCATTGTGCAGTTTCTACACATGCTCATAACTTCACCAATTTGTAATATTTTCACTCCAGACTTTCCACACTGACTTTTTTTTACACCTCATGAACAATACAGCTGTCATTTTTCAAATCCTGCCCAAAAAATGTTTCCACAGCTGTGGTGCAGAATGGTGCGGTCGCTGAATGAAATCATCTTTCAGGATGGTGTAATGAAATCACAGTGACACTGTTCATGAGGTGGGGTCCCCAAAAGGCCATGTTGAAAATTGGGTGCAAAAAATCCTGAAAATGTCTGAGTTACATGTGCACATTGAACTGTGGTTCCCTATCTCAAAGACAATTCGAGATACAGACATTTTGCTCTTGGTGGACTAAGCTCCCGAGGAGGTGGGGCTTTCAGCCAACGGAGCAGCTGTGGGACCTCCCACAGAGTCACTTCACCTGGTACTGAAATGGACAGGCCTCTACACAGATTTGAATTTGGCGCCTTTTTGCCCGGCTCTTGTGTTGAGCTAAAACAGTAAACTCAAGCAGTTTTGTGTGCTTGGGAGCCCAGCACAACACCTTGAAAAGAATCTTCAAGTGGCGCCTACTGTTAAAGCTGGCTAGCTAATTGAGTTTTCGAACCCCTGTGGCAGCTTCTCAGTCTCCTAGCGGGACATTACCTGAATGCTGCATTCTCAGCTCCTGTAGGACTCAGTGCCTGCATCTGGAACAAGTGGCAGATTGTAGAGCTCAATTCTAATTTAGTGCTGCGTTACCGCTACAGCGGAACAACGCTTGGGTCTTTCGGTGACTGGCTCTCACAGCTGCATCTGCTCGGGATTGCTGCCAGTGGGTAATTTGCAACTCCTGGTGATGAGCGACCACTATTTGGCTTGGGTACCTTGACAAACTTATAGAGCAATCACCAGTGTGGATGTTAAAACAGATGCTGGGCTTATGTTGTGATTGTTTGCATTTCTTTTGGTTACAGGCTCATACGA
Source organism: Neoceratodus forsteri (assembly GCA_016271365.2). Lineage (NCBI taxonomy): Eukaryota > Metazoa > Chordata > Ceratodontiformes > Ceratodontidae > Neoceratodus > Neoceratodus forsteri. The sequence continues at coordinate 1,685,315,235 of CM057450.1, read as the reverse complement.
ATGTTGGGGGTAAACCTGTTGGGCTCAGTCTTTAAAGGCAACCTGTGTTTCTAATGTAAAATCCCTGAGATGTATGTTACTTTTGCATTGCTCAACTTATTGGAATTTGTGTTGCAAATGAGTGGAGGTATTCTGCAGTTGTATTGTTGTTCTGTATTTTACTAACCTCCTACTGTCTCAACATAACTTTCCCTATTCACACATTCCCTTTTCCTCGCTGCTCGAATTTCTCTCTCCTCCCCTCTCTTAGTCACTTGACCTACCAGATCCTCCCTCTGTAACCTCCCACTTATCTCCCTTTATTTCTTTTCAAAGCTCTCCAATTCCCCAGGGATTTTCAGCCCACGGAGCAGCTGTGGGATCTCCCGTGGAGTCACTTGACCAGGTACTGAAATGGACAGGCCTCTGCATAGATTTGAATTTGGCACCTTTTTGCCCGGCTCTTGTGTTGAGCTAGAACAGTAAACTTGAGCGGTTTTGTTTGCTTGGGAGCCCAGCACAACACCTTGAAAGGAATCTTTCCTTGAGACTGCAAGTGGCACCTACTGTTAAAGCTGGCTAGCTAATTGAGTTCTCGAACCCCTCCGGCGGCTTCTCAGTCTCCTAGCGGGACATTACCTGAATGCTGCATTCTCAGCTCCTGTAGGACTCGTGCCTGCATCTGAAACAAGTGGCAGATGGTACAGCTCAATTCTAATTTAGTGCTGCATTACTGCTACAGCGGAACAACACTCGGGTCATTCGGCAACTGGCTCTCACAGCTGCATCTGCTCGGGTTTGCCGCCAGTGGGTAATCTGCAACTCCGGGTAATGAGTGACCACTATTTAGCTCAGGCAATCAGAATGGATGTGCTTGGGATTGCTGTCTACCCCGCAGCCACTGTGCAGCTGCTCCCCGCCCACCCCCCAATACTCTTCCACCCTTAGCTGTGTTTACTTATAGGGAAAGGTCATCACATGAGAGGTCGTTGTTCAGCGGGCTGCTCCCCGCCACCCCCAATACTTCCCACCCTTAGCTGTGTTTACTTATATAGGGAAAGGCCATCACATGAGAGGTCGTTGTTCCATTGTTGTTTTTTTTAACAGTTTACTTTCTCATTTGCAGGTTATAGCTTCTCACCACTATCTGTCACCCTTACTCTAAAGCCAAACCAGCTCTACTATGTTGATTTAGTTACAGTCACTCTTCATTGACCTCTGCCAGAACCCTACTGCCTACCTAATGATTTCCTTCTCTACGTCAATATTGATTACCTCTCTTCTTCCAACAGTTTCCCCCTGGCTCATTTTTGATATGTCTTTGGTGCCTATACCCGCCAACATGCTATGCACAGGTTTGTTCCTCATTGTGCCTCTTCTTATTGCCCTACTAGCCCTAAACTCTCTCTCCCTTTTTGCTGACACCCCTACCACCTTCTGTGGAGTCTCCTGGTAACTTTACCTACTCTAACATGATAGCAGAACATCCCTCCCATTGAGTCACATTAGTTATAAACTCCTTGGGGCACTGCTTTGGCACATAGTGAGTAGGAGACTTACCTCCACAACCTCAGTCTCATGTGCTATTGCACTCGCTTTTCTTTGGGTCATTTCATTAACTCTCACTCTAGCTGGGGATATTGAAACAAACCCTGGCCCCTTGACCTCTCCTATCCCCTACAACCCCTCCACCTCCAATCTCCTTCCCCATGCTCTGGGTCTGTTTTTTGCGTACCTAAACATATGAAGTCTACTTGCCAACCTCCTGGAGCTGGAAGCCTGGGTTATAGTGAATAACCCTGACATTCTTGTCATATCTGAAACTTGGTTAAGACCCTCTGTCCCAGACAATACCTGTGTCCTACCTGGATATAACATGTATAGAGCCAACCGGGCTTCCTCCAAAAGAGGGGGTGGCCTGGCTCTGTATTATAAGTCTCACCTCAATGTCACTCTGATGCCATCTCTCTCTGCATTAACTACAGTGAGGTGCTGCACTCTACCTTGCTCCTTGGGGAAGCCAAGAAAGTGCATATATTTGGGGTTTATTCACAGTAATAGTAAACTGGGTCTCGAGGAGCTCACCGGACTAATACCCACCCTAACTAAAAACAATGAGATAATCTGTCTGGGTGATTTTAATCTGGATTGGCTTGGTCCCAACTCCTTGGCCCTTGCTACTATTGTCAGTAAGGCCAACCTTGAGCGACTCATCTCTACCCACACTAGGATAACTAAGAACAACCTCAGTCACTCTCTGATTGATTGGATCCTTACCAATCGCAAGGAATGCTACTCCACTACCGGGGTCCTCCCTGACTCTATCAGTGACCACTGCCCTGTTTTCTATATTAGGGGCCCCTCTTCTGCCACCCTTCCTCCAAAAGTACTGTCCTTTGCTAGTTTTTCCAATCTGGACATCAACACATTCCTTCATGACCTCAACCTGGCTGACTGGTCCCCACCATTTCATACTAATGACATCAGCTTGGCTACTGATCACTTCAGTGCCACTCTACTAGCACTACAGGCTAAACACATCCCAGTCTCCATGCGTAGGATCAGAGGGAAAGTGACTCAGTGGCTGTAGCGGCCCCTCCTGTAACTGCTCAAGGAACGTGATAGACTGTGGATGGACCAAATGGAAAACATCATCCATTCAGACTGACTTTGTGGCCTACAGGATGCTACAGAATTCCTGCAAGAAGGAGATTCAGGCTGCCAAGAGTACCAACTACCGAAAGCTCCTTCAGTCCTCAGCCTCTGACCCCAAGAAATATTGGAGCCAGATAAAAGGAAATCCTGGGGAATACTAAAACATTGGCCCCAAGCGATATGCTAGTAAATGATGCTCTGTGCAACAACTCCCGTACTATTGCCAATGTTATTAACTCCCTTTTTACTGAATCTCCTAACATCCCCCCTCAGGCATCCCATGGCCCTTTCTCCCCCCCTCCTCAGCTCCTCCACCTCTCGTCCTCTCTCATACTGCTTGGCTGGATGTGCTTAGGCTACTTCAGTCCATTCCTCCATGTGGAAGCCCCGGCCCTGATGGAATTGAACCTCGGATTCTTGGAATTGGAGCCCATCTCCTTACAACCCCAATCACCAGGCTATTCAATCTGTTCATCAGTACCTCAACTGTGCCTGCCACCTGGAAGACTGCCAGGGTTATTCCAGTCTTTAAAAAAGGTGACCCTAAAGTCCTCTCTAACTATTGGCCCATAGCATTACTACCAACCCTTAGTAAGATCTTAGAGAAACTTATCCATCGACAGGACTCATCCCATCTATTAAACTTTAATCTACAATCACCATCTCAACATGGCTTCAGGGCAGGACATAGCAACACCACGGCCCTCACTTTACTTACTCACCAGTGAGGTCAAGTCCAATATGGACAACGGTTTACTCACTGGTGCCGTGTTCATAGATCTCACCAAGGCATTTGACCTAGTAAACCATTCTCTTCCTCCTACATAAACTTAATTCTTTAGCTGCCTCTGGACCCACCCTATCATGGTTTTGTAGCTATCTGATGAATCGCTCCCAATTCATCTCCTTTGGCAAAGCTCTGTCATCCCCTGCTACCATCCCCTGTGATGTACCACAGGCCTCCATACACTGACCTCTATTTGTTTCCATTTTTCTTAATGATGCTCCCTCATCCTCTCCCCACTGTTGTACCATCATGTATGCTGACGACTTTGTACTCTATACTGCATCTTGTTCAGTCCCAGACATTAACTCCCATTTCTCTTCAGCATTCCAACAGATTCAACTCTGGCTCTCCTCCAGCTCACTCCTACTCAACCTACTGAAGACCCAGGCCATGCTGTTTGGGTCCACTAGGAAAGTCTCCACTGCGGCCGCTGAGCTCTGAGTGGTTAGCAGCGATGGATCTGGGATCAAGACTACTAGCTCCTTCAAATATCTAGGTGTTGCCCTTGATCCTGCCCTTGATTTCTCTTTGCTCATTAGCAAAGTTTGTAGGTTGGTTAACATCAAGCTAGGAGCCTCCTACCGAGTGCGGCATTCCCTAACCCCCTCTGCCAGAATCTCTGTTGCACAGGGTGTACTGCTTCCTAAGCTTCTGTACGCTTTCCCCATTCTCTCACATGCCAATGTGGGTATACTTCATTACTGGGACACCACATTTAACAACATCTGTAGATTTGCACTCTCTGTCCCTTGCCTTACCCACCACTGCTTACTATACTCCTCACTGAACTGGCTATCCCCTAAGGCCCGGCTCTCCTCCTCCCTTGGTTGCTTTATTGACTCCATGAACTGAACCCCCTGCACTAACTGTATCAGTGCTATGTTTGCCCCTTTGATACCGGCCCATACTCTGAGGTCATCAAACTCGCATCTGCTCTCGGTTTCTCACTGCTCAGCCAAAATGGGGGAACAAACTTCTCCCATTTCACCCCTAAATTCTGGAACACTCTACCAGACACCTTAAAGGGTTCCTCATCTCATCTTGCCTTTAAATCTGCACTTTTTTCCCACCTCCAAGCACTTGACTCCTGCGTATGTGTCTGACCACCTTACTCTCTGCTTCCTGCCATTCCTCCCTAGACTCCCTGGGCTCCCCTACTGTACTTTGTGGTCTAACAGCATCGAATGTATCACTTTTCCATCCTTGCGTGGATGGTCACTGCCTGTTTCACTGTCGACTCACTATGAGGTGGTCACTACTGTAATTTTCTGACCATTTGTGTTGCCTTAACCTTGAGAATGTATGTAGTCACCTGGCTAAAAGCTGGCCAGTATTGATAATTGGTCTGTATGCTACTTGTTGATTGTCATTGATTGTTACTGTACCCTCCCGGGTCATGCTTGAAAATAGGCAGGACTATTGCTTAATGCACTTACCAAAAGCTAATAAATAAAAATAAATAAAAGTCAAGATTATAGCTGCAGTGGAATCTTTTTCATCGTTGCTATGGTTACTGAGATATTGCCAATTTAGTGTTACAAGGGTTCCTTTTCATGACTATAGGACTGCGGTATGTGTCCGTACTTATGTGTAAGTACTGGAGGGTCTGCGCTCCCACATGTGTATATCATTATGCAAAAATGGGCAGTGTGAGGGGAATGCAGGGCCCGGAGGGTGCACGCTCCCAAAACCACATAACAGTTACATTACACTTTCTGAAAAAGAAGGGAAATTTGTTGCAAAAAACTACGTTAATGCATCAGTTAGGGTTTTCATTAAAGCATCAAAAGCTGGGAAATTCAACATTAGGGTTACCACCCCAACCACCACTACTCTCCACACACCAACAGGCATCAGGGTGTGCCATGGGGTCGTCAGGCCTAACTCTCACCCTATTCCCCTACACTGTACCATGGCAGCTCTTTTCTTAGTCTTTGGTAACCAGGAAAGGCACACTAGGCACAAGTACCTGTTTCCAGGTGTGACCTGGGAGCACTTGGGCAGTTAAGTGACTTGCTCAGAGTCACACAGTATGCAAGTGGAGGTTGTGAGAATCAAGCCCAGGTGTGGTCTTTGGGATGTACCAAGCTTGTTTACAGCTCATTACTCTAACCTCAAGGCTATACTGCCAGCCCGCATGGTTTACACATGGAACAGGATGATAGTTAGGCCTGACAACCCCATGGCACACCCCAACACCTGTTGGTGTGTGGAGGGTAGAGGGGTTGGGGTGGTAACCCTAACATCAAATTTTCCAGCTTTTGACGCTTTAATAAAAACCCAACTGATGCATTAAAATAGTTTTTTTGCAATGAAAATATATATCTATAGAGGGGACACATGATGGGCAGGAGTGGGATATGGGAAATATTCTTACTCCTGCAGAATGAGCTGTGCATTCTCACAAGTGCTTTTTTTTTGTTTTAGTCTTTGGTAACTAATCTTTGGTAAGCAGGTGAGTTTTTAGGAGTGCGGTGAGAATACTGGGCAGTTAAGTAACTTGTTTAGAGTCAAAGAACCTCTGTGCACAAGCACTGAGGCAATGGTGGCACCATGCATTTCTGCTTAAAGTTGAAACAGCATAATATTCTGTGGTGATTTGCATATGCAGCCCATGATGCTTTGCATTGTGGGGGCATGTGTGATTTTGTATTTGTTTAGAGTCACACAGTATGCAAGTGGAGGTTGTGAGAATCAAACCCAGACCTGGTCTGCTGGTTGTACCAAGATTGTTCAGAGCTCATTATTCTAACCTCTAGGCTATACTGAAAGCACTGTTTGTCTGTGGTCTGACAGTGTTTCTGAATGGGCTAGGATTGTTAGAAGCACTGTAGGATACAAGTGATTGTGTTTTGCTATGCTAATTGTGTTAGTTGCAGCTTGCAGTGAGAAAGAGAAACTGCTTTGTAAATGAGTTTCATTTGAATCCAGTTTGTTTTGTAGCTGAGATTAGCACAGAAATGGGATAGGAGTGTTGGAAACTTTGGGACACAGATAAGTGGGTTTCACTATGCTATTTGTGTTAGTTGTAGCTTGTAGTGAGAAAGAAAAATTGCTTTGTAAATGAGTTTTATTTGAATTCAGGTTGTTTTGAAGCTGAAATTAGTACAGAAATGGGCTAGGAGTGTTACCAACTATGGGACACAGGTAAGTGTGTTTTGTAATGCTAACTGAGTAATTTACAGGCTTCAGTGAGACACAGAAACTGATTTTTGAAGCACTTTCATTAGAATGCTAGCATGAGTGAGTGAATGAGTGGTGACAGCAGAGTAGATATATGTGTAAGTTATTTTAACTACAGTGATGTCATCGTAAGTTATTTCACTGCAATGGAAATAACTGAAGTTATCCCACTCATATGCTGCCACCCCATTGTATAAATATATATATATATATATATATATATATATATATGGAATGCATAATGGACAGTAGTGGAATAACACATTTATCTCCACTAGTGAGTGGTAAGTCCCATAACTCATGAGTGACAGAGCCACAAGTTAGTTATAAAGGTCTTACCACTCGTGTGGAGATAAATGTGTTGTTCTACTGCAGTTTATTATGTGTTTGCTATATACCACACCATTTGTAGTGTTTTTACTAGTGTTTTACCTTGTTTTAGCTTAAAACTGCCTTTCTTTTGTAAGTTCCCTATCTGGCCCATTGTTCTCTAATTTCCATTTCCAGATTCTAAGTGGAAATAACATGTTTTAAGTTATATAAATGGTGTTCCAAGAGAAAATATTTATCCCAAATTATAAAAAGGTTCTCAGAAATGCTGCAATCTGATTGGCTGTTAGGATTTCAACAGCCTTACAGTAATCCATGTTATACTGTCATGTACAGCCTGATCACAATGGCACATGGATTCTTCATGTCAGCATTCCATCCTCTAGCACTGCTGAATGACTGGAATGATGCATTCTGATTTTGAACCAGCATTCTTAAACTGTTGGTGGAAGAACTACTTTATTAAAAATCCCCCTCTAAATGAGGAAAACATTAAAAAAAAACATTTGTAACACTTCTTTTGGAATATTTTTTTATAATAGCAATAAGGCACTCCAAGGGGTTAGATTAACAGTCAGTTAATCACCCCTTAGGGGCAATATGGCACTCGGCTGCACCTCATGCCACATTACACCCCTAGGGGGTGATTAACAGACTGTTAATCTAACCCCTGGTCATGCCTTATTGCTTAAATAACATGATTTATTTACCCAATTTATTCACCACTGGTGTGGTTATATAGAGAATAAAGTATGAGCATTGATGAATAACCAAGCTATGCTAGCTTCAAGTGGTTCCCTTGGCAACCCAGGTAAACCTCGAGAGCACAGCTCAAGAGGTTTACCATAGTTGCCAAAGGAGCCATGAGAAGATAGCTTAGCCTGGTTATTCATCGATGCCCATAGTTTGTCTTTTATAGTGTATGGGCATCGGTATTACAAAAACAGCATGTGATTTGAAACGTCCAACTAGGGATGCCGCGCACCGAGAGACAGGGTCATGATGTGAAGCATTGACCTCTGCTGAACTTTCTGGCACTATAGATAACAGACCTGCAAAACACACATATGAGGTACATTAAGAAAAAAAATATTTAGTAAACAAGCAGGAATACAGAAACACGCTCTGAATATCCCCTAATTTGGTGAGTGACTGAGGGTTTTCAAGGGTTTCGGTACAGATGGGGGGGGGGGATTAGTATGTGCTGTGTGACCGTTATCTGAATCACTGCTGAAAAACAAATGTTAAACATTCACGTGGTCGCACTACTACAGATATAGTCACAAGGCTGAATTCCATGTTGTTATGCCATGGATGTGACGTACCATCAATGGGTTTACAACAAAAATACATCACATCAATGGTATAACAACCCAGGGAAAAGATAGATTTGTCTATATAACAACATTCCACCATATATTATATATATATATACTCTGAAAAGACTCTTGGTTAGTATCACAGTACATATTATTACAGTCAAACCAAGTGAGTGATTACTGTAAATAAATTTATATTATTAAAATATTGTTTTTTCCATAGAATGAATAATTCTTAGTAATAAGAAAAAAAGTTGACGACCTGGGAAAAATAGATGTCTTCCCTGAAACAGGTGCTTGATTCAAAAGGTTGATTACTGATGTTTGTGATGTTGTACACTGTTTCAAGTGTGGCAAAATAAAATAAACATAGCAAAAAACACAATTTTTTAAGAGGAATAGTCAGCATATGTTGGCATAGCAGTAAGGCAAGAGGTAAGAGGGTGGGCAGCTGAGGAGTTCCCTGGTGGGGGTTGAGGCTAGTATCCAGGACACTGAGAAAGAACAGATGCTGCCAGGGCTGTGTGATGTTTGCCATTTTTTCTATGGAGAGTGGGGGAATATATTTGCAGTCACTGCATGGTGACCGATGCTCTCAAAAGGTGAATTTTCTGGCTAGAATGGCAGTTGGAGCCAGAAGTACCAAAGGGGTGCAGGGATGTGAGCAAGCAGCTGAAGAGGATAGGTAGAGGAGTTTATGGATATGGGCACCAGATCTGAAGATGGTTAGTGGCAAGCAGGGACAGATCAAATATGAAGGAGGTGTGGACTGGGTTATCTAGTGGTAGGGATGGGTATGGATCAGAGAGGAGAAAGGAGGTAGCAGTCATGGTCACAAGGTAGCACACTGGCAGAAGGAATGTGTTCTCTAGTGGTAGTGATGGGTATGGAGCAGGATGAAGAAGGGAGGTAGCAGTCATGATCATAAGGTAGGACATTGTCAGTGGATACCGGCAACAGGTATCAGCTTTGGGCTGCCCAGGTTGAGGGGGCCAGCATACAATTAGGGCTGGTGGGGACACAATTGGGATTCAGTGCAGGATGTAATCCACTGGGGAGGGGGGCTTGTCAGATGGCACTGCTTTATTGACAACATATTCTGCATCTGGTCTGGGTCCTTCATAAAAGCCCAGAATTTTTGGTTGAATGAAATGACATTTAATTTGCATTTCAATAGCAAAGAAAAAATAGAATTTTTGGATCTTCAGTTTTATGGTGATAGTAATGGAAAAATAAAGAGTGACACATTTAGAAAGAAAATTGCCAGAAATGCTCTGTTGTGCTCTAAGAGTGAACAATCTCCTGCCCTAATAGCCAGCAACCCTGTGGGACAGTTCCTATGGATAAGACGGAACTGTTACTCAGAGGAATGGTTTTAATCATGGTCCTTGGAATTGAATGAATGGTTTAAACTAAGGGGATATTCAAACAGAGAGCTCGAAAAAGAATACAAAAGGGCAAAGAATATTGAGAGAGAGAGAGAGAGAGAGAGAGAGTTTTTGACCTCCAAACAGAGAAGAATAAAAGAAAGAGAACCAGTTACTTTTGTAACCTGATATACAGAATTGGCACCAAAGATTAGAGAGAGTGTATAATAAAGTTATCCAGAGTTGTAAAATATAGTGGGTCAATGTCCCAGAGACTCATATTCAAGAGGCCAAAATCTGGTGATTTAATTGCAAATAGTCATTTCAGGGAAATACCAACAGAGGGATGGCTAATGAATAGGCCAGAACACTTCCATCCACGCAAACAATGCTCTGCTTGTAAATATGCAGAACAAGGAAGCCTGTTTAAACTTGGACACAATAAGATCAGGGCAGAAGTCAGACAATTAGCAAGTTGTTACACTGATTATGTGATTCACACTACCTAGTGTTCCTGCCAAAAAAAATTTATGTTGGCAGAACCAGTAGGCAAAAATAGGAGTCCCTGTGCCAAAAACCCAGGAGCTGCCACACTTGCAGGCTAGCACCAAAGAACAGGTGCACCTGTGGGACTTGCCACAGGGATGCGGCTCCCCCCACCCAGTGCCATCCAAAACAAGATTGCCAGGATGGATCTGGGGCAGAAGGAGCATGGGGGATGCCTTAGGTGGTGTTGGGGAGTTAGTGGGCATGCCAAGGGGTGATCAGGCACTCAGAGGGGGTGCTGTTATTATAACTACTGTATTATGATAATGGATGATGGGGGTTTCCAGGGACAAACAATGCCTGAGGCTGAGGCTGTTGGCAGGGGTGTGCCCACCGGGGGCCATGGCACTGTTTGTCCCTGGAACCCCATTGCACCATCCATTACCATAATTCTATAAATGGCACCCCTGCTGGGTGCCTGATTACCCCCTGGCATGCCCACTGGCTCTCCAACACCCCTATGGCACTCACCTGTCCCTTCTGCCCTGAGACCCCACATTCAGAGCCCCCCCCAATTCACTATGTCTTGTGAGGCACTGGGGCAAGGGGCTTAGACCATCCCCTGGCTGATCTAACTTGAACCCCTTGCAGCACCCATGACAAGGTTTCCTGAATGCCAAAAAATGGGATGTTGCAGCCCCACCATGGCACAAGCCACCTTGTGACCTGGCAAACCCCGATGTAGATTGCAAGGTTCACCCCTTTGGTGCAGCAGCTCCCCTTTCTGATGCAGACCGCATTTCAGAATCAGGCATGCCACATCTTTTGATGCAAGGTGCGATTTGCATCATTCTTGTTTGACACAGGCACCTTGCATCAGTCTAAGGGCTTTGAGAATCGGGGCCATTGAGTCAAAAATAGGATGCATGCATAAGATGGAGAACAAGCAATGTTGAATGTTGTCTTGCTGACATTGGCATCGGTAGTGCAAGACTTGAACAAATGCATAATCGGAAAGGCAGTGAAGTATGAAAGTGATGTCAGACCCCACATCATCCTACAGAGACTGACAGGCAATGAGGTGTGCCTTTGGGCATCTGCCATAATGTTCATGGCATTTCAGCTCACCCTACCCTGCAGTGCGATAAATATTGCATTGTGCCTTGGGGTTCTCTGGCCTTACGCTCACCCCATTCGGCCATAACGGTCATGGCATTTTACCTCACCCTATCCTGCAGATACTGACAAGTGCTGAGGTGTGCCTTGGGGTGTTCGGCTTTACCGTCACCCCATTTCATAAGGACATACACTGAAATGAGTGCAGCATAGGAGAATGGGGTGAACTGTGAGGCCAAAGAGTCCAAGGCACACCTCGATGCTTGTCAGTGGCTTGAGGGTGAGGGGATGGCATGGCATGAGCATGACAGCCAGCAATGCAAAGACACACCCCTGACGCCTGTCAGTCTGCACAGGGTGAGACGTTATGGTTAGAAACCCTAATGCCCCAGCTGTTTGTTGGTATTTGCACTACAAATTGGCAACGTGACATTTTTGTGACCCCCACCTCATGAAAGTGTTTGGGACCTCTGCTCATGAGTAGTGACACTGTGATTTTGTTAATCTGTCCCAAACATTGATTTCTCACAGCGACAGCGCCATTCTGTGCCAGATGTGGGAAAACACCTTTCAGGCAGGATGTGAAAAATGACGGCTGTACCCTTCATAGGTAGGTATGAAGAGATGGCAGTGTTGAAAATGTTGAGTGAAAATATTAAAAATGCTCGAATTTACGAGCATACTAGAAACTGCGCAATGCACACTCATAACACAGTCATTTAGTGGAATTATTTCACCAAATTTTCAACATAGGCATTTTGGGACCTCTGCTCATGAACACTGTCACTATGATTTTCTTCATCTGTCCTGATCATTGGTTTCCCACAGCGACTGCGCGATAGTGTGCTACTTGTGTGAAAACACAATGACAGCTGTACTGTTCATAAGGACGTGTGCAAAATTGACAATGTTGAAAATGTAGAGTGAAAATATTACAAATTGTCGAAGTTACGAGTGTGCGTGGAAACTATGCAATGCATGCTTGTAACATAGTCATTTTATGGACTTTTGTCACCAAATTTTCAACATACTGTAGGCATTTTAGGACCTCTGCTCATGAACAGTGCTGCTGTGATTTTTGTAATCTGTCCCAAACACTGATTTCCCACAGCGACCTCACTATTCTGTGCCGGTACTGTGAAAACACATTTCGACCAGGATGTGAAAAATGACAGCTGCATAAGGAGGTGGGAAAAAATGGAAATGTTGAAAATCTGGAGTGAAAATATTACAAATTGGTGAAGTTACGAGTGTGCGTGGAAACTGCACAATGCACACTCATAATACAGTCATTGTTTGGAATTTTTTCACTAAATTTGCAACATAGGCTTTTTGGGAGGCCACCTCATGAACAGCAAAACTGTCATTTCATTACTCGGTCCCGAAAGATGATTCCACACAGTGACCGCAAAATCACCTTTCGGGACCGAATAATTTAGCTTTAGTTTACCGGGTAAGCACACTAGACAAGTATTATGACTATTTTCAGGAACCTTACCTCGCACCATGCCGGTGACCCATGTTCAGGAATGAGCATGGGCCGCCGGGGGTCAGCAGGGGAGGAGAAGGATTGAGCGGCCGCAGGACTGCACTACTTCTCTGGAGAAGGGGGACTCCGCAGTCGATTCACACCTGGCAATTAGCAGAGGCTGGGGGTTGGGGCATCAATGCAACAAGGGGGCAGAGCTGACAGTGACTGAATTCATGAGGAGGGGTCCCAAAAAGCCCATGTTGACAATTTGGTGGTAAAAGTCAAAGAAATGGGTGAGATAGCCACATAAGTTGAAAAAACCCATTTATGCCATTATACAGCTCACCAGCATTTCTTCAGTTCGCGGTCGGCTTTGAAGAGTGCAGACGTGTTCCCAGTCCACTGGAAGATCGCTGCACTGGGCCCCGGAGGTAAGCATAAGGTGGGAGGGGAGGCAGGGGTGCGAGAGGGTGGGCGCTGGTTGGGGAGAGGCCACCGGACTCAACGAGGACCGTTTTCTGGTTTACAGGTTTAAAAAAAATGACCTTTTTTCTTTACAGGGACATTTTTGCATGCTGGGGTGAGCTCTCAGCATGCCTCCTGAGTGTTTTTTGGGGGGAGCTGTAGCCGACGGCGGATTGAGCACCCCTGCTGGCCATACAGAGTTGGGGGGGGTCGCATGAGCCGAGGGAGATTGGGCACCCCCTCGGCACACAAGAAATGAGGGGGTACATTATGCCAACTGGGATTGGACACCCCTGTCAGCAAATTAACTTAGGAGAGGGCATGCCAACAGGGGGATTGGGCACCCCCATCGGCAAATTAACATAGGAGGGGGCATGCCAACAGGGGGATTGGGCACCCCATTCAGTTTTCAGAGGGACTGTGGAAGGCAGCGGCTATCCCTCAGCTTATGCAGGGACTATGAGAAGCTGACAGGAAACCACCACCATGTTGCTTGAGGGGACACAAGACGAGGCAAGCAGTAATTGGCTGCTGCAATCAGGGACCACCCGGTGGCATTCCCTGATTGCAGCGGCTAATTTCTTTCAAGGTGATGGTATGTTTTCTGAACTGCTGTCATAGACAGCGTGCTATGCCATTGGTGCCACAGAGCCCAGCCACAAAAAGCAGTGGTGCCATTGGCTGCAGCAGGACTGCACCTCCAAAAAGGGCTTTTCCACTGAAGCAACCACAATATGTTGTCTGTGCTGCACATGCAAGACAACATAAAAATGATGCAAGTTGAGTCAAAAATACAATGCATGTGTAAGATGAAGACAAAATGGTGCAAGTTAAGTCAAAAATACCAAGCATGCATGAGATGGAGAAACAATGGCAGAAGCTGAGTGAAAAATACAAAGCAAATGGTGCAAGCTGAGTCAAAAGTATGAAGCATGCATGAGATGGAGAAAAAATGGTGCAAGTTGAGTCAAAAATATGAGGCATGCTGGCCTGGTGGTGCTGAGGGCTGAGGCGCTAGGCACCTTACCTCGCACCATGCCGGTGACCCGTGTTCAGGAATGAGCATGGGCCGCCGGGGGTTGGCAGGGGAGGAGAAGGATTGAGCGGCCACTGGACTGCACTCCTTCTCTGGGGAGGGAAGGACTCCGCAGTTGATGCACACCTGGCAACTAGCAGAGGCTGGGGGTTGGGGCATCAACGCAACAAGGGGGCAGAGCTAAGGCAGATGCCTGGAGGAGTGCATGCAGAAGTGTGCATGCTCCTTCCTTATGGTGATGTTGCACACCTTAGCTCAGGGACAAAAATCAGGAGGAAAAAGTGTGGTCTGGGCATGCCTACATGACTGCTGAGCCTCACAGGTGTCGCCTCTGTGATGGGCAGTAACCCCTCTCTAGCTCTGGATTCATATGTGAGGTAGGTTGAAAAATCCCCGCCACCCCACCACAGGGGGCAAGCCATGGGGTTGCTAGAGAGAGGGTAAGCTATGAGCGGGTGATGGGGCTTGGGGCTCAGGCAAGAGGAACTGCCGCCTGGGGCCAAGGAGAGAAAAATAGAGCATTAAAAAAATAAATAAATTTGAGGCATGAATGAGATGGAGCATAAGTGATGCAAGTTGAGTCAAAAAATATGATGCAATGTATCAAAATATAACACAAGCTGAGTCAAAAATTATGGGGGATGAAATGGCATCTGGAAGCAAGCATTACAATGTCTACAATGCAGGACTGTTGCAGTAGAATGCCATGCAGAGTACCATAGTCAGGTCTGCTGACCTTTGAAAATCGAGACCTTAGTTTTTTTCCCATTCTTTTTCATATGAAGGCATCCTTTTTCATATGCTTTTTTTGTTTATATGAAAAAAAAAATACTGTAATACAAAAAAAAACTGGAAAAAACACCTAAGTCAAAATTATTTTTTCATATGGAGCCAACCTTTTTTACATGGACCAATTCTTTTTCTCATATGCCCATATGAAAAAAGAAAATCGGGTTATGAAAAAGGATATTTAAATGTAAAAAAAAAACACATTTCTGGGTCATTTTTCCAGAAACTAAGTGCAGAATCCACAAAACAGGGTCCCAATGACCAAGATACTTGTATTGGCGTCTGTCCAGGATGTAATTTATGTGGGTTTAAAAAACAGAAACAAGATGGCAGCCATACGAAAAAATATTTTTTCCTCACAAAAAAAGGATTACCCCATACAACAAAGGACCCCTTTTCATATGGACCAAATTCTTTCTTCATTCTAAGCAGTTATCCAAAAACTGTACTGAGCATGCTTAGAACCAAAAGTAATAACTTTGGAATGGATAAATATTTTTTCACCAAACTAGCAAAAGGTGCATCTGCGGGCCAAGCCTTTTCCACCCTGACAATTTCAGACCAAAATTCCAAACTGTCTGGGCGCTATACAATGACAAACAGCAACAAATCTGCAGTTTTTGAACTTTTTTTAATATCCAGATCTCAGAATCTGCACATGCAACTGGAATGAAACTTGGTATGTCAAGAGATCTATACCCCATACCATGGGTGCATAATTCTGTCTGAATCTTGTGAAAGGTTGTGAAGATATTAAAGCACAACATTTAAGGTTTAACATAGAAACCCCTGCTCAGCCCTATCTACAGTGGTGCAACCATGCCACTTTAATATATAAAACAAGGAGAAAATGGTTCCACATAAGTTGTATGCACTGAACATGCAATGGCCTGACTCCAAATATGCCATTTATTTCCATTTTGCTTTCAACCTGGCTTTGCCAGGCAGCCATGAGTTATGGTGCCACCCCTAACTCACAGAAATAAATGGCATATGTGGAGCCAGGTTCTAGTATATGCCCTACATTTAACCAGTGAAAGAAGCTGAAATGATGCTTGATGACATCACAGTGGAGCTATGCAGCATTCTAATCAGAGTGTTGATTAATGGAAACAAAATTCATGTTATATTCCTGACATCAACATTAGTTAAAAAGGTAATTCTTAAATACTAGTCATATAAATGTTCAGTCTCTTTCTGTGAGTACCACATAGTGAGCCTTCAAGGCCTACTCTTTGAGAAAATGGCATGCAGCTGAAATAACCTGCCAAGCTTTGAAAAAAGATGAAAACCTCTTGTAGATCTGCTTACTAATGTACAATAGGACAATAAATGATATATGCTCTTCTTAAGTAAAGTGGTTTAGGTGAATAGGTGACCTAGATGTGAAGGTTTGAGAGAAGAGCCTGATAAATGTATTTCATTTTTAGACAAATAAAATATAACATGTACTAGAAAATATTGCCTTTGTAACTAAAGCACCAGTACTGTACTTTAAGTTATTTAACATATGCTTATCTGGATTGTACCCATGGCTGTTTCAAAGTATTACATGTTGTATTTATTCATATTTATCTTAAAATCGATAACATACACAATGCTACAAACAGTTACAGCCCTGATAATCAGTGACTGGCATAAGTGCAGTGCAGCTATTTGCACTGTTCTTATGCTTGCCCGGCTCTGGCGATATTCAGAAAGATAGCATTCTCCAATGAAGCTATGTTATCAGCATGAATATCGGTCCAAATTGGCACAGCGCTAAGTGGATCTGCACTATGCTGACACAGACCAGGGCTGCATATGGCCCACAGGAGACAGCAATGCACAAATTGGGATAGTGCCAGGTCCCCTGTAGGCCATCTGCATGTCCATAATGGACACATTTGCATGTGGTGCAGCAGCCCTTTTCAGCAACAAAAGAATGCCCTGGTGGTCCAGTGGTTCCCCACCCACTGATTTCCCATGTAAACGTTGTCTAGGATTTCCTGTTGGTCCAGTATCTCCCCCCCATAGCACATTTACACATTGTCTAATATTCCCTCATGGTCCAGTGGTTCATCCCACCTCCGATCATCTGTTTATATGTTGTCTAATATTCCCTAGTGATCCAGTGGTCCCCCCATGATCACCCATATATATATGTTGTCTAACATTCCCTGGTGGTCTAGTGGTCCCCCACCCCACCCCCAATCGTTCATTTATATGTTGTGTAATATTCCCTGGAGGTCCAGTGGGTCTCCCCACCCCAGTCACCCATTTATATGTTGGTTAATACTCCTGGTGGTCCAGGGTACCTCCCACCCCTGATTTTAAGGACCCCGAGCTGCTGAGAACCCCACCCCACTGCCCTGTACCTGAAGTGCCAGTCCCATGAAAGCAACAGCTGGCAAAGCCCTCCTTTCACCTCCTTGGCTGGCCACCATCTGACTGTCACAGAGCACGATTACATGATCACGCTTCATGACTGTCAGACAGCAGCTGGCTGAGGAGGTCAGAGGAGGGCTATGCCAGTAACTGATTTCAGAGGACAGGCACTCAGGGTGAGGGGAGGTGTGGGGCTGGGGTTCTTGGTGGGTGTGCAGGTGGGGGTCCCTGTATGGTTGGGGGTGGGGGGTACCACTGTATCACATGGGAATATTAGGCAACATGTAAACAAGTGATCCAGGGTTGGGCTAAACCACTGGACCACCAGGGCATATTACATAACATATAAATGAGCAATTGAGAGATGGTGGAACAACTGGACCACCAGGGACTATTAGATGAAATATAAACAGGCAACTGGGGGAATGGGAACCACTGGACCACCAGGGAATATGAGACAACATGTAAATATGCAATTGGGGAGTGAGGGAACCACTGCACCACCAGGGAATAATAGACAACATATAAATGAGTGACCAGGGGTGTGGGAGAAACTATTGGACAACCAAAGAATATTAGATAACATATAAATGGGTAATCAGGGAGGTGGGCGGAACCACTGGACCATCATGGAATAGTAGACAACATATAAATGTGCAATTGGGGAGTGAGGAAACCACTGCACCACCAGGGAATAATAGACAACATATAAAGAGGTGATTGGGGGGTGGGGGAAACCACTGGACCACCAGGGACTATTAGACAAAATATAAATGGATGATCGGGGGGGTGAGTGAACCACTGGACCATCAGGTACTATTAGGCAACATATAAACAGGCAGTCGGTAGGAGGGGGATCCACTGAACTACCAGGGAATATTATGACAACATGTAAATGTGCATATGGCCTACCAAGACTTTAGCAAGGCATTTGACACAGTCCCACACAAAAGATTAATAATCAAGTTAGCCAGCCTGGGAGTGGGGCCCAGGGTGGTAGCCTGGGTAGCAAACTGGCTGCACAACAGGACACAGAAGGTAATAGTGAATGGAACACATTCCGAAGAAATGGGGGTTACTAGTGGAGTACCTCAGAGCTCAATACTGGGTCCAGTCCTCTTTAACATCTTTATAGGTGACATTGCAGAGGGTCTGGAAGGAAAGATATGCCTCTTTGCAGATGACACAAAGATCTGTAACAAAGTTGATACACAAGGGGGGGTAGAAAGGATGAGAAGGAACTTGGCAAGGATGCAGGAATGGTCAGACATATGGCAACTTAGATTCAATGCAAAGAAGTGAAAAGTAATGCACCTGGGAAATAAAAATCCAGGAGAAGAGTACACAATAGCAGGGGAGGTACTAACAACAACAATAATGGAAAGGGACCTGGGGGTAGTAATATCAGATGACCTAAAGGTGGGTAAGCAATGTGAGAAGTCGGTAAGGAGAGCCGGGGATACTGGGATGCATAGGGAGGGGCATCACAAGTAGAAAAAGGGAAGTGGTTATCCCTCTATACAGACAGTTGGTGAGACCCCATCTGGAGTACTGCGTGCAGGTTTGGAGACCTCATCTACGCAAGGACATAGACAGGATGGAAGCAGTCCAGAGGAGGGCAACTAAAATGGGGCAGGGTCTACATCAGAAACCATATGAAGAGAGACTGAGAGAGCTTAATATGTATACCCTTGATGAAAGGAGGGACATGATAGAAACTTTTAAGTACCTCAAGGGAATCAACAAAGTCCAGGAGGGTAGCATCTTTCAGAAAAAGAGATGTGTAAGAACAAGGGCACGAATTTAAAGATAGAGGGGACAGCTCAGGGTAATGTGAAATGTTTTCACAGAGAGTGGTGGCGCATGGAACCGCCTTCCTGGAGAGATTGGGGTCTGAAACAGTGGGGAATTCAAACATGCATGGGATAGACATAAGGCAATTATAGTGGGGGTTGCAGG
Organism: Neoceratodus forsteri; assembly: GCA_016271365.2. NCBI lineage: Eukaryota > Metazoa > Chordata > Ceratodontiformes > Ceratodontidae > Neoceratodus > Neoceratodus forsteri. The sequence continues at coordinate 1,685,295,926 of CM057450.1, read as the reverse complement.
AAGTAGGGTGTTGGTTAACTAGAATCTGCATCCATTAGGTAGGGAAATGGGCAGACTGGGTGGGCCAAGTGGTCCTTATCTGCCATCAAAGTCTATGTTTCTATGCAAATGGAGAGTGAGGGAACCACTGGATCACCAGGGAATAATAGGCAGCATATAAATAGGTGATCGGGGGACCACTGGACCACCAGGGAATATAAGACAACATGTAAGTGTGCATTTGGGGAGTGAGGGAACCACTGCACCACCAGGGAATAATAGACAACATATAAATGGGTGCTCAGGAGTGTGAGAGGAACAACTGGACCACCAGGGCTTGGAGGGTGAGGGACCACTGCACCACTAAGGAATAATAGACAACATAAAAATGAACGAATGGGGGGGGGTCACTGGACTACCAGGGACTATTAGACAAAATATAAATGGACAGTTGGGGGTGGTGAGGGAACCACTGGACCATCAGGTAATATTAGACAAATATAAACAGGCAGTTAGTGGAGGGGGATCCACTAGACCACCAGGTAATATTAGATAATATATAAATGAGAAATCGGGGTGGGAGGAACCACTGGATCACCGGGGAATATTAGATAATATGTAAATGGGCATTCAGGGGATGGGAGGAACCACTGGATTATCAGGGAATATTAGACAACACCTCTCCTTGAACCGAGATGTGTCATGGTGGAGAGGCTTGTGTGTTCCAATGACCCTCAGGGCTATGTTGTCCGGAGTCTCGTACTCCTGGCATGGTCACCCGTGGTGAACAGGCCTGAGGCAAGGTCCCAGAGTAAGTGCGGTCCAACCTCCAAAGTCTTCATTGGTGGATCAGGCAGAAGAAGATGTTAGGATCTCAACGGCTGTGAAGGCGGATGAAGGCTGCAACAAGATGGGGATCTCCAGTCATCTTGAACTCTCCTTTCCACTGGGTGCTAGATCTCCTGCTTCTCAAGTCTGTGTGGTTGCTGTAGGCGTACCAGCTTCCCCACACTAAAAGATGTCATGTGCAGGCTTCTACCATGGGAAACAACATCCCAGCAACCAACCTTCCAAGCCCTGCGGTGACAGACTAGTGGTGATGGGGACAGGATCAGTGAATCTGGCAGTCTCTAGCTACGAATCTGCACGTAGACAGCGGTAGTTTGATGGTCGTCTGGCACCTGGACTGGGACAGGGGTGCAATTCGGCAGCTGCTAATGTTACTGAGCAGTACTCTTTAGGATCCCCTCTGCTCAACCCGCATGGGGAAGGGGCTAGAAAAGGTGCACTAAACCTAGGCTGTCTCACCTTCTCCTGTCTGGATAGCCGCGCCCAGCGGGATCACTCTCTCTGTGGTCGAAACAAGAAACAGACAATGATTTTTGTGACATGGAACATTCGTACTCTGATGGACAACTAGTATGGCAAACGACCAGAAAAGAACTTCTATTATCGCCAGGGAACTTGTAAGATGTAACATCGATATTGCTGCCTTAAGTGAGACAAGACAACCAGATGAAAGCCAGTTGAGAGAAGAGGGTGGCGGTTTCACCTTCTTCTGGAAAGTAAAGTCTGCTGAAGACAGACGCATTCACGGCGTTGGCCTTGCCATCAAGAACAAGCTCATCAACCAGCTTACAGAGCTCCCAATTGGCATCAACGAACGCCTCATGACCCTTCGTCTTAAGCTCAGCAACAATCAGCATGCCACTGTCATCAGTGCATACGCCCCGACACTTAATGCTGATGAGGATGTCAAGGAACAGTTCTACTCCAACCTTGACAGAGTTCTGACCAACACCCCTAAGAAAGACAAGATCATTCTCCATGGTGACTTCAACGCCAGAGTCGGGCGTGATTCAGATCTCTGGAATGGTATCATCGGGAAGGAGGGGTTAGGAAAGACAATATCCATTGGCATCCTACTCCTAAACAAATGTGCAGAGCATGGCCTGGTTATCATGAACACCACCTTCAGACAGAGCAACAAGTATAAGACTACTTGGAGACACCCTCGATTCAAGCACTGGCACCTCCTTGACTACATCATTGTCAGACCCTGTGATCAAAAGGATGGCTACATCATGAGGGCCATGCGAGGAGTCGATGACTGCTGGACAGACCATCATTTTGTTAGATCTGTCATGAACATCCTGCTCACTCAGAAACATTGAAGGCAGCCAAAATCAATGCAAAGGAAATTCAGCACCAAGTCTCTTCAAGACCCAGTGGTTCAAGAGGACTTCCAGCAGCGTCTCCAAGCAAGGCTGTCTGCCATGCCCACAGCTGATGATAACATTGAGAGATACTGGAAAGAGTTCAAGACCACCATCCACTTGGCATGTGCTGAATCTAATGGCTATGTCACCCGGCATCATCAGGACTGGTTTGATGAAAATGATACTGAAATTCAAGACCTGCTCAACTGGAAAAGAAGAGCTCACTGCACACGGCAAGATGTCATCTCATGCCAGCAAAGAAAGAGTAATACCAGCAGCTCAAGGCAGAAGCTCAAAGGAAGATCCAAGACATCAAAAACAAATGGTGGCAAGACAAGGCCAAGGAGATCCAGCTTTATATTGACAAACATGACATGTGGAGCTTCTTCCAGGCTACAAGGGCCATTTATGGCCCAAGCTTCCATGGTCCCACTCCCCTCCAATCTCAAGATGGCTTGACGCTCCTAAAGGGAAATGAAGGCATTCAAGCTAGATGGAAGGAACATTTTGAGACACTTCTGAACTGCCGGTCATCTGTGACAGATGCCACTATCACTTCTGTCCCTCAACACCCTGAAAGAGAATCTCTGGCCAACTCTCCTACCATCGAAGAAGTAAGACATGCCATCAAGCTGGCCAAAACTCCAAAGCTGCGGGACCAGAAGGCATACCGGCTGAAGTCTACAAGGCTGGGGCGAGGAACTGGTACTAAAGCTCCAGGAACTCATTCTCCGAATTTGGAACAATGAGGAGATTCCAGAGGACTTGAGGAATGCTAATACTGTTACCTTCTTCAAGATGGGAGACAAGTCGATATGTGGAAATTATTGAGGCATTGCTTTACTCTCCACTGCAGGGAAAATCCTTGCTCGTATTCCTCTGAACAATCTCCTTCCCATCGCCAAAGAAGTCCTGCCAGAATCTCAGTGTGGATTCAGACCATCTTGTGGGACAACTGACATGATCTTCACTGCCAGGCAGATCCAAGAAAAATGTCGGGAACAACATCAGGACCTGTACATGGCTTTCATAAACCTGACAAAGGCTTTTGACTCCATCAGTCGTGAAGCCTTGTGGAAGGTGCTGGCCAGATTTGGCTGCCCTACAAAATTCATCAAGGTCCTGAGGCTTCTGCATGACCAGATGACTGCCAGTATTCTCCATAATGGTTCAAAGACAGACCCATTCATCATCCAAACTGGGGTCAAGCAAGGGTGTATCATCGCTCCAGCCTTGTTCTCTATCTTCCTAGCAGTCATCCTAGTCCTCACCAAAGGCCACCTTCCCACTGGAATTGACATTGAATATAGAGTGGATGGAGGGCTCTTTAATATTGGATGTCTCCGTTCAAAAACCAAAGTTTGCAAGGCATCCCTCATTGACCTGCAGTATGCTGATGACTGTGCCATCCTTGCACACACCAGAAGCGACCTCCAGTCTGCACTAGATCTCTTTGCAGAAGCTTACCGAAGTCGGGGACTCTCACTTAACATCAAGAAGACTAAGGTGCTCTATCAGCCTGCTCAAGGCCTTGTAAATGACCCTCCACAATTCACCATTGAGGGACAGACCCTGGAGACAGTTGAGCAATTCCCTTACCTCGGCAGCCACCTCTCCCTAACAGCGAACATCGACAATGAGATTCAGCACAGGATCCATTGCACTAGTACCTCATTTGGGAAACTGCTTTGGCGCATCTTCACTGACTGCGACATACAAAAGGACACCAAGATCCAGGTATACAGTGCGGTTATCGTCCCTACCCTTCTTTATGGATGTGAAACTTGGGTGACTTACCGACATCATCTAAAGAGTCTAGAGAGGTACTACCAATGATGTCTCCAGAAAATCCTCCGCATCAAGTGGGAAGACCACCGTACTAACGTCAGTGTTCTCACTGAGGCCAATGTCACCATCATTGAGGCAATGATCCTCAGACATCAGTTCCACTGAACTGGACACTGTGTACAGATGCCTGACTCTCGACTCCCCAAACAAATTTTATACTCCCAGCTCAGTCATGGACAGAGATCCCGTGGTGGTCAAAGGAAAGGCTATGAAAACACACTGAAGGTATATCTCAAGAAAACAGAGATGGACATCATGAGCTGGGAGGAGCTGGCCACCAACCGATCTCAATGGCACCAGAACCTCCATCAAGCGGAGGCCTGCTTCGAAGAGAAATGCCTTGCCCTCAAAGCCAAAAAGAGAGAGCGTAGGAAGGGAAGGGAAAGAAACCCCAGCCAGCGGGGCTGCTCTCCCACATGGAAACATCTGCAATTTCTGCGGACGAATCTGTGGCTCTAGGATTGGATTACTGAGCCACCTCAGGACCCATCAGTGAATCATGGTAGAGATCATCCTTGAAATGAGGGATCGCCGCTGACGATGATTAGACAACAAGTAAATGTGCAGTTGGGGAGTGAGAGAACCACTGCACCACCAGGGAATAATAGAAAACATATAAATGGGTGATCAGGAGGTGGAGGAACCATTGGATCACCAGAGAATATTAGACAAGATATACATGTGTAATTTGGGAGTAAGGGAACCACTTCACCGACAGGGAATAATAGACAACATATAAACAGGTGATCGGGGGTGAGGAAACCACTGGACCAACAGGGACTATTAGACTAAATATAAATGGACGATTAGGCAGAGGTGAAGAAACCACTGGACCATTAGGAACTATTAGACAACATATAAACAGGCAACCAGTATTAGACAACATATAAATGGGAGATCGGGAGGGTACAGGGAACTGCTGGACCACCAAGGAACATTAGACAATATGAAATGTGCAACTGGGAAATGCAGGAGCCACTGCACCACCAGGGAATACTAAACAACATATAAATGGATGATCGGGGAAGGGGGGAATCACCAGACCACCAGGAACTATTAGACCCTTATATGAAATATAAATGGGTGAGTGGGGGGGGTGATGGAACCACTGGAACACCAGGGAGTATTAGATCTTTAGACAAAATATACATGGATGATTGGGGTGGGTAAGGGAACCACTGGACCTTCATGGGACTATTAGACAACATGCCGCAAGCCTTTGAATATGCCACTGTGCCAGTATGCATGATGGGACCCCCCTCATTTGCATAGGCACATCTGTATATTAAGCACCTTGGTGCTGCCAGGTTTGGGAGGTGCTACAGGGGTCTCTGAATAGGGCCCTGCCTGGAGCATTAGTGCAAACCGATGTTAACACCAGCACCAACCAGGTTCGTGCCAGCGCTAAAGTTTGAATATCGGGCCCCAACTCTGGGAAGCCAATTATGAATATCACAAAACAGATAACCATAAACTAACTCATGTTAAACTATTACTTAATTCTTACTGGGCACCTGATAGGCATGCTAAACATGGCATCACAATAATGATGACTGGTATAGATGCAGATTAAGCAGAAGATCTACTGTAAATATTTTCTGAGATTGACCAAAAGTAAAACAACGTTGGATTACTAGGAGAGATTTTATTGATGTGTCACTAGGCTTGGAGTGTGCTTTTTCTCCTGAGTCCTGTTTAATTCGTAAAACTTCCCCAAACATAATATTATCAAGACATTTTAACTGTTTCTAATATCACTGATAGTAAAGAAGTTATTGTTAAATTGGAAGAATAACAATGTAATTTCCTATAAAGAATGGCATGATCATATATTATATTTGTTGCATTTAGACAAAATATCAGTAAGCTTAAGTAATAAATTATCATCATTCTTTGATAAGCGGGGTTACTTATTTTATTTTGTTTTTATTTAGGTAAGGTGAACTGAGGCCTAGGTCTCTTTTTCAGCCATGACCCAGAGAACAGGGAATAATACATTACATCAGTATGAATAGTTACAAGATATACGAATCCAGATAAAAAAACAACAGGGTAATCACACAGAAGAGCAATAATTGCCAGCTTTGCATTTGAGACCGATCATGACCTAGTGTTTAATTTGGCAATATTGCAAAAGGTTTTGTTTTTGTTTTTTCTGTTGCAAGTTTTTTATACATCTAGATAGTGTATTACCCACCCAGCAATGCAGAAAAAAGGTTCTGAAGAATGAGAGATGAAATCATTAATCTGGGAGTCACCTTCTTGCAGAGTCCCTCATGGGTAAAGGTTGTAGACATAAATCAAATGTATATTTTGTATCCTGATCAATTGGTTGATTTTCTTCATTCAAAGTATCAAACCTCTCAGTACCCTAGATGTATGTCATCATCTGACTCACCATCCAAATAGAAGGGCTTGTTAGATGCAGCAGCCCTAGTCAAACCTTAATCTATTCAAACAAATAATAGTTATACTAAGTTACAGACTGTGGCCCAGATATTCAAAAGGGTTGCGCCATGCACAACCCACTGATGCGCCCTGGCGCGATATTCAAAAAGGAAAAGTGCGCCGCACAAATCCCGATGTACTGGAGCGCATCAGTAATGTATGCAGGCACAGGTGGGGGGGGGTGTGCCCATACATAACCTGCACAGCCTGATATTCAGCCTGGGATGTGCAGAGTCATGCATGTGAAACCCCTACCTGCGCTTGCACAAAGTTACACACAAAAAAAAGGAACAAGTGATGGCCACCCACAGGTGAGCTGCCACATTGCAGGGTGCAACACAGCAGCTGCCACCTGTAGGTGGCCACCCGAGTTCCTGCTGCACCTAGCGGGCGCCCCCATGCCCATTGCGGGCATCACTATAACCCCAAGTCCAATATCCCTGGTGGTCCAGTGGACCGCACTAGGCCAGTCGCGGGCATCATTAATAGGAACCCCCAAGTCCAACATCCCTGGTGGTCTAGTGTGCCCCCACCCCACCTGCCCACTGGAGCCCCACTGCCCGCTCCCCCATCAGCCAGGCGACAGTACCCCACCCTCCTGCCACCCGCCGCCCACCGACTGACAGCTCGGTAGGGCTGCATGCCCGATGAGTTCACAACATGAGTCAATGGGCATGCAGCCCACGTACTACTCAGTCCGAATCATGAATGAATTCCTATAAAGATGAATTCATTCACATATCTGTACTGAGTAGTACAGTATAAACTGCATGCCCATTGGCTCATGCTGAGAACCAATGGGCGGCAGCTCTACCGAGCTGTCAGTCGCTGCACGGAAGGCGGGTGAAGTGCTGCCGCCCGCCCGGCTGATGGGGAGGAGCGGGCAAATGGCGGTGAGGTGAAGAGGCTACTGAACCACCGGGAATGGACATGGGGATTCCATTAATGATGCCCGCGATCGACTCAAGGCGTCCACTGGACCACCAGGAATATTGAGGGAAGGACTATAGTGATGGCATGATTAAAGCTATATAAATTCACTGAACCACCAGGGATATTGAATGTTGTTTTATGTTACAGGAATGCCCGCGATCGGGCTGCAGGGGGCGTCGATCCCCGATGGCTGCTGCCTGGCAGGGCGCCAGGTGCAAGTCGTTGGGGATCGGCGCACCTGCATGCTAATGGAATGCAAATGGGGCTGCAATGAGATGCAAATGGCCCTCTGTCTGCCTTGCATATATTATGGCCCCATTTGCATGTCCCCTTTTGAATATCGCAGGTGCTGTGCATGGCGCAATGGCACTTGTGCCAGCGCATCTCCATACTCCACTCTGGCCACTTGTGCTGGCGCAGTGCCACTGCACCATGCACAGTGGGGGTTACCAGGGTGCAATATTCAAAGCTGCTGCACCATAGCACAGCTCCGTTGAATATCGCCCAGTCCACACCCCTGCGCAACAAAGTTGAGCTGCGCCCAGGCTTGCGCCACAGCCTGGCGCAGTTTGAATATCCCGGCCTATGAATATTCCTTCTGAACTTACATTGTGAAATGTGAAATCCTAATGTTAATGTTAACTTTCTTCTTACACTCCTAATTTGATAAGAATAGGGCTCTCACTCTTTGGCTTAGTCATGCATTTAATAAGGATTTTGCTGCATTGCAGCCATATGAATTAAGATATTTGATTGCCATAGATTAAAAATGTGTACTTGATGAGCCATGTATAGAAGAAAATTATTTTTATACCCTACGTTCGGTTCCCGATGACCCCTCCGAGATTGCCATTGTCTGTCCTCCTTTTTGTTTTTCTTATGATGTTTGCACATTATTCAAAATTAATAAAAATAAATGTTTAAAAAGATGTTCACGTTGGAGAAAAGGGGCCTAAGAGAGGACATGATTTCAGTCTTGTGCTTACTTAAGGGTATCAACAACATCTAACAGATGGAAACGTTTAATCTGGTGTCCTCCAACAGGCTGCAGGGAAACACCCTGACTCTTATATATGCCAAATTTGTATTTATTTATTTAAAATTTGATAACCAGAAAAAGCACCAACGAGCCGAGGCTCATTTCCAGGTGCAACCTGGGGAAGGGTAATACAGGATACAGGGTAGACAAAGAGACAATACAATTTCAAGAAGCAAGGTCAGAAGAACCAGCGGTTACAAGACTCAAAGCAGCAGCTGGCAAACCAAGAACGGGGTACAACTTCTAAACAGTATCTACAATAAGCTTCTACACTACATTTAAAGATGTGTATAAAATATAAATATATAAAATAGAGATACAACTCAAGCCCAGGAGGAGGACTGAATACACCAGATAAACAAAAAAAAAAATATTTTGGGTCCTGACCAAAATAGAAACAGAGCGCAGGTGGCAAGAGTGACAATAGTGCCAAGTTCAAGTAGGAGATAAAGCAAGCAGAGGGGAGACAACTGGAGAGCTAATGAATAAGGCTAATGTTAGGAAATTCTTCTCCTCCCAAAGGATGACGAACCATTGACACATTATACCAGTACAGACAGTGGACATAAAGACAGTATAGACCGTGGAGAGGAGGAAGGATGAATGTTTGCTTACAGTAATAGAGTGAGTGAGGAATCTCTTTACATTGGTACATGTTTGCTCAACATACTTATTATTACCTGCTTATGAACCAGGAGGTGGATATGATGGTCCCAGACTCCCAGTTACTACTATGTTAAAACATTCTGTGAGTGATACAGTACAAAATGTTTGCAATGTTTTGTTTAAGATAGCCTTACAGTAACTAGAATGTGGGATACATACTATGATTGGTTAGGGAATGCCATATGATGTGCTCATAATTATTTGAGTTGCAAGTAAGAAAAGGCTACTCACCATAGTAACTGTAGTTCTTCGAAAGGATGAAACATGCTATCCTCACAAAATGCAGCAGTCCTGCACAGTGTGGTTGCCCCCAAAACTGAACAGAACTTAACATCTATTCAACTATTCTAGGTAGTGATTGTGCACCCTCTACTTCCTAGCCAACAAATCAACAGCTGAAGAGACAATGAAGGCAGTGATCTCCTTATTTTTTTTAAATTAGCTGTTTGACCCCGATCTGCCACCTTACACCTGCTGTCTGGAATTCCTCTTAGCCACTAATTACTCTGCCATCATGCCAGCAGTGATGCACATTACACAGGACTCATAGCACTGGTGCCATCATGTAGGTGGATCAAGGGGCATGGGATTTTACATACTTACACCCCCTTTCCCCAGAAGCTCTCCCATCTCCCAGGAATCACCCCAACATCTGATGACCTCTACCACTGCAGCACATTTTGTGCAATGCCGCCACTCATGAATGAGTAAACTCCCCAACCTACCATGAGGGACCACTGCAGTGCAAGGCACTGGATGTCTCTTTCCCTGGGCTGGCTCCTGTAGCACTCCCTGACCAGGCCACTTTGATTCTGGTTCCCAGTGCTTGCTCCAAAATGAGGGTCATCTGCACAGAAGCATGACATGCTTCTGGGCCATCGGGTGACCCCAATGAAAATGTTTGCAATAAAAACTAATAAAACTCTAAGACAAAATGCCTTAGAAAGGATGGGGAACTGCTAGACACTAAAGACTGATTCCCCTATCTATCTCTCTCTCTCTCTCTTGCTCATTATCTTCTCTCAACCCTAGTCTCTCTTCATGTTTCTGTGTCCTTTTCCTTTCTGCACTTTACAACCTGTTCTTCCTCTGAAGTGTACCTGAATTTTTCTCTCATTTCTTGCATTGCTTCTTTCTTGTCTCACTCTCACACTTCTGTTCTTTCTTTCTTTCTGTGCCTCTATGCATTTCTCTCCCTTCTCTATACACTGTGCCCCCTTATTTCTATGTCACATTTCTCAGTCTCATTTTAAGGTCCATCACCTCCTTCCCCCTATGCTGTCCCATATCCCTGGTCACCAGCTGCCCCCTTTACTTGTCCCTGGTGTCTTTCCCTCTTTCCCATTCTGGCTCTGCTACTTTACTGACTCAGGGCTCCTTTGTAAAGGATTCTGATGTGAGTCCGACTGCAAAAGTGGACAGAACCGAGGGCTGAAGGATCGAGTCAACATTGTGGGGTAGCTGAGTCGTGGGACTAAGGAAATGGAGCTGGTTAGTCATTGGAACTGAGTCACAGCAGCAGACAGCACAGCTAGTGGCATGATAGCAGGAAGCTGGAGAAAGGACTTGGGCAGCAGGATGGACAGCCACATCAGTGAAAGAGTCATAATGCTTGTTTGTTAGCTAGAAGCAAAGAGCCAGGTTGGGATGTCCTGCTGAGAAAATTTCCGGTGGGGCACACAATTCAACCATAATCAAGGCAGGGCACTATGTTATACTTTCATATCTTTCCTCTGTTCAAAAAGCAACACTTTGATAGGAATTTGGGGAAAGAGGATATGTCCCCCCCCCCTCCGACTTTATGGATAAGCTGGCCCTGGAGCCAGGAGAGAAGGAGAGCTGCTTACTAGCAAAACAATAAAAACAACAAAGTTCTGATGAACCCCCCCCACCCCCTTATAGCATTACACTGACTACTCATGTTCGACTCAAAACATATTTACTCTCATGGTCAGTAGGTGTAGCAACCTTGGTCTGCACGTGGTGCACAAATCCAGAGCAAAGTCTGAGTGACTCAAGGTCCAATGAAGGTGGTGACTATGGCAGCTGCAAGAGAGAAGCGAAAGTGCTGTCCTGGATGATGCTAGTAGTAGCAGCAATACTAATAGTTTATTGTTTGATCATAAGTAAAAAATCGGAACAGAGGTTATTGTTTGATCATAATAAACAGATCAATACAAACAAAGTACATCAGTACTTCAGTATTACAGACATACTGTATCACTCATTAAGTCAATACTGTACAGGAAACACAGAAATATACCATAGGTAGAATAATATTCAGCTTTTGGTATGGCATGTAACAGCCAGTAACCCATATCAGTTACTTACTCCTCCCCTGATTTTTTAATTTAATCTTAGTCTAATTTTCATTATTGCACAAAGTTAGTTTGTGATTCTCAGGATAAAATCGTCATCCTCTCTCCTAAGTGACAAAGACAGGAAGAGGTTCATATCATTGCCCTGCAAAAATGTTACAATAGGTCCCAATTAAAATATTCTAGTTTGTATATATCAAGCACACAGAAATGTTACATGTTTAATATCCTCCCATCCTTCTACACTACAGTCACAACATACAGCTCCAGGCTTGTTATTTTTATTATACTGTGCCTGGAGAACATTGCTATAAAATAGTTAAAATTAAAAATTTGTATAAGCCTGTCTCCTACTATGTTCTAGTAATACAGCTAGATAAAAATTTAAGACCATGCACACCATCATTTTTAATTAACCAAGGTGAGTATCTACAGGTTTTCATGAGTGTTAGATGTTTTTGCATACTGTGATTTTTTATTTTCATTATTACACTTCTCCTATATTTCACAATTTAAACTCTCTGGCCCAGATATTCAAACAGCGCTCAAAAGTAGCGCAACAGCAGGAGCAAGCACAAACCCGTTGTGCAAATGCGCAACAGGTGCGATATTCAAACATGGAGCACAGCAAATTGCGCAAGCAACCAACGTCTCAATATCGCACATACTGCGCCATGGCGCAACCAGGTAGGAGAGGCTGAGCCAAAATGCTGCGCTATGGAGCAACCAGGGAAGCTCAGCTGAGCATTCCAGAGCTGCCATAGCGCAAGCACAGCCCCCAGAGCAATGGAACTGCACATCCAGGGAGGCAGGCTGGGGCCCACCGCCAGCCATGCCACACATGGGCACAGGAACACACTGCAGAACCCACACCACACCTGCACACCCCTAGCACAGCATCACTGGGGTGGACGGATGATCCACGTGCCCATGGGGACAAGCCAACAAAGCATAGCAGAGCCATGACACCCCAGCACAACCACTGGCAGGCGGAGAGTGCCACACACAGGGGTGACAACCACAGTGCACATCAGCCCCCCATACGCACAGCACACCCTGCACCGTGATCCCAAGACACCACCTATGTGCAGTAACTGGCACTGCAGGAAACACCATGCATCCCCCCTGGCACACGTCAACCCCGTGCTGCAGAGAAGCATACAAGCCAGACCCACCCTGTGCACCCAGCAGTGGGTGGCAGCAGACAGCAAGACCAACAGAAAGTCAATGCCATGCTGGTGATACCTCCCCATGCACACACACGCACACACACACACACACACACACACACACACACACACACACACATATGTACCCAGGACCATACCACCCCAGATGGCTTGTACACCACTGCAACTGAACAACCATAGCAGCTGCAAATCGAGAGATCAACACAGCATTCATATCAAAATATAAATGTATTCTCAAAGAGTAAAGTACAAAACAATCAACAGAACTATTTACAAGGGGGATGGGTACAAGGTCGGGTTGTTCAAGGGGTAGGGATTACAAACTTGGAGAGGAAGGCAGGGTGATAGGGATGGGAGAAGTGGGAAGGTACCAACACTTTATGGTCCTGCCGGCCGCCCGTCTCTCTGCTGTTGGCCCGTCCCATGCCGCCTCCTCCGAAGACCTGCCTGTGGATGGACTGCAGGATGGCTTGGTCGTCCTGCAGCAGCTGTCTCATGCTCGGACATCCCTCCCAATGCTCCGGAGAACCTCGAGGCCTAGGAAAATGGGAACACAGTCAATGGCTGTGACTGACCACAACCCTGAACACCACCCAACCTGCAAGCCACATAGCCCAATGTCCCACACCTTTGATGGCATGCACCCACCCACAGTGAACATGCACATGGCCATCACAAACAGGCGGCACCAGCTATGCGCACCACCGCCCACACACACTGCCCACGTCAATCACAGTACAAACTAGGCTGTCATGTGATGTTGCAACGTGGTGCGATGCCAGTTACACAGCTATGTGCCCAGTGCATGCCTGGACCACCTGTGATGCATACACAGACGTGTCGTGATGCTGCACTGTGATGCAGGTCACCTGTGTCACGCCTACATACATGGATACATAGACAGTGTCGGCAGATAGGGCCTATGGGACACCCAGTCTGGCCATTTGGCCTTGTACGATCACTCTCTTGTCCTATAAGTCCGTTCGCCCTCACCCCTGACCTCCAGAAGTCCCTCATGGTGAACCCACACATACAGATATCCCGTGACCAAGTCAGCCCCCACCACATCCTCTTGCAGGGTGTTCCTCTCGTCCACCACCCATCATGTGAAGAAACACTTTCGCATGTTCCTCTTAAACAAGCCCCCTCCAGCTGCATCCCATGCCCTCTAGTCCTGGAACATCCTTTACGCTGACAAATATTGTTTCCTGCACTCTGTTCCCCCCCTGTACAATACTTGTATGTCCCCATCATATCCCCACAGCCTCCTCCCCTCCAGGGAGTACATGTTCAGTTCTGTCAACCTGTCTGCATAGGACTTGTGATGCAATCCATGCACCATCCATGTCGCCCTCCTGTGAACGTTCTCCACCCAGTCCCTGTCCATACGCAGGTATGTTTTCCGGAACTGTACACTGTACTCCAGTGTGGGGAGTCACTAGTGTTTCATCTAGTGGAACTACGACCTCCCATTTGGTTGTGTCCATCATGGTTGGTGGTCCTGCCCCCCCAGCATGCAATAGCATCCATGACGTAATGATACTCACACTCCTCCAGCAGCTGTGTCTGCCGCTGCTGCTGCTGCTGTTGCTGCTGCTGATGCTGCTGCTGCTCTGGCCTGACGGCCTGTGGCACTGAGGCCCTGGCATGGCCCACATCAGCCTCGTCCGGCGCCCTCACCAGCCGGCCTGTGGGAGACATATGGTGAGACAAACATCAGTGTGGACTAAAAGCAGAGTGCCCCTGCCCAGTAAGACTGCCTGCCCACACAGCCATAACCATCCATCGCACAGCTGCACACACTGACACACCGATGCACAGCCACCCAGGCACACACACACCCTACAGAGGATATGGGTGAATAGATGGTACACTCCGCGGCCTAGGCACCAGGCCCCGCTGGCACGGGAACGCAGCCGCGAATAGTTCCGCTCCCTCCGGGGGAGATCACTGAACCGGTGCCGCACTGCTCTGCAGACCGCCCCGCCAGTGACCCACCAGGTCAGTGGCCACTTGCTGCTACACATGGGTCCTAGGTCCAGTGAGGAGGCCTCACCATAGGCCCTCATAGTGGGCTCCACTAGGGCCACCAGGTTGGCCACTTCAACTGCACTCCAGGACACCGACCTCCTCCCGAGCCATGGCCCCAACTCACAGCAGGCAATATGGCCCCGCTGCGCTGTGACCCCACGTGGAGTTGTTGCGCAATAGACCAGCACAGGCTCCAATCACGCTGTTCGCACAGCACCATCACTCTACATGGCACTGTAACCAGACAGCGCAATAGGGACGTACACATGGCATGCCCACAGCGCCAGGGGTCAGAGGGCATACACAAGGTCACGGCAATGACGCGAGGCTACGCACAGCGCCATAGGATGTATAGGCATCCTGCATGACTGCTAAGCAGAGCACCAGTGCCACAGTGGACTATCGCGCAGAAGTGCCACAGCGCCATATAGTGCCCAGTGCTGTAGCGCCACTGGCACAATGGTGGCTATGGCCAGAATCGCCTATCGTGCTCAGCAGGTCTGCAGCGCGATCGACGCCTGCGTAACCTGTCTGGGCATGCGCAATGCAGTGTAGCACACAGCCACAAACATGCGCCATCGGCTCAGCCGGACCTTCCCTATTGCGCTAAGCGTAAATACGTGATATTCAGCCGACATATGCAAATCAGTCGATCAGCCATGCAAAGGCGCAGTGGCGCGATTAGCATGTCATTAAAGTTGCGCCACACCTCATTTGCATGTGTTGCGCTATAAAAATGCGACACTGGGTTGTGGTGGCCAGATTTGGTTGTTGCAGCTGAGAGGTGAGTTACATGCTGTGTGATGCTCAGGACAATGCTCATGGGCAGGGGTGCTGGAGGATGTCACAGGTTGAGGGCTGAGCATGATGAGGGCACTTAGAAAGGGCCAGAGGCACCCTTTCCATCAGTATCTGCCATGCAGCGAGGAAAGGGGGCTTCTGCCCCGCCTGCAGCTATGCTCATGGGGAAATGCTGTGGACTGCACAGTGACAGGTGTCCACTTCCACCCATACAGATCAGCATGACTGACGAGAACCAGGCCGAGGGTGTGGACGGGCGGGCAGAGGAGAGGCCGAACTTCACCACAGCAGAGACCGAGGCCCTCTTCCAGGCCTACCTGGAGGATGAGCCGCTTTTGAGTGGGCGGACGGGCACCCCTCAGCAGCGTGCAGCTGCATGGGAGGGGGTAGCTCTGGCCGTCAACCTGCACGGAAGCCACCAGCGCTCCATGCAGGAGTGCCACAAGAAGATGGGGACTGACCGCAGGAGGCTGAAGGAGAAGGTGGCAGCCTTCAGGGTGGCACGTGCTGCCACTGGTGGGGGACCACCAGTGGTGTTACGCTGACCCGACCGAGGAGACACTGGTCACGCCATGCAGCCGAGTGCCATTGGTGTTCTGGCGGAGGATTCCAGACAGGTGGAAGCCCATCACTGCGGTATGTCATGGTGATGTTGTGGGGGCTGTTGTTCACTGCACTCACATGTACTCTCTTTCTGTTTCAGATCCTGTTCGTCTGCAGGAGACGGTGGTGGTGGGTGCTGACAGTGCGGCAGACCTGCTGGACCAGGAGGAGGGACCTTCCACCTCCGCCAGCAGCCTGCACGCACTGCAGCAGCAGGCCGGCTGGGCCGACAACTCCGCCGGCAGTGATACGGGTGCAGGGGGTGCACAGCCTGTGTCACAGCAGTCTGGCATGCAGGTGTGCCAGCATGCTGTGCCTATGGCAGTGGCGCGCTGGCACTATTGATGATGGCAGGCCTGCAATGGCCAGTGAGAGGTGTGTCCCACAAGGGACACATGGCAGGCCAGCATCGCGTGCCCCTGGGCCGTCCAGCTCCACACCTGTGTACCAGCATGCTGGCACAGTCACAGGCTGGGCCTGTCAGCACCGGTGGGGCAGCATCGGTGGCTGAGCAGGTGTCTGGCACTGTTGACAGCACAGGGGTGGAACAGGTGGACCTGGGGCCTCAGCAGTTGGAGGGGCGGCAGCAGCAGTTGCACACCAGGCCTGGGGGGACAGCGTCAGGCAGTGGCACTTGTCCACCGCCCTTAGATCAGCCCATACCTGGTCCTGGCGAACAGCGGCCACCCTCAAGGGGTGCTGTGCACCAGGACCATCCACACCCTGGGGGTCACGATGCCATTGGGGCACAGTACCCTTTGGACGCGCACACCCGCCTGCTGCAGGAGTCGGTACAGCTGCAGGGGCGGGTTGCAAGGTCCGTGGAGGCACTGACTGTGTCCGTGGAGCGGCATAGCAGGGAGTGTGCTCGGGACCGGGCCGAGATGGTCCATATGTGGACGGATGTGACCGCTGCCACGACAGGCCGGACCCAGGCAGTGGTCTCTGTAGGCACCGCATTGACCACACTGTCTGGTGACCTGTACCACGCACCCCACACAGTGCACCTCCACTCCCGTTCCGGTGTACATGCGACACCAGGCCTGTCGACGCCGGGTTCTGCTGTGGGCATCCCGAGCACCCCTGGTGCAAGTTTGTTTGGCGGGATGCAGACCCCTGTGCGGGCAAGGTAGCGGTCGTGCACTGGGACCCCTGGTGGTGCACTAGTGCCACCCGATGTGGCCCCTGCGCAGCCTGCCAGTGCTGCTAGGCCACGGCGGGGCTGCCCATGCATCCGTGGTGGCCGTGGGACAGTGCTCCCTGACTGAGCTGTCTCCCAATGCAGGCCCTGTCTGGTGCTGCCCTGTGTGCAATGTGTGTCATGGTGGGCAGTGCACTGCTGGGTGCTCTGCTCACCAAACTGACACATGGACCACCTGCACACCTCCCAACTGCTGTCCACAGGTGCGTGTGGATGATGATGCCTGCATTGCACTGTACACCAAGGTGCAAGGTTGCCCAGGTCCTGACACACGTACGTGGACAGTCCAGGTGGTGAGGGTGGTTGGTGGTGCTGTGTGATAGCGTGTAATTTCCGCAGTGCTGTGCTGCTGCCCCTGTATGCTGCCTGGTGTGTGTGTGTGTGTTCATTTGAGTGCTCACCCCTCTCTGATGATGTGTTGGTATGCCTAGACCCTTCAACTCCCCTGACCTTCATGCACGGTGTGTTCCCCTGTGTGCCTGTGGTTTGCGCATAGACAGTGTTGCCTGCACATGTCCCCTTGACTTACCTGTGTTGGGCGTAGTGCTCTTCTGCAATGGTGTCCCGGTGCAGCTGGGCCTGCCGTGTCAGTCGGGGTCCCTCCGTCCTAGGGGAGGCTCATCACCCATATCACCGGCGCCACTGGCGTCCCCGCTGTCCCCTCTTGGACCTGTACGGCTATCCCATGGTCTTTGGCCATGTTGTGCAGGATGCAACAGGCCAGGAATATCCCACAGGCCTTTTGGGGGCTGTACTGTAGGGCTCCGCCGGAGGTGTCCAGGCATCGGAAGCGTGCCTTGAGTATCCCGAACACCCGCTCTATGATGTTCCGTGTTGCGGCATGTGCCTCATTGAAACCGTGCTGCGCTGGGGACGTGGGGCGCCGGTATGGTGTGAGCAGCCAGGGACGGAGTGGGTATCCACAGTCACCTGTGTGGAGATAGTGGAGATCAGTGTTAGGTCAGGTCCATGTTGCCCATATCCTTGTGTGCCACTACCATGGCACCTGTGTCATTCCACCCTTGCACAGAGTTTGCATTCCATACATGTGTACTCACCCACTAGATGACCTGTGGGATGTTCCACTCTCGAATCAATGGCACAGTGCAGATTGGTGCCATATGAAGGCATCATGTGCTCCGTCAGGGTGTGTGGCACAGACATTGATGATCGAGTGGCATCACACCACCTGGCAGTTGACACTAGAAGCCCTTCGGTTCGATATGCTTGCCCGTCAGGGGCCAGGTGGCGTGCGAATAGCCACATGGGTGCAGTCTATGGCACCTAGCACGCCAGGCATTTGTGCTACCCTGTGGAACTCCTGCATGTTTGCTGTACGCTCTGCGCGGTGCTGGGGAAATGGATGTACTCCGCGAGCATGAGGCAGCAGTGCGCTGAGGATGGGTGAGGATGCGTGGCGTGGCCGACTGCGTAATGCCTGTGGTGTCCCTGTCGGCCTCTGGAAGGTGCCCGTGGCGAGCAGGCACATGCAGGCTGTCACCTTGGTCTCCACGGACAGAGAATGACTCCGTTGTGAGGGTGCCTGCATCACATCACTGCACAGCTCACTGAGCTGTCTCAGTATTGCCCTGTTCAGGTGGTACCGGCCACGATCTCGACATCGCTGGGTATGCCTGTGAGCTGATGCGGCATCGATACCGCTGTCGGGGTGGCCTCGCCGACGGGCCTCCACGGCCACGCCCCCTGCAGCATGCTGTCTCACCCCTCATTACAGCTTCCATGTGGAAGCTGACACTGTCCATCTCCTGGCCTGCCCTCCCCAGCTGCTGTTCCTGTGTTACCCCACTGCTGCTTCCACTGCACCAGGCACCCCCACTGGCCTCTCTGTCCTCCAGGACCCACTGTCCTCTGTCCTTCCTGCTCCTGTCTCTGTCTCTCTCTCTCTCTGTCTCTCTCCCGGTTTGCAGCCTGCTCGAGTTCTTGCGCCGCTCCCTTGAGCCGTTTATTTGGCTCACATCCGGTGCAAGCGCATCCTCCAGGCTTGAGCCACTCTTGCGCATGCTGAATGTTCAAATATCACATTGTGCACTTTATGCATGGACCGCCCCTTCGCTGCGCATGCCTTCATTTCCATTGCTCTGTGGCTCAGCGTGTTTTCGGTGGGGCAACTGGCCCCTTCTCAATATCGCAGAATGGCGCATTTTTGGAGTTGCGCATGGCGCAACCCTTTTGAATATCCAGGCCTCTCTATCCACATATTTCCAAAGTACTTCTAAATTATGCACCATGCTCAGCCCAGCAGAGGAGTTACATCCCATTGTTACTCAGCTTAATTTTTCATTGAGAAAAACTTTTGGTAGGTGTTCTTTGGGCATACAGATAATCATTAGGGGGTTCTAGAATGCTGGCAGCAGAGTGGCTGTGTCTATGTGGCGCTCCTTAGATAAGTGAACATTTTCTATATTTTTTCTAGTTTTTAAATATATTTTATGTACAGTTTGTGGACTGAGAAGGAGGGTTTTGTTGTTGCCTACATGAAGGTGTGGGATGTGTGTATGTCAGCTTAGTTGGGAACAGTATAGTTAGCATGTTTGCTCTGTTTGTTCTGTGGTGAATCATATCTTGCGTAGGTTTCATTTTGTACAGTAGATAGGCAGTTTGTTTCAGATTTGTATGGGGCTGTCCTTGTCACCAGGATTAGCTGGGCTTGTTGCTGGGTGGCGGCATGTTGTTTAAGGTGGTACTGTGACTTACTTTGTCAATGTTTCTTGGGATTTCTGGGCTGATGATTTAAAAGGCATTTATTAAAAATATTGTTTTTAGCTACAATCAGGTGGTTGCTTAAGCAATAAGCCACGAGGGGGTGTAGGTTATCAGAGAATTTACCACAGCTGGAGTGGTTTGCCCACAAGGCACAACCGAGTGGGTAATTCCTCGCCAGCCATGGTAAATCCCCCGATAACTCACATCCTCCAAGTGGCTCATTGCGATTATACCAAGGTTCAATTTTTTTTTACTATAATAAAATACAAATATTAAAGAGGTTGTTTTGTTTTTTTATTTTTATTGTATTTATTCCTGTGCTGCAGATGATTTATTGGATTATAGTCTCATCAAGAGCCGTTGATTATCAGGGGATTTACACCGGTGATAAACTGCCAGTCTGATGATTTCATTGGTTGTTCACTTATGTCCATGGTATAATTAAGCAATAAGGCATGACAGGGTGTGGTATATCATGGGATATCATCACACCTCAGGTGGTTGGGCACAAGGCTGCAGGCTGAGTGCGTCCAACCATCTGAAAAGTGACGATATCCCATGATATACCACACCCTGGAGTGACTTATTGCTATTATGAACTGGCTCAAAAAAAATTTCATAATATTCATAACCTTGTGAAAATGAGGTTTTTAGGGTGTTGGATGGCTACCTTTCAAGAAAATAGTTCCTGGAAGGGTCTGGGCAGCAGGAGGCGCTGCTGTAACTGTAACTGACGTTTGTGGAGGAGGTGCAGCTGTGAAGTAAGACTGTACCAGCCCTGAATGCTGTGGTCAGGAGCCAGAGAAACTGTGTGTGCTTTTATTTTTGTTCTTAAATACTGTAGGCAGGATTTTGTAATGCAAACCACCAGAACGGGACAGAAGACAGACTGAAATGGAGCCGACTGAGTAGCAGGGAGACTTCCGGTCTTTTCAACAGATCGGTAAGTTGCTAGTTGTCAGTATTTAGCTTAGCAACTGATAGGGTACATACAGGAGTTCTGAAGTAAAAAAAAACAAAAAAACAATGTTTTCCAAGCGCTACTGTGTCTGGAAAACGGGCGGTTGGTTGAGCAAGCGCATGCCTCTGGGGAGAGAGCAAGATGGCAAAGGTGCATGTAGAAGCGCCGAGCACTTCATTTTAAAAGAAATCGTGGGTTGTAGTGTGGCAGTACATTTCAGCTAACTGAGGCTGCTACGAAATCTACATTCCTTTGTAGTGGCAGGGACACAGGGTGTTTGTGTGGGAACTGAAGGAACAGATGTGGATGTGATTTCGGGAGAGTGAGGAGGCTGGTGACTGGAGGTTTTCTGAAGTCATGATGATGTAGCCCGATATCATCATGGCTTCAAAAACCTTTTGGCCAGTCAGCTTCCTCCATTTACGATCTCCAGTTCATAATAAGAAACAACTTCCTTGGCATAGCGTGCTAGTATTGATAGGACACTGGAAGTAGCAGCCTACTGAGTTCTAGATTATTGAGATTGTTGTTACATTTTGATAGTAAAGTAAGATAGGAATTTATATATTTTTGAATTTTAAAGTCATTTTATAGTTATGTATAACTGGATGCTATGAGAAGCTGGGCTGGGAGTATGTGGGGGAATAGGTACATGTATGGGAAGCAGGAGAGTAGTGAACTGCAATAGCTGTGGGACTGCAGTCTTTCTGGAGTGATGTGGAGTAAAGGGGGATGTCTTATGTGTAAGAGCCTAGAGCAGCTAAGGGCAGATGGGAGCTGGGGAGGATGGTGTGGGAAGTCAGTGGAGCAGAGCAGAGCAGTGGAGGGAAAGGCAAAGGGGAGATGCCCAGGGAACTGTTGCCATCAGGCAGGGGATGGGGGTTGGAAGGAGCACCCAGTATACAGGAGGATCTCTCCCTCAGAGGATTAGGGGGCCCAGGGTGGAGGAATGGCAAGTGGTAAGGGGAATGGGTGGGAATGTGAGAGATGCATCAAGGGTGGAAAATTCTAAAGGTGTGCCTTTATCGAATAGATTTGCACCACTGTCTGGAAGGGGGGGGGCAGCAGGAGGTGAGGTAGGAGGTCAGGTTGAGCCAGGGTTGATATTTAGGAGTACGGGGGGAGGGAAATAATCAGGGTGGGCAGGGAAGAATACGCAGGCAAAATGGAGTGGAGAATTGGGGGGAGAGAGAGAAAAGAAATGGAAGAGGGGAGGGGAAAATTGAAAGCAGATACAGATAGTCAAAAGGGGAGGGGCAGATTAGGAGATGGAAAAACATTTATGGGGATAAATTGTGGATGTGTAGATAAGTTCAGCAGGGTGCAGAGGGAGCAGTTAGGTGTGGAAGCAGCTAGTACCGAAGGTAAGAAAGGAAGGATGGGGAGCAAGGATGCAGGGGATGGAAGGGTGGCAATCGTAGGGGACTCCATAATTAGGGGTATTCACTGGGGAAGGAAAGAGGACTCAGATGCAAGCAGGAGGATGGTTTGTATGCCAGGGATGACAGCAGGGAAGGTGGGCCCAAGAATAAAGGAAATAGTAAGGGAGGTTGGAAGTAAACCTAATTTACTTATACATTTGGGAACCAATGACCTAGCTGGAGAAGAGGCTGAAATAGTGCAAAATAGGTTCAGGGAGTTAGGGAAGATTTTAGGGTGGAAGGAAGTTCACTGGCCTTCTCAGAGGTGATACCAGTACCAAGGACCAGCATAGCTAGTAAAAGAAGAATAGAGGATTTTAATGACTGGCTGAGGAAATGGTGCAGGGAGGAGAGGTTCATTTGTAGTGGAGACTGGGATGAGACCTGGTTAAACAAAGCACTCTTTTCACCAGACAGACTACACCTCAGTAGGGAGGGTTTGAGGGTACTCAGGGACAAACTGGAGGAATACGTAAACACCACACTGAATTTAAACTACAGGGGGGCAGTGGGCATGCAGGCCCACAGACTCTGAGAAGAGGTGGTCAGTGAACCTCCCCCCCACTGTGATGGAAGAGGTCTGGAGGGAGGAGGTGGAAGGGCCAAAAACACAGTTAGCAAAGGGTGAGGAACACATAACAAGGGTATGTGATGGGGTGCACACAGAGGGGATAAATGTGAATAGAAGAAAAGAGGAATGAGAAGGAAGGTCAGACTCTAGGTGGAGGGAGGTGGGACGACCTGCAGGCACTATTAGCAGACAGAAGGGTGGACATAGCTGCAGTAACCAAGACTTGGGCAACATCACACCATGACTGGGACCTTGCGATCCCTGGATATAAACTATACAGGACAGACATGGTAGTCTGGAAGGGGGAGGGGTGGCAGTTTATATCAGGGAGGGAATAACTTGCAAGAGGAAGGAGTCAGAGGAAGGGGAGGTGGAGGCATTATTGGTTCAGTTAAGGTCCAATAGAGGGAGAAAGTTGAGGCTGGGGGTGGTTTACAGATGCGGAGAGGGACAGGGAACTGATCTCACAAATATTGGAAGTTGTGGGGAAAGGAGGGGTGGTAATTGTGGGGAACTTCAACCTGCCCAAGGTGGACTGGAGCATACCATCCACAACATGTGCTAAGAGTTAAGTGATCCTGGAAGGACTACAGAGTGGGTTCCTGACTCAGGGCATCACTGAACCAACAAGAGCTGAGTCAATTCTTGATCTGGTGCTCACAAATGGGGAGCATGTACAAGAAATAATGGTCAGGGAGCCACTGGGTGGAAGTGACCATTGCACAGTGTGGTTCCAGTTGGATATGGGCAGGGAAAGCATCCTGACTAAGACCAAAATCTTGGATTTCAGAAGAACGGATTTCAGGAAAATCGATGAGGTGCTAAGGAGCCATCTGGCAGGCATCAGAGCAGATATGGGGGAGGACCAAAGGTGGTCTATCATTAAGGAAGGAATACTGGTTGCTACAGATGAGTGTGTTAGGATCAGGGGGAAGAGCACAAGGGCCAAAGTGCCCAGCTGGTTTAGTTCTGGGGTTTCCAAGGCAGTAAGGCAAAAGAGGTTGGCCTATAGAAAATTCATGAAGACCAAGACAGACAGATGGATAGGGAAAATGACCCAAGGTTGACTAGTGAGGCAAGTAAGGAAGCCTGGCAAGCAAAGGCAAAGAAGGAGCTGCAGATAGCTGAAGGAATTAAGAAGGGGAGAAGACTTTCTTTCACTATGTAAGTGAGAAAATGGACAAGAAGGAAGGGATTGTTAGGCTTAAGAAAGGGATGGAATGGGTGGAGGATAATGGGTGAAAAGCAAATATACTAAATAAATGCTTCTGTTCTGTTTTCACCAGGGAGATGGATGGACCAGTGCCTTCAGGAGGGAAAAGAGGAGTGGGGGAAGGGGAACACAGATGTAGTGATAGAGGAGGGTAGAGTGAGGGAGGGTCTGCTGGCATTGAAGGTGAACAAATCTCCAGGTCTGGACAGAGTACATCCAAGGGTACTAAAGGAACTGGTTGAGGAGCTGGTAGGGCCACTGGCAGACCTATTTAATAGCTCACTAGAGTCATGTGTAGTACCACAGGACTGGAGAACAGCACATGTAGTGCCCCTCCACAAAAACAGTCCCAAGGATGATCCAGGGAATTACAGACCAGTCAGTCAGACCTCCATTGTGGGCAAGCTCATGGAGACCATACTAAAGGAAAGGTTGGTGGAATATCTAGAGAAGCATGCTCTCCAGGATGAGATGCAGCATGGGTTCATGGAGAGGAGATCATGTCAAACAAATCTGCTTGACTTTTTTGACTGTGTCACTAAGGCAGTAGACAGGGGCCAAGTGGTAGACAGCCTCTATCTTGATTTCAGCAAGGTCTTTGACTCTGCACCCCACAAAAGGTTGATCAGGAAGTTGGTGGATCTTTGAGTTGGGGAAAAGATGGCTAGATGGGTGGAAAACTGGCTGAGGGACAGAACCCAGAGGGTGGTTGTTGGGGGGAGTTATCTGGCACCAGAGAGGTAACCAGTTGGGTCCCACAGGGCTTGATGCTGGGGCCGGTGTTGTTCAATGTCTTCAACAATGCCATTGGTGATGGCATTAAGGGCAAAATGTGCCTATTCGCGGATGACATAAAGCTCTGTGGGAGACTGAACACAACTGAAGGGATACAGAACCTACAGGAAAATCTGGAAAAACTGGTTAGGTGGTCCAGGATCTGGCAGCTTAGCTTCACTGCCAAGAAATGCAAAGTTATGCATGTTGGATCCAAGAATCCCAGGACAGAGTACTACCTGGGGGGAGTCCGAGTATCTGCATCAGAGGAGGAGAAGGACCTGGGAGTGATGATTACTAGTGACCTGAAGCACTCCACACAGCGCAAGAAAGCAGCAGCAAAGGCAAACAAGATGCTGGGATACATAGCTAGGAGGATCTGTAGTAGGAGAGAGGAGGTTATACTGCCCTTGTGCAGATCACTGGTAAGGCCACATCTAGAGTATGGAGTTCAGTACTGGAGCCTGTCACAACCCCACTCAGCAGGTCAGCCCTCTACTCCCAAAGTGCCAACCTCTGAGCATTGTATTGTGAACAGTTAACAGAACAGGGTAACCCTCCTGTCTGTTTTGTGGGTTCGAGTCACCTTTTGTCCCAAGTTTTGGAGGGATTCAAACTGTGAACCTCTTGCTAGTGTACCCAATGTACAGGCTCAGATAATTCTGTTCTTCAGGGAAATGCCAGCTATCTTTTGCCATGGGCACCCAACCAGGTATTCCAAAATGAACTCTTAGAATGCTATGCAAGACCTTAGAGAAACTCTTACTTGTTTCCCAATATGGTATCACAATAAGCTTAAGCACAGTGTTAACTTTAACCATCTAAGCATAACTTACAAAAAAAAAGAGTTTCAAGGCACAAAAGGCAGTTTCTGTTTTTAAAACATATATCTTTACTTTAATATAAATAAAAATAGGTAAACAGTAAATACAGAACAAGATATCCCAATGCATACAATCTTAAAAACAATACAGGTTTAAAAGTGCAAAATTCCTACCAACCATTAGACTTATTTATCCAAGGTATTTCTTATAATCTTTCAGTGCTCTTAGATGTTCCTTCTCTCAGTCCAAGTATATGAATGTCTGTCTCTAAAGGTCAGCTACAGCATACTTAAAAACAGTCTTGAGCCGGCCTTCTCTCTGAGGTCACCTAGCTCCTCCTCGGTATATTAAAATTTATATTTACAGCACAGGATGTCCTAATAAGGTATTTTAAAAATAGGTGACATCAGTGAACCTCCTCTCTTCATATGACTTCCCAATCTAGTCTGTGATCTGCTAGCATCTTCTTTCATCCAGGAGCAGTCTCCTGCTTCACAAAGACATGAAAGGCTCTTTGATGAATTAACTGGCTTTCTCTGAAGACGCCCAAACAAATGCATATGCCAATTCCTTACGACACCAAGTGTCATCAAAGGACTTTTTCCTGAGGAGACGCCCAAATACATATGCCCCTTCCTCTTAACACCAAGTGCAATCAAAGGATTTTCCTGAGGGCATTATAAAATGCATAGTTTAGCTAATGATTTCAAAGCAACTGACAAGTTAATTGCATTCCAGATATCTGTAGTTGAACCTACGTCCTGTCCTTTGAAATTATACCTGGGGGGCTTGATGTGTCATTTCAGCAAGACAGTATTTTATCCTGACAGACAATCCCACTACATATTTCATATTGCAAAAATCATAGTGTAATCAGAACCAGCTGTCCAAGTGTCACAGTGCCCACACCTCAAAAAGGACATTAACCTGCTGGAGAAGGTCCGGAGGAGGGCTACAAAGATGATAGCCGGTCAGCAGGGCCAGGCATACGAGGAGAGGTTAAGGGCACTGAACACGTACTCCCTGGAAGACAGGAGAGAGAGAGAGAGAGAGAGAGAGAGAGAGGGAGGACATGATTGGGACCTTCAAGTACTTGAAAGGGATAAATAAGTTTGATAAGGAGAGTCTCTTTAAGCTGAGTGGCAACTACAACACGAGGGGGCACAGTCTTAAGCTGGAGGGTGGGAGGTTTAGGAGGGAGGTCAGGAAGCACTTCTTCACGGACAGGGTGGTGGACACTTGGAATGTGCTGCCGGAAGAGGTCACCTCGTGGAATACAGTGGGCAGCTTTAAGAGAGAGACTGGGATAGGCATAGGGGAAAGGTAAGGATCATGGGTAGGAAGGACGGAAGGAGTGGGGAGGGAGGGCAGGGACATTAGCACAAGCTGTGGATCCTGCAAAATGAGCAGACTTGATAGACCAAATGGCCTTCTTCTGCTGGCTTCTTTGTATGTATGTTCATATTAGCCAGTAGTTTAATCTTCTTGTGCCGAACATAGCTTTAATACTTATCAAGCCTAACTCAGCTCTAATATAGGGGTCTGGACCATGGAGATACTAACAATGTTCTGGATCCTGCTGCTGTTCTGTAATGCTGCTGTCCTAGTTGGTGGTAGTGAGGGTTGCTCCAGTCCTGCCCCAGTACTGGTGAGATATTGTTCTAGCCCTCAGTTAATTCCCCCTCCTTCCCTACCTATGTACTGTATGTGCCCCGCTCAGGTACTTAGGGGTTTCAGGCAGCACATTATAGCTCAGAGGTTTGATTGCTAGCATGGCTGTATGGACAGACAGTAGGACCACATGGTGAGCCACTCAGCTGGTGCTGGAACAGGAGAATCAGAGACATTTTGGCAGTGGCAGCAGATGAGCTGGCTGGCTAGAGGTCTGACCAAGTGGCAAAGGCAAGTGAGAACTGTGCAAAAGACCTGCAGATGCCAGGGACTGCTAAGTATGGGCTGGGAAGTAGGAGTGGGTACCACTAGACATGAGGGACTTTTTGACATGGAACTGGGTTGAGGAAGGGGGTATCACTAAACACCGGGGACTTTTTGACATGGGACCAGGGAGGGGGAGGAGTAACACTGGACAGCAAGGACTTTTGACATGGGACTGGAGAGAAGAATGGGGAACCACTAGACACCAGGGCCTTTTTGTCACTTGACTGGAAAGAGAAAGGGGATGCCGTTAGCCATCAGGGACATTTTGGCATCAGACTAGCAAAAGGGGTACACCAGGGAGTTTTCAGTACAGGTCCTGAGAGAGAGCACAGGAGCTGCTAGATGCCAGGATTACTGGGAGTGGGGAGGGAGAGTGATGGGAAGGTAGTAATGCAATGCTATAGCTCCCTATGTCATACATAATATTGCATTACAACTGCAAACAGGACACTGCCTCCTGAGTTTATCCTTCAGAGTGAACAAATAGGCTAATTTGCCTTTTAAAATTTTGGACACATCCACCTCTCATCTTACATACTAGCACAAAGTCTGCTTTTGACTAGGCCAAACAGCCTTAAAAAGATGTGTTGGTTTGAAGTAAATGATTATTGATTTTATTTACACTCCCTTTATTTAAGGAATTAAGGTTTGGACACTGTGGAGCCAGTTGGGCTCAGGAACAACTGGTGGACTTGGCACTGAACATTGGGTGTCACTGTATTGTTGGGGACTGCTGCTGACCATTCATACAGCAGTGTTCCAGGGTGCTTGGAACTTCCCCTCCCTTGCCCTCTGAGCCAAATGGGAGCCTGACAGTGGAGAAGTGTCATTGACAGAATAAGGGACTTTTGAACACTGCAGCTGCATTCCACCTTCTGAACTTAACTGCAGCCGAATCAAGATTTGGACATTGTGGGAACTAGCTGGACTCAGGAGCAGTTGGTGGACTTGGCACCAAACATTGGGTGTCACTGGACTATTGGGGACTGCTGCTGACCATTCCTATCTGGTTGCTAGGCACCTCGCCTTCCTTGCTTTCTAAGCAAATTGGGAGTCTGACAGAGTAAGAGGGAGTGTCCTAGTAATACTACTTTAGGGGTATGGCCTAGGGGTCATCCACTATGGGCCTCAAGCTAAAGCGCCAAGCTTAAGGGTGACACACTTGGGGTGACAGCATGGGATACCAGCCTGCAGGAGACACTGTACCCCAAGTGCAAAACCCTAAGCTATTGTAATCAAATTGTAGATTGTAATAATGTGGACGTTGTTGTGGGGGGAAACACCTAGCATCAATACATTTATTTATGTATTTAGTTTTTGTTGACCGTGAAAAGACGTAGTAAGTATACAAGTGAGCTTACTTCATAAAATCTGTAAGGTGCTGTACAAAAAAGGGTTGGAAATCTGTATTTTATTTCAATTTGCAATACTTCACATTACTATTAAATGTGATAGTATAAATGTATTGGTGCTGAAGTGTTTTTATAAGTGTTTTTAAAACAACTTTTAGAATGTATTTAAAGCACTCAAGGCAATTCATGTATATAAGGGACAGGTGGAATGTAAAGGGTAGGCCAAAACTTAGAATAGGAGGAACACCCTATTTAGGTAGCTGTACAAGGGGCATAACAGTTAACAAAAAAGGGAGAAACTAGAAATACCCTTTCCGGGGTAAAGGTGCATAATTACTTCCAAGTAGCACTGAGAAGTGGAGTATTTCAAAATGTTGGAAGTGGTGCAGTGCAGTGGCTGTGGGGCAGCAGTTTTCTGAGAGACTTTCTGGAGACTGTGGTGCTACCCCACCTGTATGCACCTCACTGGGTTGAAGGAGGAGGTTGTTAGACTCCAGACTGAGTTGGGTAGGATTCAGCCACCCCTTCCCACACCCAGGGGCCACCAAGTCTGGCACTGCTGCCTCAGAGGATGCCTAGCAGGAGGAATGGCTGGACTGTGGTGGGCTCTCAAAGGGTGGGGGTGGTGGGTCAGGGGCACATTCCTCAACCAGTACCACTACATAGTTCCTACATCATTCTGGCAGACCAGAACTGACAGGAGGAGGCACCCATGGTTGTGGCCAAGTAGAATGTGGGGGTCCTCCATAGCGAGGACTCCAAGAAGGGTGGCAGAGAACACCCAGAGGAGGAGGAAGCAACTTCTTGTGGGGGATGCAATTGTGAGAGGGGCAGATTTGGTAATAGGAAGGGAGGGAGAGAGAGGGTTTAGATATCTATGAGATGCTACAGCCTGGAGGGATGGGAAGTGGATCCTGAGGATTGCTAGGGCAGCTGGGCGAGAAGAGGAGCTGGATGTTATTGTCTACCTGGGGAGTAATGATCTGGCTAAGGACAGGGCTGGCATAGTGCAGGGGGAATTCAAGGAACTTGGGGGAAGGCTTAGACAGGTAGCACGTTCATAATGGGTGCTATGCACTGGGGTACACAGAAAAGTCATTTACCCAGCCTACAACCCTGCACCCTGCAGACAGGTGTGCCCATACTGACATTCACCAAAGCCAACCACCTGTCCGTGGCCCCCCCCAGCATGCAGGACTCTGCAGGGCAACCAGGGGAGGAGTCATTGTCCTGCGCAGGCATCCAATCGGATGCCCCCCGGGACCCCTAGTGGATCCCACACATAGGCAGGCATGGGTCTGGGGCTGTGCATGCTGATTGCAAGCACCCAGGCCCACCCGGCACCATCCCATCCCAATGCCGCCGCTTCCAAAATTGTCGGGCGCTCACCCTTCCAGATGCCCCTGCCACCTCCTGCTGCCCAACAGTGAGGGGCAACACGATGTGCCCTGTCCCAGTCCCCTGTGACTGAAGGCCTGTGACCATGAGGGTGCTCAGTGGGTTATGGCAGGGTCTACCCTGGCGTACCCTGCGCCATCCTGCGCACCCATGCGGCCAGCACTACATGGGTTAGTGAATACCATGTGGTGCTGGCATGCCCACGGAACACCCCCAGTGCAGAGCTGTCTACGGACATAGGGGATCAGGTGCGGTGGGTCTGCGTGCCCCCTTTTGAGCATGCTGCATGGGGGAGCACAGTGGGTGTGGAGTGGCTATGCACCCAAGATATGCGCGCATAGCCACTCCACCCCAATAGTGCATAGGGCCCAATATTTGTACAACACAATGTTTTTTGTGCTTTACGATGATTTATAAAATGTATAACCTTCGTGCACTACAAAGTATTTGTCAAAAATATTCGTGCTACGTGATGGTTGTTGTGTTTAAATATGTGAGCTGTGCATATTAATTTAGAAAATATACATTCTTTGCATATTAATTGTGATAATATCTTCATGTTTTTGAACACTTTTGGTAAACCTGATTTTCATGTTTAGAAGACTTGAGTTTAAGCTACTGCTTCAACCACAACTTAACACTTATGTAAGTATTGCACTTTTAAGTTGTATAATGTTTGAATATTTGAAAGAATGACTAGTACAATGTTATGATTTAGAAATGGGTGAGCACCTAAGGAATGTACTAGCAAATGGGCAGAAAGGAGGGGTGGAAGAACAATGGAGAAAAACCAGAACTGCCATCATAGAAGCAACAAGCCTTTGTGTGAAGCAAATAAAGAAAACAAAATAGAGTAAAACACCACTATGGTTCTCAAAAGAGGTGTCGGGAAAGGTTAGGGAGAAAAAGATAGCATTCAGAAAGTATAAGGAATCACAGAAGGGGCAGGGCAGATAACTGTATCATTTAAAGCAGAAGGAAGCAAGGAAGGCAGTCAGAACAGTGATGACCAAACCAAGGAAAAGATAGCCAACTCAGTTAAGCAGGAAGATAAAACCTGTTATAGGTACATCAGGGAGCGAATGAAGACCAAGGGAGGGATACTGAAGCTTAATAAAGGGAAGGGGAGGTGGGCAGAGGGTGACAGTGAAAAGGCAGAGATACTGAGCGAATACCTTTGCTCAGTATTCACAAAAGAAGAAGAAGAGGAGGTACCTAAACCAAATAATAGAGGCACTCTGGACGGGGGGGGTCGACACAAATCCATTCACAGAAGAAAGGGTCCTGAAAGAACTCCTAAAACTCAAGGTGGACAAAGTAATGGGGCCTGATGGGATTCACCCCAGAATTCTAAAAGAACTAAGGGGAGACCTAGTGACACCACTGACTACCCTTTTTAACAAATCATGGGAGGATGGGGTGGTACCTAAGGACTGGATGAGGGTGGATGTGATTCCCCATCACAAAAGTGGGTGCAAGGCAGAAGCAGAAAACTACAGACCTGTTAGCTTTACCTCAGTGGTAGGGAAAATAATGGAATCACTTCTGAAAGAAAGAATTGTTGAGTACCCAGAGGCCAGTGGGGCACAGGACCCAAGGCAGCATGGATTCACAGCGGGAAGGTCATGTCAGACAAATCTAATCAATTTCTTTGACTGGGTGACCAAAGTAGGAGACCAGGGAGGGGCTTTGGATATGGCCTACCTAGACTTTAGCAAGGCATTTGACACAGTCCCACACAAAAGATTAATAAACAAGTTAGCCGGCCTGGGAGTGGGTCCCAGGGTGGTAGCCTGGGTAACAAGTTGACTGCACAACAGGATGCAGAGGGTAATAGTAAATGAAATTCACTCTGAAAAAAGGGGGGTTTACTAGTGGGGTACTGCAGGGTTCAGTACTGGGACCAGTCCTCTTTAATGTCTTTATAGGAGACATTGCAGAGGGTCTGGAAGGAAAAGTATGCCTCTTTGCAGATGACACAAAGATCTGCAACAGAGTTGATACACAAGGGAGGGTGGAAAGGATGAGGAGGGACTTGGCAAGGTTGGAGGAATGGTCAAAAGTATGGCAGCTTAGATTCAATGCAAAGAAATGCAAAGTAATGCACCTGAGAAACAAGAACCCAAGTGAAGAATACACAATGGGGAAGGGGGGGTACTAACATCATAAAAAATGGAAAAGGACCTGGGGGTAGTCATATCAGATGACCTTAAGGTATGCAAGCAATGTGAGAAGGCAGTAAGGAGAGCTGGGAGGATACTGTTATGCATAGGGAGAGACATCACCAGTAGAAAACAAGAAGTTTTTATCCCTCTGTACAGACAGTTGGTGAGACCCCATCTGGAGTACTGTGTGCAGTTCTGGAGACCCCATCTCTACAAGGACATAGACAGAATGGAGGTGGTCCAGAGGAGGGCAACTAAAATGGTGCATGGTCTGCAACAGAAACCATATGAAGAGAGACTAAGAGAGCTTAATATGTATACCCTTGAGGAAAGAAGGGAGAGGGGGAGCATAATAGAAACTTTCAAGTACCTCAAGGAAATCAGCAAAGTCCAAGAGGGGATCATCTTTCAGAAAAAGAGATATGCAAGAACAAGAGGTCACAATTTAAAGATGGGGGGACGGCTAAGGGGCAATGTGAGGAAATATTTTTTCATGGAGAAAGTGTAAACACATGAACCAGCCTTCCTGAGGAAGTTGTGGGGTCAAAAACAGTGGGGAAATTCAAGAATGCATGGGACAGTCATAAGGCAATTATGGGGGGTAGGAGGAAGTAGGCTATTGGTTAACTAGAATCCGCAGCTTATGCAATAGGTAGGGAAATGGGCAGACTGGGTGGGCCAAGCGGTCCTTATCTGCCATCAATGTCTACGTTTCTGTTTAAATGATTCTTTACTGCTATTAGAAAAGAGTGGAGAACTTATCCCCAAAGAAAAATAAAGGTGCACAATGTTTTAAAAATAAAACCCATATATGTACATTTAAAACAAGGGTGGTTTGCCCAAAACAAAGGTATTATAATATGTTACATATATTTACATGACATCATATGGTAAAAAAAAAATATAACTGATGGAGAACTTATCCACAATTTAATTTTTTTAATTACTTTTTTTAAATAAAAGGGTGGTTCCCCAAAATAATAAAAACATTATATAACAATTCAAATTAGGTATATACAGTTATATTTACATAGATATGGGAAGGACGGGGTGGGGTACTGAAGAGTGATTGGGAAGGGTTCATTTTCTTTGTGGAATTTTGTGAGCAAGGGGAAAGTTCAGAGGAGAGATCAAGGGTTTGGACAGGAACAGAGGGAGAAAGGGGAAGGAGTAGATATGGGGGGGTGGAGATACAGCATGGAAAAGAGATGGAAGTACAGAGGGAGGTAGAGTACAGTGTGGTTGGGGAGAAGTAGTTACAGAAGGGGAAGGCTGAGATGTAGAAGGCTGAGAAAAGGTAGGTTGTGAAGGCTGATAAGAGGTAGTGTGGTTGAAGAGATGTAGTAGGGGTAGGTTTTGGTTTAGAAGTGGCAGCAGAGCTAGTTTGGGGTTTGGGGACAGTAGAAGGTTTAGGCTGGGGTAGAGCAGGTAGAAAAGGGGTTGGTTGGATTGTAGGAGGTTTGGAAGGAGTAGCTGGGGGGGGGTGAGATAGCAGATGTTCCTGTTCCTGTACCAGCAAGAACAGGCCTGGTCGCAATACCTTGGAGGACAGTAACAGCATTTGAAATCTGCTGTTTATTGCCCTCCAAGGCATTGGACATAGTACCAATACCTTGAAGGGCAGTAACAGCATTAGCCATTTTCTGTTTAAAGCACTCTGAGGTATTGGACATAGTCCCTACTCTTGTTGTCATAGTCCCCTATCCCTGTTGCCATGGTTGTAGTGGCAGCTGCAATGTTTCTGATTTTGTCTGCCCATGGTTCACAAGGCAGCTGCCATTATCCTAATATTATTTAAGAGGTCCTTCTTCATCTGGATCTGCACGTGCTGGTACATGCTGATTTTTCGTAAATGTATTGTCTCTTTGATATGTCTTCATGCCCTGAAAAGAGAAACAAAGAAATACTTACTTTTGTGAATGATATATGAATTTTGTACTTCTAGCTAGCTTGTTATTTCCAGTGTACTACCACTACATCTCCATATGGTAGTAAAACTGGCATGGGGTGCAGCTTATCCCGGGTTGGTTTGGTGAAAGTGAATGTGTCATAGGGGAAGTCTGCTTTGTCTGGGAGGGAGTTCTAATTGACCTACAGGACATAGGGTTTCTGTTGGAGCACAGGAAATGTAGAGTGCCTGGTCAGGAAGAGATGGTGGAATTAGTAGATTTCTTCATGTCCATGTTTGTTGTGTGTGTATGTTCATGCCTCTGAATTCAAATGAGAGGAAGGAAAATACTGCAGTACTGACAGGACTGTAAAATGCTGATAGTATCGTATAGGCCCTGGCCCTGCTCCTGCCGCTGCCGACTGTGCAGTCCCCTATACTGCAGATTTGTCTGTGATAGGGTTTTAACATCTCTGGTGGCTTCACCATATGTAGTATGCAGTGAGTGAACTCGCAGAAGAGGTAGATTTTGGAGATGATAGTGTGATTGTATTGGAGGTGCTATCTGATGGGGGGTATATGTTGGAGTTGGTATTTAAAAGAGGAAATTAAAATACAGTTTAAGTGTGATGGTGCAGTGGAATCTCATTTATCTGAACCCATTTTATCTGGAAATCCCTATCTAAGTAACTTGGATCACGTCCCCTGTCACTCACATAACAACTGATAGACTGACAGAGGATTACTGCTCCAGACACTAACTACTGCAATTGATTGTAATTGACAATCAGTTGTGAATTGAGTAGGGACTAATTGCAGTTGTTTACAGATGACTGATAGGGTATATTGTAGCTTTTAAAGGTCATACAGCTCAGTTATGCACCAGATCAGTGACAATACAGTACTGTGCCTGTATACCTGTTTCTGTGTTTTGAGAATGACCAAACACAAATGTACCGTTGTCAGCATCTTTTAGAGGTTCTGGATAGTAGAGCATTTGGAGAACAGGGAGAAAGCAATCTCCTTAGCTGCTGAATATGGAGTGGGGAAGTCCACTATATTCAACTTCTGAGAGGAAAAAGAAATGTTGAGGGATTTTGCTTGCACAATGGAGTCTGCTGCTGGTAGTGAGGATAGAAAACATATGAGGACATGTGCTGACAACAAGCAGGACTCAGCAATTTATGTTTGGTTTTGCCAGGAGCAAGAGAAGGGCACACCAGTATCAAAGCCACTGTTAAAGCCCTACAATTTAATCAAAATCTTGGCAATAAATCTCCTTTTATTACAAGTAATGATTTGCTTGACAGATTCAAGAACTGTCATGGAATCCGTCAGCTGAAACTGTGTGGGGAGAGGTTAAGTGAGCTGATGAGGGAGTTGCACCTTTCATCCAGAAATGGAGTGACATTATTTGGGCTGAGGGGCTCGTGGCAAAGCAGATTTACAATGACAATGAGACCAGACTGTTTCTGAGATGATTGCCAAATAAAATTCTGGCCCATGGTGAAGAGCAGGATGCCCCTAGTTTAAAAAACAAACAAACAAAGAGAGCAGGTCACAATTCTGGAGTGTTCAAACATCACTAGTTGAACAAAACTGCAGCCTTTACTTACTGGAAAATTTTGTATACTACACTGCTTCAAACATATTAACATGGCAAACCTCCCCATACAATATGCTGCTCAAAGAAACTATTGCATGGACTCCCTACTTTACAAACAGTGGTTTCAGATGCAATTTGTTCTTCAAGTAAAACAGCACTTACATTCACAAAGATGCCCCCTGAAAGCCCGCGTCCTGCTAGACAATTCCACTGCCCACTCTGAAATCCCCACCAGCCAAAACAAGAGGTGACTTAATCTGATGCGTCTTTCTGCCTCCCAGTACCACATTGAAACTTTAATCTTGTAACCAGGAGATACTGGAAATTTTAAAATGAAATTACCACGAGAAGCTGCTCCAGTCTGTGCTATCTGATGATAATCACAGTATCCAGCTGAATGATACCATCAAGAAGATCACACTGAAAGATGTGACCTAAATGGTAACTGAGGCTTGGCAAAATGTAAGGCAGAAGACAATCCAAAAAGCATGGAAAAGTCCTGGATATGGTTTGCCACAGACAGGGATGACAAGGCTAATAGAGAAGAGGGAAACAGCTGATGACAACACACAACCTGTTTTGATGCAGGCACAATAAGATGAATTGAGCATGTTTGATACTGCTCTATCTGAAGTCCTGATTTCTACCTTGGAATTGGAGGAGTGGGGGTCCTGTGATATGAGTTAGGAAGTCACAAACGCCTCAATGTGGACACTACAGTTAATCT
Organism: Neoceratodus forsteri; assembly: GCA_016271365.2. Classification (NCBI taxonomy): domain Eukaryota; kingdom Metazoa; phylum Chordata; order Ceratodontiformes; family Ceratodontidae; genus Neoceratodus; species Neoceratodus forsteri. The sequence goes on along the minus strand of CM057450.1, from coordinate 1,685,259,088 downwards.
TGTCCAAAAGCAGCTCACAACAAGATGCCAACTCTGAACTGGAAGAGGAGGAAGATGCCACACGACCACTGCTGGTGATATCACACTCTGAGGCTGCTGTTTACTTCAAAAAATGCCTGCAGCTCCTGGAGAGACAACCTGAATGCACTACTGTGGACCTAATGCTGCTCCAAAATCTCCAATTGTGCAGAAATCAGGGGATGTTGCACATATTATTATAAATAGGATATAGGTTATATTGTCTATTTGTATGTTAAAGGTAGGAGTTTTTAGACTGTTTAATTGTTTTGTTGGTAGCTAAATCTTTCTTAAACCAATGATGTGATGGGGTGGTTTTGGAGGGGGGCCTGGGCGGGCCAGGATAGTGTATGGGGCATCCCTTCTGCACAACTTATGGACCTTTACCTGGTCCCGGTTTCTGATACTACTGTAAGACATTGCCAGGAGGTGGGGATTTGGAGGGGCCAGGGCGTTCTTGGGCAGTGGGGAACCCCGTGCACATCAGAGAGTGGTAGGATTGAGATTATTAGGACCAGAAGGCACCCTGGATTACGAAGGGCACAAGAGAGAGAGGCCAGACATGTTTGGTGCCTGTCTCCAGGGAGTTCACCAGACCGAATAGCCAGGTAACTTGTGGGGCTGCTTTACCCACCAATCCCCTGAGGGCAGTGCTATGCAATGCCAGGTCGATCAGGAACAAGACTGCAATTATTGCAGACTTGATTTCCTCGGTTGATCTGGCTTGCATCACGGAGACCTGGGTTGGGGACGATGCTGGCCCTGTTTTTGAGGCTGCCGTCCCTCTCGGGTATACAGTGGTGCACTGCCCCAGAGAGGAATGTAGGGGCAGTGGTGTAGCCATCTGTTTTAGATCTGGCTTGGGCTTCACCGTGCACCCAGTGGGAACCTCAGGTTCTTTTGAATGTGTGGCTGTCCATGGGTGTCCGAGCATAGGCTACAGGATTTTCCTTATTTACTGACCCCCCCCGGGGTGGCAGGGAGCTCCCTGCAGGAGGTTGCCAAATTCGTCATTGATGAAACACTGGAAGCCTGCAGATGTATTGTCCTGGGGGACTTCAATGTTTTTGCTGATGACGAATCTTCTTAGTTTGGTCATAACCTCCTCCAGATTATGTCATCACTGGGCCTGTTGCAAGCTGTTTCTGCCATGACTCACCAGGGTGGCCACACATTGGACCTGGTGTTCTCACTGGGGCTTGAGATAAATAATCTCAAGATTGATCAGGTGGTATGGTCCAATCACTGCATGGTGCAGTTCATGTTTGGGGCTCCCACTGGATGCCCTCTCCCTACAGAGATGATTTGCTCTAGTCCTTTGAGGGGTGTGACCCCGGAGGTGTTTTGGTGGCAGCTGATCTATCTGGTGTGGGTAATGCATGCGCTGGCGGCGTTGGTGCCGTGGTGGGCTCTTATAATAGAGTGTTATCCGACACCATTGACTCCCTCGCACCTGTCCATGTATGACCCAAGTGTTCCTACCTGAGGTCCCCATGGTTTGATGGGGATCTCAGGGAGATGAAGAGAAGGTCGGAGATTGGAGCGCTGCTGGAGAAAGTCCGGCCTGGAGGAGGAGGACAAACTTGCCCTGAGTATGCATTATAATGCCTACCAGGGGGGCAATGAACCATAAGAAGGCAGTGTTCCTATCCAGGGAGATTGCTGCCAGGAAGAACCAACCAGCTATACTTTTTCAGACTGTGGACAGGCTACTTCGTCCTGCTTGTCTATAGCCAAAGAAGGTTTTCCGAATGCTGAATGCGAAGAGTTTGCTCGGCTCTTCTCGGACAGAATGTCCAGTATCCAGCAGGGACTTTCTCCAGTCAGCAATGCCATAGCTGACAGTGGTCACCAGAGGTGTTCTGGGTGCACTCTGCCTGGTTGGGGGGAGTTTAGACCAGTGGAGGTAAGTGAGGTCATTGGGGTGGCGACCAATCTGAAGCACACTTTTTGCGAACTTGATCTCTCCTCAGCATTTGACACTATGGACCATTGTGTGTTGCTTGACCACCTTAGGGAACTCTGTGGACTCACTGGCACTGTTATCTGATGGTTTGAGTCCTATTTAGCCAACAGGAGGCAACAGGTTGTGATGGGAAATTTCTCTTCCACCCCTAGTCCCTTATCCTGCGGAGTACCCCAAGGATCAGTGTTTGCCCCAATGTTGTTTGCAGTGTACATGCTACCCCTGGGAGGGATCATTAGGAAGTATGGCTTGGGTTTTCATTGCTATGCTGATGATACCCAACTATACTTATCCTTTGCCCCAGGAACATCCAACGCAGTAGATGTGCTAAACAGCTGCCTTGCTGAGCTCAATGACTGGATGGCCTCAAGCTGGTTGTGACTGAACCCCAATAAGACGGAGGTATTGGTGGTGGAATCGAACAGAGTGCATGAGAGGATGGACTCTGAATCAGAGACTGGACTTGTTCTGGGATCTGTTTCATTGAAGGCCTCCCCTAGGGTGCGAAATCTTGGCGTTATTCTGGACAGGAGTTTGACTATGGAGGCGCAGATATCTTCCATTGTCTGCTCCTGTTTTTTCCATCTCAGAAATGTAGCCAGGATAAAGTCTCTTGTTCTGCCTCTGGACCTCCCCACTTTGATGCATGAATTAGTTACATCTAGGCTTGACTACTGTAATGCGCTCTATCTCAGTGTCATGGGAGGATCTCTCTGCAGAATGCAGCTGGTGCAGAATGCAGCTGCCCGGTTACTTACTGGGCAGCTGAAATTTTGCCATATTACAGTGGTGTTGTGTGAGCTGCACTGGCTGCCAGTCAGGTGGAGGATCCTTTTTAAGGTCGGTCTTCTCATCTACAAGGCCCTACATGGTCAGGGCCCTGGTTATCTGTCAGACCTTCTGGTACCTGCTCTCTTGATTCACCACCTCCGTTTCTCCTGTGGAGGCCCCCTAGCAATTCCCAGGACGAGGTTGAAATTGGCTGGCGACAGGGCCTTTAGTGTCGCCGCTCCTGTCCTGTGGAATTCGCTCCACTCTGGGGTTAGGAGGGCCCCTACTTTGGAAGTATTCAAGGCCTACCTAAAGGCCTCCTATTCGCCTAGACATTTCTGGATTGAGTTATTCATTTATAGATTTGCTCTGACTATAGCTGCTGGAAATGTATTGCTTAGTTTACTGTTTATGGGTAATATACACTGTATCTGAATCGTTAGTATTTATATATTTACAGAAACATTTTCTTTTATTTTTTCTTTACAGGTAGAGAATATCTGGTCCAGTGCATAGCCATGCAGGTAAAGTTCTGGAGATAATGACCTGTGCTAGGCCCAGGGTATCCATACTCTGAAGGAAATCTCTCCAAAAACTAGAACCGTCCTCATCGACCCAGGCATTAAAGTCACCCAGTACGAGCTACAGTATCTAGGTGACTCCAACACCAGGTCTGAGACAAGGGACAAGATTTCCTGCAGAAACTCCCCCCACCATGACCTGGAGGCCGGTACACGAGGAGGATTCTGCAGCCTGCACCCAGCCCCCCACACAAGGGCACACACTCAAAAGACTCAGCATCCCCTACTGGGTGTTCCATCAGGTTCAATTCAGTTCTGAACATATGGCCACATCCCTTCCCCCCTGCAATCCCTCCTTGGGCAGTGCACCACTGAGAAGCTGGTGGGGACCGATGCCTCCAAAACAGGACCCACATAGTTCCCCAACCATGTCTCAGTAATGCAAGCCAGGTCGAATGAGGAAATAAGATGCACCACGATTGCGGTCTTATTCCTCATCGACAAGGCATTGCATAGCACGGCCAGAAGTGGGTTGAATGTGCCAGCTGGCCTATCACCTGTCTGCCCACTCTGTCCACAAGGAACCCTGGGGACAGGAACCAGATGGGGGGGGACCCCTCTCTGGTCATTTCCTAGCCCCAGGGTGTCTTCTGCTCCTAACAACCCCAATAGAGCCCACTCAATTCATACTCCTCTAGCCCCAAATCTTTTGTCTGCCTTTCTGGGCAATTTCCTCTTCCCTAGACTGTTGATATACTTCCGGCTGGCAGCGGGGGGTCAAAGGGGTGTAGTTCTTTAAGTAGTGTGGGGGAGTACTGTAAGGGACTACTCCACCACATCTAAAATCCTGCCCTGATCCTCCCTCAATACCTTCCTACCCCCTTCTAAATACTTCCTCACCCCCCCAACCCCTACCACCCCCACTTTCAATGAATATCAAAGCTCAAATACTTAGAGAAAATAAGGAGGGAAAAACAGCAAAGGGAATCCAGAATCAATCAACCACTTAAGTCCAGTGCAGGGAACTCAGTAAAGCAGTGCTAAAATTAGCAATCAGATCGTGTCACAAAAACAGTTCAGCATCTGTTATGCTGGATGGCCAGTCACAGTAAACAAGTTTCAACCAATCTGAGAGGAAGGTAAGCTAAAGAGAGTTATTAAAATTATTTTTATGCCAAATATTAGTAGTCACTGATGCCAGGAAGATCTAAGTTCATAGGTAAGTTCATTAAAGTCCTTTATTTCCTCCAAAGCTTACATACACTTAGGTCCTCTCACCACCTAGGAACACAGTCCAGCTCCTGAGAAGACTGCCTGCTACATACAAAAAACCTCGCTCCTCAGGAGGCTCCTGAAGGTGCCAACCACGGCCATGGTCTGTAGCCTGTTAAAGTGACAACCATGAAGCGGCAGCCATAACACCAATTAGGAATCCATACAACAACAAAAAACAGTTTGGCTAAAAAGAAATGTACAGTATATCCAACCTTAAAGTTTGAGGCTCCAGACCAGGGCTTTCCACTCTGAAGATTTTTTCCACCAGCATTTCAAAGGTGAACTCCATAAAACTGCACAGCTGGCTCCTAGATGCTGGACTATACTTCCCCGTCTGGTACCAAGACTATTACTATTCCACTGTCTCTCACCCAGCAGGTGCAACAATGGCTATACACCAGGTAGACTCTTGCTCCCAGGAGGAGGCAGTGATGGTAGGACACAGCCTGTAGCTTTTCAAATGCACAGAGCGCTGGATAAGGTGGAAGTAACACCAGCGTTCCATTAAAAGGCTCCAAGTTCTCAAACCCCTGCACTGAAACCTACCTGAAAATAAAAAAGCTACACTCCTTGACCTGTGTCACTGACTCTCCCTAACTACACTATTAACCCTACTCCTGACTGCTTGCTACTCAATAATGAATTAGGTGCAAAAACAGCAGGTCACACAAATGTGCACTAATAGAATCCCTCAAAACAAATATGGTCACAAGTGAGAAAGCATTCTAAACAAAAAGAGCATTCTAAAACACTAAAAAAAATTCTTACAAATCTTGCAGCAAACTCCCCTTTTAGATGGACACCCAGCGTGGCGCCATCTTAATTCTCTCTTCTATGTTTTAATGTTATTTCAGTAGAGGTTGTTCTTTCCTTCATATTATATTATATTATATTATATTATATATATTATATTATATTATATTATATTATATTATATTATATTATATTATGAAATTCACAGAGCAAACCCGTGTTATGGTAACCTGAGTTAAATAGATGGAGTATCTTTTTATTTGCTTATTTACTTAGTTTCTCATTTATTTGAGCATTGACATGTGATTTTCTCTGTTTCCAAGTGTTTACAATAATCTTTGAATATAATCTAAAATATTGCTATTCTAGAAAAAAACACAACTATTGCAAAACAAAAAAGGAACATTTTCAGTTTCCACTTAAATCCATGATGACTGCAGACATCAGCTATTAGAAGAAAACAAGTTGTGTGCCGGCCCTGTGGCACGGAGAGCAGAGGCACCCCATGCCTCACCTGCTACCACGCTGGCAACCCAGGTTCGGTGAAGGACTTGGTTCACTGGGGGCTGGCCGGGGAGAGGAGGTTTGAATATCTGGAGGATGGCTCTCCTCCTTTGGGGAGAGAAGGCTGCGGTTCCCGGTACCGTCTAGCCCCTAGTGGAGACTGGGGGACAGACAGCAAGTGCCGGCACATTGGGGCATGGAAGGATGGTGCTTGTCAATGTCCAACACATGGTAGCATGCATGGTGCATCTAGATGGCATTGCATGTCTGTCTGTCTGGGAAAGTACAGGGAAGAAATGGCTGAGGTGCAGCATGGATGACACCAACCTTTCACAGGCTCCACACTGACTGTATCGCCCTTTCCCAGAACTGGATCTGTCTTGTCAACAGTAAAAGTGCCTACTGTCAACCCCCACCATGGGCAGGAAGCAGTGGGGGAAGCACTGGGAAAGAGGTAAGTCCCTAGGATGCCAGGGTGACGGGGCTGGGGGGGGTTGGTGGAGTGCTGGTGTGCACCACAGCAGAGGAGAAAAAGATTAACAAAAAAAAGAAGGAAATGAGATGCAGAGGCCTGGGACAACAAACCTACAAATGCCCAAGATTTACTGTGCAGAAGTGCTAAGCCATGCAATGAGGTTTTCTCGCTGTGCACAATTGGTGTCACGGAAGATAAGCAATGACCATTCCTTTAGGTAAAGTGGGGCAGCTTAAATGTCAATACCAAAACCTTAATTCAGTTTTCAACCAGTGACAGTCATACAATAGTGGGGAGCAATGTTCACACTGCATTTCTGCTTCTGGTAAACTGGGCAAGCAGACCACCATTACCTATGTTGAAAACTATGCAATGAAAAAACGCAAAGCTCTATAAAGATTAACTTACAGTAATGAATAAAACTGTTTATTGAAGCATTTACTTAACTTTTTTTGTTGCTGGAACAGCAGAGTGGGACTGACCCACCAGGATGCCTAGAAATTTCCAGGTGGGCCCCCCTCTGTTGGGTATTTCCCCCTTTCCTAAACTCTGGAAATCTTTGCATTTATCATCCTTTTTCTAATAAAAAGGGGTATTTGGGACACTAGTGAAATGTAAGATGAAAGAACAAAGCTAGTGTATTAAAAATTTAGGGTGGGATACTAATATGAGTGGGTCACCCTTGGCCATCTCCTTTATATTTTCCATATCGGCCACCTGTACCCCAGTCCAACCCTGTGGAACAATAAGAAACCTAGGAATTTAGGAAATATTCTAAAGTGATAACAATAAGGTTTCAGAACCTCTAAAATGTGTTGCCACAGCAGACAGCCACATTGGGCATTGTGGAGGGGGATTTTAGAAACTGATTCTGATGTTCCTTTGAAGGAGCAAAGTGCCAAGCAACAAGAATGTGTTTCTTTATTTGAAATTTCTCTGAACAGGATAGCCCCATGACGTAAAGCATTTCATATTCGCAGTGGTCCTAGAGAAGAAAGTGACAATCAGCTTAGCTCCAAAGGTAACATTACAGTGAGTCAGGGGTTAAATTGTGCAGGACTCATCAGGAACGCAGTTCCACCACCTTGTAAAAAATTGTATGAGAATTTCTGCACCTCTGTCATCTTTCTCCATTAAACATTGTAGGAGAGTTCCATCACCTAGAAGTGACAGGTCCGCCACCTAAAAATCTAGCTCCTAAACATTTCCAATTTAACTACTGCAGTCAGTGAACAAGAATAAATGACTTACCATAGTAATATTGTTTCTTACAAGGGATCTCCTAGTAGGATTAGACAATCTGCCATCAGCTCAGAATCTCTGACTGCCCCTGGAACTCTGAGGTGGATTGCATGCACATTCGAGAATTTGGAATGCAACATTCAAAACTGTTGCCTCTAGGTGGACTGTGTTCCATCTGACTGCCAGATTTGATTTTGTAGATGAAAACACTAGACTATTAAATAATTATAAGTAAACACCCTTGACAACAATACCTTCCCCCCTAATGAGGACGGTTTCCAAACAGGACAAGAAAAAACAAACAAGGAGAGCTAGGTATCCTAGCCATATTTGTGTGCATTAACAAATATATAAAGCTAAGCCAATGATTAATGGCAACATTATAAACTCTCTTAAAAGTATTGCTGAACCGCTTCAGGTTATGTAAGGGGAGGTAGGGATAGGAGGTCTAATCCTAATAGGAGATCCCTTGGAAGAAACAATATTACTATCATAAGTATTTTTTTCTTTAAGCCCCAGGACTCTCCTAGTAGTATTAGACAATCTGCAGACTACCAAGCAGTGCCTTGGGAGGTGGTTACAGAACTTATTTGGGAAAAAGGTTCTGCAATACTGCAGTGCCAAACCTAGTATCAGTCCTAGAATGGACGTCCAAGCAATAGTGCTTTGAGAAGATATAAACCGTACTCTAGGTAGCCGCTTTTCAGATTTCCAGCATGGGGATGGCCCTTGCTGCTGTCAAAGAGGCAGCAGTTCCACAAGTAGAATGTGCCCTGAGGCCCTGTGGTGGCTGTTTGTCAGCCTTACTGTAGCAGAATTGGATGCAGTATACTATCCAATGTCAAATCGATCTCTTTGAGGCAGGCTTGCCCTTTCCCACTTCACCACATCTAATGAGCAGCTGTGAGTGGGAATCCCTGAGGTCCTTAGTACATGTAATGTAATAGCTGAGAGACCTTTTTACATCCAGGCTGTCAAGCTTCAATTCTCCTGAACTGGATTTGGCTGTGAAAAATACAGGCAGGGTGATGGACTGGCTCAAGTGAAAATCAGTTACCACCTTTGGAAGGAACTTCCTGTTAGTCCTAAGGACTATCTTGTCTTTATGGAAGATAATGTAATTAGGATCAGTGCAGAGAACTTGGATCTTGCACACTATTCTTGCTGAAGTGATTGCCACCAGGAAAACAGTTTTCCATGTGACACATTTCAGGTCAGCTGTAGCCATTGGCTCAGGGGGAGGGACTGGCTCTATTGCCCTGGCTTGCAGCAGCTTTTTAACCTCTAACTCCAGCAGAATTGCCTCTGCTGGAGGTAAAGATCAGAAAATCCCGTGACCCTGGAGTTTTGGAAACTGTTTGAACTGTAGACTGAGACCCTGAATCACTACCTCCAGTACCCAATTGTCTATGGTAATGTTTCCCCAGTGTTGGAAATAGTGAGCCAACCTGCCCGCTACTGAAAGGGGGGGGGGGCAGCCTGATCTGTGCAGTCGGGAATTCTGTCTGGATTGTGGTCTAGGAGCCGGAGCTGGGCTGACTCGCCTAGCAGACCTTCCACCCCTGCCCCATCTTCTGACCTGTGTGTACTCTATAGGCATAGAGTATGGGGCATATGACCACTGGTAGTACCCCCTACCCCTACCTCTCCTTCCTGTGGATCTGACAGAAGTGGAGTCTCCTCTCCTCTTCTCTTCTCTTCTCTTCTCTTCTCTTCTCTTCTCTTCTCTTCTCTTCTCTTCTCCTCTCCTCTCTCTCCCTCTCTCTCTCTCTCTCCCTCCATAAGTGGTTTTCTACTCCCCCACCTTTTTCATATATGCCTCAGTTTGGTCCCCAAACAGGGAATTGTTTTCACAAGGGAAATCTATAGCCTTTAACAGAGTGTCTGGTGTAAGGTTGGTTGCTCTGAGCCAAGCAAACCTTCTTAAAGAAACTGATAGGGCCAACATTGTGGTTGCAGTGTTATTTGCATCCACAGCCATGTGAAATTGGTACTTTGTGGCATCCAAAGCCATTCTGGCAATATCTGCCATATCGTGTGCCACTTCGCCTAGAACTCTATCAATTAAAACCAACATAGAATTCCATAGGGCTTTCTGGTACTGAGCAGCATAAGCCATGTAAGCTGCCTGTCAGAGGAGAAAGGAAGAGCCAAAATAACCTCAATTACCCGTAGTATACATTTTTCTGGAATCTTTGTCTGGTGGATGAGATGCCAGGGGTACATTTGCTTTATCACAGGCTGCAGCCTGTATCACACCCTCATGATCTGGATCGGTATACAACTAATCTCCCTCATCATCTGGATCGGTATACAAATAATCTCCCTCATCATCTGGATCGGTATACAAATAATCTCCCTCATGATCTGGATCGGTATACAAATAATCTCCTCATGATCTGGATCGGTATACAAATAATCTCCCTCATCATCTGGATCGGTATACAAATAATCTCCCTCATCATCTGGATCGGTATACAAATAATCTCCCTCATCATCTGGATCGGTATACAAATAATCTCCCTCATCATCTGGATCGGTATACAAATAATCTCCCTCATGATCTGGATCGGTATACAAATAATCTCCCTCATGATCTGGATCGGTATACAAATAATCTCCCTCATCATCTGGATCGGTATACAAATAATCTCCTCATCATCTGGATCGGTATACAAATAATCTCCTCATCATCTGGATCGGTATACAAATAATCTCCTCATCATCTGGATCGGTATACAAATAATCTCCCTCATGATCTGGATCGGTATACAAATAATCTCCCTCATCATCTGGATCGGTATACAAATAATCTCCCTCATCATCTGGATCGGTATACAAATAATCTCCCTCATCATCTGGATCGGTATACAAATAATCAGCAGAACCCCTATCCAGCTGGTATTTTTTCTCCACCTTCTTGTCCACTCCGGGGACAGAAGAAGGTGTCTGCAGGATTTTAGAAGTAGCCTTTTTAAGGGAATTATGATTAGGAAGGACCACCTTTTTCATGAGAGCCAAACCCATCATATTCAAAAACTTGCCTCTTCCTCATCATCCACAGATTCCTGTGAGGTGAGACCCAGGTGTCAGCCATTTGCCTGACAAATGAAAAGTGAGATGAAAAATCATCATGCCCACAAGGAGGGAAACCAAACTCCTGGTCTGGGGATACCTCTGGTTCAATGGGTTCCCCTAGATCAGGTTCCTCCTCTTCCTCCTCAATGTACAAATCCTAGCCTTAATCACTGGGGACTGGTGAGATGGGATTTGAACCAATGAACACAGTATGGAACCTGCAGTATGTAAGGCCTGAATGACTTGCAGGGCACTGGCAATTTCCTCAGCGTGGGGCATTTTATTTTTGTCTGTTGGGAGCTCCTTTGCTTTTTCAGCAAGAGGCACAACAACATGTTTTTCTTTATATTTATTTTTGGCAGGCACAGACTCAGAAGCCTTCTCGGTTGTTCTTTTGTGCTTAGTATGCTCCAACCCCTTTTCAGGAATTTTGGGGTCTGAGGAATCTTTAGAGGGTCTCTTCTTTGTTTTGGAGTGGGATGAAGAAGGACCCTCTTCAGTTTGCTTTGGTGACACTGAGGTGGTAGCAGAAGCCATTTGCTCTATTATTTTGGCTCTCTTTTTAATAGTTTTTAAAAAAAAAGTACTGCACACTTTATAGTTAGAGGATATATGACTGGGACCCAAGCACTGTATACACAAATCATGATGATCAACCTTAGCAAAAATGTGGACGCACTTAATAAAATTTTTATAGCCTGTGGGTTCCGTCCTCTTTTTAGGTCTGTTTGACATGCCAAAATGTCAGTAGACTGTAAAAAACTTCCCCAGAATGGGTTTTAATACAAACTATGATCGGTCCCTTGTGTTACAAGGGAACCGTGATTTAATACAAATTTCTTTATTTTAAACCAAACGCGATCAGTTTCTAGTTATAAATGGGAACCGATCGCAAACCAAACTTAATACTTTAAAAGTATGCTTAAATACAAAACACGGTCGGCTTGCTAAGAACGGGAACCAATTGTGAGTAAAACAAAGTTGTTTAAAAAAAATCTAAATATAATAAAACTTTAAACTAAATGCTGGTGGTAAGAACCGCTATTAACCCCAGTTTAAACAAAGAAACTCTGTTCCTGAGAACTGCGAGGGAACCGCTAAAAATGAGTAAATAATACCAAGTAAACTTTAGCAAAAAAACTACTAGAGGCAGAGTATGTATAAACAAGCATTTGCCAATGCTGAATGTTTGCTTGCTGGCATTGACATTGGTAGTGTAGGAGTTACAGAGCTGCATACTAGGAATGGCAGTGAAGTATTGAACTGAAGCCAAGCCCGTCACCACCCTGCAGATAGTGACACGTATTGGGGTGTGCCTTTGGGTTGTCAGGCATATCGGCCATGCCATTTCACCACACCCTACCCTGCAGACACAGACAAGTGTCACGGTGTGCCTTGGGGTCTTTGACCCTTATGTGCACCCCCTTTCCATCAGGAAATACGGTGAGATGGGTGCGGTATAGGAGAATGGGGTGAACTTTGGGGCCGAAGAGTCCAAGGCACACCTTGATGCCTCTCACTGGCTGCAGGGTGTGGGTGGGGGTGGAATGGTATGAGCATTGCAGGCAACAATCCCAAGTCACAGCCCTGATGCCTGTCATTCTGTACAGGGTGGGGCGTTATGATCGGAAACCCTAACGCCTCAGGCATTCGTTGGTATTTTCACTCCAAATTTTCAACATGTTTTTTTGTGACCCCCACTTCATGAACAGTGGCAATATCAGTTTGTTAGCTGAAAGCTGCTTTTGCACAGCGACTACGGCATTTGGCACCACAGGTGCAAAAACACATTCAACAGGATGTGAAAAATGACAGCGGTACTGTTCATGGGGAGGTGTAAAAAAATGGCAATGTTGAAAATCTGCTGTGAAAATATTGAAAAACCTGGTGAAGTCACGAGCGTGTGTAGAAACTGTGCAACACACACCCGTAATGTAACTAGTTTGGGGATTTTTTACAGCAGATTGTTAACACAGGCATTTTGGGACCTCCGATCATGAACAGTGTCAGTGTGATTTACTTTATCTGTCCCAAACAATGATTTCCCACAGCGACCACACATTTCTGCGCTGAAAGTGTGAAAACACGTTTCGACCATGTTGTGAAAAATGATAGTTGTACTGTTCATAAGGAGGTGTGGAAAAATGCCACTGGTAAAAATCTGGACTGAAAATATTACAAATTCATGAACTTACGAGGGTGCGTGGAAACAGCACAATGCTCACTTGTATCTCAGTCATTTTATGGAGTTTTGTCACCAAATTTTCAACATAGCCATTTTAAGACCTCTGCTCATGATCAATGTCACTGTGATTTTCTTAATCTGTCCCAAACATTGTTTTCGCTCACCGACTGCACCATTGTGCACTACATGTGTGGAAACACATTTTGGACCAGGTGAAAAATGGCAGCTGTACTGCTCATAAGGAAGTGTGGTAAAATGGCAATGTTGAAAATCTGGCGTGCAAATATTACAAATTCGCAAACTTGCCAGCGTGCGTAGAAACTGCGCAACGTGTGCTCCTAAAACAGTCATTTTTTGAAATGTTTTCACCAAATTTTCAACATAGCCATTTTTACACCTCTGTTCATGACCAGTGTCACTGTGATTTTCTTAATCTGTCCCAAACATTGATTGCGCACACCAACTGCGCCATTGTGCGCTACATGCACGGAAACACATTTTGGGCGACATATGAAAAATGACAGCTGTACTGCTCATAAGGAGGTGTGGTAAAATGGCAATGTAGAAAATCTGGAGTGCAAATATTAAAAATTTGTGAACTTAGAGCGTGCGCAGGAAGTGCGCAACGCACGCTCGTAAAACAGTCATTTTTAGGAATTTTTTCACCAAATTTTCAACATAGCCATTTTAAGACCTCTGCTCATGAACACTGTCACTGTGATTTTCTTAATGAGTCCCATTCATTGATTTCGCACACTGACTGTGCCATTGTGCGCTACATGCACGGAAACATATTTTGGTCGAGATGTGAAAAATGACAGCAGTACTGCTCATAAGGAGATGTGTTAAAATGGTAATGTTGAAAATCCAGAGTGCGAATATTAAAAATTAGCGAACTTACGAGCGTGCGTAGGAACTGCGCAATGCACGCTCATAAAACAGTCATTTTTAAGAATTATTTCACCAAATTTTTTACATAGGCTTTTTGAGAGCCCACCTCATGAACACTGGCACTGTCGTTCCATTAATCAGTCCCAAAAGGTGATTCCACGCAGTGACCGTGAAATCACCCTTCAGGCCCGATTAACGCCATGACAGTGACAGAATTCATGAGGAGGGGTCCCAAAAACCGCATGCTGAAAATTTGGTGCAAAAATTCCAAAAAATGTCTGAGATATGCAGCAAAGTTGAAAAAACCCTATCTATTACATTATACAGCTTACCGGCATTTCCTTAGTACGCGGTCGGCTTTGAAGAGTGCAGACGTGTTCTCAGTCCACTGAAGATCGCTACGCGGAGTCCGGAGGTAAGTATAGGGTGAGTGTGGTGTGGGAGGTAGGGGTGCAGTGGGTGGGCGCGGGTGGGGGAGGGGGCCAACGAGACCACGAAGAACCGTTTTTCTTTCAGGGACTTTTTTTTAAAGGAGGACGACAAGGACATTTGCCATGCTGGGGTGGGCTCTCCGCATGGCATCGGGAAGGCTGCTTAGGGGGGCTGGAGCCGATGGGGGACTGAGCACCCCTGTCAGCCATAACAGTTTCTGCCATGCTGGGGTGGGCTCCCAGCGTGGCACTCAGCACCGTTTTGGGGGGCCTGGAGACATGGAGCTGACAGGGGATTTGGCACCCCCCCTGTCAGCCATTACATTGTTTGCCATGCTGGGGTGGGCTCCCAGCATGGCATCAGGAAGCTTGTTTTTTTGGGGGGGGGCCTGGAGCCGATGGGGATTGGGCACCCGTCCGCCATACAGTGTGTGCGTCTGGGGAGGCGCGCCCAGGCACACAAGCACGCACAGTGCAGTGCATGCGTGTGTGCATGCCTGCATGGGGAAGAGCTCGCTTACTGAAGCAGAGCTCTCCCATTCAACTGTATGCCACTGCATCCAGTATCTTGGATGATGGCACTATGTTTCTTGCACATGCGTGCAAGCAAACATAAAAATAGTGTAACATACCACTTTTTGAATAAAATAAACAGTCTTGCTGCGAAGTTGCTGTGCAGCTGTTGGGGGAAAGTCTTGCTGTCTGAACGGAAAAACTGAATCTGGCAGTTAGATGGAACACAGTCCACCTAGAGGCAGCAGTTTTGAATGTTGCATTCCAAATTCTCTAATTTGTATACATTCCACCTCAGAGTTCGGGGGGCAGTCAGAGATTTTGAGTTTACTGCAGATTGACTAATACTTCTAGGAGATTCCTGGTGCTTGAACAATACATAACAACTCAAGATAAAGCATAGGCAGAAATGAAGGGACTTAAGGATAAAAGAATTAGTTCACCAGCTCAAATAAATATTTTCTTGCGCTGTGCCGCAACCCGAGTGCGGGACCAGACGCTGGTAGGTGGGGGTCAGCGGGGAGAGGGAGGACTGAGCATCCCAACGGATGCTCTCCTCCCTCTGGGGAGGGATACCATGGGTACCTTGAGCAACCACAGCCCGAAAGAGCCGGTGGTAGCACGGGCTCTCCAGGGTTCTGGTGGCTTCATTCACTGGAGTCGGGGATGGAGGACGCTGTTAGGTGCTTGGGAGGAGACATGCATCTGCACATCACCTCTCTGGACGTACGTCCTTGCACCAGCGTCCCAGGGGGCTGGGACAGGGATCCACAGAAAAACAGAAAAAGCCTCAGTGAGCCTAGATGATGGCCATTCCAACAGTCATCCAGGTCCAGGACCCACAGGCAGGTCTTCGCTGTGCAGGTGCTCAGTAGTAGAGGGGAGGTAAGGAGTAACCGAGCACTCTAGGACCAGGCACCATGGTAGAGGACTTAGGAGGGGCATGAGCACTGCCTGAAGGAGTGGAGCACTGAGGGTGTAGAGGAGGGATACAAATGGGGCAGTAGCGCCAAAGTAAAATAAATAAATAAATCTTGCCTTTCTAAAAGCAGTCAACAGTTTCTTTTTGTAGCAGAAGTATATCTTTCACTTCCCTTCTGCTAATTAGAAGATGCCTTTCAGTACTAGGTGTAACCTGTGGAACAGTATTCAAGCTGGAGGTTCATATACTATATCTAATTCTGTTCTGAATGAATGGCCCCTTCAGGAATCTGCTGCTAGGCCAGGCCTCCCATTTTGGGCGGTCTGCTTTTAAGTATTCTTAATTGACATGTTTTGTATTTTAATTGTTATGTTTTAACTGCTTTTTTGATATATTTTGATTGTACGGTGCCCAGAGCCTCCAGGATTAGGCACCTGAAAAATAAAATTTGCCTTGCCTTGCCTTGCCTTGCTTATTCCTCTTCATACCTCATCAGTATTGTAACCTACCTAGTTGTTACATCACATCAGAGCAAGAAGGGCAAAGTACCATCTGCTAAATTAGTCACTAGTGATGTCACAGTGAGTGAGATCACAATGCATATGAAGAGAAATATAAACATGTCAGCCTCCAGTTACAGTACTATTCATCACATTACACAATACTCTCAGGCAGAAAATATTCTAATGAGCTGTAAGAAAAAGAAAAATAATGTAGAAGTAACAAGCAACAGCTGGCTGCGTTTTAAAATTTATAAAATATTCTGCCTGTTATTTTTGGTATTCTAACTCTTTAAGTTAGAAAGGTTAAAGGGTCAAGGTTATACTCACTGGAAAAAGTGCCCCAGTGGTTTAATTTGTCTTCAGATTTGTGAATTGAATTCATAAAACTGAGTCATACAAACCTCCATCACTGGATGAATTGAAAAAGACAAGGCACCCATCTATGAATTAGGAACAAATGGGGAGTTTATGCAGAATGTCTGCACATACCAAGACTGCCTATTATAGCAAGGGGCATTAATGTGTTCCAGCGATAATTAGATGAGCTATTGTAGAAAGAGAAGCTAGAAGGTTATGGGGGATGCCTCAAATGGAATTATGGAAAGCAAAAAGGGCAGGTTAAATGGATGATTTCTGTTCCAAAACAGTCCTATTGTCTCATGTTCTTATTTATAATAACGCCCCCCATACTCTGCATATTATTAACTGTTAAACAGAACAAGAAAAACATAAGTATTGGAATAACTGTGGAGGGAGGAACCAAAGTGTTCTGGCCTTTGTAGCTCTAAACATGCTCACGCAGCAGTGCCATAACCCATTTACTTACAGTATGACTGCAGACAGCTCAGCTTTAATGAGGGACTATCACAGTAAAGCAACTTTTAAAAAATAGTATTTCAAACTAAACCAATAAATCATTTTCATTCATTTTAATTGCCAGTGTTGCTTAAACTGAAGACTGTTTCTGTGTATATTTATGTGTCTGGGTGTTGTATAATTTATATTTCTTCCAGTTACCTGGCACCCAGTACCATTTTTGTTTGGGCCCCCCAGTCACAGCCCCCTTGTCCACTGGACTCACTCCTGTCCTGGCCACCCATTGCCAGGTCCTGCAGGTGACCTATGGATGTATAGCTCCAGGTCTAACCTTTACCAAGGAAGTCATCCCTTCGCTGCCACAACAGGAGAAGAGGTAGCACCTCACAGGGGCTGCAGCTGTAGGGAATATGTGAGTGACTGAGAGTGTGTGTGTGTGTGTGTGTGTGTGTGTGATGGAGGCATACATGCATGAGGGCCATCATCTGAAGTGACCATGCATAGGATTTCCTCCTTCTCTCCTGCATCCCACAGAGGTGCACACACTAATGGCTGGCCTGGAGAGGGTGTCCAGGGGTGCGTGGTCACCCATGGTTCCAATGGCACCTCCACTATTCCACCACCAGGAGCTGCTGAAAGAGCAGTGCACAGTCAACCCCCTCCATCACCACTCCCTGCCCCCGGAGGAGGAGAAAAGCATCCATTGAACACTCAAAGGTCTCACAGATGGCCTCTTCTCCTGACATCCCAGGCTTGGAACACAAGCCTGGGTTTCCAGCATGTTGCCCAACACTCTTCACAGTGGAGGCAGTTTACTATTTGTGTCTAAATAAGAGCTTTCCTGCTAGAGGTGCCTGATGGCTCAGTGGCAGTGTACTGCTGCACCAGAGACCATGGTTCAGGACTGGAGTCAGGCCCTGGCAGTCAGGTGGACAGCTGGGAAGAGTGCTATCCCTGGCAGTGCATCTCATCCTGGCGGGGGTGGGGGATGCGGCAGGTTCAGCCCCAACAACAACCTTCAGTGGTGGGCTAGGGAGCTTGCCCACCCATCAGAGGACCTACTGCATTGACGAAAGGTTGCTTGAAGAATGTGCATGCTGCTGTGGGGTCAGAGGGCAACCAAGGAGAAGAAAAAATAGAAATCCCCAAGCTGTTGGTATGACAGATGCCAGCAGTCTTGGGTCCTGTGCGGCTTGGACCCCTGCAGGCTGGATCCTTGGGGGAGACAGCAGTAGGGGCTGGCAGGTAACTGGAGGAACAGTCTGAGGACTGGGCAGATTGTTCTGGATGATAAAAAGCAATATGAAACAAATAAATAAATATAAGAATAAATCAGTAAGGGCTTTCTCCCACACAATTGTGTAAACATGAACTGAAGTTCCAATCCCGTTTTTCTGGCATCACTACAATACAACCTTGATTATCTAAATGCTCTGGGAGACATCAAATGTGTTTGGCTAATCGAGAGTTTGGATAATCGAGAGTCCACAAAATTATACAAAAGAGAGTTGGGAGACAATATCACAGTTTGGTTAATCAGGAGATCTGTATAATTGGAATTTGGAAAATCGAGGTTGTACTGTATCT
This sequence comes from Neoceratodus forsteri, assembly GCA_016271365.2. Classification (NCBI taxonomy): domain Eukaryota; kingdom Metazoa; phylum Chordata; order Ceratodontiformes; family Ceratodontidae; genus Neoceratodus; species Neoceratodus forsteri. Next base: position 1,685,240,637 of record CM057450.1, on the reverse strand, counting down.
TGCAACATCTTGCCATGGAAATGCTATGATGTCACAGGTACAGACTGTGACTTCACTGCATGCACAAGCAGTTTAAGGAGACAGACTGTGAAGAAACAAATACCTTCAGTATTTGTGTTTTATTCTTTTTATAGATTTTAACCATTTTTGACACAATACAAGAATAAGTAACATTGTTTAAGAAAACTTAGACACACGTCATATACAATTAATGATAAAATCCACATCATCTCTCAGTGAGTCATCGCTACAGTTTAATTGACAGGGTGGTTTAAGTCATTCATAGACCAATTAAAATACAATAAAGAGATGATAGCACACAGTGGTAGAGCACTAAGCCAGTAGTGGATTACCTGGAGAAAAATGGGCTCCAGGATAGTAATCAGCACAGGTTTCTGGTAGGAAGGTCTTGTCAGATCGACCTGATTGCATTCTTTGACTAGGTAACAAGGACAGTGGATAAAGGTCATGCAATGGATTTACTGTAGTTTGACATCAACAAGTCATTTGACTCCGTGCCACACAAAAGGTTACTGAAGAAGCTAGAGGATCTGGGCACAGAAAAGAACATAGTTAGATGGGTGGGACGTGGGAAGTTGATTGGAAGGGAGACAGCGAGGGTAGTGGCAAACAGAGTCAGATCTGAAGATCCAAAGAAAGGGAGGTCACCCCAGCTGAGTACCATAGGGATCAGTCCAGGTCCAGTCCTTTTCAATCAGTGACATTTGAAAAAGAACATAGTACAAGATGTGTCTCTTTACAGTGACACTAAACTCTTTGGTATGGTAGACAGCAAGGAGAGGGTAAGGGAGATGTAAAGGGACCTGCAGAGCCTGGAGAGCTGGTCCAGGACTTGGCAGCTGAAATACAATGCTAAAGAGTGCAAGCTGCTGCACATATGGAACAAGAACCCCAGAACGTCTTATTCACTAGCTATAGACATACATCTTTGTTACCTGTGGTAACTAAGACCTCTGAAAAACTTGTTTCCACTGGATTAATAGAGCACCTGTCTGTAAGCAATTTGTTAAATAAGAACCAGTTTGGGTTTAGGAAATTTCACAGAAACACAACAGCACTAACCAGTATATGCAACAATGACCTACAACTTGACCACAGTAGTTCTGATGCCCTGGAGGCTGAGAGTGCAGCAGTCCCAAAAGAAACTGAATAGGAAATGAAATCAAAGTACTTCACACAAAAAAACAGAGCCAAATCAGGTTGCAGGTATGCTGAATAAGTATTTTTTTTGGCCCAAAACACAGGGGAACCACACCAAAGTCACCCCAGCACTTCAAACCCAGGAAGGTTCTTCATCAGGGGAGAACCTTCCTGAGTTCAAAGCAGTGGGGTGATTTCAGTGTGGTTCCCATGTTTGGGCACAATAAAACACTGATTCATAATGTCAGCAACCTGCTTTGGTCTTGTCTTAAAGCACTGGGGAAGAGCTGCTGAACAGCCGAGATTGGGGGAGCCCGCTGCGGTTTCAGCGTCTGCCTTTGCTACGCCCACCATCTCTCATTTCATTAGAAGTCATTGGAGGGAGAGCCATTTGGGACAGTGAATCCATGGCCTATGGGGGAAGAGTTCCCCGAACAGCTGGAAGGATTACCACTGCCGGATTGGTTTGGACTGTGAGCAGCGGCTGGAGCCAACAGAGCGGGTATACATGATCTGCGGCTGAAGTGGCCATTGTTCAGTGTATCCAAGTTTTAGGTAATCTTTATGGGACCTGGTCTGAGGAATGTTTGTCTGATTTTAACCAACTGCTTTCATTCTTGTTGGTTACTGACTTAACATTGGTGAGAACAGTGCTGGGTATTCACCCGAGTCTTGGACCCTGAGGGTAAGAGCTCCCCGTGTGTTTAGAAACTATATTGCTACAAACTGTTTACCCCAGTGCTGGTGAGAACAGTATTGAGGGTAACTGAATAATGGCTCCTTGAAATCCCCTCCATTCTATAAATCCTCTGATTTTAAGCAGTCTGAAAACTGCACTGACACCCTCAGAGTACGGTGGTGAGAGTGCCATTTCCTATTGGGTCATTTTCACTTCAGTACTGGTGGAAGCTTTACTGAACTGCAAATGACTGCAAAGACTGTTGAGGCTTCATTCCTGGTAACTAACTCAGTGACACTTATTTGCAGTTAATTATCTGGCCATTGCTCGCTAAAAAGAGCTGGATTTTGTTGATGTTACTCCCCACAGCACTTTGCTTTGGATTCTCCTACAAATGTACAGTATTTGCGTTATTTTATATTGTAATTTATTGTTTTAGTAACACTGTATGTTAGTGGGTTCAGGAAGGTTTTGGTTACAGAGAGGGTTAATTGCTGTCTAAATTGATTTTATTTCATTCTGGATATTGATTTGGCTTGGGGAGCAGTATTTATTAGGAAATTTTACCTGGGATGGGTTTAACCTGTGCAAGCAGCAGATTAAGATTTGCCTCAGCTCTAGGACCTGGCAGAATACCTAGCCAGCATCCCTGCTGCTTGACCTCCACCCTTTCATTGATCTCCCTTTGTCAACGACAGCACTGAGGTGCTATAGGAAGGTTGGGATTGAGAGAGGGCATTACGGTATGCAATGGGATGCTGGAGGTATAGCAGGAGCAAGTCGCATTAGGGTGGTTAGGACCAGGAGGCACACTAGGGTAAAGCAGGACCTGGAGAGAGGCTAGACGTGTTTGGTCCCTATACCCAGGGTTCCCACTTGACCAAGTGGGCAGGTAGCCATTGGGTCGGCAACCTCCACAAGTCCCCTTCAGGTGGTTCTAAGCAATGCCAGATCCATTAGGACAAGACCGCAATTATTGCGGACTTGATTTCCTTGGTTGATCTGGCTTGCATCACGGAGACCTGGTTGGGGGATGATGTGGGTCCAGTATTGGATGCATCTGTCCCAGATGGGTTTTTCTGTAGTGCATTGCCTGAGGAGGGAATGTAGGGGTGGGGGTGTGACCATCTGTTTTAGATCTAACCTACACTTTTCCATGCAGCCATTAGGTTCCACTTCATCATTTTAACGTGTGGCTGTCCGTGGGGGGCAGGTGCAGGCTGCAGAATCCTCCTTGTATACCAGCCTCCGGAGCACAAGGGGAGTTTCTACAGGAAGTTGCCGACTTTATTGCTGAGAAGGTGTTGGAATCACCTAGATGGTTGGTTCTAGGTGACTTCAGCACCTGGATCGACAATGAACATTTGCAGCTTGGCTATGACTTCCTCCAGTCTATGTCTTCACGGGGCCTTGCACAAGCTGCTGCTTCTGCGACCCACAGCCCTAATCATGCCTTGGACTTTGTGTTCTCACTGGGGCTTGAGGTCTCTGACCTGAGGATTGAGACGGCCATTTGGTCAGATCATTCCATGGTGAGTTTTTTGTTTGGGGTCTCCCCATTAGTCCTTCCCCTGTGGAGATGGTCTGTTACCGCACTTTGTAACAGGTTGTCCCCAGATGAACTGATGGCAGTAATGGATGTCTGGTGCGAGTGTTGCATATGCAGCAGGTACAGGTGAGGCAGTTGCAACATATAATGGGGCTGTCTCCAAGGCACTCAATGTCATTGCACTGGTCCGTATTTGACCCAGGTCTTCTCGCTTGAGACTCTTGTGGTTTTACAGTATGGGGCTCTTAAGGAGACAATGACCAGGGGTCGAGGGTTGGAGCTCTGTTGGTGGAGGACTCAGTCTGAGGGGGAAATATTGGCTTTGAGGGTTTACTATGGTGAATATCAAAGGGTAATTAACCATAAGAAGGCAGTGTTCCTGTCCAGGGAGATTGCTGCAGGGAGGAACAGACCAGCTCTGCTTTTTTGAACTGTAGACAGCCTTCTCCATCCTGCCTGTCTACAGCCAAAAAAAGCATCTTCAGTAGCTCAGTGTGAGGAGTTTGCTCTGTTCTTGGCTGACAGGGTGTCCTCCATCAGGGCTGGAATCTCTCCAATGAGGCATTTGTAGCCCTGCGGTGGCGAGTCGTGTATGTCCAGAGGCACTCCTATTGTCTGGAGCAAGTTCAGGCTGGTTGGGGCAGCTGAGGTTTGTGTAGTGATTTTGAAGCTACGGTCCACATACTGCAAACTGGACCTGATCCCAACTTATCACTTAATGGGATGTGTTGAATCCATTGGTCCAGTGTTCACTGAGATTGTTCAGCGTTCACTTTCAGAGCGATGTTTTCTCAGATCCTTGAAAGAGGCACTGGTGAGACCCCTCCTTAAGAAACCATCTCTCAACCCTGAAATCTTGGTGAATTATAGACCTATCTCTAACCTCCCATTTTTGGGTAAGGTTATCGAGAAAGTGGTGGCTCTGCAGCTCGAGGTACATCTCTCGGCCCAAGACATCTATGAGCCCTACCAGTCAGGGTTTAGGTTAAGACATAGCACCAAAACAGCATTAGTCAGAGTGCAGAATTATCTCCTCAGGGCATGAGATAGAGGGGAGCAGTCAATACTTGTTCTCCTTGATCTCTCCTCAGCATTTTGTACTGTTGACCATGTAGTGTTGCTGGATCACCTAAGGGAGCTGTGTGGACTCACCAGTACTGTTATTAACTGGTTTGAGTCCTTCCTCATGGGCAGGATGCAGAAAGTGGTGATGGTAAATTTCTCATCCTGCCTGGAGCCCCTGCCATGTGGAGTTCACCACGGTTCAATCCTGTCACCTGCATTGTTCTCAGTGGACATACTTCCTCTGGGTGAGATCTTTAAATGGTACAGCTTGGGTTTTCACTGCTATGCAGATGACACCCAGCTGAACATGTCTTTTGCACCTGAGACAGGTGATGCTGTGGAAGTGCTGAATAAATGTCTGGCTGAGATCCAAGACTAGATGTCCTCTAGCTGGCTGAGGCTCAATCCTGACAAGACGGAGGTGCTAGTTACTAAGCCTAGTCGTCAGCAGGATGTGGGTGCTGCTGGGATGGGAACAGAGTTATTCTTTGGCCCCATGACCTTACCAGCATCTACCAAGTTGAAAACTCTGGGCATCATCCTTGATGATGGACTAACACTTGAGGCCCAGGTTTCGTCCATCATCAGGAGTGGTTTTTACCACTTGAGGAATGTTGCCCAGATTAAAATCTTTATTCCACCTGACAACCTGTCCTCACTGGTACATGCATTTGTGACATTGCGGCTCAACTACTGCAATGCTCTGTACCTCAGGGTCAATGGAGGTGTTCTCCGGTGCCTGCAGCTGGTGCAGAACACAGCGGCTAAGTTACTGACAGGCCTTCAGAGGTCCTGTCATGTGACCTGGTTTTGCACGAACTGCACTTGCTGCTGGTTAGATGGAGAATCATCTTCAAGGTGAGTTTACTCATCTATAAGGCCCTACATAGACCGGGCCCTGGCTACTTGAATGACCTCCTGACTACTGCCCATCCCATGCTCTAGCTTTGCTCTTCCATAGAGGGCCTCCTACTGGTTCCCAGGGCCCACCTGAAGTCCTCTGGAGATCATTTGTTTGAGGTGGCAGGCTTGGTATTATGGAACTCGCTACCAAGATCCTTGAGGGAGGCCCCATCAGTGGAGGTTTTCAAGTGGGATCTAAAGGTGCATCTTTTTTAAAAAGTGTTTCTAGACTGTCCATTGCTTAGAACTAGTAACTGCCACTTTATTTTATTTTAAATTTGGATTAATTTAGGTTAAACTGCCTTCATTATTGTTATTTTTTTTATGCTTATGTATTGATGTATGTTGTTTTATTCCTGCCTACCCGTACTGCACCCATAGCCTCCAGGATGGGGCACTAAACAAATACATTTTACTTGCTTGCTTGTTTTTGTGCACAGTTCTTAGGTTATGGTTCATGACTTGCAGCTCACCATGGATAAACAAATGCTTATCAGGGCTATATTTTAGACTGAAAGAAAAGTTTTTGATATAGTACTTTCAATCATGAGATATTACCTACAGAACTGGTTCAAATAGGTATTGATTATAATTCTGTTAGGTGGCTCCATAATTCTCTTTCTGAAAGGTGTCACCTGGTTGTAGTAGAAAACACTGGTCCAACCTCCTGTCAGTTCATAAAGTAGTCACACAGGGGTCAGTTCTGAGTCCACTGTTCTTTTCCATATGTGTGTGTGTGTGTGTGTGTGTGTGTGTATGTGTGTGTGTGTGTGTGTGTGTGTGTGTGTGTGTGTGTATGTGTGTATATATATATATATATATATATATATATATATATACATTATATATATTTTGCAAAAAAACTCCATTAATGCATTAGCTAGGGTTAAAGTGACAAAAGTAGGTAAATGTGGTGTTAGGGTTCCCAACCCTAACACCCCACCCCCCACCCTGCAGGCAGCAAACCAGGTGTGGGGTGTCCCTGGGGTTCTCCAGCCTAACAGTCACCCCATTCTCATTCACTGCACACATCTCAGTTTCTTTACTGATGGAAGGTAGTGAGCGTTAGGCTGGAGAACCCCAAGGCATACTCCACACTGATGGAAGGTGGTGAGCATTAAGCTGGAGAACCCCAAGACAGGGGTTCAGGGTGGGGGTGGGGTGTTAGGGCTGGGAACCCTAACACTACATTTCCCTACTTTTGTCACTTTGACCCTAACTGATGCATTAACACAGTTTTTTGCAAAGAATTTCCTTACTTTTTGAGATAGTATCATATCCTCATTTGTCTGTAGGAGCACAGTGCCCAAAGGGCCCTGTGCTCCCATCCCTCCATAGATGCATACATATATGTTGGTGTGGATGTCTTTCAGCCAAAACAGCAACCGAACTGTCAGCATAGCTTTGTTATTACTCCACCTCATGAACGCTGTGCTGTCAATGTTCAAATTCCCAACGAAACATCATTCGGTACCACTGCAATGTCATTCTGCGCCACAGGTGAGAAAACACATTTTGGCCAGGATTTTAAAAATGACAGCTGTCACGTTCATTAGGTGATATAAAAAAATGGCTATGTTGAAAATTTTGGGTGAAAATATTTAACATTTCTGAAGTTACGAGCGAGCATAGTTAAATTTAAATGCATGCACTTAAGTTTACATATTTTTACACCAAATTTGGAACATATCCTTCTTATGACCCCACCTCTTGAACAAAGACAGAAAACATTTTGAAATCCCACTCGAAAGATGATTTCGGCAAGTGACTGCGAAATCACCTTTCGGGCCAGATTAGTGTAACTCCACTGACATTGTTCATGAGGTGTGTTCCTCAAAAGGCCATGTTGAAAATTTGGTGAAAAAATATGCAAAAATGGCAAAGTTATGCTCAAAAGTTGAAAAACCCATTGAAATACATTGATTTCCCATACAAAAAAGGATATTTTTTGTGACTCATGATACGAAAAAAGAATGTTTTTTCATATCAATTGTTATGAGAAAATAATTTTAATCTTAAAAAAAAATACATTTTAAGGGCATTTCTCAAACATTGAACTGCAGAATCCAGCTAAGGGGGTCCCAATGTACAAGTTCCATGTGTTGTTTGCTCCCCAGAGTGTCATTGTAGTGGCTTTTAAAAAATTTTTGTTGATGAAAAAATTAAACAAGATGGTAGCAAATAAAAATGGATTATCCCCATATGAACAAGGATTCCTTTTTTGTTTCATACAGCTATCCTGAAGTCCTCACTGAGCATGCTCAGTAGCCATGTGATCAAAATTAGAAACTAGCAAAAGGCATATATGTGGGCTAGTCCCTTTGAGCCCTGAAAGTCTCAGAGCACACTTCCAAACTGTCTGGGCTGTAGGCAAGTTCAAAGAAAAACCCAGCAAAGTCAATGAGCGAAAAGTCAAATTTTCACCTCTCTGGAACTCAGAAACTGCACATCCAACCAAAACACAACTTGCCACATCCAGAGTTCTACCCTAGGTGACAGAGCAAGCAAAGTTTGATGCAAATCCACTGAACAGTTGTAAAGTTATTTAAGTGCAAAATGTGGGATTTAACATTGAAGTGCCCCTAACTATAGGGCTAGACTGCACCCTATAATATATGTATAATCTATATATATATATATATAGAGAGAGAGAGAGAGAGAGAGAATTTGTAAAAATTGCATTAATGCACCAGTTGGGACTGAGATTAAAGTGACAAAAGTAGGGAAATGTGGCGTTAGGGTTTGTAACCCTAACTCCCCACCCCCAAGCAGAAAATGGAAAAAACATTACTGTTTTCACTGTCCTGACTGTTGGCAAATCAAGGATGTGGTCTTCTTTGGGGTTCTAAACCCTAACACTCACCTACTTTTGTCACTTTAATCTGAACTCTAAGTGGTGAATTAATGCAATTTTTTTTGCAAAGAATTTCCTTACTTTTTGAAATAGTAGAATTGTATCCTCATTCACACAGGTCCCATTTGGTTAGGGTCCCTGCGCTTCCACCCTCCTTAGATGCACATGTCCATCTGGCTGTGGAAGCGCAGGGCCCTTACGGAGTTGTTTTTTTTCTAACTGTTGTTTGTGGGCCTCATTTCAAAGGAAAAAAATATATTATGTGTCTCTCTTATTGGTTTATTGTATATGGGCACAAATTTTTTTTGTTGTTTTGTTTTTTAATGCTATATCAGTAGATTTTTGTCAGTTTGCTCTGAAATTTACTATGGTTGTAGCGGAAGGAAAGATACACCTTTGGTGCATTTTTGATGAGGCCCAGACTTTCATTGTTGAAGATTGGGAAGTAATTTTGGGGTTTGCAGTGTGCAACCCATGAATGTCTTGGGGGGATTATATGTTAGTGTAGTACTCACTGACACCTTTTTTCAGTATATACTTGGTCCAGTTATTGACGGACGTATAGCTTCTTAAACTTGCAATGTTATCCTATGTGAATTTTCTTTTTTAAATGTTGTTTTATATGTTCTCTACATTTGTGTGGGGTATTATGTGTTAGCTTTGTAGTACTCATTAAGCCCTTTCTTTTGATATATAGAGTGTCCCTTAACTGCAAATATTGAGTTATGGCTTGTTAAAGTTGAAATGTGGGGGAAAAAAACCTAAGTCCAAATTCTTTGTTCGTATGAAGGAATCTTTTTTTTTTGTGAGATTATGCCTTTCTCACAAAAAAAGATTCCTTCATATGAAAAAAAGAATGTGAATAAAAACTAAGTTAAAATTCTTTTTTCATATGAAAGAATCATGTTTTCGTGAGAATGACACAATCTGACAAAAAAAGATTCCTTCATACAAAAAAAGAATGTGAAAAAAAGCTAAGTCCAAATTCTTTTTTCGTATGAAGGAATGTTTTTTCATCAGATTGTCTCATTCTCACAAAAAAAAGATTCTTTCATACGAAAAAAGAATGAGAAAAAAGAAACTATGTCCAGATTTTTTTTGTATAAAACGAATCTTGTTTTGTATGGCCCTATTCTTGTTTCATATGTCCATATGAAAAAAAGAAAATGGTTTCACGAAAAAGATTTTAAAATGTGATAAAAACACATATTTGGGTAATTTTTCCAAAAACTAGCTACAGAATTAAGCTAATGGAGTCCCAATTAGCAAGATACACATGTTGGTGTGTTTCCATGATAGGATTTTTATGGGTTTTCAAAAACCTTTTTTTGAAAAAAAAAACCAGAAGCAAGATGGGGGCCACACGAAAAAATATTTCTTTCTCATGAAAAAGGGTTAACCATGCCCCACATATGAAACAAAATCCTTTTTCATATGGCCAAATTCTTTTTTGTATGAAACAGCTATCCAAAAGAGCGTACTGAGCATGCTCAGAACAGAAATTTTAAATCCATTCAACTCTGGAATGGACTGATATTTTTTTCACCACACCAATGAAAGGCACCACTCTGGGCCAAACCCTTTTTACCCTAAAAGTTTCAGACCAAAATTCCAGACTGTCTGGATGCTAGGCAATGCAAAGAAACAGCAAACAAATCTGATTTTTTTGCAGCATCCAGATCTCAGAATTTACACATCCAACCAGAACAAAACCTGGCATGTCAAGGGACCTTGCCCCTGAGATCGTGCATGCAACATTTTTTGCAGATCTGTTGAACAGAGTTGAAGGTATTAAAATGCAAAGTTAGGGATTTAACATTAAATAGCCTACTCCACCCTTACTATAGTGGTGCTACCATGTTACTATGATATATATGTATGTATGTATCTCCCTCATATATATATATATATATAGATAGATAGATAGATAGATAGTTTTGACAATAATCTTGTTGTGTTCTGACATGTGTATATTACTTGTTTACCTGCTCTGATTTTAACCATATGCAAAGTGCTCCAAGCCTTTGGGATGAAGCACTAGATGAAATAAGATGTTCTTGCTTGCTAATCTTGGGCACTGGTAGATGCATTTCTATACTGATGATGCTATTCTTTTGTACAGTGGAATTAATCTCACAAAGTACAGAATTGCCTACAGTAGGGTTTGCAGTGCCAGGTGAGCATGAGCCTTAATTTTACTTTGTCTTGGTGCCACATTTAAACAACTGAGCCCTTGAATACATTTTGATAAACAGCCTGGTTTTACTGAGCAGGTGTAAAGGTAACAGGACAGAAAATATCACTCAGCTGAAAATTAGCTGTCAAGATGTGGTGCAACTAGACCAACTTGGCGGTCAACTGAGAACAAAAGTGAAGGAGTAACCACAGGCTGGACTATACAGTTCTTGTTCCTGCATCTTTTATTTATTATTTTAGTTAGAATTTTGATTACCAGAAGGGGTTCATTTAGGGGAACATCTGTTTTACAAAAGGGTCCTAGGGTGATGTTAAAGCAGCACAGTACTTGCACATAGGCATATAAAATTACTTGGTACCCAATCCAGTAAGGTAAATGAAGTGCACTGTTCTCCCATGTTGGTAACTTGGGTTTGCTATGCAAACCTGCCTGTCCACTCTCAGCTAGTGAAGCCATGAAAGTGCTGCTGAGGCTGCGCTCTCGGGTGCAGGGGGCATTGGAATTCTTACTGCTGTAGTGCCTCCTGTGGGAGGTTTAGGAGTAGCAGATGCAGTTTTGGGTGACCAGATGACATCCTTCTTCACTCTCCAGGTCTGGCACATTGTAGTCTCCATTAGCATTGTGATCAGTAGGTGCGGATCTACAATTGGAAGAATAAAAATGCCATTGTCCTGCTTCAGTGATAGTACCACACATCCCTATTCAACTACTTGTAGGGTTACTGAAAGTATCATCCTTATATTGGAGGTAAAGTGCAATAAGTCTGGTGGGGACTCCCCATCCCACCCCCTGGCCAACAGGGGCATCCCTCTGGGGTGCCTCCAGGCTGGTAGATCTGTGAGGGGGCAGCCTGGTGTCCTGTGAGGCTAGCAGGAGCAATATGGCAGGTGCCCAAAGTATAAGGAGTCCCTTAGGAAGTATGAAGGATAGCAGTGGTAAAAAACAGTAACTTTAGGAAAATAAAAAAAATGTTACATGGCACTAATCAAATACCATGAATGAATGCAACTACATGCACTACAATGGTTAGGATGCAGTACATGCAAACATCAGGGATACTCCAGAAGTAGAATGCAATAATAAACAAGGGTAGAAAAAGGAAGACAAGGCAGGTCACAGAGAGCATAGCGTGGCAAGGTGAGCTTGCTGCAAATGGCATAAACAGCAGTTGCAGGGAATGAGAAGGTGAACATTTAGGCAATAAGACATGATGGGGCGTGCATTAGTCAGTTCTAATGCATGGCCAGGGGCAGTCCTATTGCGCTTACAAAATGGGGCTGTATATTTTAAATGGATGTTTAAAGTAAAATATACATACTTAAATTGTGAAAAAATGAAATCTTTGATTTGTTTTTCATATAAAATAGTTCTTCTGCCTGCATTACTTTGGTCCAATTTCCCTTTTGAATTTAGGATGTTTGTCCTACAGAGGCCAACATATCTATAGTCTGGGGACTGAACTGTTTGTCAATGTAACCCCCACCCCCACCCCAACACAGTGATAGTTTATGTTGATATTGTTTGTTTTCATACATTTTTTTTGTTTTATGTTTAACATTGTTTTCAACAATGTTGGGTTGTATGAGGTGTGAGCAGACAGGCAGTGACATGTGGTCATGAAAGAGCATAAGAGTGAGCGAGCAACCAGGAAGAAAGACAATCGTAAATGCAGCCGCTATCTAAGAATATGAAGCAGCTCAGAGCAGGAGAGCTCTTTGAAGTTAGTACCAGTTTTGTTTTTAAATAAAAACAAAAAGACTGTTTCAGCAAAGAAAAGGGGACAAGTACACAAGTGGGTGGTTCTGATGATGGGTGGTGTGGACAGTTGGGCAGGGGGGTAGACTGACATTCACAGGGGGAATGAATTCAAGTTTATTTTAAAATTAAATATGAAGAATAAGCTAAAAACATTATTAGTTCAACAAAACAAACAAAAAAGCAAACCAAAATTATTTTTCCTGTCGGTTGTCTACGTGGGAAGAAAAAAGTGGTGATCGTTTCAGTTTTTAACATTCTATTGTCACACAGATTTTTATTTATTTATTTTGTTAGCTTTTGTTGACCTGGAAAGGAGAACTAGACAATTCTGCCTTTTTTCAGCCTCGTCCTGGGGGAGCATCCTCACTGCCATGGCTAGTGTTTACCCATGCATTAGACATTTCTGATGCACAAGTAATAACCAATCAAATTACCTGAATTTCTCTCTCCATTTTATAAGCATGGTTCAGAACCCTCTGCCTGTTTTTTTTTTTTTTTTTTTGCTGACTTTTCCATTAGCAGGTTGAGGGCCAGATACTCAAAACTTTGCCCCGGGGCTAAATTAGCACTGCCCGGTGGGCAAACATAGCCCAGAGCACAGAGCAAGCTATATTCAAAAGGAAATAGCCCGGTGCTAATCCTGCTGAATATAGCAGTCTAAAGAAGCCGGGCAAACTGGTCTGAGAGTGCAGGGCAAAAATAACCTGGGAATAAGACAGCACTGAATATAGCAACAGGGATGTGCAAACTGCAACTGCAGCTCATTAGACTCTGTAGCAAGCCAGTGTTGCAGGTGGAGAACATTGTGTGTGATTGCACAGAGCTGTCTCACATCTACTGCAGACACACCTCTCAACCTCCTGCCTCATAAATCAGGGACAAGACTTGAAAGAATCAGGGACAAAGGTTTAAAATCAGGGACACACCTTAACAATTGATGATATCCACTCAGGAAGCTGGTAGAATAAGTGGTGTAGTGTAAAATGCATTTTCTAAGGAAGAGCACGTCTGTTACATTAATGTCTGACATTACGTTATACTTACAACCCCCACTGTGTGGTCATGGAAACACAATTTGTAGGAGGAACAGAGTAAGGGTTTGAGGTAAAATCAGGGACGTCTCTGAAAATCAGGGACAGTTGAAAGGGATGACTGCAAACAACAATGTAAGCCGCACACTGCAGAACTTGCTTAGTGTGCTATGCTGAAGTGAGGTTTGCCCAGGGCTAACTTGATTGCACAGTGCTAACACATTAGCCCGGTGCAAACTGGTTAGCCCGGGGCAAACGGGAGCTATATTCAAAGCTCCCATGCAAATGAGCCTACTTAGGTAATCCGTGGGCAAACAATCACATCTGCATCTCATTATGTGCTGCTTAGCATACAGTACCATGCATTTTGCCTGGTGCTACTGCATGGTGCACACAGCTCCATCTTTTGGTCGGAATGGAAGTACAGGCTGGATGCTGCAGGCCAAGGCATGCCCACAGCATCCCCTGTTGGTCGGAATGGAAGTACAAACTGGAAGCAGCAGGAACTGTGTGCTGGCAGGCATATCATACTAACATACTAACATACTAATTGCCAGCAGATTAGGCCTTACGGTCTATCACGTCTGCTCGAACCTCAGATCCCTAGTTGGGTGCCAAGGCCCCCCCTTTGTGTTCCAGAAACCCCTATCATATATCCCCACCCCCCTGGGCCAGGCCATCATCTGATACTTCCACTTTCTGTGTCTGTTCCACCTTCTCTTGAAGCCCTCCACTGTGGATCTCTGAACCAGCTCACCAGGCAGTGCACTCCAAGGGTCCACCACCCTCTCAGTGAAAAACCTCCTCTCTTTTCCCCCCTCACCCTTCCACCTTCCAACTTCAAACCATACCCTCTGGTGATACCTCCCTGCTTTAGTCTAAAGATCCCCTCCATGTTTACCCTATTTATTCCCTTGAGGCACTTGAAGACCTCAAGCATGTTCTCCCTGTCTCTCCTCTCCTCTCCTCCAATGAAAACAGGCAGAGCTCCTCAAGTCTGTCCTCATATGTCAAATCCCCTAGTCCTTGTATGATCTTAGTTGCCCTCCTCTGTACCCTCTCCAGGAGCTGTATGTCCCTCTTCAAGTGTGGTCTCCAGTACTGTACACAGTACTCAAGGTGTGGTCTAACCAGTCCATTGTACAGCGGCAGAATCACTTCCCTGCTCCTAGAGGTGATTCCCCTTATGATGTATCCCAACATCCTGTTTGCCTTGCTAGCTGCTCTCCTGCACTGCTCAGAGTTATTCATACATGCATCCACCATGACCCCTAGGTCTTTTTCCCCCTGTTGAGGCCTCCAGCACCTCCCCTCCCAGGGTGTACCTGTGTTTAGGGTTTCCCCACCCAAGATGTAACACCTTGCACTTGGTGATATTGAAATTTAATTTCCATGTGTGAGCCCAGCTTTCCAGGGTGTCCAGGTCCCTTGCAGGGCCAACCTCCCTCTTCTCCCTCAACTACTGCTCCCATCTTGGAGTCATCAGCAAAAGACTAATTTCACACCTATACCCTCCCTGATGTCCTATATGTATGCATTAAACAGTATCGGACCCAGGACCGAGCCCTGCGGTACCCCACTACCGACCTCTCTAGGGTTTGAGAGCTCCCCACCGACCACTACTCTCTGGGTCCATCCAGCTAGCCAGTTTTCAATCCATCTGACCATCAAAGGGCCTACTCCCAACCCCATCAGTTTCTCCACCAGACCATTGTGGGGGACAGAGTCAAACACCTTGCTGAAGCCCAAGAATAATACATCCACAGGCTTTCCTCTGTCCAGTCCTGATGTTACCCATTCATAGAACTCCACAAGATTGGTTTGACATGATCTACCTGGCATACATCCATGTTGCCTACAATCCAGACCTCCCACCTCCTCCAAGTACACCCCCAGTCGTTCCTTTAGTATACTCTCCATTAATTTTCCCACCACCAAGGTCAAACTGATGGGTCTATAATTACCTGGTACTTCCCTCGTCCCCCCTTTATGGATTGGCACCACATGTGCCTCTCGCCAATCCCTAGGTACCCTCCCTGTCTCAACCGACCTCATCAGTGCATACAACACACCCATGCTGCTGTGCAAGCAGGACCTGTATATATATATGTATGTGAATATATATAAATATATATATATATATATTAGGGATGGGCGGATATCCAACCGGATAAAACAATCCGGTTGGATATCCATGATTTTTAGAAGTTCAATCTGGGCAGATAGTAGCCCTTTAAGAGGTTGGATCCCTTTATTAATTGAATTACATGAGCACCTGTTAATTATGCACCTGAGCACTTTTAAATTACCTTATAAGTGGTGCTTTACTGTGAAGACAATTGTGCTGGGGGTGGGATGAGAGACCAACAGATCAAAGCGTTCAGCGCAATGCAGAGGTGAGCGGGAGCTTTCATCTAGAATGGCAAACAAAAGTCTAGTATGGAATTTTTTTGTAGTCGACAATGAGTCTGAGGCTAAAGCTAAGTGTTGTCTCTGTATCACTCCTACGTATATAAGTCGAGGTTCGTCTGTAAAAAGTTTTGGCATATCTGGCTTGCTCAATCATTTACAAAACAAACATCGAAAAGAGTATTCCGAATTGCAAACTGAAAAAGCTAAAGTGGAATTGGAGTGACAGGCTGAGTCCTGATGTGAGCCGCGAGCCAAGAAAATAAAGAGGAAGTGTGAAACAAGCGAAAAAACTGTATTGCACGTTCAAAACCATACCCCAACGAACACCCGAGGGCAGCTGCAATTACCTGTGCTGTTGCTGAGATGATTGCCCTAGATGAGCAGCCATTTACAATTGTTGAAAATGCTGGTTTCAAAAGATTGATTGCAGTGCTTGAGCAGAGATATAGCTTACCCTTGCGCAGTCATTTCTCCAAAATTAAAATCCCTGAAATGTACAATAAACTGAGATGTAAGATGCAGGTTGAATTAGCTCATGTTACCTCATCTGGCTTTACTACTGACACCTGGACAGCAGAGTGTTCTACTATATCCTATCTCCCTATCACAGCCCACTGGATAGATGACAGTTTTAAAAGACATTCAGCCTTGCTTCATCTTAAGCATCTCTCAGATAAGCACACAGGGGAAAATCTCTCTAAAGAGTTTCTGCAAGTTCTTGACACCTGGGGAATAACACCCACGAAAAGGCACCTTGTCATTAGAAATAATGGCCCCAACATTGCTAAGGCAATGAAACTCAGTGGTGTGGTGAGTGCTGGTTGTGTTGCTCACACCCTGCAGTTAATCATGCATGATTCCATACTAAAGCAGCGTTCAACTGAAGAATTACTAGCAACAGGGCGGGTGATGGTATCACATTTTAAGCATTCTGCATCTGCCACGGCTAAGATGACTGACCTACAAAAAACACTACAAGTGCCACAACATTGTTTAATACCGGGCGTTCTAACAAGGTGGATCAGTACTTTTTATATGCTAGAGAGGCTACTCGAACAACGTAGAGTACTGACTGTCTATGTTGCAGAGTGCGAGACCAGAACCATCAACTCTTCTCAGTGGTCATTGGCTGAAAATGTCTGCACACTTCTGAGACCATTTGAAAACAAAACACACAGACTGAGCTCTGATAGTGCCAGCATTTCTGATATGATCCCCACCGCTACCGTCCTATATCACAGTATTGATGATATTATGGTCCCTGCGCTACTATCAATGAAAAATGCCTTGCTAGCGTCTATGGAAAAATGACTGATGCACCGCGAGTCAACAAAAGAAGTTGTTGTAGCTACAGTGCTGGATGCTCGATATAAAACGTATTTCTTTCGTACCGAATGTGGCAGAAGTTTTGCAAAGGCAGTTCTTAAACAACTTGTGGATGAACTCACAAATGATCAGCTGCAACCGTCAAAAGCACAACTGGCCCACCTGTAATTGACCCTGAAGTAGAGGCAGATGATCTGTGGGAGGTGTACTCACAAAAAAAAGCTCTACCTGAAGACTGTAATTTAGCACACTCATTTTGGGATTACTAAAGCTCACAATCTGCCAGATTAATATAATTAATATAATTGTTTTTCTTTTCAGCTTCTACAATTGATGGGATACCGCAGCACAACACGGAGCTGGATGCATATCTGTTAGAGAAAATTGCACCCAAAAAAAGCACGCCTGATGCATTACAGTTTTGGAGATCGAATTCTTGCTGTTTCCCGACTCTGGCTAGGATCACAAAATGCTATGTGGCACCACCCCCAACCAGTGTTCCAAGCGAAAGGATTTTCAGTGTGGCAGGAGATATTATAACAGACCGTAGGTCCCGCCTGTCACCAGACACTGCTAACATGCTTCTGTTCATTAAGGAAAACTTTGACAATTTTTGAAGAGCTCACTTTGATTTTAAAAACAAATTTTTCTACCGAAAATAAAAAGGAAACATTACAGTCATGTGTATGTAGTTCATTAACAATCTGAACCGATAAAATACGAATCCGATTGGATATCACTTACATAAAATCCGGAATCGAAATATGGTTCAAAATTGGTATCCGCCCACCCCTAATATATATTAGGCCTTCTGAAATGGTGTGGCGGCCCGCCTCTCACTTTTAATGAATGGGGAACACTGATATGTATATGTTTTTATATATATATATAGATGTAGATAGATAGATAGATATATATCTATATCTATATCTATATCTATCTATATCTATATCTATATATATATATATACATCATTGTTCCCCATTCATTAAAAGTGAGAGGGGGGCCACCACACCATTTCAGAAGGCCACCTCTCAAACTGTATGACCGCCTCTCTTTAATTGTGGTTGTCACTTTAAATCCTCATACTCAGAGTTCGCATGAGCACGGGTACATGGAGGATTGGTCGCGTGGCAACATGGGGCAGCGTTCTTGCACATTGAGGAAATTGTGCATGCGTGAGAACAAAGAGAAAGCCAGCCAAATGGAGTCCGGCACGATCTGTGTGTATGCGCACAGCTGCAGTAACGGACGATGCAGTCGGGTCTCTCGGCAATCACGGGGGATATCTTCTGGTGTGTCAGATGACCATTGGAAGAACAGAATGTTCAAACACAGGATCCAATGAGGAACATGCTCAAGGAGTGATGGCACTGACACCCTATCAGTGGAGCAGCTACACCACTGGGGTAAGTCCCATCTCGGTAGTCTGCTGCCACTTGAAGATTTTTGCCATTGCGTTTGTGTGGTGGAAAGCATAAGAATCGATCGTTTCTGATGAGACACAGTTGGCAATTGTGACTGAAATTCTGTCAGCAGCCAGCTTAATTTCATGCAAAACTATAATACAAAATAGTTATTTTCCTTAGGACTCTCATAGAAAACCTATCTCTGTATATTTACAAGGCTGCAATAAGTGAAGGGTACTGTGTGTGAGGGGGAAGGGGAGGGAGATTGCATGGTCTCTTCAATAGACTACCCATGCAGCTCTGATTCATTTACTATTGAAGTTAGCTGCATTAAGAAAAAATTAAAAGTTATGTACTGGGGTGGCTCAAAAAAAGTGCACAGTATTGTTGAGTTTTGGTAGTGGTGAGATACTTGGAACAGGATTTGGACTGGATAGTTTTGTGGCCACTACGCTCATTTCTTGACAAGTACCCATCTGAGGTGTTTGCCTAGAGTTGTGGTGAGGAAACACTTGAAGCAGGAGTCTGCCTGTGTTGACCCACCAAAAAAAATAAATAAATATCAAGACCTAAGGGATTACAGTTTTCTGGCCACTAACACCCACAGATCATTTCATGTGTAGTTTTGTGGCCCACTACACTCATTCCTTGACTAGTACCCATCTGAGGTGTTTGCCTTCTATAGTTTGCCTTCTGAAACTTGTATCACAGTCGACCTGTCTTACAGTTTAACAAAAATGTAACTGTCGTATCAGAAAAACAAGCCAGGGGGATTTCCATGATCTAACATTTGTTTTACTGACTCTGAACTGTCTCTGTTCTTCATAACGTGCACTGTCTAACTTGTGTGTGGGTGTTTTCTTCCTAACTACTCTGACATAAAATTGATAAACATAGGAAATATTATTTGTGTATGAGGAAAAAAAAAACAGGGCTCCATTGATGTGCCCCCAGTAGACCAGTCTGTCAGTCCCTGTCCTGCCAGTACGTGTGTTCCTTTGTACGGCATTCTGTGTGTGCTAATTGTTGTTTATCAATGTACTTACAAAACAAAATAATAACTTGTATGTGAGGGAAAAAAAAAAAACAGGAATCCAAATGGTACATCCAGTGGGTCTGCCGGTCCCTGTCCTGCCATTATCAAACTCTCATTCTGTTTTACTGACAAAATAAACACACAACACACTTAGGAAAAAGCTTTATTGAAATTATCCACAATGCAAAAACTAACTAACTTTGGTTTCAAATTAACTCAAAAACGGGAACATCCTGATCAAGATGACAGTCGTGAGATCACAGTGCCAGTTGGTCCAGTCGTTATCGATGTCCAAGAGTCTCCCTGCACCTCCTCCTGTAATACAGAAAAAAACACCTCTAAGCATACAGCAACAGGCTTTTATACTGGCTTGGTTAACAAATACTGTTGGTTACAGTACACAGAAAATGACGTTCTGTGCATTTTGCATAAAACATAAACAGATGCCCAAATCAGGAACAGTTTGGGTACTCCGTGGGTGCAAGACATTCAGAGAAGATGCTATAAAAAGGCATCAGAACAGTTCAGTTCACGTTGTTGCTTCTGAACTGGAAGCTAACTGCAGAATTTCAGCTTCAAAAGGTGGAATAGAGCAGGCAATGCAGCAGGCCCTGACCCTGGAACAAGAAGCTTTTGTGGCATCCCTTCGTTGCATCTACTGGCTAATAAAAAATTAGCGGCCTCACACAACAAAATATGGCTCACTGCTGGATCTTGCCAAATCATTAGGATGCAAATACCTAGACAATATACATATTGCTGATGCTGTTAAATATCGTTCTGATCAAACTGTCAGAGAAATGGTTCTCTCTCTGGGTGAGGTGGTCAGGAGATCAGTTCTTACAGATTTGAAGGCTGCCAAATTTTTTTTCGTATTTGGCGGACCAAACAACTGATATTGCTGTTATGAAGCAGCTCATTTTGTATGGTATGTACTGCAAAGAAGGAAAACCCAGAGTTTCTTTCCTGGGAGTTGAGGAACTAATTGATGGAAAGGCAGACACAATTGTTAAAAAAAATGCTGGAGTTCTCTGATAACAATCAAATCTCGGTTGATCACCTTGCAGGGTTAGGCAGTGATGGAGCAGCCGTTATGCTGGGCAGGCAAAACGGGGTGGCTAAAAAGCTGAAAGAAGTCAGCCCAATTCTTGTTAAAAATCACTGTATGGCTCATTGGGAGGCCTTGGCTGTAAAGGCAGCAGCAAATGAAGTGAACACCATTAAAAAGTTTAATCAAACATTAGATCACTTATACAGATATTATGAAAATTCTGCTGTTCGCATGGCTGCCCTGAAAGAAATTCAGCAGGCAATGGAAAACCCTGTTTTAAAGCCTAAACAGGCAAAAGCTGTTAGGTGGTTGTCTCATGAAGCAGCATGTGACACACTAAGGAAGATTTTCCCATCCGTTACGTCCTTGCATAGAGAGGCCTCTGAAAGACATGATCTCCAAGCTGTGGGCCTAGTAAGAATGGTGGAAAACTGGGAGTTTTTCTCTATTTTATACATGGTGTGTGACATACTTCCACACCTTAGCATCTTATCTAAATGCTTTCAAACATCTGCTCTGAATTTTATTGATCTAAAGAGACATTTACATTCCACTTCAGAGATTCTTAGGGCACGCCTACTGGTACCTGGTCAGTACTTCTCCTCCGTTTCGCCTGAACTAGTTCTCCTGAATGATAATGGCCTGAACTTGCCATTTAGCGAACCACAGTTAAATTGTTTCAGAACCTCTTTGCATGACAACTTTATTAGGGCCCTAATTGCTCAAATTGAGCAAAGGTTTCCAAGCTCAGAACTTTGGATGTGTTCAGTATCTTTGAACCAAGCATGATACCGGAAGGTGATATTGAAGAGTTGGAAGGCTATGGTAGTGATAGCCTTGACATTATTCTTGGTCACTATGCTACTGTTGTGGATGTAGATGCTTCTGCACTGGAATGGGCTTCCCTGCGTAGTCTCATGCTTATGGAAAAGATGGCCTTTAAGACTATTTCTGATGTGCTGCACGCTCTAACTACTAAGTATGTAGACCTGTATCCAAACATATCTACTTTGGCAGAACTGGCAATGATAATACCAATGTCAACTGCAGATTGTGAGAGGGAGTTTTCTGCACTGAATCGAATAAAAATTCAAGAACTAAATAGATTAGGTGCCAGTGTGCTAAATGCACTTATGCTTATCTCAATTGAGGGCCCTGATGTTGACAGTTTCCTTATTTGGAAGCTGCAACTCATTGGGCAGGCCTGCGAAACCGAAGATTAGATCTTGGCCTTGCAGGCACTAGTAAAGAGATGTAGTATGGCCGCACCAAAATGTCAAGACTCTCACAAACTGTTGCCTGGCCTGCAAACAGAATGCAGAGGTTCTCCAGTATGTTTTACCACACTTTTCTTTTGCTACTGCACACTACGGAGGCCTCCAGATCATCATATGACTCTTATTTCTTGTTTCTTATGCATTTATTGCATCCTGACTGACACTGCCCACCAGTAGCTCCGCCCCTGGTGACCCCGTCCCCTGTGGCTCCTCCCCATTACCACCACTCTATATTTTCATGCAGTGTGGAACACTGTACATATACATATCGATAGCTAAACAGACACACTGCCCATGGCCATACATGACCTGGAAGCTGCCTCCCCCAACAACATAGGTACCCCACTGCAGTAGTGGGTGAAACACAGTGGGGGGACGCAATGCATGGGACAGGCATAAGGCAAACCTGGTGGGGGCGGGAGGCCATAGGCTGTAGGGTCACTAGGTTATACAGCATAACCAGTAGATGGGGAACAGGGCAGACTGGTTGGGCCAGGCAGTCCTTTTCTGCTGTCATGGTTGCTGTTCCAGTGTGTGCCTGTGACACCCTATTAGGCTAGTGTCAGCCAGACCAGCATGATCCTCGAGCCCCGGTAGCCTCAAAATACACTGAAACCCCTCATGTTCCAGTGGTCCCCCAAGCACAGCTCCCAACCCCTGTTGAAAATGAAATCAATAACTTTTCCCTGGTAGACTAGTGGTGCCTCCACCCCTTGTTTAAGAGAAGATGAAACAATCTATCAAAAGCTCAAGCATACAATCAATCAAAAGCTCAAGCATATGCTCATCTACATGGGTTCACAGTGCTGAGACTAGACCTCTGGTGTCGTGCTGGGATAACGCCATGGGTCTAGGCCCAGGACTGACCAATCACAGTCCAAGATTCTTTCTTGCCATTGTATAATATACCTTTGAATATGCCGGTGCGCTGGCATTCAGGGCCCCTCCCCCCAGTCCTTCACTTGCATACATTATAGTTTAGCGTCGGTGCTAACACCTAGCGCTGGCGCTAAATGTCCTTTTAAATATGGCAGGCAGGGGCAAATTCAGCACTAGTCCAGCACAACAGATTTGCGCCCCATGCTACGCTTTGACTATCTGGCCCTATATCTTTGAGCCACTAGAGGGCCCAGTTATAAGTACACTTACCCAATCCAACACAGTACAGTTCCTGTCTCATTTCACTTATTGTGTGGTCAGTCTATCACTACTCATCAGTCTTGTCCCCTCCTTCTTCTACTGATTGATGCTGATTTTTCCCATTAGCAGCTTATACTCTTCGCCCACTAAAGGGGTTTTCCCCCAACCATGCCAAAGCAGCTCTACATCTCCTTACTCTCTACTACTCCTGGACACTCTTCCTTTACTGCTCAGCTGCTATGGGTACCTACACTCCATTACTAAGTTTGCTCTTCTTCACCCTCTTGGTACAGATCTCACACCGACTGGAACACCTTTCCTCCACACTAGGCACCTCATCCCCAGACTACCCCACAGTGACTCGGCCCTCCCCCACCCTCAACACACCTGTGACCCCACCAACACCCCCACTCCCTCCGCCCTCCAAGGCTGACCTGGACCCAGCTCTCCACTACCATTCCTACCCTTCGCACTTTATCTATCCCTTGCACCCTGATTGTAAAGTCCTTAGCTGGGTGTCGACCCAAGGGTCTCCATCGCCACTGGCCACTAACCAGAATAATTACACTGCTATTATTATTATCTGGTAATGTACACCCAAACCCAGGACCTATGGCTTCCAGCCCTTCTAAACAACTGTACTGCAACTGGCCTCTGCTTTGCATCCTTAAACATTTGCAGTCTCCTAAAGAAATCTGCTGCCCACCAGTGCTGGGTCGTTCAACATCAACCTGACATAATTGCACTGGTAGAGACCTGGCTCTCCAAATCCACCCCTGACTCTGCTATCACCCTCCCTGGATATACCATCTACAGGGAAGACTGAGTAGGCAAAAGCGGTGGTGGTTGCGCACTACTCGTACGGGACTCCCTTATAGGTCAGGCACTCCCAACTCCTAAACTTGATTATGGAGCCCAAGCCCTCACCTTAAAAATCACACCTGACGCCGCCTGAGGCTCTCTCTTCCTCACAGTCTCCTACGTACCCCCGAGGAATCAAAACCAAATGGTCCAGTCCCTCACTGACTACCTCACATCTCTCCCTCACAAAGTGGAGCAAGTCATCCTAGGTGATCTCAATGTTACCTGGCTTGCCTCCACTGCCTCCCATATAAGGGACTCCTTTGCTGCCCTTGATATGTCCCAGTTAGTTACCCAGCCCACCAGATTCAAACCACTCTACTGGCACCAGCACTCTCCTAGATGTTGTTATATCTAACCGCCCCTACAAAATCCGGGATGTCATTGTCCTCCCCGACTCTCTTAGCGATCACTCCCCAGTCCTCTGTCTCTGGTCATCCTCCACTCTGAAGCCAGTGTCCCAGGCCACTCTATGCCGCTGTTTACACCCCGGCGGCCTCAGAAAATTAAAACAATACCTAGCCCAGCTAGACTGGTCCCCTATCCATTGTGCCTCTGACATTGACTTGGCTCTTGACCACTTCACAAATGCCTTCTGTGAGGCTTGTGACCATTTCACCCCCCTTGCCAGGATTTGCTCCAAAAAATGCAATGCCCCATGGATCACCCCACCCCTCCTCCAGAGACTCAAAAACAGAGATAATCTCTGGCACATTGCTGTAGAATCTGGAAAGGCATTTGATAGACAGGCCTACAACGCAGAATGCAATAAGTGCACTTGGGCCATTAGGCAGGCCAAGGCAGAGCACTACCAGACCACTCTTGCTTCCACTTGGAGTTCAGCCTGGACCTTCTGGGATAATATGAAAGAGCTAAATGGGAAGTCCCACTCCCCCCCACCATCTCAGCTCTCCATCAATGGCACCCCCACCACAGATCCACTCCTCATAGCCGATTGCCTTAACACTGCCTTCTCTGACCTAAGCTCGGTCCTCCCGATCAGCTTCTTTGACCCAATTCCCACCTCTCTCCCTCCGGTCCTGCATCACCCACCATTCTATCTGCACACCCTATTCCCCCAGGAAGCCAGACCACACCTGCTAGAAGCCTTAGGCAGCAATAACCCCAGCAGTGACCCCCTCGACTCCAGGATCCTCCGTATGGTCTTGGACGAAGTCCTAGTCCCCCTGACTGACCTTCTAAACCAGTCTCTATGCCTGGGTCAGTTCCCAAGTGCTTGGAAACCTGCTAAAATCACACCCATACATAAGAATGGGGACCAGTCCACCCCCAACAATTACTGGCCGATCTCGTCCTCCCCCACTCTCTAAAGCCCTTGAAAAAGTGGTGTTGATCCAGCTCTCTGAATACCTAACCAAGTACGACATTATGTGCCCAGAGCAGCACGGTTTTCACCCAGGACACAGTACAACCATGGATCTCCTGGAATTCTCCCAACACCTGGCAGCCTTGCAGGAGCAGTGTTCATTGACCTCTCCAAGGCCTTTGACACTGTCTGTCATCCCCTTCTACTCGACTCTCTCCACCAACTTGGCTTCTCTGGCAGTCCCATTTCCTGGTTCTCTAGCTACCTCTCTGCTAGATCCCAGTGTGTCAAGATCTGCGGCTCCCTCTCCAGCACTCTTCCCGTTTGCTCCGGGGTCCCTCAGGGCTCCATCCTGGGTCCAATACTTTTTAGTCTCTACCACAACACCCTCCCCAGCTCATGTACCAGTAAAATGCTCCTCTATGCCGATGATGCAGTCCTCATTGCTTCACATCCCAATCCCACCTCCCTCCAATTATCCCTTCAGCAAGCTTACAACCAAGCTGAAAGGTGGTTCAGCGACTGCAGACTGGTCATTAACCTAAAGCAAACCAAATCAATGCTCTTCTCCCACCACCAAAATAAAGCTAAAAATATCCCCTCTTGATTATCTCCAGCACTCTGCACCCGCTAGAACAAGTGACCACATACAAGTACCTAGGCATCACGTTCGATACTGCCCTCTCCTTCCACACCCACATTAATGCCCTGTCAGCCACCATTAACTTTTGGATTGGCCTGCTATACTGGCACAGGGACTGCCTGCCTCAGGTTGCCCTCAGGCTGGCCATCACCTCCTCCGTCTTGTCACTCATGGACTATGGCTTGCCCATCTGTGCCGCAGCTGACAACACTGCCCTCTCCAAAATCCATCAATAAGGCCTGTAGGCTCCTGACCGGTGCCCCCAACCTAACTCACACCTGCCTTCTCTATACTACCACCAATCTGCTCAACTTTGAGGAGCGACTGCTCTACCAGACCTGCCTTCTAGCTAAGAAATCACTGCTAGGACTCTTCCCCCCACCGGGGGTCTCCACCTTCCTACAGCAGTTATCATTGTCCGTCACCACCCGTAGCTCTGTTAAGGACACTTTCAAGGTGCCCAGAACCAAGACCTCTCTTGCCCAGAGATCCTTCCTCTACCGAGCCCCCAAATGGTTCAACTCCCTCCCTAGCTGCATCTCCAACTTGCCAAAAATGTGCTCCTTCAAAACAGCCCTTCGGAACCATATCTTTAATGCCCACTGTTGTAGGTGCAACTAACCCCCTGTTGTAACCTGTGGCACCTGCCTGCCTTGCCTCCTGGCTTGACAACGTCCACTGGACAGCCTCTCCTTCCCCCAGACCCACTCCTTCCCTACTAGGTCCAAACAGGGATGTAACCCGCTGTCTTCTCTGAGGACCGACTATATCCATGAGTGTAACTCACAATTTTGTAATATTATGTAACTTAAGTAACATGCAAACTACTACATTATGTAACCTAAGTGTATCTATGTTAAATGTTCCTTTTACTGCACCTGTAATGCTTTTCTTTGTTTTAATCTGCACTGTAATAACTGTCTTGATGTCTGCCCCCCTGCGACGAGGTGCCTTTGTAAATGAGCCTCTGACTCAAAGGTTGTAAACCCGATTTGTAATGAATAAATAAATGAATAAATGGTTCTCTTGAAGATGATGATGGTTCTAGAGTCTGATGTGTTCCATAAGTGCATTGATTTATGTGTCATGGGAACATTGAGGACAAGTCTGCAGAGAGATTTAAGCTGGGATGTTGTGTTCTTCTTGAATAATAGACACCTTAAGTACATTTGTAGATTAGGGAGATCCACTTAAGTTCCTTTCTCCTGTCAGGGGGTGGAATGCCTAGTCTGTTGCATAGCAAGCAGTAATGTATCAGCGTGTCACAGACTAAGGTGACTCTGAATATATTATTTAAATTCTGTATCAATTTTGTGTAGTGCTGTGGAGCTTGTCATCCTAGAAACTTAATTCCCTTACTCTACAGTTGGGAGGAGGGACTGGTGGAGTACTACCTCTCCAGTGTCAAAGTTCAGGCATATCTATATTTCTGATATAGTAATCCAAGTTTTGGATGCATGTTTCAGACAAATGTTGCAGAGAGGTCATGGAATGATAGTTTGGGATCTGACCATAACACCAAGATATTTGAAATTAGTAACATTTTCCTTACTAATTGCCACTATTACCAATACTAAGAAATATGAAACCCTTACATGCCTTTTTAAAATCTAACCTTGCTAAGTATCCTGAAGCTGATATTCTTCTCCTAGGTGATCTTAGTGCAAGAATGGACAAATTCAATTATGTGCTGAATTCAGAACCTATACTACTGGTATCTAACAATGGAGTACATCAGCATTCTGCATCAGATTATAAAAATGAAAAAGGGTAAAAACAGAATCACTCTCATCTAATTTTTTTTCAAACCCAGGAATCCCTCACTTATGCTTAACAAATGCAGACTTCATAGCAGTACCTTGGGAGGCTGGGTACAGAACCTACTTAGGGAAAGTTTCCACAAGGCAGCAGTGCCAAGGCTGGCATCCCTTCTGGACTACATGTCTAGGCAGTAGTGCTTTGTGAAAGTGTTTACTGTCTTCCAGGTAGCTGCTTTACAGATTTCCTGCAGGGAATCATGATGATGATGATGTTGGTAATGATGCCAAAGATGCAGAAGTGCCCCTTGTGGCGTGCACCCTAAGGCCTTTAGGTGGCAATTTACCAGCTTTGTCATAACATAACTGTATGCAGGAAACTATGCAAGGAGAAGTGGTTTTCTTGGATGTGGTTTTATCTGTCCCTTCTTTGCCATAGGTGACAACTGAGTGTTAGGGGATCTGACATCCTTTGTGTGGTCCAAGTAGTAGCCCAGTGCCCTCTTCAAATCCAGACTGTGGAGCTTTTGTTCTCTTGAGTTTGATTTTGCTGTAAAGAAAACTGGAAGGGCAATTGATTGGTTCAGATGGAATTCAGACACCACTTTGGGGAGGAATTTTCTGTTAGTTCTTAGGACTAGCTTATCCCTATGAAAGATTATGTAGTTAGGATCTGTGTAGAGGGTTTGTGTCTCATTCACCCTTCTGACAGTTGTCACTGCCATCAGGAAAACTGCTTTTCAGCTGACATACTTTAGTGCACCAATTGCCATAGACTCAAAGAGATCCTCCTTGAGCTGAGCAATATACACATTCAAGTCCTAGGGAGGAACAAGGTCCCTTATTGGAGGGTACAGGTGATTAAGGCTTTTGAAAAATCAATTGAGAATAGTTTGTGAGGCCACTGACCTGTCTCTGCCAGCTGATGTGTAAGCTGACACTACTGCCAAATGAACCTTCAAGACTGAAAGCCTGCAACCCAATGACTGGAGATGGACTAGGTAGTCCAGGATTGTAGACAGACCCACCCGGTGGAGGTTGAGCTGTCTAGGAAAATACCAAAAGCATAAGTTTTCCTTGTTGCTGGTTTCCTGGAGACTTTCAGCACTTTCATCACTTTATCTGTGAGATTTAGTCTAGAGAACTCTAACTTTTAAAAAGAACCATGCTCTGAGACACAGAGTTCTCCAATCTGGGAATGTATACTGCCCTAGGACAGTGTCACCAGATTGTATCTCGGGGCAGTGTCACAGCATGGGTGTTCAGCAAGTACACAGACAGGCAAATCACGAGGAAAATTCAGTAAGCAAGTATTTATTTGGAGAACAAGCAAAATAAAATAACAAATGAAATACCAGAGTATCACAGCAACCTTAATCAAATTCTGGCACTGTGGAACCTTTCTGAGATACTGGGTGGTAAGTCTGAAGTCTCAGTGAAGCAATCTGTGCAAGTTCCATCCTTCAGCAGTGCCTCTAACAAGTAATCTTTCCTCTGCAGTGACCAGACACCAGTTGACTCAAGTCCCAATCAACAGGGATTCCTTTAGAGGAAAACCCCTGCCTTCCAATTTCCATAGGCTCCACAGAACATCAATCTTTACAGAAAGTGCTTGAATGTACACAACAGTAATAGGGCATTAGATGACAAACAGATAATGCATATAGTACAACCAGTGTTATTCAATATCAAAACTGTCATTACAATGAACATATAAGAAATAGGTAAACACCTAAGAAACATTTGCTAACTTAACTAGAAATGTGGTGTATGCTGTCTAGAACAGTTGTCATAAAAATTCTAGAATGTGCCAGTAACTCTGCTGTAATTCTACTGCACTGTTTTTTCTTTAGCCACAAGTTGCCACTATGCATCTAGTTACTGCTTCACTGTTTCTACATACATTATATCACTTCCTCTTAGTATGTTCCGGGCAACAGAGGAAAAAACAGAGGGATTATGGCAGAAAAGATGTGCAAGAGGCCCTATCTGGCCAGACGGGGAGGAAACAAAGAACACAGGATAGATAAAGGACTCCATTGCCCAGCATAAAGGAAAAGGGGGGGGGCTCAATCTCTCTCTTTCTCTCTTTTCTGTATTTCTAATTGCTAAAACAATGATAGGAGACATCAGGCCTATCACAGGCAAGTTGATAGGAGGCCTGATGAAAAGAGACAGGAGCACGGGAGTACCAGGTCTGCCTGGCCCAGTCTGGAGCTATGATAATCACTGTTGCTGACCCTTCTCAGTTTGAGCAGTACTCTCAGCAAAAGTGGGAAAGGTGGAAAAGCATAAAGGAATTTTCTTGACCAGCTGAAGACTAGAGCATCCTCTGGAACTGAACCCACCAATGGGGGTCTCCAACAAAACAGTGGGAGCTGGTTCTTCTCCCAGGAAGGAAACAGATCTACTTCTGGTGTTTCCCACTGTCTGAGCACTGCTGCCAGCACCTGCTGGTTCAGGGTACATTCATGATTTCCCTGGCTGATTGGGCTCAGGGAATCTGCCTGCACATTGTCTTTCCTTGGCAGGTGTACTGCTAAAAGCTGAACATCCTGGGAGTATGCTAGGTTCCAGATCTTTATTGCTTGTGTGCACAGCTTTGAAGCTCTTGTGCCTCCCTGCTTGTTTATGTAATACATTGCAGTGGTATTGTCTGTTCTGATCTAGACAGACAGATACCTGATATGGGAGGAAAAAGTCTGCATTGACAGATACACTGCCCTGAGCTTCAGGAGATTTATATGATCCTGAATCTCCTCTGTACTCCAGGTACCACTTACAGTGAGCTCACCTAGGTGGGTGCCCCAGCCCAGGAGGGTGGCATCTGTTGTGAGTCATCCCAAAAAGAGGATGACTGGTACCTCTTTAGAACAGCCAGAAACCACCAGGAACAGCCAGGAACCACTGCAGCAAGATGATTAGGGAAACCAAAGCTAGATTCTACCAAGCAGAACTAGACTCTGCATCCAATCATCCCTCCAAATTCTGGGCCACGCTAAAAGAACTGTCGGGGTACATGTCACAAAACACACTTCCCACAAAAATCATCTCAGACAGTGCAGAAATAAATGATAAAAAAGAGATACTGCAGGCATTTAACACACACTTCACCACAGCAGGTCAAGCCTTCAACAACTCGCCTGCATGCAACTTGCGCACCCAGCTCAGCATAACCCCCCCACCCCAAACTCTGGCTCTGCCAGGCAGCCCTTCTCTTTCACACCTGTTTCCCTCAAGGAAGTGGATGACCTGCTTCTCCATCTGGATACTAAGAAAAGCACCGGCGCAGATACATTCGACCCCTACTTCCTAAAGATAGCATGTCATGTACTGGCCACGTCTATCACTCATCTATTTAACCTGTCCCTATTACAAGGTACCCTCCCACAAATGTGGAAAACTACACACATTATTCCGTTATTCAAATCTGGAGACACCTGTGACCTAAATAATTACAGGCTGATCTCCCTCCTCCCCACACTCTGGAAACTCTTGGAAAAAATTGTGAATGGCCAATTGAGATCCTTCATCAACAGCAAAAAACTACTAAACCCCTTACAATCTGGCTTCAGAGCCAACCATAGCACGGTCTCGGCATCAGCCAAGGTAACTAATGATTGGCAACAAGAGCTGGAGCTCAAAAAGTTTGTGCTGTGTTTCTTGACCTAAGTAAAGCATTTGACACAGTTGATCACAGCCTGCTCCTCGCCTCTCTGAAAGCGATAGGGCTGGACTCTGCCTCTCTAAACTGGTTCTGTGACTACATGACTGACAGATACCAGCTGGTAAAGGCTGATGGTGAACTTTCTGCCCCCAAACTGCTACAAAGAGGTGTCCCCCAGGGATCTATTTTGGAACCTCTCCTCTTTGCCATATACATCAACAACACAGATGTGGGAATCAAGGAGGCAAGTATTCATCTATTTGCGGATGACACAGTACTTTACCTGAGTCACCATACACCTGAAGCGGCATGCGCTGACCTACAAAAAGATTTCAGTATCCTGCAGCTTCAACTAATCAACAAAAAATTGTTATTAAATGCCAAGAAAACAAAAGCCATGTTATTTTCCCCTGCCATCCGACTCACCCAACTACAATCGGCTTCCCCCCCCAATCACCACGGTCCTGGGAGAGAACCTAGAATATGTTTCAAAATTCAAATACCTGGGGGTTTGGGTTGATTACAAACTCTCCTTCGCTGACCACCTGGATGACCTGTTGGAAAAACTAAGGCAAAGTCTTGGCCTTTTCTATAGGATAAGACGGTTCCTAACCACAGACGCAAAGAAATGGCTAGTCCAATCTACGTTTCTGTCCTTAGTTGACTATGTGGACTTCATATATAGTAGCTGTGCTGCCTCATACCTTGGAAAACTAGATACACTTTACCACAGAGCTATACGTTTCATCACCGACCTCCCCCTCTCTATCCATCATTGCTCATTATATGCCGCTATGGGCTGGACCTCCCTTCAATACAGGCGCAACATGAATGCGGCACTCTGGACACTCAGAGCCATTAGTGGCAAACTCCCCCAATACATTGCTGACTGCCTGACTCTGATTGTGGCCAGAAGCTATACCCTCAGAAGCTGCTCCCTGATCTCGTTATACATACCTAGGGCTCACACACGCCTTGGGAGAGCTGTCATAGGCTTCTCACTCCCCTCACTCTGGAACAAAATCCAAAACTCCCTAAAGCTGAGGTCTCCAGTTAGTATTCGCTTGTTCAAAACTCTGTATCCCTATGGCATAAAGGAAACCTGCAACTGCTTTGCTCGGCGCTAGCGAACCTTATTCCCCATACATGGCAGCACCTTCGCTACACACTTACTCTCCCTTGTGCTTCTGCCTCAGGTTATTGTATGTTCACCAATCCTCCATGGTTTCCACTGCCAGTCTGCGCTACCCCAACTGGTCACATACAGCACACAAAAACCCTGCAGTTCATACCCCCCGCTGCTGCAACGGGTATTAGTCAGCTGGTATTCTCCCCAGACAGTTCCTTGTTTGCCCCCCTCTCTCTATCCCAACCCTCAGCCTGTCATACTAAATTAACCTTGACTACCTGCTCATCCGATATTATATAGTACTTGCCTCTTTTTTCCTGAGTGCCTGCCACTTCCTTAACATACTCTCAAAATTGTACAGTTTTGGGCATGGTTCCAGCACAAGCACTATACTGATGTCTGTCTTCTGACTAATGTATGATGTCTATCACCAGTATATGCGTATTATTACTGTAAAAAGTTAGCGCCTTTACTGCTTCATATGACTGTAACTTGTTCAACTGTATTATTGTTTGTACGCCACAGGTCCACCTTGTAAATGAGCTTGCTCAATGGTGTCTGTCTGGAAAAATAAAGATATTGATTGATTGATTGAGTATTACTGTAGGTGATTGCTGAAGGAAGAAATTACATCTCCGAGTTTGCATTCCTCCTTCTACCATTCCAGTGCCCTTAGCAAACACTTTGTGACAAGTACCAATCTAAACAGTGGATCCCACCCCTGAGACCAATGGTCCCTTGGTGATACTAAGCATCTCTCATTTGGAACCTGGATCCTGTTACCACTGCAGTGGATGAGGCTATTATGCCCAAGTAAGCTCAGAAGATCCCATACAGGTCTTGGCTGGTCTGCCTTGAAGGATTCAGCAGTTGAAATCAGATTTGCTACACTTATTTTAGAGAGGAATGCCTTCCCTTGCAGGGCATCCAGCTCTGCACCTATAAAGTCCAGAACCTGAACTAGTTCTGTCTGGGAATTTTGAAGGTTTATGAAGAAGCCAGGCCATCTAATGTGTCATGTGTCAGCAGTAGGGAGAACTTTGCTCCCTGCTGTGTGTTTCATGAGAACAGCCAGTCATCCAGGTAGGGAAAACCACCACCCTTTGCTTTCTCAAATGTGCTGCTACCATAGCTAGGCACTTTGTAAACACTTTTGGAGCTGAGGTGAGGCAGAAGGGCAGGGCTGTGGACTGGTATTGGCAGCTCCCTATCCTGAACCTGAGGTACTTCTGTGGCTGGTCCTGACTGGTATGTAAAGGTAGATGCCTTTCAGATCCAGTGACCCTAGCCAGTCTCCTTTTTGCAGAGATGGAATCACTGAGCCTGGTGACACCATGTTGAATTTTTCTTTCTTTAAGTGTTTGTTCGGATATCTCAGGTCTAAAATGGGGTTGCCACTCCCCATTTTCCTTGTGGGTCAGGACGTGACTGGAATAAAGGCCCTTGCCCCATTGTGAGGAATGTACTTTTTCCACTGTATTTGTTTGCAACAATTCATTCACTTCCATCTCAAATATGATTCTTTCTGTTGGTGCGTGAAGGTGGAAAACCTTTTAATTCTGTAGGTTTGGGAAGTTTCTGAACTGCAGGGACAAACCTTGACTCACTACTCCTAGGACCCATTTGTCTGTAGTGATTTGTGTAGAAACATAGAAACATAGAATTTGACGGCAGATAAGGACAGCTTGGCCCACCTAGTCTGCCCATTTCCCTACCTGATGGATAAGTTGCAGATTCTAGTTAATCAACAGCTTACTTCCTTCTACCCCCCACTATAATTGCCTTATGCCTGTCCCATGCATTTTTGAATTATCCCACTGTTTCTGACTCCACAACCTTCTCAGGAAGGCTGTTCCATGCATCCACAACCCTCTCTGTGAAAAAATACTTTCTAACATTACCTCTGAGCCGTCCCCCCTCTATCTTCAATTTGTGCCTCCTTGTTCTTGCACATCTCTTCTCCTAAAAGATACTACCCTCTTGTACTTTGTTAATTCCCTTGAGATATTTAAAAGTTTCTATCATGTCCCCCCCTCCCTCCTTTCCTCAAGGGTGTACATATTAAGCTGCTTTAGTCTCTCCTTGTATGTCTTCTGGTGCAGACCCTGCACCATTTTGGTTGCCCTCCTCTGAACAGCCTCCACTCTTGTCTATGTCTTTGCAGAGACGGGTCTCCAGAATTGCACACAGTACTCCAGATGGGGTCTCACTAACTGTCTGTACAGAGGGATAATAACTTCCTGTTTTCTATTGTTGATGACTCTCCCTATGCATCCCAGTATCCTCCCAGCCCTCCTTACTGCCTTCTCCCATTGCTTGCCCACCTTCAGGTCATCTGATATAATTACTCCTAGGTCTCTTTCAATTTTTGTTGTTGTTATTAACTCACCCCCCATTGTGTACTCTTCCCCTGGGTTTTTGTTTCCCAGATGCATTACATTGCACTTCTTTGCATTGAATCTGAGCTGCCACATATTTGACCATTCCTCCAACCTTGCCAAGTCCCTTTTCATTCTTTCCACCCCACCTTGTGTATCATCCCTGTTGCAGAACTTTGTGTCATCTGCAAGAGACATACCTTTCCTTCCAGGTGCTCTCAATGTCACTTATAAAGACGTTAAAGAGGACCGGTCCCAGTACCGAACCCTGCGGTACTCCACTAGTTACCCTTCTTTCTTCACTGTGGACTCCGTTTACTATTACCCTTTGCGTCCTGTTGTCCAGCCAGTTTTTTATCCAGGCTACCACCTTGGGATCCACTCCAAGGCTGGTTAACTTGTACATCAATCTTTTGTGTGAGACTGTGTCAAATGCCTTACTAAAATCTAGGTAGGCCATATCCACAGCCCCTCCCTGGTCTACTACTTTGGTCACCCAGTCAAAGAAATCTACTAGGTTCATCTGACATGACCTTTCTGCTGTGAAACCATGCTGCCTTGGGTCCATTCCTGGAAACAGTAAGTCAATCTTCCACTCACTGGTAAAGGATGGGTGACCTGTCCAGACTTGTCAAGGGTTTTGCTTTGCTTGGGTTTTAGGGCATGGTGTTGCAACTCCACACTTAGCGCCCCTCCTACTCCTACTCTTGCCCATATAGTAGCCCTTTTGTGTGTGTGTGTATGGGGGGGCTCATAGGAAACTTAAACACAGAGAAAGTATCCCCTACCCCTACCTCCCATTCCATAAGTCCTATAGGAAGTAGATGCCTTTTTTTGCTCAGTATTGCTCTTGTAGGTGGTTTCATCCACCTTTTTCCTGTATGCCTCTGTCTTGTCACCTAACAGGGAAGTTCCCTCACAGGGAAAATCCATAGCTTTTGTCTGTGTGTCCTGGGCTAGACTAATAGTTCCAAGCCAGGCAAACTGTCTTAAAGACACTACGATGGGCCATGACCATAGATGCAGTATTATTTGCATCCACTGCCATTTGGAATTGGTACTTAGTGGCATCTATGGATGTCCTTGCTAAGTCCCCAGTAGCCCTTTCACTCAGTGCCAGAATGGAGTTCTATAGTGCGCTCTGGTACTGAACTGTGTAGGCTAAGTAAGCTGCCTGCCTTAGGAGCAGGGAAGCTAACAAATGTACATGTTTGCCTATGCTATCCAGTTTCCTGAAATCTTTCTCAGGAGGCTAGGAACAAAGGTGCACTTTGGCAATGTCACAGGCAGCAGTCTGGACTACTCCCTTATGATCCGAGTAGGAATACAGGTATTTAGAACCATATTTTGTCCACCGAATATTTAGGGACAGTGATTTTCGGATAAGGAATGTTTCAAATCTTGGTGATAAAAAATATATAATTTTGGATAATTCCAGATATGATAGTTAACAATAGGTTTCTTATCAACACCTAGTATGCTACAGTAGTTTAATAATATATATAGTGTCACAGGGTATCGAAATCTAGTGACCAGTTTACCACACTCAAGTTAAAAATGAAGCACCTATTATCATTACAAATATATTTGAGTGTATATGTGAATGTTAAGTTTTCAGAGAGACCTGACAGTTCAGGTGCTGAAAAAATATGGGTTTCCTGTTTCCTCAGATGCATTACGCAGAATCTAAATCTAATTATACAATGGCAAGAAAAATTCCCGGACTCTGATTGGTCAGTCTTGGGTTGGACCTGTGATGTTATCCCAGTACAACTTCACGGGTCAAGTCTCAGCCTCACTGTGAACCTCTAGTTGATTTTTTGCTTTTGCTTGATTTGCTTTGCTTGATTGTTTCCATTGTCTCTTAAAAAACAAAAATATTTTTCCACACAAAAACAGTTTTACAATGATTTTTTTTTATTCTGTATAAAAACGATCCATTGTATATTAGCAATAATGCCCTCCAGGGTGAGTGTCATTTGGGATAACGTCATGCCTCAGTTATTGGACGCACTCAGCCTGCGGCCTCGTGCTCAACCACCTGAGGCATGACGTTATCCCAGCACGACGCACACCTTGTCGGGCATTATTGCTTAAATATTCATTTTAAAAGCAGATTCCTTTGGAAGATATTTTTTACAGACTAAATCAATAGTTGCGCCAATGCAGAAAGCCAGACTACCAGACCGCTGTCTGAAAAGAAACAACAGAACTAGAGCAAAGATGTGAACTGATTCTGTCTAGCATTAAAGCCTTTCATCCATTTATATACAATATCAACAGTACTGGGTTTTATCTGAAGTTAGAGAACTTAGAAATATAACTATTGGTACAATAGAATATCTCTGAACATTTGAAATGGACAAACTTATAAATTGTGAAGGTCTTGCATAAAAGGTAAGTTTTATTCATAGACAGTAACATGACTTTATTTACTGATAGAAAAGAAAAATAGGGATAGCAGCATTTCAGATGGAATTTGTCTCAAATTTGTAATTTTGGAAATATTATGCAATTTTACGCAATTTCAGAAAAAACTGCCGAAATTCTGGTAATGTCCAGAAATCGCTGGCCCTTCTGATATCTTTTCTCAATTTTCTTGTCTATGCCAAAAGCTGAGGTGGGTGCTGACATGATTTTACAAGTGTTTTTCCTGAGGGATTTATGGACGGGCAGCATCAACCTCTTTGTTGGAGCTATGCCCATCATATTTTGAGGGGGCAGTATAGCACAGTGGTTTAAGACTCTGAGCCGCAAACCTGGAGACCTGAGTTTGAATCCCACTGCCCCCACTTGCATACTGTGTGACCCTGAGCAAGTCACTTAACTTCCTTGTGCTCCCAGGTTGCACCTGTAAACAAGCTTTCAGTTTAGTGTGTCTCTCCTAGTAAAACAAAGATAATATCCATGAATTCTACCTCATCCTCATCCTCCTCAGTTTCCTATGAGGAGATGTTGAGGATATTTACTATATGCCTTACAGAGGTATAGTGAGAGGTACTGTGTAATCCATTGAAGGCCTAGCAGGAGAGCCAAATTCTTGCTCAGGACAACCATCTGATTCTATGGGTTCTCCTTCCTCATCTTCATAGTAAGTCTCAACCTCCCCATCGTCCTCCACAGGCATTGGGAATTGAAACAGAGTCTGGTGGCAGGTATATTGATGAAATTCCCCAAAGCCTGGAATGCCTGGAAGAATTGCTATGACTGTCATGCCTTGTACTGAGGGCATTTTATTTGTGTCCACTGGCAGCTCCTTTCCTTCTTCAGGAGGAGGGGCAGTGATATGTTTTTCTTTTTTTTTTTTTTCTTGGCAGGCACCGTCTCCTGTTCTTAGGTTGTTTTATTTTTACTGCATACAGGGTTCCTCCTTTCAGACACCCTGAGTTTTGAACTATCTTTTATAGCTTTATCTTTGTTTTCTGTCCCCATTGACAGGGACTGCTGCATACTTTGAGGGGCTTGACCCTCTTCTGAGCCTTTAGTTTATGTGGAGCGGACAGGAAAGCCATAATATCTTCTAATTTGTTATCCCTTTTCATTTGCATTTTAGGGCAAAACTTAATACTTAGCTCACAACTGCCAAAATTGTGGTCTAGACTCAGGCACACAACTTGTGGCAGTCTGCCTCTGCCAGGAGTTGAAAACAAACTTTACCTTTTTAAAGCCTGTAGTCCTGGCCCAGATATTCAAAAGGGTTGCACCATGCACAACCCACTGATGCGCCCCGGTGAGATATTTAAAAGGGAAAAGTGTGCCTGCACAAATCCCGATGCGCCGGAGAGCATCAGTAATGTATTCCAAACACAGGTGGGGCGTGCGTACTTAAACTGCACAGCCCGATCTTCAGCCCAGGCCATGTAGAGTTATGCAGGTGCAACCCTCACCTCGCGCCTGCACAAAGTTGAGCCTAAAAAAAAAGGAATAAGTCGAGGGCCACCCACAGGTGAGCTGCCGCATTGCAGGGTGCAACACAGCAGCTGCCAGCTGTGGGTGGCCCTCAACCTGTTCCCGCTGCATCTGGTGTCGCCCCCCATGCCCTGATCACAGGCATGATAGTAACCCCAAGTAACCTGATCGCGGGCAGAAGGAACAGTAACCCCCAAGTAGCCCGATCGTGGGCAGAAGACAGTAACCCCCGAGTAGCCCGGTCGTGGGCATAACCGTAACCCACCCCGAGTAGCCCGATCACGGGCATAACCGTAACTCCCACCTCGAGTAGCCCGATCATGGGCACTTAACCGCCCCCATTAACCCGATCATGGGCATAACGTCAATCCGCCTCTCATTAGCCCAATCAAGGGCATCAGATTCCCCTTAAAGCCAATATCCCTGGTGGTCCAGTGGACCGAACAGATCCCGATCATGGGTGGCATTCCTCACCTCCCCAAATGTGAAATCCCTGGTGATCTAGTGGACCCCCCACCCACCCGCCCACGGGCCCCACACCTGCTCCTCCCCGTCAGCCGGCGGGCGGCAGCACCCCACCCACCTGCTGCCCTGTTGCTCACCAACCGACAGCTCGGTATGGCTGCACGCCCATTAGTTCAGAGCATGAGCCAATGGGCATGCAACCCATACCGCATTAGTTGGGGTCCTGATATGTGAATGAATTTCATTCACATATCTGACTGACTAGTACAGAGAAAGGCACGCCCATTGGCTCATGCTCTGAACCAATGGGCGGCAGCCATACCGAGCTGTCAGTCAGTGGGCGCATGCAGGCAGGCAGGTGGTGCTGCCACCGCCGCTGACGGGAGCGGGTGATGGGGTCCTGCATGGTGGGGTGGGGTCCACTAGATCACCAGGGATTTCATACTTGGGTGAGGAATGCCGCCCACGATCGGGTCCGCTCGGCCGACTGGACCACCAGGGATATTGGGCTTTGGGGAATCTGATGCCCGCGATCAGGCTAATGGAGGGCGGCTTCATATATGCCCGCGATCAGGTTAATGGGGGGCGGGTTGTTATGCCCATGATCGGGCTACTCGGGGTGGGGTTATGGTTATGCCCATGATCGGGCTACTGGAGGGTAGGGGTTACTGTCTTCTGCCCACGATCGGCTACTTTGGGGTGGGGTTACTTGTCTTTCTGCCCACGATCGGGCTACCGGGGTTACTGTCTTCCGCCCGCGATTGGGCTACTGGGAAATAATGTTACGCCCATGATCGGGCTACTGGGGGTGCAATGATATGCCCGCAATCGGGCTGCAAGGCGCGTCGGTCCCCAATGGCTGCTGCCTGGCAGGGGCCAGGCGCAAGTCGTCAGGAATCGGCGCACCTGCATGCTAATGGAATGCAAATGGGGCCGTAATCAGATGCAAATGGCCCCCTGTGTGCCTTGCATAAATTATGGCCCCATTTGCATGTCATCCTTTGAATATCGCAGGTGCTGTGCATGGCACAATGGAACTTGCGCCACCGCATCTCAATGCTCCACTCTGACCACTTGCGCCATGCACAGTGGGTGTGGCCATAGGGCGATATTCAAAGAAGTTGCACCATAGCACAACTCCATTGAATATCGCCCTGGCCACACCCCTGCACAACTATTTTGAGCGGCGCACGGTCTTGCGCCACAAACTGGCTCAGTTTGAATATCTGGGCCCCGTCTTCTTTTTGGGTCAGTCAGTCATGCCAAATCCTGATGACAATGTGAAGATGGTTGTGGTTCCCAATAGAAAAAGTCATAATTATAAAAAAAACTAACAAATCTTACAGAAGGGCTTTAAAAAGGAAAAATGTGGTTTGGTTCCTCAAATGTTAAAACTGCAAGATAAATATACCTCAGAATAGGTTTCTTAGTAAAATTAGCCAATTTTCATCTTGGTTCCCTAAAAAATTAGGAACTGAGTTTTTATTTGCTTTAAATGTGAAAAAAATAGTGTTTCCTTGGAAGCAGAAACAGCACTGAAAACAGCCTTCTCCAGTTCCTGGGAACCATTCGGGAACTGGAGAAAAAGTGAAACATACACAATAAATTTCAACAAACAACCTAACTACTGCAGAGTATCGATAGGTTAACTAAAACAGTTTAACACTGTAAAATAATAAAATAATAAACCATAAACCAGCCAGAGGTGTAGAAAAGACTTGGGGGTGGCTGTTCTCTTCAGGCAGAGAAATAAATCTGGCATTAAAATGTAGGGTGAGCATGACCAGACAGCAGAGTTTGTATTTCATTCTAAATTCCATAATTAGCATAACATTCTTAAAGCTTTGGGGTTGATCATTCCAAGGGAATGATTACATTTATTAAAGTGATTTTTTGAGGTTTGCCATAGCAAATGGGAGTAGTAGTCTACGGGAGTTGTGAATCAGTCTCCTACAATTCAAACAGCCAAAAAGTGCTGTTTTCCATAAAATGCTCTGCTTCATTTGCATAACCCTGCCCCTTTTTTCTCAGTGCTGCAACCCCCAACCATGACATCATGCAAGGGAAATAACATTTTTAAAGGGAAACTGTCAGTTTTTAGCTGACTCTTTACATTGTTTGCAAGTAGCTGTATTTAGCATTATAACGTGTAGAAAAATTCTAGTGATTTGATTGTCGGAAAGTAGCTCAGAGCCATGTAAACATTGACCCATAATTACATTCCTGAACTACTTACAGTCATTTGCGCCCTATAACATAAACATATAAAGGCATCATCACACTCCCACATTCTGACAGGAGCTGTCACTTCAGACCTGTCACTTCACCAGCAGGCAATAAAAGTGAAACAACATCTACACATAATGGCAAATGATATTTTGGTCTACCTGCATCACAAAAACATTTTTACAGAAACTTTTCTACAGATTATACTGCTATAAGCACTACCGAAATAGGAGACTGCACTTTGATTAGGGAGATAGAAAAATCAGCTATTTACTGTACCCACAATGCCTCACTATGTAAATTTGTATAAAGGCTATTATATTTCTGTGCTCTCTACAGAAATAGGAGACTACATCTCTCAATAAAGAAATCTTGTCAGCTAGATACTATATGCACAATGCCTTGTTTAGAAAATAAACATATGAGAGTTTATATTGTTAAAGCCACTACAGAAATATGAGACTGCACCTCACAGTAAGGATTTTGGAAAACAGCTTCTTAATGTAACCATAATGTCTTACTATGTACATCTATATATTAGGTGCTATACTGCAGTCATCACTACTGAAATAAAAGACTAAACCTCTGAGTAAGGAATATTTAAGTCAGCTTTATAATTTACCCAGAATTCCTTGCTGCTGTATGTAAAACATTGACACTTCCCTTGCATGACATCATTCTGGGGTGTGGCCACACACAGAAAACTTGAGGGTGGACAGAAACAAAGCACTGCTAAAACATCAAGATAATTGACTAGGACTGATTTTTTTTACTAAACAAATTGCAGCTTCATCATCTGAAGCATGGCTGGCAATGGCATACTATGTGAAAAAGGCATTTGAAGAACATGCATAAATCACTTTAAGCATAAGTGAGGGATTCCTGGGGTTTAAAAATGACTGGAACAGGCCGGCCCGTTGGCGCAGTGGTGGGAGTTCCGCTTGCGACACCGGCGACCCGGGTTCGGGAATGGATCCGGGTCGTCGGAGGGCCGGGCGGGGAGTAGGATCGAGCATCCGATGGACGGCTCTCCTACTCTGGGAGGGTGCGTAAGCCCCGGCATGTGGGAGACCCCTGGTGGAGACCGGGGGGGTTCCGCATTAGCCGGAGCTCGAGCATGGGGGGGATGGAGGCGGGGCGGACGCTGGAATCATTGCATGTCCCCCGCCTCCTCTAGGGGAGAAAACCAGAGGAAAAAAGATGGAGGGCAGGACCGCCGATTGATGAAGCCCTCCCCGGAGAGCCTCACATAGCCGCCGCCGCTGCAGGACCCCGACTAGATACAGTTCGGGGCCCACGAAGGTGTGCCAGCCCTCCCTCCGGGGGGTAGGGGTGACCAGGGTCCTCAGCAGCAATCGGCGACGGCGGAGGTCTCCGGGGGCCATGACGAGGGTGGACGGCTTCGGTGGTCCTGCGGGGGGGAAAAGAAGAAAATAAAAAAAAAAAAAAAATGACTGGAACTGTGAAAAAGATCAACTAACAAAATAAGAATTAAATGGAATATTAGTTTAGAGTGAGAATTAATATCAGTTCTTCATAGTTCATTTGTGCAGAAACCATCTGTAAAGCTAATTAATTAGAACGAGGCAGAAAGAATGAAATTATTTTGGATGTATTTTGATGTTTTACCCTTTCTGTACAAACAAGGCAGCCTAAGGGAAAAAAGATAAGGGCAACACACGTGTTTTAATAAGGTTTGTCTACAAGAAAAGAAGCATCTGAATAAAATAATTAGAAAGGCAACAATCTATCCGGAGAAAACCTGTCAGTATTGAACAAAGCCATGAAAAACTGCAAAACCTTTCTTATGAAACAGAGAGAAGTATTTCAAATTCATTTGTGGTAGGAGATGTTAAAGGCAATGGAAAAAAAATAACACAAAGTATGCAGCTACCTGGTAGCCAAGGGCTTTGGAAAATTTTCAGATGAAATTCAATCATATATTATTCTAGCAGATTGGGTTGCCTACTTTTCCAAGACTTTTTTTTAATAATGAAAGTGAAATTGCTACTGTGACTGTTATAAATGTATGTAACATCAACATGATTATGGTATCAACCCAGGAAGCCTCTGAGGCAATTCAGGCATTTAAACATAATAAGGCTTTATGTAATGATAAGGTCTATGCAAAAATTTAGAAGATGGGCCTACCTTGATGGGCAATACTATTCACAACATTCTTTAAGACCTGTATTACACAAGAATATTTTCCCCTCATAGCTGGCAAAGTAACCATATTTTTCCATTACACAAAAGGCAGATGAATGATCCAGTTGTATATTGTCCCTTTAGTCTTATTGATAATTTGGCTAAAATCTTTATTAAAATTATTTTGAAAAAAATAACCTAGAAGCTTGGACTGATGAGATTGAGATCTTAACTGAATAACAGACTGGGCTTTGCTCCTCATACACCACCTGTGTTCAGTCACACATGATATATAAATACAACTACATTAGGAATCAGAAAATGTATGCTATATTTATAGACCTACAGTAACAGCAACTTTGTTTTGATCTGATGTCAAGGTAAATACTCTGGCAAAAGTTGAGACGTCTCATAGGATTTATAGGATGTTGTAAGTTGAGTAGCTTACACCATGTAGACTTAACCATTAAATCAAGAATATCCTACCCTCCCCTTATCACTCATGTTTTGATACAATACTTTTTCAACTGTAACATAGTGTCACTATGCACTACTGTCACTGGTAAACCGTTCCACTCAGAAACAATCCTTTGGTTAAGTCCATGTCCCTTTTTTAAAAGTTTCCCTTTTAGCTGCCTGTCATGTCCTCTGAAATTCCTTTCACTTGTCCTAGCTTCCAGTCCCAAGCATCCCCATAAATCACTACTTTCCTGCAACTTACAGACAAGGCACATATCCCTTGTAAATATTCTGTATCTTAGGGAGAACATACCCAAATCTCTCAGCCTCTCTTCATAGCCTAGAGTTCTTATATTGGCTACCATCTTCTTGGCTGTCCTCTGCACCCTTTCCAATCTATCTATTTGACCTGCTCCATAGGGGACCCAAAAATGGAAATTATGTACCTACCATAATTCTTGATCTTCTTGGATGAAGTCTCCACCACTCATCCACACTAATGGGAGTACGCCAGAGGCACTAGGACCCAGCAGGAGCCAAACTTTTTCAGGAGGGCCAGCCTGATATGGAGCTGCGAGGAAGCGGCACCACAAGCCAGGCTCATGCGGTATAGACTATCTCAGTGTCGACCCTCCAACCACCTCAGTACCTTTTTTTCCCCCAAGGAGGTGCAGCATAACTAACCTAGAGAGACTAACCTAAAAATCTGACTTAAGATAGTCTGAATGACACGTGTAAGAAGGGTCAAAAACAAAGTCTTCACAGTCCAACCACTGAGGGAGTGAAGAACAGAAACAGAGAAGTGAGCTTGAGGGATGGTGGGTGGGAATGTGAATGAGTGGTGGAGACTGTCCAAGAAGATCAAGAATTATGGTAGGTACTTAATTTCCATATCTTCATAGACATAAAGTCTCCCACCACTCATTCACACTAATGGGAGAGTACCAAGCTAATTCATCCCCCAGGACGGGTGGCAGAAGAGAGAGAAGAGCTCACTTTTTAGGACAGAAGTATGTTAAGAATTGTCCTGCCAAATGACTGACATCGTCTGGCATGGACATCCAAGGCACAGTGCTTAACAAAAGTATGCAAGG
This sequence comes from Neoceratodus forsteri, assembly GCA_016271365.2. Classification (NCBI taxonomy): domain Eukaryota; kingdom Metazoa; phylum Chordata; order Ceratodontiformes; family Ceratodontidae; genus Neoceratodus; species Neoceratodus forsteri. The sequence goes on along the minus strand of CM057450.1, from coordinate 1,685,195,726 downwards.
AGCTCCAGGTAGCTGCATTGCAAATGTCTGCAATGGGGACATTACAAATTTCTGCCAGAGATGCCATGACTGCTCTGGTAGAGTGAGAGTACACTCAGCCTTCCAGCATGAGCTGTGCCATGGAATAGCAATGGCAAAGGCATGCCACCAACCACGCTGAAATGCACCTGATAGCAACAGGTTGACCCAGCCAGGTCGTACTGAAGGAAACAAACAGTTGTTGAGCCTTGTGAATTTCCTTCATTCTATCCAGATAGAACCGCAAGGCTCTTTTTACATCTAGGGAATGAAGGGTATGTTCTCCTTCATTCTGGAAGTTTGCAAAGTAGGTAGGAAGGACTAAAGGTTGATTTAGATGGAATTCTGAGACAACCTTTGGAAGGAACTTAGGATGAGTTCTTAGAACTACTTTATCCTTGTGAAATACAGTATACGGAGGGTCTGTGACCAAGGCATGTAATTCTGATACCCTACAAGCAGAAGTAATGGCCACCAGGAAGGCTGTATTCCAAGTGAGGAATTTCAACTCACAAGTAACTAGAGGCTCGAAAGGTTTATGAGTGAGCATGTCTAGCACAAGGTTAATGTCCCAGGCTGCAACTGGGCATCTAATAGGAGGTCTGGTATGCAGAATACCCTTAAGAAACCTCTTAACTACAGATAGCTGAGCCAGTGACATAGAGATTACTCACTCATGATATGCTGAAATTGCACAAAGATGAACTTTGACTATGGAGTATTGCAGACCTGTGTTTGAGAGGTCTAAGAGAAACTCCAAGACTTTGTTTGGCGGGCAGGAAAAAGGATTCTAAGAGGATTTTGTACACCAGATAGAGAAATGCTTCCATTTAGCTGTGTAGATTTTTCTGGTGGCTGACTTGTGTGCAGCCAAAAGAATATCTGAAACCCTACGAGAAGCATTAAACCTATTCACCTCTATTTCCTCAGGAGCCAATTGTGGAGGTGACGAGACCTCAGGTTGGGATGGACTACAGGGCCCTGGGTCAGAAGGTTCAACTGAAGGAGAAGCGGTTTCGGAGAGGTTTCCGATAGTCTGTTGATTAGGGGAAACCAGATCTGATGAGGCCAGAAAGGGGTGATGAGAATCATTCTGCCCCCCCATGCCACCAGTTTGAGCAGTACCCTCTGAATTAGGGGAAGAAGAGGAAATGCATATAGAAAGCATTTAGTCCACTGCAGCCTGAATGCATCCTGACAAAAAATGCCAGGTCCTGGATTTCTGGAGCAGAAGAGAGGCAGTTTCGCATTGAGTGGGGACACAAAAAGGTCCAGGTCTGGAGTTCCCTACTCTTCGAAAAGTGACTGAACAACGGTTAAGTCAACAGACCACTCATGAGGATCTGTCTCCATTCTGCTGAGACAGTCTAGCAGCTCGTTTTGTACTCCTGGCAGGTAAGCCACCTGAATCAGAGCCTTGTGCTCCAGGTACCATTCCCACACTCTCATTGCTTCCTTGCATAATGGGCAAGAGTGTGCACCGCCCTGTTTGTTGATGTAATACATCATTGCCTTGTTGTCTGTTTGAAGGAGAATGAACCTTGTGACAGAGTATGTCCTTCAAAGCTCAGACTGCATAGAGGACGGCTCTCATTTCCAGGATGTTTATGTGAAGTTGAGACTCGTCCTGAGTCCACGTACTCTGGATGTGGAGATCCCGGCAGTGAGCTCCCCAACCCATCAGAGATGCATCCATGGTAATGGAGATCTGATGATCCAGAGGGCCAAAGGGATATCCTTCCAGAAGGTTGTCCTCCTGAGACCATTGGTGAGTGACCTCTTCAGAGGTTCTGTCACCCTGATGAGAAAGGACTGAGGGTGAGTAGTTGGAGACCACTGAGTACTGAGCATCCACTGAGAGGTTCTCATGTGGAGATGAGCCAAAGGTACAGTGAACAATGAGGATGCCATGAGATCCATCATCCGTTGCATCGAGAGAGCCCGCACTGAACTGTGTTCTCTGATGAAGTGGGCCATCTGTAGGATATCGCTCCTTCTGTCCTCTGGAAGAAAAGCTTTTGCACAGGAAGTGTCCAGAAGGGTTCCTATGAAAAGGAGCTTCTGGGAGGGCTGCAACTGTGACTTTTTGAGATTCAGCAGGACTCCCATAGATGTGATGAAGTCTAAGGCTGTGGCCATGGGCTCCAGAGTCTCTTGCCTGGAGGGGCTTGCTAGAAGCCAGTTGTCCAGATATGGGAAGACTTGGAATCTGATTTTCCTTAGATGCACCATGAGAACTGTACAGCACTTTGTAAAAACTTGAGGCACCAAGGATAGCCCAAAGGGCAGGACTCTGAATTGACAGTGCTGACCCAACGCCATGTACCTTAGATATTTGTGGTGATTTGGGTGTATGAGAATGTACTGGTAGGCATCCTGCATGTCCAAGGAGGATAGCCAATTGTGCTGATTAATCAAAGGTAACAGGGTACCAAGTGATATCATCTTGCACTTTTCCTTGTGAAGGAATTTGTTTAACTTTCTGAGATCCAGAATAGGGTGCATGCTGCCAGATTTCTTTGGAACCAGAAAGTAATGGGAGTAGAAACCTGTGTTTCCTTGATCCTGTAGAACTACTTCTACTGCCCATGTTGTTCAGAAGGCCTTGTACCTCTGAAGCAAGAAGGACTGACTGTGCCACAGACAGCCTGGGCTGTTGCTTGGGAGGATGATCCGGAGGTGGTTCCTACAGATTGAGAGAGTACCCCTCTCGGATTATCCTGAGGACCCATTTGTCGGATGTTATAGATTTCCACTGGTCATAGAACTGAGTTAGACGTCCTCCCACTGTCAAGGAAAAGTCCCCCTCAGGCAGCTGAGGTGGGACCTGGGCCTGAAAATCAGAAGGTGGCACTGGGCGCTTTTGGGCCTTGTGCTTTCTGCTGTGTTTTCTTTTGCAGCTGAGGGGTTTGGTTTCTGTTAAAGTCTCCTCTGCCTTTGCCATGAAAGGACTGACGGTTGTGAAACTGATGCTTGTTCCCACCTCCTTGAGAGGGAGCAGGTGGAGGTCTAGCTGTCTTAATGGCAGACCTAGTCTTCTGTGTCATCTCTAGTGCTTGTTCCACCTGAAGCCCAAACAAATACATACCATTGAAAGGTAAGGCCATGACTTTTTGTTGGGCGTCATTCGTAAAGCCCGAAGTACATAGCCAGGAATGGCGACGGGTGCAAATGCCAGCGTCGCTGCCCATGGAGCAGTATCAGAAGCATCCATTGCAGTTTTAATCTGTTGATTATTGAACTCAATACCTGTAGTTATGGTCTGTAATAGCTCTGAGTTAACCTCCAACTCGGGCAGAGCTTCTACCACTGCTTTGAGTGAATACCAAAGAACATACTCATATTGAGAAAAATAGCCCTGGTAGCTGGCAATATGCATGCTCAGGGTTGAGGGAGCAAAGACTCACTTACCCAAGGTGTCTATCTTGCGAGATTTTTTGTTTATAGGATGGGCTGTAGATTCCTGAGGGAGGACTGCCTTATCATTCTCTGCCAGGACCACTATGGCATCAGCAAAGGCTTGTGAGGCAATATGGGGCGATCCTTGGCAGGGGCATATTTCCTGTCTATGGACTTTGCCACAGAAGGAATAAGAGCTGGATTCTTCCACACCATCTGGGAAAGAGTCTTGAAAGAGGGCTGTATCGGAGGAGTTAAATCCATAGGGATTTCTGGAACATGTAGATATTGGAGACGGAGAAGCTTCCCAAGATTGATTTCTGTGGCCTGGAGAGAAAGAGTAGAATTTAAATTCTTAAGCAGAGACTTGAAGTAAAGGTATTCAACAACAAGCTCTGCAGGAGGATTGGTCCCTGCCCCCAGGACAGAAGCGGCATCAATATCGTCACCCAACCGAAGATCCGGATCGGGCCCAAAATCATCTCCTGACAGTTCAGGAGGGACTGTATAGACAGAAAAGTAGTGAAAGCCAGGAGTAAGAAGAGGAGGAGAAAGTATTGGAGTTGAAAACCTCTGGAAACTAGGCAGCACCGCACACATCCTCGGTGCCGCTTGAGGAGAACGCTACTTTAGCACAGATGGCGCAACACAGAAGGCACCACCGCATTGGCGCCAACAGGAAGTGCGGCATCACACTCAGCACCGAGGGCCACCCCAGCACCAAGGATGGTGCTGACAGGTTGCACGGCACCGCACACAGCGCCATCACCAACCCCGGCGACGAGGATGGTGCCAACAGGGCATGCGGCACTGCAGATAGCACCGACACCACCCGCAGCACCGAAAAGGACCTCAGCACCGAAAAAGCCAGCACCACAGGCAACTGCACTCTCGTAGAAGTTTTAGAACTGTGATTTGAAGGTAAAGGATAAAAAATGGCAGGAGATAAAGGCATCGGTGTGGACCCGTGCGTCGCAGCCATGTGAGGGGGATAGACACCAGAGCGCAGAGTCGATGGCACTGAAGAAGGCACAGCATGATTAGGAAGTCCTAACCACCCCACCTGCTGATCCAAAACTGACGGGCCCGAAGGCCCTGGTGACGGACTGGCCAGTTCAGGCAGTTGGGACAACCTCTGAGCCCACTGCTCCATAAGAGCGGCCCCATGGTGAAACTGCTCATTGGAAGCCCCTCCAATAGGTGGAGAGGAGCTCTGGTGTTGAAGAGGCTGTCTACCAGAGACAGAAACTGGTGACTCTGAAAGAAGTGGAGACTGGTTTCTGACACTAACAACCGACCGTCTACACGCAGATGTACCAGAGGGCGACCTTGAGTGATGCCATTTCTTCTTCGACCGGTGGGCCGAAGAAGAGCTTGAGGTTGAACGGTGCTGTGAATAGGACCGTTTCTTTTTATGCTTTCAAGGGAACCACCCATCGTCCCGAGCACTGGACCATCCATTGTCAGATCCCCCCCCTCTGGAGAGGGCAGCGGACCAGACCCTGCCCGGCTGACTGAATAGCTTTCATACGAAGTCTCCCTACCATCACCTGCCCCACTCATGGTCGACTCCGTCAATGGAGAGCGGAAGGCTTCTTTCTTATACAAGTAAGTAATTTATTAAAATGTAATTGGTACTTTTCGTGATAAAAATACATAATAATAAAACTGAAAACTAGGCTGCTAGTTTGAAGTCTGACTCCCGGCGGGTGAGCAACATCATCACTGAAGCGCACTCAATGGTGGGGAAAAAAGGAACTGAAGCGGTTGGAGGGTCGATGCCGAGATAGTCTATACCACACCAGCCTGGCTTGTGGTGCCACTTCCTCGCGGCTCCATCTCAGCAGCGGCCCTCCTGAAAAAGTGTGGCTCCCACTGGGTCCTAGCACCTCCGGAGTACTCCCATTAGTGTGAATGAGTGGTGGAGACTTTATGTCCAGGAAGATCTGGGCACAGTACTCCATGTATGGTCTGACCAAACTGCTATAAAGTGGAATCAACACTTCTCTTTTCCTACTCCTAACGTTCCTGGATATATAGCCAAGAATCTTACAGGCCTTGATGGCAACTTCTTTACGGTGGTCATGGAACTTCAAGTTATTACAGACTAAGACACTGAGATTGCTCTCTGCTGTTGTATGCTTTAATTCAGTTCCATCAAAAAATGATACAGTCAAAAATGTCATCCTCCATACTGCTTAACAGTAGATCAAGCATATGTTCACCTCTGTATGCTGAAACCGCAGCGTCATTTTAACAAAGAAGTACATTACAGTGGCAAGTCAATGTTATTGCTGTAATGTACCCGTGGGACCCCGGCACTGCTTTCTCTGGGTTTGGCCCCCCCAACCCCGAATCAACTCTGACTCGAAGTTGACAATCCTAAGTTATGGGGTGTATGGGGGCAGAGTCATCAATATGGGGTGTTCAGGGAGCACAGCCCCCTGAAAAAGACAGACAGTTTCTCAACGGATTTATGCTGACCACAACTTGTGGTCAACATAAATCTGTTGCTGTAGTATCGCGTCGGGAAAAAGTTGCCACTGTGGTGTCATGGATCCATTCACCTCTAGTGTTATTCTGCACATAATTCTCTAGATACCAGTTATCCAGTATGTCTACAAATTCTAACTCTACTGATGATTTTTCAGTTTTGGTCCTCTAGCCTGTTCTTAGGAAGTTAAAATCTCTCAATATGATATTTTTTCCTTCATTCTGATTTTTAACAATGTTTAAGAAGTGTAGAGCTTCATCTGCATGCTGGGATGGGGATTTGTAACACAACCCTAAATTGATTTTGGCATTTGATTCTAGCATTAAGCTTACCCATAACTGTTCTCATCCTTCACATCCCCATTGCTGATTAAATATGTGTTGATGCCCTCCTGTATTAGTATTGCTACCCCTTCACCTCTTTTAGCATGTCTTGACTTTTGAAAGAGTTGACTCCCTCAAGGGACTAGACCCCACTGATCTTCTTCTCACCATGTTTCAGTAATTGCACATAGGGTATTGTCCTCAGATTAAAGGATGTAGTCTAATTCTTCAACCTTATTTCTTAAGCTTCTTGCATTAAGTAGCATAGCCCTCCAGATCTTGTTTTTGCTATTACAGACATCATAGGACCTGCTAGATTAATACAGTTCATCTCTACCCCCAGTCCCCCCCAGATTCAGTTTAAACGGTGCTGAATAGCTCTGTTAATGCACTGCGCCAGCACTCTTGTACCCACTCTATTTAAGTGCAGTCCATCTGCAGCAAAAATATTGGGCCTATTCTCAAAGACTCCCTAGTTGTCCAGGTAATAAACATTTTCCCTCAGGCACCACCATTTTAGCCAACCATTCAGTCTAGTAACCTCCAGAGATTTTGTCTTCCCTGCCTAGGGCACTGGTAACAAGCCTGAAACTGTAATGTCACAATTTCTCATCTTTAACTCTCTTCCTAGTTTTTGAAACTGCCTTTGAGTATCCAGTAAAGTAAACCTTCCTAAATCATTCATGCCCACATGCAGGACAAAGATGGGTTCTTTGGTGCCTTCAATAAAACCCTCCATTCCCCTTATTAAATCTCTGATTCCAACACCAGAAAGGCTGCTTACACTTGTTGTCCCTTTTCTATTTTTCCAAATATACTTATCAGTATCTCTGATAATTGAATCCCCCACAACTACTATATCCTGGTCTGGACTATTTAATATAGTCTAAGGTGGATCATGAATGCCCATATCCACATTTAAGGTGGCTGCAGATTCTCTTTGTGGGACAGTGTTTTCAGGGTTTTGCCTAATACAAAAGCTGCTGGTATTCGTAGCTCCTCCTTTTCTAGGGGTTTTCTGTATTACTTTATTTCCATGAGTTTCACCCATGCCCCAGCCTTGCTCCTTTATTTTTGCCCATTGGTAGACTCATTAGTACCTTCCTTCTAGAACTTTCCTGTACTTTTTCATTTCCATGAATTTAATTAATCCCCTAGAATCTGCTCCTGATTTCTAGGGATGTTCTGTGCTATATCATCTCCACTGGTTTTGTCCCCCTGTTCCTGATCCTCATTCATGAGTAACGTAAGTGGGTGAAAATAATTTCTTAAACATATGGGTACAGCCCCATCCAGCCTCCTTTTTTTTTTGTATCTATACCATCACAACTAATTGCCCCCAACACGGTATTTTGCCTCCTTTCTACAACATCCACCTTTTCACTATGAGTGATGTTTATTACTGATTTCATTTCCCATTCCTCTTTGTCTCTTCCAAAAAGGGTGTGATGGCAATACGTATTTTGCACTTTCCCAATTGCTGAACTAAACACCAGTTCTCTAACAGCTGTTCCTCCTTACTGTTCCCTTCAGACACCTCCACTGCACAGTCAAAGAGTAGTTCATTTTGAGAGCTTTCTCCCATTGCCATGCTACCCTGATGTACAGTATATATTTTACCCTCTCTATGTCCTTCTCCCTTTCTTGTTGTGCCCCTGTTGTGAGTCCAGATTAATTTACTTGTCTATAATGTTGGTTCTTATTTATTTCTTTTATTTATTGAAATGTTTAACCAGGAAGGCACACTGAACAACAAGTTGCTCATCTCGTGGTGCAACCTGGGGGCGGGTGCAGTGGCTAAGTCTAAACAGAACTGGAAGGCAAGAGGAACAGACAGACAGACAATAATGCAACAGTACAACAGAGAACAAAATAGTTTCAAGTGCTGATAGGAACAGAGGCACTCAATTACGTGCAAGGGAAGGGTGGAAGATGGGCAGGGGGAAACTAAGTGCTATATTGTGATGTATTAGGATGAGGGAGGAGATGAGGGGGTGGCTCCTGAACCTAATCTCCTACAGGATGCTGAAAACCCTGCAAGGGGACAGGGAGCTGCCAAGTTAGAGGGGGGGGGGAGTGGCTCAGAACCCAATCCCCCTCAGGATGATAAGAACCCTGCTCAGGGACTGGGTGCGGCAAGTATGAGGAGAGGGAGGGAGTGAGGGTGACAGATAATGGGTATGGTGCAGAAGGTGCTCATTAGGAGGTGGGGCAGTAAATAAGGAGAAGAGAGGTGTATAGGGTAGCAACTGTAGGGAGTGGGTGAAGATATGGTGGGGAAATTTGCAGGAACAGGGTAGTAGAAGGAAGTTAAGGAGGATTATAACAGGAACAGCTAGAGGAGAGATAGTTGTGTAAGGCTGTACTAAGAGAGTAATAGGAGGAAGAGTGACATATTTGAGAGGGGAGGGAGTTCCAGATTTTAGGGAAAGAGTAGGCAGATCCAGATTGACTGATGAGGCAGTGCGGTGCGGGATAGCTAGAGCAAGTGTGTCATGAGATCTGAGGGTGTGGGAGGGTGGAGAAGGTGTAGAGATGGATGCAGTGAGGTAAGTAAGAAGTTCGCCAAACCAATATTTAGAGGTCAGTTTTGCACTGTGTGGAGGTGCCTATTTGACAGTGGGGAAAGGACAGAGCATGATAGAGATTGCAGTGGTGAGTACAAGAGGGAGAGTCAAGAGCGAAATGACAGAAGGAGTTAAAGAGAGTGCCCAATCTGTTCAGGGAGGAATTGGGAGTGGCACCATAGACTACATCACAGTAGTCAAAAATGGGGAGTATCATTTTTTGGACAAGATCATACCTAGCCGTAGGAGGAATGCTGCTACAGTTCCTGTACAAAGCACCAAATTTGGGGTGCAGTTTATTCAAGATGGTGTCAATGTGTCCAGAGAAGTTGAGGTGTGTGTCCAGCCAAACCTCAAGGTATCTGAATGAGGAGGTGTCCTCGAGGGTTGCCCCATCCGGGGTGTGGAAAGACGGCAGGCCAGGGAGCCGAGACAGTCTCTGCCCGGTGCCAAAGGTCATGGATACTGTCTTCTTGGTGTTTAGGAAGAGCTGATGGGAGGCAAACCAGAGCTGAACCAGGTTGAAATCATGCTGTAAGCTGGTTGTGACATCAGAGGGACATTTACCGGAGGCGTACAAGACAGTATCATCAGCATACGAGTGGATGGATAAGGAGGGGGAGCAGACTGATGGAAGGTCATTAAGGAAGGTGGAGAAAAGCAAAGACCAAGTACCGAGCCCTATGGGACTCCTGTGCTGATAGGGAAGGGAGGGGAGATGGAATCAGAGACTCTGACAGATTGGGTCCTGCAGTGAGATAGACCCTGAACCAGTTTGTGACTGGTATAGACAGACTGGCTGCAGAAAGGGAGTCAAGAAGAAGGGCATGGGAGACAGTGACAAAAGCCTTTGCAAGATCGACAAAGATGGCTGAGGTGATCAGGCCATTATCCATCCCAGTAAGGATGGAGTCAGTGAGCCTGAGTAAGGAGGTCGTGGTGGAATGGTTTTTATGAAA